>CM054058.1:539594289-541002435 GCA_028641055.1 Alopecurus myosuroides | reverse complement strand
TCCTGGCATTTATGTTTTCCCCCACTCTTAAGCACTTGCGAAATATCACTTTGCCATGCTTTCTTTATACGTGAAACAAACGTATATATTTCTTTGCATTGTTCTTCATGATCTTTTGTTTATATTACTTCTCATGATGCAAAGTGATTGCTATGCTTTATTATTGAAGTTCTATTTATCATGATTGTGTTTAAGTTCTATGATCTCAGCTTACATATGCTTTTACATTATGATGATCAAGTTTATGATTGGTAGCATGTCACCTCAGAAATTATGTGTTTTTATCGTTTACCTACTCGAGGACGAGTAGGAACTAAGCTTGGGGATGTTGATACGTCATAAACGTATCCCTAATTTCTGATGTTCCATGTTGTTTTCATGTTATTTCCCACATGTTTGTTATACACTTTATGTCATTTTTATCGATTTTCCGGACTAACCATTTGACAAGATGCCACAGAGCGAGTTCCCTGTTTTCTGTTGTTTTTAGTTTCAGAAAAGTTGTTCTGGAAATTTTCTCGAAATTGGAAAATTCAAAGCCCGAAAGTCTTAGAAATCTCGTTGGTTCCACGGAGTCCTGAAGAGACCCAGAGGGGGGCCTCAGGGGCCCACACCATAGGGCGGCGCCCCCTGGTCGCGCCAGGGAGTGGTGTGGGGCCCCCAGACCTCCACTGCCTCTGCCCTTTCACCTATTTATTCCCCCAGGGGCGTAAACCCTAGGAGGATCCCACTTTTCCCCGAAAAACACCCGAGGCTGCCCTCACCGTCATCCCGAGACCGGGAGGGTTCTAGAGCTCTCCCCGGCACCCTGCCGGTAGGAAAATTCATCATCGGAGGGGTGTACACCACCATGCCCCTCTCCGAGTGATGTGTGAGTAGTTCATCCCTAGACTACGGGTCCATAGCAGTAGCTATATGGTTGTTCTCTCCACTTTGTACCTCATGTTTACATCTTGTCAGCTACCTAACATGATCAAGATCATCTTTATGTAATGCTACATGTTGTGTTTGCTGGGATCTGATGAATGTTGAATGCTATGGCTTCTGATTATCAAACTATCATGTTATGTTCATGCTTATGTTATTTATGATCTTGCATGCCCTCCGTTGTTAGTAGATGCTCTGGCCAAGTAGATGCTAGTAACTCCAAGAGGGAGTATATATGCTCGATAGTGGGCTCAAGCCTCCTTTGCATCTGTGCTCGAGTGACAGAAACGTGACGGATGGAGGACGTGTTGTTTCCATTAGGGAGAAAACAAAAATGCTTTGTCTAAGGATGATGTTATTGTTTACGTTACACACTTTTCTTACTGCAATTATCTGTTGCCTGCAACTTAATACCCAACGTTTGTTCGAATGATATTCGGAGGGTGGATTATTAGTCATAGATGTAGTTGGATAACGGTCTATGTATCTTGTTGTAATACCCGCATGAATCACATAGTAATCTTTATGTCTTGCATATGCACTACGGTGCATCCTTCATTTCTTTTAATTGCCCAGATATAATTTGTTCACCACACATGTTATTTATCTTTCACGGAAAGACACCACTAGTGAAGTATGGACCCCGGTCCTTTTTCCTCATACTGATAAATACCTACTGCTTTCGTACTGTTACTACTGCTTTCATACTGTTCTCCTACTGTTTTCCACACCATACGTTCAACCTCTTTGTGTTCATAAAAACCGGTGAGATTGACAACCTCACTGCTTCGTTGGGGGAAAAGTGATTTGATTGTGTTGTGTAGGTTCCACGTTGCTTCTGAACCGGTAGTGCGCCCTGCCATCTCAACCGCTTCACTTTCTGAAGTTACTCCTTCCTACTATTGGTCTATTCAACCCTTGTTTCTTTCTGAGGGATACTTGCTACTGTGCTCTTCATACCTTGCTTTTGGGGTCTCCCGACGAACATGTGTATCACGCGCATCATGGCTCAAGGGTTGTGTCAAAGGAGGTTGGCTCATCATTGTGTCATACACTTCGGCCTCCAGGTAGACACGTGCCTCATCCCGTTCAACCGGGATACTCCCTTCACTAGGACATGCTTCAAGGTTCAAATCAATGTGCACTCAAGCACCAACCTTCTTGGTGGAAAACAACTCAAATGATTTGTCCAAGACAACCGCCATGTAAGCTTCCCAACAACTCTCCTAGTCGGTGAGCATCATCTTCCACCGAATGTAATGACCGTGGTAAACCTTGTACCTCCCTTATAAGTCAACTTCATCAGTTTTGTCCTTCCAATTCAACTCACTTTGGAACTTCTCCAGAACATCAAGAAATGTTACACTAGAGTCAAAGAACATGACTATCTCGCCCGGGTCTCGATAATAAATGTCTCCTTTCAAAAACCCAAAGTCCACATGATGAGCATTCACGATTCTCGACAACATCTATAAAAGCAAAACCACAACCATGATTATATTGCCGTAATAGCTAACAAGTGGGCCCTTAATGAACAATTACTAGGGTTAGGGTGAGGGATAGACACTACCAAATATCTAGGGTTTGCCACAAAAATGGTATGTATATATCATCATAGCAATCATGTATGCTGCATACATCAACAAGAAACTAACCAATTTAGGGATTAGGGTGGCAAAGAGCAATTTCTAGGGTTTCCAAAATAGGGGAACAAATTGACTAAATACAAACATTTTGGTTGGACAAAGCGAAGGGAAAGGGGGAGATTACACTGGACACGCGAGAGAAGCCGAACTCCACAAAGAAATCACAAAGATTTGGAGGGATTGGAGGGTGGAATGAGAGAGATGGACGAGCTAGAGTTAATACAGCTGAGTGGAGATTGGAGTGGAGTGGAGTGTGGCTGTCCCGACCTCACTTACCTCTTCGCATAACGGCCCCGTCCAGGGCGTTATGCGGGCAACATGTGTCTTGCTGCGTGCAGCGAGCCTGTTCATCGACTCACAAAACCTCCTTGGCGATGATGCTTTCTCGGATCTTGTAATGGTGGAGGCTCGGTGTTTCTTCCAGCGTTCATCTTGACGACGCTGGGGTTGAACGGCGGCCGCTCGCTACGGAGGTTGCAGTAAATCCTAGGATCGTTTTGTATTTCTTGATAACTTAGGTTTTTATCTACAAATTCAGGATAATCATTTTATCCCGATATTTATTTTAGTTTTGACATGAGTTGCTTATTGTAACTTGATCTTCTATTAATGAAATATGTGGTTGCTCTAAAAAAAAGGTCCTCATCTATTCTGTTGTGCCAATGAATGAATCCACGAAAATATTCAAGAGTTGGGAAGTACACTCGATGTGTCTCCCTCCAATTCATAGCCAGGGCACTCTAGACTCCAAAGTCCACATCAACTGCAGTGTGGTGTTGCAGGCCGCAGGCCTCCGCTACGAGGTATTTAGTACATCGATATGTCCCTTCTTTTTTACTCAATAAGCTGCAAGCTGTGATGTTGCTAATAAGAAGACGAAAACAAGAAATTTTTGGCTGAGTACATGCATTTGAAACAAGAATCTGTTGTTTTTTCATTGGAGACATGTCGTGGTATTATGCACAGTAGCACCATTGCGTCAGCAACATAGTTTACTAAGGGACACAAGTTGCGAGCGCCGATGTCCGTGCGGGATTGGGTAACAAGCATGCAAGAGACACTATGTACCCAGGTTCGGGACCTCAGCCTTGTGGGGTCCTTACTCATGCAAGGATAAACTATGAGGTGTGATCTCGGTTGTTACGGGATGCTCCTAGAGCTGTATCTTCTAGGCGAATTCGCCCCTGCTAAGAGAGGCTTGGATTGCCTTATATAGGAGCTAGCATTACGGCTGACATGTAGTGCCGGCTGTACGACAAGCCGGCCGGGACCCACTATGGTCATACATAGTGTACTCTCAGTCAGCAATGTACATGATGGGACTAGCGAGAAGGACTATTAATCATGACGCAGTCGGCAAAATTTGAAGGGTACGGCCGTCTACTCCTCCAATACAAATATAGATGATATCGTGTGTGATGTCCCCTCGCCCTTTTGACCATGCCTTCGTTTATCCCATGCCGTCCTTGCTCGTCAGAACCGTCCGGCCGAAGTTGTCAGCCGGCCGGAGGCCGCCGGCCAGAACCAGTCGGTCATAAGGTAGACGCCTGGTGAAGCACCAAACTAGCCGACCATATTCCTGGCGCTGTCCTGGTCCTTCCATTAGATTAGTCGGTGGGCAACCTCCCCCCCCCCCCCCCCCCCCCAATAAGACCAGTCACGAAGTTGATCCTTATAATTGAACAGGCAAACGTGTTCTTCTACTGGTAATGTTTTCATGGTAATTAAGTTACCTTTTCAGAAGTGCAAAGACCTCATTACTAGGTAAGGGAGCATTGGTACTAACATGTTTCAGTGAGAATATCTTATTTGTTCCTTGGTAATTTTTCGTTTTTTAGTTCTAGCATTTGTACAAATACATCCATGAAGATAGACGTCAAAGGAGAAGGAGGAGTAGGCGAGCGCCACACGGCATGGAAGCAGAAACGGAGGGAAGTGTGGGACAAGGCGTGAACCGCAAGGATCCAGGTTTTGCTGAGTTGATCCCCATCCACGACTTCGAAGTAGGACAGGAGGGCGGCACCGGTAGTAGGGGAAGTAGAATGTTGACAACACAAATCCAACGACGACGAGACAAATCTGGCGACACCGGCGCCAATGGGGGCTTGCTTGGGGTCTTGTGTGGTTTTGGAGTAATCCGTAGCAACGCACGGGCATGTTTACTAGTAAACTAAAAAAGAGTTCCATATCACGCCACACAACACCCATATGTACATTTTCTAAAAAACCTTTCCCACGCATGTGTATGAAAATACAACTCATAATCTGCACCACAAAAGATTTTGCAGCAGCATATTGTCAAAAAAAAAAAGATTTTGCAGCAGCAGTGCGAGGAGAGCGGCACATGTAAAGCAAGCGCTCATTACTACGCCAATATGCAATCCCGTAACCTAATAACATAGATAACTCTAAACCCTTAAGAAATTGGAAAACGCTGGTGTTTCCCCGGAGGATGTCTGTATCTACTCCCCAGTCCCCGCACTTTCTCTCCTATCCCCTTTGACTTCTTGCACCTCTTCTCCTCTGCTTTTTCCACACCGTATTCTCCATGGCAGCCCAGCATCAAATTCGGCGCCGCTGCTGTCCCGACAGTCTAGCGCCGCCGTTGTTCGGACCATCTAGTGTGGCCGCGCAGCAACATCCCAAACCCCCTCCTCACGGTTGATGTTGATCTCTTTGACGCGGTGAATCTGAGATCTCGTGGCCCGGAGCTGCTGCGGAGGTCGTACCGGTACTGCTACCTGCAGTTCGACGTGGTGCTGCCACCGTGTGCAGCGGCGGCTGCCTGCGCTCAAGGGCTGCGGTGCTACTGCCCGTCGCTGTCAATCGTGCGGTGGCCATGGCGGCCCACGCGCTCTCGCCGCCTCTGCTGCCGGAGCCGAGGGCGTCGTGTTCGGCCAACTTGGGCACGTCCACATCGAGGTCCCTGCCCGTGGACGGCGCAGCCCGGCGAGCTTCTTGTCGAGGGTGGCCACGACGGCGCGGCAGGCCGGCTAGATGAGCACCGTGAGGCTGGTGCACCGACGGATCTGGTTCGAGCATGACGTGCTCCTCGCCTTGCGCCACCCGCTCTTCCCTGCGCTCCATGGCGTCCTTCTACTACCGCGGAGGGAACCCCCTACAAACGGCGGCAGTTTTTTGCTAAAAAAATTTGTACAAATGTTTGCTACATTACGGGTTTTTTTTTTGCTTTTTTTACAAAATTTTTGCTACTACAACTCCGGCGAGTTCCGATTTTTTGCTATAATAGAATAAATATAATAAATATTTTGCTACAATAACGTTATGATTTTGCTATATTAGAATAAATTTTTTGCTATGTTATTTCTCCGGCGAGCAAAAGTCTCCGGTCATGACTCCAGCAAAATTAACTTTTTACTGCTGTAGCAAAAAAAAAATTTGCTATAGGTCTCCGGCAAGATTTGTCTTTTTTTTTTCTTTTTCGAAACGAACCGTTTTTTTTGCTACATAGGAGCAAAAGCGGGTTTTTTTTTCTACCCGAGCAAAAGCGCGATTTAGGGCAAAAAGAGGACACGTGTCAGGCTGGAGACCCAGGATGGAAATTTTTGATCCCCGGGGAGGCCCAGCACTGTCCTAAGAAATTTATGAAATTTTGAAGGGCTTGAGGCGGGCTTCCAAAATTCAGCCGGGAGAAAAAAAATTATCTCAAATAACATGAACCGGCGAAGTCGAGGCACTAAAAGATCGCACCAAGTCTCTGGTGTTTTCAATCCAACCATTCACTAACTCGAATTTAGCATTAACTTAAGTCTTTACGCCGGGAGCTGAGGGAGGATTCTCAGCCCATCCACGTCATTGTACCTTTTCTTTTTAGCCCCTCATTTTTTGGCGAATTAACCCACGCTCCATGGTCTGAACATCCCTACCCAACAAAAGAAGCTCCGTTGACGAGAACTGATATTTCCCCGACCTAGGGTTCCACCAGCCGCCACTGCCCACTCCAGCCATGGCGCGCCGTCTCCCTCCGATCCTCGCCACCACTCCGCCTCCCTCCATCCTGCAATAGGATTCGTCACGTGGCCGGTGGCGCGAGCTGGTGTGTCCAAGGCTTTTCAGGTGTGGCGAATTGTCTACGCCCTCTCCTTCCTGCTAGGCGGTCCAGTTCGCGGAGGAGACGACGAAGGATGGAGGTCTTGTTCAGCATATGCAGGTTTTGTGTCAGATTTTGTTAATTGTTATCACAAGAAATGCTAGTCGTGTGAGAATGTTGGGTGTTTTCTGCATTTTTTCTCACGATTCGTATTTCTGTGAAGCCTTTTTTCGGTTGTGATATGTCTTTGGTTGTTTTTTGGGGAAGAGATGGATATATGTGAGTAGCAGAGAGTGCTAATTCTAGCAGCCATGTGAAGTAGCTCATTGTGTTCATTTTTCTACAGTTATGTCAGTAACTTAGTGGACAAGACGCCATCTTTAACCACGTCAACCTGCCAGTTTGGACCAACGTTTTTGAATAGCATCTAGCCCGCTATAGCGTTCTGAGCAATGTCTTAGCTTGTAATTAGATGGAGCTTGTAATTAGATGCTTATCTCGACTGAACAATGATGCCTTTATGCATGAGTACTTTTTAGGTTATTTAGTTTTACTTGCTCTCTAATCAACAGTTGATGTAACTGGAATCATGTGTGAGGGCACCTATGTAGTTGATCTTATATCAGCCATATAAGGCACACAACAGCATCATACCAGACGGTATAAATCACAGCAAGAAATAAAACACATTTTTCTTGCATCACATTCTAAAGGACCAATTCACTCCACAAGAACTATATGCATGTATTGCAATCAGGACAAACGTGCAGTCCAAAGATCTCGATGCATATGCCAGTTTAAACAGCTAAGTAAATGAGAAAACAACAGTAAAAAAATGGTAAGCAGATATCTAGCATTTTTTTTCTGTGGAAATATCTAGCATTTGGCAACTCATCATAAAGAAGATGGCTGATTGCTACAAAGTTTGACCATGTAGCATATCCATGGTAATCTTTTGAAAGAAAGAAACAAACCACATATAACCAATACAGGAAAGGAATCATTCTAATCAGCAAACACATCTGAAGAAAGATGGCCAAGCGGTGTGTCAGCTAAGCAGACTACATGCTACCCATCGACAAAATATACAGCCCTGCACAACAAATCAAAAGCATATGGGTGATTGACTGATTGCTAAAAATTTAGACCATAAGCATATATACGCTAATTTATGCAAGGAAGATATAATCATACAAACTCCATAGAACGAATGCAGGAAGAAATCATTCTAAATCAGCAAACAGTTCTGAAGGAAGATGGCTGACAAGTGTTCATAGTTCATACCCATTAAGCACTACCAATGGAACATCAAAAGGAAGAAATCGTCAAACAATATGCTGAGCAGCAGATATACATCACCATACAATTCATCAAGTAATATAGTAGATGGGTGGCTGCATAAAAGTAAGAGCTTGCAAGTATGCAGTCATAAGATGACACTAACACTACATATTTACTTTTTGCAGGACATGGATTGAGATTGAGGCCAGGAGCGGGGTTTGGTGAGGCGGGGGTTTGCTGAGGTTGAGGCCAGGAGCGTCTGCGATCATCTTCGTCGACACCCGGCCACGCTTTGAGGGTAAAAACCTCCTCCTTAATCGATCTTTAGATTTTCTTGTGTAGATCACCAAACTAGTCGCGTTACCCTAGGCGTCTCCCGTTCGGAAGAGTTGTAGTTATAAAAATAGAACTCTTTGTATATATTTATACAAAGATCTATATTTTTATAACCGCGACTGTTTCGAATTGTCCACGTTTTTGGACAGCTCGTGGATGTGTAGCTGTGTTTGTTTTCCATGTTCTACTCCTATCCGAGACAGATTTGGGTGGCGCCTCTCTGTTGTTCTCCGAGTACACATTCTCTCGACCCCCGTGGTCGAGACGTGTATTAGAGAACAGCGGGGAGGTGCTGCCAAAATCTGTCTTGGATAGGAGTAGACATGGAAAACAAACACAAGCTACACATCCTCGGGTGGGATTAGGACCTATCTTTACCTAGTAGACATGTAGGACTGCATTCAACGCGTAAAACTTGTAATGTTCTAAATAATTGAAACAACTTGTTAAAATTTGAAACATATGTTGATCTGGCTGAGCATCATCAGTGTGGATATGGAGGACCGGGAGTGGATGTACAGTGCCGACCGAGTGCTGCCGAGATGACAATGGAATGGGTTACAAAGACAGACGAGTTCTTGGAATTTGCATTTGCTAGAGTTGACGATTGGTCTGATGTTTGGTGCCCGTGTAGTCGTTGCCGTAACATGACAGAGAAACCGAGGACAATCATTTCTGATCACCTTGGGAAGTATGGTTTTATGCCAAACTATTACCGTTGGGTGTACCATGGCGAGTCTGCTGAGCGTGCACGCCGGAAGAAGAACAAAGAAGGTGGCACCACTCACTCAGCATGCGGCGACCGTTTTTGATACCGGTTTTGATAGGATGTTAGAGGATTTCACTAATGCACAAGCACCTGAAAGTCAAACCGGCGAGGGAGATGCCCTGACGATGCCGATGATAGCACTAAAGAGTTCTATGACACGTTGTTTGAGACACAGAAACCCCTGCACGAGCATACACAAGTTTCTCAACTTGATGCCATCGGCCGGCTAATGGCGGTAAAAAGCCAGCACAATGTAAGCATAGCCGCCTTTGATGCATTTCTGACTGTTATTGCCACCCTCCTGCCGCCGGTACACCTTCTTCCTAAAAACATGTACGAGTCGAAAAAAATCCTCGGTTCCCTAAAGATGCCGTATACGAAGATAGATTGTTGTCCAAAGAGCTGCATGTTGTTCAGGAAAGAGCACGAGCATACAAAGTACTGTGTCAAATGCGGGGCCTCTAGGTATCTGGAGGTGGACGATGGTAATGGTCAGAAGACGCAGCTCACAGTCGCCAAAAGATCCTTCGGTATCTTCCATTCATACCACGGATCCAAAGGCTTTTTATGACCGAGGAATCTGCAAAACAGATGAGATGGCCGTCAGATGGGAGGAGGTACCGTCCTGAGAAGATGATACATCCGTCTGATGGTGAAGCATGGAAGGACTTTGTTGGCAAACATAAGAAGAAAGCGGGTGACCCTAGGAGTGTAGCAGTTGCGTTATCAACCGATGGTTTCAACCCATATGGTATGACATCCGCCTCATACAGCTGCTGGCCGATGTTTGTTATCCCGATGAATCTCCCCCCGGCGTGTGCATGCAACGGCAGAACATGTTCTTGTCGCTTATAATTCCAGGGCCTGAGTATCCGGGGAAGAACATGTCGGTGTTCATGGAGCCGCTGGTAGATGATCTGCTCATTGCCTGGAACACCGGGGTACGGACATACGATGTCATAGAAAAGAAGCACTTCGATATGTATGTTTGGTACTTCACTTCACTGCATGACCTTCCGGCTCGCGCGATATTCTGCGGCTGGTGTACTCATGGGAAATGGCCTTGTCCGGTGTGCTACCAAGCTGTGACTTTTCTTTGGCTGAAAAAGGGTGGCAAATACTCATGCTTTGACCAACATCGACAGTTCCTTCGTCCTGGTCACAAATACAGGAGAAACACAAAGAAGTGGATGAAAGATGTAGCTGTCGATGCGCCACGACCAACTTTGATGACCGGTGTAGACGTCAAGGCTCAGCTAGATAGTCTACAGCTCAATGCCGAGGGGACCGGCTTTCTGGGGTATGGAGAGTGGCACCAGTGGACTCACATCTCATGCCTGTGGAAGCTCCCTTACATGCAGGATCTTCTTCTTCCACATAACATTGATGTCATGCACACTGAAAAAAATATCGCTGAGGCCCTTTGGTCAACACTTTTTGATCTTGAGAAGACGAAAGATAACGTCAAGGCAAGAGTCGATCAAGCCGAGCTTTGTGACAGGAAACATCTAAACTTGAAGGAACCCACAAAAAGCAAAAAGACCTGGACGAAGCCGCCGGCCCCTTTCTGCCTGACGAGGGCCCAAAGGAAAGAAATTCTCCAGTGGATCTTGGACTGCCTCTTCTTCCCTGACGGGTACGCAGCTAATATAATGAGGGGTGAATCTCGCTGGGCTGCGGATAACGGGGCTCAAGAGTCATGACTACCACGTATGGATTGAGCGGATTTTGCCCGTCATGATTCGAGGCTATGTTGACGAGGAAATCTGGCTAGTGCTAGCCAAGTTGAGCTTTTTCTTTCGTCAGCTTTGTGCCAAGGAATTAGATAGAGATTGGTTGCAAAGTTGGAGGAACAGGCCGCCGAGCTAATCGTGGAACTAGGCGATCTTTCCTCCCGGTTTCTTTAATCCGATGCAACACTTGCTCTTGCATCTCGCGGAAGAGGCACGATTGGGGGGCCCTGTGCAGTACCGCTGGATGTTTTCAACCGAGAGAGAGCAAAAGAAACTTCGAGAGAAAAGCACCAACAAATGTCGCATAGAAGCATCCATATGTGAGGCAACCCTCAACGAGGAGGTGGCAAACTTCACGACAAAATACTATCATGACAGTCTTCCCACTCGTCATAATCCGGTTTCTCGGTACAATAATGACTCCGACCCCGCCGATGCACCAGAGCTTAGCATACTCGCAGGGCTCGGCGGCAGATCAAGTGGCGCGAAGCAAGAGCAAATAGACTCACATGAACAATGGACGGCTATTTTCTCGTGTGTCTTGAAGAACACGGTGGAAGTAAAACCCTACATTGAGTAAGTGCTCAACACCTAATTTTCACAATCTTTCATTCCCTCAAATTGTGTCTAACTCCCCTTCTTGTTGATCCACACTTAGGTTATTTGAGCAAGAAACCTGGAAACATCATCCGCGAGACCTACCTACGCCGAGAAGTCGGACCTTTTTAAGAAGGGGCAAAGGAGGCGGTGGTTTTATTAGTTGGTTCGCCGCAAAGTAATCTCCTTTCTTACATGGTTTCTAGCTCAAGCCACATATTACGGCGAACTTATTGACCGAACTTCTCGTATTGAACATGTAGGCTTTAACCGACAAGGAAATGAGTCATGAGTTGAGGCAACTTGCCCGGGGCTTCACCTACTCCGTGAAGTCATTTAAGTCTTACGATGTGAATGGTATCGCTTCCATACCCGTTCTTACGATGAAAACGGCCCAACCGGAAGACAAACAATTTCGGGGTATTTACCCACGCCGGTGGTGATTACTTCGGTATGGTCGAGGGAATGTATGAGCTGGACTTCCATTTTGGCACGAAGAATCCGGTTGTATTCAAATGCCATTGGTTTGATCCGAGCCGAGTGAGACGGAATCCTGCCATTGGTTTGGTCGAAATTGATCGGGCATCTGTCTATGGGTCAGATGATGTCTACATCATTGCACAACATGCCACCCAAGTCTTCTATCTCCCCTACCCATGCAAAACTATGAAACGCCTCCAAGGGTGGGATGTCGTGATCACAGTTCCACGCGTAATAGACCACCTCCTCCAAACGATGACGATTACCACCAGCGCATAAACCCCAGCACATATGAGGGAGAGTTCTATCAAGACGATGGGCTCACCGGCGAGTTCATCATCGACTTGTCCACCATTGATGAAATGGAAGAAGACGACGATGATGATGTCGGCATGGGAGTCGATAATGGGCAAGGCGACGATCCATCCGTTCTTAACTCTAAGGACGTGGAACTACTTGAGCGTCTCCACTGCCTGATGTCGAGGAGCCGAGAGGTCCACCACCGAACTACATGGAAGAGTGGTGGTATACTCGTGATAGCGATGATGACGATGATCCCGGTCCAAGCTATGATCCCAAGGATTTAGACAATGGGTTCTGAACCATTTGTGTTCCAATTATGTAATCGTGAATGTATAATTACATTACTTGCGCTTAAAATCCTGACATTTGTCATGGTGCTTAGAGTCTCCAAGCACTTACGATTTTGTGCTCAAAATCTCCTCCCATATGAGCTTGAAGAATCTGATCTTGCTCACATCCATGTGCTCCCAGTAGTAGTGCTCTTGCCACTCCCTGCGCTGTTATTTTGGTCACCAAAATATCGGTGCAGGAGTGGCAAGAGCACTACTTCTGGGAGCACATGGCCGTGAACAAGATCAGGTTGTTCAAGCTCATGGGAGGAGATTTTCAGCAGAAAATCGTGCACATGACAAATGTCAGGATTTTAAGCATTAATGGGTTATGAACCATTTGTGTTCCAATTATGTAATCGTGAATGTATAATTACATTACTTGCGCTTAAAATCCTGACATTTGTCATGGTGCTTAGAGTCTCCAAGCACTTACGATTTGTGCTCAAAATCTCCTCCCATATGAGCTTGAAGAATCTGATCTTGTTCATCCATGTGCTCCCAGTAGTAGTGCTCTTGCCACTCCCTGCGCTGTTATTTTGGTCACCAAAATATCGGTGCAGGGAGTGGCAAGAGCACTACTTCTGGGAGCACATGGCCTGAACAAGATCAGGTTGTTCAAGCTCATGGGAGGAGATTTTCAGCAGAAAATCGTGCACATGACAAATGTCAGGATTTTAAGCAGGATTTTAAGCATTAATGGGTTATGAACCATTTGTGTTCCAATTATGTAACCGTGAATGTATAATTAGCATTATGTCTCAACTATTTTGTGTGGCACTTCTAGACTAATCACAAGGTTGTAATATTTTTTTTAATTTCGCTATTGTTATGTATTAGTTTGATTTCAACTATTAATTGCCTTTCAACTATCATTACCATTTTTTTATTCCAGTCTTCTTATGCTTGGTATATATCATTAGTATTTTATTTACAACTATTACTTGTCTTTCAACTATTAATTGCCTTGTAAATATTAGTTGCCTCTCAACTATTAATTGCCTTTCAACTATCATTAGCATTTTTTTATTCTAGTTTTCTTACGCTTGGTATCATTAGTATTTTTATTTACAACATTAATTGCATTTCGACTATTACTTGACATTTTTTATCACTTTGTACTAATCGGGACCCCTCATTTTCATAACAGGTTAGTGCAGCATGGCCCCGAAAGCCAAGCCAAAAGGGGTGAAGCGGACCGCGAGCAAAGTCGCGCAAGTGGAAGCTCTGTACGCTAGAAGAGAGGATGGCAGCCGAGTGAAGATAGGGAAATCCGGCGCAAGAAGCATGTGGACGCGCCCTCGTCTTCCAGAGCACGTTCCAGAGGCCGGGGAGGTGGTACGCGCTCACGTAGTCCCTTGGCCCACGTTTCTTCTTCTTCCGAGGAGGAGGAGGAGCAGCAGCAGCAGCAGCAGCAGCAGCAGGAGGAGGACTCGGAGGAGGAGCAGCAGCAGCCGGAGGAGGAGCACGTGGAGCAGCAGCAGCAGCAGCAGGAGGAGGACTCCGAGGACGACTACCGATACACTTCAGCGGAGTCAGAGGATGGTGGTGAGGAGGATGTCGAGGTGTCGGATCCGGAGGACGAGCCCGAGGACTTGTTTGCCCACCCTCTCCCTGACTTAGGGAAAGTGGCACCCCCCGGCCAAAAAGTTTGGCTCCGAGGGGTATCTAGGCTCCCTAAGCCTCCATACCCCTTCAAGGAGATAGTTGTCACCGTCGACGGAGATAAGTAAGTGGACATTGTTGTAATTACAATTTACTTTGTTTCTGCCTCATTTATGTCATCGAAAGCTCACCGACTCTTCTACTTGTTTGTGCAGGTCGTTGGAGTGGCTTGGGGACGTTCCACCACCACGGACCATGAGCGGCATCTTGGGGCTTCTTTGCAAGAAGTATTACCCTGGCTTGGTCACGTTGGAGAACGACACTCGGGAGCCAGCTTGGTCCTGGAAGGACTATGAGAGGGTCGCGGACGTGGAGGACAAGCATGGACGGGTGTATGGCCACTTGGGCCTCCGAGTGGTCGCCGATTTCTGGGTATGTATTTGTCTTCACCGCTGACATGTGTATTTCTCTTTAAATATCCTTCTAATGTCTTTATCGTATGCTTAATGGTTGTAGGACTACTTCACCTGCGCCCCGGGTATGGAGGACAAGGCCAGGGTGGTGCTCATTAGAATGGCCAAGAAGCTCATCCGCGACATGCTATACGAGGCACGTGTGCTTTGCGTGGTGAAGTTCTACGCGAAGCACCTGAACACCAAGCTGACGAAGACGGATGCACGACAGATACACCTGTCAGCGGTGCAATACTTAGCGGTAATGGCATCATTTTCATTTTAATCCATACATTGCTGCGGCAAAGAACTACTCATATGGATTGTTTGTTAACAGGTGATTCCTCAGTGGCTGGCCAACAAGATGCCTTGCTTCAAGAAGATCGTCAAGAAGTGGACGAGCGACGCATACAAGAACCAGCACGCCGAGTGCCGGGAGCGGCGCTTTTGCTTGGTGATGGACACCGTCAAGGCGGCCTCACCCTCACGGCCGCGTCCAGAGAGAGGTAAGGAATTGTTTTGCTAATAATTCCATACGCCGCTTCATTCTTAAGATGAGTTTGTGCTGATCATTTTTCTTTGAATTGTAGAAAGCAAAGAAGGGCAGGGTCATCACTCGCATGGTGGCATTCTGTGAGACCCGGAGGCCCAAGGTCCTGAAGCCGGATGTACCTGTTGAGAAGCAATGGATCAACCCCCAAACTGGCGAGAAGTGGGACAAGTACACCGAGAAGTTGAAGGAGGTGCACGGCCCCGACGCCGACCCACTGACGACCCCCTATGACCCTAGGGTCGCTCTGTTGGCGGGAGAGGGTCGGAAGAACGGCCGGTTTGCCTTTGCTGATGGCGCCTTCGACACATCAGGTACTCCACCGCTCTCGCAGATCCGTGCCAGCCAGACGAGCTCATCGCCGTCTATTGAGCGCCGCCCACGACCAGGAGTGACTGCCGTCGCCACACTTCAGGTATGAACAGAAACAATTTCCTTGGTCAGTTTTATCTTCGCTTTCTATACATGCTTGCATTGCACATTTAATGACATTTTCACATACCGTAGGCTGAACTTGAACAAAGCAAAAGAGAGGCGGCGGAGTCAAAACAAAAGATGCAAATGATGGAAAACCAGTTGTCTTCCCAGCAGACATTCATGGCGGCGATGCTCGAGGTACGGTTTTCACACATAAGACACAATTCCATTCCATTCTATTCATCGATTTACGCATGTTAACTCACGGATCGATCACTTGGTCATTGCAGAGGATGCGAGCTATCCCAGCGGGTCCGTCGCTCCTCCTCTACCTGAGCTCAACTTCAACATTGTAAGTTGGCCTGAACTTGCTCAATGAAACACTATTTAGCTTCTCTCGACTAACGCGGTTGTTCATAGGGGGGGAATGCATCGCAGGGATCCCACATGTCGCAAGGAGGGGGCACCGGAGATGCCGAGACGTCGACCTCCAAGACGCCGGAGTGATGCTAGGTTAGTACCATTTTTCTTATTTCTTTTGCTTCTCATGCTTCTTCATTTGTTTTGCTTCTCATGCTCACTTACACGGTTCAAAACTAATCATTTTGCTTGTTCACTTGTAGGTTTGCATTAAGGGAAAAAAAATGAAGCTTTGTATTGAGAGTACTATGTGTTGTGATGACAATGTCTTTTGAACTTGAATACTATGTGTGGTGAACCATTTTGAACTTACTATGTGTGATGGAATACATGTATGAATATTTGCGATGCTATATATGTATGTGTTGTGAGTTTGTATATAGAATGAGTGATATTTATGTGTTGAAGTTAAATACTGTGTGTTGTGAACCCTCTGTGAGTCAAAATGGAATGTATATGAATATTGGTTTCATTTGCAGGGATTTGAGCAAAATGCAGCAATAAAACAGTACCAAATGGTCAGTATGCCGAGTGTTGCACTCGGCGTAGGACCAAATGGCACATACGCCGAGTGTTACACTCGGCAATGGTGCCATCCAGGCGCCCAGGTTGGCCCCTGGCAACGGTGTTTGCCGAGCGTCCCAGAAACACTCGGCAAACACCGTTGCCAGGGGCCAGCCTGGGCGCCTGGAGAGGATCATTGCCGAGTGTGACACTCGGCAAAGAAGGTGCACGTGGCAGGCCAGGGTAGCTCCTCTGGGCGAAGGTACGCCGAGTGCGACACTCGGCGAACATGTCCGCCGAGTAAAGCCCAGGCACTCGGCGAACATTATTACCGAGTCTTGTCGAAAGGGCACTCGGCGAAGTGTGTGCACGTGGCAGGCCAGGGGAGCTCCTCTGGGCGAAGGTACGCCGAGTGCGACACTCGGCGAACATGTCCGCCGAGTAAAGCCCAGGCACTCGGCGAACATTATTACCGAGTCTTGTCGAAAGGGCACTCGGCGAAGCGTGTGCACGTGGCAGGCCAGGGAGCTCCTCTGGGCGAAGGTACGCCGAGTATTACACTCGGCTAAGTGGGCACACGTGGCGGGCCAGGAGCGCTCCTCTGGGCGACGGTACGCCGAGTGTAACACTCGGCGAACTGTGCACACGTGGCGGGCCAGGAGCGCTCCCCTGGGCGACGGTACGCCGAGTGTTACACTCGGCGAAGTGTGCACACGTGGCGGCTCCCTGTTTCCCAGGGTGAAATATTTTCGCCGAGTCCTTCTGACAGGGACACTCGGCAAAGATTTCGTCCCCGTTCCGTTGCGGACTTAGACGTGGAGGTGTCAGAACTTTTTTTTACCGAGTGTTAGCCTAAAAGACTCGGCGAATACTTCACCGAGCAACCCGCGTATTGACACTCGGCGTACCTTCTGTTGCCGAGCTAAAATACGCCGAGTGCTGTACGCCGAGTGTAGCACTCGGCGTACTTACTGCCGAGTCTTTTTATGCCTTCGCCGTGTATTTCTGATACACGGCAAACAATTGAATTCTAGTAGTGAATGGGGGCTTGCTTGGGGTCTTGTGTGGTTTTGGGGTAATCCGTAGCAACGCACGGGTATGTTTACTAGTAAACTAAAAAAGAGTTCCATATCACGCCACACAACACCCATATGTACATTTTCTTAAAAACCTTTCCCACGCATGTGTATGAAAATACAACTCATAATCTGCACCACAAAAGATTTTGCAGCAGCAGTCCGAGGAGAGCGGCACATGTAAAGCAAGCGTTCATTACTACGCCAATATGCAATCCCGTAACCTAATAACATAGATAAAGAACCTATCTGACTCTAAACCCTTAAGAAATTTATGAAATATTGAAGGGCTTGAGGAGGGCTTCCGAAATTCAACCGGCAGAAAAAAAAAATCTAACAGAGAAATAACATGAACCGGCGAAGTAGATCGCACCAAGTCTCTGTAGTGTTTTCAATCCAACTCGAATTTAGCATATTAATTACTGCTAGATATGAGAGTGTTGTTGCCAGGTGACCGTTGCATTGAAGCATTACATACTACTCAAAACACCAGATGAGCCACCCAGTTCAAAGCCTAACCAAAATACAGTGGAATTACTTAAAACGGAGTAGTTCATTACAGGACCACACTACGCAATAATTCCATACCAGAATACCTAAGTAGATAGAGAAGCTGGGGTGATTATTAGTTAACCATCCCCGGCCAGGACTGAATCGGCAAGAGCGGCAGCTGTGTGGATCTGGTACGTGGTGATGCGGAGGCGGATATCAAAGCCTCCTCCAGGGTGCATGTCGAGGAGGTGCACAGACAAGTGCCTGCCACCCACCGCCATGGCCGCCGCCTCCGAGGGCACCGCGCAGCTCCTCGCCATGTCCTCCAAATACGAGATTGGGTTCCTGCTCCCGGTCTCCTGGTCCACGGGCGGATTCGTCCAGCCCCACCAGTATCTCCATGGGCCTTCGTCCTTGCGCCGGACGTGCACGACCCTGATTTCGCGCCCTCCGCCGCCCGCCTCGCTGATGACCAGGAGGAACAAGTGCTCCCCGTTCTCCGTGGCCAGCAGGCGCCACCGCTCCGCCTCACCTATCTTCAAATCGAGAATCTTGTCGAAGGCGATGGAGGTGACGAGCCGGTCATGGTGCGTCCTCAGGTGGTCCCATAGCCCGCCCGGCGAGCCACGGAAGCCGCAGTCGGGGCAGCAGCAAGGCGGGTGTGGGCACTCCAGCCGGTGGTCCTCGACCAGGCAGTAGGCCACCGCGCTCCGGCAGCCGAAGAGCTGGTTTGGGCAGGGAACCGTGGCGGCCATGAGATAGGGGTCCAGCCAGGGAATGTGCTTGTACTTGGTGGCGCACCAGCCGCAAACGCTAGTGTGGTACTCAAAGCAGAGGCTGCACGCCCTGTGCCCATTCCGGCACTGCAGCACATATAGAAAAAGAAAATATGCAGACGGGAATTAGATGGCATCGTGTTCATCATAAGAACGAAAGTGAATCAAGCATGAACCAAGAGATATACCTCAAACACGGGAGGCTTCAAAGGTCGGGAGCAGGAGAAACAGTGATACATGTTCTTGAACATCTCGAAGACTCTGCCGGTTCCATGATCCGCCGGTTCCTCCTTCACCTCCAGCCTCCGCTTCTTGCCGATGTTCTCCATCGTTTCCTCTCACCCTAACTGACCCGTGGATTAGAGAAAGGAGGAAGAAGAGCTGCTACTACTCGTCGGGGCTTTTGGGATGGAGAGGAGGAGAGAGCATTGACGATTGCTTGGGGTATCTGCTCAAAGGTGCGGGCCCAATTAATCTGTGACCGGTCACTTCGTCTTACACTCAGACGCAGTACGCAGCTACTACTATGGGCTAGCCCAGAGTTGAATTTAGTCTTCGTGATGATGGTTCCTCCCAGCCTACAACTCGTCAGCCATAGCCTATATAGGTCCCCGTGACTTCAAAGATTTTCTCTGCTTGCGGCAGCAGCACACTGTGATTTCTTTTCATTTTCTTGGAAAGCGCCAAAGGGGGGCAGCGACTAGTCACGAGGTGGACTGAGAAAGAAGGCACTATGCTCCATCGCACTCTACTCCAGATTTGTTTCGAGCCCTCCTTTTATCGATAGCGGGATTTCAAAAACGCAGGAATAGGAAAAAAATGTAGGATCAAGATGTTATGCACTTCAATTCCTATGGGTTTTCAAAACACGGGAATTTTGCAAATGATTTCTTTGAATGGCGCACATGAAGCAAACCTGGGAACTTTGCGGTAATAAGGAAAGAGAGCAGACAGAGATAGAGCGTGCGATCATTGTACTTTGCAAAAGACGAATAAAAAGATGTTTGAGCTAACTTTGAGATTCCTATGGAATAGTGGCCATAAGAATTGATTCTTTAGAAATTTGATAGACTCAGTCCTATGATCCAAAGGTATTCCATAGAAAAAATTCCTATGGATTGAAATTCTCTAAAATCCCTATTTAATTTCTTAAATCGTAAGAGGCCCTTAGTAGTACTTACCTCCATTTTACGAGGCGTGACCGAACTTATAGGGAAAACTATCGATAATTATTATATTTTGTAGATATACTATGAAATGTACTTAACGAGGTATCTAGTAACATTGATTTGACATTATAGACGTTCATATTTTTTGCAAAAAGTTTGGTCCAAAATAGATGGTTTAACTTTTATTGAAATTTATACGCCTTTGCTTTACGAAACATAATAACGACTATAGTAAAATAGTGTCGACGGTAAACCGTGCTTACAATCCTACCTTTGCGAATTATGTTTCCTGCACCAAAACGAAAAAAGCACGAAAAATGCGAGATGAAGAAGAACTAAGAAAGAGAGATAAATATCTCATTGATCCTCAAGATATTGAAAAGATGAATAAAGAACGTCAACGAGAACAAACACCGGAAGAAAGTAAAGAAAAAGCACAATATCCATTTGATTTTGACAGTTACAATGAAAACGAAGCAGAGGAAGAACAAAAAATGTTGAACAAGAAGAATGCAATGCTAAGGTAATAAATAAAATAGAAAAAATTAAGAAGAAAACCAAGACAGTAAGTAAACCATACCCTCCATACAAAGTTCATAATAAACCAAAGAAAACTCTTCATTTTCCACACAGGAACAAAGATATGAGTGATGAGGACCTATATAAATCATTTGTTGATGCTCTCAACAAACTAACGTTTGAAGTATCTATTCTTAAAGCTATGGAGGTCCCCACTTATAATAAATTCTCGAGAGATATTCTCAATAGAAAGAGAGTCATTCCTCCAATTGAAACAATGCCTTTGATAGAGAGTTACCCAATAGGGGATCCATACCCGAAGAAGAAAGAAGATCCAGCTACACCCTTTATAACTTGTCATATAGGAGGAACAAAAATTTATAATGCACTCTGCGATCTAGGAGCAGGAGTAAGTGTTATGCCATTCTCTTTATATAAAAAGTTAAACTTAGGAGACTATTCTCCAAATTCTATAACTTTGCAAATGGAAGATAAAATAAGGAAGCAGTTGGTGGGAGTTATCGAGAATGTTTTAATTAGAATTGATCAACATATTATGCCTATACCCACTGACTTTTTTATACTAGATATTCCAGAGGATGATAAATTATCTATCCTATTAGAAAGACTGTTTTTGAGTACTTTAGGAGCTTATGTGGATTGTGTGAACGGGAAGATAACATTCAATGTTTATGATAAAGAAATTATTCGGTGTTTCCCGAATTAAGTGGATTGTGAGAACCACTTAACAAGTCGCGGCATAGTGAATTATCACCGTACTAGTGACTGTATCGTGACAATTCCCGGAACCAGAGAGTCCAGTACTGACTTAACGAGTGGCAGTATAGTGAGATCCGCCGTAACAGCGACCGTATTGAGCAAACCTTTTGTATCTATGCAGCAGATTTATCACTTAACGAGTGGTGGTACAGTGGAAAGCGTGAAAGAACATTTCTTGATACCTAGTGTTTTGTGTGTTAGTTGTCAATACTAGTGACGTATTTAACCAGGTGTTAAGTGGTGCGGGACTCTAATTTCATCCTATCCATCAAACACCTAAAAGAGTGAAGTTAGATCAGATGTTGCATGTTTCAGAAGGAAACCAGAAATTTATGTGTAACTGGATTATCCGGTTTTGGAGTTGCACAAGAAAATGGCTAAGGAAAGTGATGACCCACAAGTATAGGTTATCGCAACAGTCTTCGAGGAAAGTAAAACTCAAATTTATTGATTCGACACAAGGGGAGCCAAAGAATATTTATAAGGCTTAACAGATGAGTTGTCAATTCAGCTGCACCTCGAAGTAGACTTGCTCGCAACAGTTTAATAGCAGTAGCAGTAGTAAAATAACAACAGGCATAAAATAGAAACAGCGGTAGCAATTGTGGGAAAGAATAGGATTAAAATATTATAGGCATAGGGATGGATGAACTGGTGTTGCATGAATAAGATAGTTCATATAATAATCAAAACATGAGCAATTACAGATAAATAATAATAATAAAGCATCCAAGTATTAGGTAACCATAGGCATGTGTTCCGTATTTAGTCGTACGTGCTCGCAATGAGAAACTTGCACAACATCTTCTGTCCTACCGGCCCGTTTGAAGCGGGGCCTCAAGGGAAACTACTCGTAATTAAGGTGCTTTCGTTAATAAATCATCGGAGCAAAGCATGAACACTCCGTGAACACACGTGATCCTCACATCACAGCCATCCCCTCTGGTTATCCCAATTGCTGTCACTTTGGGGCCTCGGGTTCCGGACAACGGTATGTGTAAATAACTTGCAGGTATGATCAAAAACATAATATCTTCATGAAACAATAACATGTTCAAATCTGAGATCATGGCACTCGAGCCCTAGTGACAAGCATTAAGCATAACAAGTTGCAACAACGATACATAGCACTAACAACAGATACTAGGCATCAGGCCCTAACAATCTGGCATATATTACATGAACGATCTCATTCAATCCCTACATCTCTCCCAGCCTACGGCGGGGATTACTCACACATGGATGGGGGAATCATGAAAGGTTGATCGAGAAGTGGTGGCGATGGTCCCCTTTGAATCCCCGTCCCGGCAGGGTGCCAAAACAGGAACTTTTGATCCATGAATTGGGTTTCGAGGTGGCAGCGGCGCTCTGGTGTGTTTCTCTGGAATATGACAGACCCCCCCCCTCGGTTTTTAGGTCAGGAGGGTTAAGTAGACGAAAGGGGAACCCGAGGGCGTGCCCGAGGCGGCCACACAATGTGGTGGCGCGGCCTGGGGGGACGCCGCCAGTTGGTGTGGGCCTCTCGTGGCCCCTCTCCGTCTCGTGTTCTGGTTCCGGGGGTCTTCGGGTAAAATAAGAACTTGGGTTCTTTTCCGGGCATTTTCCTGAAAGTTGATTTTCTGGACAAAAACGAGACACCAGGGTAATTTTACTAAAAATAGAGTTAGTCTGTGTTAGTTGTATTCAAAACTCACAAGTTTAGATGAAAACAACGTCAAAAGTGTTCGGAAAAATAGATACGTTTTGGACGTACCAACTCCCCCAAGCTTAGCTTATTACTTGTCCTCAAGAAATTTAGTTAATAATTGAGTGCGATAAAATAATTTTTACGAACACATTTGCTTCATATGATATAAATATTCTCACTGTATGATCAAGTACTTAGGCAATTCATAATAAGAAGTATGCAAATAAAGTCACCTAATAGGTATGCAAACTATGAAGAGATACCAACACACTAATAACAAGCAACATGAAATATATCAATTTTCAGGATTGCAATGTTTACAATAAGATATGATAAATTGGTATCTCGATTGCCCTTGAATTGTGAAGCAAAACATAAATGCTAGGTCACCTATGAGGTTCAAGTGAACACTAAAAGTAAAGATATCAAAGATAAAAGTATCAAATTTATACCACAATCAACCGTGTTCTGGGACAAGCACATTACACTGAGCATGACAACTATGCTTTCGAGAAGGTGCATAAAGTTAGCTGATGAATACTCAATCGTAAAAGTAAAAGATTGGCATTTCAAAGAGGGAAGCAGGGATTAACTCATGTGCTAGAGATTTTTATTTTATCAAAACAGAGGTATTAAAAACAATTATCGGAGAGGTGTATGTTTATGTCAACGAATAGCTAACAAACAATACAATACGTCACAAATTAACTAGACTTTACAAGAGCGGCTCCCATTGAAGGACGTTCTTTCTACTGGGGTCCGTAGATCATCCCTCTTCTCTTTTGTATACATAATTATGCTTTAACTGATAAATCAGGGGCAAAAAGAATAAAGATAATTTCAATAACCAAAATTTGGGGCTGGGCACAGATACGTCATAAACGTATCTTTAATTTCTGATGTTCCATGTTGTTTTCATGTTATTTCCTACATGTTAGCTATACACTTTATGTCATTTTTATCGATTTCTAGGACTAATCTGTTGACAAGATGCCATAGAGTCAGTTCCATATTTTTTGCTGTTTTTAGTTTCCACGGAATATTTCCACAACAACTTTTCAACAACTTTAGTTTTCTACATGAGACAAGTCTTAGAATTCCCGAAGTCTCCACGGAGTCCCGGAGAGGGCCCACACCATAGGGAGGCGCGCCCCTGGCCACGCCTGGGGGTGGTGTGTGCCCCTAGGGCGTCACCGCCATTGCCCTTTCGCTTATATAATCCCCCCGATACGTGAACCCTAAAGATATATCACTTTTTTCCGAGAAACACCTGAGGCCTCCTTTATCGTCATCCCGATATTTGGAGGGTTCTGGAGCTCTCCCCGGCACCCTGCCGGGAGGGGAATTTATCACTGGACGGGTCTACACCACCATGCCCTCCTCCAAACTGATGTGTGAGTAGTTCATCCCTGGACTACGGTTCCGTAGCAGTAGCTAGATGGTTATCTTCTCCACCTTATGCCTCATGTTTACATCTCGTGAGCTGTCCTACATGATCGAGATCATCTTTATGTAATTCTACATGTTGTGTTTGCTGGGATCTGATGAATGTTGAATGATATGTCTTCTGATTATCAATCTATGATGTTATCTTCATGCATATTTTATTTATGATCTTGCATGCTCTTCGTTATTAGTAGATGCTCTGGCCAAGTTGATGCTAGTAACTCCAAGAGGGAGTATTTATGCTCGATAGTGGGTTCATCACTCCTTTGCATCTGTGCTCGAGTGACAGAAACGTGACGGATGGAGGATGTGTTGTTTCCGTTAGGGAGAAAGACAACAGTGTTTACTCCGTTTGCATTGTTTACATTTTACACTTTCCTTACTGCGATTATCTGTTGCTTGCAACTTAATACTCAAAGTTTGTTCGGATGATATTCGGAGGGTGGATTATTATTCATAGATGCAGTTGGATGACGGTCTATGTATCTTGTTGTAATGTCCGCATGAATCTCGTAGTAATCTTTATGTCTTGCACATGCACTCACTAGTAGGGAAACCCTCTTCTGTGGCGCACCAAAATCCTATTCTGTGGCGCACCCTGGGGCCAGAGGGGTGCGCCACAGAACACACGCCACAAAAATAATTTCTGTGACGCACCTCAGCCGTGCGCCACAGAAATGTCAATTCTGTGGCGCACCTCAGCCGTGCGCCACAGAAATTTGCAATTCTGTGGCGCACCAAGGGGGGGTGCGCCACAGAATTTTTTTTTGAATTTCAAAAAAAAAAGGCGGCCAGATCTGGCCGCGGGAAATTTTCGAAATTTCGAAATTTCGCCGGATTTCGTCGGATGCTCGCCGGAGTTGGTGGGTGGAGGATGGGGGTCACCGGGTTGGTGGGGAGGAGAAGGAGAAGCTCGCCGGAGGTGGTGGTGGTGGTGGTGGAGGAGGAGGAGGAGGAGAGGGTGGTGGTGATAGAGGAGGAGGAGGAGGAGGAGAGGTGGTGGTGGAGGAGGAGAAAGAGGAGGAGGAGAGGTGGTGGTGGTGGAGGAGGAGGAGGAGGAGGAGCTCACCGGAGGTGGTGGTGGTGGTGGAGGAGGAGGATGGAGGTGGTGGAGGAGGAGTGGTGGTGGTGGAGGAGGAGTGGTGGTGGTGGTGGAGGAGGAGAAGGAGGAGAGGTGGTGGTGATGGTTGTGGTGGTGGTGGTGGTGGTGGAGGAGGAGGAGAGGTGGAGGAGAGGAGAGGAGAGGTAGAATATGAGAAGTGGAGGAGAAGTGGAGGGGAGAAGTGGAGGGGAAAGTGAAGAAAAGGAGGGGAGGAGGCAGATTTCGAATCTGCCTCCCAATTCTGTGGCGCACCCCCCCTTGGTGCGCCACAGAATTTTTTTTCTTTTTTTTTTTAATTTTCTAGTCAAAATCTTAAAACGGCCATAACTTTTGTTCCTTTTGGAATTTGGCAATTCTAAAAAAAGCTCACAGGCCGAAGGCCAGTGAGGTTGGGTTTCTTTTTTTCTCTAGTTTTTTTTAATATCTTGATCATTTTTTTTCGACATCGTATGCAAAAGTTATGCCCATTTTACTTTTTTTATAAAACTTTTGCTCAGAAAGTCGAAATTCATATTTCAAAATTTGATAAAAAAGTAGACATTAAACTCTCCGTGCATCTATAAGGGATTTATTTTTTGATGCTTTTTAGACCGCCAACTCTTCCGTCAAAAACTAGAAAAGGCGTTCCCGGGGGGGGGGGGGTGGAGTTGGTGCGTGAGGGCAGAATTTTTTCGGATGGGAATTCTGTGGCGCACGTGGCAGTGGTGCGCCACAGAAATGTCATATTTCTGTGGCGCACTGACCACCATGCGCCACAGAATGGGAGTGTAAAGTTTTTGGTGTGGGCCCCCAGCTCATTTCTGTGGCGCACCCCCATCCGGTGCGCAGGGAGGGGGGCCCAGTTGCAGACCCTTTAGAACCGGTTTGTATCACAAACCGGTGCTAAAGGTTTTCTCATTTTTGCAGCAACTGCGGGGCCCAGCTGTCAGACCCTTTAGCACCGGTTTTTAACACAAACCGGTCCTAAAGCCCTCCCCTATATTCCACCCCGAGCTCAGCTCCATTTTTTCCAGCTCGAGCTCAACTCCATTTTTGTTCTCTCCTTCCTCTTGGGAGCTCTAATCCATCCCCATTTTCTCCACCATTTGTCAAGATTGTTAGCATCAACATTCCCTCTTCCGGCATTGCAAGTTTTGCTCGTTTTCTTGCTCATTTCATTTTTGTTGTGCTAGCTAGGTGTTTGATGAAATGCCTAAGCTAGAGAGAGTTCATCATTTGTTATGTATACATATGCAATTTGAGCTCAAATTTAATTATGAATTGTGGTTTTTTTTAGTGTCGCGCGCCTTGTCCCCTCCTCACCGCCGTCGATCGCCCCGTCACCGACACAACCTTGGTGAGCCTATTGTTTTTATTTACCAAAACAAATTTTGATTTGTATTATTTACATATTTACTTGTATATAATTTTCTTATTGTGTAAGATTTTTGTTATATGTATAGCGCCATGCTTTTGATATCCATCCCCGTTGGCCCTCGTCCAGTCTATGATTCGGATGTGGTATATTATCTTTTATAACTACATATTTTCATTTCCTGATTATATGACACACTAGTAGAGAAGTGCCTTTCTATGGAATCGATTCTGTGGCGCACCCCTATTCGGTGCGCCACAGAAATGTAATTCTGTGGCGCACGGGTGGGCATGCGCCACAGAAAACAGGTGGCCCCTAGCTCAAATGTGGTCATTGATAGACCACAATTGAGTGCTCCAAGGCTACAATTGGGCAAGCGAGGTCTTGGCTATGTTGCCAAGAAGAAGAACAAGAAGAAGACCAACAATGGTGCTTCGAGTGGTATTTTCATTAGTGACAACACTACTCGTAGCACACCCGCACAAGCAAGCAATGTTGCCTCGAGTAGCAGTGTCATGAGGGACAACACTACTCGTAGCACCTCCGCAGGAACTAACAATCCACACCATTTCTTATATGTTGATTATTATGGTGTTGTGCAAGCTAAATATGTTGGTCCTATTGAGGGTTACATTGACTATGCTATTTGGGTTCCAAAGACCCTTGTTACTAACATGAAGGGACCCTCCTCGGGTCCTAACTCTAGTGAATGATCTCTTGCAGGACTATGCTTCCGGTGGGACTAAATGGATAATTGATAGTGGATGCACTAGCCATATGACTGAAAGCAAAGAACTTGTGACGGAGTTGCGCCCTAATGACATACAAGCAACCGTCACTTATGGAGACTTGTCCTCGTCTAAGGTATCCGGGTTCAGCAAGGTTGTGGTTGCTCCCGATATCACTATCGTGAACGTCATGCTTGTCGAATCCCTTGGTTACAATTTACTTTCCATCCGCTCTCTTGGAAAGATGGGTTTCTCCGGGTTTTTTCTATGTTGATATTGTGGTCCTTTTGAGGAGCAAGACTGTTGACGTCGCTTACGTGGGACATGTTGAAAATGAGTTGTTTGTGGTGTACTTTTTGAAGTCTACCAACTCTCAAACAATGTGTCTTTTCGGAAAGGCAGATGTGGGATGGTTGTGGCATCGCCGCTTATCCCATGTCAACATGAGAACTTTGCAAAGTCTTGATAAACGTGGCCTTATTGTCGTACTAAAAGAAAAAAATTCCTTCTCAAAGGATCGCGTTTGTAGGTCATGTGTTGAAGGAAAGATGCACGATAAGGCACACAAGGCCAAGACTATTATTTCATCAAAGAGGATCTTGGAGCTTCTCCATGTTGATCTCTTTGGTGCCGTGCCCGAGGCAAGTCTTGGTGGAAAGAAGTATTGCTTGGTGATTATCGATGATTATTCAAGATACACTTGGGTTTATTTCTTCAAGTGCAAGAGTGAAACTCAACAAACCATCATCGACTTCTCCAACAAAGTGCAACGTCAACACAATGTGCAAATCATGGCTATTAGGAGTGATAATGGTTCGGAATTCAAGAACTACACTTTGAATGAATTCCTTACACTAGTAGAAAACAGGGCATTGAGCCAACCACATTGGACCCGGATTGGATATAAACCGGTTCTAAAGGGTCTGTCAGCTGGGCCCCCTCCCTGCAGCAAATGGCCGCAAGGCCTTTAGGACCGGTTTGTAACACAAATCGGTCCTAACGGTTTTTGGACCGTTTGCTGCAGGGAGGGGGGCCCAGTTGCAGACCCTTTAGAACCGGTTTGTATCACAAACCGGTGCTAAAGGTTTTCTCATTTTTGCAGCAACTGCGGGGCCCAGCTGTCAGACCCTTTAGCACCGGTTTTTAACACAAACCGGTCCTAAAGCCCTCCCCTATATTCCACCCCGAGCTCAGCTCCATTTTTTCCAGCTCGAGCTCAACTCCATTTTTGTTCTCTCCTTCCTCTTGGGAGCTCTAATCCATCCCCATTTTCTCCACCATTTGTCAAGATTGTTAGCATCAACATTCCCTCTTCCGGCATTGCAAGTTTTGCTCGTTTTCTTGCTCATTTCATTTTTGTTGTGCTAGCTAGGTGTTTGATGAAATGCCTAAGCTAGAGAGAGTTCATCATTTGTTATGTATACATATGCAATTTGAGCTCAAATTTAATTATGAATTGTGGTTTTTTTTAGTGTCGCGCGCCTTGTCCCCTCCTCACCGCCGTCGATCGCCCCGTCACCGACACAACCTTGGTGAGCCTATTGTTTTTATTTACCAAAACAAATTTTGATTTGTATTATTTACATATTTACTTGTATATAATTTTCTTATTGTGTAAGATTTTTGTTATATGTATAGCGCCATGCTTTTGATATCCATCCCCGTTGGCCCTCGTCCAGTCTATGATTCGGATGTGGTATATTATCTTTTATAACTACATATTTTCATTTCCTGATTATATGACACACTAGTAGAGAAGTGCCTTTCTATGGAATCGATTCTGTGGCGCACCCCTATTCGGTGCGCCACAGAAATGTAATTCTGTGGCGCACGGGTGGGCATGCGCCACAGAAAACAGGAATTCTGTGGCGCACGGGTCCGTGGTGCGCCACAGAAAACCATGCGCCACAGAATGGGAGTGTAAAGTTTTTGGTGTGGGCCCCCAGCTCATTTCTGTGGCGCACCCCCATCCGGTGCGCCACAGAATTCCTTTTTTCTGTGGCGCACCACGGTCCCGTGCGCCACAGAATTCCTGTTTTCTGTGGCGCATGCCCACCCGTGCGCCAGAGAATTACATTTCTGTGGCGCACCGAATAGGGGTGCGCCACAGAATCGATTCCATAGAAAGGCACTTCTCTACTAGTGACTACAGTGCAGCCTTCATTTCTGTCAATTTCCCAGCTGTAATTTGTTCACCACACATGTTATTTATCTTCTATGGAGAGACACCACTAGTGAACTGTGGACCCCGGTCCATTTTCTCATACTGATAATACAACCACTACAATTACTGTTTTCACACTGCTGCTACTGCTTTCATACTGTTCTCATACTGTTTTTCACACTATACGTTTAACCTCTTTGTGTTCAGCAAAACCGGTGAGATTGACAACCTCACTGTTTCGTTGGGGCAAAGTGATTTGATTGTGTCATGTAGGTTCCACGTTGGTGCTGAATCGGTAGTGCGCCCTGTCATCTCAGCTGCATCAACCTTCTGAAGTTACTCCTTCCTCCTACTGGTCGATTCAACCTTGACTTCTTTCTGAGGGAAAATTTGCTACTGCACTCTTCATACCTTCCTCTTGGGGTCTCCCAACGAACATGTATTCGCACGCATCAAGCATATTTTCTGGCGCCGTTGTCGGGGAGGAAGAGAAGTTTTGCAAGGGGAGTCTCTCACCTCCAATTATGTTCACTTTGTTATTGTTTTGCTTGTTACTTGTTTTATCATGCTTGCTAGCAATGTTTGATGTCTTTGAAACTAGATCTTATAGGCAATATGGGTTCACGGATGAACAACAAAAATGTTATAAGGAACACCACTTGTCACAAAAAGGGATACATTTATGAGAGAGAAATAATAAATTTCATGACTATGCTAAAAACTTATGCTCTACTTATAATGTTACTTATTGCTTTGATAAATCTCGTTATTGTAGGAGGTATAAACACCTCCCTTTTCAGTGTGAGTATAATGATAATGTTACCATATCTTCTTATGTTAAGGGAAATTATGACTTTGATGATGTGGAACAAATTTAGGAATTTATTGCTTCGAAGAGTGCATTTCAAATTTCCTATTGCTTGAAATTATTGATGATGCATCTTATAAATATGAGATTTATGATATACTTGAATATTGCTTTGATAATTACAAGGATTATAATTACTACATACTTCAATATCTTAATCAATTCTATGGAAGAAGAAACTGCTGACTTTGGAATCTCATTGGATGAAAAAGAGGAGAAGAGTGATGATCAAGAGGAGGAAGAATGGAGCTACCCATGTCTACCTCCCAATGAGAGTAACTCTTTAACTCATACATTATTTGATGAAAGTGATGATCCTATTGATTCTTTTGAAATATCCCTTCTTGATGAAGTTGATACTTTCTATACTTGTGACCTTGATACTACTATGGATGAAACTTGTGAGAATGATATTGCTACTTTTATTTATGATAATCCATGCTACTTTGATAAATCTTGTGATAATCCTCTGTTTATTTCAACTATTGATATGCATGACAATGAGAAAGTTTGTTTAGAAAATTTATATGATAATGCTCTTGATGATAGTCCTATGTTACTTGATGTTATAAATTATAATGCTATTAAAAATAGGATTGCTATCATTTGTCCTATACCTTTTAAGAGTGATCAATTATCTTGTTTTGCTATTGCTAAAAGTGGGAAAGAAGAGGTCTTTATTTTTAATTTTGATCCCACTGTTTTTTAGCTTGATATGAATTGTGTGCTTTTAGACCAGGACAAACATGCTTTATGTGATAATTATGTTGTTGAGTTTGTTCATGATGCTACTGAAAATTATTATGAGAGAGGAAAATATGGTTGTAGGAATTTTCATGTTACTGAAACACCTCTCTTTTTGTTGAAAATTTTGAAGTTGCTCTTGTCCTACCTTCCCATGATTTCTAGTTTGAGATTGTTTAATTTATTTCTTTAAAAGATTCCTATGCATAGTAAGTGGTTAGACTTAAATTTGTTTCATACTTTCTTCTTGATTCTCTCTCTTGCTTAATTAATATTTCTTATGTGAGCATCATCTTCACTTGAAAATACGTGAATCCACTTTTCTGGGCCTAGCTAAAATGCGTTCAAGAAAATCACTTCTTGGCAGATAACCCATATTATTTTTGTTTTTTTCTCTGTTTTCTTTGAGTCAAGGGGTTGTATACTTCTGTAGCAACTCCCTTGTATCTTTATTTTTCATGTTTTAGTTGTTCCAAGTAAATTTTATGACGAGAGTTGGAGTTGGTTTTGGATTTCTGCGCAAGAAACAGATTTCTGCTATCCAACGTAAAAAGCGCATAATTGACAGAAAGATCAGAATGACCTGATTTTTTTTTTACTTATTCCTCAGCTAATTCTGCAACTTTTTCGTTCTTTAAGTTTTTCGATCTAAGCAACGTAAGTGCCCCGAAAAAATTCGTCTTTACAGATTGTTCTGGTTTTGCCAGATTCTGCCATTTTTCTTACATTTGCTCTTTTACGATGTCAAGTGGATTTCTTTGCTTCACGAAACATCAGCTGTTGTAGCTAATGTTTAAGAGTATCAATAGAACTTGTGCGCGTATAGAACCCATGAGTTTTCTTATTGTTGCACTAACCCTCTAATGCGAATTACTCTTTGAGTGTGGTGTGAAGAAAGTTTTCAAGAATCAAGAGAAGAGGGTGATATAATGTGATTAAAAAGAGTGCAAGGTCAAAGATTGGGGATGCCCCCATGGTTCATCCCAGAAAATTCTAAGAATACTCAACCATCTAAGATTGGGGATGCCCAAGGCATCCCCTTCTTCATTAACAATTTATCAAGTCACTTCTAGCGAAACTATATTTTTATTCGGTCACATCACATAAAATTTACTTGGAGCGTTTCTAGCTGAAGTATCTGCTAAAGTCGAGGCATCCCGGTACCCTATCCTCATGGGTGGCGATTTCAACCTCCTCCGGAGGTCTGAGGAGAAAAATAATGACCGGATTAACTGGTAGCGTATTGAACTGTTCAACAACCACATATCAGAGTGGGCGCTAACAGAGATACCTCGCTCGGTACACGTGGACAAACCGCCAGCGGGATCCGGTGCGCTGCGTCCTGGATAGAGTTCTGATTGCCCCTGAGCTTGATGCCCATTTCCCCCTGGCATCCCTCGCTGTTGATACTATGCTGGGTTCGGACCACACCCCATTAATCTTAAACTCGGGAGGGGGCTCTCTGGTCCGTTCACATCGCTTTTTCTTAGAGATGGGGTGGTTTGAAATTGAGGGCTCCCCTGACTTGTTACAGTCCCAATGGCCCAGCCTCATGGCGCGCGCGTGAGGGGGGCGACGTTGTTGACTGGTGGAAACACATGGCTGGGGGCCTTCGCGAATACTTACGAGGATGAAGTTGCAATATGGGGAGAGATGTCAGAGTTTGCAAGCTCAATCTTCTTAGCCAGATCAAATTGTTGGATGAAAAGGCCGACCCTTTGGGCATTGATGAAGATGACTGGGCTTTCCGTTATCATCTGGAAGACCAGGCGGAGAACGAGGGACTCCTCCTCACCTTCACTGAAGGGGAACTCGATGACGTGGTTCATGACATGAAGGTGAACACTGCCCCTGGCCCTGACGGGTTTCCTGTGGCCTTCTTCAAGAACTATTGGCCTTTATGTAAGCTTGGGGTGTTGTATATTCTCAATGACTTCATGTTGGGCCTGGTGGACGTGTCCCGGCTGAACTTTGGGGTCATCTCGCTGATTCCTAAGGTTAAGGGGCAGATCAGATTTCACAATTCAGACCTATTGCCTTAATCACCTTCAATTTCAAGATCATTTCCAAAGCAGTGGCTTCTAGGAGGGACCCAATCGCTAACAGAATTATCAATCAAAACCAGACGTCCTTCCTTAAAGGGCGATTCATCTTAGACGCAGCACTGGCCCTACACGAAGTCGTCCGCGAGTTGAGGATTAAAAATCTGGGGGCATCCTCCTCAAACTTGACTTTGAAAAAGCTTACGGCCGTGTTAATTGGTCATTTCTTATTGAGGTCCTGCGTCGGAAAGGTTTCGACTCAGGCTTCATTCATAGAATTGAGCAACTAGTCGCCCGCGGGGAAACGGCGGTCTCTATCTGATGGAGGGATAATAACCCGGTAGGCCAACTCTAAGGCATAACCTGGCCCAAAGGACGCTGCGCAGGATCCGGCTAAGGATAAAGAAATTTCTGGAAGGCCCAAGTTTGTAGGCCTCGTAACCCGGATTGTGGGCTACGGTAAGGAAAGTTAGGGTTTGTATGCGGTGTCCGGGTAGGATTCAGGGTGCGCCTTGGAGGGCAAGTCCGGGGAGTACGGGTGCTTTATAAACCGACCCCTAGGTCTAGTCGAGGGAGATCCAAGAGTTCTAGCGAGATCGCCTAATATCGAGTATCCAGCGTAAAACGTGACTTGAGTTATTATCTTGAGATCGGAGACTCGGCGACTTGATTGCCGGCTACCAGATCGAATATCATCATGTCTTCCTCTGAGCTAAACCCTCTCCCAAACACTTGTGTCGTCTTGCCCCAATATCAGTTACCCATGGTAACGTCTGCCGTGATTATCCCACGACAGTTGGCGCCCACCGTGGGGCCTGCGTCCAAAGGTGTTTACATCACGGGAGAAGCTCGGAAGAACATGGAGAATCTTGTCGTCGGCGAGATCTACATCGACCACGAAGGAGAGAAGATGGTGGATGATTCCGGTTGGGGACCGGAGTCGGATCACCTCGAATCGGGGTCCATCGTGACAATCGGCCGGATCAGCGTCTTCATCGGTATGGTATGTACTTCCGGTTCGATACCTGACAATTTTGGATCTGATTCTGTGTCAGGGGAGGCCGCTTATATCCAGTCAGATGGAGAAGAATCAGTTGGAACGACTAATCCGACAGGAGAACCCATCACGAAGTGGGAACAACCGGAGGAGCCGGCATGGACCCCACGTGACTGGGTCGAGAGAGAGGATGATACCGAGTCTATTCTGGATCTGCTGGAAAACCGGTACGAGGAACATAGCAGCGAAGAGGAACAGTATGGATCCGCGCCAAGCATTGTGCGTCGGGTTGCGGTTTACACGGCTCCCGCGACCAATCTCAACCAAGAGAGCGTAACTGCGGCCGCAGCCGAGACAGCACAAGCATTGACCCGGCAGCAAGGGTCGGCTAACGGGAACACGGCTTTGGCCCAGGTTGACGGAGAGTCGGCATCGGTTACCAGTCAAGCGCCAGAAAACGAGTTACACGCGAACACGTTTGGATTCCTAGCAAACCGGACACCAGGAGCGGGTCCTTCCAATCCACAACATCCGGCTCTGTTCGACAACAATCTGATCCTAGATCCGACAGTTCTTGCCACAGTTATCACTCCAGAGAACGCGGCGGAACGTGTTAGGGATTTGGACGTAGCCCGTCGTGCATTGGAGCAGCAGAGAAGGCAAGTAGAAGCAGAAAGACAAGGGATGGCCACACGACAACGCGAGCTGGATGCACTGGAAACCCGGCTCCGAGAGGAAACGACTAGAATACATCAAAGGCACCAAACCAGATTGCCAGCATTGGGAGGAGTCATAAACCCGGCCGCACTATTTATCACGCCTCAGGATCAGCCGATTCCAGCGGCAAATAAAGGAACCGCCCCTCAGCCGACAACCGGAGGAGTACAACCGGTAGACACGCGGGCCGGGTTACCCGCACCACAGACTGGAGTTACTACCGGCAATACTGTACCACCGCCACCACCACCACCACCATCACGTTTTCACACACCAGCGGGTCATTACAACAATCCCATGGACAACGTGTACGCGGCAACGCTTGCACTAAATCAAATCCCCGTGAGAGAGTCACCCCACGCAGAGGAGACCCGGCGGGCGATAGACATGTTGCGCACCGCGGTGGCACAACAGGTTAATTACCCGGATCACAGAAGTGGAATGCATGGGACACCATATGTCAGCCAACAGCAAGGTAACGCTGGCAACATCCAAGAAAGTTCGGCACGGCGGAGGGAAGAGCAGCAGCAAATGCCGCCTCCTCCACACATTCAGGCAGTACCAGCAGCATCAGCAGCACAGGCCATCGTGGACAGTTCCAGAGCCAGGAGAGCCGTGGCCGGGTCTGCGGCACATGGGATACTAGCAGTACCGCTTCCAGCTGTACCCCCTGTAGGATCACGCGTTTCCCGAGTAAGACCAGCTTCGACCATTCTTGCAGGACCTAAGTGTCTTTCAGATAGCATCAGGGCTGAGCCTTACCCGGAAAAGTTCAAAGAACCGGGTAAAGTAGTGAATTACGAGCCGACTATGGATCCGGAAACATGGTTGAGCAGTTATGAGATGGCCATGTCGATTCGCAATGCGTCTGAGAATCTTCAAGCCAAGTTCATGTACCTGATGATGTCAGAAGGAGCAGCGAAGCTATGGTTCACCAATCTACCGGAAGGGTCTATCAAGTCCTGGGAAGCGTTGAAGACCGCGTTTGTCAAGCACTTTCATGGGACGTGCAGAAAGTTGTTCACTATTGATGACCTAGAACGATGCGTCCAGAAGAAGGGAGAGTCGGCGCGCAGTTGGGTGCGCCGGGTTATGGAGATACTTCATTCGTCCACAGATATTCAACCCAAGGACGCATTACAAGCTATGGCGAAAACATGCAAGTATACGCCTCTAGTGCAGAAATTAACTCGCATGAAATCCAGTCGGAATGCTTCGGAGGTTACGATGGGAGAATTGATGGATGCGTGCAACAAGCACGCTGCAACGGATACCACAGAAGAGGAAGTTGATGACAAAAAAGCAAAAGCAAACACAAGTAATAGTGGAAGAACCGGTAATGGGTCAGCACCGGGTAACAACGGAAACAGCCAGAACAAGCGCCCGTTTGAAGGAGGCTCCGAGTTTGTCGCCAATACAGAAGCCGGGTCTTCGAGACCCAGGGCAGAAGGAAATTTTAACACTGGAAACCACAATGGAGGAAACTATCAAGGGCCGCCAAGGCCGAGCAACAATTGGGACATATTTAGAATGGCGTGCCCTAAGCACAGTAGAAACGGTAGGCCGGCTAACCACTCCTTGGAGCAATGCACCGACCTACAGAGGTGGAAGAACGAGGAAGTGAACAGAGCCATGCGAGGAGCAGGCCGGGGAGGAGGACCGGGTCCAGGTGAAAACCCGGGCAACGGCCCACCCCCAGCCGGTAACCCGGCAGCAGGAAATCAGGGCAACAATCAAGGAGGAGCCGGAGGTTTCCAGGCTAACCCCAAACAGTTGGGTCAATATCACGTGCATACCACAGGAGGTTCTAACAAGGACAAAAAGATACTGAAGCAAGCGGTCAACTCAGTTTCTTCGGCTATCCCTAGATACCTGAGGTGGTCAGAACAGGATGTAACATGGAGCAGAAGAGATCACCCGGAAAGAATAGAACACCCGGGAGTCTTAGCACTAGTAGTTGCACCACAGGTCAATGGGTACGAGCTGAAAAAGGTCCTGATGGATGGAGGAAGCAGCATCAATATCCTGTACTGGGAAACTTTTCTACGCATGGGTCTCAAGGAATCTCAGCTACAAAAAAGTACAACAATTTTTCATGGGATAGTGCCGGGTCATTCAGCGTGTCCCGAGGGAAAAATCGCATTGGAAGTAGCTTTTGGGGAATCAAAGGACAATTATCGAGTTGAGTGGCTTACTTTCGAGGTGGTTAAGTTGCGCAGTCCTTATCACGCGTTATTCGGAAGGCCGGCTTATGCTAAATTCATGGCAAGGCCGTGTTATGTGTATCTACAGCTAAAAATCCCAGGTCCTAAGCAGACCATTACCATACATGGAAATCGAGATATAGCAGCCGAATGCGATGAAGGAGACGCAGCAATGGCCGAGCAAGCCTGTAGAAAAGAGGAACTCAAGCATTACCGGTCTCAAGCAGACCCGGATGATAGAACCGCATCGAAAAGGCCGAGCACTGAAAGCGAAAGAGCAAAGCCCAAGGTAGCACAAAATGCTAAGATGGTGGCTTTCATCAAGGATGATTCCTCCAAACAATCTGGCATAGGAGAAGAAATTGCGCGGCCGTTCACAGCCAGCCCCGTTATGGAAACACCTTACCCGGATTGGCTAGCAAACCTAGTACTCATTATGAAAAAGTCTAACAAATGGAGAATGTGTATCGGTCACGACAGCCCGGGACCGATTCCCAAGGAGAACTAAACAATGTAACGGGCAGCAGGTTTCAGACGCACTCTTTTCCTATCCAGGGTACCTAAGGGGACTGGAAGGTTTTTAATGAGGCGGCCTGCTGACCCAAAACTTTCTCGTATCAATAAAGAGATGGTTATCAAGCCTTATTTTATGATCTTTACTTCGATTACAGGTAAGCATTATTTATTGCTATCAGTACATCAGTATCATCAAGTATGTTGCATATATATAGGTCTTGAGGGCTGATTGCTTGAATAGCACAGTTACAAACTCAAAGACCCGGCCTTGATGCCTATGAGTTATAAGGGCCGATTACTCGCAAACGAGTACGGCTGCAATCTTATAACCGGACAAAGGAGCCAAATTTTCTTGACTTTTCTTCCTTAAGCTCGATGTGACTCGCACTAAAGTGGCATGATTTGCTCGCTTACGATTACAATCAGCCATGAAGCCCAATGGGACTTGCCTGACCCTGTTTTCGTACAGATGTAACAACATGATATCCACGCGAAAGCCGGCTTATAGTACAAGATTGTCAAAAGGGTCATCTAAACCACAAGTTATGCAGAGTATAAGGCTAATAGCTGGAAACTCAACATTTATCAAACATAACTTCAATACTCACGTGAAACGGCTCTAGGGTTTGGGCTTAGTAAAAACAATTTGTTCTCTGGAAAAGACCGGACATCCCAGACTCGGATTTCGGGCCTTGGGGACCGAGGATTTTGAAACAGAAACAAGTTGATACTAAGCCCAACAAACCCTAACATCCGAGTCTTGGGGACTTGGGGACTTAGAGAAAAGTCCCCCTGTCAGAACCCAAGATGCTCGGAAACCGAGTCTCACAAAAGGAACCAAAAAGAGAGTCGGGTATCAAGAATAAAGTTCAAAAATAGATAAGTATCAAGTTCATCAAAAGGCCTAGAAAGGAACGAAGTGTATCACGGAATTAAAGTACGTTACAAATTGCGATACCAGTATCAGGGGTGCACAGGCGCACCGTCAAAAGAATACTTGTTTTGAATAAAAGCATCAAACGATCGAAGTATTATGATGGCATTCGCCTATTCGGCTTCCTGAGTAGGGTCCGCATCTTTGCCCTTGCCCCCCGGGTCTTGGTCCTGGGCTTGCTCTTTAGCTCTCCCGGCATCATCACCCGGATTCTTCACGTCAGGACGGACAGGCGGAAGGACAGCTGGTGTAGAGGTGGTTGGCTCTGATCCTAACTCGGCCTCTCTCTTCGCGGTTTCTTCCCTCTTCCTGGCCGAGTCAGCAGCCCATTTCTCCAAAATATCAAAGGGCGGGGGTGCGTCCTCCTTCACGATTTTTCCTTCAGCATCGTACGCACTCATAATTGTACTCAGATCCATACTATCGGCCAAAGTGGTTGCCGAGTGACGCACTGCGGATTGTATGGCCTTGAAGTCCTTGGGTACAAACTTGGAGCCATCAGCTTTGAATTCTGGAAACCCGGATATTACCTTTGCCGGATCAAGCTTAGGAAAATAAGCCTTAGCCAGTGTAAAGGCCCGGGTCATACCAATCCGGCATGCCGAGCGTTTCCAGATCTCAATCCATGCAGGCACGGTGGAGCAGGCTTGGATAAGATTTTCTTCACCCGGATATACCTCGGTAGGCCACTTCACGGCATCCAATATAAACTTGGTACCGGCAAAGAAAGTCCGGAGCACAGTCTTCAATGTTTTAGCCTTGGCAACAACATCTTCTTCTGGGGCCGCAAGGTTGGCACCTGCAGTTGAAACAAAGGAAGGACATATCAGTAATCCCGAGTATCATATAATAAAAGTAAAGGCATGAAGTCAGTCGGCAGCGAAAACTTACTAAGCAAGATGCGATAGGTATCGGTAACCTGGTCCGATAATTTCTTCAGTGCGGTTTGAGCAGTGTTGCACTTCTTCTTATATTTAGACACGTCCTTCTTCAAGGTTTCCACGTCAGCCTCAAGGGCTTCTCTCCGCTTTACCTCGGCAAGAAGAAGTCGTTCGGTCTTGAGCAAAATTTCATCAGACCGGGTCATCTGCGACTGTAAGGAACAAGGAGCACAAGTATCAGTCGGGTATTATGGCAAGCTAAGTATTGCATAAAGTACCAAGCACAACTTCAACAAGTTATGCTCGGAACTTGGGGACTAGGTGTACACTACGAGATATCAAGTAGTGTTACCTGGTGCTCTGCGGCCATGCGCTCCAGAATATTGCTCTCTGAGGTCTTCATAGTGAGGAGAGCGCTCATCAGCTGATCAAAGGTATCATTACCCGTGTTAGAGGACCCGAGCCTTGGAAACTCGGAGAAGGAGTTTTCTTCTTAGCGGGAGATGGCATCCGGGTCATTCGAATGTCGGAATCTGATGCTCCTCCTCCCGCACCCAAAGTTGCAGCTTTTTCCTTCTCGCTTGCGTGTGAGGCTATCGGATACTCGGCTTCTTGTCTGGCCGGGTTTATAGGTGACACTTGTTCTTCGCCGCTAGCCGCGGCTGTTGTATTATCAGTCGGGTTCCCTTTACCCGGGTCATCGGTCTCCATATCCTCTTGGTAGCTGATGATGACCGTGGCCCTATAGACAGTATGAGTGAGCAGTTAGCGTATAACCAGGAAAAGGTGATGAAAATGTGATAGAATGTCAGGAAGGGAACTTTACCCGGGATTCACCGCATAGTCCGCAGGGAACTCGCTGCTGGACCCGGACGAAACTGAAAAACATCAAGCAAGATCTGGTGAGGGAGTGGTTCAGGAAGATTTTTTTCATTCAAGAAAGGATAAGGTAAATACCAGCGCGTCGAGCCGGAGACGATGGAATACCCGGGTTAAGAGCACTATCACCCGGGTAATTTCGAGTAGCTCTGCGCTTGGTCATAGGCGACTCCTTCAAATACGGCCAGTGGAATAATGTCAAGATAGCTCATGCATGTCATTGAAGGAATACGAATTGGACACAAGGAAACAATATGGTACCTTGAAGACGACCCCTCGGGTTTTTCTCTTAGATCCGACTTTGATCGTCGGCTCCACTTCATCCTCATCACTGGCGGATTCCACCTTGCCGTCAGTTTCCTCTTCTTCGTCTTTGTCCTCTTGTTCTGGAAGTTATCAAGGTTATAGTTGGAAAATGAAGAAGGAGCTACGACGAACTTAAAGGAACCAAGTGAAACCCGGAGAGCACCTTCGTCCGAGTTAACGGCATCTTCTTGTTCCTCTGGACTTTCGGAGCTAGGAGGAGTCTCGATCTTCCAAAAATCATCATCAGCCTGAGATGAAGGTATCAGAACAAGGGTTATCAGCTGTACCAAGTGGAAAGAGCGAAGGTAAAAACATGAAAATCGGATCTTTACCTTGGGGGCTGGGTTCTCGAGTGTGAAGGGCTCTAATCCGGCTATGTTCCGGATTACCTCTAGCTTTTCTGTCAGAAAACCCTTGATAGTTTTATTGGTGTCGCCAGCCGCAAAGCTGTTGTCAGAGTACCGGAGCGGGTCTGTGGTGTGCCCCGAATACTCGCACATTAACTTTGTGCGGATGGAATTGGGCTGGATCCGGAAATCGACCCAAGTTTTCACCAGGTTAAGCCCGATGAGACCTTGGGCCGCAAGAATAGCGATTTTGGCTAGCAAAGGTTGAATTGCCTCCCTGTCCGAGTCAGGGGCAAAGGCGTTGAAGTTCTCGGATATATCAAGAAGGCCCTCCGAGTAACCCGATAGTTTCTTTTGGCCGGGTGGGGAGTTGTCCCGGCAGTAGAAGTATGAGAGTTGCCAATGTTTGACGTGGGAGTTGAGTGTAAGAGGTGGCATTAGAGAGTTCTTGCGGCGCTGGATAGAAACCCCGCCGCAAGCGAGGAGTGCCCCGTCACCGCTTTCGCGGCACGGTTTACACTGGAAAAGTTCGACAAAAAGAGCCAAACTTGGCGGAGTGCACAAGTATGACTCGGAGAGAACGATAAAATGGGAGATATTTAACACAGAGTTAGGACCTATGTCAAATATACGAAGGCCATAATGGCTCAGAATGTCGCGGAAGAAGGGGTGACCCGGAGGGCGAAAGCCCCGAGTCACGTGCTCCACAAAGCATATTACCTCATCCTTTGTCGGTGTAGGCCGGGTCTCGTTACCCGGCACCCTCCACTGGATATCCTCTTGAGGGGGAAGAACTCCTAGCTCGACCAGTTCTTCTAACTTGGCCTTGGTGACCGTAGATCGTGCCCAGTTGGCGGATATGGAATTGGTGGTCTTGGCCTTGGTCGGCTGCTTTCCCTGTTTCTTGGGAGCCATTGGTTTAATCTGCAAAGCGCAAGGCAGGGGGGCATGAGGAATAAGACTCGGAAACCATGAGCTGGGCGAGTATCGGTGAGCGATATCGAGACAATATGGAAGTTATATACTATCCGGGTGTCATTCTGTGGAGCAAGGTTCAAGCTATCCGGGTATCAAGCATCATTATAAAAATCATGGAGGCTCATGCATTGAAAGAATGTTTGAGGGCGATGGATGGTTACACAGGTACCTATTACGAACAAAAGGAACCGGAAAAGGGAAGATTTTCCGGGTGATAGAGACGATCATGTTTTAGTAACCAGACCAGAGATTCCATTTCTAGATTTGTGGTAAAATTAGCAACTATGGGCGGTAGGGAAGTGAAATAAAGTCAATATCCAATCCATTGGATGAGCTAGAATGAATACAAGCAACTTAATTCGGCATGACCGGGAAAATGACCGGCGGGTTGACTTAGATCTAAACTGAAGAAAATCAAGAAATTGCGGAGGCCAGTTAACGGATATGAGAGGCTTACTGGAGGAGATCGAAGTGAAGCTCGACGGAGGCAAATAACACAAGCGTGGTGCCCCTTTGTGATTCCCGGCGGGCAAGTCGGGGGTCTGGCGGCGGATCTGGGCGGCGGCGCAGATTGCACCGTGGCGGAGCGTAGCCGGCGACAGATGGGCTCCGGTGATGCCTGCGAGGTTTCCGTAATGGCGCTCTGTGGGCTTGAGCACGGAGGAAGAAAGGAAGAGGAATGGGGGGAAGTGAGCCGTTGGGGTTAGGGTTACCCCTAAGAGCCTATTTATAATGGTTCGGGTGGATAAGCTCAGTTCAACGAGCGGGAGCCGGAAATTACGGAGTAACGGCTATCTGCTTGAGTTTTGCGAGATATGCTTTAAGTATTGGACGAGGTATCCGGACAGAAATAGGAAGGAGATATTCGCCACAATATCAAAATCAATTATCGAGTAAAGTACAGGGTTTTGGCATTTTTATCAGGGCTCAGACCCGGAAGGCTAAGCTAAGTACTTGGAGAAAGGTCGGGTTACTATATGGCCACCATGGAGTTAGGCCTAGCTATTTATCAAAGCACTTTAACCCGGCCTTCATACGCTTGTGCGGCTGATATTTTTTGCAGGGAATAGCAAGCGCTTCAAGGAGGAATCCGTGAAGCCCAAGCTATTCTGGGGACTACTGATGGAGGGATAATAACCCGGTAGGCCAACTCTATGGCATAACCTGGCCCAAAGGACGCTGCGCAGGATCCGGCTAAGGATAAAGAAATTTCTGGAAGGCCCAAGTTTGTAGGCCTCGTAACCCGGATTGTGGGCTACGGTAAGGAAAGTTAGGGTTTGTATGCGGTGTCCGGGTAGGATTCAGGGTGCGCCTTGGAGGGAAAGTCCGGGGAGTACGGGTGCTTTATAAACCGACCCCTAGGTCTAGTCGAGGGAGATCCAAGAGTTCTAGCGAGATCGCCTAATATCGAGTATCCAGCGTAACACGTGACTTGAGTTATTATCTTGAGATCGGAGACTCGGCGACTTGATTGCCGGCTACCAGATCGAATATCATCATGTCTTCCTCTGAGCTAAACCCTCTCCCAAACACTTGTGTCGTCTTGCCCCAAGATCAGTTACCCGTGGTAACGTCTGCCGTGATTATCCCACGACACTATCAATGGTGAGATTGGCCCTTATTTCCGCAACAAAAGAGGAGTGCGTCAGGGGGACCCTCTCTCTCCTCTTCTCTTTAACTTCATAGTTGAAGCCCTCTCGACCATCTTATATGCGGCTTGCACCATGTGTCACATCGGCGGAGTGGTGTCTCATTTGATCCCCGGGGGGATCTCGCATCCGCAGTATGCGGACGATACCATCATTATGATCCAGAACAAGGAGCTAGACATTGCAAACCTGAAGTTCTTGTTACTTTACTTTGAGGTAGGGATGCAAGGTGGGATCCCACTTATCCCACTTATATCTTTTTTTTGAATGGTTAGTTTAAAAACTTTGACAAAAAATGAACTAAACACTTACAAATGAGGTATAAGTGGGACAATAAGTGGGATAAGTGGGATCCCACCTTCACATCCCTACTTTGAGGAGATGTCGGGTCTGCGCATCAACTTCCATAAGTCTGAAGTGTTTGTGCTTGGTCAACCTCTCTGCGAGCATACCCGAATTGCTAACATGTTGAACTGCAAGCTGGGCACCTTTCCGTTTTTGTACCTTGGCCTCGCTACCTCGGACAGGAAGCTGACCATCGAGCAATGGAATTACTTAGTGAACAAGTTGGGAGCTAAGGTAGAGGTTTGGATGGGACGACTCCTTTCCTCGGGGGGGAGGGGGGGGGAGGGGAAGACTGATCCTTTCAAACACATGTTTAGATGCACTTCCCACATACGCCATGGGGTTGTTTCTCCTTCAGGATAGGGTACACAAGAAATTTAACTCCATTCGGACTAGGTTCTTCGGACAGGATAGGGTACACGAGAAATTTAACTCCATTCGGGATAGGTTCTTCTGGGAAGGCTCAGGCCCCAAGCGAAAAGGTCATATGGTTAACTGGCCAGCGGTGTGTCGGGCTAAAGACTGCGGGGTCTAGGGCTGATTAACACTAAGCTGATGAACAAAGCCCTGCTGCTCAAATGGGCCTGGAAATTGTTTCAGACTGATTCCTCTCTTTGGCGCAACCTAATCTTTGCAAAGTACCCAAGGCGTCTAATATTTTCTTCGCGGACACCGGGGATCCCAGTTTTGAAATAGCCTCCATAATTGAACATATGTGTTTAAGTTGGGCGCGAGATACGAGATCCTCGGCCTAATTATTCACAACCGTCAGGTTAGTGAGCGATCTCAGCCATACAACCGCTCAGCCATTCTTGTATCAACGTTTTAGTTTAGGGGGGTGACACCGAAGGCAGAAGCGCCATAACAGAGGGTTCACACAGGCACAAGATCTACCAAGACAGAGGGCAGAGTAGAGCAGCAAGTAAATCGAGTTATTATGGAGGCAAGAAGCTAGCTAGCCATCGGGGAAATCCTCAATGCTGATGCCGAGATGAACGTCCTTGGACGCTCCGTGCAGCAACTCCGGGTTGACGTGCGCATGGAGGCGCCCGTGCTCCATGTCCACCTCGCCGGGGACCGCGCAGCTCGCCATCTTCGCATACAGGACCAAGGTGTCACTGTCGCCCTCTTCGTCCGGAGGGCCCTTCACCGTGAGCGTGCCCATGTACACAGGCCTCGCGCCGGCGCGGGTGTTGCCCCTGACGCACACGACGGTGACGGGGCGTGCGCCTGCCGCGTCCCTGCCGGCGCCCAGGGCCAGTAGGAAGAAGCCGTCGTCCTTCTCCGCCAACAGCAAGCGGCGGTGATCCGGCGACGAAGCCGGCAAGACGAACGACTTCTCCGTGTTGTACTCGATCTTCTCCGGCGCCGGCCAGCGATGGGTGCCGGACTTGTCAGTGAGGTGGCGCACGAGGCTCGCCGGGGAGCCCTCGAACGGGGGCGTGCACTCGAGGCAGAAGCAGGGTGCGTGCTTGCACCTGGCCTTGTGCTCCGCGACCGCGTGGTAGGTGATGGACGTCCCGCACCCGAACTTGTTGTAGGGGCACGGCAGCTCCAGCGCGCCGATCAGGTCGTCCATGCAGGGGACGCGGGTGTAGGTGGCGGCGCGGCCGCACTGACCGCAGTGCTTGGTCGCGCCGGCGCAGTCGCAGCACACGGCATGCCCGTCCCCGCACTGCAACCCACAAATCAAAGCATACAGGCGTGCTACGTATTACCACTGATTTTTTTTCACAGTAGTTCCAAAAAAATGCAGGAATACCATGGATATGGGGGGTTTGAGGGCGGCGGGGCACGCGGCGCAGTGCAGTCGTTTCTTCTTCGTTGTCAAGCCGCCGACGGCCTCTTCTTCCGCCGCCTCGGCTACCATTGCCCCACCTGATTTGTGGATCACCACGGCCTTTGAACCGGGCGCCGTCAGCGCCAGCTTGGTCAGCGCCGTGGCAGAAACTGGGCTGGTCACCACCACCGCGGCGGTCGGCCTCACAACGGTGATTATTGGCTTCGCCATGGCGACGGGGCTGGGTGCCGCCAGCTTTGGCATCCCCGTGGCCGCTGGACTGGACACCATGGTGGCCGCAGGACTGCAGGTCACCGACTTCTTGCCGCCGCTGCTCTCGGCGTTATCGGAGAAGCGCGGCCTCTTCTTCTGGTCGGCCGGTTTCCTCTGCTGCTCCGCCATATTCGTATAGGTAGATAGAGGAAGAAGCTATGGACGACGAAAACGGGGTTGTTGCTTCGCTTTGACGGCTTTGACTGGGTCTACCGCATGTCTGCTCTGTGGAGTGTGCTGCACACCGCCTGTCTGCTCTGTTCAGCGGTTGAGGCCGGTGCCAATGCACCGCCCCACTCTCGCCTCGCCACGTCAGGTTTACTCTCATTCTCACCCCCACTATTATCTCACACTCGCCACTGCCAGTGCATGGGCTGTAGTGCCACTCTCACTTCTCTCTCCTCCACTCTCGTCCAGGGCCGGTCCTGAGATTTCTGGGGCCCGGGGCGAGACGAAAATTTAGGCCCCTCCTTAGTACAAATAGACATATATATATAAGAGAAATGAGACACATTTTTTTAGTGGAAACCCCTCGCGGGAAAAAAAAATTACGGACGCGCGAAGGCGTAATTTATTATGGAGTAATACAACAACTTCGGTATACCCTAAATTTTTCTCCTTACATTTGTAGAAGCAAAGTGATGGAATCAATGTCAATCTCATCCAATAACTTCTTCGCGATGCATAGAGTTGACAAACCATTTAGTCTCTCGTGTCTATAGATCTTAAATAGTTTTTCAATAATTTCAACTTTGAAAAGATTCCTTTAGCTGATGCAACTATCACGGGCATGTAAATAAGATCCGATAAACAACATACATATTAGGATAACAATCTGCTTCTCAGACAAACTAAAATATTTTCATAGCAGTCATTGTTCTATCTAGCAAGCTCAACCGCATAACACTTAACTCAAAAATTAGATAATTTAACCCGATATCATATTTCTAATCTAGATAGAAAGTATTTACAAATGTAGCGCAACTATTTCTAATTTGAGAACCAACCATTGACTTCAAATTTGTTAAACTCATTAAAAATCTAAAAATACTTCTGAACGACTATAGTTCTTCAAATCTACTTTTCAATTGTCATATCTATGGCAATGAATCACAAAATCAACTAAGTTGCGACGGACATGCGACGGTGGGCGAGCAGACGAGCGGTGGTAGAAGCGGACAAGTGGATGGTCGATGTGATCCGATCCTAAATACTTTATATTTACGCAACGTACACATGGTTCCGAGTCGATCACCTATTGGCCCCTGTAATGTATTCACAGGAAAAACTACGAGCCGACCAACCTATTAAGCTAATTAATTTTTTTATTTGCATACACACGAAATAAGCCTACTAACACATATCTGAAATGGGCCCCCAAATTTTTTGGGCCCGGGGCGGCCGCCCCTCTCGCCCCCCCTCAGGACCGGCCCTGCTCTCGTCTCCACTCTCGCCTTCCTCTCGCCCCCACTAGCACCGCTATCGCCTCCCTCTCGCCCCGCTCTCGCTCCGCTCTCGCCCTCTCGCCCCGCCAACGCGGGCGGTAGCGCGCCCTCTCGCCCGCTATCGACGGGCGAGGCTGCTACCGCCCGGCCCGCTCCTCTCGTCCCTCCTCTCGCCTCCTCTCGCCCCGCGTGGGGCGGTAACGCTCCTCTCGCCTCATCCTCTAGCCCGCGTTGGCACCAGCCTGAGCAGACGTAGCAAGCTCCAAGTTCCAACCACCGTCTCGTGACTACTATCCACTTCAAGATTTTTGTTATGCCATGGGAGGATGTAAGAAGTTTTTCTTTTTTGTGTGTTCTAAATTTTAAAAGTATCTTGACCGCCCAATTCCGTTTTGGCTTTTGGCAACGTCAGTGCATCCACAGTGTGTGCAAAATTTAGTTGCCAAATAGCATATTAATTTTTGGGATCGGTTTACTACATTATACACATGTTAAATCTTGGTGCCAAACCAAATAATTTGGCCTAGGAGCAACTAGAAAATCCAGTACCAAATTTATTTGAGTGAATAAAATAATATGATAAAGAGGTGGGATCAGAAAGAAGTGAGCAGCCCTAAATATTTTATTATTACTTTATACATAATGGGTCATATAATTAGTGATTTTGATATTTGGTTTTGACTTTATCACATTGAAGGTAACATAGAAAATTTAGCACTCATATCAAATAAATACACGTGGAAAATTTGACTTTCGCAACACTGTGGATGCCCTTATGGAACATAAATTTGCTGGTTTCAAAGAATTTTTTTAGAAGTGGAGGCAACTAGAAAATCCAATGCCAAATTCTTCTAAACGAATAAAATAGTAGAATGAAGGGGGAGACGAGAGAGTGTGTGTAGTCCAAAATATTTTATTATTACTTTATAAATAGCGGGTCACACAATAAGAGAATTTGACATTTAGCATTAGCTTTACCACATTTTAGATAACTTAGCAAGTTTAGCACTAATGCCAAATAAATATATGTGAAAATTTTGGCTTTGTTAACGCTGTGGATGCACCAATAAGGGCACAATGTATAGCTAAATAAAATAGGAGTGCCAAATGAGTATTTGTCTTTTGACAACATTGTCCAACTCATTTTGGTGGTTCCAAAAGTAAAATGTTTGAGAGTGGGAGTAAGTAGAAGATCCAATACCAATTTTTTTAATTTGAATAAAAGAATAAGGATGGAGGGATAGATATTAGAGCGTGTACAGCGTGGTGGCATGTCTAATAGAAAAGGTGAACTTGGGTCTAAAAAATGACACAACTCCAATGTTTAGACACACCTAATAGGACCCACCAAGCAGAATTCTTGCCCACTCTCCCCACCAAGCAGGTCTTCCTCCACCAATAGTTGGATTAGATGATTTTTTAATCACTAGACATCTGTGACTTACACTAGACCCATGTCTAGGAAATTTTTCTTAGACACCACTTTTTTGCACACTCCAACGTTTATACCTATGTCTAAGAATTCTTAGACACCGGTTTTTGACTAGACTGCACACGCCCTTAGTGAAGGTGACCAGCCCAACACTATTTTATTATTATTTTGTACATAGCGGGCCATGCTAGGAAAGAATTGGGCATTTGTTTTAGGCATTAGCACATTGTAGTTAACATAGCAAATTTGACTTTAGCAACACTATACATGCCCTAAATTCATTTTGGTGCGGGACATATGTTTATAACAATGCATTTTGGCCTTAGTTATTTAAATTTAAATTCCTTAGGTCCATGAAAACAACACGTGCTAGATAACTTCATTTGGTGTTGATTGTGAGTTGTTCCATCACGAATTTGTCTGCCGAAGAATGACAAGAAAATCAGCAAATTATGTCGGCACGGCCTGCCGTGGCTGCCGCGAAAGGGACCTGGTGGCGAAAACAGCAGGCCATGCAAAAGGGACCCGGTAGTTAAATGGCTCATTAAACACCATCCTCATATTATGCTCACTATCGACGATCATGTTGTGTATGTGATAACACAATCATTCACATATTTGATCTAGCGACCATGATAGATAAGGGTAGCATACAACTATAAACCGGGCCTGGAGCAAACAAAATACTCGCTCGACCTCTTTCCACACAACCTCTTCCTTATTTTTGGACGCCTGAGTCCTACCAAGTGGTTCTACATGTTAAGGGCTCCTTTGATTCGAAGGAAAAGTAGAGGAAACATACAGGGTTGGAAAATTTTCCCTAGATGACACTATTCACTCCTTTGATTTGTGGGAATGGTATAAAGGAAAACTAGAGGAAATTTCCCTACAGATCACACATGGAAGGCAAAACATGCAGGAAACAAAAATGCACTCACACCTCATTTTCTGAATCCTATGCACAAGGAACTAGGAAATTTTGGCACATGCCATCCTTTCCCCTTCCTATTCCTTTGATACCCCAATCCTATGAATCAAAGAGGCCCTAAGGGTTTTCTAGAACATACACTAGTAGAAACCACACCTTTCATCCAGAGCCAGAAAGGATATTACTCCCGGGTGCACCACAAACCGGGATCAATGCTATGCATTCGTCCCGGTTCGTGCGGCCGGGGCAGCGTATCTCTCTCTAGGGGCATTGCCGTGGGGTTTCCTGCCACGGGGGAGAGAGGGGAGGGTACCAGGAGCCTCATTTTACTAAAAAAAAACTGTTTTTTTTTCTAAAAAACTGCTAAGTCATTTTACTTACTTGCAGTTTTTAATTGCAGAAAGTATGGACCCAAACAGGAGAGGCGAATATGCGGAAAACATACTCAGGGGTTTCATACGCGGGGCCGGGCGAGACCCCGATGTCGCTGAGTGGATGAATAATTCCGGTGAGGGAGATCCGGAGCTTGCCCGAACAGATGGCTCCAGTGAGGTACATCCGGAGCTCGCCCGAACAAACGACTCTATTGAGGGAGAAGCTTACAACTTCGTCGAGGGATACGATGATGGAGAAGCCGATGGATCCCATGAGAGAGAAGTCGAATGCTCCGGTCTAACCTTACAAATTACAAATTCTAGCGAATAGACACATTCGCAAACATATGGGCCCTACATGTGCCCACGCGGCGAAACAACCGACTGAAGCAGGCAGGGGAACAAAATCAGATTCCGACGAACGGGTCCAGTGGAGGACAAAGGAGGGAGCATGATTCCACGCTCCATTAGGTCTTAGGGTGTGTTCGGTTTTAGAATGGGATGGAATGGAATGGAACCATTCTGTTCCACCCGAATGGACCGTTCCATTCTTGTATTCGGTTTTGGAATGGGGGGAATGGAATGCAACGGTTTTGTTCCTAAACTTGAATAATTATTCCTAAACTTTCATTAATTATTCCCAAACTCGATTAATTATTTCTAAACATGATAAATTATTCCTAAACATGATTAATTATTCCTAAACTTGATTAATTTATTCATAAACTCGATCAATTATCGCCCGTTTCACCTCGTCCGGCCGATTCGACTGGACCGGTGTGTTCCGCATCTGGAGGGAATATTCCTTTTCCAGGAACCACCTCGTTCCATTCCACTTTTGAACCGAACGCAAGAATGGGTTCTGGGTGTGGAACGGTTCCGTTCCATTCCACTCCATCTCAAAACCGAAACACCCTTATAGAGATGCACCTGCAACCAATGGTATGACCTGAATATATCAAAAATATAGAAATCTTCTCATAGCAGTAGTATCTAGATACAGATTACAACTTTTTCGTGCTTACTAACATGGTTATGTCTACAAGCCTGAAAGCACACCATGATTTCTACAAAAATTATTATCAACATGGTAGAGCTGAAAACAAGAAATAACATCAATTAATCAACTTAGCAAAAAAAAACTTTAGAAAGAACATTTTAGCTACAGAAAACAATTTTCTCAAATCAGGCGTGACTTCCAGGCTATAGTATAACCTAGACACCGGAGCTATTTTTAAACACAGGAGTAGGTAGAGCTGGAGTTCTAGTCATAGGGAAGTCAAGTTGACAATGAGAATGGTGCTTTAATAACACAACAGAGGAAATGTACATCTGTACTTGGCGGAATGGACCCTCACAAATAAACAAAGAAATGGAACTTTGTTAAACACTGGTCAGGGGATTGGATTTCTGGGTAGTTAACCGAATATTATGCTTGATTTTGTTACACGCAATAGCAAATCAACGATGAAATTAAGCAAGATCAAACCAACGGGGACACGAGATTTTAACGTGGAAAACCCTTCCAACAAGGAAGAGAAAAAACCACGGGCGCCAGCCAGCAATACTTCACTATTTTCGGGTGAGGTTACAATCGCGCCGGGATTTACAATATGTGGCTTATCCCGTGCGGCGGCTTACAAGAGGTATATAAAGGCGGTCCTGACCTAACTAGGTCGGTAACAGGTAATCCAACTCCGACTCGGTAACAACTCGTCTTGAAGTTCGGCCTTTATCAGTATATACGAATATGAATTTGGATCACCATAAAATAACACTCCACCTTGAGACAAATTCCCTCCTGTAGCATAAATGAGAACCTTCACCTGAAACACACAAAGAAAACACCTTCGGCGCCAAATAGCCTCTTGGGCTAAGCAGTGATACCAACTAAGCTTGAGCAAAGCTCAAGCTTAGCAATAGGAACTGGCTTTGTCATCATATCAGCAGGATTATCATGAGTACTAATCTTGCATACCTTCAGCTTACCTTGTGCAACAACATCACGCACATAATGGTACTTGACATCAATGTGCTTTGTTCTCTCATGGAACATCTGATCCTTAGTAAGGTAAATAGCACTCTGACTGTCACAAAATAGGTTAATGCAAGTATCATCTCCACAAATCTCAGCAAACAGGCCTTTCAACCAAACTGACTCCTTGCATGCTTCTGCAATAGCCATATACTCAGCCTCAGTAGTAGATTGTGCAACAACACCCTGCAAGGTAGCCTTCCAGCTAACGGCACATCCACTAATCGTAAACACATAACCTGTGAGGGATCTCCTCTTATCCAAGTCGGCAGCATAATCTGAATCCACATAGCCTGCGAGTCCCTCACCAGTCTTGCCAAACTTCAAGCAAGCTTTGGATGTGCCGCGAAGGTACCTGAAAATCCACTGAACAGCTTTCCAATGTTCTTTACCAGGATTAGCCATGTATCGACTGACCAAACTCATAGCATATGATAAATCAGGCCGAGAACACACCATGGCATACATTAAGGAACCAACAGCACTAGCATAAGGAACTCGTGACATATACTCAATATCTTTGTCAGTAGTAGGACATTGCAATGCTGACAACTTGAAGTGTGAAGCAATTGGAGTACTAACAGACTTTGCATCATGCATATTAAAACGATGAAGGACTTTCTTAATGTAATTCTCCTGACTAAGAAATAGCAATCTAGATTTTCTGTCTCTAGAAATTTCCATACCTAGAATTTTCTTAGCGGGACCAAGATCCTTCATCTCAAACTCACTACTCAACTGTTTCTTCAATGTAGTGATTTCTTTCATGCTCTTGGCAGCAATTAACATATCATCAACATATAGCAGCAAGTATATAGGTGATTCATCAACAAATTTAATGTACACACAGCTATCATATTCAGACCTCTTAAAGCCATGTGACATCATAAAAGAATCAAACCTTTTATACCATTGTCGAGGAGACTGTTTCAAACCGTAGAGAGACTTCTTTAGCTTGCACACGAAATCCTCTTTACCAGGCACTATGAACCCTTCAGGTTGGTCCATGTATTTCCTCCTCAAGTTCTCCATGCAAAAACGCAGTCTTCACATCTAACTGCTCAAGCTCAAGATCATGCATAGAAACAATACTAAAGAAAGTACGAATAGAACTATGCTTGACAACAGGTGAGAACACATCATTATAATCCACTCCTGGAATCTGACTGAAACCTTTTGCTACTAACCTTGCCTTAAACCTTGGAGGCTCACTGGGAGATAAGCCCTCCTTTCTTTTGAATATCCACTTACAGCGGACGGCCTTCTTTTGTTTAGGCAAGCGCACAATATCCCATGTGCCATTCTTCTCAAGTGATTGCATCTCTTCGTGCATTGCACCAATCCACTTGTCACGATCAACCGAAGCAATAGCTTCATTATATGTAGCAGGTTCAGCATCATTCTCCACCTGTTCTGCACAACTTAGAGCAAAATAAACAACATCACATTCCTCAATTAAACGAGTACGAGGTCCTTTACTCCTCTTCTCTCTGCGCTCTGCAATAGACAAATTTTCTTGCTGCACAATAGGAGGTGAGGGCGGCACAATATCCTCCTCATCAATTTCAGTTTCCTCCTCATCCAGGTGGTCTAGCTCCACCTGCAAACGAACTCGTGGTTCGTCCTCATCAGAAGAATCAGGCATAACATCAGTTGACAAACTGTCCTCATACATGACAGATTCATTAAACACAACACTCCTGCTAAAGAAAGTCTTTTTGGTTTCCGGGTTCCACAACTTATATCCTTTTACTCCAGAACCATAACCAAGAAATAAGCACTTAATAGCTCTAGGCTCTAATTTTCCATTATCAACATGAGCATAGGCAGTGCAACCAAAAACTTTCAGTTGTGAATAATCAGCTGACTCACCAGACCATACCTCAATAGGAGTTTTCTTGTCAAGAGGGATGGATGGTGACCTGTTGATCAAGTAGCAGGCAGTGTTGGCAACCTCAGCCCAACAACGCCTATTCATGCGGGCGTTGGACAACATGCAGCGAGCTTTGGAGATGATCGTCCTATTCATCCGCTCAGCTACACCATTCTGCTGAGGTGTGTATGGGATGGTGTGGTGCCTGACAATGCCTTCCTGCACACAATAATCATCAAAAGCATGCGAACAAAATTCGCCACCATTGTCAGTACGAAGCACCTTCACCTTTCTCTCAGTTTGCTTTTCAATCATAACTTTCCACTCTTTAAAAGCAGCAAAAGTATCATCCTTAGTTTTCATAAAATAAGGCCAAACTCTTCTAGAGTAATCATCAATGATAGTAAGCATATAACGAGCACCACCATAAGAGGGCTTACGTGAAGGCCCCCATAAATCAGCATGTACATAATCCAATGTACCTTTAGTGCTATGAACGGAAGCATTGAACTTAACTCTCTTATGCTTACCAAACACGCAGTGTTCACAGAACGGCAACTTACTCATATTGCAGTTCTTCAGCAGTTCTCTCTTCACCAATTCTGCCATACCATGTTCACTCATGTGTCCAAGCCGCTTATGCCAGAGGTTAGTTGTACTTGCATCATCATTAGTAATAACAGCAGCAGTACCAGACAAAGTGCTACCTCTAAGAATATAACTTGGCAGAATTCATATCACCAATCATAACAATGAGAGAACCTTTTGATACCTTCAGGCGTTTATCCCCTCCGGCATATTTGTACCCGTCACAATCAAGGGTACTCAGCGAGATCAAATTTCTCGCCATGGATGGTATGTGTTTCACTCCCGTCAATGTACGTGTCATCCCTCCATGGGTCTTGATCTGAACAGATCCAACGCCAACAATGTGACATTTGTTGTCGTTCCCCACACGCACAAAATCTCCAGTCTGCACAGCTTCATAAGAACTGAACCATTCTTTGTTACAGCAAATATGAAACGAACAAGCAGTATCAAGAATCCACTCATCATCACGGGTAACACATGCAGTAAAAACAGCTAAGCATTCACCATCCGAACTATTATCACCAGAAACAACAGCAGCCTTACCAGTACCATTACCATTACCGTCAGATTTATTTTCGGTTGGTATGTGCCGTTCCTTTTTTCCTTGTTCTGCACCTTCCAGCAATCATCAATGGTGTGATTGGTTTTCTTACAGTACCTGCAGAACTTGTCTCGTCCTTTGGACTTTGAACGGCCCCTACTTTTATCTCTGTTGTTGTCGTTGTAGTTGTTATCTCGCTGCTCTGTTCTGCCTCGAACCTGCAATGCATCGCCTTTGGAGGACGATGGGTTAGACTGCACCATAGCTTTCATCTTTTCCCTGGTCTGCAGGGCCTCACAAACTTCCGCGAGGGTTAGTTCATCGCGGCTTAACAGTATGGTATCACGCAGGTTTGTAAAAGAACTAGGCAGCGAACATAACAGCAGAAGAGCTAAATCTTCATCATCATATTTTACCTCCATCGACACTAGGTCGGACACGATCTCCTTAAAGATCGACAAGTGGCTCATGATAGAACCACCATCTTGCATCTTGAGCGAGAACAGCTTCATCTTTACGTGCATCTTGCTGGTGAGATCTTTTGACATGCAGATCGATTCCAGCTTGACCCACAACTCAGCCGCGGATTTCTCCAACAGCACCTCTTGCAATATATCATTAGACAGATGAAGCTGAATCAACGACAAAGCCTTACGATCTTTGCGTTTCTCATCGGCAGTCCACGCCTTGGCTTCCTTATTCCCGAAAGAATCCAGCGCCTCATCAAGATCCGATGCTTGCGACAGAACCGCACGCATCTTTACTTGCCACAGAGAAAACCTCGTCTTGTAGTCCAGCAACGGTAGATCAAACTTCATCGATGCCATCGCGAATCCCTAATCTGAAACAGGGCTCTGATACCACTTGTTACACGCAATAGCAAATCAACGATGAAATTAAGCAAGATCAAACCAACGGGGACACGAGATTTTAACGTGGAAAACCCTTCCAACAAGGAAGAGAAAAAACCACGGGCGCCAGCCAGCAATACTTCACTATTTTCGGGTGAGGTTACAATCGCGCCGGGATTTACAATATGTGGCTTATCCCGTGCGGCGGCTTACAAGAGGTATATAAAGGCGGTCCTGACCTAACTAGGTCGGTAACAGGTAATCCAACTCCGACTCGGTAACAACTCGTCTTGAAGTTCGGCCTTTATCAGTATATACGAATATGAATTTGGATCACCATAAAATAACACTCCACCCTCAAGATCATATTCGTATATACTCAAGAGTTGTGTGCATCTTCATCACAGCTTTGGTACTCAAAACCAGAAATTCATATTTAAGTCATGCTTGGTTCAGAAAACAACACATTTTAAGATCTCTCTGGGTGGATATTTCAACTTTTTCACACCTTGTTTCTTCGATGTTATTTTTTTCATCTTGTTTTCTTCCTAAACAATCGATTATATAACCTTATATGCAGATGCTCCCGGTTTTAAAAATGTGTTTTAAACGTGTTTTCAAATGTCAGATAATTTGGATATTTATTTTCTTTTACTTGTGATATCGGATAAAATGGCAAACCGACATTTTTTGTGTGGTGCTAAATAGACAAAAATCGGTGTTAAAAAAAGGATTTTCACGCGTCACTTTTTTTTAACATGGGCAACAAAATATGTTTTTTTCTGGTGAAGTTTGCATGTGCTATCGTGTATAATTTTGCTCGAAATATTTAGATATTTTAAAATGTCTTTTCGGGCGGATATGACCTATTTATGGGCAAATTTATAGGTGAATGCTTCCATTCGAGAACAACATGTCACGCTTGTATATTTTTGAACCACGAGAGCCACTATTTGATCCCTTTGCATGTCACATGTTCTAGGAGGCGCAGGTTGCAAAACAGGATGTTGTGATTTATGCTTTTATTTTATTTTGTTTTTCATTGTAACGCTGTGCTAGTGTACCATAGTATTACTAAAGGAAAAAAAAAGATGTACTCCCTCCGTCTCTCGATGACAATTATTCTGAGATAGAAGGAGTACGAATAGCTACGTAGTTGGTCCTTGATGTTGGAAATAAAAACGGAAGACTGATGAAAGATTAATAATTGCTCTATAAATCTCAAGGAGAACATCTGAGAGAACAAATCTCCAATAACAGCATAGTACCTTCTCTCTCACTCTACTTGGAGACTAGTTGCTGGCACCTTTGAAGAAAATGAAAAGAAAGGACAGTGCCGCCGCAGCGAAGAATTCAATCAACAGGGAAGAAATGTCTGGGTCATGAGGGACCTATCACCTATAGCTGACCGTTTGGAGCCTTGGAGTAACGAATAAATAAACTCCGAGCTAGCGTACCGCATTGTGTTTGTGTGTAGGACGAAGTGACGGGTCACAGATCCGCACCTTGATCCATGTCTTTCAGGAGGTATGATCTTGGGAGTCCGATCCAGAAAAGAACAACATCATATTCCTAGGCGACACGGGGGACCTGCGCCGCCGGCTCCGGCCCCACTCCACCTTCCCCCTCCCCTCGCCGCCACCAGGGGTCATCGCCGGGCAAAGACCGACGGCCGCGGCGGGAATCTTCTCCCCCCGCGGCGACCCTCCTTTTCCGGCGGCGGCGAATTCCGGTGGGCTTCGGTGAGGCGGTGCATCGGAATCCCGCGGCGACCTCGGCGCCACGTCGATAGAGATGAGTCCCCTTCTCCCGGTGGTGTGCCCCTGTAGCTGCTGTCGGCGGATCTGGGGCCGTCCTGCTTCGGGCTAGAACGGGCCGGTGGATTCGGGGCGGCTGCTACGGGCGGCGTGGCGGCGCCTGGCTGTTGTGGCCGCCTGGCACCACGGTGGTGCAAGCGTTGACGGGCCGTGCGGCGGTGGCCATGGCTCCCGGCGGTTCCGACGGGGGTGAGACCCGTGGACTGTTGGGCGTTGCGGGGACGGCGAGGTGCAGCGACAATGACAGAAGGCACTGCACATGCGTTGTATTTTTTCAAGGACCTAGTGGAAAGGATTGCAGGCCTCTCCGGATGAAAATCCAGCACCTTTGGGTGCCGGCGACGGCGGTGCTTGCGGGCGTCGTTCCCTTCATGGAGGCGTCGCTGAGGATTGTCGGCACTCTCTTGTCCATTCGGGTTGACGTTGAAAGGACATTTGTTCCTAATGTTGTTTTCGGTGTTTGATCACAACATATGGAAAATCTAATATTTTCCCTAAGTATGTTCAGAGGCTATCATGGAGAAATGAAATCATACACCTCCTTGGACATCCATGTGATTGACAGCAAAAAGGAAGAAAAGAAATGGGAAACGGAAGAAAAGAAAAGGGAAAAGGAGAAAGAGAAAACAGGGGAGACGGCCAGCCTGGCTGGGCTCCTAGGCCGGGCTGCTCGGGCTGTGCCCCGGCCCAGCTTGCCCCACACCGGCCCCAGGCCGGGCACGAGGCTGGGTGCCCCGGGCGCTGTCCTGGCCCTGCTTCATCTCCATGCCGGCCCTAGGCCGGGCCAGCTCCAGGCCGAGGTGGGAAGGGTGCACCGGCCCCAGATCGGGTGCCAGCCGGCCCCACGGTGGCTCGAGGCCGGGGTGGGATGGTGGCGCCGTCCCGGCCGCCCTGGCCAGCCGGGTGCGCTGCAGTGAGGGGGGTCCCCCCCCCCAGCGACCGTTTTTCTCTCTCCGGTATAAAAGGAGCCCATCCTCTACCTTTAGAAAGTGTCAATTAAACTTACTCTCTCCACCATTGTTGACCACACTCAAGCTCAAGCATCTCCTCAAGTCCCCAACCAAACCTTGTGATATTTTGGGATTTGGAGGAGACATCCCCGATCTACAACTCCACCAAGTCGATTAGAAATCACCCCACTCATCCCTTAGGGATCTTGTAGTTCTTAGATCAACGGAGCCAAGAACCTTGTTGCTCTTAGCTCATCGGAGCTCGGAGCCTTGTTGATATCACAGTGCTCTTGTGCTCATGGATCTTGTTTCTCGAAGTCTTGGTGGCTCTTGGTATTTGGTGAGGACCCTCCAAAGTTGTGGAGTGTGCCTCATCCTTGTAAAGTTTCTAGTTGTCAACCTCAACGACAACATAGTGATTCGAGCCTCTCCACATTTGTGGAAGGACTCGAAGGAGATACGGTGTGCCATTTGAGGGCTACTCCGTGTTCCACTTTGGTGGCACCGCACCGCTCCAACGGAGATTAGCTTCCATTGGGAAGTGAACTTCGGGATAAATCTCCGCGTCATTGTGTTCGGTTATTCCTCAACTTACCTTTACTTGTTGCTACTAGCTTAGTCATATATTCATCTTGTGCTAGTTGTACTTGCTTAACATATAGGATTGTTCACCTAGTTGCATAATCTAGACAATCTATATTTGAGCACTATCTTGTTAAATCGAAAAAGCTAAAATTTGTAGTTAACCTATTCACCCCCCCTCTAGTTAACCTCTCGATCTTTCAATTGGTATCAGAGCCTCGTCTCTTTATTAAGGGTTTTACCGCCTAAAGAGGAGGAACGGATGGCTAATGATCCCGTCACCATGAAGGGGATTCAAAAGATAATCCAAGCTATGATTGATAGCTCCGAGTAGAGAGAATGTTGTCTTAGATGAACATGGAAACCCCATTCCATCTAAGTAAGGATCCGCAACATCGGCACCTGGAAATGGTAGTGGTGGAAAATCCTTTGGCTTTACTTATAACAATTCTCCTAATGTTCAACATCCACATGTTAATCATCCGGGTCCACCTCCTATGGTGTATAGGCATCATTTTACTGATTGGAAAGCTTCCATGAAGTCTTACATGTGCAGCTCTTCACTTCAAATATGGAGAATTGTGGAAAAATGGTATGAGCCAAAGGATCCCTTGAACTTAAGCTCAAGTGACATCATAGATGAGCAACTCAATGCTCATGCCTTGCACATGTGGAGAACACAATGGAAAAGGAAGGATTTTAGCACATACGGTCCTTCTCAAGTGCGAAGAAAGCTTGGGATTTCCTTGTTGATATGTTTGTCGGCAACATCAACCTTCAACGATCCAAGAAGTCAACAATCCAAAGATAAGTTGAACACTTTCATTTGAGTGATGGAGAGAACATTGAAGACCTGTCTAGAAGGTTCGAGGCTCTCGTAAATGACACGAGAGATTGTGGATTTAAGGATTGTACGGAGAATTGGGTCAAGGAGAAATTTATACTCACCTTCATTCCATACAATGAAAACATGGTGATGAATGTGCAATCAAGGGACGATTACTTGGATCTATCCCCCAATGATTTTTTGGGTCTCTTCCTCACTCTAAAAGTCATGAAGCAAACCTCCGATGATGTCATGGCCCGTGTAAACGGAATGAAGAGACCCTCTCTTGCCTTGAAGGCCAAGGCCATTCCCCATGAAGAAAATGACTCAAGTGATGATGGTGGATCTACTCATGAGGTCTCCGAGAAAGAGATGAAGACATCACATGAAAAATGCTTGGCCCTTGCTCAACACAAGTGGTGGAAGAAGGGAGACTTTAGATCAAATGCCACCAAGAATAAGGGAAAGGAAGTCTCAAGCATGAAGAAGGAAAGAACTTGCTTCAATTGTGGAGATTCCGAGCACTTTGTTGCCGAGTGCCCGTTCAAGAGTAGAATTGAAAATGGTTGAAGACTTATCAAGAAATCCACTTTCATTCCCAAGTCCAAGAACTTAATCAAGAGAGGCCCTCCTAGGGCATTGATTGCAAAAGAAGTTGAGTATACGTCCGGTGGTGAAGAGAGTGATGGCGATCATGAACAAGTAGGTATGACGACCATGGCTAGGAAAGTCGTACCTCCTAACTTAAGCTCTCTCTTCTCCAACCCTAATGACAACAAGGGTCCCTCGAGTCACAAGTGCTACATGGGCAAGGGTATATTCCCAAAGGTGACTCCTACACTCAAACTTGCAAACTCTTCTACTCCTTCACTATTAAATTGTGTCGAGGAAGACCCCTTGATAAACTTTATGGAGAAACTAGAAGGAGAAACTAAATCTATATTTGTCTCTCTCATGGATCAATTAAGTGATACACATGGCCTCATTGATGAACATGAGGAGAGATTAGAATTACTTGAAAAGTTTGCTCGTGATGATGCTAGTAAAATTGAGGATCTTGAGAAAGCTATAGATGAATCACATTGTTTTAGAGAAAGCATAGAGGACACCTTTGCAATTGACATAGCTAAAATAAAACTTGATTGTGAGCATGCTTTTGCTAAGGTAACGGAATTCATGGACTTAAATGATTCAACTAACCAAGGTTACAATGAACTCATTAAGGATTTTGATAAGCTAAAAATTGGTCATCCAACAATTTCAAATGAGCTCAAAACCTTAAAAGGGTTAAAAAAATTGTAGATGAACACTCTTGTATTACTAACCCTTTGTGTGTCAAGGCAACTCTCATTGAGGAGAACAATAGGTTGAAGGAACAACTCAACAAAGGTCTTGCCACATGCATCAAAGGGCAAAAGAACCTTAATGATCTTTTGAGTAGTCAAAAGAGAGTTATTGGCAAGGAAGGCCTTGGTTTTGGTTCAACTTCCAAGGTGGCCTACAAGAAGAAGTCAACTCCCTCCACTAACTCTATTGTTTTTGTGAAGGAGGGGGATTTGGCTAATGATGAAGATGAGTTTGATATGATTGCTAAGAGTATTGTTCCTAGGAACACTACTACCCACAACAACTTTGCGGGAAAGTATAACCCATCTTATGTGCTTCTTAAATCTCTTGATGGTCATGTTTATCCAAAATATGTTGGCACCTCATATGGTGATGATTAAAAGTATGCTATTTGGGTTCCTAAGACCCTTGTGACTAACAAGAAAGGACCCATCCAAAAATGGGTACCTAAGACAAGAAGTTGATTCATTGTAGGGTTGTATTTCTGGTGGAACATCATGGATGATTGATAGTGGTTGTTCCGCACACATGACCGGAGGCAAGGAAGTGTTAGATGACTTAAAACTCCAACTTCTCAAATTTTATCCTGTAACTATTGGTGATCGCTCACAACTTAAGGTTTTTGGACATGGCAAGGTGGTCATTTCTCCGGATTCATCCATTGAGAAAGTCCTTCTTGTTAAGTCCCTTGGCTATAATCTTCTTTCTGTATTACAACTTTGTGAATACAATTTTAAATGTGTATTTTGGCGTCATCACGTGCTTGTTCTTCACACCATTTCTCTTAAAGTAGCCTTTGTTGGATTTGTGGAAAACGGTATGTATATAGTGGATTTATCGAAAGAAACTACACATATCGCCACTTGTCTAATGTCTAAATCCGACGTGGGGTGGCTTTGCCATCGCCGCATGGGCCACGTCGGTATGAGGAATCTACAAACTCTTGTGAAGGGTGAGCACGTGGTAGGACTAACAAGTGTGATTTTTTCCAAAGATCGTCCTTGTAGCTCTTGTATTGCCGGAAAGATGCATGAGAATAATCATCCCAATGCATCAATCATCTTCACAACAAGGCCCTTTGAGCGTATTCACTTGGACTTATTTGGGCCACCCACATATGATAGTCTTGGTGGCAAAAGTATTGTTTGGTAATTGTTGATGACTATACAAGATACACTTGGGTATTCTATATCAAGAAGAAGAGTGAGACTCAAGAAAGGTTCATATCTTGGGCCACGGAAGTGCAACGTCAATATGACACCAAGATCTTGTCAATTAGGAGTGACAATGGGTCTGAGTTCAAGAACTACCACATGGATGAATTCTTGAGTGAATAGGGGATAAGACATCAATATTCCGTTGCGTACACCCCTCAACAAAATGGTGTAGCGGAGAGGAAGAATCGCACACTTATTGATATGGCAGGAACTATGATGGCCGAGTTCAAATCCCCATATAACTTTTGGGCCGAAGCCATTAACACCGCTTGTCATCTATCTAACTGACTCTTCCTTAGTCCGATGATTGGTATGACTCCATATTAACTCCTAACCGGTAACAAACCCACCCTCAAGTATCTTCGAGTCTTTGGCTGCAAATGTCAAGTTTACATTAAAGGTACTAGATTGTCTAAATTTGATTCTAGAACTTTTGAAGGCATATTTGTTGGTTATGCCACGAACTCTCACACTTATAGAGTCTACAACATATCCACCGGGTGTGTTGAAGAATCTATGAATGTGAAGTTTCATGAGTATAATGGCTCCCAAGTGGAGAAAATTGATTGTGATGATGTAGGTGATGAACCTTCCCCCATAGCCATAGGAAGAATGGGTATACGTCCACTTATACCCATTGAGGGACACCTTGTGGAAAATATGGATGGGACTAGCTCTACGCAAGTGGAGCCCTCTACATCAACCACAAATCAAATGGTACACCAAGAAGAAGATCAATATCTTCAAGTGGATACCACTCATCAAGAAAGTGATCAAGATCCACCCAATGATAATGGTGGAAATGATTTTGGTGATTATTCACCAAGAACTCCACTCCGTATGGATCATGGTCTTGATGAAGGAAATGATGAGGATATCCCTCCAAATGAGAATGCCGATGATGCACTAGTTCGTATCATGACTCGTCAAGCCTCAAGATTGCAACAAAAGTCACATTATCAAAAGCGTATTATTGGTGGCTTGGGAAGAAGTGTCTCCACTCGTGGACAAGTGCTCAAGTTTTTTGGTATTCATTCATATGTCTCTCATGTTGAACCTATCAAAGTGTATGATGCTCTTGAATATGAAGATTGGGTTCAAGCCATGCATCAAGAGCTCCATAACTTTTAAAGAAACAAAGTATGGTCACTAGTGGAAAGACCCAAGGATCACAATGTAATTGGAACAAAATGGATGTTCAAGAACAAGCAAGATTCTCATGGGCAAGTAATTTTGAACAAGGCTCGATTGGTTTCTCAAGGCTACTCTCAAGTCGAAGGACTTGACTACGGTGAAACTTTCGCTCCCGTAGCTAGACTGGAATCCATTCGTATATTACTTGCATTTGCCACTAGCCATAACTTCATCTTGCATCAAATGGATGTTAAAAGTGCCTTTCTAAATGGTCCTCTAAATGAATTGGTATATGTTAAACAACCCCCGGGGTTTGAGGATCCCAAGTATCCTAACCATGTCTACTACCTCCATAAGGCTTTGTATGGCCTCAAACAAGCCTCACGTGCTTGGTATGATCATTTAAAGGAGTTCTTAGTGGATCGTGGTTTCGCACTTGGGGTAATTGACCCCACACTCTTTACCAAAAGTGTAGATGGACATTTCTTTGTATGTCAAGTATATGTTGATGATATTATATTTAGATCTTATAATGTGAGTTTTGTAGACCAATTTGCAAAACTAATGACAAGTGAGTTTGAGATGTCTATGATGGGAGAATTGAAGTTCTTTCTTGGTTTTGAGATCAAGCAACATTATGAAGGGACTTTTATTTGTCAAGCAAAATACATGCAAGACATGCTCAAGAGAATTTGATATGAACAATGCCAAGCCTCTAGCTTATCCAATGTCAACAACCATGAATATTACTATGGATCACGAAGGTATACTGGTTGATCCAAAACTTTATCGTTCTATCATTGGATCTTTGCTTTATCTTGGTGCATCTAGACCGGATATTATGTTTAGTGTGGGTTTGTGTCCAATATTTCAATCTAATCCCAAGGAAAGTCATATGATTGCGGTCAAAAGGATTCTTAGATATTTGGTTGACACTCCTACGCATGGGCTTTGGTATCCAGCAAACACAACTTTTGATCTCGTGGGGTATTCAGATGCGGATTGGGAAGGTGACAAGGTGGATAGAAAATCAACCTCGGGTGCTTTTCAATTCCTTGGTAGGTCGCTCGTGTGTTGGTCTTCTAAGAAGCAAAATTGCATTGCCAACTCCTCCACGGAAGCGGAGTACATTTCCGCCGCTAGTTGTTGCTCTCAACTCTTGTGTATGAGGCAATGCCTTAAAGATTTTGGAATTGAGATTAAGACAATGCCTATTTTATGTGACATTGAGAGTGCTATAAAGATTGGTCACAATCCGGTACTTCATGGCAAGACTAAGCATATTGAGATTCGGTATCCACTACTAGAGATTTGCTTATAGCAGCATATCCTACCACAGACGAACACGAAAGTAGACGCGCTTGGGCTACTTAGCGCAGGCGAACAGTGGAGCGATGCGCCTGCGGTAAGTCCCTTACCCCAGGCGAACCAACTACGGAAGCGATTGGGGTAAAGTGTGGCAGGGCCACCCAACACCACACCCTGGCACTCTTCGTTTACCCCAGGCGAATAGAGCACATGTTCGCCTCTGGTATAACACATACCCCAGGCGAAAGCCGAACCTCTGCGCCTGGGGTAAGCCCTCGCTGTTGCTGCAAAAAAATGAGAAAACCTTTAGGACCGGTTTGTGATACAAACCGGTTCTATAGGATCTGTCCCCTGGGCCCCTCTCTGCACAGCAAATGGCCGCAAGGCCTTTAGAAACGGTTTGTGATACAAACCGTTTCTAAAGGCCTTGCGGCCATTTGCTGTGCAGAGAGGGGCCCAGGGGACAGATCATTTAGAACCGGGTTGTATCACAAACCGGTGCTAAAGGCCTTGGGGCCATTTGCTGCGCGGAGGGGGGCCAGGGGACAGATCCTTTAGAACCGGTTTGTATCACAAACCGGTCCTAAAGGCCTTGAGGCCATTTGCGGCAGGGTGGGGGGCCCAGTGGACAGATCCTTTTAGAACCGGTTTGTATCACAAACCGGTGCCAATGTGCTTAGCTCAATGATTTAGTATTCTAAGTGACCAGATCTCACCCGCACCCGCACCCACACGCCGCCGCCGTCGCCAGTGTCAAGGAGGAGCAGAGCAGGTCGTCGCCCACTCCGTCGTCGTCGTTGTTGATCCAGGTCAGCCCCTCTCCCTCCCATCCCCCCTCCATCCCAGCCCACTCCGGCCCTCCCGTCGTCGTTGTGGATCCAGAGGATGTGCGCCTGCTCCTGGTGGCCGCAGTGCTCCCGTCGTCGTGGATCCAGAGGAATGTTTGCTTTCTTTGAGCTCCAGGATTCAGTGCTCTTATCGGATCTCTGTAGTGCATTATATCTCCAACATTTAATTTTCAATAATGCGTATGTCCATGACAAATCAATGGTCTATGTCCCCAATTTAGGAACGTAAACGCAAAACTTAGGAACGAGAAAACAGAGGAAATCCATAGCAACGAGCGTTCGGATCGATAGCATGTTCTGGAGTTTTTTATTTGGCTAAGCACCCATCACTTTTGTCCCCATCTCATTTATCCTTTTTTCTATCTGCGTTCAAACCCCAGCATGCAATTAGAACACAGTAATCTGGTGGTACCACACACAGCATTGTTTTTGGATATTCCAGTAAAGTAGATAGCTTTTGTGCATTTGTTTTGTGATAGGTAGGTGCTGCCATTTGTCTTTGTTTTGTGATAGCTATGCTCCTCTAACCTCTATGTGTAGTTTCTTAATTTAATAGAACATGGCTTGCGAAGTATGTCGGTCCCGATGTGCCCAAGGACGATTCACCGGGACTTCTTTTATGCTTCAGCTCCACGACGGTGACGTTGATTCGTTGGTAATTAACAATTCTTTTTATGTTAACTTGTTCTTTCGTTTTACTATCTAGCTTGAGACTTGTGTTTCTTAACAAAAGATTCTTTATATTTCTTTTTTAGATTCTACCATGCAATATTCGCGAAGAGTTCAACGAGTTAGTTGGCAATAACGTGGATTTCAATGTTCACGGGACCACTTACATTCTTCGAGTGAAGAAAGAAAGAAAGAAGACCTACTTCTGCGGGGAACAATTGCATACTATCATTGCCAAGTACAATTTAAGCGGAGGTGATTAAATTCACTTCTCTATGGAAGGACCGCAACCTCGTATCAAAATTCTGTATATGGGCGGGATTGCGAGCGAGGATGGCGGGAGTGAGGAGGAAATTGGTAACACTGAGGATGATATGGACACTGAGGATGATATGGACGAGGAGGACCCATGGAAACATGTGGTGGTTGCTCAAAGAGCGAATCTTAGCGAGCTTGAGAAGGACCGTGTCCTTCAGAGACTTGCCCAGATAGATAGCTACATCGGGTCCCCTTTCGTGCATCGCATCACCAACACTAACATCTCCAATGGACATCTCATGGTATGTTTTTTAACATTTTCTTATTCCTATAGTTGCTTATGTTATAATGTGGCCGGTATGTGACATTGTGCTTTTATTCTTTCTTGGAATTGTGTGTTCTAGAAAATACCTATGGCGGTAGCGGACAGTGCTGGCATGGAGCCCGGTACCATTGGAGTACGCCGTGGAGAATGAGGACATGTCACCGCAGTTTCCGATCACCAGGGATAATGATGGTCGCGTCATCCTCAACTCTCAAGCATGGAGGCAGTTCCATTCCGCAAGAGTTGGTATGGAGGCTGACCGAGCTATTCTGATCACCATGAGGAATAGTGACATCCCCAACTTGGACATGATGATGGTCATCCACTACATCAGCCCAAATTAGAACAAATAATCATTTTCATATGACTAGCTAACTCCTGGATTTATTAATTAGTAGTATGGTTCTTTTCGAGACTATGTAATTTTGTTGAACTATGTGGTGATGATCGAGACTATGTGTTGATGATCAAAAATATTTCTGTTATAAAACTTAATTCTGTCATTTTGAGACTATGGTATATTTCTGTCATTTTGAGACTTATTTCTGTCATTTTCCTGTAATTCTGTTATTTTGATTTCTTTTATATTTTGATACAGCAAAACCATACCCCAGGCGAACAGAATACGGTACCCCAGGCGCATCTGTACCCCAGGCGCACAATGCTTGTTCGCCACAGGTAAAAGTATTACCCCAGGCGCACAAGACCTATTCGCCTGGGGTATGCCAACTTACCACAGGCGCATTTTACTATTCGCCTGGAGTAAGCCATTACCGCTGGCGATATGGTCCCATGCGAACCGAAATGCGCCTGTGGTAGGCCTTTTCTGTTCGCCTGGGGTAAGCTTTTCCCTAGTAGTGATCCCTTCATTCGAGATCATGTAGCCAATGGAGATATCTCAATTTTCTATGTCAACACCAAAGATCAACTTGCCGACATCCTTACAAAACCTTTAGATGAGAAGAGATTTAAGCAATTAAGGAGTGAGCTCAATATTGTATGTGCAAGAAATTTTAGTTGATTGGAAATCTTACATACACACCCCCACTAGACTCTTATTTTGATCTTAGATGTACGCATAGACATAGGGGGGGTGTAGCTCAATCCATGAGTCAACGCTACTCTTATAATGCATAAATAAACGAATCATGCATAATGGTCATTCCAAATGATATAATGTGCTTCAATGATGAGTCTCGATAATGCACCCAAGATATATCTTCGCGGTGTCATATCGAACATACTTATACATGGTGGCTAAGGCCACCGCCCAAATTCAAGATTCGAGTGTTGTTTGGTTTCTCATATTGATAAGACATTTTGTGTTCCATTCATATGTATTTTCGTTCTTCATATTTCATATTGCATCCAATGTTGTTCGATTCACTTTTTTTTCCATTGGATGCATATGGAAACCATCATGTTCATTTTATCTCATCACATTTGTGAACATGGTCGAGTAAAACTTGCTAACATAAAAATTACCTTTGCATCACTCGTTTAAATAAACTTTTATTTTTTACAAATTCCGGGGAGGAAGTATGCCTATTTTTTAAAAAAGGGGAAAAAAGTGCCCAGAACCGGCCTGGCCGGCTCTCTAGGCCGGCTGCCTCCACCACACGGCCGGCCTCGCACGCACCCCACGCCGGCCTGGCCGGAACCCCAGACCGGGTCTCCCGGCTGCGCGCCCGGCCCCGCTCGCCCCGCGCCGGCCTCAGGCAGGGACCTAGGCCGGGTCGCTCGGCCACGCACCCAGCCCCGTGCGCCCCAACGCCGGCCTGGCCGGCACCTCAGGCCGGGCACACGCACACGCACATCACACAAGGGGGAGGGGACACGACCCCATCCCTAACCTTCCCCTTTCTAGGCATGCAGGCGGACACCCGCCCCGCTGGATTCACCTGTCCACCATCCTATATCTATATACGTGGGTGGCAGTAACAGTGCCTTGGCCTTCTTTGGCCCGCGTCACATTTTCACTTTGGCGGACGTCCGCCACGGCCGTTGGACTGGCGGCCTGCATCCCTACCCCTTTCTTCCCCACACACCACCACCATTAGAGCCCCCCTTGGAGCTCTTGAAAGTAAAGTATGGGCACCTATAGAGGGGGGGGTGATTAGGTGCTACGACCAATTTTATTTTTTCTTTTGATTTAGTCTTGACATAAAGGTAAATTATCTAGATAATGCGGCTACGGTGAATTTACCTATATGACAAGGATAATGCTAAACACAATGCAAGGGGTAAGTAAAGAGAGTGAGGGAACGAGGTAACCAAGGTGAAGCACACGGAGACGCGATGTATTCCCGAGTTCCTCCTTTTTAGGGGAGTACGTCTCGTTGGAGGGGTGTGAGCTTGCCACGAAGGCCTACTCAACGCCACAAAGGCCTCACCCTATTCTCCGATGACCTTCCACCACAAAGGCCTAGTTCACCTTCCACTATTGAACCCCTTTGAGGCGGGGATCGAGTCCTTTACAAACAAGCTTGGGGCACACACCCACAACCAAATTGGGGGCTCCCAAATCTTCTTGAATCACCAACAAGAATCAAGATTCCTAGGTTCTCCACAATAGGTAACCCTAGGCTAGATCCCTCGAGCTAGAAAGGGGGAAATGAAGAACGGCTCGGTGAAGATGTAGATCAGGGCCTTCTCCTTCAATCCTCCAAAGATCTTCAAGATTGGGTGGAGGGATTGGGAGATATGAGGGATTTGGTGAGCTCTTAAATGCTAATAAATGCTAAGGGGAAGAACTAGATCTTGAGGAAGAAGAGGAGGGGTATTTATAGCCCCTCCTCACAACTAGTCGTTGTGCAGGATTTTTGGGACCGGAATATCCGGTCCAAGTTTGGACCGGAATATCCGGTCAGTCCATCTTCTCGAATCCTGTTGACTTTAACCGTATTATCCGGTTGCCCGCGAATAATCCGGTTCAAATAATCTGGCTCGCTTCTGTAACGCGCAGGCAGCTGTACCGGATATTTCGGCTCCTCTGGAATAATCCGGCTCGCATCTGTCAGAAATTCTTCCAGTCCTTAGCCGTTTTCGAGCAAACACACAGCAACCGGAATATCCGGTCCGAGATGAATAATCCGGATCAAATAATCCGGCTTATCTCTGTCCGGAAATGTTCCAGAAATCTCCAGACCGGAATATCATGCTCCTCCGAATAATCCGGTTCCAAATAATTTGGTTGCCTTCTGTCCCAAATCTCCCAGGCCAAACTTCACCGACTTTTCGGTGATCGATGCCGATGTTAAGTGTAACACCTGCACGCTAAACACCTCGATAAATAATGTACGTAGTATTGTTAACTAACACACAAAACACCGGGAAAACGAAATGCACTTTCAATCTCCCCCTTTTTGGTGTTAGATGACAATACTAACATTTGCAATAAAACCTTGACTAGAACATGTTTGAAACAAAAAGAGAATGTCTCCTCCTATCTATATGCATACCTTTTGTTTGCCTCAAATGCAAATAGATGCAATAATATACGGGGAGAAATTCTAAAAGGTAGCAAACATGCCAAAGAACCAACCTCACAAACATGATGAAGATAGGATAAAAGTATATACCTTGTGTATAGGGATGATAACCAATAATAACCAAGCACAACAATAGATAATATCCTCAACATATATGATAGAGAAACATATAGCCACCAACATAGATAGTCCATGATAATATCCAAGATAACCAACATATTCTCACACACGATAACACATAGTTTTAAACGAGATAAAAAAAAGAACTAAAAGTGGACACAAGCTCTCAAGAAATGATAAAAGCATACGCTTGTGCCCGAACCCATGCAAATCCTGTAGTCTAGTAGTTACTTCTCCCCCTTTGGCATCGAAACACCAAAAAGGAAAGGAATAACTAAGCTAACGTACCAACACAGTCTAAGCATCAGAATGCTCAGAGGACACGCCAGCAGACTCCTCGGACTCTCCCTGTGCCTCGCGCTCATCCTCAGAGTCAACATCATCCTCCTCCTCATCCTCAGCAGCAATCCTGGAAGTGGTAGCCTGTGTGACCCAGAGAGCCTCCTCAATGCGCTCCCAAGGGGTACGATCATCAGCAGACCAAGCAGAGTAAGACTGAGCAACAAGAGGAGTAGGCAGATAACCAGTAGCACCATTCACGTGGTGAAGAATCTGACTCTATGAACTGGCCAACTCAGTGTCCCTGCAATAGGACCTGTACTGCTCCTTATGGATGTCCACCTTCATGCAGAGCACATTGTGCTGAAAACAGGAGAGCTTCCTGATATGGCGCAAAGTGCTAGAACCAGGAGTGGACGTGGGCTGAGCACTAGAAGAGGGCATACCCCCCCCATAGAGGAACCACCCTCAAATGGAGGAACAGGAGCAGCAGGAGTGGTCTTCTTCTTCCTCTTGACATACAACTTCTTCACCTTGTGCTCAACCATGGGAAGCTCGGCAAAATCCCTCTGCATCACATCCTTGATAAGCATCATGATGTACGGACCATAGGGAATGGTGTTCCCACCAATCATAGCAGTGTACAGCTCGTGAAAAATGATGTCCATAACATCCAAAGTATATGAAGCATTCGGATCCTCATCTTCCATGCACTCCTTAGCCAGAATGAGAAGGTTGCACAAAGGAGAGGTGAGAGCATCATTATTACCTCCACTCGGCACCAAGAAGGATCTGAAGATGCGCACCAGCTGATCATATAGGGGAAGAAGTCCCTCAATGCCTCCAACAGTGAATCCAGGTGCATATAACTCAGACATGAACATCTCCCTCCGAGGTCTCTCTACCTCATGCACACGGTGACCAACATGAGGATGAGTGCTGAAGCGGTATCCAAGAAGACGAGCCAGACGGTGAAAAGGAACCTCACAAGGAGTGGACTCAGTCATCCACTTGAGGCAGCAAACCTGATCCGTACTGAACACCAGAGTAGACATAAACTGAGTGACAAGCAGAGTGTTGTAGTTGCACTGGGTCTCCATGAGCTTCACAAGCCCGAACCTCTCAACAATACTCGCGGCATCAGCAAACTCCTCCTTCTCCTTGATAGCAGCAAAGTCAAATGGGTGCATCTCTCGGATAGGGAACTTGAAGTCACAGTAAATATCAGCATAAATGTAAGACTGCTCCAAGTTCCAGAAACGAGAATCACAAGCAGCATCTCTAGGAGTGAGGTAGACATCCTTCTGCCTGAGCACAGAGAAATCCGGAACAGTGCTGTCGGTCTTATAGTTGAGCCGATTCTTCCTCTTGTGCCTAGATGAAACCTGCTTCTTGGGGCGCTTGCTCGAACCCCTGTCAGAACCACCTGTGAAGCAAGACAATAGAAGAATAGCAATGGGGATGAGTGCACGTATGTCAAGCAACGGATGAAACATGCATACAAACAATAGAAAAGATTCCAGGTATTAATCTAAGTTGAAATCTAGCAAGGATTATTTTTGAGCTGTTCTCAAAAGGTACAGGAAACAGCCGGATATTCCGGTTCAGAACTGAACCGGATATTCCGGTGCACCCGGATATTCCGGTTCACTCGTGGACCGGATATTCTGGTACTGCGAAAACAACACACAAACAATCTCAATCTAGAGTTCAAAAGTAGATCGGTGACAAGTGAATCTAATCTATTGTAACTAGCATGCAATGGATACCCTAGGGAACAATTTCTACCAAGCATTGACAACAAAAACTCAGATACATGGAGTGGTATGGTTATAGCACCAAGATTCAACGAGATTGAACTTTGCCGAATTCCATGGACAACGATGCTTTGATGGAAACGCTCCCAAGGACGAGGGGAAGCAGATCTGAGCCAAAGCTTGAAGATCCCGCGGAGGAATCGGCCCGGGAGGCCAAGAATCGGTGCGGCGGCATTTTGGGGTGGAGGAGAGGAGTTGGGGAAGAAAGGCACGAACTGCCTCTTCCCCGTTCGTCTCCTGTATAAGTGACTTTCGCCGAACCGGATATTCCGGTACAACTGGATATTCCGGTCCAAAACTGGACCGAAAATTCCGGCTGCCTACTGATTCGAAATTTCCTCGTTTCAACGGACGACATAAGTGCTAGAAAAAGATGGCTCTGAGGTAGAATGGCTTAGGTTTAGAAACACCAAACTAAGAGTAGTACTTATCCCTCTCAAAAGTAAGAATCAAACAAACAAAAGATCAATTGAGTGGGATTTTCCTACAAAAGAACACTTAGAAGGGAAAACAAAAAATGCAATGAAATATCAAACAAGTCCCAACTAAGATCCAACTCTTCAAATGAGAAGAGGTTGGTGGCCAAAGCCACCATGTAAGAGTTCATGGTATGCAACCGCGAAGATATATCTTGGGGGCATTGCCATTACTCGACATTGAATCTCACAATTCAACATTAGAAAAATAGAGATAACAATGAATTTTTGCTTTGGGCATAATGGGGGGAGGGAGAACCCAATGTGTTAGGATAACACCCCCCCTATGTCCATGCCTACACCTAAACTCGAACACATTTCAACTATATGGGTATGTGCAAGATCTTCAAGTCAAAATCCTAGAATCAATCACATTTAGTTCATTCCTCAAGAACAAGAATCTTGCATCATCGAGTGGCTTCGTGAAAATATCCGCAAGATTGTCCTTGGTGGGCACATAAGATAGAGCAATATCCCCTCTTGCCACATGGTCTCGGATGAAGTGATGGCGAATCTCAATGTGTTTGGTCCTTGTGTGTTGCACGGGATTGTATGCAATCTTGATAGCACTTTCATTGTCACACAAAAGAGGCACCTTATCCAAATGAACTCCATACTCCTTGAGAGTTTGCCTCATCCATAGCAATTGAGTGCAAGCACTTATAGCGGCTACATACTCGGCTTCGGCGGTGGAGAGCGATATATGCAATTTTGCTTCTTGGAATACCAACTCACCAAGGACCTACCAAGAAATTGGCATGCCCCGGAAGTGGACTTCATATCATCTTGATCACCCGCCCAATCGGAATCCGTGTAGCCCTTGACAGAAAATTGTGCCCCCTTTGGGTACCACAAACCAAATCTTGGGGTATGAACCAAATAACGAAAGATCCTATGGACCGCCATCAAATGGCTATCATTAGGAGCCGCTTGATACCTTGCACACACACCTACACTCAAAATGATATCGGGCCTAGATGCACAAAGATAGAGCAAAGAACCAATCATAGAACGATACAACTTTTGATCCACATCCTTACTCCCTTTTGGATTACGAGATAGGTGACACTTGACTTGCATAGGGGATGTCTTGATCTTAGCATCTTGGAAATTAAACCTCTTGATCATATCTTGGGTATACTTGGCTTGAGAAATGAAGGTCCCACGAGCCAATTGCTTGATCTCAAAGCCAAGGAAGAATTTAAGCTCACCCATCATAGACATCTCGAACCTGTCAGTCATAAGCTTAGAGAACTCATTATTGAAAGCTTGGTTAGTTGAGCCAAAGATGATATCGTCCACATATAGTTGGCATATGAAAAGATCTCCCATTACTCTCTTGGTGAAGAGAGTGGGGTCAATCTTCCCAACTTCGAAACCACGATCATCTAACAACTCCCTAAGGTGCTCATACCAAGCACGAGGTTCTTGTTTGAGACCATAGAGAGCCTTGTCGAGTTTGTAAACGTGGTTAGGAAAGTTGAGATTCTCGAACCCCGGAGGTTGCTTAACATATACCTCCTCTTTTAGTGGACCATTCAAGAAAACACTTTTCACATCCATTTGTTGCAATTTGAAATTATGAGAGGATGCATAAGCAAGGAGGATACGGATGGACTCAAGGCGAGCCACGGGTGCGTAGGTTTCATCAAAGTCAATGCCTTCAACTTGAGTATAACCTTGAGCAACCAATATTGCCTTGTTCCTAATGACAATGCCATGCTCATCTTGCTTGTTCTTGAAAATCCACTTAGTGCCAATAACATTGTGGCAATCTTTGGGCTTCTCAACCAATCTCCAAACTTTGTTGCGCTCAAAGTTATTGAGCTCATCATGCATAGCTTCAACCCAATCGGAGTCCTCAAGAGCTTCATACACTTTCTTAGGCTCCACCATAGAGATATGAGCTTGATGCTCACTAAAATGTTCCAATTGCCTTCTAGTGGATCTTCGATCTTGAATATCCTCCAAGACCTTGTTTTCTTGGGCATCAATTTGCTTCAAAGCTCTTCTTATCCTTTTGACACGACGGGCTTCGATCTCCTCATTATTGCGAGGAGGGGTCACTTTATCATATTGATCATTTGGGTCCCCATCTTGACCAACTTGGCCTTGATCATCATCATCATCATCATCATCATCATCATTAGCAACAACAATATCTTCAACACTTGCTTCAACTTGAGGAGAGGATGAAGATGATGGTTGATCTTGGCCTTGACCTTGACTCGCATTAGTGAGAGGAGTGGGTACGACTTGCAGAGTCACTTGGTCAATGAGAGGAGGGTCTTGAATATGTTCTTGGTTAGGTGTAACATTTGGCTCCTTGGATTGTTCTTCTATTGTTGATGAGGGCTCCACTTGAGTAGAGCATAGTCCTTCTCGAGCCGCCATAAGGTGTCCCTCAATGGGGCTGAAATATCCCACACCCATCCTTCCTATGGCTTCTTGAGGTATTTCAACATCTACATTAGAAACATGAAATTGCGCCACTTGGGAGCCATCATTTTCCTCGAAAGCCACACTACAAGATTCTATGACAATCTGTGAGGCTTTGTCAAAGACTCTATAAGTGTGGGATTCGGCACCGTAACCAACAAAAATACCCTCAATAGTTTTGGATTGAAATTTAGACAACCTAACACCCTTGATCAAATAAAAACACTTACAACCGAACACACGGAAGTAGGAGACGTTGGGCTTGTTGCCGGTGAGGATCTCATACGGGGTCTTGTCCAAGCCTTTGCGGATGTAGAGGCGGTTGGAGGAGTGGCATGCGGTGGATATGGCCTTGGCCCATAAATATTGGGGAGAAGAGTACTCCGCCAACATGGTCCTTGCCATATCCAAGAGGGTGCGATTCTTCCTTTCGGAAACACCATTTTGTTGAGGAGTGTAAGTGGCGGAGTATTGATGACGAATGCCTTCTTCACTAAGGAATTCATTCAATGTATAGTTCTTGAACTCCAAACCATAATCACTCCTAATAGCCATGATTTTCACAGTGTGTTGACGTTGCACTTCGTTGGAGAAGTCGATGATGGTTTGTTGAGTTTCACTCTTGCACTTGAAGAAATAAACCCAAGTGTATCTTGAATAATCATCGACAATCACCAAGCAATACTTCTTGCCACCAAGACTTGCCTCGGGCACGACACCAAAGAGATCAACATGGATAAGCTCCAAGATCCTCTTTGATGAGATAATAGTCTTGGCTTTGTGCACCTTGTCATGCATCTTCCCTTCAACACACGACCTACAAACGCGATCCTTTGCAAAGGAAACATTTTGTTTTAGTCCGACAATAAGGCCACCTTTGTGAAGACTTTGCAAAGTTCTCATGTTGACATGGGATAAGCGGCGATGCCACAACCATCCCAAGTCCGCCTTTCCGAAAAGACACATTGCTTGAGAGTTGGTTGACTTCGAAAAGTCCACCACGAACAACTCATTTTCAACATGTCCCACGTGAGCAACATCAAGAGTCTTGCTCCTCAAAAGGACCATAATATCACCATCGAAAAAGACGGAAAAACCCATCTTTCCAAGAGAGCGGACGGAAAGTAAATTGTAACCAAGGGATTCGACAAGCATGACGTTCACGATAGTTATATCGGGAGCCACCACAACCTTGCCGAACCCGGATACCTTAGACTTGGACGAGTCTACATAAGTGACGGTTGCTTGAATGTCATTTGGTCGCAACTCCGTCACAAGCTCTTTGCTTCCAGTCATATGATTAGTGCATCCACTATCAAGAATCCATTTAGTCCCACCGGAAGCATAGTCCTGCAAGAGATCATTGACTAGAGTTAGGACCCGAGATGGGTCCCTTCATGTTAGCAACAAGGGTCTTTGGAACCCAAATAGTATAGTCAATGATACCCTCAATAGGACCATCATATTTAGCTTGCACAACACCATAATAATCAACATATAAGAAATGGTGTGGATTGTTAGTTCCCGCGGAGGTGCTACCACTAGTAGGGAATGGCTTATAGCCACCAGCATACTGCTGGCCAACAAGAATTTCGGTTGCCCAGCGCTAACAGCACTGGCGAACGGAATTATCTGTTCGCCAGCGCTTCTAATACTACCGCTGGCGAACATTCCATCTGGTTCGCCAGCGCTAAGGCTGGGCCCAACCTGCGCGCGCTACAGCCGCTGCCTCATTTTACCGCTGGCGAACAGGGCTTGGGGTTCGCCAGCGCTACGCTCACTACCGCTGGCGAACAGGTGTTGTTGTTCGCCAGCGCTAACATGTGGGCCCAGGACGCATGTTAGCGCTGGCGAACAACAACACCTGTTCGCCAGCGGTATTCTGGCAGATCTGCCATAAGTGGTACCCCCCACCACCAACTTTCCCCTCCACTCTCCCTTCTTCACCTTGTCCCCTCTTCTCTCTCTAGCTCGAAATTATGCCAATTTCTCCACCCTCCTACTCTATTTTGAACCAACTAAATTTATTTTATTTGGTATATATATGTTTATCTCCCTCCTAACACCATTTCTACCCAAAATTTTCCCTCCCTAACCATCTAGATCTAGAATTACCCCCTTTCTCTCCAAAGCTCCAAAATTCTCCGGATATCATCGTGTAGCCATCTATTAATTTGAGGTGGGATGAATGATAATATATAATTAAATGAGTTTGTATATAATTTTGTCCGGATACACGCGATATGCAATATGTGTGAAATTTCACCGGATTCAACAATGGTCGTGTGATGGAGACGATAAATGCATGTGTGCGCAATTTGTTGTGGAATGAAATTGAGTAGCCAACTATCGCCGGAATGTTGATTCATTTCCGTCTCGGCATAGTTTGGCACTCCCTAATAACCTCCTATTTGTAGGAAGGTCATGCCGAATTTTTTCGTGAATACGTCATGAAGTGAAATTTTTGATATGAAAATGAGTTGCCACTTTGCCGGAATGTTGATTCATTTCCGTCTCGGCAAAGTTTGGCACTCCTCTAACCTCCAATTTGTAGGAAGGTCATGCCGATTTTTTTCGTGAATATCGAAATATATATATATATATATATATATATATATATATTATGTTTGGTTCTAATATTAATTATATCGGCGCGCTCTCGTGCAGGAGACATATAATGGTGGTCGTTAAGAGTGAACGTGTCGTGAATAGTTACTTGAGACACGCGACAGAAGACATGTTACAAAATGGCCGCAAGGAGATACGATGTCCATGTCGAAAGTGCAAACTAGGGGGCTTGCTCAATCCCTTTACCGGAGACTTGCTCAGTCACCTCCTAAGGTATGGTTTCATGGATGGGTTAACAGTCAGTGGGTAAGTGATGAAGATGATGAAGTCCATGGGGCGGCGGCGATAGGAAATGATGTGCAACAGGACAATAGCAACGATCGACTAGAACTACAGCAGGACCAACTACAGCAGGACCAAGATCAGCCTCATGACCCCGCACATGATCATGGAGAAGATGTTGAACAAGACGTGGAAGAAGATCACGAGGACACAGGGACACCCCTAACGGAAGTTGTGCGTGACCCTCATCTGAAAGAACTGCTTTTGAGAAAGACGACTAACTCGATATCTGCTGCTAGAGAGCAATCGAAGCTGGCGCAACTAGAGATAGACTCGAAGACACCGTTGTATGCAGGCTGCGGTCCGGGAGAGTCCCGCCTGAGAGTGGCCCTCGATGTTCTGCAGATGAAGGCGAGATACAAATGGAGCGACATAAGCGTCGATGCAAGCCTGCAATACTGGCACGATGTCCTTCCAGAGGGCAACACCTGTCCTAAAAGTTGCGACGAGGCCAAGAAAGATGGAATCGTTCTAGGCACGATGATCGGAATGGATGGAGTCGTTGACGAGGACGAGTTCGACACGTTCGGCGACCCAAATATTGACGATGATCAAGAAGATGATGATGATAGTCATGCAACATACACAACAAGAAGAAGCAGAACTACGCTACCTAGGCATGGTCTTCCATTCAGAAGAAGAAGTCATAATGTGGGGTTAAATTATGCAACTTCGACCAAAAAAGGAAAAAGATCAAACACTGAGAAACTATGTATGCATTTGTCTGCCAATTGTATGCGACGAAACTATGTATATGCATGGGGTCTGATATCGATGTGCACTTATTATAAATTTAATGTACCTTGTTCTGTATTTCAAATGTGTGGACTTATATTATTTGAAACATAAAGGAAACAAATAGAAATTAAACAAGAAGGAAACAACGGAAAACAATAGAACACATAAAGAAAAAACAATAGAAAACAACTAAAACCAAAATAATGAAAAGAGAAAACAAGAAGGAAATATTGGAAAACAATTGAAAATATAAAGGGAATAATGAAAAACAAAAAAACATTATTATTTGTAATGTGTTTGAAATTAATTTGTAATGTGTTTGAATTATTATAAATTAAATGTCTTTGAATAATTTAAACAAATAAAGAAAACAAAAAAACATTATTATTTGTAATGTGTTTGAAATTAATTTGTAATGTGTTTGAATTATTATAAATTAAATGTCTTTGAATAATTTAGACAAATAAAGAAAACAAAAAAAACATTATTATTTGTAATGTGTTTGAAATTAATTTGTAATGTGTTTGAATTATTATAAAAATTAAATGTCTTTGAATAATTTAAACAAATAAAGAAAACAAAAAAAACATTATTATTTGTAATGTGTTTGAAATTAATTTGTAATGTGTTTGAATTATTATAAATTAAATGTCTTTGAATAATTTAAACAAATAAAGGAAAAAAAACATTATTATTTGTAATGTGTTTGAAATTAATTTGTAATGTGTTCGAATTATTATAAATTAAATGTCTTTGAATAATTTAAAAACAGTAATGTTTCTCAAAGAAAAACTAATAAAAAATAATACAGTAAATAAATTCAAAAGAAAAAGGTAGCGCTGGCGAACAAAGCATTGTTCGCCAGCGGTATGGGCATAGCGCTGGCGAACAAAGCTTTGTTCGCCAGCGGTATTGTAGCGCTGGCGAACCAGCAGAAAAGTTCGCCAGCGGTAAGCCCCACAGAGAGCTACACAGGGCCGCGCGGGACTTAGCCGTTTTTCGATCGATCGAGTACACAGAGAGATCGAACACACTGCACGCGCGCGCACGGTTCCCTCGTCTCCGGCGAGCCTCTTCGTCTCCGGCGACCACCGCGCAGCAGCAGCGCCCTCTCCACTCTCACCGGCGACGCCCTCCCTCTCTCCTACCCCCACTGCCCCACTCTCCCCCCGCCCACTGCCACTCCATCCCTCTCCCCTTCCCTCTATGCCCGGCCACCGCGCACGCGCCCCTCCCTCCCTCTCCGGCCACGCCATCCCTCTCCCCTTCCCTCTCTGCCCTCCCCTCCACCTCCTCGGCCTTGCTGCTGCCCCGAGCATTGCCCCCTCCGCTGCCTCGAAGGTGTTCGACAGAAATCCTCAACGAGGTAACGAGTTCTTCATTGCTAATTTGGTCTCTGTTGTTACTTCATTGCTAATTTGGTCTCTGTTGTGCAACAAAAACATTGATATTAGCAATTGAGCTGTGCCACTTATTAGCAATTTGGTCTCTGTTTAGGCTGGAACTAGTTTAGGATGATGATCCATTAACTTGTAGTAGTTGAGCAGTAGTGTGTTAGGTTTTACTGTTTTTTTTCTCTTTTTGGTTTTCTCAAGTGTTAGGTTGTTGTGTGTAGGTTGAGTAGCTAGTAATTAAGGATGCATGAATGAATCAGTAGCAACTTTATTTGATAAAAATGGTAAATGCACTCTCTGTAGTGTGGTTTTGGGTGCCATTAGGTAATGGATCTGCCGCCACTGCTTCGTGTTATGGTTATGAAACTGTGCATAAAAGGAACCAATAATTAATAAGGCAAGACCATGGTTTTTCTTGCATAATTTGGTTAATTGTTGAAATAATTTCCTTGTATACTACATTGAATCAGTAAGCACCAATGTGTATAATTGTTGAACTGAAAACAACCAAAAATTATTGTTTGCTGCCCTCTCTTCTGTAGTGTGATGATACAGATGCTACTGGCCCCTAAAATGCCTGCAAATGCCTGCAAATTATTTCTAATATCTCCTGGTAGCTAGCTAGCTTTCGGTAAGATAAGAACAGATGCTACTGGCCCCTAAACTGCTGTGGTGTGTGTGTGTGTATAATCTCCATAGTCGATTGCTGCTATATATTGTTCACTGTCTCCACAACATTTCTTTTTTCTGAAATTTTCCGTAGTTATTTTTGGTGGTTGGTGATGGTTGGTGGTGATGGATGGTGGTGTATGGATGGTGGTGATGGATGGTTGTGATGGATATGGCGTGGTGATGATGGATGGTGGTGTATGGATGGTGGAGATGGTGTGTGGTCATGTGGATATGTGCCCACCTTCGTGTGGATGACGATGATAAATATGAGGGGTGGGATCTATTATATGAGGGATGGGATTTTATGTGCAGGTACCCCACGTGAGTCCCTATTTTGCCGGAATGTTGATTAATTTCCGTTCCGGCAAATTTGGGTACTCCATTTGTGATATTTTTAGCAAAGGTCATGCCGAAATTTTCCGTGAATTTGGCATGATCTTTGCTAAAATATCACAACTTAGTGTGTCCGAGAAATTTGGACTCATATGGGGTACATCGTCTAAATTGTAGGATTTGTTGAACTTATCTCGGGTTTTCTCTCCTTCATTAGATATGGCTCACAACGACGAGGCGGGTGGCTCTGGTCTCGGACACGGGGACGACGATGCGTGGCTTTCTATGCTAAGCGCCGGAGGAGGACCCGTAGATCCGCACCCGGATCTAGAGATGCCTGGCGACGATGCAGAAGACGAGATGGACGAAACCGTTCGCCAGGAACTAGAGCCGCGCAACGATACATCGGGCGCAGAAGGTGATCAAACCGGTAGTGGCACCGGGGATACCGCCTCCGGTAGCGAGGCGTCGGCTAAGCGCAAAGATAGGCGGCACAACATGCTCGCCACCATGCGGGAAGAGTTCACGGAAGTGGACCCCAAGAGCGGTGCTCCCCTCGAGCCGGAGAGTTATGCCAAGGGCTATGGAAACCAGATAGGCTGCATAGCTCGAGACTTCGGCAACGTTAATATGGAGCACCTCAGAGCTAAAGAAAACAAGGCTAATGCCGCCCTGCTGATTGAGAAGCTGCACACAAGGTACAAATTCCCGGATCCTTACGACAACCAGGACCTAAAGAAGAATCTGGTCAACTCGCTAGCACTGGGAAAGTTCGCCAAGGCGTTTACGACTTGGAGATCCAGTTTGCGGGAGATGCTTGCGAAGGGTAAGGATTTTGATGAGATCCATAAGATGTGGCCCTCCATTTCCGAGGAAGACTTGGCCCAATTCAAGATCGACGAACTCAAACCGGAAAGGGTGGCGCTGAGTAAATGGGGAAAGAACAGCGAAAAAAGAATTGGCCCTCACAATCTCGGAAGCCGGGGTTACCTTGGGAAGCAGAAAGTCTGGGAAAAGGAGGATTCGAAGAGAGAAGGGCCGAACCCGTTTGACAAGATCACCGACCCGCAGGTGAGAAATTTTGTCAGGGCCCATTATAGGGAAGATCCCAAAAAGCCCGGCGATCTTGTGTTGAACGAGAAGGTCAAGCTGCTCGAGAATAAGTATCTCGAGGAAGAAGAAAAAGAACGCCTATCTTAATCTGACGGGGTGACAGGGGGATACTAACCCGGTATGCCAAGCTCCGAGGAATAACCCGGCCCGAAGGATGATGTGCAGGATTCGGCTAAGAATAAAGAAGCTTATGGAGGCCCAAGCCTGTGGGCCCAATGACCCGGATTATGGGTTACTGTAAAGGAAAGTTATGGTTAGTACGCCGTGTCCGGGTAGGATCCGAGGTGTGTCTTGCGAATAAGCTAGGGGGTACGGGTGCTTTATAAACCGACCCCCAGGTATAGTTTTAGGCAGAGATCTAAGAACCCTAGCAATATCGTGTGATATCGAGTATCCAGTGTAAACCCTAATCGAGTTGTTGTATCGAGAATAGAGATCCGGCGACTTCGATTGCCGGCTGTCCGATCAAGTTGTACCATGTCTTCTCTTGAGCTAAACCCTCTCCCGAACGCCTGTGTCGACTTGCCCCAAGATCAGTTACCCCTGGTAACATCTGCCGTGATTATCCCACAGTTGGCGCCCACCGTGGGGCCTGCGTCCAAAGGTGTCTACATCACGGGAGAAGCTCGGAAGGGCATGGAGAATCTTGTCATCGGCGAGATCTACATCGACCACGAAGGAGAAAAGGTGGTGGACGATTCCGGCTGGGGGCCGGAGTCGGATCACCTCGAAACCGGATCCGTCGTAACAATCGGCCGGATCAGCGTCTTCATCGGTATGGTATGTGCTTCCAATTCGGTCCCTGACAACGTTGGATCTGATTCTATGCCAGGAAAAGCCACGTCTATCCGATCAGATGATGAAGAATCAACGGGAACGACATATCCGGCGGAAGAACCCATCGCGGAGTGGGAACAGCCGGAGGAGCCGGCATGGACCCCACGCGACCGGGTCCAAGGAGAAGATGACACCGGGTCTATCCTGGATCTACTGGAAAACCGGTATGAGAGAACGGTGAGGAGGAACAGCCTGAATTTACACCGGATATCGCGCGCCGAGTTGCAGTCTATGCAGCCCCCGCGGCCAACCAAGGAAACACAGCCGCGGCATCAGTCGGGGCGGCTCAGGCAGTGGCCCAGCAACAGGGCGCGGTTAACGAGACCCGGTCTTGACCCGGGTCGATGGAGAGTCAGCATCGGTCACCAGTCGCGCAGCAGATGAGGAGCAACACGCCAACATGTTCGGGTTTCAAGCCAACCGGACACCAGGGGCGGGTCCCTCGAATCCGCGTCACCCGGCCCTGTTCGATAATAATTTGATTTTGGATCCTACAGTCCTCGCCACTGTTATCACCCCAGAAAAACGCGGCAGAGCGTGTTAGAGATCTGGACGTGGCTCGTCGTGCATTGGAACAGCAAAGAAGGCAAGTGGAAGCAGATAGACAGGGGATGGCCACCCGACGGCGCGAGCTAGACGCGTTGGAAACCCGTCTTCGAGAGGAAACGTCCAGGATACATCAAAGGCACCACACCAGGTTGCCAGCAACGGGCGGGGTTATTAATCCGGCTAATTTATTCGTCACGCCTCAGGACCAACCGATACCAAGTGGTGAACCAGGGAACCGCACCCCAACAGATGACAGTAGCGACACATCCGGCGGATGAACGGACCGGGTTACCCCACCGCAAACTAGAGTCACAACCGGCAACGATCTACTGCCGCCGCCACCATCACGATTCCGCACGCAGCCGGCCACTACAACAATCCTATGGACAACGTATATGCGGCGACACTCGCATTGAATCAAATACCTGGGGAGAGTCGCCCCATGCAGAGAAGACTCGGCAAGCCATCGAGCTGTTGCACACTGCGGTGGCACAGCAAGCCAATTACCCGGATCACAGAAGCGGTATGCATGGACGCCATACGTCAGCCAGCAGCAAGGGAATTTACAAACGAGTTCAGCGCGGCGGAGGGAAGAGCAGCAGCAAATGCCGCCTCCTCCCCGCGCTCAGGCAGCATCAGCAGCACAGGCCGTCGTGGACAGTTCTAGGGCTCGGAGGGCCGCGGCCGGGTCTGCAGCGCATGGACCTCCCACAGCACCGCGCCCAGAAGCGCCCCCCGCGGCATCACACGTTTCTAGAGCAAGGCCGGCTTCAACCATTCTTGCGGGACCCAAGTGTCTCTCGGACAATATTAGAGCTGAACCTTACCCGGAAAAGTTCAAAGAGCCAGGGAAAGTAGTGAATTATGAGCCAACCATGGATCCCGAAACATGGCTAAGCAGTTACGAGATGGCAATGTCAATCCGCAACGCGTCCGAGAACCTCCAAGCCAAGTTCATGTATCTGATGATGTCGGAAGGAGCAGCAAAATTGTGGTTCACCAATCTACCAGAGGGATCGATCAAGTCTTGGGAGGAATTGAAGACCGCGTTTATCAAGCACTTTCACGGGACCTGCAGGAAATTATTCACTATTGATGATCTAGAGCGATGCGTCCAGAAGAAGGGAGAATCGGCGCGCAGTTGGGTGCGCCGGGTTATGGAGATACTTCACTCATCCACGGATATCCAGCCCAAGGATGCACTACAGGCCATGGCAAAAACATGCAAGTATATACCTTTAGTGCAAAAGTTAACTCGCATGAAGTCCAGTCGAAATGCGTCGGAAGTCACAATGGGAGAATTGATGGATGCGTGCAACAAACACGCTGCGACAGATACTACAGAAGAAGAAGCTGATGACAAGAAGACAAAAGCAAACACAAGCGGTAATGGAAGAACCGGCAAGGAACAGCGTCAGGAAACAATGGAAATAGCCAGAACAAGCGCCCCTTCGAAGGAGGCTCCGAGTTTGTCGCCAACACCGAAGCCGGGTCTTCAAGGCCAAGAGCAGAAGGAAATTTCAACGGAGGTAAACCACCATGGAGGAAACTATCAAGGTCCACCAAGGCCGGGTAACAATTGGGACATATTCAGGATGGCATGTCCGAAGCACAGCAGGAATGGCAGGCCAGCTAACCACTCCCTAGAACAGTGCGCCGCTTTACAAAGAAAAAATGAGGAAGTGCACAGTGCTATGCGAGGTGCAGGGCGGGGAGGAGGACCGGGTCCAGGGGCAAACCCGGGCAACGGCCCACCCCCAGCTGGTAACCCGGCGGCTGGAAATCAAGGTAATAACCAAGGGGGGGTAGGAGGCTTCCAGGCTAACCCCAAACAATTGGGTCAATATCATGTGCATACCACAGGAGGCTCTAACAAGGACAAAAAGATACTGAAGCAAGCAGTCAACTCAGTTTCGTTAGCCGTTCCGAGATACTTGAGATGGTCAGAACAGGAGGTAACATGGAGCAGAAGGGATCACCCGGAAAGAGTGGAACACCCAGGAGTCTTGGCACTAGTAGTCGCACCGCAAGTTAATGGGTACGAACTAAAGAAGTTTTAATGGATGGTGGAAAGCAGCATCAATATACTGTATTGGGAAACCTTCCTACGCATGGGTCTCAAGGAATCTCAACTGCAAAAAAGCTCAACAGTTTTTCATGGGATAGTGTCGGGTCATTCAGCATGCCCCGAGGGAAAAATCGCATTGGAGGTAGCTTTCGGAGAATCAAAGGATAACTATCGAATTGAGTGGCTCACCTTTGAGGTAGTGAAATTACGCAGCCCCTATCACGCGCTGTTTGGAAGGCCGGCTTATGCCAAATTCATGGCTAGGCCGTGTTAGTATATCTACAGCTAAAAATCCCGGGTCCCAAGAAGACCATTACCATACATGGAAATCGAGATATAGCAGCTGAATGTGACGAAGGAGACGCAGCAATGGCCGAGCAGGCCTGTAGAAAAGAAGAACTCAAGCACTACCGATCTCAAGCAGACCCGGAGGATATAGCCACATCAAAAAGGCGAGTACTGAAGGCGAAAGAACAAAATCCAAGGCAACGCAAGATGCTCAAATGGTGGCCTTAATCGAGGATGATTCCCCCAAGCGGCCCGCTGTAAAGGAAGAAGCCACGGCCGCTTACAACCAGCCAGGTCTTGGAACACCCCACCCGGGTTGGCTAGCAAACCCGGTACTCATCAGGAAAAGATCCAACATATGGAGAATGTGCATTGGTCAAGCCAGACCGGGACCAGCGCTTATGAGGAACTAAACAATGTAACGGGCAGCAGGTTTCAGACGCGCTCTTTTCCTACCCAGGGTACCTAAGGGGACTGGAAGGTTTTTAATGAGGCGGCCTGCTGATCCAAAATTTCTAGTATCAATAAAGAGATGGTTATCAAGTCCTATCATTACACCCTGATTACAAGTAAGTAGTATCCCTGCGACATCGATAATTCAGTATCATCAAAAGCATCGATTGCATGTAGGTCTTGGGGGTTGGTTGCTCAGGTAACCAACCACTAACCCGAATGACCCGGCATAGATAGCTAAAGTTATAAGGGCCGATTACTCGCAAACGAGCACGGCTGCAATCTTATGACTGGGCAAAGAAGCCAACTTTTCTTGACTTATCTTACTTAAGCTTGATGTGACTCGCACTAAAGTGGCATGATTCGTTCGCTTACGATTACAATCAGCCATGAAGCCCAATGGGACTTGCCTGACACTGTTCTCGTATGGATGTAACAACATGGTATCCACGCGAAAGCCGGCTTACAGTACAAGATAGTTAAAAGGGTCATCTAAACCACAAGTTTATGCAGAGTACAAGGCTAAAAGCCGGAAACTCAACAATTATCAAGCATAACTTCAGTACTTACACGGAATGGCTTTAGGTTTGCGACTCGGTAAAAAATAATTTGTTCTCTGAGAAAGGCCACCCCCATTACTCGAAACTTTGGGGTCATGGGGGCTGGGGGACTTCGAAACAGAAACAAACTACGTGGCTATCGCAGTTCGAAAAACCTCACCATCCGAGTCTTGGGGACTTAAAGAAAAAGCCCACGTATTAAAATTCTGGTCTCGGAAAACCGAGTCTTACAAAGGGAGCTAAAAAGAAAGCTGGGTATCAAGAACAAGTTCAAAAGAACAGACAAAATAGCACGATTATCAAAGGGCAGGGAAAGCCGCAAAAATATGTCACCGAATAGAAGTACATTACAAGTTATGGCATCGGTATCAGAGTGCACAGGCGCACCATTGGCAGGATAAATAGTTCAAATGAAAGGTTCCACGTGATTAAGGTATTATGACATCATCACCTACTCGGCCTCCTGAGTGCGATCTTCCGGGTCTTCCTCCTGGGCCTGCTGCTTAGCTTTCCTGGCAGAAACCACCCGGACTCACCGCGCCAGGGCGGATAGGTGGAAGGACGGACGGTGTAGAGGCGGATGGCCCTGACTTACTCGGCCTCCCTCTTCGCGGTTGCCTCCTTCTTCTTGGCCGAGTGGTCAGCCCACTTCTCCAAGAGGTCCAAGGGCGGGGGTGCCTCCTCTGTGATAACTTCGCCATCAGTGTCATACGCAGCCATTAGCGTATTCAGGTCCAAGCTATCGGCTAAAGAGGTAGCCGAGGGACGCACTGCTGACTGAATGGCCTTGAAGTCCTTAGGCGTAAATTTGGCACCATCCGCTTAAACTCGGGAAACCCGGATATTATCTTCGCCGGGTCAAGCTTCGGAAAGTAGGCTTTGGCCAAGGTCAACGCCCGGGTTATTCCAATTCGGCAGGACGAACGTTTCCAAAGTTCAATCCAGCCAGGCACAGTGGAGCAGGCTTGGACAAGATTCTCTTCACCCGGATAGGCTTCTGTGGGCCAATGTATGGCGTCCAATATAAATTTTGTGCCGGCAAAGAAAGTCCGGAGCACAGTCTTCAGGGTCCTAGCCTTGGCAATAGTATCTTCCTCTGGAGGTGCAAGGTTGGCACCTGCAGTTGAAACAGAAGCAAGAAGGCATCAGTAACCCAGAGTGGTGCATAACAAGAAGCATGAAGTTAGTCGGCAGACAAAAACTTACTCAGTAAGATCTGGTAAGTGTCGGTGATTTGATCCGATAAATTCTTCAAGTCGGTCCGAGCGGTGTGGCACTTCTTCTTATATTTGGAACATCCTTCTTCAAAGCTTCCATGTCATCCTCAAGGATTTCCCGTCGTTTTATCTCGGCAAGAAGACGTTGTTCGGTCTTCAGTAAAGTTTCATCAGACGAGTTTATCTGTGCCTGTAAGTAGAAAGGAGGGCAAGCTTAGTGGGATGTTATGATAAAATAAATTTGGCGTGAAGTACCAAGCATAACTTTTGCAAGTCATACTCGGAACTTGGGGACTAGATATGCAATATGAGATGACAAGCGCTTTTACCTGGTGCTCTGCAGCCATGCGCTCTAAAATATCGCCCTCTGAAGCTTTCATGGTGAGGAGCGTGTTCATCAATTGGTCAAAAGTATCTTTACCCGTATCAGAAGACCCGGGGCCTTGGGAATTCCGAGAAGAGGTTTCTTCTTAGAAGGAGGCGGAACAGGGTCATTTGTGCATTGGAATCTGACACTCCTTCGGCACCCAAGGTTGTGGCTTTCCTCTTCTTGCTCGCATGGGAAGCAATTGGATATTCGGTTTCTTGGGCGTCCGGTTTAATCGGCGAGGTTTGCTTTTCACCGCCAGACACGACAGTAGTCTTATCGGCCGGGCTCCCCTGACCCGGGCCCCTCGTCTTCCATGCCCTCTTGGTCGCTAACGACGACCGTGGCCCTGTAATGTTATCAAGAAGCAGTTAAAATACGCGGTCAGGAAAGGGTGGTGAAGTATGGAAGAGCGTCCGGAAGGGGATCTTACCCGGTGTTCACCGCGAAGTCACAAGGAAACCTGTCGTCAGACTCGGGAGAGGCTGAAAATTGTCAGGTTAGATGTCATATAAGAATAGTTCAAGGGGAATGTGTCGGCCGAGAAAAGATAGAATAATTTACAGCCCGCGAATGGGGGTCGAAGAAATACCCGGGTTGATGACGTTGTCACCCGGGTTATTTCGAGTTGACCTACGCTTGATCATGGGCGACTCCTTCAAGAATGGCCAGTGGAATAATGTCAAAATAACTCAGGTATATCATTAAGGTGACGTGAATTGAATGCGAGGAGGGGATATGAAACCTTGGAAGGGGCTCTTGAGCTTTTCTTTTGGATCCGGATTTGGTTGCCGGTTCCGGTTCGTCCTCGTCGCTGCAGACTCTACTTTGCCATCCGAGTTTTCTTCCTCATCATCCTCTTGTTCTGAAATATCATCAAAGTTATGGTTGAAAATGAAGGGGTTATGACGAGTTCGAAGGAACCAGATAGAATTCGAAGAGTACCTTCATCCGAGTGAACGGCCTCTTGCTCCTCTTGACTTTCGGAGCTAGGGGAGGTGTTGATTTTTCAAAGTCGTCATTAGCCTGAAAGGTGTTAATACACAGGTTACCAACTGTATCAAGTGGAAAGAATGAAAGTAAGGGCGTTAGAGTCGGACTTTTACTCAGGGGCGGGGTTTTCGAGCGTGAAGGGCTCTAACCGGATATGTTCCGGATTACCTCGAGCTTTTCCGTCAAAAAACCTTTGATGGTTTTTATGGGTGTCGCAGGTGCGAAGATGTTATCGGAGTATCGGAGCGGATCGGAAGGTTCTCCTGAATACTCGCACATCAACTTGGTGCGGATGGAGTTGGGCTGAATCCTAAAATCGACCCAGGTCTTTACTAGATTGAGCCCGATGAGGCCCTGGGCTGTAAGAGTAGCAATTTTGGCTAGCAAGGGTTGAATTGCCCTCCCTATCCGAGTTAGGGGCGAAGGCGCTAAACTTATCGGAAATATCAAGAAGACCCTCGAGTAACCCGACAGTTTCTTTTGGCCGGGTGGGGAAGTGTCCTGGCAGTAGAAGTACGAGAGCTGCCAATGCTTGACATGGGAATTGAGGGCGAGGGGTGGCATTAGAGAGTTTTTGCGGCGTTGGATCGAAACCCGCCGCAAGTGAGAAGCGCCCCATCACCGCTTTCGCGGCATGGTTTGCATTGAAAAAAGCTCAATGAAAAGAGCTAGACTTGGCGGAGTGCACAAGTAGGATTCGGAGAGGACAATAAAATGGGAAATATTTAGCACAGAGTTGGGTCCGATATCAAGACACGAAGGTCGTAGTGGCTAGTATGTCACGGAAAAAGGGGTGACCCGGTGTCGAAAACCCGGGTCACGTGATCCACGAAACAGATTACCTCATCTTTGGTAGGGGTGGGCCGGGTCTCCTTACACGGTACCTCCATTGGATATTTTCCTGAGGAGGAAGAATTCCCAGTTCCACCAGCTCCTCCAACTTGGCCTTTGTGACCATAGACCGCGCCCAGTTGGCGGAAATGGTGTTGGTGGCTTTGGCCTTGGTTGGGGTCTTCCACTGTTTCTTGGGAGCCATATGGCTGACTGCAGAGTACAAAGTAAGAAGGAAATTAAGACATGGAAGTTGCGAGCGGCTAAGTATAGGCCGGATAATATTGAGGTATGAAAAGTTACGGGAGATCCGGGTGTTAGCATGCAGAGCAAAGTTTGAAAGTTTCCGGGTATCAGGCTTGTGGTGAAATTTATGGGATCTAAATGTTGAAGGAGCCTTTTGAATACAATGGATGGCGGCTTAAGTTCCAGACGTGAATAAAAGTAACTGAAAAGGAATGGTCTAGCCGGGTGATTGACGCGAAGGCGGAAAATTTGGGTGGTTCGAGCCTAGATTGGAATTTTTGTTTTTGGATTTGTGGCAAGAATAATGATTGTGGGTAGTAGGGGAGCGGATTGGAGCATGCGCTTTGTCTTGAGTGCGAGCTAGAAGAGTTTATGGGTATTCTAATTCGGCCTAGTCAAGAAATCCGAGGCGGACCGATCTGGATCTAATCTGAGGAAAAAATCAAAGGTTGAGAGGGCAAATTGATAGGTGCAAAAGATTTACCGGAGGAGATCTGAGGGAAGCCTTGCGGAGGCAGATGGCGCAGGCTTGGTGTCCCTTCGCGGTTCTTGGTGGGCCGGATGAGGATTCGCCGGCGGATCTTGGCGGCGGCGCGGGGCGAATGGTGGCGGAGCGCAGCCTCCGGGCGATGGGTTCCGGTGACGAGCGCGGAATTTCCGTGGTGGCGCTCAGGGAGAAAGAGAGCTCAGAGGGAGAAAGGAATGGAGTGGGGGAAATGAGCCGTTAGGGTTCGGGTCACTCCTAGGGCTTTTTATAGTGCAAATGGATAAGCTCGGTTTGGTGAGTGGAAGCCGAGAATTATGGGGTAAACGGCTATTTACCTAAAGTTTCTGCGAGATGTGCGCCAAGTATTGAGCAAAGCATCCGGATAAAAGAAAGAAGGGGATTCGCCCCGTGATGACAGGATTGGTTAACGAGCATAGGATCTTGGTATTGTTATTATGGTTTGGACCAGAAGTTTGAACCAAGGTGTTTGGAGGAAAAACTTGGGTTATTATATGGCCACCAAGGAGCAAGGCCTAGCTGAATATCAAAACATCTTAACCCGGTCTTCATATGACCGTATGATCGATATCTTTGCAGGGAATAGCAAGCGCTTCAAGGAGATCCGTGAAGCCCAGGCTATTCTGGGGATACTGACAGGGGGATACTAACCCGGTATGCCAAGCTCCGAGGAATAACCCGGCCCGAAGGATGTGTGCAGGATTCGGCTAAGAATAAAGAAGCTTATGGAGGCCCAAGCCTGTGGGCCCAATGACCCGGATTAATGGGTTACTGTAAAGGAAAGTTATGGTTAGTACGCCGTGTCCGGGTAGGATCCGAGGTGTGTCTTGCCGAATAAGCTAGGGGGTACGCTTTATAAACCGACCCCAGGTATTAGTTTTAGGCAGAGATCTAGAACCCTAGCAATATCGTGTGATATCGAGTATCCAGTGTAAACCCTAATCGAGTTATTGTATCGAGAATAGAGATCCGGCGACTTCGATTGCCGGCTGTCCGATCAAGTTGTACCATGTCTTCTCTTGAGCTAAACCCTCTCCCGAACGCCTGTGTCGACTTGCCCCAAGATCAGTTACCCCTGGTAACATCTGCCGTGATTATCCCACGACACGGGGGGTCCTCGGCGACGACGAACAAGGACCCGTATGACACCCCTTTCATTAGGGCGCTGAACGCGATGAAGGGAGTGCCCCTTGACAAGAAGCCGCATCGTGGCCATGTGCATGGCCTCGGAAAGGGTCATCGGCATGCGCACTACTACCCGGACACCAAGGATAAGCGTAAGGAGCGGAACAAGGGCCCGGAGAAGAAGGTCGACGAGCTTGTGAACGAGAGGCTCAATGAGCTCCTCCCTACCATCTGTGCGTCCGTCGCTCAGTCCTTAGCGCCGTGGATGGCAGGTTGAGGACAAGGGCCGCTCCCGGAGATAAACATAGCCCAAATGGTGCAGCCAGCGCCGCAGAACGTGGCCCCCGTCGTGGCGCCGCAGAACGTGGCCCCCGTCGTGGCGCCGCAGAACGTGGCCCCCGTCGTGGCGTCTGCTGCGCGGAACGAGCCGGCCCCCAACCCTCAGCCGGAAGGTCGCAAAGATCCGTCGCCGCCCCGCCACATCTCTTCAACGCCGCCGCCGACACTTAGCGGTCCATCCACCTTGTCCGAGCTCAATTCCCTCACGGTAATTCAACGTGCACTGCTTAATTACATATTATGACTTGATTCGTGACGGATCAGTCTCTAACAACGATCGCGCGACGTTTCGCAGGCGACGAGACGGGATGCACATTGCTCCTTAATGTGAACGGCGAGTTAAGGACGTCGCCAAAGGAAAAATCATCACACCTTGAACCGCGTATCCTACGGCGTTCGTATGCCGAGGACGTGTTCAGAGTGACATTAAGTCGGGTGCTCCCTGGTTGCGGTGCTCTCGATCCTCCGAACCAACCACCCGCAGCGACAGCGAGTTGAACCTGGAGAAATGCTTGGTTTGGCCATTGACCTGGCGAAATCACTAATTCGTTTGGAAAGTACTCCTGCCAACACTCCAACACCGGTCCAGGGGTCGGGGCACCCGAGCCAACACAAGGATTTCTCACCTGCAAAGTCGTGCAACACGACGGCGACGATGCTGAAGATGAGAACCCCAATGACTACCTCGTCGACGATCCTTACGAGGGGCGCCCGGCCTGGATGATCTTGATCAACTTCTCTTGCCAGCGGAGGAAGCGGATAAATATCGATGCACAAAGCGTCTTTTCTCTTCTCAAGAACCGGCAGTCCCCGAGCAAGAAGTCATCAGCCAGGATGCCCTCAAAGAGGCGGTAGCGGATGTATTTCATCAGACTCAGCCTAAGAAGACGGCACGGAAAAGAACTAAGAAGTTCTGCCGTTGCATCGATGAGCCAACGGTGGAGGGACCAAGTCCAAGCCGCAGAAAGGACGTGTATTGGACAGGATACCCATAACCGACTGGCTCAGATCCATGAGTTGGGCAAACCGATGCTTCCGCCGAGGTTGGTCTCCTTGCTGTCAGGTGATATGCGTAGCGTCCATGACAGTGTACTATATGGAGGAGATGCTTCTGAAAGAGAAAAATCCAACGCTGCCCGGTTTTGGTCGCAAAGGTGCCATCTACGGCGGGATTTGTCACTGAAGGCAACGCAAACAAGATCATCATTAGATTTGACGACATTTTCCGGATGTTCCACATGAAATCCCTCCACTCGTCAATCGTGCGTTTGTTTACGCTCAGTTTGGCGCATCAGCTATCCATAGAGGATGTCAAAAACATCGCGCTAGCAGACCCCTACTACATGCACGACATGTACTTGAGCAACCCCAAGGGTAGGGCAAAAGCGACAAAGTACCTCCAACAAGTGTTGCTTAATAACCATATGAACAAGAGATCACCCTCGTGCCTTACTTTCCCGAGTAAGTTATATTTCCCATCTTTAATAAGTTTGCGCTATACGATTTTTGAGGATTATATATGGACTCTCCTTTTGCGCAGAAACAAATACGGCACCCTCATCATGCTCTACCCGAGAGACGCGCACGCAGTATATCTCGACTCCGGGAGTACGATGAAGGAGAAGAACTACTCCCTCATCAAGTCTGTTCTGAATGATGCTTTGGACGGCTACATCAAGGGGGAAGGATTCTGCGACAGGAAGAAACAAATTCAAGGCAAATATGTGTTCAGACACAGAACAGAGTTTCCCTGCCCAAGCAGGCGCCAGGCGGCCATATGGAGGCATGGTACCTCATCCACACATGACGGAGATCGTGAAGGACCAACATAGTCTACAATACATGTCTGTTGTGGACAAATGGTCTCGTAGCATCGTCGAATGGTCTGATGCTGAATTCAGACAAAACTTTGGTCGCATCCAGCGCAAGCTCTGCACAATCATCTATAAGGATGTAGTAACTCATGGATCCGTCTTCCACTGGAACTCCCCACCATCTAAAATGAGTTGCGACAATGTGTGCTAGAGCAGACTGACGAGAGACCATTCAACTCGTTAGAAGGTGCTCTTCCGTTCCCGCGGAGAAGAAACAGAAGATCACAACATCGAGGAAGAAATGATCGACGGTATGTATTCGATTCGTTACGAATTGCTCCTAATAAGAACTTGTGATTTCCTTTGCCGGTCTAATGCTTTTATCTTGGTCTACAGAGAGATGAATCGAAGAAGTGGGACGGCGCGCTGGCCCTAGCCAAAGATCGCAAGCGGAGGCGGAAGCTAAAGCGGAGGCGGACCGTATATCTAGTCTTCTTTGCGATTGATCTCTATATCGCGCGTACGTTGCATAGATGTCGTCATACCTTTGTAATCGTTGAACTAATTAGATGGCTATATTTTGGGTTCGAAATCTTCCGACATAAACGTGTTATGAGATCAATGTGTTGTATTCGTACTTATGAGAATTGGATATGGATGCATATGTATCGATGTGTTAATTTCGTTATCGATGTTGAGAATTGGATATGGATGCATATGTATCGATGTGTTAATTTCGTTATCGATGTGTTAAATTCGTTATGGATGGATGCATATGTATCTAACAGTGATTTATACGTGTGAAGTTTATAAATTACAGAATTTGAATGTATTTGAACCTGTATAGTATAATATCAGAATATACAAACTGTTATACAAAAAAAATATTAAAAATACAAACCTGGGAAAGTTACCACTGGCGAACAAATGTCCTACCGCTGGCCAACAGCACCACTGGCGAACTAGGGCCCTACCGCTGGCGAACCAGCACCGCTGGCGAACAGAGCAGCTACCGCTGGCGAACATAGCGCTGGCGAACAAGGCTTTGTTCGCCAGCGGTAACATGCACTACCGCTGGCGAAGTGATGTTCGCCAGCGGTAACCTGCTACCACTGGCGCAGTAGCGCTGGCGAACACATGTTCGCCAGCGGTAGCTTAATCTTGTTCGTCACTGGTAGCCTATTTCCTACTAGTGTACGAGTAGTGTTGTCCCTCATGACACTACTACTTGAAGCTAGATTGTTTGCTTGAGCGGGTGTGCTAGGGGTAGTGTTGTCCCTAATGACAATACCACCCGAAGCACCATTGTTGGTCTTCTTCTTGTTCTTTTTCTTCTTGTTCTTTTTCTTGGCTACATAGACAAGACCTTGCTTGCCCACTTGTTGCCTTGGAGCACTCAATTGTGGTCTAACAATGACCACATTAGAGCAAGGGGCAACCACTTGTGGGGTAGGAGTCACAGCCTTTTCAATGTGTGGGCCTTTGCCCTTAAGCCTTGCTAGCTCATCCTTCAACCTAGCATTTTCCTCAATAATATTTTCATGATCACAAGAAGAAGTAGAGGTGCTAGTATTGTTAGGTTGATTAAGTTGAGTTTGGAGTTGTTCATGCAACTCTTTGAGGGATTAGTGTTGGCTTTCCAAAGCTTTGTGAGCCTCGGTTAGCTTTTCAAACTCCTCGGTTAGTTTACCATGACCAACCCCAAACTCGACCTTATCCTTTTTAGCCTTTTTGTATTTAGCAATAGCAAGAACACGTTCCTTAGTGATGGTTGAGACAAGTTCATTATGAGTTAATTCAATAGATTCAAGTTCATCCTCTAGAGAAACTCTACCATCATGCTCTTCCTCAAGAGTCATAGAGAGAGATGCAATTTCATCCGCATACCTTCTCTCAACCTCACCTTTCTTCTCAAGAGCATCTTGGGCCTCTCCCAATTGCCTCATGAGATACTCAACGTACTTCTTGGTCTCCCCTTGCATGTTAGACATAAAACGGTCCAAGGAGACCCTTTCTTCTTCTTCTTCTCTAAGACTAGCAAGATGTTCAAGTTCACTAGAGGTCTTAGAGTTGGGGGAAGGTGATACCTCCGTGGCCTTAGCCATGAAGCACTTGGCATTACGTTGAGGAAGATCGTCATTGGGGGATTCGAAGAGGGATGAAGATGATGGAGTAGAAGCAATAGCTAGAGAGTCCACTTCACTTCTGGTTTCTTCTTCTTCATCACTCCCGGAATCATACTCCTCTTGAGTCAAGAGCACAAACTTGGTGGGAGACTTCTTGTTGAATGGCTTCTTCTTGAAATGAGGTTTCTTGTACTCAACCTTGGACTTGTCCTTGCGAATAAGCTTGCCACTATGGAGCTCTCTATTCTCATAAGGGCACTCCGCAATGAAGTGATGCTTATCTTGACAATTGAAGCAAGACCTCACTTTTTGAGCCCCATCATTTCCATAGTGAGACCTTGTCTTCTCCTCAACAAATCTCTTGCCCTTGGGAGGATTGATCCAAAAAAAAATGCACGGTGAGAGCAATGAGATCCTTTAGAACGGGATCATAGTCTTGTTCCTTCAAAGGAGGCAACGCCTCTTCTCCTTCTTCTTCATTCTCAACCTCTCTTGACAACACCTTGGCATTCAAAGCAACGGATGCTACCTGGTGCATTCCAATGGCCCTAGCATGGTTGTCAAGCGCATTCTTGGTTTGCACTTTGTAGGAGCACATCTCTTGCATCACTTGAGTTGAGGTCATGGAGGAGAAATCATGTCTCCCTTGAATGCTCTTCATGTCCGCGCCCTCAAATGGCATTATGGCAATCATGTACTTCCTCTTGATCCAAGCATCATCAATGTATGTGGCACCAACATTAGAGAAGGCGGTGGCAAGAGTCTTGAGTCTTCGGTACATGTCCACATGATCCACTCCATAATGCATATAGAAACCTTCGGCCTCATTGGTCAAGGCATCATATCTATTCCTTTGCATGCTCTCATTGCCCACAAGCATGATGACAAGAGCGTCCCATGTTTCCTTGGCGGTGGAATATTGTTGAAGATGCGGCATGTGGTTAGGACCCACGGCTTGTTGAAGAATGGACAAAGCGGTGTAGTTTAGTTGGCAATCTATGGCTTCCCTTCTTGTGAGATTCTTGGGATCAAATGGCTTGTATCCGTCACGAGTGATCCTCCAAAGATCTATACAAGAAGAGTTCAAGTGAGTCTCCATGTAGTATTACCATTCACGAAATGAAAAAGCATCAATTTTAGGTGGATCTCCCCTAGGGATTATATGAGGATGAGGGACGGGGGGGGGGGGGGTCGGGAGAATATCTTCCTTCAACGGAGTTATATCCTCCCTCTCCACCCGCGCCTTTCTTAGGATTTGTTCGGCGGAAGCATTTTTAGGTGGATCACCATCTACCCTTCTTGATTACCCTCCAGAGGAATTTCAGAATAGAGGATTCGACTACCTCTGGACCTTTGGCTTTGAGGAGTTGTGCCATGAGTTGACGCAACTCAAATTTGGTGTCTATGGATGAGGTCAATGAATTTCTCAAAGCATTGAGATCATCCATGGTCACCTTGCCACCGGCCGTTTTCGGTATCCAAATCGTCTCCATACTAAAACTCTTAGGCGGTTAAGCCCGATAGAAGAGCCGAGGCTCTGATACCAATTGAAAGTAAAGTATGGGCACCTAGAGGGGGGGGGTCGAATAGGTGCTACGCCAAATTTTATTTTATTTTTCTTTTGATTTAGGCTTGACATAAAGGTAAATTCTCTAGATAATGCGGCTACGGTGAATTTACCTATATGACAAGGATAATGCTAAACACAATGCAAGAGGTAAGTAAAGAGAGTGAGGGAACGATGTAACCAAGGTGAAGCACACGGAGACGCGATGTATTCCCGAGTTCCTCCTTTTTAGGGGAGTACGTCTCGTTGGAGGGGTGTGAGCTCGCCACGAAGGCCTACTCAACGCCACAAGGCCTCACCTATTCTCGATGGAACTTCCGCCACAAAGGACTAGTTCACCTTCCACTATTGAACCCCTTTGAGGCGGGGATCGAGTCCTTTACAAACAAGCTTGGGGCACACACCCACAACCAAATTGGGGGCTCCCAAATCTTCTTGAATCACCAACAAGAATCAAGATGCCTAGGTTCTCCACAATAGGAAACCCTAGGATAGATCCCTCGAGCTAGAGAGGGGGAAATGAAGAACGGCTCGGTGAAGATGTAGATCGGGGCCTTCTCCTTCAATCCTCCAAAGATCTTCAAGATTGGGTGGAGGGATTGGGATATATGAGGGATTTGGTGAGCTCTTAAATGCTAATAAATGCTAAGGGGAAGACCTAGATCCTAAGGAAGAAGAGGAGGGGTATTTATAGCCCCTCCTCACAACTAGTCGTTGTGCAGGATTTTTGGGACCGGAATATCCGGTCCAAGTTTGGACCGGAATATCCGATCAGTCCATCTTCTCGAATTCTGTTGACTTTAACCGGATTATCCGGTTGCCCGCGAATAATCCGGTTCAAACAATCCGGCTCGCTTCTGTAACGCTCAGGCAGCTCTACCGGATATTCCGGCTCCTCCGGAATAATCCGGTACAAATAATCCAGCTCGCATCTGTCAGAAATTCTTCCAGTCCTTAGCCGTTTTCGAGCAAACACGCAGCAACCGGAATATCCGGTCCGAGATGAATAATCCGGATCAAATAATCCGGCTCATCTCTGTCCGGAAATGTTCCAGAAATCTCCAGACCGAAATATCCGGCTCCTCCGAATAATCCGGTTCCAAATAATCCGGTTGCCTTCTGTCCCAAATCTCTCAGGCAAAACTTCACCGACTTTTCGGTGGTCGATGCCGATGTTAAGTGTAACACCTGCACGCTAAACACCTCGATAAATAATGTACTTAGTATTGTTAACTAACACACAAAACACCGGGAAAACGAAATGTACTTTCAGCTCTCCTTCCCCCTCCCCCAAACCCTAGACCCACCCTACCACCCAAATTCACAGATCTGCAAGCCCTCGGCCTCCTCCATGATCTCCTCCCCGTGGAATTCTCTTTGGTGCACTCTTGGGGGAGATCCTCTCCTTTGACTCTGTGAAATTTTTTCAAGATGGCCTCCAACTCGGGTAACCTCTAGGGCTCCTCTTCTATACCGTATTTTATTCGCTCTATATCTCTCGGTATGATGTCTTGGTTCATTGTTTTTGTGGATCAAATCGCATCTAGTTTCTATACTAGCTCTCACATAAGGTTCCTCATCTATTTCATATGTCACACAAACCATAACCTAGGATTATCACTTTCATCTAGTTGTGATACTCACGATGTAGTCCCAACTTGCCATGCTATGATGTAGTCCCAACTTGCCACTCTCCTCTTGTCATGCTAGAAAATACAACAATTTTTTTCATGCTATGCTATGATGTAGTCCCAACTTGCCATGCTATGATGTACTCACGATGTATTCACTAGATAATTTTTGTTCCCGCTCATGTCACTATCACTCATCACCATGGAATAATTTTTTATTAATACAACAACGACCATGTGCACTTACTATAATTGTACATATCCATGCATCATTCCTCTCAGGCGATGCCGATGCACCACGTGGCAAGGGACCACATGCTCTTCGTCCCCGCAAGAAAAGTGCTCCTTCCGTTGCTGGCTCTACTCCTTCTCAGACACAGGGTGCTCCACTTCCTGTCAATCCAGATGAGCAAGTGGTTACTAATTAGGACGGTCTGAGTACCACTGATTTTGAGACTGCTCGTTTGAAGTTCAATCCTTATGCTTTTGGACAGAGTACTTGTGCCGATCCCCGGTTTTTCTGCAAGATGCATCAGGTTATGTATGAGTTCGTCCTTGGTGAACTTCAGAACAGTTATGTTGATCATCACTTCTTTGATGTGGAAACATCCCGCACGCATTGGCCAGGGGTTATGGAGCTTATGGATTTTCATGGTATCACTCCTCTCATGGGGTCTACTAACTCTTTCCCATTTGCACCCGAGCTGCTTAAGGAATTCTATCCCACTGTTTACATCTCCACTGTGGTCCCTCGTACTTTGACTTGGATGAGTGGTGGTGTCCAGTGTACCGCCACCATGACTGAGTTTGGCTCCCTTCTCGTTCTTCCGCCGGTTATCTTTGATGCCATGAACTTCATTCACATCCAAGGTGATCCGAAGTACCTTATGAAGGCTCAAGATGGTCCACGTCATTGCTACCCGCAAGGTACTGGATCTCAGCACATTCACAAGGTCAAGTACTTCACTGAATTTTTGTACATTGTGCACACCATTCTACGAAACACTATCAATGTAAAGTTTGGTGAGAAGGGCGAGGTCCGGAAAATGGTTGGTGAATCTCCTTTTTCATATTAGCATTGCTATGAGGAACAACAAGCCTTTGGATATTTTTTATTACATGTGGCATGATATGAGGACTGTGGTTCGTGATAAGAGGGTCCCCATCAATGGCTCATACCTTCAGATACTCATTAAGTCTAAGATCCCAGCTGGTCTCATCAACAACTACTCCAAGGTGACTCCCAAACAGTCTGTTCTTCTGGCTTGGTGATGATGCTAGTTCTCTCGGGCCTTTTGGATCCTTATTTGCAGCTGCAGCTAGTTCCAGTCAGGCACCTACCGAGGAAGTTCCCGCACCGGATGATGAGATGGATGATGACGAGTGATTGGACGTGCATCATTTTCTCCCTTTTTGGTGTATTGATGCCAAGGGGGAGAAATATTAGGATCCTCAACGCATTGCATTGCATATCATGCATCCATTTGCGTCTTGTCATCGCTATTGCTTTCCTCGATCTTAGTTGATCTTACTATTTCTGTGTTTCGTTGAACTTTGTTGCTATTGTAAGACTATGTCTCTACTATCTATCGTACTATTTATCTATCTACTATGTGATGTGATATTTGATGTGATGAAGATCATAGTAAGGTTATCATACTATCTATCTACACACTACTTGATGTGATGAAGACCATAATGAGGTTATTCTTTATCTATCTATCTACTATGAGATGAAAGCTATGGTGAGATTTTTTTTGCGCAATACAATCACTTATATAAGATGTCATCATGCCTATACATGTATTTTCACTACTTGGTTCAAAGTTGATTCAACAAACTCATAGCTTATACATATCCATCTATAGTGCTAGATCATTCTCGAATCATCTTCACATTTCACATATGAATATCATGTTAGCATCACATATACTATTGACCTATAAAACATAAAGGGGGATGAGAATCATAATCATTGCACTCCATTTGTTCATCAAATATATATCTTATGATTGGGCACACAAATAGGGGGAGTACCTCTATAAGTTTTATCTCCTTGCCAATAGCCATGATAAATTATTCGTAATGCAATTCCATGTGTTGCTATCAAACATAAAAAAAGGGAGATTGAAAGGACATTTGTTCCTAATCTTGTTTTCGGTGTTTGATCACAACATATGGAAGATCTAATATTTTCCCTAAGTATGTTCAGAGCCTATTACGGAGAAATGCAATCATACACCTCCTTGGACATCCATGTGATCGACAGCAAAAAGAAAGAAAAGAAATGGGAAAAGGAAGAAAAAAAGGGAAAAGGAGGAAGAGAAAACAGGGGAGCCGACCTCCCTGGCCGGCCTGGCCGGGCTCCTGTGCTCGTGGATCTTGTTTCTCGAAGTCTTGGTGGCTCTTGGGATTTAGTGAGGACCCTCCAAAGTTGTGGAGTGTGCCTCATCCTTGTAAAGGTTCTAGTTGTCAACCTCAACGGCAACATAGTGATTCGAGCCTCTCCACATCGGTGGAAGGACTCGAAGGAGATACGGTGTGCCATTTAAGGGATACTCGGTGTTCCACTTTGGTGGCACCGCACCGCTCCAACGGATATTAACTTCCATTGGGAAGTGAACTTCGGGATAAATCTCTGCGTCATTGTGTTCGGTTATTCCTCAACTTACCTTTATTTGTTGCTACTAGCTTAGTCATATATTCACCTTGTGCTAGTTGTACTTCCTCAACATATAGGATTGTTCACCTAGTTGCATAATCTAAACAATCTATATTTAAGCACAATCTTGTTAAATCGAAAAAGAAGCTAAAATTTGTAGTAAACCTATTCACACACACCCTCTAGTTAACCTCTCGATCTTTCAGACGTCTTCGGTGAAAGCCAAGATTCGAGTTCGGATCGCGATGGCGGCATCTTTGATGTCGTTCCCTCTGTGGAGTGCATCGCTTATGGAGACTCGACTTGGAGGAGCACATTGGTTCGGGGTGGTGTCTTTCTGGTGTTTGTCGCTGCTCCAGGGTCAACTTGAGGGGCGCAATGTACGCCGTCGTTGGGGCATTCAAGAAGATGCCTTCCTCGGGACAATCCGAGTCCCGCTACCCACTCGCTAATCCTTCAGGCCCTTGAGGGTGGTTAGTGTGTCGACAAGGGTAGTTCAGTTGAAGATGTTGATCTTTGGAGGTGTTCAATGTTGGTCGAGACGTGGATTTCTTGTTCGGTTTGGGCGAGGCCCTCTTTGCGTCGTTTTTGTAGTGTGTGGTGGCTAGTCTTCGGATTAGTGTTGTAAGCTGAAAGGTGTTGTTCGGCCATCGACCTTTTCTTCTATTAAACAGATACAACTCCTATGATGTATCCTTAAAAAAACAGATCCGCACCTTTGACCACACGAGACTCAGTTCACTTCTCTTCTTTCCAATCAAGTTCCACTGTGGGAGGAAACCCCCAAGCCATCGTCATTACCCTCTCCCATCTCCTTCCCACAAGCCCCCAACTAGAAGAAGTACTACTAGGTATTTACCTAACGCGTACTAGAATCGTGGACTAACATGCATGGAAACTCACAAGCCGACGTGTGTTTCTATTAGTAGACAGTAGTACTTGGAATACTAATCACGTATATGGCTTACTTTGCCGACTACTACTTCTAACCTAACTCACAACTCACCTAGGACACGTAGATGCAAACATGTATGTATAACTCAACTAAGTTTGATTATTTCCACGCGTAGACACGGGGAGAGGCCGTCTCTCTGAAAGGATAAGGTTTTGAGAGTCGTCTCGCGTCGCCGTCGCCCGGCTCGCTCCCGGACCACCTCCAGCGGCGCTGCCGGCCGGAGAGGGGATGGGAGAAGAGTGCGGTGCTTCCCTGTATATAGTAGTGGTACCTATAAGTTCTCTCTAGGTGTTTCCTCTGTGGAGTTAGGTGTCATGCCGTCGGGGGCTTCGCGATGGATGTATCCGAGCTGCATCCATCTGCTTCTCTGCTGCTTGCTCTCTGCCTGCGTGCTCCGGTGGTCGGAGCTGAAGGAAGATGTGGCGGCGGTAGAAACCCCCTTCAATAAGCTTGTTTATCGCAGGATCGTCGTCTGCGGATGGAGCTCTTCCTCATCCTCTGTTCCTCGCCATGGACGCGAGAAAGAAGATGGGCTTGTGTCTCTCTTCGATGGGGCGGCGGCTCTGCAGCAGGGGAGCTTCGAAGCTGCTCATAGGAGGTCAATCATGGCGGCTCCAAGCTGGATGCCATCCCTCAAGGTTGTTGGGCGACCCCTCCATCCCCTTTCGCAGGGTTCAGCTCGTGCTGACCGGCGACGCGAAGCGGAAGAAACCTCGAGGCCGATGTGCCACGACGGAGGCCCTTTAGCTCTGGTGCAGTTGGCTCCCGGTGCTCCACCCCAAGTGGTCTTGTCCCCGGCGGTGGAGTGCTTGGCTGCGTCAAGCTCTGAAGCAGCGGCAATGGAGCTGGACCCGATGGCGTTTCTAGGTTTAGGTCAAGGGTTCTTGATGCATATTGTAAGGACCTTGTTGCTATGTTTATTTTTTGCAGGTCCTCTTTGTAAAAGTCTGCTGCTTAATCAAAGCTTCTAGGTCCCTCTGGGACCATCCCCTGTTAAAAAAAAAGTTTGATTATTTCCAACACCTTCTTTAGCTCGCAGCCGATGCTCTGCGACCACCTCAAGGCGCACCACGACATGCTCGTCACCTCGATCGCCTGGACACGAATCTCGATATGAAGATCCATGAGGCGGAGCGGCGACGTCTGCTGTCCACGGAGAAATGGGAGCACTCGTCCCTCCTCTACACGGACCAGAAGCCCCTTGAGCTCCTACACGTCCACCCGCCCGATGGGAGCGCGGCGAGGTTCTTCCAAATGGGCGGCCGATGCGGGGCACATGAGCACGGCGGAGGTCCTCGTTGTGTTTGGCGGGTTGCAGGGGATGGCTTTGGGCTTCCAGCAGGAAAATGGCATTGGAAATGAATCGGTGTGTCTCACTTCGTGGTGGCGAGAGGCGTAATATTAGCGAACTAATAAGGGTAAAACCGGAAATAAAAAATGACGTATATAGAGAATAAAGAGGTACGACTTATAAGTGGCGTGGTGGGTAATTTTGACAACTTGTATGACAATTTCGATGAGTCCAACGAAGTAAGTCTTAACAATTTTATTATTGGGTAAAGATTTTTCGCTACAACGGGATGTACACTATGCTACTTTAATGTAGTATATATTAGTATTACTAAGTCTCCGCTTGGCAACTTAGTTCTTTTATCCGCCGGTTTTAGTCTACATGCGTATCTCGGTGTGCACAACAAAACATGGGATTTTTTCCTCCGTAGAAATCTTCCCAACTTTCCAGCCGAAACCAGTTGGAAACGGAAATATAAACAACCATCCAAGCACGATTACTGGACGCGGCCGATTTTTTCCAGCACACACTAATACCACGCCACTTTACGGCCCAAATACGACAATCCAAGCAGCCCATAAGGGAAAAAGGAAAAAAAAAAGCTGTACGATTAGGTAGTTTGTCCTTGATGATTGAAATAAAACACAGTTTTAATTAGCGGGCTATAACATTTAGCGGCGACCTGGTTGAAACGCTATAGTGATGCTAAATCGCTTTTATTTAAGGATTTTGATACAGTTAGCGCGCTAATGCACTTGCTACAGGGAACCTATAGCGCGCGACAGCATCCGAGAGAACAAATCTCCAGTAGACTGATGGTGATGGAGCATAGTACCTTGTTTCTCACTCTACCTCGAGACTAGTCGCTGGCTTGCTTCGGCGCTTGTCAAGAAAATGAAAAGAAATGACACTGCCGAGACTAGTGGAAATCGATCAAATCAAACACGGAAGGAAATCTTTGGGAGTCAAACAGGGAAGAAATGACACTGTAACTGACGTATAAAAGAGTAACCATCGTCGCAAAGAAAAGAATAAATTAACTTTGCCTCATTGTGTGTAGGACGAAGTGATGGGTCACAGATTAATGGCAGGACACTTCTCTTCTTCTTTCAGGTCATCTCCAGCGGGGCTGCTCAAATGCGGACCAGTTTGGTCCGTATTTTGTCTGTTTGAGCAGCCGTCCGTTGTCCTCGGACACGGCCCGGACCAGGTGCCCCTAGTGGGGCTGCTCATACCAAAAGAGGACATTCGATAGATTTAGTAGGGCCCATAGGGGCCCATAGATTTACAACCTAAAAAAAATAAAAAAACATAAAATAAACGTCTAGCTAGGCTAGACGCCACTGGCCAGTGGCATGGCGGCGCCGGAGTTGGCCCGGAGCTCCTAGTCATCCAGGATGACGTAGTCGGGAGTCTCGGGGGCGAGGTGGGGTGGCAGCGGGGGCCCCTGGCCGCCTGCGGCGGTGGAGGCTGGGTCCGCGGTGGCGGCGTGGCAGGCCGGCCGGGGCGGCACGAGGTGCTCTGGTGGTGGCGCCTCCCACCTCCAGCGCATGCCCACAAGGGGCTCGAACCAGGCCGGCACCGGGGCGTTCTCATCGCGCCCGTCGTCGTCTACCTCCTCGTCGTAGGGGTAGTCGTCGACCTGCTGGGCGTGGATGGCCGCCACGGCCTCGTCCACAGCCCGCGCGCCGGCTGCGCGGGCCTCTGCCGCCTCCGCCGCCTGCTGCGCGGCCACCGCCGCGAGGGCGTCCTCCAGCGCGCGGGCCTCCGCCTCGGCCGCTGCTTCCGCCTCCCTCCTGGAGGCCTCGATGGCCATGGCCAGCTGGAGCTCCTCGTTGGGCTCGGGCTCGGCCATGTCGACGTCCTGGTCGTCCTCCTCCTCGAACCATGAGAGGTTCCTCCTTGGTTCGTCCTTGGACGACCGGGGCGCGGCCGCCAATGCGGAGGGGACATTGGGGGGCGGCTCCACGCCTCGCCTGGCGTGGAGGTGACGGCGGCGGGAACTGGGGCTCCCCGCGGGCGCGCGCACCGAAGTACGACCTGCGGCGCAGGTCGTGTTCGTCGGTGAACCAAGTGTCCCAGTGGGGACTGTTCACCGCGAACGCCGGGTTGGCGCGCAGGTCCGGTGGCAGCTCATCGCGCCGGCGGTGGATCTCCACCTCCCGCGCGCGCCGGACCGCGGCACCGGCGGCACAGGGATCCTGTCCCTGTTCAGATGCCACCCGTCGGGAAGGTGGACATCTGGCCATGGCACTGGGATCGCACGGTCCCAGTACCATTGGCACCTCCTCTTATTGAGGTAGCGCCGGTCGCGGACCCTGGCGGGCACCAGGCGGAACGGCGCCTGAGAAGAAGGAGGGGGAGAGGGCGGCGGCGAGCGCACCTGCTCGGATTGGGCGCGCTGGAGGCGGGTCAGAGGCGGTGGAGGAGGGAGGGGGGAGAGGGCGAGGGCTCGCGGCGGCGTCGTGAGCCGCCGGCCTCGTGGTCGTTCTTTCCACGGCCCCAGTTTAGCCAGCTGCGGCCCATGGCCGGCGGCGAGGAAGGCGAGGGGAGGAGGCGGTGGTGACTGCGAGGGCAGTGAAGTGGGTGGTGACTGCGAGGAGGCGGTGCGCGTGGGGAGGGACGCGTGGCCGCGGGTCCCATTTAAATAGGACCCCGTGGGTAGCCGAGCCGTCGCCGCGGTCACTGGCCGGCGGGCCACCCCTTTACCGAAAAATGGACACGACCGAGCGCGCGCGTCCGTTTCGTGTCCGCGGGCTGCTCAAATCTGACCCAAATTTGGGTCGGATTTGAGCATCCGCGGACTGAAAAGGGACCAGGCCGTGGGTTGAGCAGCCCCGCTGGGGCCTGGTTTTGGGCCAGGCTGCTCAAAACGGACCGGTCCGGGGCAAATGAGCAGCCCCGCTGAAGATGACCTCATAGTCAAGTTCCACTGTGGGAGGACACCCCGACCCCGAGCCATCGTCAGTACTTTCTCTCATCTTGCCACAAGCCCCAACCAGAAGTACAGTACGTACTATTTAGCTCACGCTCCCTCTGTCCCTGGGCACTACTACTACTGCACTAGCAGCTCTTCTTCCTCCTTCGAATCCCAACGAGAAGTACTACCCCGAGCAGTTCATCTCTTCTTCCTCCTTCCATCGTGAGTTACAGTGAGAAGCAACGATGGAGAAGTGTGGCAAGAAGCCGAGGCTGGAGAAGCGCGGTCTCACACTGGATGAACAGGCTAAGGAGGAAGCAGCGGATCTTGAAACCAGTAGAGCTGTCATGGTGGCCGACGCCGCCCCGCCGGAACCCAAAATGGCCATCGAGATCGCTAAGAAATTGTATGACTGTGTAATCTGCTCCCTGCCTTTGAAGCCTCCCGTGTTTAAGGTATCTCCTGATCCATGTTTGATTCACTTGGGCTATCTTTTTCTTATCAACATGATTTCATATTCCCCTCTGCCTTTCTTAAATTTTTCTATCCGTAATGCAGTGCCGGGCTGGGCACGGGGCGTGCGGCCGCTGCGCTGGGTGCCACTCTCGCACTTGCCCCTTGTGTTTCGCCAAGTACATGCACATCCCCTGGCTGGACCCCTATTTCATGGCGGCCAAGGTTCGGTGCCCAAACGAGCCGTTTGGCTGCCAGATCTCGGTGACCTACTGCCTTCTGGAGGACCACCGGCTCAAGTGCCCGCACACGCCCTGCTACTGCCCCGAACCCGACTGCACCTTCTTTGGCTCGCAGCCGATGCTCTGCGACCACCTCAAGGCGCAACACGACTTGGTCGTCACCTCCATCACCTTCGACACAAATCATGATTTGAAGATACATGAGGCGGAGCGGCGACGTCTGCTGGCCACGGAGAAATGGGAGCACTTGTTCCTCCTCGCCATCAGTGAGGGGGGCGGCGGAGGGCGCGAAATCAGGGTGGTGCACGTCCGGGGCAACGATGTAGTCCCATGGAGGTACTGGTGCAGGGTGCGGACGGATCCGCCCATGGACCCAGAGAACGGGTGGAGAAGCCCAATCTCCCATTTCGAGGACAGGACGAGGAGCTGCACGGTGCCTTCAGAGGCGGCGGCCATGGCGGTGGGTGGCAGGCACTTACTTGTGCACCTCCTCGACATGCACCCAGGAGGAGTGTTTGCTCTCTGCGTGCGCATCACCAGGTACCAGCTCGAGACAGCTACCGGAGCTGCCGCTGTTGCTTCTCCAGTCCCGGCCGCCTCCGGGGCTGATTAGCTAATAGACACTGCGGCTTCTCTATCTAGTACTAATAGGCATTCTGTTTTGACTATTATGTAATGCTTGCATGCAACGGTCACCTGGGCAACAACGCTGAATCATCTCTCGGACGGACAACAGTGTGCTACCTAGCACTAATTAGTAATTTAGTATGCTAAATTGTAAATTCGACTTATTGCGTTGTAGTAAGAGCAGTAATTGAAAACACCACAGATCGACGTGGTGGTGCGATTTTTAGGGAAAATTTTGTTTTTGCTATACTAGTTTTTGCCATTTTGCTTTTGCCACTCTAAAATTTGACATTTTGCTTTTGCCCTTTCTCATCAATTTGGCCATCCCACCATTTTCATTTTGTTTTGCCCCTACTGTTGTTTTTTTTTTTTTTTTGGTTTTGCCCCTCAGAATGGCGAAAACAAAATGTCAAAATTTAAACTGGCAAATGTAAAAGGGGCAAAATCTAGTGTGGCAAAAACAAAATTTTTCTGGATTTTTAGTACTTGTACTTCGTCTCTTTATGGTATTTCCCTGCCAACAATATTATTTTCCTTGATGAATTTTGGAAGCGCTCCTCAAGGCCCTTCAATATTTCGTATATATCTTAAAGGATATCTCCTACAGGGTTGCCTATTTCGCACGGATAGCCTCGATTTGAGCAGTCGGACCGAAAAGCAGTCCCCTACGGCATCGCTCTCGCCCGGGCGCGCGCGACACGGTGGCCCGCCGTCGGCGGCACATCGCCCATTCGGATGCCCACCCCCTATTTACCTTCCACGCGTCCCTTCCCGTCCCCACTCCGGCTGTCTCACTCTCTCCCCGCCGCTATCTCCACCGCCAGAAAACCTAGCGCACACGTCGCCTCTCTCTCCACCGCTAGGATCCAGCGGCGGGAGGGGGGAGAACGACAAGGATGCCTCTTCCTCGCGCCGCCGTGCCCCCTTCACCCCCACGCCCCTCCCCCTCCATCTCCCTTTTCCAACTTGCGCCGCCCACAGTTGCAAACGATGAGGACGAGGACAACCACCGCGTGCGGCGGGGCCCGTACCTCAGCGCCGTGATGACCCACAAGTATAGGGGATCGCAACAGTTTTCGAGGGAAGTAAAACCCAAATTTATTGAATCTACATAATGGGAGGCAAAAAATATTTGTGAGCCTTAACAAGTGAGTTGTCAATTCGCTGCCTCGGCAAGCGAAAAAAAGTCCTCCTCCCTCCCTCCCGGGTCGCTCGCGCGGGCGGCTCCGGAGGGCAAAACCAAACCCTAAAAAAAGCCCCCGTCGGCTGACTCCCCTGGCCGCTGCCGCCGCCTACGCCGGCGGTGGCGGCCGCGCTCGGCTGCAAAAGGCGGCGGGCGGGATGGGCGGGTCCAGGGGATCTGACTTCGCGCGGAGGCGGAGCTCCAGTGGGCGCCGCCGGTGGAGGTGGGTTCGGCGACGTGCGCGGAGGGTGTGGAGGTGGTCGGGTGGCGGCGCTCCTGCAGCGGCACGGCGGCTCGGGCGAGGAGCTCGCTGGCTGCCGGCGTGGGAGAGGCTCCTGAGGCGGCTCGGGCCCGATCTGGGCCCTCCCGGGCCCGATCTGGGCTCTGCGAGTCTCTGCGGCGCCTCTCCCCTCGCTGCTGCAGGGTGCGGGCTGAGGAGGCCGGCGCGGCGGCCGGTGCGGTCGGCTCGCCGCCAGGGAGTGCTCCTGGCGTGGCGTGAAGGGGGGCAGTCGCTGGTTGGTCGCGCCTTGCTGGGAAGAGGCCGGGGCTCCTGGCCATCCTTCTCGGGCCCTTCCGCCACGTGCCAGATCTCGCGCCGCCGGCAGGGGGCTGTCGGTGGCTGATTCGGTGGGGTCCTCTCAACCTTGCTCCTTTCTCGCCTGAGGTGCGCTGAGCTTGGACGCCGGGGCGGCGGCCCCGGAAGGTGGGAGTCCGCTGGTTGGCGGGCGAGCCACGGACTCAGGTGCTGGTCGGTGACCACGGCCACGGGGGTGGTGCGGTGGCTGGCGAGCGACCGGTGTGACGGTGGCGCAGGGGTCGCTGGTCGACGGTCTACGCCCGGGTTGAAGGAGGTGAGAGTCGACCGGGGGAAACCCTTGCCCGGGACAGGCTCGGGATGCGGCGACGACGTTCGCGGACGCCGTCCCCTTCTTGAAGGCGTCGTAGCGGCCCCTCTCATTCCTTCAACGCTCCGGATGAAAATCCAAGATCCTCGGATCGGGCGGTGGCGCGCTTTGGCGTCGTGTTCTTCTTGAAGACGCTGCTTTGGGGTTCATGGCGAGTTGCTCGGGAGGTGGTGTGGCGACGGATGCGGCTCTTCTGTGGTATCTTCGCGAGCTTCCTCTGGCCTAGCTGGTGGCTTGCTTCGCACCTCGGCGTCTTGTTGGTCAGGGCTCTTTTGTGGTGCCTGTCTGCACTCTTGCGGATAGTGGCGGTGTTGTTCCCGGCGGTGGTGCCTCCGTTGGTGTAGTAGGTTGCGGCGGTGTGCAGCGTGTGTTGGCGTGCCCGTGCTCTTGTCGAGCTCCGGCCCGACACCTCTGCCCGTTTTGCTAGTTGCTTGTCCTCCGAGGCTCTGCCTTGCTTTGGGGTGTCACCTGTAATCGCCGCAGTAGCCCTGTATCTTAGATGTGTGTGCGTTGCGTTGTTGTAAGCTGGGTGCAGCACTTTGTATCTCTGTCGCCGTTCGTGGCGTTATTAATTTAACGTCGGGCCATTTTGGCCTTCTGTCTAAAAAAAGTTGTCAATTCACCTGCACCTGAAAGTGTACTTGTTCGCAGTGATTTATCAGTGGTCATCAGTGAGGGCCGCGGCGGAGGGCGCGAAATCAGGGTCGTGCACGTCCGGGGCAACGATGTAGGCCCATGGAGATACTGGTGCAAGCTGCGGACGGATCCGCCCATGGACCCAGAGAACGAGTGGAGAAGCCCAATCTCCCATTTCGAGGACAGGACGAGGAGCTGCACGGTGCCTTCAGAGGCCGCGGCCATGGCGGTGGGGGGCAGGCACTTATCTGTGCACCTCCTCGACATGCACCCAGGAGGAGTGTTTGCTCTCTGCGTGCGCATCACCAGGTACCAGCTCGAGACAGCTACCGGCGCTGCCGCTGTTGCTTCTCCAGTCCCGGCCGCCTCCGGGGCTGATTAGCTAATAGACACTGCGGCTTCTCTATCTAGTACTCCTACTAGATATTCTGTTTTGAGTATTATGTAATGCTTGCATGCAACGGTCACCTGGGCAACAACGCTGAATCATCTCTCGGACGGACAACAGTGTGCTACCTAGCAGTAATTAGTAATTTACTCGTAGTATGACATTTTGAGAGTTCTTATGACATTTTAGTGAGACTCAAAATTTTATCATCAATCAGTATTATTATTTAGCTTGTATGTGTCACGCCCCAACAACAGGCATAACCATGACAACCGCCACATGTTTATAAGCTTTACGATTATAAACACTAGTCATCAACCCGTGCACCTGCACGGGCTAGATATGTTACAATTATTTTTTTTGTTTACGGTGATTATAACAAATTAGAGAATCATGCCATAATATTATGATGTGATATGAGTCCCTATGTCTAAAAAATATATATTAAAGTCTGATAGAAATATTTAAATTGTGAAAAATACTGAAGATGATGTACATGGCCTTGTTGATGCGATTATAAAATGATATTTTTGCGTGCCCAATTGATTCCGGGAGGAGTATTGCAAATATTAAATCATGGTAACTTCGTTTTTCTTCTTCTTCTATACATATTAGTGATATGAATGACAAATAGGTAAAAGAATAATAATACCTTGTAGATCCATGGTGATTGGGTGGTTTCTCTGCAAAAGAAAATGGACTAATGATGGAATGATTATGTATGGGAAAAGATTCCAACGGATTTGTGGACTTGTTATTTGTGACACCATAATCATTTCATTCTCTGGTTTAGATATTTGAGATATAAAGTCTAAGAAACAAAGAAAGATTGACAGTTCCCATGACAGATCATAAAAATTACAAAACTAAAACCTGGGTGGTGCATCAACGTCCCCTTTGTTTTCCAAGAGTATACAGTATAACAGTGAGAAACTATCTATATCCATCTAGCAACATAAGTTTTACTAAAACTATCAAAAGTAGGTGGAAGAGATCTGTTATGCCAGCGGATCCTATGAAATCCATAAGCTTAGAAACAAAACACATCAGGATTATATCAGAGATATGCTTTGACATGTATGTTAACACCCCATAATCCGCATGAGTTGTCGGTCTGAAAACAAAGTTACATTTAATGAGTTGTCAGTCTGAAAACAAAGTTATAAGAAGTACACCACGAAGGTTTCACTTTTTTCATTTAAACAGTGAGGAGTTGCAATCTAAACTTGTACCTAATTTTCAGACCCCTACATGTACATCGGAGGGGACATTTGGCCGGAACTCTTCTATGGTAACCTTAAGATAGGGAGAACTTTACTGCAACGTACAGCTGTATAGAATATAACTTTCTATGCATATGTTTTTTTTTCTGCAAGAAAATATAAAGGCACCACAACAATGCAACAATGTCAGGATCGGTCTTGGCATATATATATAGTAGAATTCTCCTGTACCACTGTACGGACTTTGCGATCATCTATCATTGCACTGTCTATCTTCATTAACAAACAAATTTTGTTCAAAGAAGTACAAAAGTAAGCATAATAGTAGACCTTCTTAATCACAGCTAACCCACATACGTCAGCAGTATTTCAGATCATACTCCCCGCACCTGATGCCAGAGACTTTATTTTCAAACACCTAACCTGCAAGAACCTAGGAAAATTAGTGCAACAGTGACATGACCTGATGACCTAACTAATGAATGATGGGTACAAATTTTGTAGTCTGAATGGACCCGTTAGAAGAAAGGACCTGGCAAAGATGATGGCTGTTGGGCTGGATTTCTATTCACACATCGCCGTGACTACTCTTTCGCCGTGACTTGATTATGTTCTTGTCCGGCCATTCTTTTTTGCAGGAGGTGCGTGCTGTTTCTGCAAATCCTCCTTTTGAGTGTTGGATGCCTACAGGGCTACTAAAATCCATGCACTAACTTAGAGACAGATAAACTCCTAGTATAACATTGCCAATGATCAATCAAAGATAGCAATAGGTGCTTAAAGTAGCGTAGAGGAAATCTTATGCTTCCGCCTGCTAGTTACATGCATAAGTAGTTTGATGTATCTTAAGCCTCGGAACAACACAAACACATCCAGATGATTTGTTCAGAACCTGAAAAACAATTTTCTTCGCAAACACGACGATGATGCAGCCCAGCGCCATGTTCATCTCCCCGATGGTGATATCGTGGCGGCCGCTGGTGTCTTCACCACCGCGACTATGATATCGGGACAACCGGCGAGCAGCTCGGCGGCATATCCACCTCCACGACTATGTCGTCGTACCACCCGGCATGCAGCCCGACGCTATGTCAGCCTCCACGGCTATGTCGTTGGGTGCTGGCGTGCAGTCAGGAGCAGGTGCCGCCGGCAGCCTTCCGTCACGTTCATCATCACCACGCTTCCAGCCCGTCACGCTTGCAGCCGGCGGAGGACCTCAGCTACCACACTGACAGCTCGTCACACTCGCCGTAGGAGGCGACCGTGGCTGCCATGCTATTGGGGTGCCGCCTCATCTCGCTCGCCATCGAGTCAACCACAACGGCGGGAGAACATGGATTAGCAATACAACAGTACAAAAGAAGATAACAAAAGATGATATGCCACTGGATAATAAAAGATCAAGTGTAAGGAAAACCGATCGATAGCAGTAAAATCACTTTAAAAGCCTCCTGTTCAGCATCTCATCACGAATCTAATTAGAAAAGGCTAGCATGATGCGTACCTGAGTATCAGCGAACTATTGTCATCTAATCCCCCACGGCGTCGCAGTTTAGAATTAGTGTGAAATCTATAAAGTCTCCACAGTTGTGAGCAGCTGTACCGCTACTGCAATTGGATCATATAGCGTGCACGTGCCTATGAACGCCATGTTACTTCTTGTATAAAGAACATTGAGCTACGTGTGCCATGCTATTCCTCGGTGGACAGGACTGATGATAGAAGAATACATGGAGCAGAAGGCTTGTTAGCGCGCGGAAGTTGTTGATGTCCATGCCCAACACCACGGAGCCATCTAGGGTTAGGGTTGTGCACGCACACATCCGGGAGAAAATTCATGCCGTGGAATTTTTTTTTCCTGGATGGTCAATGGAATAGGATCATTAAAGTGGGGTGCACGTGGGATAGAATATGAGGACTCTTTCTCTAATTCATCCAACGACCGTAGACGACCACCTCAAGGCGCACCACGACATGCTCGTCACCTCGATCACCTGGACACGAATCTCGATATGAAGATCCATGAGGCGGAGCGGCGACGTCTGCTGTCCACGGAGAAATGGGAGCACTCCTCCCTTCTCTACATGAACCAGAAGCCCCCTGAGCTCCTGCATGTCCGCCCGCCCGACGGGGGCGTGGCGGGCTTCTTCCAAATGGGCAGCCGATGCAGGGCACATGAGCACGGCAGAGGTCCTCCTGGTCAGCGGCGGACCCAGGAAACAGGGGCGGCGGGGAAGACTTCGTGCTTGGCGGGTTGCAGGGGATGGCTTTGGGCTTCCAGCAGGGGAAAAGGGCATAGGAAACGAATCGGTGTGTCTCACTTCGTGGTGGCGAGAGGCGTAATATTAGCGAACTAATAAGGGTAAAACCGGAAATAAAAAATGACGTATATAGAGAATCAAGAGGTACGACCATTTTCATTTTGTTTTGCCCCTACTGTTGTTGTTTTTTTTTTTTTTTTTTGGTTTTGCCCCTCAGAATGGCGAAAACAAAATGTCAAAATTTAAACTGGCAAATGTAAAAGGGGCAAAATCTAGTGTGGCAAAAACAAATTTTTCCTGGATTTTTAGAACTTGTACTTCGTCTCTTTATGGTATTTCCCTGCCAACAATATTATTTTCCTTGATGAATTTTGGAAGCCCTCCTCAAGGCCCTTCAATATTTCGTATATATCTTAAAGGATATCTCCTACAGGGTTGCCTATTTCGCACGGATAGCCTCGATTTGAGCAGTTGGACCGAAAAGCAGTCCCCTACGGCATCGCTCTCGCCCGGGCGCGCGCGACACGGTGGCCCGCCGTCGGCGGCACATCGCCCATTCGGATGCCCACCCCCTATTTACCTTCCACGCGTCCCTTCCCGTCCCCACTCCGGCTGTCTCACTCTCTCCCCGCCGCTATCTCCACCGCCAGAAAACCTAGCGCACACGTCGCCTCTCTCTCCACCGCTAGGATCCAGCGGCGGGAGGGGGGAGAACGACAAGGATGCCTCTTCCTCGCGCCGCCGTGCCCCCTTCACCCCCACGCCCCTCCCCCTCCATCTCCCTTTTCCAACTTGCGCCGCCCACAGTTGCAAACGATGAGGACGAGGACAACCACCACGTGCGACGGGGCCCGTACCTCAGCGCCGTGATGACCCACAAGTATAGGGGATCGCAACAGTTTTCGAGGGAAGTAAAACCCAAATTTATTGAATCTACACAATGGGAGCCAAAAAATATTTGTGAGCCTTAACAAGTGAGTTGTCAATTCATCTGCACCTGAAAGTGTACTTTTTCGCAGTGGTTTATCAGTAGTAACAGTTTTATAGTAGCAGAAGTAGTATGAAAACAGCAGCAACAGTGTTTGAAATAAACAGAGGGATAAAATACTGTAGGCATAGGGATGGATGAACGGGCGTTGCATGGATAAGATAGTTCATATAATGATCAAGTCATGGGCATTGCAGATAAATATGATAAAGCATCCAAGCACTAAGTAACCATAGGCATGTGTTCCGTAATTAGTCGTACGTGCCCGCAATGAGAACTTGCACAACATCTTTTGTCCTACCAGCCCGTTTTCAGCGGGGCCTCAAGGGAACTACTGGTAATTAAGGTGTTCCTTTTAATAGAACACCAGAGCTAAGCATTAACACTCCATGAACACATGTGATCCTCACATCACAGCCATCCCCTCCGGTTGTCCCAATTTCTGTCACTTCGGGACCTCGGGTTCCGGACAACGATATGTGTAAACAACTTGCAGGTATGATCAAGAAACAATAATTATCGTCGTGATTCAATAACATGTTCAGATCTGAGATCATGGCACTCGGGCCCAAAGTGGCAAGCATTAAGCATAACAAGTTGCAACAATGTCAATAGCACTAATAGAAGATACTAGGCACTATGCCCTAACAAACATGGCATTATTACATGAACGATCTCATCAAATCCCTACCATTCCCTTCAGCCTACAGTGGGGAATTACTCACACATGGATGGGGGAAACATGGATGGTCGATGGAGATGCGTTGGTGATGACGATGGCGATGATCTCGTCCACTTCCCCGTCCCGGCAGGGTGCAAGAACAGGAACTTCTGATCACCGAATCGAGGTTTGGGATGGCGACGGAGCTACAGACTTCTTTGTGGAAAACTATCGAACCCCCTCGCGTTTTAGGGTTGAAGACTATTTGTAGTCGAAAGGGGAGTCCGAGGGGGGCTCTAGGTGGCCCACACCCTATGCTGGCACGGCCAAGGGGGGGGGGGGGGCAGGGGGTGTGCCCACCCTGTGGCTCTTCTCCTGGCCCCCTGCAGGCTCTCGGGGTCTTCCGGTGTGAAAACACCAATGGGGTCTTTTCTGGGAAGTTTCCCGAAAGTTGAATTTTCTGCACAAAAAGAGACACCAAAGTAATTCTGCTGAAAACAGCGTTAGTCCGAGTTAGTTGTATTCAAAACACACAAGTTTAGAGGCAAACAATAGGAAAAGTGTTCGGAAAAAGGAGATACGTTTTCGACGTATCAACTCCCCCCAAGCTTAGCTTATTGCTTGTCCTCAAGTAATTCAGTGACAACTGAGTGCGATAAAAGACTTTTACAAACACATTTCTTTCATATGATGTAAATATACTCACTATATGATCAAATACTTAATTATGCTCATGATAATATACATGCAAGATATTGTCACTTAATAGCTATGCAAACCATGAGGAGATAACAACATATTAATAATAAACAACATGAAGCATAACTATTTGCAAGATTGTAATATTCATAAAAGGATCTAATAAAGTGGTATCTCGATTTCCCTTAAGTGTGGGGCAAAACATAAATGCCAGGGCGCCTCTGAAGTTTAAGGGAAGACTAGAAGTAAAGATATCAAAGATACAAGTGTCAAGATTATACCATAATCATCCTTGCTTTGGGACAAACACATCACACTAAGAATGACCATTGTGCTCTCAAGAAAGTGCTCAAAGAATATGGCGGAGACTCAACATAAAAGTAAAAGAAAGGCCCTTCGCAGAGGGAAGCATGGATCACTCATGCGCTAGAGCTTTTTATTTTATTAAATAGAGGTATTGAAAACATTTTGAGAGAACTGTATGCTTATGTCAACGAATGGTAAACAGACAATACAGTACGTCACAAGCCAACTGGATTCACAAGAGCGGCTCCCATATGAAGGACAAATCTGGGTAGAAGGTCATTCTTCTTTCTCTTTTGTTTACACAACTATACTTTGACTGATAAATCAGGGGCAAAAAGAGTGAAGAGAATTTTTGTGTATTAATTTGGGGCTGGGCACCCTGCTGCCAGCTCTTCTATAATTTGGATAAGCGGATGAAGCCACTAGTTTAGGGTGTGAAATCCAATCAAAAAGTGAGATAAAGATTCTCTATTTACGTCCTCATGAGCTAATACAGGGGCACAAAACAGGAATAATTCTTAGCAGGTTTTAAAGATAGCACATGAGCAATTTACTTGGAGTGGCGGTTAAATACCACATAGAGGTAGGTATGGTGGACACATTTGGCAAACTTTGGGTTTTGGGAATTGGATGCACGAGTAGAGCTCATACTCAGTACAAGTGAAGGCTAGCAATAGACATGGAGCGACAATCAAGAGAGCAACAACTATCATAATCATGTTTGCGACAAAGTAAAGTTAACTGAGGCATAAAATTGATACTAGAACTCTGAGGCAAAATAAATCATCGAGGCTTATTGACTTTTTGTTTTCAGTCTTAGCATGTGTGAGCATCTGCCAAGTCGGTTCAAATGAAACAGACAGAGAAGGCTACCATAATATCATACCCTTCTACGAATAGAACAATGCAAACAAATATTTATATGACATGTCATTTACCATTAATAAATTGGAACAAAACATGAGAGAGCACGAACTATTAAGCAGCCATTAAGTCACATATATCTTATATGAACAAACTAAGCATTCTCACATAGATGGATATATGTACAAAAATGAAAGCAAATAGAGTTCATACCAGCCTCTCACCACAACTTGAATTGTCGTAGATCGTCATTATTGCTCTTCACTTGTGAATCGAATAATATATAATGAAAACCAAGCTCCAATGGAGTCACGGACGACTGTTGAACTCTACAACAACTTTACAAAACCAAAGAAGAACAACAATTATTTTTGGATTTTTCAATTAAAGCACGAACAGAAAGAGAACAAGCAAACAAAGCAAAATAATTTTGGATTTTTGAATATTAAACTGCAACTTAAAGAAAGCAAACCAAATAAAGAAACTAAAGAAGCAAACAAAGAGAAACAACAGAAATATTTTTGGTCTTTTTATGTTTTGGAAAACAAGAACAAAACAATAAAAACAAAGAGAAATAAAAGAAACGAAAACAAATGAAAGAAACAAAGAGAAACTAAAACAAACGGAAGAAAAGAAAACGTGGATATACAAAGAACCGACCGAACATGATATATAAATGAGTGTGATGTCGGTATACCTCCCCCCAAGCTTAGGCTTTTGGCCTAAGTGGAGATCAATCACCAAGGGGGCCATGAGGTGGTGCCCCCGTAGTATGCTGAGGAGGAACCCTCCTCCTGATATGTGGTCGAGGATGCGCCGGTGTACTGCGTGTTGTTGTCCTCGGGAGGCGCGTCTCGCCTCTTCTGCTGCCGGTAAAACTCCATGGTGCTCAGATGCTCGTCTACCTGCTCCTTGGAGAGCGACCTATGAATCTTAAACAAAACAGACTGCGGCAAAGTAACTTTTCGCTCCTCTCCATCCATATATAAAACTCTATACACTAAACGTTCATTAGTAGAGTTAGTGGTGACAAATTGATGGGACTTCATGGCGGCAAGGTTAAGCCTACATGGAGCAATTATTTCATCATTGGGGTTAATGGAAACATTTAAAGCAGCCGCTACACGTGTAGCAATAATACCCCCAAAAATAGGCCCAGAAGCAGCAAGGCGGCGTGCAACAAGTGCACCAAGATTATACTTCGTGCTTGAAATGTTGCTAGTGTTCTCCCTACCAAGGATACTAGTAGTAAGATAATAAGTAAAGTATCTAAGAGCAGGAAGTTGAATGTTCCTTATCTTCCCATGTTGGGATGAGCGACCGTCATCGTTGGTGATCTCTCGGTAGAGCCCCTGGAGGTCTGCTGGTCTATCTTGAATCCTGCTCGCTGTCCTGGTGGCGTTGATACCTATAATAGTACAAAAATCCACCAAGGACAAATAAATAGGACTACCATATAACTTGAATGCAACAGTTGGACCATATTGAGTGTTCTGAAATTTAAAGCTCTTAACAAAAGCTTTTGTGCGGGTGGCATACTGCGGGCTTTCATCCTCCATAAAGTTGGTGAGACCAACTCTTTCAATAAGCATACGAAAGTCATCCAATAAACCTGCATTTCTTAAAACTGTATTGCAAGGAAAGCTAGATGGGTGAACGATACCATCATCTCCTTCATCGTCAATAGTTGATGCAATAGCGTCTTCATTATACGATGGACTCACTGAAGTGGATGAGCGTGAGGGCCTCGTCCTTCTAGGAGCATCACTCCTAAATATCTCCCCAAAATTATAACTATCCATCTCTGAAATTTTTCAAAAATCATCACAAAAATTAATTTCAAGCAACTATAAGGTGGAAACTACCATAGGGACCTATATGAGAGCTAAACATACTTAAAAACTATATTATTTCTAGTCAAATCAAGAATGCAAACTCACATAAGCTGTCACCTACTGTGGAAAAATACTCAAGAAATACTTCACTAAACAAAAATCTACTTGGATCATCGGAGGAGTCACATACCGGAGATCAAACACACCAAAAATCAGCACAAATGATGGGCTGAAGAAGGAGATAAAAAATACAGAGGAAGAACAACAAGAACACGGGTTCCAGGAAATGTTTTCAATTTGGGAGGTGAGAGAGAAGACTTGGGCAGTGGAGAGAGTAAGTGGAGGGCCAGGGGGCCCCACACCACAGTGGCGGCTCCAGGAATCTTCTCCTGGGTATTCAGTGAAAGAAAAAAATGCAATAGCAAAATATGGACCAAGCTAGTAAGAACTACTCCCTCCGTTCAACAATAGATGACTTCCACATATCTAGATATAGATGTATCTAGACATATTTTTAGTGTCTAGATACATCCATATCTAGATATGTGGAAGTCATCTATTCTTGAACGGAGGGAGTAGTAGTTTTGCAATCTGTTTTCTTTGGCTTCGAAGTTGTTCTCGACAATGCAAATATGCTAACACGCCCTTCTTCTTTATCGATGACAAAAGATCATAAAAATATACCAGCTATCTACCAAATCTGCCATATCCTCTAAAAATTGGTAGATTGAAATAATAAAATTGCAATCTAGAACCTGGACGTTCTAGCAAACTAGATGTACTCCCTCCGTCTCAAATAAATTGTCGCAAACTGTTCCACTTTTTTCAAAGTTTGCGACAATTTATTTGAGACGGAGGGAGTACTATCAAGTAGTAACCTGGTTCGTTCCAGCAAAATATACTAAACCAAGATTGCAATATACACTAGTGTGTGGATCGATGTGATCTGCACGCCATAGAAAGTTGGGAACTGATTAGGACATATGGCCTTAGCCCTTAGGGGTTAGGGGAAGAGGATTAGAGAACTAAGAGAAAATATGGACAAGCAGAATGGAATCAGGTGGTTGCCTGTCGATTGCGCCGCTGGCTGCTACTCGCCGCTTGTGGTACTAGTAGTAGCCGCGCCGCCGGCGTCGCCTCTACATGCCAGGTCGGGTTAGGGAACGCCAGTATGGAATGTATTAAGGTTGTACGATCCGTGGTCGGCTATGGCATGTTGGACTCGCTGTAGTTAGCCCGTCTACTATGTAGGTTGTGGGCTTGTGCTGCTGAACGAAGACATATAATAGTTTATCTGGGCCAAATATTGGGTATTCACGTGAATACAGGAGAATACCCCTGGCGCCGCCCCTGCCACACCATGTGCTGGCGCCACCAGGGGCTGGCCGCGCCACCCTGTGGTGTGCCTGACTGGTGGGTCCCCCTGGGGTCTCCCAGGTGGCTTTATGCCTCATTTTTACGTAAAAATTTATTATAAATTTTCTGGAATTTTTCGAGAAACTTTATTTTTGAGGTATTTCCAGAATTTTAATAATTAATAAAAACCAGGAAAACGAAAGTGAAAAGATGGAAAACAAAACCAAAAACAGCACTACAGAGGTTCTATGACACTCTAATGAAAGAATATCGAAAGAAAACAAAGGTGGTAGTGGTGAAAACAAAAGTATGGGTGGTGAAAGCATGCATAACCTCAGTAATCAGACTGAAAACATCAGGAAAACATGCATAAGGATGGTGAAAAACATGATTGTACTCAATTAGCGATGTGATAACAGAAGTAAACATTGTGAAAACATAATGGAGAAGGTGAAAACATAGTGAAAACATTGCCCACTTCATTTAAAATCATTTTGTTAACAAGGGTGATCAAGTCTTGCTACCAAAATAATTTTATATGAAACAAAACTTTGTTTCTCACTAAATACTCATGTTACCTCAACCTTGATAGACATATTCCCAATCATAATAATTTCATATTCTTTGAGTGGCTTTGGAATAGGACAATAAAATTCTCCAAATCTTGATGGTCTCAATATTTTCAATGGAATTTAGACCATATTTTCTATCAATCTTCTTGGAAAATAAACAGTGTGCTCTTTATCATTAACATTAAAAGTAACTTTTTCTTGATTGCAATCAATAACAGCCCCTGCAGTATTAAGAAAAGGTCTCCCAAGAATAATAGACATATTATCATCTTCAGGCATTTCCAACACAACAAAGTCAGTTAATATCAGACAATTATTAGCAACTTCAACAAGAACATCCTCACATATACCCACATGAATAGCAGTATATTTATCAACCATTTGCAAAGATATATCAGTTGGTATCAATTTTTCTAGGAGGAGTCTTTTATAGAGAGTAAAAGGCAGGACAATAACTCCAGCTCCTAAATCACACAAAGCAGTTCTAACATAATTATTTTTAATAGAACAGGGAATAGTTGGTATACCAGGATCTCCAAGCTTCTCAGGAACCTTGCCATTAAAAGAGTAATTAGCAAGCATAGTGGAGTTTCCTCATTAGGAATCTTCCTTTTGTTAGAGACACTATCTTTCATATATTTAGCATAGGAGGCAATTTAATAGCATCAGTTAAAGGAACTTGCAAGAACAAAGGTTTCATCCATCACAAAACTTGTTATAATGTTCTTATTCCTTAGATTTATGTTTCTTATTAGGAAAAGGTATTGGTTTTTGTACCCAAGGTTCTCTCTCATTACCATGTTTATTAGCAATAAAATCTTCCTTAGTGTACTTTGTATTTTTAGTTTGCTTTTCAGGTTCCTCTACAAGTTCTTATTTATCAGAAGAATCATTCTTTTCATTACCACTTTCAGTTTCAGCATCAGAGATAGATATACTATTAGGATCTTTAGCAAGTTCAGAGGATTCTATAGCAGTTTTATGTTTCTTCTTCTTTTTCTTCTTAGTATGAATAACATTATCATTAGTTTGCTGAGAATCTTGTTCTATTCTTTTAGGATGTCCCTCAGGATATAAAGGATCTTGTGTAGCAATACCACTTCTAGTTCTTATTTCATAAGCATGTTTTTCTTTAGAAGCATTAACTAGCAAATCTTTTTGCACTTCAGCAAGTTGATCAATTTGAGTTTGAACCATTTGAAAATGTTTAACAAGCATTTTAACATCATTAGAGGTTCTTTCTATAATACCATGCAAATTATCAATAGATCTAGAGTTTTCCATTAGGTGATTTTGCACTCTCATATTAAAATTATCTTTCTTAATAACATAATTATCAAATTCATCTAAACATTGATCAGGAGGTTTATTATAGGGAATATCTCTACTATAAAAATATTGGAGAGAGTGTACCTCAATGGTGGATGAGTGAGGGATTGGCTTACATAGTTCTTTTATAGGCGGAAGATTCTTCACATCTTCAGATTTAATACCCCTCTCTTTAAGAGATTTCTTGGCTTCTCTCATCACTTCATCATTTAATTCAATCATTCCCATCTTCTTGGGTGTTGGTGTTGGTGTTGATACTGGGGTAGGAGTCGGCTCAGGCTCAACCATAGTCCAATCATCATGATTTTGGCTTATTTTAGCCATCAATTCCTCAACTTCTTCTGGAGTTCTTTGCCTGAAAACACAACCAGCACAACTACCCAGGTATGTCCTAGATTCAACAGTTAGTCCATTATAGAATATATCAAGAAGTTTATTATCTTCTAGCTTATGCCCAGGTGTAGCCTTAACTAAAGAACCGAACCTTGCCCAAGATACAGGCAATTTCTCTTCTTCTAATTGCATGAAATAAAATATATTTTGTAGAGCAGCATGTTGAGCACTAGCAGGAAAATATTTCTGAAAGAAAACATTAACCAAACCAATAGGACTATCAATAGATCCAGGAGACAAGTTGTTAAACCAAGTTTTAGCTTCATCTTTTAATGAGAAAGGGAATATTTTAGCAACAAAGTAGCTACGTTTCTTAAGATCATCAGAGAATAAACTATTCAAAGAGGTTCTTTCTCAACAATAGATATATAAGATAAATCAAGAGAGAAATCATAATCCTTATCCCTAATATTAATGGGAGAAGTGGCAAACTTAGCATTAGGAGATAATTTATATTTGACAGCACGACTTTCAATAAGACGTATAACAACATCTTTATCCTTAATAGCATATATTTCATCAATAAGATCATCATTAATATCAATATAGGAATCATCACTAGGATTCTCTATAAGCTCAGGTGAAACAACAGGAGTAACATAATTTTTATCACGAGTTTCAGTGTTTGCAATATTTTTAGCTTTAGCAATCGTAGCATGTAAGAAAGGTCCGAGATAACAACTCTCATCAAGAACAGTAGAAGTATCATCAAAAGTATCAGAAGTTTTTTTAGATTTAGCAGAAGTAGCATGTGGTGGTGTAAGAAGCTTACTCATAACAGACGGTGAATCAAGAGAAACAGAAGTGTTCAGAGTTGTACCTCTTCTTGGAGTAGATGGTAATATAGGAAACTTTCCATCACGATTCTTACCCATGATGAATGATGGCAGTAGATAATAATACTCTCCGGCAATGGCGCCAGAAAATAGTCTTGATGACCCACAAGTATAGGGGATGGCAACAGTCTTCGAGGGAAGTAAACCCCAAATTTATTGATTTGACACAAGGGGTTCCAAAGAATATTTGTGAGCCTTAACAAGTGAGTTGTCCATTCACCTACACCTGAAAGTGTATTTGTTCGCAGTGGTTTATTAGTAGTAACAGTTTTATAGTAGCATCAGTAGTATGAAAACAACAGCAGTTGTGTTTGAAGCAAACAGCGGGATGAAATATTGTAGGCATAGTGATGGATGAACAGGCATTGCATGGATAAGATAGTTCATATAATGATCAAGTCATGGGCATTGCAGAATAAATATGATAAAGCATCCGAGCACTAAGTAACCATAGGCAGGTGTTCCGTAAATAGTCCTACTGCTCGCAATGAGAACTTGCACTACATCTTTTGTCCTACCAGCCCGTTTTCAGCGGGACCTCAAGGGAACTACTGGTAATTAAGGTGTTCCTTTTAATAGAACACCGGAGCAAAGCATTAACACTCCGTGAACACATGTGATCCTCACATCACAACCATCCCCTCCGGTTGTCCCAATTTCTGTCACTTCGGGGCCTCGAGTTCCGGACAACCATATGTGTAAAAAACTTGCAAGTATGATAAAGAAACAATAATTATCATCGTGATTCAGTAACATGTTCACATCTGAGATCATGGCACTCGGGCCCAAAGTGGCAAGCATTAAGCATAACAAGTTGCAACAATGTCAATAGCACTAATAGAAGATACTAGGCACTATGCCCTAACAATCACGACATTATTACATGAACGATCTCATCCAATCCCTACCATCCCCTTCAGCATACAGCGGGGAATTACTCACACATGGATGGGGGAAACATGGATGGTCGATGGAGAGGCGTTGGTGATGACGATGGGGATGATCTCCTCCACTTCCCCGTCCCGGCAGGGTGCCAGAATAGGAACTTCTGATCCCCGAATCAAGGTTCGGGGTCGCGGTGGAGCTACGGACTTCGTTCTGGAAAACTATCGAACCCCCTCGCGTTTTAGGGTTAAAGACTATTTGTAGTCGAAAGGGGAGTCCGAGGGGGGCTCTGGGTGGCCCACACCCTATGCTAGCGCGACCAAGGGGGGGGCACGCCAGGGGGATGTGGCCACCATGTGGCTCTTCTCCTGGCCCCCTTCTGCCTCTCGGGGTCTTCCGGTGTGAAAACACCAATGGGGTCTTTTTTGGGAAATTTCCGGAAAGTTGATTTTTCTGCACAAAAACGAGACAACAAAGTAATTCTGCTGAAAACAACGTTAGTCCATGTTAGTTGTATTCAAAAAACACAAGTTTAGAGGCAAACAATAGGAAAAGTGTTCGGAAAAGAAGATACATTTTCGATGTATCACGCCGACAAGTGCCAGTGGTACTGGAACAATGTGTTCCCAGTACCATGGACGGACGTCCACCTTGCGGATGGGTGGCACTTAAATCCGGAGAGGATTTCGGTGTCGCCGGTCCTAAGGGAAGGCCTCGCGCGGGAGAAGGAGATCCTCCGCCTGTGGGAGGAGCTCCCCGAGGACCTGCGCACGCATCCAGCTTTGCGCTGGACAGTCCCCACTGGGACACTTGGTTCGCCGGTGAGCACAACCTTCGTCGGTGTGCCTTCTTTGGGGCCCACACCACGCGCGGCCCCTCGCAGTACCCCCCACCTGCAAACCTACCCTTCCGCCATCGGCAGCCACGTGCGCAGGCCGGTGAAGGAGGAGGAGGAGGAGGCCGTCCCCGACGAGGTGATGTGGGAGGGCCTGGGCATGGCCCTCCACAACTCGGCCATGGAGGCCAGGGCGCGCCAGGAGGAGGAGGAGCGCGAGATGGCCGTGGCGGCCGTGGCTGCGGCGGAGGCTACGGAGGCGGCATAGAAGGCCCTACCACGGGTGGAGGCAATGCGGGAGGCCAGGCAGGCGGCCCTAGCGGCGTAGGAGGCCAGGCTGGCGGCCCAGGAGGAGGAGGAGGAGGAGGAGCGCACGGAGACGCTGTGTCGCTGCCCAAGGCGGTTCCGGCCCCTGGTCGGCATGACCTGGGAGGGGACAGGGCCACCCCCGGAGCTGCCAGAGGCGCCACCGGCCCTCGCCCAGCCGGCCACGCCGCCGCGTCCCTCAGGCCTGCCGCGCCACCTCTTCCAGGAGCCCGACTACATCATCCTCGACGGCAAGGACGAGTAGCTCCGGCGAGCGCTAGCTGGCCCTAGTTAGGGTTTAGGTTTTTTTTCTTTTGAATGTACAAATCGGCCGTTTGTGGCCCCCATCCCCTAAGTAACCAGCCCTGTAGGGCGCATCCAAAGCTCACCATGTCGTCCCTTACCGGACTGCTGCTCAAACGGCCGGATTTGTCCGTGTTTTGTCCGTAGTTTGAGCAGTCCCGTAGGAGATGTACTAAGAGTTTAGAGTCAGATAGCTACTTTATCTATGCTAGGTTATGGGACCACAAGTTGGCCTAGTAATGAACGCTTGATTTGTATGTGCCGTTCTCCACAGACTTTTGCTGCCAATTATTTTGTAGGGGCGCACATATGGGTGTTGTGTTGCAAACTTTTTAGTTTATAGACTAATTTTGTCTTGTGATACTAACAAAAGCATCTCTATCCTCACATAAAATTCATGTCGTCACATATCTTAGTCTCATTATGAGTGAGAGTTCTTATGACATTTTATTGAGACTCAAGTTTTACGGAAATACTTTTCTACTCGCACGCATGGGTATAAGAGCTATCACCACCGTTCGGACTGCCTTGGGATTCAGATAATGGCATCTCCACCGGCACCCCCCAAACGCCCCCCCGCCCAAAGGCCCAATGGGGGTCCGGACCAAAAAACCCGCCGCAACGGCTCCCCCAAAGGTGTCCACCCGCCATATTTGTGTCCAGGCCCCCAGCCCACCCGCCAAACTTGGGGGCTGCCTAGGTGTGCCAGACATTGTTCGGTCACCCCACCCGACAGGCGGCCCCCACACGTCAGTGACACAAACCGCCCCAGGCAGTTTAAAGGCGCCATGGCAGGAGGCCGATGAGGCCGCGTTAATAGCGACGACGGGACGCGACTGACCGCAAGGCGACGTGTTGTCGCCATTTACTCTGACGAGACACGACTGCCCGCCAGGCGATGTGTACTCTGACGGGACGCGCAACTGCCCGCCAGACGACGTGTCGCCGCATATGTGCTTCGACGGGACGTGTTCTGTGTCACACCCCAGTTTTTGGACCACCTGTAATGTAGCTAAGGAAGCCAATTTTGTGGGCCAACAAAAACTTTTTGTAATTCATTGATGTAAACCAAAATTATGTATAAGACCATGAGTATCTATGCAATGCAAGCAAGATTTTGTTTAAAATCAAATATCAATTTTTCCTGATGTTTCTTATTGTTTCTGTGATGTTTTCCATATGATGATTTGAATAATTTTTATCCCAAGTATTGTATTGAGTTTGATTTCAAACTAACAATATTATTTGTCTTTGTTTGAATCCATAAAACAAAATGGCATTAGAAATTTTGGATGTTTTCTTTTGATGTTTCTATTTGGAATTGCTTCTCAAAAACTAGCCAAGTATCAATGTCTAGCACTTGTTTTCAATATGTTAGAGAATCACATTTTATCTTTTCTTGGCATGAATGTGTTCTCTGATATATGGAATACAAATCTATAAGATTGGTTTGGATTTTGGATTAAGAAATCAATCTTTTCCATGCTTGTTTTTGTGGAAGAAAATTAAGACACAAAAAGGGATTTTTGGAAAACAGAGAAAAACAGAAAGTAGCCCTTTTTCCACCTTGATTTCAATACCTTCCACTATTCCAAATTTGTTTTCAAAATATGTTTCTGAAAGTACAAATCATGTTTATTAATCTACAACTTGGAAAAAAACATTTGAAATTTATTTGAGCCTTGAAAACAAAAGGAACTTTTTGTTGATTCTGTCTATTTCAACACTTAGCAAAAATGACTAAGTCATTTTTTCTGAATTTTCTGAATCTTCTAATTTGACAGAAGTTTGAAAGCTTGGTTTGGATGTTTGTGTGAATTTTAGACAGTGAGACTTTGACAAACCCATGCCCCTATGTGTCTAATCTCATTAGCACGCCTTGGATCCTTTTGAAGTCAACCAGAGAGGGAGAGAGAGACGTGGGAACAGAGGAGGCAGAGGAGAGAAAGACAAGGGGGGGGGGACAGCCCGAGCACGCACTGTGCACGTCCACTGTCGCCACGACACGCCTCCATCTCGCCACTCCTTGACGCACCAAGAAGTGTCACGCCACCCCGCACCTCCTAGACATCATGGGCGACCAGTTGCACGTCGGGAGCGCCCTGGTAGCACGCCCCGTGCTCGCCGCGGCCATGCCGTGGGCACCCACCCGACCACCACCATGGCGCCATGGCTATAAATCCACATGCACGTAGCCCCTTCGCCACCCCACTCCTCTCACCACCCCGACACAAGCCACGAGCGCCACACACAAGTTTTCGCCGCCGGCAACCGAGGGCATCGTGCAGAGGTGGAGCATGCCCCGAGCCATCCCACCTCTGTTTCTCATCACCATTGAGTTCTCCGTGCTCCGTAGCCCCGCCCTGACCACTCCCCGTGCCCTCTCGTTTGCAGGTTGCACGCCACCATCGCCGGAGCCGCCACGGCCGCACGGCTTCATGCTTCTATTTGGAACCACCGGGAATGCCAAAGACCGTACCCCTCCACTGCCTCGAGCCCACGCGTCGTCCTCGACCTATCGCAACTGCCCCGCGAGCCCCCACGGTGAGCAATCGCGAGCACCCGCCGCTGGTGAGTTTTTCTTTGAGAGAGAGAGATAGAGGGAGAGAGGGAGAGAGGAGGGAGACGACCACGGACCGTCGATCTTTTGATAATTGGTCCCATTTGACCGGAGCCTTTTGCCGCGCTGTGCGCGCGCGCATGTAAGATGGGCCCGATGCACGCTTAGATTGGCCACACCGTTTGAAAAGCCAGCCCGCGCTGTTAATTTTATTCCTTTTAAAAATAACAGAGAAATAGATGCTTTACTTTTAGCCTGTGAAAAATAGAAATAATGGGAAATAAAAACAACCGAAAATCATGGCAGTAGCGAGACATTTTCTAAACCACGTGCAACTTGTAGATCTGGTTTTGGCGCATTATTTTTTTTTGTAGTATTTAAAATGCCAATGAATCTTTGTTAACTTATTTTGTGCATAACTTTGTGAATATGTGTCCAAAAATTGATCAAAATAACTTGCACTGAGTAGCCTTGAGTAGATATATCATTAGAACTTGACCTTGAATCAAGGAGAGTTGTCTACGGAAAATTCCATCCATTTTGGTGTATGCCTAGTAGGCTTTTTCTAGGATTTTTAGAGAGTGTTTAATAATGATTTTTGCTGTGAATCCAATTGGATGAGTTTTTGTATGATAAGTTCTATGTAATCCTAGCTGGGTGTAATTTTTAGAGCTCTAGATTATTTATGACATGCATTTCTAGATTTAGTACTTTTTTGTTAATATTAAATCTTGTGTATTTAGTTTTGAATAAATGTTTGCTTGTTGAAAACTTGTTTCCTAGAATGTGTAGACGTTTTTCTCTCTGTTAAAATGATGTTTTCTTGCAGTACTAGTATGTTAGAAAGTTTGTGCATGTTTGGAAAACAACTAGAAATAGGAATAGGCTAGTATTGTTTTCTTGTTTTTATTTTTGAATAATATGTGAGCAAAGTATTGATAGGTTTCTTACTTAGTTTTTTGATGTTGTTTTGTTGAGTCCAGTACCATTTGGGTACTGATTATAAGATGTTATCACCTCTGTTTAGCTTGCACTTCATTTTATAGAAAAGCATGGGTAGCATGGCGTGTTTATTTTTCATAGTGTTGCTCTTCACTAGTATGTGTTGTTTGTAATATTTGTTTGGTGGAATATTATTTTCCAGAAGTGTGACCAGAGGCATTTTGACCTCTAAATGCCTTGGTAGGCTAGTGGAACACCCACTGGTACTATTGCATTTTGGTGAGAAATAACATTTCTCCACCATAGTTATGTTAGCTTTTAGTCTTGTATTTTTGTGTGTGCTTGTGGAGTGTTTATTTTGGAAAATTGGGTGATGCTTTGCTTTGTGAATTGCTTGATGTATGTGTTACTAAGTACCATTGTTGGTCTTAGATTGGTTCTGATTGTGTGTCCTTTATTTTATTTTACGACGATAGAAAGCGAAGAAGAAGTGATTGGTGTCGGGGGATATTATTATCATTCTTGTTGTTATCAAGAGAAAGACCCAAACCAATACCAAGGCAAGCCATCCTAATAAGCTTGTTGTTATTACACTTACAATTATCTATCATGCATGTTTTACTTCTGAAGTTTTAGAAAAATATGATTACCAAAAACTATTTTGTTGTGGCTATTATTAATATTAATATTATAATTATCTATCACATTGCCAATAGTCAAACTCGGTGTTACCAAACCTTTAGCCACCATATGGTATATAAATACCACCAAAGATAATAATCTTGAGTTCCTAAGTGGACACTTTAAAATTGTGCTTTTGTAGACAAATGCTTTATGAAAAGTCAACGGTGGAAATGCCGAACCTTGTTCATCGGAGGAGGCAAGGAGGATTGTTTTTGAAATTTACAAAAGACACATAACCTAGTCTTCGCTGGACAACCAAGACGTACTGCCACTCTACCTCAACATGGGTACGAGGCCTACCTAGCAACTTGTTCGTGTTAGTGTATGTTCTATCCGAAAATGCTATAGAGAACGTTATTCTCTGAACCTAAGTGTCGCCTTGAGTGAGGAACGGGACATGCAAAGTGAGGGATTAAGTTACCCCCCGGGTGTAACACTTGGGTCTCCTGCCGTCGCAATGTGGGACATGGTGCTGGGGAGAATAAACCCAATTGAAGGGATAGTCATATATTAGCTTGACCAGAGTGGACAGTTAGGATCATTTATCTGATGTTCGCATACCGCTGTGATAGTCCATGGGTGGTACATGGCAGATGATTGGATCTTGTGAATTGTGTACTCCTCTATAGAGTAAAACTATTCTGAATAGCTGAGCCCTCAGATATGGGTAGTTGAATGGCCGTGTAGCTAGCATTGTGTCAATGTTTTCAAAAAGGTTGTGGAAAAAATTTTGTTGTACGGGGAGTTGTTCAAAAAAAGTTTGCAAAGAAAAACATTCTCTTATAAAACAAAGTTTTATAAAACCTCTTGGACATGCAATATCTACAAGAGAAACAAAACTATATTATTTTCTTTTGAAGTATCTTCTTCAACAAAGATATAGAGATGTTAAAGCAACCATGATGTATATTATATCCACCATGGGTAGTGAACCCTATGTATAGCCTACCTATTCCACCATATAAGTATACTTGCATTATGTAAGTTTATGAAGGATGTCTTGCAGAGTACATTCAAATGTACTCATATTGGTTTCATCCCTAGCTATTTACTTGACCAGACTTTGAGGAGTCGCCGCAAGAGGAGTATTACAAGGAGGAGTACTTCATTGACGACTACGTGAATTAGGACCGGCTCCCGGTCAGCAGCCTGTAGGTTAAGGCGTGACACGGGCTCTCTATGTTGTGTTTTGCTAAGCTTCTGCTGAATGTGTGACATTTGCGTGTCCTGCGTGGCAGTTGTTTAAGACTTGGTCATGTGACCAATTGTTGCAAGACTCTATTTATTTTTGTAATGGATAATGTTTTCTATGTACCAACTTCGTATGTTGTTCACGACTGAATTCCTGGGATCGTGAATGGATGCATATGAGGGGTTCTGGACCACTAGTTTGGGGCCTCTACAAAGTTGGTATAGAGCTATCCTGACCTTAGGAGCCCTTAGTTAGCATGGACGTTAGCTAGTACTCTGAAAACTTCTTTACAAAACTAAGTTACTTATATGACTAAGTTCCAAAATATTCTATATACCTATCTTCTATGTGTTACAAAATTGTACTTACATTAAGTTATGTCTCTATTCAATCTAAAACTTTGCACACTTTGGTCTAACTTAAACCCTACTTAAATTTTTGTGTAGATGGAAGTCGTTTTCACTGAGGCCTATCAGTTGGGACTGGCACGCGGCGTATCGTTTCTCTTCGAGCAGAGGCTTGTGGAGATGACTGAGCTGATTGACCGCCCAGTTCCAGAGTTACGGGGAGGACTGATCTTTGGTTCTCCGATAGAGGGTGATTGGTTTCTGGAGTGCGCCATCTGTCCCCCACTGACAGCACATTCAGCGGAGACCTTTGTCTTCATTGTTATTGAGCGCTCCTGGCAGGAGGGCGCAGTTTGAGTGATTCAGGAGGTGATAGCACGCCTGGCTTATCTGAGAGACTATCTGTTCCTTGGCACTCTCTTTGAGTTGCTTGGGAGGCGTGATGATACGGGTATACCGCGCTTCGAGTGCCACAGGATCTAGATGGCAGGGGTCCTCACCTGGAGGACACAGAGGTACTTCTGCACCGCACCCAACAGTCTGGATGATCTGAGGATTTTGCAGCATACCACTGTTGGAGAGTGCCGCCTCTTAGTTACCCATCTGGGGAAGCTGATGGTTGACCACGAGACAGAGACTGCGAGGAACCGTGCCTTGGCGGGACAATTACGGACCACTCGCTTGGGTCGTACTCGCCTCACCAATAAGGTTGAGGCACTTCAGGAGGCCAACGCGATTCAGCATGGGCGACTGAAGACCGCTAGAGAGGACCTGGCTACTCGAGAATCTACTCTCGATGAGTTAGAGAAGGGGATCACAGAGCTCCGTAGGGAGAATGAGGATCTCCTGGTTGACGATGATGTTCTGTTAGATGTTGATGGGATAGACATGAGTGACCAGAGTGAGCAGGAGGATGACGACCTACGTGAGGAGGAGGAGGAGGATCCCGAGAAGATCCTTTTCGATGGAGGTAGTGACCAGGACTAGTTGTAGCATCTCTTAGCTTTTGGATGTTGTGCCTGTTAGCCTTACGATGACCCTATGAGTCGATTCCCCAGTGTAGCTCCGAGGAGCATAGATGTGTTGTGGGACTTTTGTATGTGTTGTGTATGACTTGATGTTATGAATGTGATGTTGTTGGTGTGATATCTATGTTTGTGAATTTTTCTACTCGTATCATTACTTGTGATTTATCACTTGTCTTTCGTTGTTCTTAAAATTATTTTTGTTGCCTAGCTTTTGTTTTCAAAAACAAAGAAGTCTTGCTGCATAGTATTACACATGTTTCACTACAGCATGCCGCCTCGTCGGGAACCACCACCACCACCCCCACCGTCGATGGAGGCATTGTTGGCATTAATGATGGAAGACCGCCAAGCCACTAGAGCTGAGAGCGCAACCACTATTGCTTCCCTGTAGCAGTTAGCCGCTGCCAGTGCCAATAACAACAATAATAATAATGGCAATGGCAATGGAAATGGTGGATGCTCAAAGTTGAAGGATTCCCAGCAGACCAACCCTCCAATCTTCACTAGGATTGTGGAGCCATTAGATGCTGATGATTGGCTCCGCACAATCGCTAATAACTTGGGAGTGCCTTCAGTGGAAGCAAATGACAAGGTGTTGTTTGCCACCCATTTTCTTGCTGGACCAGCAAGGACTTGGTGGGAGACTACTCGCGCCACTGTCGCCGCTGGCCATGTTTTCGATTGGGAAAATTTTGTTGCAAGGTTCCGCAAATATCACACCCCCCACGGTGTGATGAGCATCATGCGGGATAAATTTCTGAGCTGAGACAGGGAGGGATGACTGTGTCAAAGTACCGGAAGAGTTCACTCTATTGTCCCGGTATGCACCTAAGGAAGTCAACACTTCAGCAAAGAAGAAAGAGAGGTTCCTGAATGGACTGCACGATGAGTTGCAGTGCACACTTGTTGTCATACCATTCCAGGATCTGGAATCGCTTGCACATGCTGCCATGATGATGGAGCATAAGCGCTAGAATGCCTTTGATAACAGGAAGAGGAAGATACAGTATAAAGGAGGACCTAGTGCACCAAGAAATTGCCCTGCTCCTTATGCAAGACCACCCCCACCAAGGGCGCCTGCTTATGCACCAAGGCCCAACCACAACAACCACAACAACCACTACCACCACAAAAACAACAACTGTGCACCCTATGCACACAAGCCTGGAGGAAATGGTAATGGAAATGGAAACAATTCAAACCGTGCTGCCAAACCAAACCCAAACCCGAAGCCAAGTGGAGCTTATTTTGGCTGTGGAAAGGAAGGACACTTAGCTCGTGAGTGCCCAACCAAGAATCCTGCTCCAGCTCAAGCCAATGCAACCAAGATGACCCAAGGACCAGTGACCAGGAAGCAGAATGTGACGAAGGGACATATGAATCATGTCACTGTTGAGGAGATTCAGGACACACCTGCCATGGTGGTGGGTACGTTTCCTGTCAACTTTGTACCTGCTGAAGTACTATTTGATTCTGGTGCATCGCATTCCTTTGTCACTAGACCTTTTGATGAGAAAAGTGGTATGAAGTCTACCCGTATGCGTGACCCCATGTTAGTACAAATACCCAAAAATAAAACCCAAGCCCAACTTGTTTGCAATGAAGTACCCGTGGATATACAAGGGGAAAGTTTTCATGCCGATCTGATAACACTGGGATCCCAAGGGATAGAAGTAGTACTGGGTACAAATTGGATGACCAAGTATAATGGTGTTATTGATTGCACCAAGAAGTCCATTTCAATGACCACTAGTGATGGAGAAAACGTTGCTTACACTGCAACCAAGTCTACATCAGATACTCACTGCCACACTGGAATAGCCAAACCCACACTTGAGGAAGTTCCGGTAGTATGTGATTACCCGGATGTGTTTCCTGAAGAATTACCCGGTATGCCCCCAGGTAGGGATATAGAGTTTATCATTGAGTTAGTACCTGGAACCGGACCAATAGCACAGAATCCTTACCGGATGAATCCGAAGGAGCTAGATGAGTTGAAGAAGCAGTTGGATGACATGTTAAGGAAAGGTTTGATTCGCCCTAGTGCATCACCATGGGGATAACCTGTCATTTTTGTGGACAAACGGGGCGGCACCGTACGTTTATGTGTGGATTACTGTAAGTTGAATGGTGTGACCATCAAAAACAAATACCCGTTGCCCAAAATTGAAGACTTGTTTGACCATCTAAATGGGGCAAGAATTTTTTCAAAGATCGATCTTCGTATTGGTTATCATCAGTTGAAGGTTTGTGAGACCGATATTCATAAGACCGCATTCACCGCACGTTACAGATTGTATGAGTACACCGTGATGTCTTTTGGTTTGACCAATGCCCCTACCTATTTCATGGATCTTATGAACAAGGTGTTCATGGATTGTTTGGACAAGTTTGTCGTGGTGTATATTGACGACATTCTTATTTACTCTAAGAGTGAGGAAGAACACGAAGAACATATGAGAACTATTCTCGGAACACTTCGTGAGCATCAAATGTATGCTAAGTTCAGTAAGTGCCAATTCTGGTTGAAAGAAGTCGGATTTCTTGGACATGTAGTATCTGGAGGAGGAATCTCTGTTAATCCTGCTCTGGTTCAGTCTGTAGCAAATCGGGCTGCCCCGACCCATCAGACTGAAGTCGGATCATTTCTGGGATTAGCGGGATATTACCGCAAGTTTGTTCAAGGATTCTCGAGCATCGCCAGACCACTCACTCAGTTGCTCAAGATGGATAGTGCGTTCGTATGGACGGACAAATGTGCTGAGAGTTTTCAAGAGTTGAAGAATCGACTGGTGTCAGCCCCGATACTTATTATGCCGGATGTCACCAAGAGTTTCGATGTTTATTGTGATGCATCTAAGCTTGGTCTTGGAAGTGTTCTCATGCAAGAAGGGAATGTCATATCTTTTATCTCACGTCAGTTGGGACCACATGAGTTGAACTACCCCACACATTACTTAGAACTTGCCACAGTTGTGCATGCTCTCAAGGCATGGCGACATTTTCTTATTGGGAAAAGATGTGAAATATACACGGATCATAAGAGCTTGAAGTATATCTTTACCCAGTGTGAAATCAATATGAGACAACGCCGTTGGATAGAACTCATCAAGGACTATGATCTTAGTATCCACTATCACCCTGGAAAAGCAAATGTTGTTGCTGATGCTCTTAGTCGAGAGCCGATCTCTCTAAATGCTATGATTCAGATCAGACAACCTGAGTTGTGGAAAGAACTTTACCAGCTTGGTATTGAAGTGGTCAGCTATGGTATGTTTGATGCCATGGAAGTTAACCAACTCTAGTTGATCAAATCAAAGAAGCTCAGAAGGGCCAGAAGAGTATTGAGGGAATTAAGACCCATATGGAGAAGGAGAAAGTTGCTGGTTTTACCATTGATTTCGATGGAGTCTTATGGTATGAATGTCACATTTGTGTTCCTACTGAATCTGAGTTAAAGCAGACCATCACGACTGAGGCTCATGATACTCTTTATGCTACTCACCCTTGAGGAACCAAGATGTATCAAGATTTGAAGGAGAAGTTTTGGTGGCATGGAATGAAACGAGACATTGCTTCGTTTATAGCCAAGTGTCATATTTGTCAGCAAGTGAAAGCTGGACATCAGCGTCCCGCTGGATTGTTACAGCCGTTGAAAGTACCTGTTTAGAAATGGGATGAAGTCGGGATGGACTTTATTACTGGAGTCCCTAGTTCTAGCCGAGGAAATTATTCAATATGGGTAGTCGTTGAAAGGCTCACAAAAGTTGCACACTTTATACCAGTGAAGACCACATATCGTGGAGACCAGCTTGCTGATCTCTACATTTATCGGATAGTCAGCCTGCACGGAGTTCCCAGCAGGATTGTGTCAGATCGAGTATCACAGTTCACATCTCGATTTTGGAAGAAGTTACACGAATAATTGGGAACCAAGTTAACTTTTAGCACTGCCTATCATCGGTAGACTGATGGACAGACAAAGCGTGCGAACCAAATATTGGAGGACATGCTCCGTACCTGTGTTTTGTCCTATGGAGTTAAGTGGGAAGATTGCCGGCCGTTTGCAGAGTTTTCCTACAACAACAGTTACCAGTCGAGCTTATAGATGGCACCTTTTGAAGCCCTGTATGGACGTAAGTGTCATACCCCACTGAACTAGATTGAGACAGGTGACAGTCAAGTCTTTGGAGTAGACACTCTATGCGCTGTAGAAGAACAAGTTCAACTGATCCGTGACCGACTCAAAGCCGCACAATCACGCTAGAAGAGTTATGCGGACACAAAGCATCGCGATGTCTACTTCAGCATTTGAGATTTCGTATACCTGCGTGTTACGCCACTCAAAGGGATGCAACATTTCCACATCAAAGGGAAGCATGCACCCTGATACATTGGCCCATTTAAGATCCTAGCCCGTCATGGAGAGGTATCTTATCAGCTAGAACTGCCAAGGATTGTCCGCCTTTCACAATGTCTTTCATGTGTCATTGCTCCGGAAGTGTCTTCACGTACCTGAGAAAGATCTCACTTACCAAGACATGGACTTCAAGACCATTGACCTAAATGATGACCTGACCTATCGTGATAGATCCCTACGTGTACTTTAGGAAAATGTTCGTGCTACCAGGAGAAATGATTTCAAGTTCCTTAAGATTCAGTGGACGAATCATTAAGAAGAGGAAGCAACCTGGGAGCGTGAGGATTACATTAGGAAGGAGTTCCTTGGTTTCCTCGAGGACTAGACCCGCGAATCTCGGGGCGAGATTCTTTTAAGGGGGGGGGGAGATTTGTCACACCCCAGTTTTTGGACCACTTGTAATGTAGCTAAGGAAGCCAATTTTGTGGGCCAACAAAAACTTTTTGTAATGCATTGATGTAAACCAACATTATGTATAAGACCGTGAGTATCTATGCAATGCAATCAAGCTTTTGTTTAAAATCAAATATCAATTTTTCCTAATGTTTCTTATTGTTTCTGTGATATTTTCCATATGATGATTTGAATAATTTTTATCCCAAGAATTGTATCAAGGTTGGTTTCAACCTAACAATATTATTTGGCTTTGTTTGAATCCAGAAATAAAATGGCATTAGAAAATTTGGATGTTTTCTTTTGATGTTTCTATTTGGAATTGTTTCTGAAAAACTAGCCAAGTATCAATATATAGCACTTGTTTTCAATATGTTAGAGAATCACATTTTATGTTTTCTTCGCATGAATGTGTTCTATGATATATGGACTACAAATCTATAATCTTGGTTTGGATTTTGGATTAAAAAACAATCTTTTGCATGCTTGTTTTTGTGGAAGAATATTAAGACAGAAAAATGACATTTTTGGAAAACAGAGAAAAACAGAAAGTAGGACTTTTGCCACCTTGTTTTCAAAAGCTTCTACTATTCCAAATTTGTTTTTAAAAAGATGTTTCTGAAAGTACAAATCATGTTTATTAATCTACAACTTGGAAAACAACATTTGGAATTTATTTTAGCCTTGAAAACAAAAGGAAATTTTTGTTGATTCTGTATGTTTCAACACTTGGGAAAAATGACTAAGTCATTTTTTTGAATTTTCTGAATCTCTTAATTTGACAGAAGTTTGAATGCTTGGTTTAAATGTTTGTGTGAATTTTAGAGAGTGAGACTTTGCCAAACCCATACCCCTATGTGTCTACTCTCATTAGCCTGCCTTGGATCCTTTTGAAGTCAACCAGAGAGGGAGAGAGAGGCGTCGGAACAGAGGAGGCAGAGGAGAGAAATACATGGGGGGGGGGGGACAGCCCGAGCATGCACTGTGCGCGTCCACTGTTGCCACGACACGCCTCCATCTCGCCAATCCTCGATGCACCAAGCAGTGTCACGCCACCCTGCACCTCCTAGACATCGTGGGCGATCAGTTGCACGTCGGGACCGCCCTGGCAGCACGCCCTATGCTCGCCGCAGCTATGCCATGGGCACCCACCCGACTGCAACCATGGTGTCGTGGCTATAAAGCCACGAGCATGTAGCCCCTTTGACACCCCACATCCCTCACCACTCTCCACCACCCCGACACAAGCCACGAGTCCCGCGAGCTCTCTGCGAGCTCCACGGCCAAGTTTTCGCCGCTGGCCACCACGGGCATCGTGCAGAGGTGGAGCATGCCCCGAGCCATCCCACCTATGTTTCTCACCGCCATTGAGTTCGTCGTGCTCCATAGCCCCTCCCTGACCACTCCCTGTGCCATCTCGTTTGCAGGTTGCGCGCCGCCATCGCCGGAGCCTCCGCGGCCGCACTGCTTCACGCCACCGTTTGGAACCACCGGGAACGCCAGAGACCGTACCCCTCCGCTGCCTCGAGCCCAAGTGTCGTCCTCGACCTATCGCCACTGCCCCGCGAGCCCCCACGGTGAGCAATCGCGAGCACCCGCCGATGGTGTGTTTTCCGTTGAGAGAGAGAGAGAGAGAGGGAGGGCGACGACCACGGGCCGTCGATCTTTTGATCAACGGTCCCGTTTGAACGAAGCCTTTTGCGGTGTTGCGCGCACGCTCGTGTAAGATGGGCCCGATGCGCGCTTAGATGGGCCATACCGTTTGAAAAGCCAGCCCGCGCTGTTAATTTTATTCCTTTTAAAAATAACAGAGAAACTGATGCTTTACTTTTAGCCTGTGAAAAATAGAATTAATGGGAAATAAAATCAACCAAAAATCATGGCTGTAGCGAGACATTTTCTAAACCACCTGCAACTTGTAGATCTGGTTTTGGTGCATTATTTTTGATGTAGTATTTAAAATTCCAGTGACTATATGTTAGATTATTTTGTGCGTAACTTTGTGAATGTGTGTCCAAATTGATCAAACTAAATTGCAATGAGTATCCCTTGAGTAGATCTATCAGTAGAACTTGACCTTGCATCAAGGAGAGTTGTCAATGGAAAATGCTATCCATTTTGGTATATGTCCAGTAGGCTTTTCTGGGATTTTTATTGAGTGTTTAATAATGATTTTTTTTTTGTGAATCCAATTGTATGAGTTTTTGTATGATTTGATATATGTAATCCTCTCTGGGTGTAATTTTTAGAGCTCTAGATTATTTATGACATGCATTTCTAGATTCAGTACTTTTCTGTTAATATTAAATCTTGTGTATTTAGTTTTGAATAAATGTTTGCTTGTTGAAAACTTGTTTCCTAGAATGTGTAGATGTTTTGCTATTTGTTAAAATGTTTTTTTATTGCAGTACTAGTATGTTAGAAAGTTTGTGCATGTTTGGAAAACAAATAGAAATAGGAATAGGCTAGTATTGTTTTCTAGTTTTTATTTTTGAGTAGTATGTGAGCAAAGTATTGATAGGTTTATTACCTAGTTTTTTATGTTGTTCTGTTGATTCCAGTACAATTTTGGTAATTATTATAAAATGTTATCACCTATGTTTAGCTTGCACTTCATTTTATAGAAAAGCATGGGTAGCGTGCTGTGTTTATTTTTCATAGTGTTGTTCTTCACTAGTTTGTGTAGTTTGTAATATTTGTTTGGAGGAATATTATTTTCCACAAGTGTGACCAGAGGAATTTTGACCTCTAAATGCCTTGGTAGGCTAGTGGAACACCCACCGGTACCATTGCATTTTAGTGAGAAATAACAATTATCCACCATAGTTATGTTAGCTTTTAATCTTGTATTTTTGAGTGTGCTTGTGGAGTGTTGCTTTTGGAAAATTGGGTGATGCTTTGCTTTGTGAAATGCTTGTTGTAAGTGTTACTAAGTACCATTGATGGTTTTAGATTGGTTCTGATTGTGTGTCCTTTATTTTATTTTACGATGATAGAAAGCGAAGAAGAAGGGATTTGTGCCGGTGGATATTATTATCATTCTTGTTGTTATCAAGAGCAAGACCGAAACCAATACCAAGGCAAGCCATCCTAAATATTGCTGTTATTACACTTATCATTATCTATCATGCATGTTTTACTTCTGAAGTTTTACAAAAATATGATTACCAAAAACTATTTTTGTTGTGGCTATTATTAATATTAATATTATAATTATCTATCACATTGCCAATAGTCAAACTTGGTGTTACCAAGCCTTTAGCCACCGCATGGTATATAAATACCACCAAAGATAACAATCTTGAGCTCCTAAGTGAACACTTTAAAAATGTGCTTTTGTAAACAAATGCTTTATGAAAATTCCACGGTGGAGAGGCCGGACCTTGTTCACTGGAGGAGGCAAAGAGGATTTTTTTTGAAATGTTTTACAAAAGACACATAACCTAGTCTTCGCTGGACAACCAAGACATACTGCCACTCTACCTCAACATGGGTACAAGGCCTACCTAGAAACTTGTTCGTGTTAGTGTATGTTCTATAACAAAATTCTATAGAGAACGTGATTCTCTGAACCAAAGTGTCGCCGGGAGTGAGGAACGAGACATGCAAAGTGAGGGATTAAGTTACCCCCCGGGTGTAATAGTTGGGTCTCCTGCCGTCGCAATGTAGAACATGGTGCCGGGGAGAATAAAGGCAATTGAAGGGATAGTCATATACTAGCTTGACCAGAGTGGACAGTTAGGATCATTTATCTGATGTTCGCATACCGCTGTGACAGTCCATGGGTGGTACATGGCAGATGATTGGATCTTGTGGATTGTGTACTCCTCTGCAGAGTAAAACTATTCTGAATAGTTGAGACCTCAGATATGGGTAGTTGAATGGCCGTGTAGCTAGCATTGTGTCAATGTTTTCAAAAAGGATGTTTATGGAAAAAATGATTTGTACCGGTGATGTACGGATGAAGAAAAGCTGGAGTTGTTCTACAAGAAGTTTGGCAAAGAAAAACATTCTCTTATAAAACAAAGTTTTATAAAACCTCTTGGACATGCAATATCTACAAGCGAAACAAAACTATATTATTTTCGTTTGAAGTATCTTCTTAAACAAATATATAGAGATGTTAAAGCAACCATGATGTAACTTACATCCACCATGGGTAGTGAACCCTATGTATAGCCTACCTATTCCACCATATAAGTATACTTGCATTATGTAAGTTTATGAAGGATGTCTTGCAGAGTACATTCAAATGTACTCATATTGGTTTCGTCCCTGGCTATATACTTGGCCAAACATTGAGGAGCCGCCGCAAGAGGAGGATTACGAGGAGGAGTACTTCGTTGACAACTACGCGAATTACGCCCGGCTCCCGATCAGCAGCCTATAGGTTAAGGCGTGACATGGGCTCTCTACGTTGTGTTTTGCTAAGCTTCCGCTGAATGTGTGACATTTGCCTGCCCTGCTTGGCAGTTGTTTAAGACTTGGTCATGTGACCAATTGTTGTAAGACTCTATTTATTCGTGTAATGGATAATGTTATCTGTGTACCAACTTCGTATGTTGTTCACGACTGAATTCCTGGGATAGTGAATGGATGCATATGAGGGGTTCTGGACCACTGGTTTGGGGCCTCTACATTCTCACCCACTTCCCGCCCACATGTCGCTTCCCGCACCATCGTTTCCCGCCCATAGAGCCGGCTATAAAAGGAACCGAGCCTTCGCCGCACTTGGCAATCACAAAATCGCCGCCGCACTCGCCATCTCTAAGCCACTCTACAGCCAATCTCCACCCGAGACCATGTCGCGTCGGTTCCATACCGGCTGGGTGATGTTCACCCAACAGGCGGCGCGCGGTGGCCTGAACCCACCGCCACCGAGCAACGGAAGTGAAGACGAGCCAGAGCTACCGGCGCAGAAGGACGAGCCGGAGCAGCCCCCCGCATGAGGAGGAGGCCGAGCCCGAGCAGGTCATGGCCTACAACTTGTTCGCCACATGGAACAACGAGGAGGCGTTGCACCGGGTCCGCGCTGACTTGGAGGAGGCGGCGGGCAGCGGCCGAGGCTGCCGCTATTCAGGCATCCCTGTAGACCGCTCAGAGGGAGGAGCATGTCCGCGCCCTCATTGACGTCGAGCCCGTGTTGTCCAAGCAGCTCAATGCCAACGCGGGCATCCGATGAGCAGAAGGCCCTCGTCGCGCAGTTGGAGGGCAAGTCTGCCTCGTTCCTGGCCGCCCAGCATGCGGCACACGAGGAGTTGAACGCCGCGCGGGCAAGCCGAGAGGTGATGCAGGCTGCGCGGAGCATTATACGTCGTAAATGTATCCTTAATTTCTAATGTTCCATGTGGTTTTCATGCCATATGCTACATGTTTTCCTTACACTTTATGTCATTTTTATCGATTTCCCGGAACTAACCTATTGACAAGGTACCACAGAGCCAGTTCTTGTTTTCTACTGTTTTTAGTTTCAGAAAAGTTGTTCTGGAAATATTCTCGGAACTGGAAAATTCTAAGCCCGGAAGTCTTAGAATTCCCAAAGGTTCCGCGGAGTCACGAAGAGGCCCCGAGGGGTACCACAGGGGGGTATACCATTGGGCGGCGCGTCCCTCCTTGCCGCGCCTGGGGGTGGTGTGGGCCCCTCGGGCGCCCACCGCCATCGCCCTTTCGCCCATATAACCCCCTGATGCCTGAACCCTAAAGATAGACCACTTTTTCCATGAAAAATAGCCGAGGCCGCTGTCATCGTCAACCCGAGATCGGGAGGGTTCTGGAGTTCGCGCCGGTACCCTGCCGGGAGGGAAAATCATCACCGGAGGGGTCTACACCACCATGCCTTCCTCCGGAGTGATGTGTGAGTAGTTCATCCTTGGACTACGGGTCCATAGCAGTAGCTAGATGTAACATCCCAAGTATGAAAAACACCATTAGAATGTTTGCTCCTTGTTAATTTATATTTTGCATCATGTCATCATAAGCATTGCATTTGTTTTCATTTGTTTTTCCATTTGAATTTCAAACCAAAATTCAAATCCTTGTTTCATACTTGTTCTGTTACAATTTTTCAAATGAAACATTCAAATCAAAACATCCAATTGTTTCCAATAAACTTGAAATTCCAAACTTTAAACTTGCTCAAGTTTCAATAATTCAATTATAGCAAATTTCACTCAAATTCATTTAAATTACAAACAGCAACAAAATTTTAAATTTTTGAAAAACAAAAAGTTGCACAGCTGGGCTTTTGTAATAAACAGCTTATAAAATTTATCCCCAAATTTTTAAACCCCAAAAACCCTTCTATTTCTCTCCTTTTCTTTTCTTTTCTTTTCTGCAAAAAAAAAACAGAGAGAAAAAAAAAACGGGTTGGGGGAGGCAGACCAGACCAGCCAGCTGGCCAGCCCAGCCCACCTTCCACCCCAGCCAAGCGCGCGCGGCCCGCTCACCCCTTCTTCTTTCTCCGTACGGCTGACGCGCGCTGACGCAGTAGCGCACCACCGAGCCCTCCACCTGCTCCCTTTTCCTCCCCTATTTCTACCCCGAGAGCTCCCAAACCCTAACCCTAGCCCTCTCCTTCCTCCCTGCCGCCGTTGTTCCTCTTCCTCCCTCTCAGATCGCCTCCGTTTCTCCTCTGAACTTTCTGAATTTTTCTGTCGAGCCGCCATGGCCGGAGCTTGATCGGGGGTGGAGCAAAGGTTGTGGTCGTCGTCGAGTCCCCGCGGGCACGGGAACGGGATCGTGGACCTGCCCTCTCCCTCCTCGCTTCCTCGACAGGGCCTGGGAGGCGTCGGATCGCTCCACTGCTTCCTCGACGTCGCCGGTCACCGCCGCTGCACCGAGCCCTCCTCCTCCTTTCCTCTCCCCGGTGAGCGCCAACCCTTCTCCCCTCTCTCTGTTTCTTCCTGTGGCGCGCACGTAACCACCACCGCACACACCCACGGGCAGCAGCAGCCACGCAACGGTCATCACCGGCGATCACCGTTCGCTCCCTCCGCCGTCAGGTTCAGAAAGACTGAACCTTTGTTTCAGTTCCATTTAAAGCCACGAGATCCACCTCAAACCCCCACAGGTCCCTCCTCTGTCACGATTCGATCCGCACCGCAGTGGCTAGATCCAACGGCGCGCAGCGCTAGGGCGCGGGTTCGATTCCCCGTCGCGGGATTAAACCCATCTTTTTCTTGTTTGCCACGCTGGCTGCGCAGGGCCCACCTGCCATTGGCAGTGGATGCCACGCCAGCTTCCACACGCGCGCCACGCAGGCGCCAGCAGGGTGCTGGCCCACGGGCAGTGACCCAGGGCACGCTGGCACCGCGTAGAAAGGTTCCAGGGGCCTTTGTGAAGTTTCTTTTTCGCATCCAAGCCCCTGGACCAAATCTAAAACTTTTAAAATCACAGAATAGCCCCTGTAATTCAAATTCAAATAACTTGTGCATTTCAAATCCAAATTTAATAAATAAAATATGTTTTCCATACCAAATTTAATTCCCTACATGTTTAAACCATTTGTATACTGTTTTGAACATTTCAAATGGTTTCAAAAATTCAAATTCAAACTACTATTTCAAATTTGGTCAAATTCATAACTAATTCAAATTTAATTCAAATGGCACATGTAAAATATGCTTTCCATGCAAAATCGAACAAGCTTTCCAAATATAAACTTTGTTTCCTGTTTTGAATAATTAGAATTGGTTAAATAATTCAAATCTTATTTAAATCAATTAAAAATTGCTAAATTCATAACTTGGTCAACCTAAATTCTTTTTGAACATATAAAATATGTTTTCAAACCAGAAAAATATAATATTTTCAAATATGAATTTTATTTAATGTTTTGAACAAATAAAATTCAAATAATTTTATACTTGAATTAAATTCATTTGAATCTTGTCCAAACTTGTTTAATTCATAATTAATTCATTTTAAATCCATTGTCAACAAATGAAACATGTATTCCACCTAAAATTTTGTGTTCTTTCTAAATATAAATTTTGTTATCTATTTTGAACAATTAAAATTGGTGAAAACAACAAATGCTTGTGTAACTCATTTAGGAAGCCAAATTTCATAACTTAATAAATAAAATTCCAAACTTGGTAGACAACATATAAAATTGAAGTTATTGTTGTTTTCTTATTGTTTTACTCATCCATGCATCATTCTAATCAACTTTCACATGATGGTTAGTTGTAGATCATTTAACTCAACATTGATTCATGGGCCCTTCCATATGCCATCCAAGTTGCATATGGGCCCATTTAATTATGTTACCATGTCAACTAGCTTATCTTTGATGCATCAATTAAATTGTCATGCATCATCCCATGTTTGTGCATTATGCCATGTTATTGATTGTTGTCTCTCTGCGTTGTTTGTTTGCTTCTTCTCGAATAGACGACGACGTTGAGACAGACGAGGTTTACGACACTACTTCAGAGGAGTTAGCCCAGTACCAGGCTACTGAGTTTGCAGGCAAGTATTCACTCACATGAACCATTGTGTCTTTTCCACACTGGATACCGATACTTTCCGTTGTCTATCCTGCTAGCCTTAAGATTCGTTGCTTGTGTTCCGATCCTATCACATGTTATCCTGTAACCCTGTTATAGCCTATCCTCCACACCTATAACCCCGTTGCTTGTTGCCTGTGTCTTACTAGCATGCTTAGGGTTGTTTATGCTCGAGTCTGATGTCCGTTATTTCTTCGTCATATTTATTATGTTCTGGGGCTCGATGTTTACAACAACCTGCTAATGTATGAGGTAATGCTAATTTGATGATAAGGCACCGGCAGGAGGCCGGGTATGGTTTTGAGGCCTACTAGTGTCGAACTCAGGAAAAGTTCTTGTTCTCTAGATCCATGATGAGCGCGCTAACGGCATGTGGGAAGCGTGTATGGGCGCCCCCCTCAACCTTGATTCGATTCGCATCTCGTCGAAATCGCCTCATTTAGTTCGGGTTTTCCATTTGCCGCATGCATATGCAGGTGCGAACCCGAGGCCAGGGTGGTAACTTTTGTAGTCGGCATTTAGGGAGACACGTTCTTAGAGTGCTATGAGGGTCCCCTTTTCTTCGTGGGGCTTGATTAGCCGTGCGCTCAATTGCATGGGGTTCTTTGGGCTTGATGCGAAGAAGAGTTGGGTTGTGTTGAGTGTCTCGCTTGGTGGGTTTGATCCCCGTCTGGCGGGATATTCTCACGTGTACGGCCAATTTGGTGCATCCCTGCAGGGTTAAATCTTCTCGAGAAGCCGTGTTGTCCGCGGTTATGGATGACTTGGTGATAGGGCTGGCTAACAAGGATTAGACAACTTACACCTAATTAATAATAATTTGACTAGTAATAGACTTATTGACACAATAACTGGAACCTTCACTAATCCAACTATGTGAGTTATTCTCGGATTGCTTCTTTGGATAAGGGGCGAGATCCCGGATGGGTTTGTTTGAGGATAGTGGTAGTTGGTTCCGATGCGCTATATTATCCCCTTCCTTTTAGCCGGATGTTGTAGCGTGTCTCTGTAGTTGGTTAGGCAGCCCGCTGCCGCACTTTTGTATCACCTATCTTCCGTTGAACCCAAAGCATCTGTACTTGGTGTTGCCGGGTACACTTTGGTATCTTGTGCGTCTTGCTTGCCAGTACTCGTCTGTACTGACCCCTTTGGGGTTGCGTGTTCTGCAGACTACGTTTCCGAGGATCCCCATGGTGGCTACTACGTGGAGTATGACGAGGCTGCTGACGAGTAGATAGCGGACCCGGGCAGGATCCGAGACATCGTGGATGGGCTCCGTCTTTTTGTTTCCGGCCTCTTAGGCCTATTTGGATCTTTTCTGTACTCAGACACTTTGGATGCTTCCGCTGTGATGTAATGATGACTTGTTGGGACATGTGTCCTCTGGATGATTGTATTTGCTATCTCTGCTCTAGTGAGAGCTATTTGCCACTTATTTCTATTTCTTTGTGTCTTAGAGATTTGTTGTGATATCACTTGTTCAAATGCCGTTGACGTACCATGTGTGTATGTTATGAAGTACGTCAATGGAAGTAGTCGGATTTCTATGGGATGTTTACGCAGACGATGAATAGTAGAGGTTGGTTGTCACACGTTTACGTGTTGGCCTACTCATATTGAGATGCGGGTGCCGGTAAGCCCCGTAAGCCAATTATCTACTGTTTAGCGGGCTGGGAGTATCCTCTAGAAGTCCGGGTGCGACACTAGATGGTTGTCCTCTCCTCTTTATGCCTCATGTTTAGATCTCGTGAGCTGCCTCACATGATCGAGATCATCTATTTGTAATTCTACATGCTTTGTTTGCTAGAATCCGATGAATATTTGAATGCTATGTCTCTTGATTATCAATATATCATGTTGTCTTCATGTGTATGTTATTTATGATCTTGCATGCTCTCCGTTGTTAGTAGATGCTCTGGCCAAGTAGATGCTAGTGATTCCAAGAGGGAGTATTTATGCTCGATAGTGGGTTCATGCCTCCTTTGCTTCTGTGCTCGAGTGAAAGAAATGTGACAAATTGAAGATACGATGTTGCCATTAGGGAGAAACAACAGTGTTTACTTTTTTTACATTGTTTACATTACACACTTTCCTTACTGCGATAATCTATTGCTTGCAACTTAATACCCAGCGTTCGTTTGGATGATATTCGGAGGGTGGATTATTAGTCATAGATGCAGTTGGATGACGGTCTGTGTATCTTGTTGTAATGCCCGCGTGAATCTCATAGTAATCATTATGTCATGCATGCTTCATTATCTATCAGTCGCCCAGATGTAATTTGTTCACCACGCATGTTAGCTATCTTTTATGGAGAGACACCTCTAGTGAACTGTGTGCCCCGGTCCATTTGCTCATCTTGATAATATACACACTACTTCCACTGCTTTCACACTGTTTACACGCTGCTATTGTTGTTTTCATATTGTTCTCATACTATTTTCCACACCATACGTTTAACCTCTTTGTGTTCAGCAAAACCGGTGAGATTCACAACCTCACTGCTTCGTTGGGGAAAAGTGAATTGATTGTGTTGTGTAGGTTCCACATTGCTACTGAACCGGTAGTGCGCCCTGCCATCTTAGCTGTATCAACCTTTGGAAGTTGATTCTTTCTCCTATTGGTCGATTCAACCTTGGTTTCATTCTGAGGGAAACTTGCTACTGTGCTCTTCATACCTTCCTCTTGGGGTCTCCCAACGAACGTGTGTTTGATGGCTAGGTTGAGACTCCAAGTGCAGAGTGTGTAGCTAGTGGCAAGCCTTCTTCCCCACGAGGGTGACTCGAGGGTTTATATCGAACTCTTGGGGAGCCAGTATTTCAGCAGTTGTCTTCCAAGCTTCCTCCAGGATCCTGCAAACAAGTAGAGAATTTTGTGCCCTCAACCTCACCAAGTGGTTGTCAAGCACAAGGTGTGAGACTTCTAAATTGCTATGCAAAACTAAAAGTAAATGTGCAATAATTAAATCTACTACTAAATGCAAATGCGAAAATAAATATGCAATGGATTATTTTTGTATTTTTGTGATGCAAGTGGTGATGGAGATAATGTAAATTCGAATTGGAGATGCAAGTAAAGTAAAGTGCAAGTAAAGTAAATTGCAGCAAAGTAACTAGAGTGTTTTCTTATAATTAAAATAGGACCGGGGTTCATGGTTTCTGTCGTGGTGGTGTCACGGCAGATGCCATAGGATGGCTAAAGATGTGGGGACGAAGGACGCTGGAGGTGCTCGGGGAGGGATCACGCGACGAGTAGACGCGTGAGGTGAAGATCAAACACTGCAGACAACACGATCTACCCAGGTTCAGGGCCCTCGTGAGGAGGTAAAACCCCTACTCCTGCCTTTCTCTATGTATTCTGGTGTATCACCGAGTAGCCACAGTACAAATGTTCTTGCTACCGAGTAGCCACTCTTCCCTCTCCGGGTAGGATTAGGTCAAGAATCTCTACGTGAGTTCTAGTAACGCTATGTGGTGTGTGTTCGTCCGTCCCTCGCGCAGGAGGCGGCTGGGCACCTTATATACCCGGTGCCCTGCCGGATACAGCCAAATACAACAAGTGTCGACATTGTGTGCACATCGTCCTTCTTCCGAGTTCCCGCTGACAGCTTTGGCTTCTAAGCTTGTCCTGATGCAGAAAGTCGTTGGGCAAAACCAAGTAACCAGTCTGTTATCACTGTGCGAACACAGAGTAGGTCCCCCCTATCCTGCGACGCCCTGCTGCCACACTGTCGCTGTCAGGCACGCCGTCCCCAGGTGAACAGTGCTGTGAACAGTGCCAAGTACGGACCCGGGATACGCGGGATCCTGTGTCAGAACAGCTCCTTTGACTTCTGGCCCGAGTAGGTTCCCGCCAGTTTTACTCGGGCCAACTCTTCTACTCGAACATATATAACTTGCTTGATATCTCCTTCTGGTCATCTTTTTGTGAGACCGAGTAGCAGTCGACCGGGTAGCAAGTACCGGGTAGGCGGCTACTCGACCAAACCTCTATTCTGATTGTTGCCTTTACCACTTGCCTTTACCCTACTCGGGGGTAACCCCCCGACAGCAGTCCCCGAAGCTGGTAGAGCCCTTCGAACTCGTTCACTGGGCCCTGCCAGCTTAAAAACCAAGCTTGGCAACCTTGCTCTTGAACCTCAATATGCCAAGTAAAACCTCCGAGTAGCATTTCGGAGAGTACCTTGAGTTTCCTTTCTTCCGAATAGAGCTAGCCTCCTTCTCTGTAACCGAGTAAAAAGACTTAGGGAATTTCTTCAATCGAATCTCTGCAGCGCAGAGCACAATCCGGCTTTCCGTGCTGCAACTGGACACGTGTCGCGCATCCAGGACCGCGACGCCTCGCTGCCCAGACCCTGACAGGCCACGCGCCCTGTTTTCACGGAGCGGGCCCACGACCTCGTAATGTCCCATCACGCGCAGTAATTAGCCACGATCTCGTCGTGGGATCAATTGCGGCCGTTACGCGCGCGTTCCGCGCTGTGTGCGTTTCTAACCGGCCACAGACCCCACGCGCACGATTTATTGCCACGATCGATCCCACTACTCCAATTCGTAACGGTTACCCGTGGTGCGGTATAAATACCCCCACGGTAACTTCCTCTTCTCCTTCCCCTGCACTTTCCTCTTCTGCCTCTCTGTTTCTCCGCCGCCGCAGAGCTCTCCGCCGCCGCGCAACTCTTTGCGCCGCCGCGGATTCATCCAATCCACCCAACTCTTCCAATTTTCCACCACTTCCTACTCGCAGCCATGGCTCGTGGCGACAGTGCTCGCGCCGGCTGGGCTGGCTCCGATGTCACCGTCGATGACTGCTCGTGGCTTGTGAACACCCGGAGGGTTCCTCCTGGTGTTCAGTGCCGTCCGTCCGACGGCGAGATCGTTCCGGCCCCGCGGGAGGGCGAACACGTCGTCTTCCTCGCGCACTTCGCGCGAGGATTCGGCCTCCCTGCTTCCGATTTCCTCCGTTCTCTTCTCGACCACTACGGTCTTCAGATGCATCACCTTCCTCCTAATGCGGTTGTCTTCCTCTCCTACCATGCCGTGGTGTGCGAAGCCTTCCTCGGCGTTCGCCCCACGACGGAGACGTGGTCGAAGTATTTCTTCTTCCGCCAACAGAGCCAAGGCAAGAAGGACGGGGCGGCCGCCAGCAGCCGGACAACCGACACCGGCAGCGCCATGATGGTGCAGCGGACGGGAACCAATCACCCTCGCATCAAGGGCTTGGATTCTGTCCGCAAGTGGGAGAAATCCTTCCTATACGTGAAGAACATCCCCGCCATGAAGGATGCCAAGATCGAGGACCGCATTAATCTGCCCCCTTGGAGCAGTCGAGCTCCTACCGGGCAGAGCTGGAAGAGCAAGCCATCCAACAGCAGGAATCTGACTCAGATGGAGGAACGGCTCGCCTATCTGATCGGAGAAGGGCTGAAGAGCGACGATCCAGTCGCTTGCTGGATCCGCAACCGAGTGTTGCCTCTGCAACGACGCACCCACCCCATATGCTACATGGGCGGCCCTCGCGACTGTACTCGGACGACTACGTTCGAGCTCAGCAACGCGGACGTCGCCACGCATGCAAGGTCCATCCTGACCACAGGCCTCCGAGATAACTGGCAGTATGGCTTCATCCCATACAGCCGCACGAAGCCGATTCCACGGGTACGTTCCTCTTATTCTGCTTCAATACATACAATCCGAGTAGATAGCTTCCTCTCCTTGCTGCGACTAGCATTCGCATTCTGCGCCGAGTAGGGCGCTTAGCGGAACTGCTCAGGCTTAGTATGCTTGCTGTTTGCACGTCTTGTCGGGTAGCACACTCAGGAGAAACACTTAGGCTTAATGTGCTTGGTGTTTGCACGCCTTGCCGAGTAGGACACTTAGCCGAACCGTTTAGGCTTATTGTGCTTGGTGTTTGCACGCCTAGTCGGATAGAGTGTCTTCACGCTACTCAACTCACTCTGCGATGTTTCTCTATTCTTGAGGTCCTTGACCGCCAGCTTGCTGAGAGCTGTGAGCGCTTCGAGGGCAACTGGTCAGATGACCGAGAAGAAGATGACGTGGTTTCCTTCGAGACCGCGGACAAGCTCAATCCTCCTGAGGCCGCCCAGACGAGTAGGCACCGTGTCGATGCGTCCGTCCGCGACTGGACCGAGGACGAAGATGAAGGTAACTGAACTCATCCTGCCTGGTCGCAAGCTGCACAAACTAACTGCTTCCTGCTTTTGAATCGCCCTTCTTCCTCTCTATTTCACAGGTGATGCCGATGCTGAGGACGGAGGCGAGGATGAGGACGACAATGAAGGTGAGGACGAGGACGATGCAACCCTGGTCGTCCCACCTCTTTCAGTTGCCGCTCCTGTCACCCGCAAGCGGGCGGGTAGTGGCGCCCAAGAACCCCCCGCCAAGAAGAAGAAAACCGAGAAGCCAGTCACCGAGAAGACGACCAAGAAGGTCGTGAAGAGGAAACGACCACCGATCCCTAGCCGCAAAGGGTAAGTTCCTTCTCGATCATACGCTTTGGTTCACTTTGTTCTTCCCGGTTGATTCCCAATCCTTTTGCTTTGCTGTTTCCTCTGCCCTCTTCTTATTTCTGAATGGAATTTTCTCTTCAGAGCCCCCCTGGACGCGGATGCCGCTCGTGCGCCCACGAAGACCAAGAAGAAAGCCGCCAATGACGTTGATAAACTCATCAACCTTGACGGCGACGAAAACGACACCGCCAAGGCGCAAGCGGAGGACTCCGACGAGGCTCCGTACAGGGATACCGACGCCCACGACGTTGAGCAGGAGCAGCAGTCCCGCGCCGAGCAGGAGGCGCAGGATGCTGCTCACCAGGAGTTGCCACCTTCCCCTCCAGCCACCAGGGCTGAAGAAAACCAAGATCTAGACCATGAGATGCATGAAGACGCCGCCCTTGAGCGGCAGGAAAAAGAAGAAGAGCAGCCAGCGACAGGGGCTGCTGAACAAGAAGATCCCGCGGCCCAGCCGCGGGTAGAAGAACCGGATGCCTCACAGCCAGATCCCGCTGCCGAGCAGCGGGTAGAAGTAGTTGACGAGGCGGAGCAATACCCTCTGAGCGACGCGCAACCAGGCGCCGCGCAGGGTAGCGCTCAGCCAGACGCCGCGCCGAGTAGCGCACCACTAGCGCCGCCCACTGCACCAGACTCCTCCTTGGTGCAGAAAACCAAGACTGCAACCAGCTCTCCGACCAAACCGGTTACGAGGAAGAGCGCCCAGGAAGCCGCAGAGAAGAAGGCCGCCGAGGAGAAGGCCAAGAAAGCCACCGAGAAGAAGAAAACCGAGAAGCCAGTCACCGAGAAGCCAACAACAAAGAAGGAAATTTCTAAGAAGCGGGCTGCCGAGATGCCGCCGCCAACATCAACCGCCCAGCCCGGTCAGTTGGCTATCCGCGAGCCTGGCGCGGCTGCTGGCGCCGCTGCTGCATCCGGTGTCTCAGATCCACCCTGCTACCCTCCATGGTGAAGGTCAGCCAGCAGCACCAGATTGGCCTCACCTCCAAGGAACGGAATCTTGCTCTTCAGAAAGGGAAGAAGGCCGTGGCAGTGGACTCCAGGCCCCCGACCCCAAATCAAGACAAATCTCTGTCCATTTCTTCGCGTGGAGTTCAGGATCAGGCGGTGACGTCCCAGGGCCTCGATCAAGTACTTGACTTGATTGGCTTCATCGATGCCAAGTGGGACAGCAAGGTTCTTGGCAATACGAACTGGAACGGCACGGATTTGGGCGACATCGACCATATGCGTGTCGACTGGAACAAGGTAGACCTGGGTTACAAACCCATGACTGTCTCATCCACCTCTGCTACACTTGCCGCCAAGATGTTTGTCCACCGCAAGAACGCCGAAGACCTTGAGCAATCCTACGCGGTAAGCTCCTACTCATCCTGTCCGAGTTGCATTTTCACTTCTCTTCTACTCGTCTTCTTTTCCTTATCCATCACCCAGTCCCCGAGATTCTGGCCGAGTAGGCGGATACTCTCTCGAGTAGCCGCCTTCTCGGGTTGAATCTCTACTACCTTGCCTGATTCTTTTTTCTTTTGCTTCTCAGAATAGCGTACTGAAGCAGACCGACTTGCATCGTCGGCTACTCTGGAACCATGCTGTTGCCAGGAGGCGCATTGCCGCCCTGGAAAAAGAGAAGATAGCCGCCGAGGAAGCTGATAAGGAAGTGATGAACAGCACCCTGAGGCTTTCTGAAGTTGAAGGTACGCTTTTAGCTACGCGGTTCTTGCGTTTGGTGTTTACGCCCGCTTCTGCTTTTTGCGCTAACCAATTTTACTCTGCAGGGAAGTTGAAGGTCCTGTCCGACGAGCACGAGAACTGCCGTGCCTTCGTCGAGAATGGCCAGGCCACCATCAAGAGATTGGAAGGTATGTTGCCGTCTTCTCGGCTTGTCTCTGTATTCCTTTCTTCGCTACTTTGTTGATCGTGCTTTGCTTTTCTCAGAAGATCATAAAAAATTTGTCGAGGAGCATCAAGACTGCCTCAAGCCGGCTGAGGTGAAGCAGCAACTGTCCAGCCAGGCTGTCGAGCTGATAAAAGAGCATACTACCGAGATGGAAACCCTCCAGACCCAGCTGCAGACTGCGCTCAAAGACGCCCTCGACTTAGCAGCCGAGAAGGAGGAGCTGCTTGCCGAGAAGAAGAGGAACGAAGCAACAACCAAAGCTAGGGAGAGAACCCTCGAACAGGAGTGCAAGGTGCTGAAGAAGAGCAATGCTGGCCTCTTCACTCAGCTAGAGGAGCTCCGTTTGATTGAGGAGAAGCATCTAGCCAACGAGGAATCTTGGAAGAACCTGCTGCAAGGGTTGCGCTATGACTTGAACAGTAAGTGCTCCCTTTTCTCTGCTTCTCCGCTACTCGGCTGCACCTTTCTTCTCTGCTTCTCGTTTCTGATCTTCTCTCATAGCTTTTGCAGAAGTTTTTCCTGATATCGTGTCTTCTTGCGCGCCTGCCCTGGCCAAGGCCCAAGCAGCACGCGCTGAGAAGGGCGAGCCTATGGACACCCGAGCAGAAATTGAAGAGAGCATCCTGGTCATGCAAGGGCAATTCCAGCGCCTAGCCGGCGTGGGCACCGATCTGGTGCGCGTTGGCTTCCAGCTCCACGGTCTCTTCTGGCCCCAGGACGACGCGCCAACGACCATCCGCGGGCTTGCCCTGAAGCTGCGCGGCGTGAAGGCCGAACTTAAGAAATGGCGCGCCTCGGGAGCTCGGGCGGGTGCAGACATGATGCTGCTCTTCATCACCACTTGGTACGAAAACCTCAATATGCAGATTATCCGCGAGATGCGCCGAGACTCCAGGTGGGAGACGAACCCCGACTGCGTTGCTATCCGCAAGCTGGTTGCGCACGAGGTTGCCCAATATGTTGACACGGCGACCTTCATCGACGGCCTTACTGAGCCCGACACCGAGATGGAGGAGGACGAGGAGGAAGGCGAAGATGAGGAGACGGACTCGGATGATTTGGACTTGAGCTGCTTCGAGTCTCCTGGTGGCAAGGCCGGGAAGGGGAAAGCTGCGGTCATTGCGGATAGCGACGAGGAGGAGGAGGGCGAGAAGATGTCCATCGACACCGCCGCGCTCGAGTTCGGCACCTCGTCAGGAGCTGCCCTCGACGACACCGTCAACCTTCGCGCCCAAGCCACCGGCTCCACCTCCGCGACAACGCCCGTCTCAGTGGCCACGGCCACTTCAGACCAGGTAGCCACCGAGCCCGACGCCGAGGACGAAGCAGCGAAGCTTGTTGATGCCAGCGCAGAGGCGGACGCGACCAATGCCAGCGCCGAGGACGAAGCCGCGAATACTGTCGACGCCAGCCCGGAAGCGGACACAACCAATGCCACTACTGAAGATGAAACAACCAAGGCCAGCACCGAGAACACCTCGTCGACCTGAGTTTATCCTGCAGCTTATTCCTTAAACACTTATCAGATCCCCGGGATGCCGGGTGCAAATGTATCAGACTATTTATGCCGTTTGCTACTCATTTTTATTCACACTTGTTGCTTTCAACTTAATCATTTTGTTCAGCCTTGGCTTGATGTCGGGTTGCGTTATCATGCGAGTCCCCGAGTTGCATTTCTTATTCACTCTCTCTTTTCGTCTCAGCTCTACCCGCAACTTGTTGCTTTTTTGGTATTCGAGTCACAAGAGTTAAAGAGCAGAGCTGCAAATACTTAGCCGCTTAGAAACAATCATAGTAACGCAGCCCACCACTTAGCCGAAAAGATAAGACAAAGAACACTAGTAAAAGCACCCTACTCGGTTCCTGCACTCTTCCTTTCCTTAGTAATTTTTCTTGTGCTCATGGACCTTTTGCTTGTTCTCTTGCTTGCCATGAAGCCGGGTTTCGGACAGCAGCAAAGTCGAAGAGTTGGCATGTAGGTTTAAACACAGTACTCAATGTACCTTTGAATTTTGAAGTAGAGCAACCGAATAGGCAAAAGGTAAAGCCGAGTAGAAACACTTAGAGCAATTTTGGACGAGGGCAGTCCCCGAGTTCATTTTCAGATTGCAGAATAGAATTTCAACTCGGATAAGAGGGTACATACACATCTTTGCTCACGAATGAAAACGACGGAGTAGAGCTACATTCCAAGGGCGCTTGGTTTCCTCTCCAGCTTTATCTGCCCTGTTCGCCTGTGGTGGGCGCGCATCTACAAGATAGTATGCATCGTTGTGCAGCGCTTTGCTCACAATGAAGGGCCCTTCCCATGGAGGAGACAACTTGTGCATCCCGGCTGTGCGCTGCACAAGCCTAAGGACCATGTCTCCTTCTCGGAAAACCCTTGGGTTCACCTTTCGGCTATGATAACGCCGCAGGTTTTGCTGGTAGATAGCCGAACGTGACAGAGTCAGCTCTCTTGCTTCTTCAAGCAGGTCAACGTCGTTTTCTCGAGCTTCTCTCGCCTCCACCTCAGTGTAGAGGGTTACTCGGGGGGAGTCATGCTCTAGGTCTATTGGCAACACGGCCTCAGCCCCGTATACCAAGAAGAATGGCGTGTAGCCGGTTGACCAGTTAGGGGTAGTCCTTAGACTCCACAACACCGCTGGCAACTCGTCTAGCCAACACCCAGGTGTTTTCAGCAGTGGCTCAATCAGCCTTGGCTTTATGCCTGCCAGTACCATGCCGTTTGCTCTTTCCACTTGTCCATTGGAGGCTGGATGCGCAACAGATGCGACATCTAGTCGGATGTGTTTATCTCTGCAGAACCGCACCATTGCCCCCTCTGCGAAGTTTGTGCCGTTGTCGGTGATGATGCTGTGCGGGTAGCCATATCTCAGGATCACATCCTTCAAGAATTTCACAGCTGTGGCCCCATCGCACTTCCGAATAGGCTTCACTTCGATCTACTTGGTGAACTTGTCCACCATAACCAGGATGTGTGTCATGTTACCTCTAGCCGGCTGGAAGGGTCCGACCATGTCCAAACACCAAACAGCAAATGGCCAAGTGATAGGAATGGTTTTCAACTCGGAAGCAGGCATGTGAATCTTGCTTGCAAACATCTGGCAGCCATTGCACTTCCTCACGATATCTTCAGCTTGCTGCAGGGCTGTGAGCCAGTAGAAGCCATGCCGAAAAGCTTTCTTGACCAATGCCCGAGAAGAGGCGTGATGCCCGCATTCTCCTTGGTGTATCTCTACCATAATCTCTTCTCCTTCTTCTGGTTCCACGCAGCGTTGCAGCACGCCGGTGGCACTCCTCTTGTGCAGCACATCTCGGAATATAGTATAGCCCTTGGATCTCCTCTGAATCTGTCTTGCGGCCACCTCATCTTCTGGCAGAGTACCGTCCCTTAGAAAGGATAATATGGGCATGGCCCAACCCGGTGTCTCCCGTGTGGGAAACACTGGTTCGTCCACTTCCATTGGGACAGGCACCTCTGGTTGCTCTCTAGGGTTGGGAGTACTTCTCTGGAGCCCAGATCGATTGGCAAGGACTTCCTCAATGAGTGCGACAGTCCCCGGGTTAAGGACATCAGTCCCCGAGTATGGAGTGGCAGTCCCCGAGTAAGGAGTGGCAGTCCCCGAGTAAGGAGTGGCAGTCCCCGAGTAGGGAGTGGCAGTCCCCGAGTAGGGAATGGCAGTCCCCGAGTAGAGGACGGCAGTCCCCGAGTCAGGAGCAGCAGTCCCCGGGTTTCCTGTAGCATTCTCCCAGTCAATCTCCATGGGATCAGATTCCTCACTTGGCAGAGAAGGAACAAATATGGACTCCGAGTTGGGAGAGGGCTTGATGGATGGCTTCCTCAAGTGCTCCAAGGCAACCCCCGCCGGGATGGATTGCCGAGAAGATCCCAACTTGGACAGCTCGGCTGCCGCTTCGTTCTCTGCTCGGTGAATGTGCTGGAACTCGCAGCCCTCGAAGAATCCAGTCATAGACTGTACCAGGAAGCGATATGATGCCATGTTGGCATCTAGAGCATCCCAAGTGCCAGAGACTTGCTGCACCACCAGATCTGAATCTCCATAGCATATGATGCGCTGCACGCCAACCTCCTTGGCTACTCGCAAGCCATGCACCACTGCCTCGTACTCTGCTACGTTGTTGGACGCCTTGAAGTGAATCTGCAGCACATACTTGAGTTGGTCTCGCTTGGGTGACGTAAGCACTACGCCAGTACCAAGGCCTTCCTTCACCTTCGAGCCATCAAAGTGCATCTTCCTGTAATTAGAGACTGGAGCAGGAGGTTCATACTGCACCTCGGCCCAATCTACCAGAAACTCCGCCAGAATCTGAGACTTGATGGCTTCTCTTCTCGCATACGCGGGCGCATACGCGGCCAGCTCGATTGCCCACTTGGCTACTCTGCCACTCGCCTCCTTGTTGCCCATGATATCCGAGATGGGCGCAGAGCTCACAACCGTGATAGGATGCTCCTGGAAGTAATGCTTTAGCTTCTTGGCGCCCAGGTACACGCCGTAGGTCATCTTCTGGTAATGCGGGTAGTTTTGCTTGGAGCTAGACAGCACTTCACTGAGATAGTACACTGGGCGCTGCACACTCTTGCCTTCTTCTTCTCGCTCCACCACAATCACCACACTGACTACTCGGTTAGTGGCAGCAATGTACAGCAGCATTGGCTCCTTGGGTAGCGGACTAGCCAAGATGGGAGCGCTAGCCAGCATCGCTTTCAGCTCGTTGAATGCCACATCCGCTTGCGGAGTCCAGACAAACTTGTCACTTTTCTTCATCAGTTGGTACAGAGGCAGGGCCTTCTCGCCCTTCGGCCCAGAAAACGGCTCAGAGATGCCAAGCAACCAGTGAACTTCTGTACATCCTTCAGGGATCTCGGTAAAGACATGCTCTCAATAGCTTTTATCTTTGAAGGATTGGCTTCAATGCCCCGACTAGACACCAGGAAGCCGAGTAGCTTGCCAGCCGGGACACCAAAGGTGCATTTACTCGGATTCAGCTTCATTTTGTACTTGCGTAGGTTAGCAAAGGTTTCCTCCAGGTCGGCAAGCAGAGTATGTGTTTTATTCGTTTTGATGACAATGTCATCTACGTACACCTGCACATTCTTGCCGAGCTGGTCGTGCAAGCATTTCTGCATGCATCTCTGATAGGTTGCACCCGCATTCCTCAAGCCAAAACACATGACACGATAGCAATAAGCCCCGTACGGGGTAATGAAAGCAGTCTTTATTTGATCAGCAGGATTGAGTGCAATCTGGTGGAAACCAGAGTAGGCATCTATGAAAGACAGCAGTTCACAACTAGCAGTGGAATCGATCACCTGATCGATGCGAGGTAACGGGAAGGGATCCTTGGGGCATGCCTTGTTCAGGTCGGTGTAGTCGACACACATGCGCCATGCAGTAGCAGCCTTGGGATCCTCCTTCTTCTTCTCGACCATGACCGGGTTGGCTAGCCAATCCGGATGCAGCACCTCCATGATGAAATTGCTTATCAGCAGCTTGGTGATCTGGTCGCCAATGGCTTTCCTTCTCTCATCTCCGAAGCGGCGCATAGCCTGCTTCACTGGCTTGGCGTCAGGACGCACATGTAATGAGTGCTCAACCAACTCCCTCGGGACTCCTGGTAAATCTTCATTGGACCAGGCGAATACATCCCGATTCTCACGAAGGAAGTGGATGAGCTCGCTTTCCTATTTCTCCGCCAACCCGGAGCCAATGATGGCTACGCGGTCGGGGAACTCGGGGTCGACCTGGACCTTCTTGGTTTCCTGGGATGCCTGGAACGCGGTCCCGTGTTGGGTACCCGGCACGCCCTGCGCGCCAGCTTGCGCGGATTGCGCCATGGCCACCACCTCATACATCTTCTTCTTCTCGGCAGCATCACCATCGACTCCGCCAACTGGGAACTAGCAGAGGCACACTCCATGGACTTCTTGTAATCACCAAAGATAGTAATTATGCCATTGGGACCAGGGATCTTCATCTTCAGATATGCAACATGAGTAGAGGCCATGAACTTGCTCAGAGCGGGCCTGCCGAGTAGAGCATGGTAAGGGCTCTGATGATCAACCACTTCGAACTGCAGGCGCTCTGTGCGGCAGTTCTCCCTGGTGCCGAATAGCACATCTATCCATACTCGGCCAATCGGGTTGCACGAGATCCCGGGCACAATACCATGGAAGGTGGTCTTGCTGGGCAGCAGCATGTTCTCGGCCAGCCCAAGCTTCTCGAGTGTGTCTTTGTACACGATGTTGATGCTGCTGCCGCTGTCGATTAGCACCTTGCCGAACCTCACATTCTTATCGGGACCCAGGAAAGTAGGATCCAGCACCAAGGCGTAGCTACCCGGGTTGGGCATCACCTTGGGATGATCTACTCGGGACCACCTGATCTCCTGGTCACACCAATACATGTAGTGAGGGACAGCAGGAATCACTGCATTGACCTCCATGGCACGCCTGTGTTGTGATTGCTTGTCGACTGGCTCCGAAGTGAAGATCATGTAGCTCTCATGGTGCTCTTGGTACTGGTTGGAGCCTCCGCCCCCATTGCTGCCGTTGTTGTTGTTGCCCTGATAGTTGTTGTTGCCTCTGTTGTTGTTGCGGTTGTAGTTGTTGTTGTTGTTGTTGCGGTAGCTCTCATTGTTGAAGTGACGGTTGGCTCCTAAAGCCACTTGGTTCACATTTTCTCTTCTCGGGAACACTGGCGGCCGAGCTGCGGGTGCGCGAGTAGGCTGCACATTGGCATTGGCCGCTGGCAGAGGAGGAGGAGGAGGCAAGCCATCATTCTTGATCACATCCCACCACCACTGCCGAGTAGTGTGGTTAGCAGGCCTTGAGGGGCGGTGAGTGTGAAAACTGCATGGGCCATCCTTCATGTCGTCAAAGACGAACTTCCTCGGCTGCTCGGAGTTGTCGCTACCCGACTGAGGAGCACGGAATGGTTTCTTGTTGCCCTGGCCCTGGTTCTGGTTCTGCCCGTAGGCTCCAGCAGGTTTTTGCCTTTGGCTACCCCCAGCTCCAACAGCCACTGCATTCACCTCTTCAGGGTCATACCGAGTATCTATTCGGTCACCCCTGCGCTTGTTGCGGAACTCGTTGCACTTGCAGTTGCTGAAGTTTCTTCTCGGCTCAGAGGAGTCCATTAGGGGCTGAGTAGGATCACCGAGTGCGTACTGATCCGCAATCTTGATGGTCTCCGCCAGAGTGTTTGGCATCTCCCTCTGCAACCTCTGCCACAGCATACTGCCATGTCTGCAACCCTGCGCAAACCAAGTGATGGTCTGGGCCTCGTTCACACCTTCACAGGTGTTCCTCAATGTGCTCCACCGAGTAAGGTACTCGCGGTCCGTCTCATCTTCTCGCTGCCTGCAGGCGGACAACTGCTGTGGCCTATTCGGCCTCTTGTAAGTGCTCGTGAAGTTGCTGATGAAGGCGTCTGAGAAGTCCAGCCAGCAATTGATGCTGTTCTTGGGCAAGTTGTTGAGCCAAGTGCGAGCTGGACCCTCTAGCATCTGCGGGACATAGCGCACCGCCCATCTCCTGTTGCCGTTCGCGATATGAACCGCGGTGACATAGTCATTGAGCCAATCTTCCGGCTTGGTGCTACCGTTGTAGCTCTTGGTGCCCCTTGCGAGCTGGAAGTTCTTCACGGACGGCTCGTTCATGATGCGCGGGCCAAAGCACTCGGGGCCAGGAGGACCCGTGTTCTCCAGCCGGGCTGACAAGTTGATCCGGTCCAGCTGATGCCTTGCGTCTCCAGGCGCCAACACGGTCCAGAATGTCATAGCCAGCCATCTCCATGGCCGAGTAGCCGTCATCATATCTGTCCACCTGCGCAGCTGCAGGCTGCTCCACCGGGTTGGCGATTGGCGCCACTGCGCGCGGCTGCTGCCTCTGCCGAGTAGGCTGAGCAGCGGGACGCTGAGAAGGACCTGGGCGCGCTCCACCTCGGGCCTGGCTTTGAGCTTGATGGGCTTGGGAGCCTGCTCTTGCAGCGTTGTGTTCCTGCCCGGGCTGCTGCGGCACAGCGAGCTGTTTCGCGGCAGCAGCCGGGTCGTACACCTGCATTTGCCTATCTCTGGCGGAACGTCCGCTGCGGCTCTTCTCGCGGCTAGGGTGCGGAGAAGAGGCCTGATCGTTAGATCTAGCCGCGTGCGAGTGCACCACCTGCGAGGCTCCAGCACCCGGGTTGGCTTTCCGGAACTCCTCATTCTGCCTAGCAGCCTCTAACACCAACTCGTTGAGCCTTTCCTGCTGCCTAACGCGCGCGTCGCCGTCGAGACGAGGCAACTCGGCGGCCACGGCCTCTGCAGCTCTAAGTGTCTTGGCGGGTGTGCTGTATCTAGGCCTAGTGGAAGTGTTTGCAGTGGCAGACTGAGCGGGAACCTCTACAACTGTCGCCATCTCGGCACCAAGGTTGCGCCGCGTGGCGCCTACTCTGCTAGCTCTCCTAGTGACTGGCGTGAAGCCGTGAGCCTTGTTGTACTCAAGCTGATCTAAACTAAGCTCTAGCCTGATCTTGTCCAACTCCGCCTGCTCGGCGAGCAGCTCCTGGCGCTGCCTGTCGAGCTGCTCCTTCATGGTCAGGAGCTCGAGGTCGGTGGGAGGCGGCATGCCATTCCGCCCAGCCGACGCGGGAATGGTCGGAGTGGTGGAGGGAGGGAGGTTGCAGTCCTTCTCGTAAGGCCTGTGGGTCCTGCCACCAGCGCTCGCGCCAGCAAGATCCTCGACGACGACCGCGGCGCCCGCAGCAGCTGCGCCGGCGTTTGCCGCCAAGCCGGTCACCATCACCTCAGCGCGGTTCGCAGAACGGCGCGCAGGCCTTCCGCGAGAAGTGATCACAGCAGGAGGATCCTCCGCGTCATGCACCAGCTCGGGGTAGTCGCGGTCGATGACGGTGGCGACGTAGACGAGGTGCGCGCCGAAAGAGATCACCGTGCCGCCCTCCGGCATGGCCTTGCCGCCGAAGTCGCCTGCGTTGTCGGTGACGAAGTCGAAGGAGCCGAATCTGTGGACAAGGCCACAGACTACGCGCTCCGCTGACGAAGATCCCGTCCGAACAGAAACTCCAGCCAGCGCCGCTTGTTGCCCCACGGTGGGCGCCAACTGTCGTGGTGGTGTCACGGCAGATGCCATAGGATGGCTAAAGATGTGGGGACGAAGGACGCTGGAGGTGCTCGGGGAGGGATCACGCGACGAGTAGACGCGTGAGGTGAAGATCAAACACTGCAAACAACACGATCTACCCAGGTTCAGGGCCCTCGTGAGGAGGTAAAACCCCTACTCCTGCCTTTCTCTATGTATTCTGGTGTATCACCGAGTAGCCACAGTACAAATGTTCTTGCTACCGAGTAGCCACTCTTCCCTCTCCGGGTAGGATTAGGTCAAGAATCTCTACGTGAGTTCTAGTAACGCTATGTGGTGTGTGTTCGTCCGTCCCTCGCGCAGGAGGCGGCTGGGCACCTTATATACCCGGTGCCCTGCCGGATACAGCCAAATACAACAAGTGTCGACATTGTGTGCACATCGTCCTTCTTCCGAGTTCCCGCTGACAGCTTTGGCTTCTAAGCTTGTCCTGATGCAGAAAGTCGTTGGGCAAAACGAAGTAACCAGTCTGTTATCACTGTGCGAACACAGAGTAGGTCCCCCCTATCCTGCGACGCCCTGCTGCCACACTGTCGCTGTCAGGCACGCCGTCCCCAGGTGAACAGTGCTGTGAACAGTGCCAACTACGGACCCGGGATACGCGGGATCCTGTGTCAGAACGGCTCCTTTGACTTCTGGCCCGAGTAGGTTCCCGCCAGTTTTACTCGGGCCAACTCTTCTACTCGAACAGATATAACTTGCTTGATATCTCCTTCTGGTCATCTTTTTGTGAGACCGAGTAGCAGTCGACCGGGTAGCAAGTACCGGGTAGGCGGCTACTCGACCAAACCTCTATTCTGATTGTTGCCTTTACCACTTGCCTTTACCCTACTCGGGGGTAACCCCCCGACAGTTTCACACTTGCATTCTCTCAAATAAAGTGGTAGACGGTGGATATAAAGAATTACATGTGAGATTACAATAACATGTTTAACATTGAGTACTTTCATATGGGCATCACGTCCTAGCATAGATCTCTACGGTCATATTGATCCCTCTTATACTCCACCAAGATGCGAAATAAATCATAACACCTCGATAATTAAGGAAAAACCAGAGTATAGCTTTAAGCAATATGACATGAAGTTGAAGTAAGAACTTGCTAGATCTAGTCATGGAGATTGATTAGTGTCACTTCAAATCCCCGGTAACAAGGTACTCCTTTTTATCCCTAGTGAGGTAACTAAGAAAGGTTTAACAAAACCTAAGTGGATCGCTGAACTTCTGTCACTTTCATAGCACTAGCCACCCCCTGTTACTCCAACTAATGAACCCATCACCCCACACACACTCTCAAGAACTAGATTGATCAAAGCTAGCAAATAAGAACGGGGTACATAAGATACATCTACTCAAATAACTCAAGAGAAACAATTGCAATCTCAGATTCAATAACTCATAGAAAAGATCCACCACATAGGAATTACAACGGTGCCCGTAATCATGTGAGGCAGCTCATATGGATCTAATTAGTGAAGCACATAGAGAGAGAGATACAAGTGCTACTTCCACAAACCCATAGCCCTGGGGTGGACTACTCCCTCTTGATGGAGATGTCGATGGAGATGACGTTGGAGGGGTAGGAGATCACACCGGTGGCGCCCCGTCGGAGTTTTCCCCCTCCAATCTGGAACTTCTGGCCTCTATTTTGGTGTTTCGGTGTTTCGGCGGCGCTCCCCTCCGTAAGGGTACGGGGACCTTTTTTATAGTCGGTTTTAGGTCAAGACGGAGTCGGTAAGTCGAAGATGGAAGGAATTGTGGCCACAGGGGCCAAAAGGGGGCCTCTCATGCGACCAAGGAATCTGGCCGTGTGGAGGGTCCTCTTTTGAGCCTCCTTGCCCAATTCTCGTGGATCCTTCGCCCGCAAGTCTTCTCCTTTCAAGAAAATGACCCCCGCGGATTTTCAGGTGATTTCGCGGAAGTTTGCCCCCTGAAACGTCAAAAATATAGAAAATAGGGTTTCTGACAGGCAGGGTTAATTCCATAAAAGTTGGGGGACTTTGTAATTTAACCCCAAAATACTATAAAACATTGAATTATACCCTTATATGATGCAATATGTAATAGAAAACCATGTGAAAATATGCAAAATTCATCTATGCATTTTACATGCATCAACATCCCCAAGCTTAACCCATGCTCGTCCTTGAGTATGAAGGTGATAAAACTAAGATGGGTTTTGCATATCGAAACAATCATGGGATATCAAGGAGGATTATTCATGCTACATATAATCAAATGATTAATACTAGAAATGAGTAGCAATATACAATTCATGTTGTAAGAAATATCAAATATGCTAGCAAAGATGCTTCATGAAAGTTCACAAAGTGTATAATGAAATAAAAGCACTATGGACCAAATGCATACACAAAATGAAAAATAAAATCCTATATTGGTCAAAGAATAGCATAATGGAGAATAGAAAATATGGTGGACACTTTGGAGAAAAATTGAGTAGAGGTAAAACATGATCAAGTCTTATTTAGCCTCTAAATTATTCAACTAAAATTACTAATTGAAATGTGGTATCCATTGATCTAGGACTCTCATTGCCCCTTTATCACTAGCATCTTAAAATTTTGAGTATTGAATTAATGAGAATGACAAGGTGGTTGAAAGCCTCATGCCCCGTGAGTGTGAAAACCTACTCCATGATTACTCAACTTAAGATTCATAATAAGCTTTGTACAATCATAATAAGTTAATGACATCATAGAGAACCGCAAAGAGGTACCTCTTGCTCCATGACATGGAACAAGCCCATGTTACAATGACAAGATGAACAACGGAGTAGACTCATCATCCTTTTTATTTTAATTCACTATTATGCATAGCTTCTTATTTTATTATAGGATGTGTTGTGAGTCACTCAAGCTGTAAGTAAATTTCCACCATGATAAAGCATGGCTTGGGTTAGCGGCCCAATGCGTTTCTCTAGTCATATAGATACTTACTCATCAAAACTTACTATTCCTCTATTTCATTTCGGCATGGAAGGAGTCCAAAAACAAAAGTACATGATCAACCAAATGTAAATTTTTTTGTGCAATGTTGAAAGCTTTCCGGTGATACACGTTTATAGCTAGATCCCAACCACACACTTGTCAAACGCAAAACTTGTGGCTCCCATTATTGGGTCATGTTTATTAGATGCATAAAAAGTAAAGTGTGCCTTCAAAGTTCGTGAGAGTCCTATCCCAAGTTCAACCCATGACAATTAACAAGTGAATATCTTAATTTAGAACATAATAACACAATAACATGGTGAACATACTCGGAATAGCAATGAAGCTAATGGGAAGATATGGTGGACTCACTGGAAATACTTGGCTAAGGAGTGTTGGAAACAAGTTTTTACTTGTTGGAATTTTTAAATTTTTGGGCTAGTAAGAGGGAGATAGTTGACCAGCTACTATGCATGCATATGTCCATTGAACTACTCATTTCATGACAAACTAAATAAACCAGAAATTAACATAAGGACATGAATAAGAGATAGCTCAAGACAACATTATTGCAAATTTCTACACATAAAAAGCCTATAAATCATGCAAACATATGTAGCTCTTCAAATCAACCATGGCATCCCTATTCCAAGTCATAATACTAGCATCCAATACATTCCAACCCCAAACTCCAGTAGCTCAATCTCATATAAAATGATGGTGGTGGTCTTATCAAAACAAAAATAAAAATAAAAACTAGACGCTTCAAGTCTCTACGATAAATGCTTTGCTTAGAAAAACAGAAAGTAGACGTGTGCTAACCAAAAGAGTGTAGATCCAGTGGGGTGTTCATCACATCCCCAAGCTTATGGCTTTCACCATTCCTGGATTTCTTGAGGCGCAACTCCTCTATTCCCTGTGGAAAAACTTCACAAAACATGTTTCTCCCATTCTTTTTCTGTGGGGTGAGATTAGCAAGGACAAACAAATCACATGCTTGATGTGCAAAATTCCAAATCAAATGCTCCAGTAGATAGAAAATAAGGTTAATTATGTTGTATGTTCACTCTATTGCTTGAAAGAATCATGGATTCGATTCCCAAGCCCAAAGAGTGCATAAAACAAAAGAAGGCAGAATCTGTCCAGAAAAGCAGCAGCAGCAAAACGAACGTTTTTCCCTAATCTAGACTCGTCAAAACATTAAGACAATGTTTGTTCTTACAGAGGACAAAAAGTTGCAGAACATACTAAAAAATTAGCTCAATCCGACATACCAATAAAAAACGTAAAATCATACGATGAGCAGACTCGTGCTGAAACAGAAATTTCATGCACTAGGATAGCAACTTATAAGTCCAAATGGGTTTGACTTGACTCTTTATTGAAAACTCCAGAATTAAAACAAAAAAAACTAATCTCTTGAGACAGCAAGAGGACACTAGGAAAATCCAAACAAAAAAACAACGGGTTGCCTCCCGTAAGCGCTTTCTTTATAGCCATATAGCTAGGCTTTACTTACTTGATAATCAAGAGGGATAAAGCTCATGAGGGAGCTTGTTCTTCAGCGTGCCCCTCTTCCTTGGGAAGTGCTCCATGCTTTTCTTGTGAGGTAACTTAAACTTGACATTCCCTTCCTTGGAGTCTATGATTGCACCTGTAGTACGAAGAAAAGGTCTACCCAAAATAATAGGACTAGGGGATTTATCCCCCATGTCCATAATAATGAAATCAAACGGGTACGAAAGTCATGTGCAATTCAATCATAACATCTTTTACTTGTCCTACAGCATGTTTAGTAGAGTTATCAGCAAGGACAAATTCACTTGAGCACTTCTCTAAATTTTCTAGTTCTAGCAATTCATATAATTCTTTAGAGAGTACCGATACACTAGAACCTAGATCTAACATAGCATGGTGAATTTCTTTTCCAATTGAAACTAGCACCTTGGGGATCCATGCATCCCAAGCTTAGGAGGTATCATGGCCTCATTCTTGTACCTAGCAATTTTTTCTTGCAAGACATGATTAGCAATATAGATCCAAAGCCAGGTTGATTAACATTTATAGTGGATCACTAGCAAATTTTTGTAGAGTAGCAATAAGTTCTTGCAAGCTACTTTTTTCTAAATCAAGCAATGGATCCTTAATTTCAGTAAGCATCATAATTTCCTCTACTTTAATCTCTAATTTAGCTAGCATGCTTGATTCATGGGGACTAATTTCATCTTTGCTAGCAAGATAAGACATATATGGAAGTAAATATTCAGGGTACTTCACTATTTCATTCAAAGTTTCTTCTAAGATAGTAGGGACATGCTCACTTGTATTCTCAGCAATATGATCAATATTTTCAACAATAGGAGCAGCAATAGTAATAGAATTCATTCCTACACTAGGTTGTGCTTGTGGCTTTCTGCTGACATGCTTAATAGAGTTGCTTGATTATCAGCTAATTTTGACAATGCTTTATCTAAATTCGAAGATTGAAGTTGCAATCCTTTAATATCACTACTAATGGATGCAATAGACTTATTTAACTCATGTATCATAGAATTGTGACTAGCAACTTGTTCCATAAGAAATTTATTAGATTTAGAAATTTCACTAGAGGGCTTCCACTTATTTTCATTAGCATTAGGATATGGAACAAAAGGTTTATTTGGCACATAAGGAGGTTTACTATATGAATTATAAGCATTACCAAAACCATTTCTACCATAATTCCTAACAAAATTAACATCCACACTTTCAGAATTACTACCAACTAGCTCATGCAAAGGCACATTCTCCATATTTTGTTTATTAATAAAGGCAAGAATAGTGTCCATTTTAGAAGACAAATCATTGGTTTCTTCAATTGAGTTTATTTTCTTAGTGGGATTGGGTGCTCTTTCAGTATTCCATTGACTATAATTTTGCAATATGCTTTCTAATATGCTCTTAGCCTCACCTACAGTTTTACTCATAAAGGCACCTCCAGCAGCATAATCAAGTATATTTCTAGACATGTAGTTTAGACCATTATAAAAAGAGTGTAGTATGGTCCATTCATTTACTCCATGTGATGGGCATGTTATAATCATTAATTTAATTCTATCCCATGCCATGGCTACATATTCATTATCATTTTTCCTAAATGAGAGGATATTATTCCTATTTTGCAAAATTTTAATGGGAGGGTAATATTTCTAATTAAAGCTTCTTTTAAATCATCCCAAGACTTTATACTAGCTCTAGGTAGTGAAAGTAACCATTCTTTAGCCTTTCCTCTAAGTGAAAAAGGAAATAATTTCAGTTTTAAAACACTACTTTCCACATTTTTAAATTTTTGCATATCACAATTTTCCATGAAATCATGAAGATGCATAGAGGCATCCTCCATAGCATACCACCAAATTGCTCTCTAGTAATTAAATTTCATAAAGTAGGACTTACTTCATAGCTTTCCTTGTATTTCATGTGTAGTAATTGGCCCTAGCAATGAATTGGTCATTGGGTGTATTTGTGTAGTCACTTATTTAGTTCTATCACCCATTTTAACAGTTTTTATGTAGTTTTTATTTTTTATGCAAAACAAAAAGTAAAGTAACTAGGAAAATTTGAAAATACTAAAAATAAACTAGATAACTAAATGCAAAACTAAAATGCAAACTAAAATAAAATATCAAGACAAAACAAAAACAAGAACAAGAACAAAACAAAAACAAAAACAAGACAAGAAACAAAACAATCTACTTGAAAGAGGTGGAGATAGAAAGGACGGTACTCACGTAGGTGCAACCTCCCCAAGCTTAGGTGTTTGCACACCTTCTTGGTGATGAAGACTTCTTGTGAGCTCCCTTGGACAACTCCTTCACCATGGCTCCCCGGCAACGGCGCCAGAAAAAACGCTTGATGGCTAGGTTGAGACTCCAAGTGCAGAGTGTGTAGCTAGTGGCAAGACTTCTTCCCCATGAGTGTGACTCAAGGTTTATATCGAACTCTTGGGGAGCCAGTATTTCACAGTTTGTCTTCCAAGCTTCCTCCAGGATCCTGCAAACAGGTAGAGAATTTTGTGCCCTCAACCTCACCAAGTGGTTGTCAAGCACAAGGTGTGAGACTTCTAAATTGCAATGCAAAACTGAAAGTAATGTGCAATAATTAAATCTACTACTAAATGAAAATGAGAAAATAATGCAATGGATTGTTTTTGTATTTTTGTGATGCAAGTGGTGATGGAGATAATGTAAATTCGAATTGGAGATGCAACTAAAGTAAAGTGCAAGTAAAGTAAATTGCAGCAAAGTAACTAGAGTGTTTTCTTATAATTAAAATAGGACCGGGTTCATGGTTTCACACTTGCGTTCTCTCAAATAAAGTGTAGACGGTGGACATAAAGAATTACATGTGAGATTACAATAACATGTTTAACATTGAGAACTATCATATGGGCATCACGTCCTAGCATAGAGATCTCTACGGTCATATTGATCCCTCTTATACTCCACCAAGATGCGAAATAAATCATAACACCTCGATAATTAAGGAAAAACCGGAGTATAAGCTTTAAGCAATGTGACATGAAGTTGAAGTAAGAACTTGCTAGATTCTAGTCATGGAGATTGATTAGTGTCACTTCAAATCCCCGGTAACAAGGTACTCCTTTTTATCCCTAGTGAGGTAACTAAGAAAGGTTTAACAAAACCTAAGTGGATCGCTGAACTTCTGTCACTTTCACAGCACTAGCCCCCCCTTACTCCAACTAATGCACCCATCACCCCACACCGCTCTCAAGAACTAATTGATCAAAGCTAGCAAATAAGAACGGGGTACTAAGATACATATACTCAAATAACTCAAGAGAAACAATTGCAATCTCAGATTCAATAACTCATAGAAAAGATCCACCACATAGGAATTACAACGGTGCCCTAATCATGTGAGGCAGCTCATACGGATCTAATTAGTGAAGACATAGAGAGAGATATACAAGTGCTACTTCCACAAACCCATAGCCCTGGGGTGGACTACTCCCTCTTCATGGAGATGTCGATGGAGATGACGTTGGAGGGGTAGGAGATCACACCGGCGGCGCCCCGCCGGAGTTTTCCCCCTCCAATCTGGAACTTTTGGTCTCTCTTTCGGTGTTTTGGTGGCGCTCCCCTCCGTAAGGGTACGGGGGACCCTTTTATAGTCGGTTTTAGGTCAAGACGGAGTCGGTAAGTCGAAGATGGAAGGAACTGGGGCCACAGGGGCCAAAAGGGGGCCTCTCACGCGGCCAAGGAATCTGGCCGCGTGGAGGGTCCTCTTTTGGGCCTCCTTGCCCAATTCTCGTGGATCGTTCGCCCGCAAGTCTTCTCCTTCCAAGAAAACGACCCCCGCAGATTTTAAGGTGATTTCGCGGAAGTTTGCCCCCTGAAACGTCAAAAATATAGAAAACGGGGTTTCTGACAGGAAGGGTTAATTCCATAAAAGTTGGGGGACTTTGTAATTTAACCCCAAAATACTATAAAACATTGAATTATACCCTTATATGTTGCAATATGTAATAGAAAACCATGTGAAAATATGCAAAATTCATCTATGCATTTTACATGCATCAATGTTACACGCGCATCAAGCTAATTTCTGGCGCCGTTGTCTAGGAGGAAAATAATTTCTGCAAGGGGGGTCTCTCGCTTCCAATCTCTTTACTTTGTTTTGGTTTTGCTTAGTTTATTTTATTTTTTCTTGTTTGCTTCTCTTTATCAAAAACACAAAAAAATAGTTCCTATTCTAGTTGTTCTTTTATCCTGTTGTTAGTCTTGCTAAAATGAGTGTTCCTGAAGTTGAGGTTCGTTATTTTAAACAACAAGGGGGAGAAAGTTTGAAAGATGCTTGGTATAGAATAAGTGATGCTCATCATAGATGCAATAGGAAATATTCCACTTTAATCCTTCTTAGGAATCTTATGTTATCATTACTAGCTGGTATAGGTATGTTCTAGACACTCTTACAGGCGGTAATTTTCTGGGAACACCTGCTTTGGAAGCATATAATTTGATTGAAAGTTTAGTTGGAACACCACCTACTAAGGTTGGTAAAACTGAGATAACTTTGGATGATGTTATTAAAAAGCTAAACTCTATGGAGATAAATTTTCCAAATTTCCTTGACAATGCTAGCAAAGTTAATGAATCAATAGTAAGTATCAACAAGAGAATTACTGTTTTAGAAACTTGCAATATCCATGATAGTCAAAATATGAGGATTGGTAAATTAGAGGAGGCTATGGAAACTTTAAGCTCAACTTTTTCTTCTCTTAAGTTTAAGCGGGAGAAGCCTTCTATGGGAAAAGAGAAAAAATTATGTATGTCCCCAAGGTGCCTAAACCAAAATCCCCTAATGTGCTTAAAATTAATAAAACATTTAGTGAAACTAAAAGTGATTTTCATGTTGAATCATCTTCAAGGGTGTCTAAGGTACCAATTGCTACAAGTGGTGTTTTGGAAGAAATTATTGATTCGGATGCTTCTTCACTTGAAAACACTTGATTCCACTTTTCTGGGCCTAGCTAAAAGGCGTTTAAAAAAGCACTTCTTGGGAGATAAACCATGGTTTTATTTTTGTTTTGTCTTTCTCTGCTTTCTTTGAGTAAAGGGTTTGTATACTTCTGTAGCAACTCCTCTGTATCTTTATTTTCGTGTTTTAGTTGTGCCAAGAAAATTTTCTAGCGAAAGTTGGAGTTGGTTTTGGATTTCTGCACAGGAAACATATTTCTGCTGTCCTCCGTAAAAAATCGTATAAATTCCAGAAAGATCAAAATGGCCCGAAAATTTTTATGCTTATTCCTCAGCTAATTCCGAAACTTTTTTGATCTGAGCAACGTAAGTGCCCCGAAAAAAAATTCGCCTTTACAGACTGTTCTGGATTTGGCATATTCTTCCATGTTTTCTTTCCTTTGCTATGTCAAGTGGATTTCTTTGCTTCACGAAACATCAGTGGCTGTAGCTAATGTTTAAAAGTATCAATATCACTTGTGCCCATGCAGAACCCATGGATTTCTTATTGTTGCACTTACGCTCTAATGTAAATTACTTTGAGTGTGGTGTGAAGGAAGTTTTCAAGGGTCAAGAGAAGAGGGTGATATAATGCGATCAAGAAGAGTGCAAGGTCAAAGCTTGGGGATGCCCCCGCGGTTCATCCCATCAAATTCTAAAAAGACTCAAGCATCTCATCTTGGGGATTCCCAAGGCATCCCCTTCTTCATCAATGCTGAAATCTCACAACTGAGTTGATCAAGACAGAGCCCATATTGTCAAATGGATGCACGGGAAGCTACTTAACTTAGAGGACTTGGTATTGTCTTTGTTCCTGGGTGGCATTCCGCAAGTGAACACCCCTCGGGGAGACACTCAACTCTCATCAACCAAACAACCAAATCCTCCCAGGTGGTTCATTGAAGTTTATACTTAGAATTTTTCCACAACATTGAGTATAACAGATTTGTATGCTAAGTACTAAGTCTCCAAAATAACAAGGCTAAAGGATGGCTACACACTATACTTGGGTTTTGCATAGCATAATAATAACTTAGTAAAATTTCCTATCTTGCATACTAATCATAAACACTAGTTGTGCATAGTAAAAATAAGGGAGATTTGATGGTGTCACTTTCCTTGGCAATAGGAGGAACAATCACAACAAGTATAACAGCAACAAGAGTAGACTTGATCCTCTTCATAATCTAGTACAAGCAAAACAAGCCACACATAAACATACAAAGAAAACATAACATAGAAAACAAAATAACAATACAAAAATATGTATGCATGATATGCAATGATTAAATTAATGCACAACAATTACTACAAGCAAGAATTACTAACAATGATGTTCTATTATGTTAATAACAAATTTATTATCAAATTTAATTATTAACATTACTAGAGTTTTAATATAGGCTAATATGAATATTAATAGAGTTTCTCTTACAAATTTGCACTAATAAATTTTCTATTACTTTTACTGGATAGAGGGAATCAAAACAAAACTATAGCAATTTGGATCACCTAAAAAGGATTTATAGATTAAAAGTTATGCCCAATTTAGTGATTAATATAGATATACAAATAACATGTGAGTGCACGTTGTGCTGATTTCAAAAAGTCGAAGATCATCAAAATCGGAGCTACAGACCTAACGATTTGGTGATTTTTCTACAATTTTAATTCAATTCAAATCATATTTGACCGGGATTTGACTACGCTGACTAGGCGGGCCACACGGCGCGCTGCGATTGATGCGAGGCTGGCGCGGCGGCTGACACGGCAGCTGACGAGGCGGTGATGAGGCGTACCGTTTCACCTTTAGATCTGGGCCGTCGGTGCAGATCGGACGGTGTAGAGGTGGCGTTGACGTTCGGCGGCGATGGATCTCGCTGGAGTCAGGGCAGACGACAGTGCGCCTCAGCGAGGATGTCAGCGTCGTTCTCGGTGATCCCCAGATGCGCAGAGGGTACGGGCGGGTGCGTCTCGTCGCGTGGATGCTCCTTCCCGCCTCGATCTTCCTCCTCCTTGCAAGGAACGACGACGACGAACAGCTCCCGAGGAGCGGGACGAAGGCGACCCCGGAGAGCAGAACGGGGCGGTGACACAAGCTAGGGTTTCAGGACGGGGGCACGCATGTCGAGGGAAACCTTATATAAGGGGTAGTGGCGTGGGGAAGGGGTTAGGATTGGGTCGCGGTTGGTTTCCGGATTCGACACGGCGGCACAGTCGAGCGCGGACGTTGAGGGGCGACGTCATCCGTGACGTCACGCACGCGTCATGGGCGGGGCCCACCTGTCGACATGAGCGAGAGAGGGGGAAGGGTGCGGGATCTTGGCGGGTCGTTGTTGGGATCGTGATGGGCTCGACCTTCTCGCGGTGTTGCGCGCGCGAGAGAGAGCGAGGGAAGATGGGCTGGGCCCGAGAGAGATGGGCTCGGTGCGCTGGCTGTTTTCTCTTTTCTTTTTTCTTTTCTTTTCTATTTTTAATTGAACTGATTCGAATTCAAACGAAAAACTAGTCAAAACTTTTCAGAAAAAATTTGAGAAATTATGTTTTGAAAAGCTTAAAACTTAAGGAACATTTTGGTACTATTATTTCCCAAAACTAAATTACTTATTTTTGGAAAATGTTTAAAAACCAAAAAGTGATTTAAGCGGTAATAACACCTAAAATTTTATGTTTATCAAATTATAAACCAATTTTTATGAAATCAAAATGCAGGAATGCTACGATGCACATGAATGTATGATGGTTTTAAATTTTTTAATTTTTTCAAAAACCTGTTATGTTACAGACTACCCCCCCCCCCTCTTAATAGGAATCTCGTCTCGAGATTCGAGAAGGCTAGCAATTAGGTTGGAAAAGGTTATGAGGTAGGCTATCACCCTTAAAAGATTATCCTTGAGATTGTTCTTCCACCATGCAATTGGGGTAATGGAACATGTGATGGGATAAAATGAGTTAGAGTTTACCATTCACCAACTCCATGTTGATATGACTGACATGCCCCTCCTTGAATGCATTGGGCTTGGCAGCTTCTGTAGTCTTCTGCTCTGGGAAATCAGTTGCATAATGTCCCTTGTTTCTGCACTTGAAACACATCACCTGACTAAGATCTCTTTTCTTCTCATGGTTGTGGTTGTGGTGTACATTGTCATTTGAGTGACCATTGCTATAACCATTGGTTTCTTTGAGTCCTTCAATGTGATCATGACCATGTTGAGAGTGTCCATTCCCACCATTGTGATGGTTCTCATGTTTGTGAGCATTGTGTCCTCCATTGGATGTGTGCCTTTTATGTGAGGGTCCGGAGTGGTATTTTCCACCATTACTGTACTTCCTCTTCCGGTTTTCCTCCTTTATCATGTTGTTATCCAAACTAATGGCTTGATCCAATAGAGCTTGATAATTTGGGGCATATACTACAGACAAAGGTATCTTCAGCTCTCCTTTAAGTCAATTGATAATTTTGTTCCTTCCTCTTGGCATCAGTGTCTATGTCCTCTGGTGCATACCTAGATAACGAGCAGAAATCCTCCATGTACTCTTTCAGGGTTCTATCTCCCTGCTTCAGACTACGAAACTCCTCCTTCTTGAGGTTCATTATCCCAGATGAGATATGTGCATTGTGGAATCCCTCCTTGAAATCATCCCAAGTCAAGCTTTCTAGCGGATGAGTCACTTGATAAGTTTCCCACCACATTGCAGTGGGTCCTTCTAACAGATGTGCGGTAAATCTAACCTTCTCTGCACCACTGCACTCACAAGTTACTAAGTCCTTGTTGATTGAGCGGAGCCAATCATCTGCCTCTATAGGATCAGTAGCATAGGAGAACTTGTTAGGCCTAAGCCTCAGAAATCTAGCAAGTCTGTCCACTGGGGGTGGTGGTGGTGGGGGTGGATTGTTGTTGTTCATTGCTGCTACAAACTGAGTCATCATTTGTAAAAGTTGGGCTTGGGAAGTGAGCATCTGCTGCATAGCATTGTTGTTTTTGTTCTCATAGTTGTTGGGGTCACGACGAGGAGGCATACATGGGTTTTTAGCATAGATGAGTAAAAGATAGATATATTTATGATGAGAAAAATTTCCTACCCATGCAAAATACAACAAGATAAAAACAACTTAAAACTTTTCTTCCTTAACCCAATTTCATAATTGGGACTTAATTTGTTGATAAACTTTAAGCGAAAGAACTTAGTTGCAAACCTAAACACTCTAGTATTTCCATATCACAAGTTGACAGGTCAATACTCAAACAAAAACTCTAGCTAATGCATTCTTAAATGGTGGTCAACTACTAGGATGGATCATAACTCTTCATGATGATTTCTATGTTCTTGTACATCTTCAACTCCTTTTCAAGGGCATTGATCTCTTCTTCAGCTTCCCGGATATCCTTCTGAGTGTGATAAAGTCTCCATGTAAGTCTTTCCCCAGGTTCTATGATAGCCTCCCATGCAGCACATCTAGCTTACTCGAAGAATGATGTGTATTGTTGTGGGTTAGTGAAGATACAGTCCCCTTCTGTCTTGTGGTCATACTCCTTGCTTCTGTATAGGTGAAGTTGCACCCACCAATACTCTTGGCCATCTTCAATGAAAGGAATACCTTTATAGATTGCTGCTCCTCAAAATCCTAATCTTATCATGAGGTTCTTCAATGCCTTCGGGAAATCAGTCTCACAATCTAGAGTCATGGTTATCAATTGGCCCTTCTTGAATGATTCAAAGAGGTTGGTCGTCTATAAATGAGGTAAGACATTAGAAGATTGAACTATAGGTAGAAGTACTAGAAGAAAAGTTATTCTAGCTTTTTAGAGTAGAATAGATAGTAAATCCTAGGGTCCTTGAAGTCCTTGGTGGTGGCGGAGTTGTAGTTTTTCATCTTTAGGTTAAAAGTCTGGCGGTTGCAAAGTTGAAGCTCCATCATCTTTGATTTTTGAAATGTAGGAGAAAACATAAGTCACAAAAGCATAATATAAAGAGGTACTAGATATGAGACACGTAAAAGTAGTTAGAAAATATTAAGTGTTCTTCCATGGTGATCATCAGATCATTAACAACTTATTGAAATTCGGATATTCACTATAGTGAGAGATACTGACACCCGCTAGCTAATCAGGGAACCGGTCTCATGTACGTGGACATGTAATGTTGGTCTAGGCCGCTTCATCTCACTACGCCGCTAGGATCCAAAAAATACTTAAATAAGTTAATAAATTTGATCAAAAGGGTTTTCCAAACCTAAGGGCTCGAACCTACACGCAACACTTTGCTCTGATACCATTTTGCAGCGTTTCCACATTTAATTATGTAAGAACTACTGTGTTAAGTGCTAGTCCCTGGATCAATGCTAGCACCACAGAACAAAACATAAAGTACCATTGGAGAGGTATGGAAATTTTTACAAAACATCGAGAATAGCCAAGTATAGCTTTATTACAAAGTGCATAGTCTTGAAAGACTAGAAAAACTCAAAGTTCTAAATAGCAGAAATAAAGGTAACAATGAGCCTCCATCTTCAATCATGCGCCACATGCATTACATGTTGGGTGTAGACTCGAGTCCAAGCACTTGATCAAACTCCATCATCAGAATTTCATGCACATTGGAATATGCAGCCTCCGAAGGAGGTCAGTACAATTTTATGTACTGGCAAATGACACTATGGTGGATATACAATGGCAAGTCTAATACTACATGCATATTTGGCTTGGTGGAGCTTAGGCTATTTGCAAAAAGTTAGTTTTTCCCTAACACTTTTGAAAAGGAGTTTTCTTTTAAAAGGTTGGCACCATGGGATAAAGCTTATGTGCACCACAACTAATATTTCCTTACACAAGTTTTACTTCTTCAAAACGGTGTTGAGATTCTTCAGTCCATTCTTGTCCAGCTGCTCGAAGTTGTCCATTATCGGGGACACGGCTATGATAATATTTTCTAACTTTGGAGAGGTTCTGCACTTTCACCCTTTGTCTTCAATTAGCCCAAACATCCTATACACACGGAGTGCATCATGGAAAGGAGAGAATTGAGATGAGATCTTTCAGAAGGAGAGATTCAACCCATACAATAAGACATGTTCCACCTATAATTATGCTACATCTTCATGTCAAGCATGGGATGAACTCTCACAACTTAGTTGATCAAGACCGAGCCCATATTGTCAAAGGGCTGCACGGGAAACTACTAAACTTAGAGGACTTGGTAATCTCTTTGTTCCTAGGTGGCATTCCGCAAGTGAACACCCAGACACTCAACTCTCATCAACAAAACAACCAAATCCACCCAGGTGGTTAATTGAAGTTTATACTTAGAATTTTACCATAACATTGAGTAAAACAAATTTGTATGCTAAGTACTAAGTCTCCAAAATAACATGGCGAAAGGATGGCTACACACTAATTGGGTTTTGCATAACATAATAATAACTTAGTAAAATTTCCTATCATGCATACTACTCATAAACACTAGTAATGCATAGTAAAAATATGGGAGATTTGATGGTGTCACTTGCCTTGACAATAGGAGGAACAATCACAGCAAGTATAAAAGCAACAAGAGTAGACTTGATCCTTCAAATACAAGCAAAACAAGCCACACATAAACATACAAAGCAAACATAACATAGAAAATAAAATAACAATACAAAAACATGTATGCATGATATGCAATGATCAAATTAATGCACAAAAATTACTACAAGAAATAATTACTAACAATGATGTTCTCTGATGTTAATAATATGGTTATGATGCATGCAAAAAAAATTATTATCAAATTTTAATTATTAACATTACTATTATCAATAATTTTAATAATATAATACATACGGGTTGTTATAAAAAATAAATTACATAGAGGGCATCAAAACAAAAATATAACAATTTGGATCACCTAAAAAGGATTTATAGATTAAAAATTATGCCCAATTTAGTGATCAATACAGATCTACAGATAACATGTGAGTGCATGTTGCAAAATTGAAATTTGAATATCCTAAATTATTCGACATGTTGTGCTGATTTCAAAAAGTCCAAGATCATCAAAATCGGAGCTACATAACTAAAGATATGGATTTTACAACATTGGTGATTTTTCTGCAATTTTAATTCGATTTTAATCAGATTTGACCGGGGGTTGACTATGCTGACTGGGCGGGCTACACGGCGCGCTGCGATTGGTGCGGTGCTGGCGCGGCAGCCGACGAGGCGGTGACGAGGCACACCGTTTCACCTTTAGATCTGGGCCGTCGGTGCAGATCGGACGGCGGTGAGGTGGCGTTGACGTTCGGCGGCGGTGGATCTCGCCGGAGTCGGGGCAGACGATGATGCGCCTCGGGCGAGGATGTCGGCGTCGTTCTCGATGATCTCCGGATGCCCAGAGGGTACGGGCGGGTGCGTCTCGTCGCGCCGATGCTCCTCCTCGCTTTGGTCTTCCTCCTCCTTGCAAGGAATGACGACGATGAACGGCTCCCGAGGAGCAAGACGAAGGCGGAGGCGGCAGGCAGAATGGGGCCGCGGCGCAAGCTAGGGTTTCGAGGCGTGGGGAAGGGTTTAGGATTGGGGGCGCGGTCGGTTTCCGGATTCGACACGGCGGCGCGGTCGAGCGCAGACGTCGAGGGAAGACGTCATCCGTGACGTCACGCACACGTCATGGGCGGGGCCCACCTGTCGGCGTGAGGGAGAGAGAGGGAAGGACGCGGGCTCCTGGCGGGTCGTTGCTGGGCTCATGATGGGCTGGTTAATTTATTTGGTTCTTGGTTAAATGGTGTAGACAAAATTACTAAAGTAAGTATGCACATTGGTGTTTGTAGTTTTGTTTGGGCAATTTGAAATTGCAGAAATGATGTATTTTTTAACAATTTGAAAGTTGGGCTTTTTTGCGGGTCGTTCACCACACTACACACTTGATTCACCTCTGGTCTTTCATGCTCCCCGAAAACCATCGAGGACATTTGGATTCTAGATGCATCCGGCTCATGGCGGGCGTCCGGACTATTTTAACCAGGGTGATTGGTTGCACATTTTGAGATTACGGCGTGTGTAATTTTCCTTTTCTTATGCTGGTGGCTGATCTATGCGGCCAACATATGAAATCGCTGATTCGTAGTTTGGGAGAATGTTTATTTTTAATATAATAAGTTGTGTGCATGGGAGTGAGTCTGAGATTACCCGTTTCAAAAAAATGTATATGAAAATACAGGTCATAAGCACCACAAAACACGTGGAAGCATGCAAATCAAGTACTGGGCCAATACGTAATCCGATAACTAACATAGATAAAGAAAGAACCTATCTGACTCTAAACTGTTAAGAAATTTATGAAATACTGAAGGGCTTGACGAGGGTTTCCGAAATTCAACCAGGATAAAAATATTGGCAGCAGGGAAAGAACATGAACCGACGAAGTAGAGGCACTAAAAATCGCACCAAGTCTCTGGTGTTTTGAATCCAACCACGCAAATAACTTGAATTTAGAATAGTACTTCCTTCATCCGGATTTAAATAAAGAAAGAACATTCTCTTGTGTGGACGCTGACTTCTTCCTCCCTTTTCTCGGCGAAGTCGGCTTATCTGGCTTTCTTCGCGGGTTCCACGAATTGGCCGCTGCATTCTCCCATTTGGGAGTGCAAAGCTCCGCTGAAGTACAAGATCTTTGCGTGGAAGGCCGCCTGGGATCGATGTTGGACCGGGGTGCGGCGGAAGAAACATGGCCTTACCTTGGTGGATACCTGTCCTGTCTGCCTCCAAGAGCCAGAGTCGATTGATCATCTCCTTCTTAGCTGTTCTTTTGCTAGACAAATTTGGTTTCAGGTGCTGACTAGTGTGGGCCGTCCGGAGCTGACCCCTAGCCCTTCTTCTTCCTTAGAGGCGTGGTGGCTCCAGGTGGTAGAGGGATGGCCGAATAGCCAAGTGTCCAAGATGAGGGCCATCGTGCTTCTGGTCCTCAGGTCTATCTGGGTGGAACGCAACAATAGAGTCTTCAAGGGTTCTTACAGGACGATTCCTCTGCTTCTCGACTTTCTGATGGAGGAGGCGGCTAGGTGGAAAACTGTAGGGTGTTTGTGAGTAGTCCGTTTTTGTTTCTGGGTCGAGAGTGGACTGCCCGCCAGGGGTGGCAGTGGACTTGCTTTGGCTATTTGTATCAATCTCTTCTCTTCTATATAAAAAAAGGCGTGTAATTCACGTGTTCCTGAAAAAAAATGTCGCAAAGTTTGACAAAAGTGGATGTATCTAGACATAATTTAGTGTTAGATACATCCACTTTTATCAAACTTTAAGACATTTAATTCGGGACGGAGGGAGTATTAATTACTGCAAGATATCACAGAGGTGTCACGGGGCTGTAAAAAAAAAGGTCAAAGGTACGGGCCCAAATAATCTCTGACCGGTCACTTCGTCCGTACACTCAGACGCAGTACGCAGGAGTATGGGCTAGCCCAGAGTCGTAATGATGGTTCCTCCAAGCCTAGCTACAACTGGTCAGCCATAGCCTATAGTAGGTCTCAGTGTGATGACTCCAAAGATTTTATTCCGATTTTCTTTGCTGCCGCACCAGCGGATTTCGTTTCATTTTCTCGGAAACCGGCGAAGCGAGCCGGCGAGACTAGTCACGACTCACGAGGTGGAGTGAGAAAGAAGGTACTATGCTCCATCCTAGTCTATTGAAGATTTGTTCTCTCGGACGTTCTCTTTGAGATTTATAGAGCGATTGTCACTTTTTCACCTGTTTTCAGTTTTTATTTCAAGCATCAAGGACAAACTAGCTAGTTGTCCCTTTCTTTTTTTCCTTCATTTTTCTCTCCGTAATACTCCCCTTTTAAATTAACTGTCTCAAAATTTGACAAAAATGAATGTATCTAACACGAAATTTATGTCTAGATATATCCATTTTTATTAAATTTTGAGACAATTAATTTGAGACAGAGGGAGTACTTACCTCCGTTTTACGAGGCGTGTCCAAACTTATAAGAAAAATTGTAATTATTATATTTTATGGATATAACACAAAATATATTTAAAGAGGTAATCTAGTAACATTGATTTGACATTATAGAGGTTCATATTTTTTTTGCAAAATGTTTGGTCCAAAATAGATGGTTTAACTTCTATCAAAATTTATATGCCTTGTTTTACAAAACATGCCAAAGATTATAGTAAAATAGTTTCGACGGTAAACCTGTGCTTTGAGCATCTCCAACGGCATTTGCATATTGCATTGTAAAAACTTGCTATATCAAGAGGAGAGAGAATGTTTAGCAATTTCCACCAAGTTTTGCTTTCCTGGCCTTTGTATAATGGATTGCTATATTTGCACATAACACACAATAACATATGGGAACAACTTATCATACACACTACACAATAGTATACGTACCACATCACATATGCCTACACGTACATATATTATACACAACATAAACGTGTACACGTAGACTACATGTACCAAAAACCTGTGTAGATAATATACATGCCACAAACGTACGCCTAGATGTACCACACACGCACACGTATGTGCATGTACGCGTACACAGCACACACATCCCACATACAACGTAGGGCCCACTAGTCATTGAGATAAAAATTTGTAGGAGACCACCTTTATGAGAATTGCTAAATTACTCCAAATGGCCTCTCCTTTGCAAAGTGAGAGAGTAAATATACAAAGATTGCTAAAATTTTCTGATAGCGGACCACTTATACAAAGTCTGTTGGAGCCAGTTTTTTGGCCAAGATTTGTAAAATAGCAATTGGGGAAAATATATAAAGCCCATTACAGATGCTCTTAGCAATTTGTAAATCTATTTGCCTCTACCTGAAACGGTGCAATGGGGTGACAAGTCCACGCGAGACAAGGCCAACCCTGAAAATGAATGATCATCGGGCTTTAAAGTCACTGATCTTTAAAGAATTGCGGTCACAAGCTACTTGGCGGGTTGAACGGGGTGCTCCCGGATACCAACCACCATCATAGGTCAATGGAGTGTCGACATCAGATACATATGGACATGTCTATTTAGAGCATCTCCGGCCGTTTGGACATGTTGGAGAAGAGTAGAATATTTTATGTTTATAGTGGTGCAATAGTAACCTTGTTTTGATTGTGGCTTAGACTTTAGCATGTCATGTTAGATGTTATTTTAATGGAATTATGATTATTTTGTTCATGTCATTATATGAGAATCTTCACTTATATCTTTGGAGTGTATTAATGTGTTCTTGCATGCTCTCTAATGTGTATGATTATCTTGATCAAATAGTTTTATTCATCTCCAAGAGGGAGTATTTATGCTAGATAGTGAGTTCATGCCTCCTTTACATCCGAGTGACAGAAACGTGACGGGTGGATAATGTGATGTTTCCACCAGGGAGAAAACAGCGATGCCCTTGTCTACGGATGAGAACCATTGCTTACACTATGTATTGTTCTTAATGCAATTGTCTGTTATACACAAAGCAATCACTTTGTTGATGCAACTTAATAGCAGCGAGATTTGCTGGATAGCTTTGTCAAGGTGGACTATTAGTAACAGATGCATGCTGGATAGCGGTTTATTTATCGTGACATAATTCATACCATGTTAGAACCCATGAACTATATCTCTTCATAATAGCATTGTTATGCCCCCCATGATTTGCCAATTGCCTAGATAAAAAAATTTCTACCCAACACTTGTTATATTGTTTGGGGAGTTACCACTAGTGAACCTGTGAACCCTGGTCCATCTTTACTATTATTTTTTACTGTTTTTACATTCTTTTACTACTTGTTTCCTTACTGGTCCGTTTATTACAGATTACACACATCACTTGTTTCACTCCATATTTCACCACTTTCACTATCTCTTCGTTGAACCAATGCATCTATATGATTGCCATTGTATTAGGTGTGTTGAGGACGCAAAAGAATCATCACATTACCACTACATCCACTATTTTATTGCACCTTTTATTACTTAACATAGTTTGCTAAGTGCTTCTCGGGTTTAGCTGAATTGACAACCCAACTGCTAAGGCTTATAGGTATTCTTTGGCTCCCATTGTGTCGAATCAATAAATTTGGTTACACTTACGCTCGAAGACTGTTGCGATCCCCTACACTTGTGGGTCATCACATAACAAGTCATCCCAACATTGCACACGATTCCCATATAGATAGAGACAACAATAACATGGCTTCATCGATCGCTCGATCATTTGTACACGTTTCCCATATGGACTATAGAGACAATAACATAGTTTCCTCAATCACTCAGCCTTCAAGCAAAACAGGAGCAACCAACAAAAGTCACAAGAATGGATAACAAGTAAAGCGATCAACCCAAAAGATTCACTGACCGCGGAGGTGTCATTCACAGGCAAAGTCGCACACGTAATATAAAATAGAAGAGGGAGGACACCATCTACCATGAGTAACGCGGGTAGAGCATGGTAGTCGGTGGGAGCAAACCATCCGGCCGACAATCATAGAGAAATTTTACAAACTCGGCCTGTCCCTCCGAACGTTTTGGGGAAACTCAGTCTGTCCCCCGGTTCGTTTGAGGGTCGTTTGGATGAGTTCTTTTTTTCTCCAAAAACGCGATCCGCGGAACAAAACAGATTAGGGGGCATTGGATTTTCTCTTATAGCATCTCCAACACGCACACGCATTTGGTCCACGCACGGCCGAATAGCTCTGGAGGGAGCGAAAACATGGCCCAACGCGCGTAAACCATTTAGGTTATTTGGACATTTGCCTATTTTCCCGTCTGTTTTGACCCATTCCTGGCCCAAATTTGGGACGGATTTGGGTCACGACCTGATGCGCACGGACGATTGAGGAGCTCCGGGTAAGTCAAACCATGGGCCACCCGCCAGGGACACATATGCATATTCTGCCTCGCCTCGCCCCGTCCTGCCCTAGACATATCGCCGCACCTCCACCCTCCGCTGTCATCATCGCCGAATTCGCCTCCACTACCCTCGCCAAATCCGCCATCACGCCACATGAGTAATACTACAACAACATGATGTACTCATCGTTCGACTCAAATTCACCTGACGATGAGAGAGAGACTTTGATTGGCACGCTCCTCATTAATGAGCACATTTCGAGGTCATAACCATTATACAGGGGATCGCTCCCCGGCCGTTCGACGGCGTTGGACCGTAACAGATAAGCATGCCAGGTCCATATCTACAATGATCAATTCCACCGCACAATGCCAATGTTCCCTAGACATGTTTTCCGACGACGGTTCCGGATGGCGAGACATGTTTTCAACCTCATTTGGATGGGCATGACGGGGAATGATGATTACTTCCGATGCAAGCCTGATGCCCTCGGTAAGCTCGGCTTCTCCTCGTATCAAAAATGCACTTTGGCTATTCGAATGCTTGCGGGAGATCTTTTTGATGAGTACATGCGCATGAGTTAGTCCATATTTACGAAATCAATGTACAAAGTCTCCAAATCTGTGATTGTGGTGTTTGGGGAGGAGTATGTGAAGCAGCCGAATGTTGCAGACACAACCCAAATTCTGCCCATTAACGAGCAAAGAGGATTCTCTGGTATGCTTGGAAGTATAGGTTGCATGCATTGGGGGTGAAAGAATTGTCCCTTTGCTTGGCAGGGACAAGTCAATGGACATCCGGGAGTGCATTGTCGTTCTTGAAACAGTTGAATTCCAAGACCTCTAGATTTGGCACTCGTTCTTCGGCATGGCAGGCACCCACAACGACATCAATGTGCTCCAGCGGTCACTGGTGTTTGCAAGGCTTTTTTAGGGAAATGCGTCAGAGGTGAACTATGTGGTCAATGGCACCCCCAAATGATAAGGGATACTGCCTAGATGATGGTATCTTTTTAGAAATGGGAGCCATGGCCCCAGTCTCTGCATCCAAATGATGCACACGGCCGGATTTTATTAAATGGAAAAGCATTAACAGTTCATCCTCTTATAATTCATAGGTCACTTAAAGTGGACACAAACACCAACCAAAGAAAGATGACAACGTTATGCATCTAATCACCGAGAATTAAGCCACCCACCCCGGCTGTAAATAGCCTGAATGACCGCCATCATTCGAGCACATCCTGTATCAATAAGCCCTCTTTGCTCCGCATGAAGAAGGAAGGACCATGTGTGAATATAAGAAACCATCATGTTGATTACCTGCAAAACGTGAACACCCATTTTCTTGTCAAACACCACATCGTTACGACAATTCCAGATAGCCCAAAGACCAGCGGCAACGCCTATATGAATACGTGCATCAGTTTTTTTATCAATTCCATTCAGCCAAGATCCAAACATGTTAGCAATACTAGTGGGGGGATAATGCTATATGTGAAGTCAATGAGGCGCCAAATATCCTTAGCAAAAGGGCAAGATATAAAAATATGATGAACGGACTCATCGGTGTCACAAAACAGACACTTCTTACATCATGTCCAACGCCGTTTAATTAAATTGTCTTTAGTAAGAATTAATTTGCGATTGACAAACCAAACAAAGATTTTTTTCTTTAAAGGCCCTATTAATTTCCACAAGTACTTACGTAAATACGGGGTATGACCATGCATTATATCCGCATACATGGATCTTATAGTGAACATACCATCCACAGATAGTCTCCACCGGAAATTATCTGGTTCGTTAGACAACACCACGTTTAGTCTCCACCGGAAATTATCTGGTTCGTCAAACAACACCACATCCATTAGACGTTCCACTAAATGTAACCATGGAGACCATCGTACTCCTGAGATGGTTCTTATAAATTGAAAAAAAGAGAAAATGCCTCGAGCCGAGGTCCGAGTACCAAGCGCTGCAGCGCTGAAGTATGAGCCCCGTGGACTAGCGATTGCTTCTCCACGAGGCTCATACCAGGCGCTACGGCGCTGAAGTATGTAACCGATGCCATACTCCCAGGAAAAGCTCGAACGGCCTTCAACAAAAGGGTACCTGTACCTGAAACCGACACAGGTGGGTAGAAGTTCAGGGGGGGTGTTAGATAACACGTTTTCTACCGTCACACTTCGATGTCTAACAACATTATATAAGGAGGGATATTGTTGAGATAACGGTTCATCTCCTAACCACCTATACTCCCAAAATCGAACCGGATTTCCTTCCCCCATAATAAAAGAGCCCCGAGGAAAGAATTCATTTTTAATCTTCATCAAGCCTTTCCAAAACGTAGAGTCTGAAGGTTTAGATTCAACCTGAGATAACTGTTTATCCCTTATATATTTGTTTAACAATAGCTCCTTCGAAACCCCTTCTTAGTTTAACAACTTATGAAACCACTTAATAAACAAACAAGTATTTTTTATATCTAACACCTCAATGCCTAAGCCCCCTCGATCCTTTGGATGACACACAATATTCCACCTAGTTAATCGGTATTTCCTTTTCGTACTATCACTTTGGCAGAATGAGATCAGTAAAATTCCAACCTTTTCCGAACCCCAACAGGAATCTCAAAAAATGATGAAAGGAACACAGGTAGACTGGTTAGAACAAAGTTTATCAGTATGAGGTGATCCCCATATGACAACAACTTCCCAGCCGACGAACCTAGTTTTTCTAAAAAACGATCTTCAACGGCCTTCCACTCCTTATTAAGCAATTTGTGATAATGAATGGGAATGCCTAGACATTTAAAAGGCAGTGTACCTAAATCACAACTGAAAGTGTCTCGGTAATCCTTTTGAGATTCCAACACAGAACCAAAAAAAATATTTCACTCTTATGAAAATTGATCTTCAAACCTGACAATTGTTCGAACATTGCGAGAATAAGTATCATGTTAAGGGCCTTGTCACTATCATGTTGTAGGAAAAGAATGGGATCATCTGCATATTGTAGAATCGAAACCCCACCTTCGACAAGATGCTGTATCAATCTTACCACTTGACCATCCTCTTTGGTACGAGCAATCAGAATGGCCAACATATCCGCCATCAAGTTAAATAAAATAGGATACAAAGGATCTCCTTGTCTTAAACATTTTAGTGTGTGGAAGTAGTGGCCTATATCATCATTAACTTTTATTCCAACACTCCCTCCATGAACAAAACGAGCTACCCATTCACACCACAAAGGTGAGAAACCTTTCATATGTAATACTTGTCGCAAAAACGACCAATTAACCTTGTCATATGCTTTTTAAAAATAGATTTTGAAAAGCACTCCACTCATTTTATTCCACTGCAACTCATGTATCTTTTAATGCAAGATAAAAACTCCCTCTAAAATATTAATCCCTGGAAAAAAGGATGATTGAGTTGGTCTGATCACTCTACTAGCTGTCGAAGTTACTCTATTAGTGTCCACTTCGGAAAAAACCCTTAAAACTCACATTTAACAGGCAGATAGGTCTATATTGTTCAATCCGGCATGCATCCTCTTTCTTGGGCAGCAACGTAATCACCCCCAAAATTGGATCTAAACAATTGTAAATCACCCTTATGAAGCTGGGAAAACATGTCCATCAAATTGTTTTTTATGACATTCCAAAAATGTTGATAAAACTCTGCCGGGAACCCGTCAGGTCCTGGGGCTTTATTATGCTCCATTTGTAAAATTGCTTCATGCACTTCGTTCTCCGTTAAAGGACTAGTGAGAATTAAATTCTCCTCGGGTGATATTTGAGGCATGTCCTGATTCACATCCTTAACCAAATAAACATAACTCGGCTCTGAGGCATCGAATAACCTCTTATACTATTCCGAGATTTTTTTTAAGTTTTCCTCTCCAACTATCATGCCCACAACCTGCTCAAGTTGGAAAATATTTTTCTGTCGATGTTTACCATTCGCTATGATATGGAAATATTTCATATTACTACCACCCTCTTGGATATTCTTGACCTTACCTTGATGTGCCTATTTTGATTCCTCATCACATCTTAATTTAGCTAAACCCTCCTCAGCTTTGTTTTTAGCAGCCCGCTCGGCCGAACTTAGCAGATTAGTTTCATCCTTTATATCCAGTTGGTCTATCCACATGATAAACTTATCTTGTAGGATTTATACTGCCCACTAACATTCTTCACCCATCCACGTAGGAATTGACGCAAATGCTGGATTTTATTCCGCCATCGTTCTATCGGAGACGTACCCAATGTTACGGAATTCCTCTCTTGTTGAACCAGCTCATAGAACCCTGATACGTCATAAACGTATCCTTAATTTCTGACGTTCCATGTTATTTGCTACATGTTTCCTTTACACTTTATGTCATTTTATCGATTTTTTGGGACTAACCTATTGACAAGATGCCACAGAGCCAGTTCCTGTTTTCTATTGTTTTTAGTTTCAAAATAGTTGTTCTAGAAATATCCTCAGAATTGGAAAATTCGAAGCCCATAAGTCTTAGAATTCCCGATGGATCCACACAGTCCAGAAGAGACCCGGAGGGGAGCCACAGGCACCCACACCATCGGGCGGCGCGCCCCCTGGCCGCGCCATGGGGTGGTGTGGGCTCCCTGGCCGCCCATCGACGTTGCCATTTCGCCTATAAACCATAAATATATCCACCTTTTCCATGAAAAACACCCGAGGCCGCCGTCATCGTCAACCCGAGTTTGGGAGGGTTCTGGAGTTCTCCCCGGCACCCTGCCGGGAGGGGAAATCATCACCGGAGGGATCTACAAAACCATTGCTGCCTCCGGAATGATGCGTGAGTAGTTCATCTTTGTACTACGGGTCCATAGCAGTAGCTAAATGGTTATTCTCTCCTCTATATGCCTCATGTTTAGATCTTGTGAGCTGTCCTACATGATCAAGATCATCTTATTGTAATGCTACATGTTGTGTTTGCTGGGATCCGATGAATATTGAATGCTATGTCTCTTTATTATCAATCTATCATGTTCTTTTCATGTGTATGTTATTTATGATCTTGCATGCTCTCTGTTATTAGTAGATGCTAGTGACTCCAAGAGGGAGTATTTATGCTCGATAGTGGGTTCATGCCTCCTTTGCATCTGTGCTCGAGTGACAGAAACGTGACGGATGTAGGATGTGTTGTTGCCATTAGACAAAACAATGATGTTTACATTACACACTTTGCTTAATGCAATTATATGTTGCTTGCAACTTAATACCCAAGGATTGCTCGGATGACATTCTGAGGGTGGATTATTAGTCATAGATGCAGTTGCATAATGGTCTATGAGTCTTGTTGTAATGCCCGCATGAATCACATAGTAATCATAATGTCTTGCATATGCACTACGGTGCAGCCTTTATATATGTCAATTGCCCAGCTGTAATTTGTTTACCACACATGCTATCTATCTGTCTTGGAAGAGACACCTCTAGTGAACTGAGGACCCCGGTCCATTTTCCTCATACTTATAATACAATCACTGCAATCTCTATTTTCATACTCCTCTATTGTTTTACTACTTCCATCACTATTCTCTTTCATCTACTGCAAACAATTAATATTTTTCACACGGTTTGTTTAACCTCTCTATGTTTAGCAAAACCAGAGAGATTGACAACATCACTGCTTTGTTGGGACAAAGTGATTTGATTGTGTTGTGTAGGTTCCACGTTGCTTCTGAACCGGTAGTGCGCCATGCTACCTCAGCTGCATCAACATTCGGAATTGATTTCTTTCTCCTACTGGTCGATTCAACCTTGTTTTCTTTCTGAGGGAAACTTGCTATTGTGCTCTTCATACCTTCCTCTTGGGGTCTCCCAACGAACGTGCGTTACACGCGCATCAAGCTAATTTCTGGCGTCATTGCCGGGGAGAACGAGGATTTATGCAAGGGGAGTCTCTCACTTCCAATCACTTTAATTTGTTATTGTTTAGCTTGTTTTATTTATTTTGTCTTGTTTGCTTCTCTTTATCAAAAACACACACAAAAATTAGTTTTTATTCTAGTTGTCTTTTTATCCTGTTTTTTATCTTGCTAAAATGAGTACCCCTGAGAACACTAAGTTGTGTGACTTTACTAGCACCAACAACAATGATTTCATTAGCACACCTATTGCTCCACCTGCTCCTACTGCTGATCTTTATGAGATTAAGCCTACACTTTTAAATCTTGTTATGAGAGAGTAATTTTCTGGTGTTAGTACTGATGATGCTGCTGCCCATCTTAATAATCTTGTAACCTGTAGGCAGAATGCATGGCAATAACCTTCAACTTCCAAACCTGACACTGAAGGCTTTGTTCACCCTGATCCGGCAGCTATACATTGGAGGTGGAGAATGTATTAAAGCTGTCTGGAACTGGGACACTCCTCCTAAAAGACTTAGAGAAATTCTTGTGGAGCTAAATCAGATCCCTCAGTGGATAGAAGAGCATAAACTATCATCATGCCGCTGCGGAGCCATCAAGGATATGTCCCTGGCGAAAGCCTATCACCCGGAATTGAACCCGGATCTTCTTGTGAAGGGCCTCCTGGAATATAAAGCAGTTATGTCCAAGTATGACAGAAAATACTTTGCTAGGATCGAGAAGGAGTGCAGGTTTCAGGCTTGCACTATTGCTGAAAAGCTTAAGCTGAAGGATATGTGTCCTGGTTATAATTCGTCGGGTGAGCGTAAAATGTCGTTTACTCCTCAAGTTATGGATGTTGTCCGCCAAGCCCCGCAGAAGAGCTGGCTCTCTATGGCCTCTTCATCTGGTGCACCTCAATCTATCACTCCTTCTGTTTATGCTCCACCTCGCCCCTTATATGAACCGGAGAACATTACTGATGCTCTTTCTCAGCTGGAGTGGAAGTACATTCCTGCCGATGAGGTTGAAGGGATAGAAGCTATTCAAGCGACAGATGAGCCGGAGACTCAAGACCTAGATCCTGAAGACCCGGCGACTCAGGACGCGGCCCAGCAGAAAGGAAAATCTGTTGTGGAGTAATCGTTTGATCTCTGCAAAAATAATAAGTTGACCCTGATGGGTCTGTAATAGGCTAGATAAACTGCTTTATTTCTAGTCCTACTTTTGAAAGTGCGCATGTGCACCTATGCTACAATTTGGTGTGTAATAACTCGGTTTCCCTTTGAGGTTATGCAAAATGTTTCCGTTTTTGCTTCATTTTTGCCACATCTTCTATTTGCATGTGAAACTTTTCTTGACTTGGTTTTTCTTTGCTTTCTAGCTCAGCCGGTTTTTCGCATGACTTATTCTAGTGTGTACAACTCTGGTAAGTTCAGGGTCATAGTAACCCGGTTTTGCTGGGTTATAACATGATTGACTCAACCAGGTGTAAACATCTAGGTCATAAAAGTGTGTGTAACCACTGACTGGTAGGAAAGTATAACCAATATACTTTGGCTTATGCTAGATTCTTGAGATATAGACTGTGCTCTATCATCAGCCACCAAGTAATCATATAGAAAGAATGTTGTGACTTTCTGTCGTAATGATATGAAAACAAATCCCAACAACTCAGATGTTGTTAACACTGCTTCTCATTGCCAAAATACCATAGTGATTACAATGATCCTACGTATAATATGGCCTCAGCTGGGCTATGTTCCATGGTCTTCCAGTTCCTACGCATATCTATGAGGTAATAGGATCCATTATGTAGTTTTTTACTTACCACAAATGGTCCTTCCCATGGAGGACTTAGCTTGTGTATCCCGTCCTTCTTCTGAATTAAACGTAAAACCAAGTCCCCTTCCTCGAAATTTCGAGTCTTAACCCTGCGGCTATGATAGTGACGCAGGTCCTGCTGATATATAGCTGACCTGGATGCTGCGAGGTCACGTGCTTCCTCTAAAGCATCTAGAAAGTCTTGACAAGCTATCTCATTCTGGGTTTCGACATAAGCAGTCACTCATGGTGAATCGTGACAAATGTCACTTGGCAAAACTGATTCAGCTCCATAAACCAGAAAGAAAGGTGTATAACCTGTTGACCTATTTTGGGAGTTCTTATACTCCATAGAACAGCAGGCAACTCTTTGACCCAACAGCCAGCAGTTTTCTCCAATGGAACCTGAAGCCTAGGTTTGATACCTTTAAGTAATTCCTGGTTAGCCCGCTCTGCCTGTCCTTTAGACTGTGGATGGGCCACTGAAGCAAGGTCTAGCCGTATATGGTTCTGTTCGCAAAACTTCTGCATTGCTCCTTCTGACAAATTTGACCCATTATCTGTAATAATGCTATGTGGGTAGCCAAATCTGAAAATCAGCTTTTTTAAGAACTTGACTGTTGTAACCGCGTCACATTTACTGATTGGTTCTGCTTCTGTCCACTTTGTAAACTTGTCAACTGCCACTAGTAGATGAGCCTTTTTATCAGTTGACCTTTTGAAAGGTCCTACCATGTCAAGTCCCCAAACCACAAAAGGCCAGGTTATGGGAATCATACGTAAATCCCGAGCTGGCACAGGATCCTGCATTGCATATCTTTGATATCCTTCACACGTTCTAACTATATGTTCTGCATCAGTATTCGCGGTTAACCAGAAAAATCCATGTCTGAAAGCTTTATTGACCAAAGATCTAGAACTTGCATGGTGGCCGCAATCTCCTAAATGGATTTCTCTTAAAATTTGACATCCTTCTTCTGGAGAGACACATCTATGAAAAATTTCAGTCGCACTTCGCTTGTGTAACTCACCATTTATTATTGTATATGACTTGGATCTTCTTATAAATTGGCGACCGATAACCTCGTCCCGCGGGAGATCACCTCTCATAAGGTATGCCAAGTATGGCCTAGCCCACTCTGGGATTATATGCAGGGCAGCTACTAATTCTGATTCTGGATCTGGATTTGCTAGGTCTTCCTCTGTTGGGATTTTAATAGATGGGCTATGAATTTCATCCAGAAAAACATTTGGTGGAACTTGCTTTTTCTAGGAACCTAGACGAGATAGCGCATCAGCTACTTCATTGAGACGTTGATCGATATGATCAACCTGATATCCTTGAAAATGTTGAGCCAGCTAAGTAACCGCCCATCTATAAGCTGCCATAACTGGGTCTTTAGAGTCCCAGGTTCCTGTAACTTGCTGAGAGACAAGATCTGAATCACCCAGACATCAATCCGGGTTATGCTCATTTCTTTTGCAATCCGAAGCCCATGGAGCAAAGCTTCATACTCTGCTGCATTGTTAGTGCATTATAATGAAATTTTCAAGACATAGCGAAACTTATCTCCTCTTGGGGATGTTAACACCACACCAGCTCCTGAACCTTCCAGTTGTCGAGACCCGTCGAAATGCATAGTCCAATATTTAGTATCTGGTTTATCCGGTGTAACCTGTAACTGTGTCCAGTCATTTATAAACTCGATCAAGGCTTGGGATTTTATTGCGGTCCTTGGCTCATATTTGATATGATACAGCCCCATATCAATATCCCACTTGGAAACTCTCCCTGTTGCTTCTCTGTTTTGAATAATATCAGACAAAGGTGCTGAACTAACCAAGGTAATAGGATGTTCCTGAAAATAATTTTTTAGTTTACGACTAGCCATGAATACTCCGAAAACCAGCTTCTGCCAATGTGGGTAACGCTGTTTATACTCTGTCAGGACCTCGCTCACATAGTAAACCGGCCGTTTGAACAATGCCTTCTTTACCTTCCAGCTTACGCTCCACAACTACCATCGCACTTACTGCCCTGTTATTCGCAGCTATGTATAGTAACATGGGCTCTTTCTTCTCAGGCGCAACCAATATAGGTGCGTTGGAAAGTTGTTTTCTCGGGGCCTCCAATGCCTCATCAGCCTCTTCATTCCACACAAAGGTGTTAGTTTTCTTCAACAATCGGTATAAGGGTATAGCCTTTTTGCCTAGTCTGCTTATAAATCGGCTCAAGGCAGCAACACAACCTGTCAGTTTCTGAACGTCCTTCGGGCAAACCGGCTTTTTCAGGTTATGTTTGGCCTGATTTTTTCCGGGTTTGCTTCAATGCCTTTCTCTGAAATAATGAAACACAATAACTTCCCAGCTGGTACGCCAAATACACACTTTGTTGGATTAAGCTTCATATGGTACTTGCGCAAATTGGTGAACGTCTCTTCCAAGTCTGAGATCAAAGTGTCACCTTTTTGGTATTTGACTACTATGTCATCCACATAAGCATGCACGTTTCGCCCAATCTGACTTTCCAAGAAATTCTGGATACACCATTGATAAGTTGCCCCTGCATTATTCAAACCGAAGGGCATTGACGTATAACAAAATGCTCCAAAGGGAGTAATGAATGATGTCTTTTCTTGATCTTCTTCCTTCATTATGATTTGATGATAGCCTGAGTAGGCATCCATAAAACTTAGCAGTTCGCAACCAGCCGTAGAGTCTATAATCTGGTCAATACGGGGTAACGGGAACGGGTCTTTAGGACATGCTTTGTTCAAATCTGTGTAGTCTATGCACATTCTCCAGGTTCTGTTTTTCTTGAGAACGAGAACTGGATTGGCTAACCACTTTGGATGGGATACTTCTACTATAAACCCTGCTGCAAGTAACCTGGCAATCTCTTCTCCGGTTGCTTTCCTTCTCTCATCATTGAAACGAGGAGGAACTGACGAATATGTTTCAATTTACGATCCACATTTAAACTGTGCTCAGCAAGTTCCCTTGTGACACCTGGCATGTCAGAAGGTTTCCATGCAAAGATATCCCAATTCTCACCGAGGAACTTGATGAGCGCGCTTTCCTATTTTTCTGTCATGTGAGCCCTCACGCTGAACTGCTTAGGTGAGTCACCGGGGGTAAAGTCCACCAGCTTGGTGTCTTGAGCAGACTTATATTTTAACTTGGACTCAGCTGATGGCTTTTTGAGCAAGGTCATGTCTTCTGGATCAACTTGCAGTTTATACAATTTCAACTCCTCTTCTGCACAAGCAGTCTCTGCATAGGTTGCATCACCTTCCTCATATTCCAAAGCTATGTCTCTCTCACCATTGACAGTAATATTTCCATTGGGACCTGGCATCTTTAGCTTGAGGTAAACATAGCAGGGTCTGGTCATAAATTTGGCATAAGCTGGCCGCCCGAACAGAGCATGGTATGGACTTTTGAACTTGACCACTTCAAATGCTAGCATCTCTGTCCTGTAATTTTCAAATACCCCAAAAGCAACTTCGAGGAATATTTTTCCGATAGGTTGTGCAGACTTACCAGGTACGATCCTATGAAACACAGTTGATGATGGCTGAAGCTGTTTCTCTTGCAAGTTCATCCTTTTGAACGTGTCGTAGTAAAGTATGTTTATACTGCTTCCTCCATCCATCAATACTTTGTCTAACTTATATCCTCCAACTTGTGGAGCCACGACGAGAGCCACTCCTCCTGGATTATCAACTCGCGGAGGATGACCAGCCCGACTCCAGGTTATGGGTTGTTCTGACCAGTTAAGCCATCTAGGAACAGCACGAGCCACTGTATTGATAACGTGCTTCTGCACCTTGCGTTCTCTCCTGCATGAACTGGTGGTGAATACATGATATTGGCCTGAGCTTAGCTGCTTCGAATTTGTTTGAAAACCAGAATTTCCTCCTTGGTGACTGCCACCCGGGTTAGTTCCCTGGTTACCCTGACTGTGATGAACCGGATTATGATTTCCGGATCACGAGCTGCCAGCTCCTGGATGTCCACCTCCCATACTTCATGGGTTGCCTCCTCCACCGTTTCATGGTCCATAGTTGTTACTTCAGCTAGGTCTAAAACCCTGCATAATGAAACAGTTTTCCCAAGAGTGATTTGCTAACTTTCCTGTTTTGCTGTGTCTGGGACATGGACCCTTCAGAGCATGCTGAGCCTGTGCAAAGCTGTTTGGTCGAAAATTTTGATTTCCTCTGAAATTGTTGCCCTGGCGTTGGTTTCTGTAAGGTGTATTCGTATTTGCCACCAAATCCGTAGTCCCATCTCCGTTTTTATGCTTTTTATTGTTCTGGTTCTGAGGGTTGTCGTTGCTCTGATTTGGGTTCTGGCTACCCTTGGTCCCAGTTTTCTTTCCCTTTTCGGACTTCTCATCATCTGAGTCTGCGTCCTTTATTTTGTCAGACTCCGCATACTTGGTCATGACATCCATCAACTCGCTCATATCACTTACGTAGCGCTTAATGCGTCCCATCTTATGCTTCAGAGGGTCAAACCTGCAATTTCTTTCCAATGATATTACTGCTTGTTGGGCGGTGAGTCCGACAGATGAATGTATAATTTCCGCTACACGTCGAGACCAATGCTGGGCAGAATCCCCTTCCTTCTGAACGCAGTTTTCCAGGTCTTTAATAGTTGTCGGTCGCTTAAATGTTCCCTGAATTTTTTTGATGAACTGGTCCTTTAGCTCCTGCCAGCTATTAATTGAGTTTGCGGGCAAGTTCTTTAACCAGGACTTCGCAGGTCCTTCTAACATCACGCTTAGGTACCGTGCGCATACTGCGTCACTTACTTCCAATATTTCCATTGCCATCTCATAACATTCTATCTAATCTGTGGGCTCCATGTCTGGCGTATAGTTTACAACTCTACGGGATCCTTTAAAGTCAGCCGGTATTCTCTCGTTCCTTATTGCTGGACCAAGACACTGGATGCCAATCCTGCAAGACCCAGTAGGGGGAAGGGTAGAGGCTATGTTCTGGACTGTTGGTTGAACATGACATGGGTTCCTGTTTTCTGGTTCCGCAACTCTTTGTCCTGCATTTATAACTCCAGGTGCGTAGGATACGGTCGGCCTGGGCGGGTTTGGCAGCTGAAGGTTTGCATTGCTAGAGCCGGCCGGAACTGATGAATTTCCATGATGACTTCTCGGCAAGGAATTCCTGCTGTTGTAAGGAGTTGAGTGTATCCTGTCCTGATTACTGTAATTCATCTGCTGGACCACTGTTGTTTGTAACATCTCGATTGCCCTCCGAGCTTAAATTCCAATAGGATCATTGGGGTTGATTGGAATCCATGCCATACTATTTGTTGTTGCCCAAATGTCATCCATTGGATTGTTGAAATGACCAGGCGGTGTATGAAACCTTTCCTGTAGAAATTGTTCTGAGACCGGGACGAGATTCAAGTTACCATGCAGCTGGATAGGAGGCTGAAAACGTGTTGGATGAACTGGTACTGGAGCAACCGGCGGGTTCATGACGTGAACCGGCTGGGCGGAGTTAGTTGCCCCAGGCGTCCAAACCGGAGACGCGAATAAGTTCTGTAGGTTGGTAGGGCCCAGTCCTGCGCCGAATTCGTTGTTCAGCCGGGAATGATAGTGCATGTTCTGTATTGAAGCTAACTCCCTCTGTCTGAAGTTTAGATAAATCCCTTCTCTCTCCAGACGTGTTGCTTCCTCCAGGACTTCTGACCAAGCTTTGTTTATACATGTTACCTCTTTCTCGATCTCCCGATGGGCACGAGTTATTTCTTGTCTAAGCCGTTCAATATCTGGGTTACGCTGCACCATGTTCTCCGGGGTAATCGGAGTAGCCAAGACTTCATTTATTGAATCTATTGCAACCATTAGCTCGGGCCTTGGGTTATATGACGGGGGCGCTGTCAAGTCAATCACTGCCTCGGCCCGCCAGGGTTAGTCGGGCCGGAACCTGTTGAGCGCGGTTCTGTAGGTCCAACTGGGGCTACCGTTGGGCCCGTTGATGTTGTTCCCGCGCCTCCTGGTCCTTCTGGAACTCGACTCGAAGTCGAAACAGTATATGTAATTATATTTCCACTAACATCATACCTGGGCTACGTTTCAGTTGGTGCAGCCATGTAAACAGTTGCGTGATGAGTTGCTCTCCTTAGACTCTGCAGATCTGGAGCAAGGTCTCCTCCTAACCTGTCTTCAAAGAGCTGGTGGATGGATCCCGCTTCATCACGATCATCATTGTTCCCAACTGAAGACTCACCATCAGAGTATATCATCGTAGCCTCCTCCGAGACTGAGTCTGACTGCTAGTCTGGGTCCTGTGCTCCCACAAAGCCAACAAAGACGTGGATACAACCGAATGGGACTCGAAATCCTGACTCCACTGATGCGAAATCTGGACCCCATGTGGCATGGTTGTAGTAGTTTCCACGCCGTTTCCTCCTGAGCCGGCCTATCGCGAGCTTCTCGATCCCTGGTAAGGCTCCTTCCAAAAAGACGACGCTTCCGCGAGCAGGCCCCACGGTGGGCGCCAACTGTCGTGGTGTTTTCACGGCAAGTGTCCTCATGCGAGAACTAGATTGTGAGGCCATTGCTACTGAGTGAAACTTCGAAACGGTTAAGGCGGAAATGAGAGACGCGAGTTTACCTAGGTTCGGCCCCTCGATTGAGGGTAAAACCTACTCCTGACTTTTCACTATCAGGAAGCAAGGTCTCGATTCCGGCTCTCGATGTCTCGAGTTACCTTGCTATCAACTTAGAGCTTATTTTCTACGTCCCAGGGTATCGCCTTATATAGGGGACAAGACCTCCGGGTTACAGAGTGTCGCGGGATAGTCACGGCAGACGTTACCAGGGGTAACTTAGTTTGGGGAAAATCGACTCTGGTGTTTGGGAGAGGGTGTAGCTCTAATTGGACACAAGGATTATCCAGGTTCAGCCTCTCCATTATATATAATAGCTTACTTCCAGCTGAGATCTTATTAACTATCGATCTAGAGGTTCGGGCTGCAATGTCATCGAGACTCCAAATCTAGGGTTACAAATACTAACTCTCGTATACCTTGAATCTAGGGTTTCCACTCGAAATCTCTTAGTCTCCCAGATCTATGCCAGGAGAACCGGTTTATATAACACCCGGTTTCCTGGCTTTCCTTACAAGACACGGCTAGAGTCCCACTCGGAGTCCTCTTGTAACCCTAAACTACTCTTCGTAATACCCAAGTCTTGGACTCCATGGTTTTACACCGCCTCTCGGGCCTTCTAGAACTTCCTTCCATTGATCCGAGTTACCAATACAACCACTGGCCCGTTAATAACACCCGGCCCAACATCGCAGTACAAGGTCTCGTGTGGATTTCCTCCTGTCGGGTCTCTTCCCCATACATTGGCCTGCCGGGTTATCATCCCCCCAACAGTAGTCCCCAGAATAGCTTGGGCATCTTGGTTGGCGCGCTCCCCGCGTAGCTTCAACTTTGAGCCAACCACGAAGCGCACGCTATTCCCTGCAAAACAACAAACATTTACTTATGTAACGTTACGGGTTAGATTGCTTTAACTATAGCCAGGCCGGCTCTCTCGGTGGTCCATATAATAACCCTACTATCACACTAGCCGGATATCACCTCTTAGAGAAACTCTCCACGACGTACATTTCATAACCCGACTTTCATACTCTTCACAAGCTAGTTCGAGCAACAATCTTTGAGTCCGGCTCTTTTGGGCGATCATCTGTAACCCGGCTGCCTGACGGTAACTATCAAGATCTCACTCCCGTAATCAACGGGCCGAGTATATCTTTCCGCAAATCTCTCCATTTTACCGTTTGGCATTCTAGGGTTTCACCACGCCTATAAATATAGGGCCCGGGGGAAAACCCTAATAAAAAACGCCACCACACTTTCTCTTCTTCTTCTTCCCCCAAGCGCACCATTGGAGCCCAAGGGCCCGAGCTTGAAACTTGAGCCGCCGGACTCCACGCGCATGCCGTTGACCTTGACAGCCGGCCCGTCTTTTCGCAACGCCGTTTCGCACCTCTGTTCCGCACCGGGTTTCATCTTCAAGATCTCGCCGCGCCATTGGAGCCCAGATCTCAAGCTCGAAGCTCGAACGCCGGACCGTACGCGCGCCACCGTCACCCTCAAGAGCCGGGCCACACCGCGCTCACCGGACTTCACTCCACCGCCATTTTCCGGTAAGCCTTTCTAGATCCAGGTTTTCACATTTTAGATTTTCGAGTTCGAGTTCTTCGCGCCTTTCGCCTCCATTTTTTCCTTGATTTGTTTTTAATTTTCAGTTCCCTCTAGATCTTTTTCAATGGCACCCAAAACCGCTCCCAAGTCCAAGGGCAAGGCCGCGGCTTTGAAGCAAAAGCCGGGTCAAAGTATCACCGCCAACTGGGCGAAATCGACTGTCACTCTGGCCAAGCTGGAAGAGCTGGCCAAGTCTGGGGTCCTTCCCCCTCAGTCGGAGATCGCATGGCAGGTGCCCGAGGAGGAGAGCCGGCCTTCACCCGGAGCAGGTGAAGTTGTAGTTTTCCTTGAGCATGTGACCTGGGGTTTCCGCCCCCCGGGTCATCCTTTTTTCCGTGAGGTCCTCCATCACTACAAACTCCGAGTCTTCGACATAGGCCCGAACTCGATTTTGAACATTTGCCACTTTATCGTCCTTTGCGAATCTTATCTTTGCATAGCTCCCAACCTTTCTATGTTTCTTGAGATTTTCCAATGCAAACCTTGCCGTGAGACTACGGATGGTCCCCTCCTTGTCTGTGGAGGCGTGGCCATCCAAAGACGCAAGAAGTCTCTAATGCCGACTCTCAACCTTCACTCCCACGTGAAGCACTGGCAAAAGACTTTCTTTTACTGCAAGGACACTTCTTCACCCGGCGAGAAGCCTCTGCCGGGTTTCTCCACTGAAACTCTTGCCCTTAGCGATAATTTAAGCTCCTTTGCCCCGGAGGCCGAAAGACAAACCATCCAGCCCCTTCTTCATAAATTAGCCGTCTTAGCAGCTCACGGTCTGTGTGGGTTAAACTTGATCAAGACCTGGATCAGCTGTAGGATCCAGCCCAACTGCATTCGCTCAAAGCTGCTCTGCGAATACTCGGGCCATCTGACCGACTCTCTCCGATACTCGGAGAAGTCATACCCGGCTGCAGACGTCAACAAGGCTATGAAGAATTTCTTGGCTGGGAAGATGGATGCTATCAAGAGCATTTCTGGACTCTCCCCCTTCTCTCGCTCAAACCCGGCTCCACCAGTAAGAACCGGCTAATCACTTTTGTACCGATTGATTTTTCTAGCTCGCATATACTAACTTTTATCTCTGCTGAATTTTACCCAGGAATCTGACGAATGGTGGAAGATTGTCACCCCTCCCCCCTCTAAAAACTCGGAAGAAGAAGAGCCGAGTGACAGCGAAGAAGGTGATTCCGAGTTACTGAACAAGTAATTTGTCAACTTACTAGATCAAGATTCTCCTCCCACCTTTATTCCTGACAATACACCACAATCACCAGCCCCGACTGACAAGGTTGATTCCGGGTCTGAGGAAAGCGAGGCAGAGCCGGAAGCCGAGTTAAGCAAAAAGAGGAAGGCCAAGGGGGTCACCTTCAAGGTATCCTATTCTTTTCACAACCTCAAACCCGGACTCATATACTGATATGTGCAAACCCATCAAATTTCTAACCCCCATATCATCTCAGAAGGTTGCATCTCCTCCAGCTAAGCAGCGGGCAATCCGGTCTTCGCCGGGTGACGAGCCCCTTAACCCCGGGATTTCTCTTCAATCACCCGCTCGCCGAGCCGGTACTCCTTCAACTTATCCTGTTTGCACTCCTCAAAAATTTCCATCTCCGAGTCATCCATTAGCCGGAAAACTCCGAGTCTCACTTTCCAATTCTCTATCAGTGTCCTCCGGGTCTAGCAATGATCTCCCAGTGACTTTATCGTGAATACCGGGTAGTTTTCATACCTTGCTTGACAATACCTCTATACTTTGCAGGTTTTACTTTTATAAACCACTAACGCTTTTCCTTTTCTTCCTTCATGTCTAAGGTCACACTCAGCGACCCGGTTGAGACCCCTGTCAATGATCGAACGGCGGAAGACCCGGAGAGCGCCGCTAATCCTCCACCTACTGAAGAGCAAGAGCCGGCTAACACGGCCAACCCAAGGACCGAGTCTCCTCAGCCCGCGCGTCAGTCGGCTGATCCCGATGTTGAATATCTTGGGACGCAAAGGGCGGCTCCTGCTCCAAATACCGCAGCAACCAGAGTCGACGCAGGGAAACAAGAGGCAACCCCACCACCGGCTGATCAGAACGCCAGCTCTTCCAGGCCGACTCTCAGTGGCCATGAGTTTGAAAAGTTGTTGAAGGAGTATCGCTCCCTGAAGGCAACTGAGGAGGAGATTGTCGAGTCTCTGGCAGCCACTGTTCCAAATATCATCCGATATGCCGATTTATCGGCCGATTTATCGCTTATCGGGTGGTGACCGATAAGATAAATGAATATCGGTGGAGTTTATCATTCAGACCATTTTATCGGTCTTGCAAGCGATTTATCGGTCGATATGCCGATAAATCGGTTGATTTATCGATTTTCCAGCACTGAAAAATGTGATTAATGACATCCATCATAGAGTTTTTAGTATTATTGAATACAATATATCTATGTATCATAATTTAGAGTTTTTAGTGCCGATATAATATATTTTTATAGCATATTTTAGATGTTTCAGTGCTACAATTTCGGATTTACAAGAAAAATGGCCGATAAATAGTCGACCGATAAAATCGATTTATCGGCCGATAAGCCGATATATCGCTTATCATGGGTCGAGCGATAAGCTAACGATAAGCGATATCCTGAACATTGCTGGCAGCTGAGCACCAGGTTAGTTTACCTAGTATTATTTATATACTCGTCCTAGTCCCCAAGTTCCGAATGAACTGTCCATAGTCACTCGGTACTTTGCAACTATATAGTCCTTCTTATGCAACTTCAGAACATCCTAGTCCCCAAGTTCCAAGTGAACTGTCCGCAGTCACTTGGTACTTGCAAATATAGCTTTTGAACTCATTGTCGACTGATATTTCTTTGTCTTTTTTAGGCTTACATTACCCGGACTGATGAAATGTTGGCAAAGACCAATGAACTCCTGCAAGCTGAAACAAAACTCCGTGAAGACCTGGAGGCCAACGTCAAGGAGCTCTCCAAACAGTGCAAGAAGTATAAGAAGAGACTCCACGCTGCTGAGGAGGTTGTGAAGAAACTCTCAACTTTCATTGCCGAGACTTATAACTCCATCATAGGTAAGGCACATCTAAATTTCCGACTATCGCCTTGTATTACTCGGATTTCCCGTTTTAGAAGGTTTTTTTTACCCGAATCTTACTATCTTACTTCTCTTTTTGTACTGCAGGTCCGGGTGAAGTTGCTGGGGAACATGATGATCTCAAAACGCTGAAAATACTCAAGACTGTCATCCGACAATTTTCGGCAGGGACAAAATGGACTCTTGAAGCTGTGAAGTGGACCGGTACCTACGCCGGTGTAACACAAATGCTGGAAGCGTACTCGACAATCCCTGCCTGGATTGATATCTGGAAGCGCTCATCGTGCCGGGTTGGAGTGATACGCGGCCTTGCACTGGCTAAAGCCTATTACCCCAAGATTGAGCCAGCAATGCTTGTGAACGGGTTTCCCAAGTTTAATACTAATGGTTCTAAATTCACGGGAAAGGACCTCAGGGCCATCAATGCCCAGATCCGTCACTCTGACAGATTGATTGCCGAAAATCTTGATGTAAACAAGCTTACCCCCCCCCCCATATGATGCTGACCATAAGCCGGTGCCCTCCGAATTCCCTGCTCCTTTTGATATATTGACTCGATACAAGGAAGAGGTCGCCAAGAAAAAAGCCGAGGACGGTTCTGCGCCAACGCCATCGACTCCGGTTGTTCCTCCTCCGGCTCGCGCTGATTCCGCGGTTGACCCGGACGTTGAGACGGAGAAAGCGACGGAGGAGAATACCGAAGACCCGGCCGCCAGGAGCACTCGTGATGACTCGGCTATGGCAGCCGGGTAATGTTCTCATTTTTATCAGCAAACAATCATTCGGACAATAGGCATTGTAATATGCCTTTTACACTTGTTATTTGATAGTGCGCCTGTGCACTTTTGATACTATTCCTCTGGTTTGTAACACATTTAAACTCCGGTGGTTTCGATGACCCTTCTGGTTGTCGCTTTAATATGCACGTTACAAACTCATTTTGGCACAGCTTTATCTATTATATGCTTGTGAGAAAAATGCCGAGTCTTGACCTTAAGACTGTGAAGAATTTCTTACAAGTCCCCAAGACCCGGGTTCTAGGTCTTAGGATTCTTAACTTGAGAATTTTTGTTTCTCAAGTCCCCAAGTCCCAAATTTTGGCTGTTATATACTTATGCATTTTGAAGTTACGCGCAATATGCAATGAGCTTCCGGCTGTTGGCTTTGCCCTGTGTAACTTATGGTTTAGATGAACCTTTTGACCCTTCTGGTTATAAGCCGGTTTTCACATAGATTTTCAATATTGCTATAACTCTAGAAAAAACAGGGTCAGGCAAGTCCCCATGGGCATCATGACTGATTGGATTTATAGGTTAGCAAACACGCCATTTTGGTGCGAGTTACATCAAGCTTAACCGAAAGAGGTCAAGAAAAATTTTGGCTCTATTGTCCGGGTTATGAGATTGTAACTGTACTTATTACAAGTAATCAGTCCCCACAACCGATTGGCATCATGGCCGGGTCTTAGTGTACAACTGTGCTATTCATGCAATCAGCCCCCAAGACCTAAATATATGTACTATGCAACAGTAGGCTTTCTGCTCTACCTGCTTACAGATAGCTTGGGTGCTAGAAAGGAAAAGATGTGCAAATTATACTCATTAAATCATATTTAACTAAAATAATTCACTAGTAAATACAGGGCATGATTTAACTACAGAAAAATATGCAAGAAATTGACAAAATTTAAAGAACATAATGACTATCCTGATTTAACCATCTCTTTATTGATGTGAAAAGGTTAGGTCAGTAGGCCGCCTCATTAAAAACCCTCCAGTCCTCTTAGGTACCCTGGATAGGAAAAGAGTGCGTCTGAAACCTGCTGTCTGTTACATTGTGTAATACAATTTGGAAATTGAGCCTATGCTAAGTGTAGTAAGGACGTAGCTGAGCCACGTTCCATGATCGTTCACGCTCTTGCATGGAGGAGGTGGAATGAGCAGTGTCATTCACATAATCCGACTCTTCCCTTGCATCCACCAGATAATACAATCCATTGTGTATATTCCGGCTTATAATGAACGGACCCTCCCATGGAGGAGACAACTTGTGTTTTCCTTCCTTGGATTGCACCAAACGTAGCACCAGGTCTCCTTCTTGAAAAACACGCGTTTTGACCCAGCGGCTATGGTATCGCCGTAAGCCTTGCTGATATATTGCGGACCGTTCCAAGGCTTGTTCCCTGTGCTCTTCTAACATATCCACAGCATCTTGCCGGGTCTTCTCATTCTCTACCTCAACATAAGCCGACACTCGTGGCGAGTCATGGCTAATATCGCTTGGGAGAACCACCTCTGCACCATAAACCATAAAAAACGGTGTCATCTGAGTAGACTTATTAGGTGTAGTATTGATTCCCCAAACCACAGATGATAACTCCTCAACCCATGCTCCAGCAGCTCTAAGACACGGGACTCGTAGTCGTGGTTTTAACCCCGCGAAGTAGCTCCTGGTTTGCTCTCTCCACCTGACCATTGGCTTGTGGGTGGGCCACCGAGGCTATGTCAAGTCGAATGCCATTGTTTCCACAAAACTTCTCCATCTCTCCTAAGGACATATTGGTTCCATTGTCTGTGATTATGCTGTGGGGGTATCCAAACTGATATATGATCCTCTTCAAGAACTTCACAGTTGTGGCCGCCTCACAGTTTGTAACTGGCATAACCTCAACCCACTTTGTAAACTTGTCGATGGCCACCAGCAGGTGAGTCTTTTTGCATGGAGACATATGGAATGGGCCTACCATATCCATACCCCAAACAGCAAATAGCCAGGTCAATGGGATTGTCCGCAGCTCCATAGACAGTACATGGATTTGCCGAGCGTACCTCTGGCATCCATCACACCTTGCGACCAGACGTTCTGCGTCTGCCAAAGCTGTAAGCCAAAAGAAACCATGCTGACACGCCTTGGCCACAAGAGATCTTGTGGAGGCATGATGTCCGCAATCACCTTCATGAATTTCCTTCAATATTTGCCGGCCTTCCTTTGGAGCTACGCAGCGTAAAAAGACGCTTGTAGCACTTCTCTTGTAAAGCTCACCACCAATGATGGAATAACCTTTTGCTCGTCTCTGGATTTGCCGGGCTACGACTTCCTGCTGTGGTAACTCGCCCCGCAATAGAAACGCCAAGAACGGCTCAGTCCACTCTGGAATAGCGCGCACCGCGGCCACAAACTCCAAACCCGGGTCTTGGTGAGCTATTTCTTCTTCTGACTCGGTTTTAACGGAAGGCCGCCATAACTCATCCAAGAAAACATTAGGCGGAACCGGCTCTCGACGGGAGCCGAGTCTCGACAGCGCGTCTGCAGCCTCGTTCTTTCGCCGGTCAATGTGCTCCATGTGGTATCCTGAGAAAGACCTGACAACTTTGTCCACCTCTCTGCGGTATGCTGCCATTGTTGCGTCCTTTCTGTCCCATGTTCCTGAGACCTGTTGTACAACAAGATCCGAGTCTCCGTAGCACATTATACGTTTAATGTTCATCTCCTTTGCTACACTCAATCCATGTAACAAGGCCTTGTACTCAGCTACGTTGTTAGAACAATCAAAATGAATTTGCAAGACGTAACGTAACTTATCTCCTTTTGGCGATGTGAGCACAACACCAGCTCCTGACCCTTCATACTGCTTGGAGCCGTCAAAATACATAACCCAGGATTATGAACTTGGCACCAACAAGGGTACGCTTGTCTGAGTCCAATCATTAACAAAATCAACCAACGCCTGAGATTTGATTGCATATCGGGACTCGTAATTGATATGATAATCACCCATCTCGATGGTCCATTTGGCTACCCTTCATGTAGCATCCGAATTTCTTATGATATCTGCCATGGGTATGGAACTTACCACAGTAATGGGGTGTTCTTGAAAATACGGCTTCAATTTCCGACTGGCCATGAATACCCCAAAAACCAGTTTCTGCCAACGTGGGTACCGCTACTTTGCTTCTGATAATACCTCGCTTACATAATAAACCGGCCGTTGCACCGGGTAATCCTTCCCATCCTCTTTGCGCTCAACCACGACTACTGCACTAACTGCCCGAGGCCCGGCCGCAACATATAACAACATGGGCTCTTTGGGACCTGGTGCCGTCAGAACCGGTGCTTCAGACAACTGCTTCTTCAGAGCTTCGAACGCCTCATCCGCCTCTTGATCCCATACGAATTTGTATGTTTTCTTCAAGAGTCGGTATAAGGGTATTGCTTTTTCTCCGAGCCGAGATATAAACCGGCTCAGTGCCGCCACGCATCCTGTAAGTTTCTGGACATGCTTCAATTCCTCTGGCTTTTTTAGGCTCTGAATAGCTTTGATCTTCTCCGGGTTAGCCTCAATTCCCCGCCCATAAACGATGAAACCGAGTAATTTCCCCGCAGGAACTATGAATACACATTTTGTTGGGTTGAGCTTCATTTGATATCTCCTCAAGTTTTTGAATGTCTCTTTCAGGTCATCAATGAATGTTTATGCGTTACTTGTTTTGATCACCACGTCATCAACATAAGCATGGACATTGTGTCCAATCTGATCCTCGAAACACTTCTGAATGCACCGCTGATATGTTGCGCCAGCATTTTTCAATCCAAAGGTCATGGTTTCGTAACAAAAGGCTCCAAAGGGGGTTATGAATGACGTCTTCTCCCAATCCTCCTCTTTGAGATTTATCTGATGATACCCGGAATATGCATCCAGAAAACATAGCAGGTCACTTCCTGCCACTGCATCTATGATCTGGTCTATCCTTGGAAGGGCAAACGGATCTTTTGGACAATGCTTGTTGAGGCTCGTGTAATCTATGCACATTCTCCACTCGTTATTCTTTTTCAGCACTAAAACCAGGTTTGCCAACCACTAGGGGTGGAAAAACTCCATGATAAAGCCGGCCGCCAAGAGCCGAGCTACCTCTGCTCCTATAGCTTTTCTTATTTCCTTATTCATTTTCCTCAAACCCTGCTTCACTGGCCGAGACTTGGGATCAACGTGTAAGCTGTGTTCAGCAAGTTCAGTTGGGATACCCGGCATGTCGCTAGGTGTCCAGGCAAAGACATCCTGATTCTCGCGGATAAACTCGATTAGCGCACTTTCCTCCTTGCGATCCAGGTTTGAACCTATGGCAAACTGTTTGGAAGAGTCGCCCTCAATGAAAGCCACCATCTTTGTGTCTTGGGCTGCCTTAAACTTAGCTCTCTCATCATCAGTATTTGGTTTCTTAAAAGAGGTTCGATCTTCCGGGTCTATCTGAGACCTGTAATACCTGAGTTCCTCCTTCGCACAAGCTTGTTCTGCAAGTGTTGTATCTCCCTCATCACACTCTGCAGCCACAACCCTGTTCCCATGTATAGTGATGGTTCGTTTAGGACCCGAGATCTTTAGTTGTAAGTACACGTAACACAGCCTTGCCATGAATTTGGCGTAAGCTGGCCTTCCGAACAGTGCATCATAAGGACTACGCAACTTCACCACCTCGAATGTGAGCCACTCCACTCTGTAATTATCCTTGGATTATCCAAAAGCAACCTCTAGTGTTATCTTTCCCTCAGGGCAGGCCGAGTGTTCTGGTACAATTCCATGGAAAACTGTGGAGCTTTTCTGTAGCTGAGACTCCTTGAGCCCCATACGTAGAAAGGTCTCCCAGTATAAGATATTGATACTACTCCCGCCGTCCATCAGAACCTTCTTTAGCTCGTAGCCATTGACCTGCGGCGCTACCACCAAAGCTAACACACCCAGATGTTCTATTGCTTCCGGGTGATCCCTCCTACTCCATGTTACTTCCTGATCTGACCATCTCAGGTATCTTGGAACACCCGAGGAAACCGAGTTTACAGCTCTTTTGAGTATCTTCCTCTCCCTTTTGGAGGTCCCAGTGGTGTGGACATGATATTGTCCTAACTGCTTTGGGTTAGCCTGAAAACCACCTGCCCCACCCTGGTTATGACCCGGATTGCTAGCTCCTGCATTGCCTACGGGGGTGGTCCGTTGCCCGGGTTTCCACCCAGAACCTCTCCTCCTCCCCGGCCTGCACCCTGCAGAGCCTTCTGTATTTCTTCATTTTTCCACCTCTACAGATCCACACATTGCTCCAATGAATGATTAGCTGGCCTGCCATTCCTGCTATGGCGCGGGCAAGGCATCTTGAAGGCTTCTATGTGATTGGCCGGCCATGGTGGTCCCTGATAATTGTTTCCTCCGTTAAAGTTTCCATCCGCTCTGGGTCTTGCAAACCAGGCTTCAGTGCTGGCGACTAACTCGGAGCTTCCCTCATATGGACGTGTATGCTGATTGTTTCCATTACCACCATTGCTAGCTCCATTATTATTTGGCGCAGTACCATTTCCGGTTCTTCCACTATTGTTCGCACTAGATTTCCCCTTTTTGTCCTCGATATCTTCTTCTGTGATGTCAGTGGAGGCATGCTTGTTGCATGTGTCCATCAGCTCCCCCATAGTAATTTCCGAAACATGCCTGCTGGATTTCATGCGTACTAATTTTTGCACCAAGGGCATATATCTGCATGTCTTCGCCATAGCTTGTATCGCATCCCTGGGCTGGATATTAGTGGAAGAGTGGAGAATCTCCATAACGCGGCGCACCCAGCTACGCGCCGACTCTCCCTTTCACTGCACACACCGATCCAAGTCATCAATCGTGTATAATTTCCTGCAAGTTCCATGAAAGTGCTTGACGAAAGCCGACTTAAGATCGCTCCATGAACTGATAGATTTCTCAGGCAAGTTATTGAACCATAATTTAGCTGCTCCTTTAGACATCATGAGATACATAAACTTGGCTTGGAGCTTTTCTGAAGCGTTGCGAATAGACATAGCCATCTCGTAACTGCTTAACAAGGTCTCATGATCCATGGTTGGCTCGTAGTTGACAACTTTACCCGGCTCCTTGAACTTGTCCGGATAAGGCTCGGCCCTGATAGCGTCTGGTAAGCATTTGGGCCCGGCTAAGTTTGTCATCACTGGCCTTACTCTCGAAACGTGTGAAACCTCGGCTGCCGCAGCGGGAGGCGCGCCGACTATCGGACATCATACTGCAGACCCGGCCGCGTGCCTTGCCCAGGAACTATCCACAATAGCCTGTGCCGCTGAGACCGCTGGAGCTGCTGGCCTAAGTGGAGGAGGCGGCATTTGCTGCTGCTCTGCCCTCCGTCGTGCTGATGCCGACTGAATGTTCCTCGTATTGCCTTCCTGTCGACTGATATATGGCGTCCCGTGCATCCCACTCCTGTTGTCCGGGTAATTGGCCTGTTGAGCCACCGCGGTGCGTAACATCTCTATAGCCCGCCGGGTCTCCAATGCTTGAGGTGATTCTCCCAGTGGAATACGGTCGAGCGCTAAAGTTGCGGCGTACATGTTGTCCATAGGGTTGTTGAAGTGACCCGGTGGGGTATGGAATCGTGATGGCTATGGCTACACAGTATTGCCCCCAGGCACCCCAATGGGTAGCACAGGTGACCCGGTCGGTACGTTCGGCGGTTGTCCTCCGAGCGTCGCTTCTGCATACCCGGTTCCTGGGTTCACAATCGGGATCGGCTGATCTTGAGGTGTGACAAACAATGCGGCCGGCTGTAGGGATCCGCCTGTTGCTGGCAGTCTCGTCTGATGCCTCTGATTATATACTCTAGTCGTTTGTGCCTGTATACGGTCCTCTAACTCATCCAACTGACGCTGACGCGCGGCCATTTGTAATTTCTCGGCCTGTACATCTCTCCTTTGTTGTTCCAACGCTCGGCGGGCTACATCCAGGTCTCTGGCCCGGGCCGCTGCGTTCTCCGGGATTATTACCATAGCTAACACTGTGGGATCCAAGATCAAGTTGTTGCTGAAAAAAGCCGGATTTGGTGGGTGTGATGTTCCCGCACCGGCTGTTCTGTTCGTCCTAAATCCGACATGTTCCTGTGATGAGCAGTTTCGCTGGTGACAGATATTTGCTCGCCATCGACCCGTGCTCCGGCCGGGTCTCCATTAACCGGCGTCTGTTGTTGGGCCAGTGCTTGCGCCGCACCAGCCGCAGCTAATGTCACATCACCCTGGTTTAGATTTATCGCAGGGGCTATGTAGACCGCGACTCGGCGCACAATGTCTGGTGAGGATTCATATTCTTCTTCCTCGCAACTATCCTCCTCGTACCGATCTTCGAGCAGATGCAGGATAGATTCGGTATCGTCATCTTTATTAACCCGGCCACGCGGGGTCCATGCCGGTTTCTCCGGTTGTTCCCTCTTCGCGGCGGGTGCTTCCTCCGGTTCTGCCGTGCCTACCGACTCTTCACCATCCGACTGAACGCGAGTGGCGGCCCCTGACACAGAATCATACTCATTATTGTCAGAAATTAAACCCGACGTACGTACCATACCCACGAAGACGTTGACGCGACCGATCGTGATGACAGATCCGGTTTCCAGCAAATCCGACTCTGGCCCCCAGCCAAAATCGTCGACGATCTTCCCTCCTTCGGGGTTGGTGACGATCTCGCCGACAACAAGGTTCTTCATGCTTTCCAGAGCTTCTCCCGTGATATAAACACCTTTGGACGTAGGCCCCATGGTGGGCGCCAACTGTCGCGAGATAGTCACGGCAGACGTTACCAGGGGTAACTTAGTTTGGGGAAAATCGACTCTGGTGTTTGGGAGAGGGTTTAGCTCGAATTGGACACAAGGATTATCCTGGTTCAGCCTCTCCATTGGAGATAATAGCTTACTTCCAGCTGAGATCTTATTAACTATCGATCTAGAGGTTCGGGCTGCAATGTCGCCGAGACTCCAAATCTAGGGTTACAAATACTAACTCTCGTATACCTTAAATCTAGGGTTTCCACTCGAAATCTCTTAGTCTCCCAGATCTATGCCAGGAGAACCGGTTTATATAAGACCCGGTTTCCTGGCTTTTCTTACAAGACACAGCTAGAGTCCCACTCGGAGTCCTCTTGTAGCCCTAAACTACTCTTCGTAATCCCCAAGTCTTGGACTCCACGGTTTTACACCGCCTCTCGGGCCTTCTAGAACTTCCTTCCATTGAGCCGGGTTACCAATGCAACCACTGGCCCGTTAATAACACCCGGCCCAGCATCGCAGTACAAGGACTCGTGTGGATTTCCTCCTGTCGGGTCTCGTCCCCATACATGGGCCTGCCGGGTTATCATCCCCCCAACATAGAGGATCCGTGTTACATCCGTTATCGGAGTCCTACTCCAATCCAGTTATAGGTCTTGATTTGCCGGTTCATTTCGTGGCCTGGTCATCCCCGTCCGGCCTTGGGCCGTCCTCCAGGCCTTGGGCCTCTTTGCTACTTACCACAAACTCTGGGCCGGTCTTTTATCTTCTCCGGGTTACGAAATAGTAACCCGGAACTCCTTTCATTAGGGTGACAACCATAATCCGGATCTCCCTGTTATAAACCGGACCATCAGTCTCGAGTCCCATTAAGTGGGTTCCGGTTTATATGAGGGGTAGGTGAGGCTCCCCCTCACCTATTCCCCCAACACTTTCATTAATGGCATTAAAGATAAATGGCCAACGACCGTTAAAGTTATCATTATTATTTTCTTCTTGTCTTCTAATAATATTAAAGTCTCCCTCAACCAGCAAAGGGAGGTTCTCATCTTCACAGATTCTTACTAATTCTAATAAAAATAGGTTTCTTTGAATCTTGTGCAGCCTCGTAAACTACAACAAAACCCCACAAAAATCCATTAGCCTTCGTTTTAACATGGAATTTGACGCAAAATTCTCAGGACACAGCGTTTTTTGCCGCTAGAGTTGCATTCTTAAATCCCACAAGAATACCAACAGACCAACCATGTGGAGGTAAGCACTACCACGTAAAGTGGCGTGGATGGGAAAAGACAAATGCCATGGGATGGCTTGAGTTTGGGGCCGATGGACGTTGTAGGTATCCGGGGAGGGATCGCACGGCTAAAAATGGCGCGCTCAGGAACGCTGCAAACATAACAATCTACCCAGGTTCGGGCCCTTGTGTGGAGGTAACACCCCTACTCCTGCCTTTCTCTCTGTATATGGCTCTGCCGAGTATACAAATTCCTATCCCTCTCTATCTCTATCTCTCTCTGTGAGTAGCAAGCCTCGCGATATATACTGGTGGCCAACCACTATTCTACGAATAAAAGGTACATAGTAGACAACTCCACTGTGCCTTCGCGCACGCAACAGCGCACGCCTCCGTGTTCCCGCTGACAACATCACCGAAAGTCTCCGCGGTAGACGGCTGACATGTCTTGTCCACCTTGTCAGTCTCTTAGGGTAGGTCGCTGACATGTCATGTCCCCCTTGTAAGTGACAGGACTTGACAGCTCCCATACCGTACTGTACCCACGTCTCTTTGCTGATAATCACGCACCTAGTAAGTTGAACCGCACGCCTGTACGGTCCCTGGATACGCGGGATTCACCTCAACGGCTCCATTGACTTTATGCCTGAGTAGAACATCTTCTCGCCTATCCGGATCACCCGAGTGCTACCCGGCTGATCCAAACAGACACTTGATTCTTCCCTCTTGCCTCTTGTTCTTTCTGCCGGATAGCACTAGCCGGATAGCTGACATCCGGGTAGCTGCCTACCCGGCCAGTACCAACCCGGTACGGCTGAACATGGTAAACAACATCTTGAACCTTGTTTCTCACCTGCCTTACCCCTACTCGAGAGTAGCCCCCCGACATTAGTCCCCGAAGCTGGTAGAGTCCGACGAACTTGGTCGGTGGGCCCTGCCAGCTTAAACCAAAATAACCTCTATGATGAATCTCAGCCGGGTTGCACCTCAACTCGCACTACTAGAGAAAAGCGTACCGCAGGCGAACAAAAAAGGCCTGCCGCAGGCGCATAGCGATGCGCCGGCAACGTACACGCCGGTGGTATTAGCGTACAGCAGGCACACAACCAGATTCGCCGGCGATATTTTTAGATACCCCAGGCGCACAGGCGTGCGTCGGCACTAAATACCCCAGGCGCACAAGGCATGTGCGCCAGCACAAAATACCCCAGGCGCACCAGCCATGTGCGCCTGCAGTAGGACTTTTAGGATTAAAAAAATACAGGGGCTGCTCCACATGCATACATCCCATACATTTCTTATTATCATCGGTATTTAGACATTGTACATCCACTACGGCTAGTTACCTCACAACCAAATCAAATGGCATGACAAGATAAAACACCATCCACTACGTAGAACATGCATCTCACTACCAGCAATATACACTCACTACAGCTAGTTACCTCACAAGTCCAGGACCTCAAAACATTCATACCATTATGCAAACTCAACCGATCTGTTTGGTTTGGGATCACAAACACGCATCTATACTTCGACGATGGCCTAGTCGGAGCTGGGACCCTGCCGAGCCGAGCCGACCACCATGCGCTCCATCCTGCTAGCAGCCCCTTGCAAGCACCGCCGAATGGCAACGGCAGCCCGTCCGCAGGCGCTGCCATGGACCATATAGGTGCTCTACAAAATACAAATGCATCTCCATAAATAAAACACACCAATCATCGGGATCACCACCGTGTCAATATAGCATATCCATCATGTATATATCTATATTATTAGCCAAGCCCGGCGCGGCCGCACGCCGCGCCCATGTTGTGGTTACATGCTGGGAAACAAAAAAAAATAACTGTACAACTCTACACAAAATAACTGTCGCAAACATTGGATGCATATACACTTGTTGAACTACCTTTTCAAATTCTGAAATACAAGACATACGTGGAAAATATTGATGAAGCAATTCTATTGTAGATCCTTGCCCTACTTTAGAAAAGCAATGTCACCAAAAAATTAAAAGGATTAAATGCTTGTATAAGAGTTGGATTACAATTGTATTACCTGGATATGAGCTTTAGAAGGTTATGAGGATTTCAGTTCTATTGTAGATCCTTTCCTACTTTAGAAAAGCAATGACACTGAAAAATTAAAAGGATTAAATGCTTGTATCAGAGTTGGATTACAATTGTATTAGCTGGATATGAGCTTAAAGGTTTGACATTATCACTTGATCATTTTGTCATTCAGGTTAAGGACTATATCTTTATTTCCTCAGTCACCCAATGTATATGCACTATGGTCTACTACAATATTACAGACTATATCTTTATTTCCCCAGTAACCCAATGTATATGCATTATGGTTGACTGCAATATTACGTATGTATGTCCTTGCCGCCGCCGTCAGCCATCCCATCAGTCCTCTGTCATGTTCGGCTGGTCAGCATTGGTCTCTTTGTTCCAAACACCAATTCACCAAGCCACCATACACACTATTCTTAGCTATGTGATCCTGTCTCAGTTCATCACGTTTGCAAAATCCTGTCAAGAAATAATCTACCGAAGTACTTTTTCTTTTCTTATTCCTCTGACCCAAGAGGCATAAAGAAAGAAAAACAATCTTTCGAACTAAATGATGCATGTAATGACTTAGGGTGTGTTTGGTTCGGAGGGTATGGTTTAGGGGGTGAGGATATCCCCAACCACCTGGTTAGGGATAACCACTTTTCATGTTTGGTTAGGAATATGGGATGAACCAGTTTTTTATTTGGTTGGAATGGTGATATGTGGTTGGGGGTTGCCTTGAGGCCCACAGAATTGGTCAACTCGAAAAAGAACTGGTCGCTAAACTCGTACTCGTCTTCGATCGAAACAAACCATCGAACACACAGGCCGTCGCCGCCGTCCTCACCGACACCGCCGCCCGCACGCGCCACCACAAGGCCGCGGCGCTCCAGCCCTCGTCGCCGCCGTGCTCACCGACCCCGCCGCCAGCGCGCGCCACCACAAGGCCGCGGCGCTCCAGCCCTCGTTGCCGCCGTCCTCACCGACCCCGCCGCCCGCGCGCGGCACCTCAAGTCCGCGCTCCAGGCCGCCACCCAGGACGTCGACCTTGCGCCGGACTCCCTCGAGCTTGCCCACTTCTTCCGGCTCCCCGCCCCAGGAGGTCCTCGCCGAGTGCGAGCGCGGCCTCAGGAGCCTCACTTCTTCCGCCTCCCCGCCCCCAAGGCCGACCAGCTCCGCGGCGAGCTCCGCACCCTCATCCAGCAGGCCAACCTCGCTATCCATATCCAGCTGGGTCAACCCTCGTCGCCGCCGTGGAAACGGGGGCCTTCGATCCGTCTGCTCCGTCCGCCTCCTATGCTACCTCCGCCCTAGCAGCCCTGGTCCCGCCGCCGCCCCTGGTTCCGCCGCCGCCCATCGTTGGTATTTGGTCGCTGCCGCCCCTGGTTTGCGAGAGGAGTTGCACGGTGAGCGGCCGAATCGGTGTGATATTTTTTTTCCGGGTTAGCCGCACGGGAGCCAGCGGTGGTTAGCGCCATCCGGCCGATTTGGTGGGATGAGCAGAGCCCCCGTTTCGCACGAATATTCTGAGAATCTGGATACACCTACCAGCCCCACCCTCTCAACCAAACATATGGCAAACCCTAAAAAAATGGCTACCACTACCACTTGAGGGATACCCCCTCAACCAAGCACACCCTTACTAAGGTAATGATGTACACAATCTAAGAGGCAGTATGACAAAACGGTCATGAGCAGTTTCATCCAAGTACTAATAAGACAGAACCTAACTATTTACCATCAAAACCAAATCTTAGATCTGAGAACGCTAGTATACTAGGCAATAATCAAGCTGTAATTTTGATTCCGTTTACGCCAAGCGAAGTGAATTTCAATGCAACAGTGACGAAAGAATCTGAACTTACTCGTGTGGGAATTTGACCTCGCGCGGAGCCTCGGACCGGAGCGACCACGCGAGCGCCGCCTGGACGCATCCCGCGAGCGGCTCGACGCGGCCAGCATTGGTGACCAGCGAGAGCGGGCTGTCGAGGTGAGCGCTCCCGCCATAGACGATGGCGTCGAGTTCGCGCACCCACTCGGGCCGCTCCGCCGACTCCCAGAGCACCCGCGCGTTGAGCACGAACTCGGCCCACTCTAGCCTGCTGGACAGCAGCATGTAGCTCCGCTCCGCCGGCAGCAGCGTCTCCTCTGACACGTGGTAGCCCACCAGCTTCCCGGCCGCGTCGCAGGCGGGCGCCTGGAGAAATGACTCCTTGGTCCCTTTGTCCTCGCCCAGGATGCCGACGGGCACGGCGCCCACGGACTTGACCTTCCGCGCCTCGTCGAACAGCTCCGTGCGGAGGATGTCGTTCTCGTCGGCGAACACCACCACGCCGTCCAGCTTCTGCTTCTGTATCTCCCTAAGAGATCCAAATTTTCCGTTAGAGCGAGAGGGGAATTACTACTTAAACATAGCTCGATTTAGGGGAGCTGGATGGGATCTAGCTAGGCGCTATCGATCGGTAGTAGCAGTACCTGAGGGCGTGCATCCGAAGGTTCGCGGTGGAGGCGGCCTCGGGGCCGGCGAGGTGGAGGAAGTCGCCGGTGGAGCGAGTGAGCACGACGGGGACGGCGTCCGTGCGGTGGCCAGGCTCGACGACGATCCAGACGAGCGGACCGTCGACGAGGCGGAGGGTGTGCGCCAGGGGAGGTGAGCGACGGCACCTGGAGCGCGGAGGTGGCGGTCGGGGTGACGGCCTGGGTGCACCGGCCCCGCGGCGTTGGCTGCTGCCCTGCACGTTCTGGATGGCGGCGAGGATGTGGTGTGCCTTGAGGAGCTCGGCGGGGTCCGGGTGCGGCCACTTGCAGATGCAGATGGCGTGGCGGCCAACGAACACTGGGCCGTGGTGGACCTGGTGGTGCGCGTTGGCGAAGGCCTCGCTCTCGGTGACGGTGGTGGTCGGGGACAACAGATCCGCTGAAGTAAGGGGTGCAGGGGCGGAGCTGTGCAGCTTGGGGGCTCGCCGGAGAGGATGGAGAAGATGATGTGGTACACAACATGGGGGGCCACCAGAATCGGGAGGAGGTGGCGGTGGGAGGCGTTGGATGAAGAAAGGGGATATGAAAGGAGACGGCTGGATAGGGTCCGATAGGTAAGGTAGCACGGGCGCACGCATTTGTGTGGCTCTGGATACCGCAAGAGATTATGTATCGGGTTGCGCCGACGAAAGGTAAGGTAGCACGGGCGAACGTACAAGAATTCGCCTGCGGTATAAGCACACTGCCAGGGGGTGGTGGTGGGGTGCCCTGCCACCTTTTATCCCAGTTGCATTGCGTTCTTGTTCGACTGGGGTAACTTTCTTACCCCAGGCGCATATGCTCTCTGTTCGCCTGCGCTAATTAGCCCAGGCGCATGCCCTTACTTGTTCGCCTGTGGTAATGCATGCTGCTATAATCATTTCTCTAGTAGTGTCGGTAGCTCACAATCTGAACTCGGACCTTCTCCATCGTAGTCTGTGGTACTTTCTTCATTGTGCCGAGTAGACCAAGCTGACCTAGATCCAACCGAGATCCCAACACTTAGCCAAATTTCCAAAAACCTGGCCGCTCGAAACAGAGCGTTCCTATCTTCTCGTGTCCAGACCTACACGTGTCATGCAACCGCTGCACACGACGCCTCGGGTCTAATGCGGTTACGTGGCACGCGCCTGGCACTGCATGCAGGGCCCACAAGACGTTGCGTCGCTTCGCACAGGTACTTGAGTACCCACGATGCGATGTGGGATTAACTGCGCCCGTTACGCACGAGTTATTCACTTTATGCGTTTCTAACGGACGTGGTAACCCCCACGCCGGACGTTTAAATACCTCGGCGCCGCCCCTCGTCTGTGCTTCCTCGCCACTTTCCCCCAGTGCCTCTTCCTTTCCTTCGCCAAATTCACAGCGAACACGCCGCCGCCCTGCGAATCCGCCGGACTCTGCCGCTCGCCGCTGTTCCGCACGCATAGACCCACCTCTGCGCACCGCTGCTCGCCGGAGAGCAACCGAGAGTGCCATGGTCTTCACCACACGATGTCGTTGTCCTCGACCTCGTGCCTTCATCTCCATCTCCACCACCAATTCTTCCTCGTCGGAGAAAAACAGATGGAGCTCGAACCCGCCGCAGATCTCCACCAGGAGGATCCTCCCTCAAAGCGCGCCTACTGGGAGGGATCTGACGTCAAAGCCAGCGACTGCCAATGGCTAGTCAACACCCGCCGGGTGCCTCCCGGCGTCATCTGCAGGCCTACCGGCAACAAGCTGGAGCCAACTCCTGGCCCTGGTGAGTACGTTGTCTTCTTGAGCCATTTCAAGCGTGTTCTTCCGCCATTTTGGCCTTCAACCCCACCATCTCCCGGCCAACGCCGTTGCCATGCTCTCCACATATGTCACTTGCTGCGAGGCTTTTCTCGGTGTCTACCCCACGGTAGACACCTGGGCAAAGTATTTATTCTTTCGCCAACAAGTCCTTCCAAACATATCCAATCCGACTGCCCCCAAAGAGATGACTCAGACGGGGGCTGCCATGATGATTCAGCGGACTGCGGGTAGCCACCCGTGGGTACTGGGACTGGATACATGCCGAAAATGGAAGAGAGGGTTCGTATACATCAAGAACCCCACTTCGGCAGAAGGCGAGCAGCAAGTTGACCTCATCAATCTGCCCGATTTCCGTAATGTGCCACCCACCGAGATGAGAAATTGGGGCTATCACCCCAAGAGGACTGTGACAGATGTGAACCGGGTAGATGACCGGTTGAAAGAGTTGGTCGAGCAAGGACTCCGAAAGGACGACTTGATTGCCTGCTGGGTGGAGCGCCGGTTTCTCCCTCTTCAAGAACGAGCGCACAAGATTTGCTACATGGGTGGAGGCCGTGACTGCACCCGGACGACTACCTTCGAGCTCACCAAATAAGAGGTGGCGATCTAGGCCAAGTCCATCCTCAGGGCCATGCTCTCAGACACTTGGTTTTAAGGTTTCGTGCCGTATAGCCGAAACAAACCGGCCCCCAAAGTGAGTACCCTTCTTCATGTACTTAGCTGATTTTTTTTCTTGTTTCTTCACACTCCCTCGAGTAGGATGTATATAGGATTTTCCCCCTTAGGCCTAGCCCAATATGCTTTGTGTTTGCATGCCACGCCGAGTAGGACTCTTCTTCTTAGGACTTAGCTTATTATGCTTTGTGCTTGCATGTTATACCGAGTAAAACTCCTCTGTTAGGACTTAGCTTTTTATGCTTTGTGCTTGCATGCTATACCGAGTAGAGCCTCAAACTGTTTTTCCTTTTTAGGACTGAGCTTTGTATGCTTTGTGTTTGCATGCTAGGCCGAGTAGAAGCCCCACTCTGTTATCTTGAATATAGCTCATTCCTTACGCTCTGCACTTGCATCCTTAGGTTATTCCTCGCCGAAAAATAGAGGACATGCCCATTCACGAGCATAACTGGGAGCCGGATAGGACCGAGGACGATGAAGAGGCGTTTGACATCCAGGATACGCTCTGTATCCCACTCGCCGGCCAAGATGGTAACTCCCGAGTCTACACCTAAATTTGTGATTGGTCCGAGGACGATGAAGGTGACCGAGTCCACCAATATGCACATCGCGACGTATCTCAGCTTCTTTCCCTGCTTACTCTTGCCTTTGCTCTTTTCAGTCGCGGATGAGGTGGAGGAGGAAGAGCCAATTGACGCACAGCCTGTGTCAATGGCCGCCCCCACTGGAACGAAGAAAAGACCGGGCAACGGGGCAGTGGAACCCCCTGCCGCGAAGAAGAAGAGGACCACCAAGCGCACCACTACACGCAAGAAGCGCCCTGTTGAGGACGGGTAAGTCCAACCGAGAACCTCTATGCTTTGAGTTTGCACTTCTTAGTCTTCCATGTTCTTTCTCTGTTCTTGTGCTTTGTGTTTGCACCGCTCTCATTATTCCTTTCTCCCTTCTCAACGATGCCCTTGATGCTGACGCTACCAATGCTCCACCCAAACCGACTGCGTCCCAGAGCTTCGTGGACCTCACCACCGACGAAGGGGAAGATCAACTAGAGGAGAGGAACAAGGTGCCCTCTCCTGCTAAGGAAGAGCAAGACATCGGTGCCAACAATACAGGCACCGAGATGGAGACTGATCGGGTTCCGGAGGAGCTGGAACCCAACATTGAGCAGCCAGCCATGGATCCACCCACCGAGACGCGGCAGTCCACACCAGAACCTATTTCTGAGCCGCAGCAGTCAACACCGGCAGCATCAGAGCAGAGTGAGCGGCAACCAACACCACCAGCACCTCGAGTAACTCCTCCAGCACCACAGCCAACTCCGCAGCAACAACCTCCAAAGCCTGCTGTCGAGAAGCAGCCAATAGCAACACCAAATCCGTAGCAATAGCCTCCTGAAACTGCCACCAAGAAGCAGCCAACGCTGCCAGCGGCAACACCGACTCCGCAGCAGCAGCCGCCCAAAAAGCAACCCAAGCGAGCCGCAGGGCAAGCCGGGCAGCAGCCGCCGAGAAGCGGCAGGCTGGGCAGCAGCAGCCGCCCGAGAAGCGGCGGCAAGCACCCTCTACCGAGTATCCGCTGCCAGGGGCCAAGGAGACCGGGCAGCCGCAGCAGCAACAACCCCCAGCCAAGAAAACAGAGTGGCCACTTAACAAAACCAAACTTCCCAGGCCTCTGGACGTTCCGGCCCGGAGTGGCCCTATTACTCACAGCACCAAGTTGGTGCAGCACACCATTCAGTTCGGGCCCAAGGACCAACAAGCTCCAGGAGCGGGCATTAGCGGGAGAGCTGCCCTAGTGATTTTCCCTGATCATTGGCGCGAACTACAGGAGGAGAATAAGGAGCGGCAGGCCCGAGAAGCCGAGCGGCACGAGGAGCTCAAGAGGAGGAAGAAACTCGCCGCCACCGGATCCAAAGGCAAGGAGGGTGCTCTAACCCTCTGCCACCCCAATAACGGAGCTTGCCCACGAGCTCCGAGAAGACATGGAGACTATCGTGGACCGGATAGGCCACATCGAGTCGGACTGGGACAGCACGAAGCTCGGCCGTCCGTAATGGGACAGCACAAGACTTAGAGCCTGGACAACTATCGCTAGGCCTAGAATAAGGCAGATGTTGTCCCTGTCTCGTTAGCCGTAGCCGCGTCCAGCACCACCTTAGCGACAAACTGTATTGTCTGCGCAAAGCCGCTGAGGATGCCGAGACCACCAATAGAGTAATTATCGTTCTTAACTGTCTGGATTTCCGAGTTGCGAACTTTTTCATTTTTCTTCCATATCTTTTCTTATCTACCATCCAGTCCCCGAGATTTGGGCCGAGTAGACAAGACTCGACCGAGTTCTAGTCTACTCGGGTTGAATCTTCCCACTCATACCTTCTCCATTTTCTTCTTCAGGAATGCACTCTAACCCGCACCAAACTCTTCCGCCAACTTCTCTGGTCTCACCGGGCTGTCAAGTCAAAGAACCGGGCGCTTGAGGAGGAAAAGGGCGAAAGAGGTAACCTCTATTTTCACTGAGTTACTGCTTGTGCTTTATTTGCATCAGTTTTCTAACTCGGTTCCTACTTCCCAACTTGCAGTTGTTCTGGAGCAAGGCATCATGGATGCTACCACCAAGATCTCCTCGCTAGAGAGTAAGTACCAACACTTTGGTTTATGTGTTTTGCGTTTACGCCCATTTTTCATCTCTGCTCACTTTCCGCTTCTCTGCAGGTGAGTATAAAGCTCTTGCTGACAAGCACCAGGACTGCGAGGTTATGGCTGCATCTGCGCAGAGCAAGATCTCTTCTCTGGAGGGTAAGTCATTTTGCACCTTCTCTTCTCCGGCTTCCGCCTTCTTCCTCCTTACCAACCGGGTTCATTTCTTCGCAGACGAACGCAAAAATTTCCTCGAGCAACACCAAGGGTGTGTCACCCCAGCCGAGGTGCAGCAACAAGTTCAGGCCAGGGAAACCCAGCTGGAGAGGGACCTTACTGCCGAAAAGGAGGAGGTGCGCAAACTCAAGCGCGAACTCGCTGAAGTCCACAAGTCAGCGCTGCAGGCAGAGACCCTCAAGAACGAAGCACTGGACCGAGCTGCCGTCGAGAAGTTGGCTCTGGAGAGGGAGATTGAATCCCTCCGGACCCGTAATAATGATCTTGACACCATGATGGTTAGCTCTCGAAGCTTGCTGGATAAAGAGCGGGTTATCTCAGAGGGATGGTCCAGCCGGCTTAAGGCCCTTGTCACTGACCTGCGTTGTAAGTTACTGTTCTTCTCTGACTTACTCTATCCGGTTTTTTCCATTTGGTTTTTATTCTTCTGTTCTTCTTATCTGTTTTTCTTGACTCTACCCAGATTCACCTCTCTCTCAGGGACCTTCTCGGACCTCAATTCCGCCGCTAAGGAAGCTGTAGCCAAGGCCAGGAAGCAGCGGAAGGATATCGGCTATGATGTTACCAACTCGCATTTCACTGATGATCAAATTGAGAATATCAAGACCCGAGTTCATCTTCTCAAGGGCATGGGCACCACTCTGGCGTCCACTGGAATGCTAATCTACAAGCTTTTCTGGCATGACACCGAGCTTTCGACTAACATCAAACAGCTGGCCTCCAAACTGGATTATGTCAAGGAAGAGCTGAAGAAGTGGCGCGCCTCCGCGGCCCGAGCTGGTGCAGATGAAGCTCTGCATTTTGTGCTATCCTGGTACGAGAACCTGGATCTCGAGAAGCTCAAAGATCTCTGGAACAAGTCCAAGTGTACCCTCCAAGATAAGTATATCCAGCGCCGCAAGGAGACCGCCTATCGGATCGCCTCATATGCCGACACCACCGAGTTCATCGACGGCCCCACGAAGCCGGACACGGACATGGAAGACGATGATGAAGATGAGGACGGTGATGAAGGCAATGACGATGATGCCGGCGAGGAAGGTGATTGGCGATGAGGAGCAGGAGCGTGAAGAAACCGGCGACGCGGGAGCCGAGCAAGAAAATTCCGAGGAGGAGGCCGAGATGGGCGGCAACCAGGGGGCCACCGAGCCAGGAGCTGGCTGTGAAGAAGTCCGGGCTAACCCGCAGCCCACCGCCTCCGCCAGAGCCGTCACCACCGAGATGGTGATTGTCACCCATGTTCTCGAGTTGGGCACCACAGGGGCCACAGCCAAGGACGTCGCAGCCGGGTCTGCTCCTTCGACCTCAACTGCTGCTCCCGAGCCCGTCACCGCGCTCACCTTTGAGTCTTCGGACCTATCCAGCGCGGAAGCCTATTCCACTCCCTCGACGATATCTTAAGTTCCTGTTCTCAATTTGATTCTAAACTTTTTATCAGATCCCCGGTATGCCGGGTGCAGATGTATCAACAGTTTATTGTTTCAGCGCTACTCTATTTTATTAAGTTCGTTAACCAGACTGGCTCAATGCCGGATTGCGTTAAATGCAAGTCCCCGAGTTGCTTTTCTTATCCGCTAAGTTCTTTTGTCTTTGCTCTTACCTTCCACTTGTGGCTTTTTGGTAGTCGAGTCACAAGATTTCAAAAACCGAGTTTCTAATACTTAACCACTTTGAGATTTGAACTTAACACTTCCCAACACTTAGCCGAAAACGCAGAAGGAAAAGACACCCTACTCGGTTGATACACTCCTCTTTTCCTTTGCAATTTTTCGTGTGTTCATTGAACTTTGGCTTGTTCTCTTGCTTGTCATGAAGCCGGGTTGCGGACAGCAGCAAATTCGAAGAGTTGGCCCTTAGGTTTAAACACATTACTAGACATGCGCGTGAAATTCTGAGTGGACTAACCGAGTAGGCAAAGTAAATACAATAAATAACACAGAGAAAGTTTGGCACAGGCAGTCCCCTAATTCAATTTCGGAGTGCCGACTTGGAATTTAACTCGGTTCAGGAGATACATACAATGTTTGTTCATGAATGAAAACGGCGGAGTAGAGCTACATTCCATGGACGCTTGGATTCCTCTCCGGATTTATCCGCCCTGTTCTTCTGCGGTGCCTGTGCGTCGATGAGATAATAGGCATCATTGTGCAGAGCCTTGCTCACAATGAAAGGACCTTCCCATGGAGGGGAAAGCTTGTGCATCCCGGCTGTGCGTTGCACAAGCATCAGCACCAACTCCTTCTCGGAAAACCCTTGGGTTTACTTTCCGGCTATGTTAGCGTCTCAGATTCTGTTGATATACAACTGAGCGCGAAAGAGTTAACTCTCTTGCTTCTTCGAGCAGATCAACATCATCTTCTTGGGCTTCTCTTGCCTCTGCCTCATTATAGAGGGTTACTCTGGGTGAGTCATGCTCAAGGTGAGTGGGCAACATGGCCTCCGCTCCATATACCAGGAAGAATGGTGTGTATCTAGTTGATCGGTTAGGGGTAGTCCTTCGACTCCACAACACCACCGGAAACTCGTCCAGCCAACAACCAGGGGTTCGCTGTAATGGCTCAATTAGCCTTGGCTTTATTCCGGAAAGGACCATGCCATTTGCTCTTTCAACCTTCCCATTGGAAGCCGGATGGGCGACTGATGCAATGTCTAGCCGGATCCGCTTCTCCTTACAGAATCGAGCAAAAGCTCCTTCAGCAAAGTTTGTCCCATGATCCGAGATGATGCCATGTGGGTAGCCGTACCTCAGAATGATATCCTTCAAGAAAGTTACTGTTGTGTTTCCATCACACTTCCGGATTGGCTTCACTTAAATCCATTTGGTGAACTTATCAATCATGACCAAGATGTGAGTCATATTGCCCTGAGCTGGCTTGAAAGGACCCACCATATCCAAGCACCAAACACCAAATGGCCAAGTGATGGGAATTGTATTCAACTCGGAAGCTGGCATGTGGATCTTGCTTGCATATTTCTGGCACCCATTGCACTTCCTCACCAGATCTTCTGCTTGTTGTTAGGCCGTGAGCCAAAAGAATCCATGCCGAAATGCTTTCTTGACCAAGGCCCGAGATGAGGCATGGTGCCCACAATCTCCTTGGTATATCTCTCTGAGAATTTCTTCTCCTTCTTCTCGCTCAACACATCGCTGGAGTATACCAGTAACACTTCTCTTGTGCAGCTCCTTGTTGACGATGGTGTAGCCCTTGGATCTCCTTTGTATCTGCCTGGCTGTGACCTCGTCACTCGGCAAAGTCCATCCATCAGAAAGGATAATATGGGCGAATCCCAACTTGCACTACTAGGAAAATGTCTATAGATGGACTAGCATCAGTGGCGCACCATGTAGTCGTGCGCCACTGATGTGGCTGGGAGCATACATGTCCAGGCATCAGTGGCGCACCATGTAGCCGTGCGCCACTGATTGTCCAAGCATCAGTGGCGCATCGCACACTGGTGAGCCACTGATACATGGCACCCATGTATTCGCAATAGAATCAGTGGCGCACCACTAGACGGTGTGCCACTGATGCTATGGAGCATCAGTGGCGCATCGTCTAGTGGTGCGCCACTGATTAGCATCAGTGGCGCACCACTAGACGATGCATCAGTGGCGCACCACACATATCCGCCACTGATACCTGCCACTCGTGGGAATTTTGGGGCAAAAATTTAGTACACGACACCACCTCCCAGTATCCTCTTGTCCCCACTTTCCTCCTCCCACCGACATCCACCTCGCTGATCTCCTCGATTCAGATCGACATCCGCCTCCGGCTGCCGCACACCCCCTCCGCCGCCGTCCCTAACTACTTCAGCCACCATCCCTCCTCCCTTCCTCTTGCCCCTCTTAACCTAACTCACTCAAGTTTGTCAACAGCACCAGACCGAGCGCCCCGGCCCCTGCTCTGCCGGACAGATGCGCCGCCACCCAGCAGCCACGGCGTCGTGGCCGACTGGCTCGACGGCGCGCGTGTGTGTGCTACGACGCGTTTCGCTCCGTCGAGCTGGCCGGACCGCCATACGCGCGTGGCCGGCCTAGGGTTTGCGGCGGCGGCGGTGCTACACGCCGACGATGGAGCTCGGTCCACCCGGACGACAATGGCCCCGGCGTGAGACCTTGAGGCCAGCTTCCACTCGTGCTGCAGGCCATGGTCGTCTTCGCGAGGGCGTCCAGTCCAAATGCAGGCAGACCTGAAGGCCGAGCGTGTTGCTGCCGGCGTATTCCACGTCCACTAGTGGAAACAGGGCCTTTTGTCCCGGGTCGTAAGGGCCAGTTGTCCCGGTTGTGCAACCGGGATGGGCTGGCCGGGACAAATGGCCCGTCCCATTGGTCCCGGTTGTGCCAGGACCCGGGATGGTAAGGATAGGCCACGTGGCGAACCTGGGCCAGGGAGTTCGTCCCGGTTCGTTCAAGGGACCGGGATGGATACTTTTTTGACAAAAAAATATATATAATCGTTCAATTTCCGCGTCCAGGCCCACGTCTTTTGGGCTCCTGTCTCCCAATCCCGAGCCGGCCTCCACTTCCCCAACCGCGTCCAGGCCCACGTCTTTTATTAAGCCCACTGGTCACAGTTTTTTGTCAAAAGGGCCCACTGGCCCGCGTCTTTTATTATGGTCAGTCAACGGTTCGAAGGCCCACTGGCCGCGTCTTTTATATGGTCAGTCAACGGTTCGAAGGGGCCACTGGCCAGCGGCCGTTGGCTGCTCGCCTGGTCCCTTAAATTAAGACCACAGGACGGTCAAAGGGCCACTGTCGCCTCGTCTTCCCGCCCCGCCCGGCTTCCCGCCCCCACTTCCCCACGCGCGCGTGCCACAGCTGCAACCGCCGCCCACGCCTCGGCTCCTGCCCGCATTCATGGCCGCCTGCAACCGCCGCCACGTTCAGGCCGCCGGTTGGCATGCCAGCCCACCCCGGGTCCTTTTTAAAGGCCCCCCGCCGCATGTACAACCCATCCACCCTGGCCGCGCCCAAGGCAGAGCAACCATAGCCACCATGTCCCGCTGGTTCGGCAGCGGCTCCGGCAGCGGCTCCGGCAAGCGCCCCAGGAACGACCACGAAGGCTCCTCGAGCGGTGCCGGCCGCGTCCCACCACCGCCGGCGGAGGCCTTCGGCTACGGCCCTGGAGGTGTCCGCCTCGGCGGGGCGCCGCGCGTCCCCGCGCCACCTCCGGCTGCACGCCCGCCGCCCAGCGCCGCGCCCAAGGGCAAGAGGTTCCGCCGGTACGTCCGGGTGGACGAGGCCGAGTGGCACGGGAACAACGCCACGTCGTTGTTCTATGCTGACGTCCCCCTCCCGGACGGCTGGCACCTGAACCCCCAGCGGATCCCTGTGCCGCCGGTCCCGACCGGCCAGGCGCTGCTCGAGGAGATCGACCGCCGGCGCGAGCTCCTGCCGGCCCCCGTCCGCAGGGAGCGCGCGTACGCGCGCAGCTCCCGCTACTGGGCCGCCTGGCTCGAGCAGGAGCACGAGCAGCGCCGGCGCTCCTTCATCCCCGCCCCCCACGAGGTGGACGTCGCGGACTACCCGCCGCCACCGCCCGGCCGGGAGAGGGAGCTGTGGCTCCTCGAGGACATCCCGGAGGACTTCTCCGGGGAGGAGGACCCCGTGCTCCGGGCCGCCATGGAGGAGGCCTGCGAGGCCTCCCGCCGCTCACTCGTCGAGGACGAAATCAAGCGGTGGGAGCGGGTCGTGGCCGCCGCCGCCGCCGCCATGCCGCCGCCGCCGCCCCCTAACGAGCCTACCCCCTGGTGGCAACAGATGTACGCCGACTGGGAGGCGTCCGAGGACAAACCACCGCCGCAGCCGCTCCCCCCAGGCCTGGAGTACGGCATGTCCTGGGCCGGACCGGCGGCGCTTGGGCGCCGGAGCAGGAGGAGCTGCCCCCACCACCACCGCCGCAGGAGGCGCTGCCCCCGCCACCGATGTACGCGCCTCCGATGCCCCCGATGCCTCCACCCCCGGCGAGTCCGGCCCAGCCGCCTGCCCACTCTGGCAGCCGCCCCCTACCAGTGCATCTCCTCCGACGGGGACGACTAGATCTGTGCGCCCCTAGACTAAGCTACCCCCCCCCCCAAGAAAACGGTCGGCCGCCTGTGGCCGCGCCGCCGCCCCCTTTAATTATGCAAGTCCGGCCGGCGCCTGTGGCCGCGCCGCCCCTACCTATGTAGCAAGGCCCCTGGCCCCCTTTTTAAATAAAGTTGTGTGCCCAAGCCTACCGTGCCCCTAGCCCATCCTCGCCGGCGATCCGCCGGCGGGATCTGTCTACTCGTTCCCGCCGCCGGCAGGGCTTCGCCGAGCCATGTCCACTCGTACCCGCCGCCTGGGGTGTTCGTTCGGCCTGGAGAGAGGGCCGCGATTTTTATACACCTGGGCCTCTAGTCCCAGCCCGTGCCACCAACCGGGACTAGAGCCCCTTTGGTCCCGGTTGGTACCACGGCCCGGGACCAAAAACTAATTTCGAATTTCGGTGCCCCTGCGCGCCCAAAAATTTTTAGCGCCAAAATTTGAAAAGGGGTAAGTTTGCACATTAACAACTTCTATACTTTCAAATTTGACAAAAATTCCAACATGAAAAATGCTAGAATTTGCAAAACTAATTTAAATCCATTTTTCGTTTAACTAAACAATTATTCTAACTATTGAAACTATTAATTATTTTTTCATTTGTATAATTTGAATAAAAAATGTTACAATTTTTGATTTCTCTCGTGATCTTCCGAGTTAGTCCAGAGCATACAAGGCATCCCGGGTGATTTATATAAACTTCGACAAAGCGAGTTGTACCTTATTGACACGGTGAATTTGAGATCTTCGTCTACAACAGAAAAAAAACCATAGTTTTCCTTCGAAGGTTTACTCTGCGCATCCACACGTATTTTCCCTTTATCCCGACCCCCGCTTGAAAACATAGTAACTTCCGTGTACGCGGCAAGCCGCAGCGGGAGCATCAGACTTGTTGTAGATGACTTAACGGCTTTCAAGATTCTAGAATAGTGGTAGAATAAAGCAGGTTGCTCGCCTCCAGACCCCCAATCACAAAGTCAAAGCGACCATATCTAGCAATAAATGATGCAATTCTATCATTAGTGAGAGACTTCACGTCGGCAATATCAATTAAAGTGCCAGTTTGTGTCTGATCCCACCAACCCCTCAGAATCCTCCTATTAACTTACCTATCTCAACTGAAATCACTGTCTTCATGTGGATGCCAAGCCTGTGCAAAGCTATCTCTCCTCCTCTAATACCGGAGAATAAGGACACCACATTAACACCATTGGGAAACATGTTCTTCAACACCGACAAGTGGCAACCTACAGTATCAATTTGGAATGAATTGCCAAGAGATTTGTACCTCTCTCTCTTGGCGACTCCCCTTGTGTGGTTTCTTGGGAGACCGAGTAAAAATTCCATCTCATGTGGCTCTAGAGGGGCAACCTTGTTCTTTCCAACCCAAACAAGGTTCCATCTTCTGCACTCGTCCATAACATACCTCTGAACAGTTTAGAGGTGGTGGATTACTTGAGCCTGCAAGAGTACGTCCGATCTGTTTATCAGAATTGGACTTTCCACATGGGTTTGCAAGCAATCGAGCTGCTTTCTAGGATCCCAGGAAGGCCACCAGTTCTCATAATGAGGGAATGCCTCAAATATGGTCTTTGGAGCGAGAGGAAGGAGACGTGACCTATTCTCAATTGGCAAATTTATGGATGTAGCCTCTTCTTGAGCAGCTGCACAGAAGTGCTTAGAATCCACAAAACTCCGGCTCTATGTCATACAAATTTCTGGAAATTTCCACCCATACACTTTTTGGAGCTAGGGCCTCATTTTCATAGTAGAAGTAGGGTGGCTTGTTCATCCTCTAGAGTCGATGTCAGTCCTGGCTGCTTGTCCATCCTCTAGAGTCTGCTCTGCTCTGCTCTACTGCTCCTTGCGGCTCAGGTTGGTAACGGTCCATGTTTGCGTATGCTTTGTGAACTTATGGTTTGATTTGAGAATTTCAAACTTTGATTTGATAATCTTTTGGCCGGAAGCACCTAGCAATATCTTTTAAACCTTGTTTCTCTCCATATGCTATTTGTACTTCTCATCGGCTCTAATGTTTCTCTACCTGATTCTACTTCTCCTCTGCCTAGTTTGGGTTGTTTATGGTGGTTAACTCCAATGAATAACAATAGAGGCCTGCCTAATCACTTGTTCTATACCGTGTGTCAACACATACTACATCTCGAAAGTAGTTATAATCCTGCAATATCTGTCAGGATGGTATCCGTACTATCACTTCGAAATGTTCCTGCAATATCTGCCTACAGTTATCTCATACTCGGATGGGTCATAGTTGTCAGCTTTTTACCGGTCAATACAAATACTGATCAACAGAACTATATGATCATGTATTCCACGCTTATTATTACACATCACCAACATACGGAGGAGAGAGAAACAGAAAAGTGGGTGGGTGTGTGCCGCTGGTTGGAATAATAATGAAGTCAGACTGGCCATAGTTGTCAAGCACTCAATGTTTGCCAGCTTTTGACCGATCAATACAAATTATTGGTCAAACTTGCACCTACTCCATTCATAATCACATAATATGTATAAATATTTTTGGCTAACAAAATCTCGTTCATACTACGTTATAAGAACTATGATCATGTATTCCACGTTTATTATTACACATCACCAACAACATCCTATCTAGTCTGAATTTTCTTCGTGTCCCTTGCTTATGATCGCTTCGGCCGTAACCATGGAGCATCTTCATTATTTAACGGGATGGTGGGGTCAGCTTTCACTGTGAAGGGTGGAATTTCAACAAACTTATTATAATCTTCTGACATGTCTGTCGTGTCCTCGATTCCCACGATGTTTCTTTTCCCTGAGAGAACTATGTGACGCTTCGGCTCATCGTATGATGAAATTGTTCCCTTATTTTTTCTTTTCTTCGGTCTGGAAGATGTCCTTCACATAGAAGACTTTGCCACATCATTGGCTAGAACGAATGGTTCGTCATTGTAACCAATATTGTGGAGACTGTCATTCCATAAAGCGGGTCTACCTTTACCTCTTCTCCATTCAGGTTGACCCATTTGCACTTGAACAAAGGGACCTTAAAAAAGAAGGTCCATAGTCAAGTTCCCATATCTCCTCTATGTAACCATAGTATGTGTCATTTTTTCCATTCTCGTTTGTTGTATCAAAGCGGACACCACTGTTTTGGTTGGTGCTCTTCTTATCTTGGGAGCTCGTAAAATGTATTCCCATTTATCTCGTACCCTTGAAAACTCCCAATAGTCGAAGATGGTGACCCTGCCAACATGTACAGCTGATCTTCAACAGTGGTGTCATTTATAAGATGTGTTTGCAACCAACTTTCGAAAGTCTCCATGTGTTCGCGTTTAATCCATGAGTCATCCTTCCCGGGTTTGCAGACCGTACAATATTCTTGTGTTCCTCGACATACGTAGCCATGAACATAGAATTTTGTAGAACTGTGTAGTGTGCTTTGGTCAAAGAATGCCCGTCCCTAGGTATCATTGTTTTCTTTCCCAGCGTTCCTTTCCCCATCAGTCTCCCCTCATGCCGTGATTCAGGAACACCAATTGTCTTAAGGTCAGGAATAAAGTCAACACAGAACCCAATGACCTCCTCTGTTCCATAGCCCTTCGAGATGCTTCCTTCTGGCCTAGCACGGTTATGAACATATTTCTTCAAGACTCCCATGAACCTCTCAAAGGGGAACATTTGTGTAGAAATACCGGACCGAGAATATGAATCTCTTCACATAGGTGAACAAGGAGATGAGTCATAATGTTGAAGAAGGATGGTGGGAACACCAACTCAAAACTAACAAGACACTGGACCACATCCCTTTGTAATCTTGTCAGAATTTCTGGATCGATTACCTTCTGAGATATTGCGTTCATGAATGCACATAGCTTCACAATGGGTACTCGAACATTTTCCGGTAGAAGCCCCCTCAATGCAATCGGAAGCAACTGCGTCATAATCACGTGGCAGTCATGAGACTTCAGGTTTTGGAATTTTTTCTCTGCCATGTTTATTATCCCCTTATATTCGACGAGAAGCCAGACGGAACCTTGATACTGTAAAGGACTTCAAAGAATATTTCCTTCTCTGCTTTAGTAAGAGCGTAGCTGCTTAAGGAATGGCGCCCTGTATCTGTGTGCTTTGTTGCTTGGGTCTTTCATACGTTGCTGGTCCTCCCGTGCTTCAGGCGTATCTTTTGACTTCCCATACACGCCCAGGAAGCATAGCAGATTGACACAGAGATTCTTTGTCACGTGCATCACGTCGATCGAAGACCGGACCTCTAAAACTTTCCAATAGGGTAGCTCCCAAAATATAGATTTCTTCTTCCACATGGGTGCCCGCTTATCAGGGCCGTACGGAACTGGTTGGCTGCCAGCAGCCTTACCAAAGATTACTTCTAGGTCCTTGACCATATCGAATATATCATTACCACTACGGAGCTCAGGCTTCTTTCGGTTATCTGCCTCACCTCTGAAATGCTTCCCTCCTTTTCCTTAAGGGATGCTTGATCGGAAGAAATCTACGATGCCCAGGTATACAACCTTTTTACATTTATCCAAAAAACACTGTCAGTCTTATCTAAACAGTGTGTGCATGCATTGTATCCCTTGTTTGTATGACCGGAATGTTACTAAGAGCAGGCCAATCATTGATGGTCACGAAAAGCAACGCCCGTAGGTCAAATGGCTTTTGTTCGTTCTCATCACACACGTACACCTGGTTTGCCCCACAGTTCTAAGAGTTCTTCCACTAATGGCCTTTAGATACACATCAATGTCGTTGCCAGGTTGCCTCGGGCCTTGGATGAGAACTGGCATCATAATGAACTTGCGCTTCATGCACAACCAAGGAGGAAGGTTGTACATACATAGAGTTACAGGCCAAGTGCTATGACTGGAGCTCTGCTCCCCAAAAGGATTAAAGCCATCTGTACTTAGACCAAACCATAAGTTTCTCGCCTCTCCTGCAAAGTCTGGAAAGTCTCTCTCGATCTTTCTCCACTGCGATCCATCGGCGGGGTGCCTCAACTTTCCATCTTTCTTACGGTCTTCTTTGTGCCATCGCAACAACCTAGCATGCTCTTTGTTTCTAAACAGACGTTTCAGCCGTGGTATTATAGGAGCATACCACATCACCTTAGCAGGAACCCTCTTACGGGGGGCTCGCCGTCAACATCACCAGGATCATCTGCTCTGATCTTATACCGCAGTGCAGTGCATATCGGACATTCATCCAAATTCTCGTACTTCTCACCGCGGAAGAGAATGCAGTCATTAATGCATGCATGTATCTTCTGCACATCTAATCCTAGAGGGAAGAGAGCTTTCTTTGCTTCGTACGTACTCTCAGGCAATTCGTTATCCTTTGGAAGTTTTGGCTTCATTAGTTGAAGTAAACTCTCAAATGCCTTGTCAGTCACACCGTTTTGTGCCTTCCATTTCAGCAACTCCAGTGTGGTACCGAGCTTTGTGCTACCATCTTCGCAATTTGGGTACAACAATTTTTTGTGATCCTGTAACATGTTGTCCAGTTTCAACCTCTGCAATTTATTTTCACAGTCTTCCTTGCATCAGCAATAACTCGGCCAAGATCATCATCGGGCTCTTCTGATGCCTGTTCTTGATCACCTCCTTCTTCTGCATTCTCTTCCATTGCAGTATCGTCGTATTCAGGGAACAAAGGATCTTCTTCTTCTTCATCGTCTTCCATCACAACCCTCTTTCTCCATGCTTGGTCCAGCAATTATAGCTGGGGCATGAAACTCTCCGAAGTAGATGGCCGTGAAGGATTCTTTCGGAAGAATGTTCTCTGACGTTCCGACAATCAACACATGGGCAACACATGAAGCCATTATCTTTGTTCGCCTGAGCTACAACAAGAAATGCATTCAGGCCTGCCATATACTCGGAAGTGCGTCGGTCACCGTACATCCATCGCTGCTGTGCATCCATCTGCATCATATAATTAATTTATCAAAATACATATTAATACAGAGATGACCACAGTACATCGACAAATAATACTTTTTTATGTATTAGTTACAGATGAAAAAGATAATTTGTTAACCTCGGTCGAAGATACCATTTTCAGTGAGCTTGTGTGTGTCTCGGGAATTTCGTCGAACACCTCGTGTGCATAGTAAAAAAAACACACTATAACACCACACTCTCTCACACCTCCAAGGAAAAAAAAAGATGGAAGGAGGGGGGCTGGGGCAGTATATATAGGGGAAGGGGGCATTGGTCCCGGTTCGTGGACTGAACCGGGACAACAGGTCATGCGCGTGCCACGTGGCCTGTGGCCAGGCATTGGTCCCGGTCCGTGGCAACAGCCGGGACCGATATGCCCCCCACGAACCGGGACCAATGCGCCCAGGCGATTCCTGTTGCCCCGGGCGCACGAACCGGGACCAATGCAGGGCATTTGTCCCGGATTTGGTTGCAACCGGGACAGCTGCCCCCCGGCCCCCTGGACGAGAGGGGTTGTTTCCACTAGTGGTCGCCGGGTTGCGACCTCTGAGGCTCGCGTCGCCGGCCGGCCGTCCGCTCGTCACTCGCTGCTCTGTAAGTACCCACCGACGTCCATTTCACTTCATAGCTAGTTAGGCCAGCTCCAATTGCGAATACGAAATACAAGCCGAGCAAAAATGATTTTGTGAGGTTCAGTTGAGCTCACTGTGTCCTATTGATTTATGTGTGCCACCAAAGGCAAAATACACTAACCTGTTTAGTGCTACGTTCTAAATCTTGAACATTAAAAACTATTTAGTGATATGTCTTGAATCGTAGCATCAACTGTCTAGTGCGAGTAGATATGCAACACGATTTGGTTGCAGATTGATGCCTAATATCTAGTCAGGTTAATTCTAAAATCTAAATTAAATAACCAATTATAGTTCATCACTCTGCTTGCTATATTACATCTGGATTAGGTATTTGGATGCTCTTTTGAACCATACAGATTATAACGAAGTTGTGTTCTAAATTAGATAACATCGGAAGCTTGCACTTTGCTACTCAAGCTTTAGTTCAAGCAAACTTTTGTTTTATGCACGCTCCTGTGGAACTTGTTTAGTTGATACAGAATTGATTAATCTTATATCTTTTGGCGAAACCAGTGAGTCTGTTGGTCAGATAGAAGGAAAACTATCCGCCGATGTTACAGTTGCTAGTCTGCTCCCAAACTGAAGTTACTTTCCACACTGCTTTTTTCTTGAGTTATTTGTCACTTCCTAGTGTCACATATTTACTCGGATCATAACAATTGACACAGAGGCTTCATTTGTAGATTTGGCTGATATCACTGTAAAAAAGGTTACAAACTCCTCATCTTCATGTTTCAAAGCCACTACGTGGTCTTCCAATCTGTGATGTTGTTTCATCACACATGCTGGGACAGGTGGCGGTTTCTGGTAAAATAGTGTCCGGGGGAAATCCGAAGTGATTCCAAGTTACCACTCTGCTTTTTATGTCCTTGCAGTCGAATGTCACTTCCAGTTTTTTAACTACGAGCTCCATGGTTTTCATTTCCAGTCAAATGTCACTTCCAGTTTTTTAACTACGAGTCCCTTTGGTTGAGCTGCAGTGTAGGTGGTTCTGGTGTGGCGCCTTTGACGCCTAGGTTCACCGTCGATGACTCTGTCGCCGGCAACTACAACACTGCCAATGTCGCGCCCTGCAGCTGGGCTGTGGACGACCAGGACATCCTCGAGCAGGTTCTTGCTCTGCTCCACTCTTCTTTACCGTGGGATGTTTCTGTTTAGCAATCACACACTGGATGAATATTTCTGAATAGATTTGTACATTCACACGTCTTGATTTGTATTTTATACTAGCTGCCTTTCACTCCTGTGTTCAGTGAGGGTTCAAGAACTGAGTTGGTGCATTAATACACCATGAACATTTAGTACTGCAGTGTTTACCTGGGCTCTGATTGAATAGACCTTGCTAGGCGCCGGCTAATTTCAGTATTAGCTTTTCCTGGATTTAGACATCGATAACTAGATGTCACTGCTGAAGCTTCTATCGTATTGTTTCCCAAGTTTCCAATTTCATTTTAAACTAATTTGAACCCATCTATACATGCTCCTGTAGCCTAAATATTGAACCAATTACTCTTTGTATTAATTAAACCAGTAGGGCGTCTACCTTTTATCCAATCAGATGAGAAGAAGCTACTTGAAAACGTTTTTTTATCGCCATTAAAAAAACATAGGCTTAGTCTGACTTGCTTTCGTACGAATAGGTAGCTACGTGCTATTTTTTTTGGATTTGCTTGCTGTAAATTGTATATTTCAGAAGTATTGCTGCTGCATTGACGCAAATTGCCATGTGCAGGCCTTCTGACTCCACCCCTGGAATAAAACCTTGAGAAGCAGGGCATCGCTGGGGGCCCCATCGGAGACTCTGTGGAGCTTGCTGAAGCTTGAGTGCGACCTGGAGAAGCAGGGCATCGCCTGGGCACCATCGGCGACATATCCCTAGGTAAGGACAGAGTGTCACTCTCTGTCCTTCATGTATTGTAATGTCGAATGGAGATAAGGTTATCTTGCGACATCGTCTCAGTATCACGCTGGTCTGTTTTGGCTCTACTTCGGTGTATTCACAGCTTGATGCATGATTCATGTGTTAGTATTATATATGCAGCACTGCATATCGAGTTGTGCTCTTGAAAATTATTTGTCTAGTAGCTAAAATGATCACCAAACACTCTCAACTTTTGTCTGTGCCAAAGAACCAGATCTGCAATGGTGTTCCAGATGATTACCCTCAGTTTGTACACTACCATATTCAGCAAAAGAATCACTGTTTTCTTTTTTACCTTTTCCATAAATTTCCTTAGCTTCTACTAGAATCATATATGCTTTTTAGTTCATATGTATGATGCCGTTTGTTAAAAGGCACATGTCCTTTGTTAAAAGGGATAACTGAATGTGTAATGTCAGGTGCCGGATGTGTTCCAGGTCCAAGCGGTGGCACTCAAGGCGCTGCTCTCCAAGTCGAGGGATCCACTGACCACGAGGACAATGCCCATTGTTTGGTCAAGGTTTTGAACCCCTCAGTTTGCATCCAAGTCGAGGGACTCGCTGACCACGAGGACACTGCCCATTGTTTAGTCAAGGTTTTGAACCCCTCAGTTTGCAAGTTGAATGGGAAAGCCATTAAACAACTGTACTGAAAGAGTTATTGTATCTACTGTAAGCATACCTGCATAAGTAGCTCGTTTGCAGGTTGAATATCGTTCTTGTGTGTTGTGTACTCTTGTGTGTTGTGTACTCGACTTGAACTAACATAGTAATAGCTGTTTGATGAATCTCATATTTGTGGGAAAGTTGGTGTTTTTTCCATGGATCATGAGAGTGCACGGAGCATGGATTTCCACGGTCCTGTTTTTTTTCACTTATGGGGACGTTTTGTGTTATTTAAATTGTATAACCTGTATAAATACATGTATACATACTGTATAAATACGTGTACAAAAAAACTGCGTAAATGTATGTAAGAATCAGTGGTGCACCCCCAAAGGAATCAGTGGCGCATCAAAAAGAATCAGTGGCACGGAGCATCAGTGGCGCATCTGAGTGGTGCGCCACTGATTCCCTAAAGTTCATGCATACTCTAGAGAATCAGTGGTGCACCAAAGTCATGCGCCACTGATTCCCCAGAGTATCAGTGGCGCACCATTGGGGAATCAGTGGCGCATCACTTTGGTGCGCCACGGATTCCCTGGAGAATCAGTGGCGCACCAAAGCGGTGCGCCACTGATTCTCCAGGGAATCAGTGGCGCAATAGTAGTGGCGCACCATGGTGCGCCACTGATTCCCAAAATGGTGCGCCACTGATGCCCATTTTCCTAGTAGTGTTGGTGTTTCCCGAATAGGAAACACTGGTTCGTCCACTTCCATTGGATGTGCTTCCATGACTTGCTCCGAGTTGGAGACGAGTCCCCAAGCCCCCGAGTACTGAGAAATGATCCCCTCGATGAATGCGATAGTCCCCGGGTTTGCAGAGGCAGTCACCGGGTTGGATGGAGCAGTCCCCGGGTTCTCCTTTGAGCTCTCCTAGTCAATCTCCATGGGAACAGCTTCAGAGTCTGGTAGAGCTGGGATGAATATGGAATCCGAGTTGGGGATGGCTTGATAGAGGGCTTCCTGAAATGTTCCAGAGCAATCCCAGGTGAGATAAACTGCCGAGAAGACCCCAACTTGGACAGAGCATCCGCTGCATCATTCTCAGCTCGGTGAATGTGATGGAACTCACACCCATCGAAGAATCCGGTCATATTCTGGACGAGGAACCGATTAGATGCCATGTTGGCATCCAACGCGTCCCAAGTCCCCGAGACTTGTTGAACCACCAGGTCTGATTTGCCATAGCAAACTCTCCGCCGGATTCCAATCTCCTTGGACACTTTCAAACCATGAACTAGGGCTTCATATTTGGCAACATTGTTGGATGCCGGGAAGTGAATATGCAGCACATACTTGAGCTGGTCCCGCTTGGGTGAGGTGAGCACAACACCACCGATTCCCTCTTTTACCTTGGAGCCATCGAAATGCATCCTCCAGACGTTTGTTTCCGACAAGGGAGGCTCATACTGCATTTTGGCCCAGTCAACAAAAAATCAGCCAGGGCCTGGGATTTAATGGCTTCTCTTCTTGCATACAACGGGGTGTAAGAAGCTAGCTCAATTGCCCACTTGGCCACCCGGCCACTTGCATCCTTGTTGCCCATGATCTCCGAGATGGGAGCAGTGCTCACCACGATCATTGGATGCTCCTGGAAATAGTGCTTGAGCTTCTTGGCACCCAGGTAAACCCCATAAGTCATCTTCTGGTAGTGCGGGTAGTTTTGCTTGGAGCTAGACAACACTTCACTCAGATAATAAACCGGCCTCTACACCGATTTGCCTTCTTCTTCTCGCTCCACCACCACCACCACGCTCACAACTCGGTCGGCGGCTGCAATATAGAGCAGTATTGGCTCCTTAGGCAGTGGAGATGCCAGGACAGGAGCATTGCCCAGCATGGTCTTGAGCTCCTTGAATGCCACATCAGCTTCTGGGGTCCAGACAAACTTGTCGCTTTTCTTCATGAGCTGATAGAGAGGCAGTGCCTTCTCACCCATTCTGCCCAAGAACTTGCTAAGAGAAGCCAAGCACCCGGTGAACTTCTGCACATCCTTCAATGACCTCGGCAAAGAAATGCTCTCTATAGCTTTTATCTTTGAAGGATTGGCCTCAATGCCCCGACTGGATACCAAGAAGCCGAGTAGCTTGCCAGCCGGGACGCCAAATGTGCACTTGGTTGGATTCAATTTCATCTGATATTTGCGCAAGATGGCAAATTTTTCCTCAATATCACTCAGCAGAGTGTGTTCTTCTTTTGTTTTGATGAAAATGTCATCTACATACACCTGCACGTTCTTGCCAATCTGCTCAAGCAGTCATTTCTTCATGCATCTCTGATAAGTAGCCCCAGGATTCTGCAAGCCAAAACACATAACACGATAGCAATAAGCCTCGTACGGGGTAATAAAAGCAGTCTTTATTTGATCAGCCGGATTTAAAGGTATCTGGTAAAAACCAGAGTAGGCATCAATGAAAGACAAAAGCTCGCACCCGGCAGTGGAATCAATCACCTGATCTATCCGGGGTAGCGGAAATGTGTCCTTGGGGTAGGCCTTGTTCATGTCGGTGTAGTCCACGCACATGCGCCACACCACAGCGACCATGGGGTCATCTTTCTTCTTCTCCACCATGACCGGATTGGCCAGCCAATCCGGATGCAGCACCTCCATGATGAATCCACTTGCTAGCAGCCTTGTGATCTCGTCACCAATGGTTTTCCTTTTTCAGCCGCAAAGCGGCGCATAGCTTGCTTCATCGGCTTGGCATACGGCCGCACATGTAAAGAGTGCTCAACCAACTCCCTCGGGACACCCGGCAGGTCCTGATTGGACCATGCAAAGACATCCCGATTCTCACGGAGGAAGTGGATGAGCTCGCTTTCCTATTTCACCTCCAACTCGGCACCAATGATGGCCACTTGCTCCGGGAACTCCGGGTCAATCTGCACCTTCTTTTTCTATTGGGAGACCTGGAATGTGGCTCCATGCTGAGAGCTCGGCATGCCAGGCATACCGAGTTGAGCTGCCTGTGCCAGGGCCACCACCTCATGTATCTTCTTCTTCTCGGCAGCAATGACCATGGACTCGGCAAGCTGAGATCCAGCAGATGCACACTCCAGGGAGCGCTTGTAATCACCCGAGATGGTGATGATTCCATTGGGGCCAGGAAGCTTCATCTTCAGATATGACGCATGAGTTTAAGCCATGAACTTGGTCAGAGCAGGCCTGCCGAGTAGAGCATGGTAAGGGCTCTGAAGGTCGACCACCTCGAATTGCAGGCACTCGGTCCGGCAGTTCTCCCTTGTGCAAAAAAGCACATCCATCCAGATCCGGCCAATGGGAGCACAAGACACTCCCGGCACAAATGCCATGGAATGTAGTCCGACTGGGTAGCAGCATGTTCTCGGCAAGGACGAGCTTCTCCATGGTATCTCGGTACATGATGTTGATTCTGCTCCCATTGTCGATCAGCACCTTGCTGAACTTCACATTCTTCTTGGTCCCCAAGAAAGTAGGGTCCCCCACCAGAGCATATGTACCCGGGTTGGGGATTATCTTGGGATGATCATCTCTGGACCAGACTATGTCCTGGTCGCACCAATCCATGTAATTTGGTACCGCCGGCATCACGACGTTCACCTCCATCGCGCGCCTGCGCTGGAATTGCTTGTCATTCGGCTCAGTGGTGAACACCATGTAGCTCTCATGATGCTCCTTTTACTGGTTCTGGTCCCCAGCACCACCATTGTTGTTGTTGTTGTTGTTGTTCTGGTTGGCATTGTTGTTGTTGCGATTGTTGTTGCGGGTGTAGTATTTGTTTTTGTGGTTGTTGTTGTTGTAGTTGCAGTTGTAGTTGTTGTTGGATCCCTGCGCCACTTGGTTCACATGTTCCCTCCTCTATTTCTCAGCCGGCCTGGGAGCAGCTGCCCGAATAGGCTGCACATTCGAGCCTGAGAGCGGAAGAGGAGGAGGAGGAGGCAGCTAACCAAAGCCCTCGCTCTTGATCCGGTCCCACCAGCTGCACTGCCGGGTAGTGTGGTTGGCTGGCCTACTCGGATGCCGAGTATGAAAGCTGCAAGGCCCATCCTTCATGTTCTCAAAGACAAACCTTGGAGGATCTCCGGATTCCTGGGGGCACTGTTCTGCTGAGGAGCATTGTACTGCTTCTTGAAGTTCTGGCCCTGAGTCTGGTTTTGCCCGTACTGGGCTCCAACAGTTTTTTGCCTCTGGCTGTCCCCGGAAGTACCTTGATCCTGAGTAACCGCAGCTACATGGTCCGATCCATATCGGATATCCGGACGATCTTCTCTTCTCTTGTTGCGGAAGTCTTGGCGGTCATGGCTTCGGGCTCCATCATGGTGCTTCCGCTTTTGATCAAAGGAATCAAGCAGAGGCTGAGTAGGGTCGCCGAGAGCATACATATCTGCAATCTTGATTGTCTCGGAGAGGGTACTCGGCATCTCCATCTGCAGTTTCTGCCATAGCATGCTGCCATGTCGGCAGCCTTGAGCGAACCAAGCAATGGCCTGTGACTCATTCACACCCTCACAGGTGTTCCTCAGAGTGCTCCACCGAGTAAGGTACTCGCGGTCAGTCTCCTCTTCTCTTTGCTTGCACGCCGAGAGCTGCTGTGGCCGGTTTGGCCTCTTGTAAGTGCTGGTGAAGTTGCTGATGAAGGCTTCCGAGAAGTCAAGCCAGCAGTTGACACTGTCCTTCGGCAGGTTGTTGAGCCAGAGCCGGGCAGGGCCCTCCAACATCTGGGGCACATACCGCAGAGCCCATCTCCGGTTACCACCTGCAACATACACATCAGTAACATAATCATTCAGCCAGTCCTCTGGCTTGGTGCTTCCATCATAGGTCTTGGTCCCTCTAGCCAGCTGGAACTTGGGTACGGCCGGCTCCCCCATGATCCTGGGACCAAAACAGCTTGGCCTGGGCGGGCCCCTTGCTTCTATCTCCTCGGACCAATAGATTCGGTCCAGCTTGTATCTTGTGTCACTTGGCTCCAACATTCTTGCTCCCAACCGAGCTGTGAGATCTCTTGGATCAGCGTACCCGGCTTGCTCCATTGCAGAGTACTCGTCGTTGTAGCGGTCTTGGTACACAGGACCGGGTTGAGCAACCGGGTTGACCACCGTAGCACCTACCTGTGGCTGAACAACATGCTGAACCGGGTTTGCAACATGATGCCCAGATGGACCATATCGGTTTCCTCCTTGCCCCTCTTGATGCACTCGGGCGGCTTGTTCCTGCAACATTGTGTTTTTGACCGGCTGTCGCTCTATAGCGTGCTGTTTTCCAGTGACAGTCGGGTCGTACACCTGCATTTGTTTGCTCTTCCCAGCGTTAACACTCGGGGCCCTCTCACCTCCGGGGAGCGGTGAGGAGGCCTGCTTTCCGGATCTTGCCCCATGCGACTGAACAACATGAGACGCACCAGCTCCCGAGTTAGTTTTCCGGAAAACCTCATTCTTCCTACCAGCCTCCAGAACTAACTCATTGAGCCGCTCCTGCCGCCTAGCGCGAGCTTCGCCGGTCAAGTTAGGCAACTCGGCAGCAACTGCCTATGCAGCTCTAAGTGTTTTGGTAGGAGAGCTATACTTTGGCCTACCAGCAGAAGTTAAACTACCAGACTTGCTAGCAGCTCTACCATCTCTAGCTAGCTCAGCACCTAGGTTGCGAGGAATGATTCCTATCTTGCTAGGATTTCTAGATACAGGAGTAAAACCATGGGATCTATTGTACTAATTCTAATCCATGTTGAGCTCAAGCCTAACCTTTTCCAGCTCCTGGGCCACCTGAAGCAAGGCCTAGCGTTGTTGCTCTAGCTGCGCCCTCACCACAGCCGGATTCACGTCCGTGGTGAGAGGCATGCCGAGGTGCTCGACGACACCTGCACGAGCCGCCTGTATCATAGTTGATGTAGTAGGTTCCTTGTAGCCCGGTTGATTCTGAGGTCGGTCGTAAGGCTTGTGGATCTGGCGAGCAGCCGGCTCGTCGACGACGTCGGGTGCAGCGGGCGCGCCTTTCTTGGAATCGATAGCCGGGCCAGTCATCATCACCTCCACGCTGCCCGCAGAGCGGCCGGATGGCTGCCCGCGGACGGCGATAACGGTAGGAGGGTCCTCAGCAACGAGCACCACCTCGGGATACTCGCGGATGACGGTGGTGGCGACGTACACCAAGTGCGCTCCGAAGGAGATGACGGAGCCGCCTGCAGGCACGGGACTGCCGCCGAAGTCACCAGTGTTGTCGGAGACATAGTCGAGGGAGCCGAATCGGTGGACAAGCCACTGACCACACGCTCCCCCGAACGAGAAACAGGTACCGTCCGGATAGAAACCCCAGACAGCGCCGCTGCTAGCCCCATGATGGGCGCCAACTGTCGTGGATGGGAAAAGACAGATGCCATGGGATGGCTTGAGTTTGGGGCCGATGGACGTTGTAGGTATCCGGGGAGGGATCGCACGCATAAATGGCGCGCTCATGAACACTGCAAACACAACAATCTACCCAGGTTCGGGGCCCTCGTGTGGAGGTAACACCCCTACTCCTGCCTTTCTCTCTGTATATGGCTCTGCCGAGTAGACAAATTCCTATCTCTCTCTATCTCTCTCTCTGTGAGTAGCAAAAGTCGCAATAAATGAGCCAGTAAGTGACGTCCCTCGCGCAGCAGGGGGTAGGCCACCTTATATACTTGTGGCCAACCACTATTCTATGAGTAAAAGGTACAGAGTAGACAACTTCACTGTGCCGCTGCGCACACAACAGCGCACGCCTCCGTGTTCCCGCTGACAACGTCGCCGAAAGTCTCCGCGGTGGACGGTTGACATGTCTTGTCCACCTTGTCAGTCTCTTAGGGTAGGTCGCTAACATGTCCTGTCCCCCTTGTCAGTGACAGGACTTGACAACTCTCATACCGTACTGTACCCACGTCTCCTTGCTGATAACCACGCACCTAGTAAGTTGAAACGCACGCTTGTACGGTCCCTGGATACGCGGGATTCACCTCAACGGCTCCATTGACTTTGTGCCCGAATAGAATATCTTCTCGCCTATCCGGATCACCCGAGTGCTACCCGGCTGATCTAGACAGACACTTGATTATTCCCTCTTGCCTCTTGTTCTTTCTGCCGGATAGCACTAGCCGGATAGCTGACATCCGGGTAGCTGCCTACCCGGCTAGTACCAACCCGGTACGGCTGAACTTGGTAAACAACATCTTGAACCCTGTTTCTCACCTTCCTTACCCCTACTCGGGGGTAGACCCCCGACATAAAGTCTCTTCCTCTCGGCAAAAATTGAAGGAAGTGAGTTGAAAACAAATTTTACCTGTTTCCAACAATGCAAAAAAATCAAGATCGTGGTATTTTACAAACTCATTAACCTCTACATGCTTAGCATGGTCTCCAAATCCATCACTATTCCATATAACACCTCTCATTGTTACTTTTTAAATTTCTTTATTCATGCACAACTTCTAGGTTTAGTGAAAGAAGAAATAGTATTCTTACGGTTACGTTTAACCAAAGGAACTTGTGGCATTATATCCGTATGATATTTGTCCACTTCAACATTATCATTGTCTAAGTCCTTGCTCAAGTTTTATGCCCTCTTAATAACTAAGTTGTCCCTCGAATCCAGCTGATGGTATCTATCCCTAGTGGTCAACATTTGTGAAGACTATCCCCAACCACCGTGGTGCGAAGAGGGCTAGGTTTTCCCAAGAACACGAGGGTGCTAGGAAGGATGTCGAGCGCCCTTTTGATGTGATCCAATCTCACTGGGATATTGTTTGGCATCCTGCTAGGACATGGAGTCTCAACACTATGTGAGAGGTGATTACTGCTTGTGTGATCATGCACAACATGATTATCGAGGATGAGCGCAATGAGGATCTCCTCGACAAGAATTGGCAGTTTCACGGTGAATTGCTTGAGCCCAACCATGGAACGGAAAATTTTGAACAGTTCATCCATGATCAAGAAATACATGATCGGGATATTCAGACGCAATTTTAAGATGCATTTGGTCCGCGCACGTCCGATTAGCTCTGGAGGGGGCGAAAACATGGCCCAACGCGCGTGACCCATTTAGGTTATTTGGACATTTGCCTGTTTTCCTATTCGTTTTGACCCATTCCTGGCCCAAATTTGGGACGGAATTGGGTCACGAACGGATGCGCGCGGACGATCGAGGAGCTTTGGGTGTGTCAAACAATGGGCCACCCGCCAGGGACACATATGCACATTATGCCTCGCCTCGCCCCGTCCTACCCTAGTCATATCGCCCCACCTCCACCCTCCGATGTCATCATCACCGAATTCGCCTCCACTGCCCTCGCCAAATCTGCCATCACACCACATGAGTTATACTGCAACAACATGATGTACTCATCGTCCGACTCAGATTCAGCCGACGATGAGAGAGAGACTTTGATTGGCACACTCCTCGTTAATGGGCACATTTGGAGGCCGTAACCATTATACAGGGGATCGTTCCCCGGTCGTTCAGCGGCGTTGGACCGTAACAGAGAAGCAGGCCATGTCCATATCTACAATGATTAATTCCACCGCACAATGCCAATCTTCCCTGGTCATGTTTTCCGGCGACGGTTCCGGATGGCAAGACATTTTTTTCAACCTCATTCGGATGGGCGTGACGGGGAATGATGATTACTTCCGATGCAAGCCTGATGCCCTCGATAAGCTCGGCTTCTCCTCGTATCAAAAATGCACTTCGGCTATTCGAATGCTTGCTGGAGATCTTGTTGATGATTACATGCACATGAGTTAGTCCACATGTCTGGACTCAATGTAGAAAGTCTGCAAAGTTGTGAGTGTGGTGTTTGGGGAGGAGTACGTGAGGCAGCCGAGTGTTGCAGACAGAACCCGAATTCTGCCCATTAACGAGCAAAGAGGATTCCCTGCCATGCTTGGAAGCATACGTTGCATGCATTGGGAGGGGAAGAACCATCCCTTTGCTTGGCCGGGACAATTCAATGGACATCCTGGGACTGCATTGTCGTTCGTGAAACGGTTGAATTCCAAGATCTCTAGATTTGGCACTTGTTCTTTGGCATGGCAGGAACCCACAACGACATCAATGTGCTCCAGCGGTCACCGGTGTTTGCAAGGATTTTCGAGGGAAATGCGTCGTAGGTGAACTATGTGGTCAATGGCACCCCCAAATGACAAGGGATACTACCTAGCTGATGGTATCTTTTTAGAAATGGGAGCCATGGCCCCAGCCTCTCATTCAAATTGATGCACACGGCCGGATTTTATTAAATGGAAAAGCATCAAAAGGTCATCCTCTTACAACTCATGGGACACTTAAAGTGGCCACAAACACCAACCAAAGAAGGATAACAACGTTATACATCCAATCACCGAGAATTAAGCCACCCGCCCCTGCTGTAAATGGCCCGAATGACCACCATCATTCGAGCACATCTTGTATCCATAAGTCCTCGTTGCTCCGCAGGAAGAAGGAAGGACCATGTGCGAATATAAGAAACCATCATGTTGATTACCTGCAAAAAGTGAACATCCATTTTCTTGTCAAACACCACATCGTTACGACAATTCCAGGTAGCCCAAAGAACAGCAGCAACGCCTATACAAATACGTGCCTTAGTTTTTTTATCAATTCCATTCAGCCAAGATCAAAACATGTTAGCAATACTAGTGGGGGGATAAATTCTATATGTGAATTGAATGAGGCGCCAAATATCCTTAGCAAAAGGACAAGATATAAAAATATGATGAACAGACTCATCGGTGTCACAAAACACACACTTCCTACATCCTGTCCAACATCGTTTAATTAAATTGTCTTTAGTAAGAATTACTTTGCGATTGACAAACCAAAGAAAGATTTTTACCTTTAAAGGCACTTTTAATTTCCATAAGTACTTACATAAATACGGGGCATGACCATGCATTATATCCGCATACATGGATCTTAAAGTGAATATACCATACGCAGATAGCCTCCACCGGAAATTATCTGGTTCGTCAGGCAACACCACATCCATTAAACGTTCCACTAAATGTAACCACGGAGATCGTCGTACTTCTGAGATGGTTCTTATAAATTGAATGTTCAGGGGGTGTTAGATAACACGTTTGCTACCATCACACCTTGATGTCTAACAACATTATGTAAGGAGGGATATCGTTGAGATAACGGTTCATCTCCTAACCACCTATCCTCCCAAAACCGAACCTGATTTCCATCCCCCAGAATAAAAGAACCCTGAGCAAAGAATTCCTTGTTAATGTGCATCAAGCGTTTCCAATATGGAGAGTCTGAAGGTTTAGCTTCAACCTGAGATAACAGTTTATCCCTTATATATTTGTTTGATAGGAGCTCCTTCCAAACCCCTTCTTCATTTAACAACTTATGAAACCACTTACTAAACAAACAAGTATTTTTTATATCTAACACCTCAATGTCTAAGACCCCTTGATCCTTTGGACGACACACAATATTCCAACTAGTTAATCAATATTTCCTTTTCGTAATATCACTTTCCCAGAAGAAACGGGATCAATAAAAGACCAACCTTTTCCGAACCCCAACAGGAATCTCAAAAAATGATAAAAGGAATATAGGTAGACTTGTTAGAACAAAGTTTATCAATATGAGGCGATCCCCATATGACAACAACTTCCCAGCCCACGAACCCAGTTTTTTCTCAAAACGATCTTCAACGGCCTTCCACTCCTTATTAAGAAACTTGCGATAATGAATGAGAATGCCTAGACATTTAAAAGGCAGTGTACCTAAATCACAACCGAAAATGTGTCGGTACTCCTTTTGAGATTCCAATGCAGAACCAAAACAATATATTTCACTCTTATGAAAATTAATCTTCAAACCCGATCATTGTTTGAACATTGCGAGAATAAGTTTCATGTTAAGGGTCTTGTCAATATGATGATCTAGGAAAAGAATGGTATCATCCGCATATTGTAGAATCGGAACTGCACCTTCGACAAGATGCAGTATCAATCCTCCCACTTGACCATCCTCTTTGGTACGAGCAATCAGAATGGCCAACATATCCGCCATCAAGTTAAATAAAATAGGATACAAAGGATCACCTTGTCTTAAACCTTTTAGTGTCTTGAAGTAGTGGCCTATATCATCATTAACTTTTATTTCAACACTCCCTCCCTAAAAAAATGAGCTACCCAAAGGTGAGAAACCTTTCATATGTAATACTTGTTGCAAAAAACGACCAATTAACCTTGTCATATGCTTTTTCAAAATCGATTTTGAAAAGCACTCCACTAATTTTCTTCCGCTTCAACTCATATATCGTTTCATGCAAGGTAATAACTCCCTCTAAAATATTTCTCCCTGGCAAAAATGTTGATTGAGTTGGTCTGATCACTCTACTAGCTATCGAAGTTACTCTATTAGTGCCCACTTTGGTAAAAACCTTAAAAGTCACATTTAACAGGCATATAGGTCTATTGTTCAATCCGGCATGCATCCTCTTTCTTGGGCAGCAACATAATCACCCCAAAATTGAGCCTAAACAATTGTAAATCACTCTTATGAAGTTGGGAAAACATGTCCATCAAATCGTTTTTGATGACATTCCAAAAAATGTTGATAAAACTCTGCCAGGAACCCATCAGGTACTGGGGCTTTATTATGCTCCATTTGTAAAATCGCTTCATGCACTTCCTTCTCCGTGAAAGGACTAGTGAGAATGAAATTCTCCTCGGGTGATATTTGAGGCATGTCCTGATTCATATCCTCAACCAAAGAAACATAACTCGGCTATGAGGCACCGAATAACCTCTTATACTATTGTGAGATAAAAAATTTAAGTTTTCCTCTCCAACTATCATGCCCTCATCCTGATCAAGTTGGAAAATCTTTTTCTTTCGAGGTTTACCATTCCCTATGATATGGAAATATTTCATATTACTACCACCCTCTTGGGTATGCTTGACCTTACCTTGATGTGCCCATTTTGAGTCCTCATCACGTCTTAATTTAGCTAAACCCTCCTCAACTTCGTTTTTAGCAGCCCGCTCGGCCAAACTTAGCAGAGTAGTTTCAGCCTTTATATCCATCCGGTCTATCAACATGACAAGCTTCTCTTATAGGATTTTATACTGCACACACTAACATTCTTCGCCCATCCACGTAAGAATTGACGCAAATGTCGTATTTTATTCTGCCATCGTTCCATCGGAGACGTACCCAATGTTACGGAATTCCATTGTCGTTGAACCAACTCATAGAACCCCTCCTGGCGTATCCAAGAGAGTTCAAAAGATAAATGGCTCTTATTAGCTAAATGAGCATGCACTCCAGAGTCTAAAAGAAGTGGCGTATGATCAGACCCCGTTCTAGTCAACGAATGAGCAAAAACTAAATGAGACTTTTGTTCCCAATCAATGCTTGTAATAAAACGATCCAACTTTTCGTATGTTGTTATTGGTCTTCTACTTGCCCAAGTATATTGCCTACTAGACGTAGCTCCTTAAGATCTAGGCTTTCAATAATGACATTAAAGATAAATGGCCAACGAGCGTTAAATTTATCATTATTCTTTTCTTCTTGTCTTCTAATATTATTAAAGTACCCCTCAACCAGCAAAGGGAGGTTCTCATTTTCATAGATTCTTACTAATTCTGATAAAAAAAATCAAGTTTCTTATGAATCTTGTGCAGCCCCGTAAACTACAACAAAACCCCACAAAAATCCATCAGCCTTCGTTTTAACATGGAATTTAATGCAAAATTCTCAGGACACAACGTTTTTTGCCGCTAGAGTTGCATTGTTAAATCCCACAAGAATACCACCAGACCGACCCTGTGGAGGTAATCAATACCATGTAAAGTCTCTTCCTCTGGCTAATAATTGAAGGAAGTGAGTAGAAACGAATTTCTACCCATTTCCAACAATGCAACAAAATCAAGATCATGGTCTTTTACAAACTCATTAACCGCTACATGCTTAGCATGGTCTCCAAATCCGTCACTATTCCATATAACACCTCTCGTTGTTACTTTTTTAATTTCCTTATTCGCGCACTCCTTCTAGGTTTAGTGAAAGAAGCAATAATATTCTTACGGTTACATAGTATTCTTACGGTTACACTTAACCAAAGGAACTTGTGGCATTAGATCTGTATCATCTTTTTCCACTTAAACATTATCATTGTCTAAGTCCTCTCTCAAGTTTTATGCCCTCTTTATAACTAAGTTGTCCCTCGAATCCAGCTGATGGTATCTATCCCTAGTGGTCAACATTTGTGAAGACCATCCCAAACCACCATGGTGCGAAGAGGGCTAGGTTTTCCAAGAACACGAGAGTGCTAGGAAGGACGTCGAGCGCCCTTTTGGTGTGCTCCAATCTCACTGGGATATTGTTCGGCACCCTGCATGGAGTCTCAACACTATGTGAGAGGTGATGACTGTTTGTGTGATCATGCATAACATGATTATCGAGAATGAGCGCAATGAGGACCTCCTTGACCAAAATTGGCAGTTTCAGGGTGAATTGCCTGAGCCCCACCATGGAACAGAAACTTTTGAACAGTTCATCCAATTTCATCAAGAAATACGCGATCGAAATGTTCAGACGCAATTTTAAGATGCATTGGTTAAACATATGTGGGTTAACAAGGGAACAACCTTTAATTTCCCCCGTTGATTTATTTTAAGCAATTCTATTCGATTTGATTATATTAAATTATGCTACTTATTTGTTTCAGCAACTACTCCCTTCCTCCGTCATTCATGCAAATTTTGACAAAATTAAGACATCAATTTTTAAGGAGGAAGTACTGGTGTGCGGACGCGTGTTGTGCGGGGACAAGAAGTGTGGCGTCCTGTGTGTTTTTACTGCAGACAACTGTCGCTTTGCTCGGTTCCTCCCGTCTGCGTATCATTTTGGTGGGTTCGTGTTGCCCTGACGTGTGGGTCTTGTGTGGTTGTGGCCCGAGTGTCACTGTCTTGTGAACTCCTAGAGGATCTCCAGTTGCGCCCCCCAAAGGCCGCCCCCAAGCGCCTTCCCGTCCGAACGGGGCCCCGAGTGCGCCCACTCGCGTCCTCCATTGGGCCTTCCCGTCCGTACGCCCGCTTATTCCCATCCGGCAAACCCAGCCCAACCCCGCCTCCCAGGGCCCGTCCTGCCAGCGACACAAGCGCCCACAAAAAACTCTTTCCATCCCCTGACGCCTACCATTTCCCTCCCCGCCGCCGCCCATCTTTCCTGCCCCTTCCTCCCTCTCTCCCGCCGTCGGTGCCATGCCCCCGAAAGGGCCGCCGAGACCGCCGCCGAAGAATGCGAAGGCCGGCACACTCGGCGTTAGCGACAGAAATTCCTTGCGGAAATTCCTGTGTGTTGGGAACCCCAAGAGGAGGGTTTGATGAGTGTAGCGGTAAGAATTTCCCTCAGTTAAGAACCAAGGTTATCAATCCAGTAGGAGAAAGAGGATCTTCGGAAGGTTGATGCCACTCACGGTGGTGATGGCTCACCGGTGTCAGCAACAACGCGGAACCTGCACACAACACAACCAAAATACTTTGTCCCAACGGTACAGTGAGGTTGTCAATCTCACCGGTCTGGCCAAAAACAAAGATTAGACGTATAGTGTGAAAATAGTGTATGCTTGTAGTAAGTAAAGAAAGCAGGAAATTGTAGTGGTTTGTTTAACAATGTAGGAAAATGGACCGGGGTTCATAGGTTCACTAGTGGTGTCTCTCCATAAAAGATAGCATGTTGGGTCAACAAATTACAGCTAGGCAATTGAAAAATAAAGGTTGCACGTAGTGCACATTCATGACATGATGACTACTATGATATTTAGTGCGGGCATTACAACAATATACATAGACCGTAATCCAACTGCATCTATGACTAAGCATCCACCCTCAGGTTATCATCCGAACCCCCTTAGGTATTAAGTTGCAAGCAAAAGATAATCGCATTAATCAATGTGTGTAATGTAAGCAATGATTGTGCACGCGGGAACTCACACCGCTATTTTCTCCCTAGTGGCAACAACACATTCTCCCCTGTCACGTTTCTGTCACTCGAGCACAGGCGAAAAGGAGGCATGAACCCACTATCGAGCATAAATACTGCCTCTTGGAGTCACTAGCAACTACTTGGCCAGAGCAACCACTAGCAACGGAAAACATGCAAGATCACAAATAACATATGCAATAAATGACTATAATCAACTTGGCATAAGTTCAATATTCATCAGATCCCAGCAAACACAGCACATAGAATTACATAAGAACAATCTCGATCATGTTAGGCAGCTCACGAGATCTAAACATTGAGGCATAGGAGGAGAAGACAACAATCTAGCTACTGCTATGGACTCGTAGTCCAAGGATGAACTACTCACGCATCACTATGGAGGCAGGCATGGTGATGAAGAGGCCTCCTGTGATGATCTCCTCTCCGGTAGGGTGCCGGGAGACAGCTTCAGAACCCCCCTGATCTAGGGTTGACGACGACGGCGGCTACAGAACTTTTCGGGGATTTTTGATAAGGTATCTAGGGTTTTCCATCCAGGGGGAACAAATAGGAGAAAAGGCAAAGCCGGTGGAGCCCTGGGGCCCCACACCACCCCCTGGCGCGGCCAAGGGGAGGCGCGCCACCCCATGGTGTGGGCCCCCTGGTGCCCGTCTTTGACTCCTCTTCGGTCTTCTGAATGCTTCCAGGGAAATAGGAACTTCGGGATTTGTGGGGTCCAATTCCGAGAATATTTCCAGAACAACTTTTCTGAAATAAAAAACAACAGAAAACAGGGAACTGACACTTGACATCCTGTTAATAGGTTAGTCCCGGAAAACGTGTAAAAATGACATAAAGAAGGGAGAAAACATGTAGCAATTGGTATAATATCATCACGAAGCATCAGAAATTATAGATACGTTGGAGACGTATCAAGCATCCCCAAGCTTAGTTCCTACTCGTCCTCGAGTAGGTAAACAATAAAACACAATAATTTCTGAGGTGACATGCTACTAACATAAACTTGATCACAAAAATGTAAAAGCATATGTAAGTTGAGATCATAGAACTTTTAAAACAAACATGATAAATAGAACTTTAATAATAAAGCATAGCAATCACTTTGCATTATGAGAAGTATCTCAAATAAAAGGTCATGAATAACAATGCAAAGAAAGATATATGTTTGTTTCAAGTATAGAGAAAGCATGGCAAAGTGATATTTTGCTAGTCCTTAAGAGTGGGGCAAAACATAAATACCAGGACACCTTCAAAGTTCATGAGGAAGACTAGAGAAAATAATTTGAGAACAAACAATAACACATCATGAATCAATTAATAATTTTTCTGGGACAAATGCACATAAAACTCATAATGCCAAAAATGATCTCTCAACTATGCATAAAGTTAGAAGATGGAGACTCAACATAAAAGTAAAAGAAAGGCCCTTCGCGGAGGGAAGCAGGGATCACCCATGTGCTAGAGCTTTTTATTTTATTCAGCAGAGGTATTAAAGTTTGACACTCCCTCCATCCATCTTTCACAAACCATGGCTAACCGAATCCTCGAGTGCCTGCCAACAATCACATACCATGGAGGAGTGTCTATATTTTGGGAGATGTATGCTAATGTTAACGAATGGTAAATAGAAAATACAGTACGTCACAAGCCAACTAGATTCATAAGAGCGGCTCCCATATGAAGGACGCATCTGGGTAGAAGGTCATCCCTCTTTCTCCTTTGTTTACACAATTATGCTTTGACTGATAAATTAGGGGCAAAAATAGTGAAGAGATTTTGTGTGTATTAATTTGGGGCTGGGCACCCCGCTGCCAGCTCTTCTATCATTTGGATAAGTGGAAGAAGCCAATAGTCTAGGGTGTGAAATCCAATCAACAAGTGAGATAAAGATTCTCTATTTACGTCCTCATGAGCAAAAACAGGAACACAAAGCAGGAGTTATTTTGAAGGTTTTAAAGTTAACACATGAGCAATTTACTTGGAGTGGCAGTTAAATACCACATGTAGATAGGTATGGTTTACACAATGGGAAAACTTGGTTTTAGGGAGTTGGATGCACGAGTAGAGCTCATACTCAGTACAGGTGGAGGCTAACAAAAGACTGGGAGCGACAAATCAAGAGAGCATAAGAGCCATAATCATGCATAGCGACATAAACATCATTAATGAAAGCATAAGCGGTATCACAAGTTCAAAAATAAATGATCATAGAGGCTATTAGTGACTGATTCATAGTCATAAACATGGTGTGAGCATGCGCCAAGTCAAACAAATAAAACATTCGAAAGAGAATACCATAAATTTATGCTTCAGTATGACAAGAACAACTCGTGAATCTTTCAATGGCACATTAAACACTCCCAAATAATTGAGGCTAATCATGCTACTCAATAACAACAAGGCTTTAAAACTAAAATAATATCTAGCATGATATGAAAAAGTTCTAGCCACAGTCTATACAAGCTTCTACTTGCACCATTAAAAATTCTACTTCAAGCAGCAGTTTCTTCTCCCAACAAGCACCATACAAGATATGTTTTAACAAAAACTATTCAAAAGCTACAGAAAGCAAACATGAGAGTACTCACATAACACTACTAAAAATAACAGCTCTTAGAAAAGATATGCATGCAAAACAGGACCTAGATAAATGCAGCAACCTGACAAAGATTAAGAATACAAAGTATTCCCATGAAAAAGAGGAGCATGTCACTCTCCAATAAAATAATGCTGGGGTCCAACCAAGCTTATTTCCAAAAAAACACTGAAAGTAAAAATAAAAGACACTCCAAGTAAAGCACATAAGATGTGACCGAATAAAAATATAGTTTCACTAGAAGTGACCTGATAATTTGTCGTTGAAGAAGGGGATGCCTTGGGCCTCCCCAAGATTAGACACTTGAGTCTTCTTGGAATTTTCTGGGATGTACCACCGGGGCATCCCCAAGCTTAGGCTCTTCACTCTTCTTGATCACGTCATCTCATGCTCTTCTCTTGACCCTTGAAAACTTCCTTCACAATAAATTTCTCACAATCTTTATTAGTAACGTTAGTGCAATCGAAATAATAAATTTACATGGTTTAGTTTCAACACAATCCTAACACTCATAAATACATTACCTACTGTCACAACTTCTTTTAAAACTCTTTTTCTCAAAAGAACACCAAAATAAAGAGATTAAGATGCAAATGCAATTTTTGGCAGAAATCTGTCAAAACAGAACAATAGGTAAAGATGATTTTTTTAGAAAATGTTCTGTTACTGAAATCAAAAAGTGGTCAACTAAGGAAAGTTTTGTATATATCCCAGGATTACTCACAAAAAAACTCAGGTCATTTTGAATTTTCTGTGATTTTATGCGAAATTAACAGTGGACTGCATAAATCTGTTTTTTGCGCAGAAATCCGAAATATAGCCTCAACTTTCCACTAGAGGCTTTACTTGGCTCAACAAAAACAAAAAAAAAGATACATCGGAGTTTCTAAGGAAATAGTCAACAGCCAGGTGTAAATAAAACAAAAGAAAACGAAGGAAAACGGGTTGAAAACGAAGAAATAAAACGGGTTGTCTCCCGGTAGCGCTTTTCTTTAACGCCTTTTAGCTAGGAAGAAAGAAAGAAGATGCTCACATAAGAAATAGGTATTAAGAAAAGGAGATCATCAAGAAGCAATTATAAAACAAATTTAAGTCTAACCCACTTCCTATGCATAGAAATCTTGTAAAGAAATAAATTAAAGAAGCTCAAACTAGAAATCATGGGAAGGTAGAACAAGAGCAACTTCAAAACTTTCAACAAAAAGAGAGGTGTGTTAGTAACATGAAAATTCCTACAACCATCACTACAAGAAATGTGTTGATACATGACGTTCTCGCAACGACGATGGACGAAATCGTCATAAAGTTACGACGATTTGTTGCCATATCGTCGTTAGCCGCTGAAGGGGATCAAAATGTTGATTTTTCATGACGATTTGGTTAAAAAACGTCGTGATTTTGTAAAGTGATATCGTCACGAACGATCGTGGCCTTGTTTTTAACCGATAACGACGAATTTAAATCGTCATGACATTGTAAATGTGGATGCGTCGGTATGATTGGACGGAAACATCATCAACTCCGCCTACGTGGCATGCTTGTTGGATAGACACATCATCAACCTCGCCTACGTGGCATGATAAAGGATAAATCGCAAAAATAGGTTCACTAGGGTTCGAACCCTTCATCTCACGCTAAACGGTTGCCTCACCAAACCACTAGGCCACCACACGGTTGCTGTTAGAATCATGTGTTCACTTGTTTTGATGTTTACCGATGCGATGTAGAACTGCCATGATAAAGGATAAATCGCAAAAATAGGCTGGCTGGGGTTCGAACCCTGCATTGTTTTGATGTTTACCGATGCGATGTAGAGCTGCCATGATAAAGGATAAATCGCAAAAATAGGTTGGCTGGGGTTCGAACCCTGCATCTCACGCTCAACTGTTGCCTCACCGAACCACCAGGCCACCGCACGGTTGCTGTTAGAACCATGTGTTCACTTGTTTTGATGTTTACCGATGCGATGTAGAACTTGCCATAATAAAGGATAAATCGAAAAAATAGGTTCGCTGGGGTTCGAACCCTGCACCTCACGCTCAACTGTTGCCTCACCAAACCACGAGGCCACCGAACGCTTGATGTTAGAACTATGTGTTCAATAGTTTTTATGTTTACCAATGCGACTTTGGGCCAAGGCCCATGGGAGAGGAAATTCGGCAGGGAAGCTTCCTACTTGGTATGGGCCGAATTAGGCAGGGAAGAAAGTGTTGGGCTGCTAGCGCGACAGAACATGCGACTGTGTTGTGCTTGGTCTGGTTTTTTCGTTTTTTTTTTCTGTTTTCATTCTATAATTTGAATTCCACCTCCAAAATGACCGTAACCAATTTTAAAAAAAATGTAAAATTATTTGTAGTAATTATAGACCATTTCAAACCATTTTTTAAACATAATACAATCATTCCCATGAGCATATATTTCTTGAGACTTTAGGAGATTTTGAATTACGGTTTTTGAGTCAAAATGGTGGGCAAGACCGTGCTTATCTAATTGTGAAATTTTGTGAAAATATTGCTATATCTCTGAAGAAATAGGTACTTGTGTACCTAAAAATTATTTTTGCGAAAATTCATGAGCAAACTACGAGGCACCTATAGTTCAAATTGGACCCGGTTTCAACTAAATCGGCAGAAATTTGTCTTTTTCAAAAGAGTTGTAATTAAAGTTATTTAGAGGTAGTAATTTTGTTATTTGTTAATCAAATATGACATAATATATTTATAATTTTACTTTGTACGATTCTGTAACATATTTTCGGTAGGTGCTTGTAACATCCCAAGTCTGAAAAACAGCCTTTAGAATGTTTTGCTCTCTGTTATTTTATGTTTTGCATCATGGCATCATGTTGATTGCATTTGTTTTGTTTGGTTTCCATTTGTTTTCCTCTGTTTTCCTTTGTTTTCTATTTGAATTTCAACTCAAATTTCAAACCTTTTGTTTCATCCTTGTGATGTTACAATTTCTAAAAAGATATTTCAAAATAAAACAATTATTTGTTTCCATTAAAGTGTGATTCCAAACTATTGTTTTATTTCTATAAAAATGCATCCAATAATCAAACCCTTTTCAAATTCAATTTGTTTTCCATTTGAATTGCCAAACCCACATCCAAATAATTGTACATACTTGTTATGTTACAAATTTCCAAATAAAACTCATTTGAATCAATTCACATTCAAATTCAAATCTCATTTGTTTCCAATTAAAAGCATTTGATCACCCTATTCAAATATTGTTTTCAATAGTTTGAATTTGATGTAAATTGCTTGTGAATAACATTCCATTTATCAACACCCTAATGGCACTTTAAAACTCAAAGTAATGTTTCAAATATTTTGGACCTAATATTCACAAATACTTTTAATTGTTGTTTTGCAAATTAATAAAATTTAGTTATAAAATATCACCCTCAAACCCTAATTGAAAAAAATTCAACTAACCATTTAAATTAAATTAAAACTTTCAATCTTGTGAAACATAATGCTAACCTTTGCTTGACATTGCTGTTTTGAACACTAACAAAAATAGTCCTAAAAACATAACCCTAACCTATATCATTTTCTCTCCCTATCTCTTTTACAAAAAAAAGGATCAAAAGAAATAAAAAAAAAAAAAACAGCAAAGGGGAGGGCAGCCCTTTTCTACCTCCCAGCCCAGCCCATCTACCTATTCTTTTCCCTTAGGCCCAGTACCCTTTCACCCCCCTGTCGCTTTCTTCTTCCCCGAGCTGAGGTCACCCTGTACGACACCCCCTGAACCGTCGATCACCTCCTCTCCCCCTCTCGATGCCCTGCCGTACAGGCTCGTTTCACTCCATAAAACCTAGCCCTAGCCCCCTCCTGCAACCCTAACCACCCAGCTCCTCTCTCTCTGCGCCGTCACCCCTCTCCCTTCTCTCACATCCCCTCTCTGTTCCTCTGCTTATCTGAACCAAACAACCACCGCACCACTACCTTCCTCCTCGCCGGCGATCTGACCACCTCGAGGGGTTTTTGGGGGCGGAAATGGAGACTTGGCGGTTCCCTGAGGCTCGCCGTCTACTCACCGGGTGCTGGGACGCACCACGGCGGCCGCGCCGTCGCCGGCTTTCTCCCTCCGTTTCTGCCTCGAGCAGAGCAGGTACCCGCCATCTCCTCCTTCCCCTCGCCTCTGCTCCTCCTCCTATCTGCTCCCTTGGCGCACACGCGCACCCAGCACCTCACTGCCCTCCCTCGCGCACACACCAGGTGCACCGCGGCAGCAGCAGCATCGGCCGGCGAGCACCGATTGCCGCCAGTTCAGTTAAAGGGAAGTTTCAGTTTCAGAGAACAACCTCAGCGAAACTGAACCACAAAACGTTCGCGTCCTGTTATCTGTCACGATTCGAACACACACCGCATTGGCTCTGTTCCATCCGCGCGCTGGGGGAGACGCGGGTTCGATCCCCCACGGCCGAATAAGGCCCCCTTTTTTCTTCTTTCTATTCCGCGCGCAAGGGGCCCACCCGTCTGTGTCGTGGGTTGCCACCTCGCCTCCACCCGCGCCCGTGGCGCCTACGTGGCTCCTCTGGCCCACGCGGCAGGGGCAGGGGGTGGAGAGCCGCTCGGTACAAACTGGTTTCTGCGAATTCCAGTAAATTTCAAAATCCTTTTAATAAACAGATTTAAACCCAAAACTTCTAAATTTAATAACTTTTACTCTATAATGCCAATAACAAAAAGTTTTTTATGAATTCTGATCCCAATTTTCTAATCTTTCCAAATATCCAACTTGTGTTCTGTTTTGAATTTTTAAAATGCATTTAAATTTCAAATTTGAATAATTCAAATGCAAATTGAATAATTCATAACTAATTCATACTATTTCCAAATAATGCAAATAAAATATGTTTTTCACACCTTTTTGAATACTCTATTCCAATATAAAATTTGTTTTCTGGTTTGAATAATTTAATTGACTAAACAATTTAAATCTTGTTTAATTCAATTAAAACTTGTTTAATATTGTTTAATTCATAATAAGTTCATCCTAATCCAAATTTCCATATGTGAAACATGTAATCCAACTAAAATTTGATGTTCTTTTCAAATATCAACTTTGTAATTTGTTTTGCACACTTTAACTTGATGAAAACAATAATTGCTTGTGTGACATGTCTAAGTAACCAAAACTTTCCAAAATTAACAAATCATTTTCCAAACTTGTTTTATTTCTTTTCCTTTGCCTCTGTCATTGTTATTTGTTGTTATCTTGTTATCATCATTCATGCATCATGTTTAACTACTCACACTTGTTAATCAAATGTAGATCATTGCTTCAACCTAAAGCATTTGCATCCATATGCAATTCTCATTGCATATGGATCCAATTAAATTGTGTTACTTGTCAAGTAGGTTACTTTGATGCATCTATTAACATGACATGCATCATCCCATGTTTGTGCACCTATGCCATGATAATGATTGTTTATCTTTCTGCCTTGTTTGTTTGCTTCTTCTCGGATAAACGACACGTTGAGACCGACGATACTTACGACATCCCTTCTAAGGATCTAGCTCAGTACCAGGCTACTGGGTTTTGCAGGCAAGTTATCACTCACATGAACCATCGTGTTCCTTTCAACATTGATTACCGATACTTTCCGTTGTTCCCTTTCTGCTAGCCTTAGTAGTAGTTGTTTCTGTTACGAACCTATCACATGAATCCCTTAAACCTGATATTGCCTCATCTCCCTTCCTACAACCCATTGTTTGAGCCCGTGTCTTACTAGCATGCTTAGGTTGCTTTTGCTCGAGTCTGTTATCCGTTACCTTCTGTTACTATATCATTTACGTTGTGGGGGCTCGATGTTTAATCAATCAATCATGCTAATGTTACTATTAATAATAAACTTGATAAGGCACCGGCAGGAGGCCCATGAGAGGTTTTGGAGCCTGCTAGTGTCGACCCTAATAGGAAAAGGGTCTTGTCTACTGATCCATGATGAGCGCACTACCCGCATTTGGGAAGCGAGTATGGCGCCCCCCTCAACTTGACCTGATTCGCATCTCGTCCAAATCGCCTCATTTAGTTCGTGTTTTCCATTTGCCGCATGCATGTTTTTGCGAGCCCAGCGCAGGGTGGAACTTTTGTAGTCGGCATATAGGGGGACACGTTCTTAGAGTGCTATGAGGGTCCATTTTCTTCTGGGCTCGATTAGCCGTGCGCCCAAGGTTCTTTGGGCTTGATGCGAAGAATGGTTGGTTGTGTTGAGTGCCCCGCTTGGTGGGTGATCTCCCATCTGGCGGGATATTCATGAGTGCACGGCCAAATTGGTGCAACCCTGCAGGGATAATCTTCTCGAGAAGCCGTGTTTTCCGCGGTTATGGATTACTTGGTGAAAGTACTGGCTAACAAGTACTCAGGACAACTTAAACATAATGATTAAACATGTTACACCCCATGATTAATAACTTGACTAGTAATAGGCTCATTGACACAATAATTTGAACCATCACTATTACAACTGTGTGAGTTATCCTCGGATTGCTTCTTTGGATAAGGGGCGAGATCCAGGATGGTTTGTTTGCAGTTATCTTTCAGTTGGTCGCAACCCTCGATCTTATCCCCTTTCTGATAGTTGGATATGATAGAATCTCTGTAGTTGGTTAGCGCATCCAGTTGCAGCATTGTTTATATCCCCTCTCTCCCGTTGAACCCAAGGCATCTGTGCTTGGTGTTGACGGTTACACTTTGGTGAACTGTGAGTCTTGCTTGCCAGTACGTTGTTGTACTGACCCCTTTGGGGCTGTGGTTTACGCAGACGACGATTCCGAGGATCTACATGGTGGCTACTACGTGAAGTTTGACGAGACTGCTGACGAGTAGATAGCGGACCCGGGCAGGATCCGAGACTTCGTGGATGGGCTCCGTCTGTTTGTTTCCGGCCTCTTAGGCCTATTTGGTTCTTGTCTGTACTCAGACATGTTGAATGCTTCCGCTGTATTGTAACGATGTATTGTTGGGGCATGTGCCCTCTGAATGATTGTATTTGCTATCTCTGCTCTGAGAGCCATTTGCAACTTATTTCAATCTTTTGTGTCGTAGAGATCTGTTGTGATATCAATTGTTAAACGCCGTTGACGTACCATGTGTGTATGGTTGAAGTACGTCGACGGAAGTGCCTTTGATCTCTAGTGGATAGTTTACATCGACGATGGAATAGCAGGGCTTGTGTTGTCGCGCATAAGCGCAGGCCTACCAGGAAGCTGGGACGTGGGAGCAGTTATGCCCCATAATCCAAGCACCTGCTATCCCAGTTCGTACGGTGAGTATCCCTTAGAAATCAGGGTGCGACAAATGGTATCAAGCCTGTCTGCCTGTAGGATCCCTTTTTACTGGTCGCAGTTGAGTCTAGAAACTATTTTGTAGCTATATAGGAAAAATGAAACGTGAGAGTAGGAATTCTGTTCTTTTTCTTCTTTCCCTCCCTCCCTTTTCTGGTAAGGAAGTGCAACGTTGATTTTTCCCTTCTCACCTAAACTTTCAAGTTAGGATTTCACGAATTCTGGTTTCTCTAGGATGGTTATATCTACTAGACCATAGGAATGGAGGTGGTTGTGACATGATTTATCATGTTGCCTACTCATGATTGAGAACGGAGGCGTGTAAGCCCCGGAAGCAGATCCTCTATTCCTTAAGCAGTAGATATTGATCCTTTAGAAGCCCGGATGGGTTTTCCGTAGTACCTCAGGAGGTTTTGATCTCGTTTCCCGGTGTTGCTTCGTTATCCTGTTCGTTTAAACATCCTTTTCGTCCGTTCAAATCTTGTTGTTGTTTTCCACTTCAAATATTCTACCGGCGTCTAATCAAAGTTTCACCGTTCATTTGCTAAACTCTATTCCAGCCAAAAGTGTTATTTGATACCGGAGCATCACATTCCTTTGTGTCAACGATCTTTGCCACAACATACAACCTAATTCTGGTTCCACTAAGCAATCAAAACTCCCTTCACTCTCCGGAATCTCAACTGTTGACTTCCAACATAAGTAAGAACAATCCAATTCTAATGAGAGGCCACATATTCCTCGTTACTCTCATGTTGATGATTCTGACATTGATGTCATCCTTGGTGTTCCATTGATGTCAATAACTCTGTTCCACCCTTATTACAGATAGTCTATTCTCCAAATGAACCAAATTCTATCCAGCTATACACCTTCCATACAAAAACTCTCCCTTTACTTGAAAATGTTCCGATGGTTTGCAAATTCCCTGACGTCTATCCAATGTGCACGATGTGTTTCACGTGTAAACAGCTCAAGAGGACTTCCCAAGAAGTTTCCGGACCTTTTCTTTTCCCAGTAGGAATCTCGGGGCGCGATTCCTTCAAGGGGGGGCGTTTTGTAACATCCCAAGTCTGAAAAACAGCCTTTAGAATGTTTTGCTCTCTGTTATTTTATGTTTTGCATCATGGCATCATGTTGATTGCATTTGTTTTGTTTGGTTTCCATTTGTTTTCCTCTGTTTTCCTTTGTTTTCTATTTGAATTTCAACTCAATTTCAAACCTTTTGTTTCATCCTTGTGATGTTACAATTTCTAAAAAGATATTTCAAAATAAAACAATTATTTGTTTCCATTAAAGTGTGATTCCAAACTATTGTTTTATTTCTATAAAAATGCATCCAATAATCAAACCCTTTTCAAATTCAATTTGTTTTCCATTTGAATTGCCAAACCACATCCAAATAATTGTACATACTTGTTATGTTACAAATTTCCAAATAAAACTCATTTGAATCAATTCACATTCAAATTCAATCTCATTTGTTTCCAATTAAAAGCATTTGATCACCCTATTCAAATATTGTTTTCAATAGTTTGAATTTGATAAATTGCTTGTGAATAACATTCCATTTTCAACACCCTAATGGCACTTTAAAACTCAAAGTAATGTTTCAAATATTTTGGACCTAATATTCACAAATACTTTTAATTGTTGTTTTGCAAATTAATAAAATTTAGTTATAAAATATCACCCTCAAACCCTAATTGAAAAAAATTCAACTAACCATTTAAATTAAATTAAAACTTTCAATCTTGTGAAACATAATGCTAACCTTTGCTTGACATTGCTGTTTTGAACACTAACAAAAATAGTCCTAAAACATAACCCTAACCTATTCATTTTCTCTCCCTATCTCTTTTACAAAAAAAAAGGATCAAAAGAAAAAAAAAAAAAAAAACAGCAAAGGGGAGGGCAGCCCTTTTCTACCTCCAGCCCAGCCCATCTACCTATTCTTTTTCCCTTAGGCCCAGTACCCTTTCACCCCCCTGTCGCTTTCTTCTTCCCCGAGCTGAGGTCACCCTGTACGACACCCCCTGAACCGTCGATCACCTCCTCTCCCCTCTCGATGCCCTGCCGTACAGGCTCGTTTCACTCCATAAAACCTAGCCCTAGCCCCCTCCTGCAACCCTAACCACCCCAGCTCCTCTCTCTCTGCGCCGTCACCCTCTCCCTTCTCTCACATCCCCTCTGTTCCTCTGCTTATCTGAACCAAACAACCACCGCACACTACCTTCCTCCTCGCCGGCGATCTGACCACCTCGAGGGGTTTTTGGGGGCGGAAATGGAGACTTGGCGGTTCCCTGAGGCTCGCCGTCTACTCACGGGTGCTGGGACGCACCACGGCGGCCGCGCCGTCGCCGGCTTTCTCCCTCCGTTTCTGCCTCGAGCAGAGCAGGTACCCGCCATCTCCTCCTTCCCCTCGCCTCTGCTCCTCCTCCTATCTGCTCCCTTGGCGCACACGCGCACCCAGCACCTCACTGCCCTCCCTCGCGCACACACCAGGTGCACCGGGCAGCAGCAGCATCGGCCGGCGAGCACCGATCTGTCCGCCAGGTTCAGTTAACCGGAAGTTTCAGTTTCAGAGAACAACCTCAGCGAAACTGAACCACAAAACGTTCGCGTCCTGTTATCTGTCACGATTCGAACACACACCGCATTGGCTCTGTTCCATCGCGCGCTGGGGAGACGCGGGTTCGATCCCCCACGGCCGAATAAGGCCCCCTTTTTTCTTCTTTCTATTCCGCGCGCAAGGGGCCCACCCGTCTGTGTCGTGGGTTGCCACCTCGCCTCCACCCGCGCCCGTGGCGCCTACGTGGCTCCTCTGGCCCACGCGGCAGGGGCAGGGGGTGGAGAGCCGCTCGGTACAAACTGGTTTCTGCGAATTCCAGTAAATTTCAAAATCCTTTTAATAAACAGATTTAAACCCAAAACTTCTAAATTTAATAACTTTTACTCTATAATGCCAATAACAAAAAGTTTTTTATGAATTCTGATCCCAATTTTCTAATTTTCCAAATATCCAACTTGTGTTCTGTTTTGAATTTTAAAATGCATTTAAATTTCAAATTTGAATAATTCAAATGCAAATTGAAATAATTCATAACTAATTCATACTATTCCAAATAATGCAAATAAAATATGTTTTTCACACCTTTTTGAATACTCTATTCCAATATAAAATTTGTTTTCTGGTTTGAATAATTTAAATTGACTAAACAATTTAAATCTTGTTTAATTCAATTAAAACTTGTTTAATATTGTTTAATTCATAATAAGTTCATCCTAATCCAAATTTCCATATGTGAAACATGTAATCCAACTAAAATTTGATGTTCTTTTCAAATATCAACTTTGTAATTTGTTTTGCACACTTTAACTTGATGAAAACAATAATTGCTTGTGTGACATGTCTAAGTAACTTTCCAAAATTAACAAATCATTTTCCAAACTTGTTTTATTTCTTTTCCTTTGCCTCTGTCATTGTTATTTGTTGTTATCTTGTTATCATCATCATTCATGCATCATGTTTAACTACTCACACTTGTTAATCAAATGTAGATCATTGCTTCAACCTAAAGCATTTGCATCCATATGCAATTCTCATTGCATATGGATCCAATTAAATGTGTTACTTGTCAAGTAGGTTACTTTGATGCATCTATTAACATGACATGCATCATCCCATGTTTGTGCACCTATGCCATGATAATGATTGTTTATCTTTCTGCCTTGTTTGTTTGCTTCTTCTCGGATAAACGACGACGTTGAGACCGACGATACTTACGACATCCCTTCTAAGGATCTAGCTCAGTACCAGGCTACTGGGTTTTGCAGGCAAGTTATCACTCACATGAACCATCGTGTTCCTTTCAACATTGATTACCGATACTTTCCGTTGTTCCCTTTCTGCTAGCCTTAGTAGTAGTTGTTTCTGTTACGAACCTATCACATGAATCCCTTAAACCTGATATTGCCTCATCTCCCTTCCTACAACCCATTGTTTGAGCCCGTGTCTTACTAGCATGCTTAGGTTGCTTTTGCTCGAGTCTGTTATCCGTTACCTTCTGTTACTATATCATTTACGTTGTGGGGGCTCGATGTTTAATCAATCAATCATGCTAATGTTACTATTAATAATAAACTTGATGATAAGGCACCGCAGGAGGCCCATGAGAGGTTTTGGAGCCTGCTAGTGTCGACCCTAATAGGAAAAGGGTCTTGTCTACTGATCCATGATGAGCGCACTACCCGCATTTGGGAAGCGAGTATGGGCGCCCCCCTCAACTTGACCTGATTCGCATCTCGTCCAAATCGCCTCATTTAGTTCGTGTTTTCCATTTGCCGCATGCATGTTTTTGCGAGCCCAGCGCAGGGTGGAACTTTTGTAGTCGGCATATAGGGGGAACACGTTCTTAGAGTGCTATGAGGGTCCATTTTCTTCTGGGCTCGATTAGCCGTGCGCCCAAGGTTCTTTGGGCTTGATGCGAAGAATGGTTGGTTGTGTTGAGTGCCCCGCTTGGTGGGGTGATCTCCCATCTGGCGGGATATTCATGAGTGCACGGCCAAATTGGTGCAACCCTGCAGGGATAATCTTCTCGAGAAGCCGTGTTTTCCGCGGTTATGGATTACTTGGTGAAAGTACTGGCTAACAAGTACTCAGGACAACTTAAACATAATGATTAAACATGTTACACCCCATGATTAATAACTTGACTATAATAGGCTCATTGACACAATAATTTGAACCATCACTATTACAACTGTGTGAGTTATCCTCGGATTGCTTCTTTGGATAAGGGGCGAGATCCAGGATGGGTTTGTTTGCAGTTATCTTTCAGTTGGTCGCAACCCTCGATCTTATCCCCTTTCTGATAGTTGGATATGATAGAATCTCTGTAGTTGGTTAGCGCATCCAGTTGCAGCATTGTTTATATCCCCCTCTCTCCCGTTGAACCCAAGGCATCTGTGCTTGGTGTTGACGGGTTACACTTTGGTGAACTGTGAGTCTTGCTTGCCAGTACGTTGTTGTACTGACCCCTTTGGGGCTGTGGTTTACGCAGACGACGATTCCGAGGATCTACATGGTGGCTACTACGTGAAGTTTGACGAGACTGCTGACGAGTAGATAGCGGACCCGGGCAGGATCGAGACTTCGTGGATGGCTCCGTCTGTTTGTTTCCGGCCTCTTAGGCCTATTTGGTTTCTTGTCTGTACTCAACATGTTGAATGCTTCCGCTGTATTGTACGATGTATTGTTGGGGCATGTGCCCTCTGAATGATTGTATTTGCTATCTCTGCTCTAATGAGAGCCATTTGCAACTTATTTCAATCTTTTGTGTCGTAGAGATCTGTTGTGATATCAATGTTAAACGCCGTTGACGTAACATGTGTATGGTTGAAGTACGTCGACGGAAGTGCCTTTGATCTCTAGTGGATAGTTTACATCGACGATGGAATAGCAGGGCTTGTGTTGTCGCGCATAAGCGCAGGCCTACCAGGAAGCTGGGACGTGGGAGCAGTTATGCCCCATAATCCAAGCACCTGCTATCCAGTTCGTACGGTGAGTATCCCTTAGAAATCAGGGTGCGACAGTGCTTCACAAAAAAACCCTTTTTTGACACTCCGAAGGAGATAGCTCATTTCTGTGAACATCTTTTCAACCCAGTTGTCGTATTCCAAGTTTATTATTTTTGGTGGATACTAGGACATATATAATAACACCACGCGATGGCCTTGCATCATTTTGAGTTTTTTTGAAATTTCTGGAATTTTCTAAGCCGGTTTCGAAAAACGGTCAAAACGGGGGACATGACCGTTCGTACCTAGGTGTTGAATCTTGATGAACTATTGGTGTATCTGTGTTAAAATAGGTACTTTTCATATAAAATGATTTTTTCAAAAAATAAAGAGAAAACTACGAGGCACCTATAGTTCAAATTTGGCCCGGTTTCAGCGGAATCGGCAGAAATTTGTCTATTTCGAAAGAGGTGTATTTTGAGCTATTGAGAGGTAGTATATTTGTTATTTGTAGATCAAATATGACATAATATATTTAGAATTTTACTTTGTACAATTCTGTAACATATTTTCGGTAGGTGCTTCACAAAAAAAACCTATTTTGACACTCCGAAAATGGAAAATGATGTTTTTATTCATTGAAAAATAAAAGTTTGTTCGTGAACATTGTTAGTTGTTCGATTATGCATGCTTGTGCAGAATATGGGCACATTTCAACAAACTATCCCATGGATGTGGCCATAACATCCGTCATTTGGCCCGAAACCCAAGAATCTTCGGAGGAGATAGCTCATTTCTGTGAACACCTTTTCAACCCAGTTGTCGTATTCCAAGTTTATTATTTTTGGTGGATACTAGGACATATATAATGATACCATGCGAAGGCCTTGCATCATTTCGAGATTTTTTGAAATTTCTGGAATTTTCTAAGCCAGTTTCGGAAAACGGTCAAAACGGGGGACATGACCGTTCGTACCTAGGTGTTGAATATTGATGAACTATTGGTGTATCTGTGTTGAAATAGGTACTTTTTCATCTAAAAATGATTTTTTTCAAAAAATAAAGAGAAAACTACGAGGCACCTATAGTTCTAATTTGGCCCGGTTTCAGCGGAATCGGCAGAAATTTGTCTATTTCAAAAGAGGTGTATTTTGAGATATCGAGGGGTATTATATTTGTTATTTGTAGATCAAATATGACATAATATATTTAGAATTTTACTTTGTACAATTCTGTAACATATTTTCGGTAGGTGCTTCATAAAAAAACCTTTTTTGACACTCCGAAAATGGAAAATGATGTTTTTATTCAAAGAAAAATAAAAGTTTCATCGTGAACATTGTTAGTTGTTCCATTATGCATGCTTGTGCAGAATATGGGCACATTTCAACAAACTATCCCATGGATGTGGCCATAACATCCGTCATTTGGCCCGAAACCCAAGAATCTTCGGAGGAGATAGCTCATTTCTATGAACACCTTTTCAACCCAGTTGTCGTATTCCAAGTTAATTATTTTTCGTGGATGCTAGGACATATATAATGACACCATGCGAAGGCCTTGCATCATTTTTTTTTCTGGAATTTTCTAAGCCGGCTTCAGGAAAAAGTCAAGACGGTGGGCATGACCGTTCATAGCTAGGGGAGGAATATTGATAAAATATTGGTATATCTATATTGAAATAGGTACTTGGTACCTAAAAATGATTTTTACAAAAAATCATGAGCAAACTATGAGGCACCTGTAGTTCAAATTTCGCCCGGTTTCACCTGAATAGCAGAAATTTGTCTTTTTCAAAAGAGGTATATTTAAAACTATTGAGATGTAGTAAATTTGTTATTTGCAGATAAAATATGACATAATATATTTAGAATTTTACTTTGTACAATTCTGTAACATATTTTCGGCAGGTGCTTCACAAAAAAAACTTTTTTGACACTCCGAAAATGGAAAATGTTGTTTTTATTCAATGAAAAATAAAAGTTTCTTCGTGAACATTGTTAGTTGTTCCATTATGCATGCTTGTGTAGAATATGGGCACATTTCAACAAACTATGCCATGGATGTGGCCATAACATCCGTCATTTGGCCCGAAACCCAAGAATCTTCGGAGGAGATAGCTCATTTCTATGAACACCTTTTCAACCCAGTTGTCGTATTCCCATTTTATTATTTTTGGTGGATACTAGGAAATATATAATGACGCCACGCGAAGGCCTTGCATCATTTCGATTTTTTTTTGAATTTTCTGGAATTTTCTAAGCCGGTTTTAGGAAAAAGTCAAGACGGCGGGCATGACCGTTCGTAGCTAGAGGTTGAATATTGATAAAATATTGGTACATCTCTATTAAAATAGGTACTTTTGTACCTAAAAATGATTTTTACATAAAATCATGAGCAAACTACAAGGTACCTGTAGTTCAAATTTGGCCCGGTTTCAACGGAATCGGCAGAAATTTGTCTTTTTCAAAAGAGGTGTATTCTGAGCTATTGAGAGGTAGTAAATTTGTTATTTGTATATCAAATATGACATAATATATTTAGAATTTTAATTTGTACAATTCTGTAACATATTTTCGGTAGGTGCTTCACAAAACGACCCTTTTTTGACACTCCGAAAATGGAAAATGATGTTTTTATTCAATGAAAAATAAAAGTTTCTTCGTGCACATTGTTAGTTGTTCCATTGTTCATGCTTGTGTAGAATATGGGCATATTTCAACAAACTATGCCATGAGTGTGGCCATAATATCCGTCATTTGGCCCGAAACCCAAGAATCTTCGGAGGAGATAGCTCATTTCTATGCTCACCTTTTCAACCCAGTTTTCGTATTCCAATTTTATTATTTTTGGTGGATACTAGGTCATATATAATGACACCACGCGAAGGTCTTGCATCATTTCGATTTTTTTGAATTTTCTGGAATTTTCTAAGCCGGTTTTAGGAAAAAGTCAAGACGGCGGACATGACCGTTCGTAGCTAGAGGTTGAATATTGATAAACTATTGGTACATCTCTGTTGAGATAGGTACTTTTGTACCTAAAAAATGATTTTTACATAAAATCATGAGCAAACTACAAGGTACCCGTAGTTCAAATTTGGCCCGGTTTCAGCGGAATCGGCAGAATTTGTCTTTTTCAAAAGAGGTGTATTCTAAGCTATTGAGAGGTAGTAAATTTGTTATTTTTAGATCAAATATGACATAATATATTCAGAATTTTAATTTGTACAATTCTGTAACATATTGTCGGTAGGTGCTTCACAAAACAACCCTTTTTTGACACTCCGAAAATGGAAAATGATGGTTTTATTCAATAAAAAATAAAACTTTCTTCGTGAACATTGTTAGTTGTTCCATTATGCATGCTTTTGTAGAATATGGGCACATTTCAACAAACTATGCCATGAGTGTGGCCATAACATCCGTCATTTGGCCCGAAACCCAAGAATCTTCGGAGGAGATAGCTCATTTCTATGCTCACCTTTTCAACCCAGTTGTCGTATTCCAAGTTTATTATTTTTGGTGGATACTAGGACATATATAATGACACCACGTGAAGGCCTTGCATCATTTCAAGTTTTTTTTCGAATTTTCTGGACTTTTCTAAGCCGGTTTTAGGAAAAAGTCAAGACGACGGGCATAACCGTTCCTAGCTAGAGATTGAATATTGATAAATTTTTGGTACATCTCTATTGAAATAGGTACTTGTGTACCTAAAAATGATTTTTACGTAAAATCATGAGCAAACTACAAGGTACCTGTAGTTCAAATTTGGCCCGGTTTCAGCGGAATCGACAGAAATTTGTCTTTTTCAAAAGAGGTGTATTCTGAGCTATTGATAGGTAGTAAATTTGTTATTTGTAGATCAAATATGACATAATATATTTAGAATTTTAATTTGTACAATTCTGTAACATATTTTCGGTAGGTGCTTCACAAAACAACCCTTTTTTGACACTCCGAAAATGGAAAATGATGGTTTTATTCAATGAAAAATAAAAATTTCTTTGCGAACATTGTTAGTTGTTCCATTATGCATGCGTTTGTAGAATATGGGAACATTTCAACAAACTATGCCATGAGTGTGGCCATAACACTCGTCATTTGGCCCGAAACCCAAGAATCTTCGGAGGAGATATCTTCTTTTTGTGAACACCTTTTGAACCAAATTGTGTTATTCCAAGTTTATTATTTTTAGCACTCGGAAATGGAAAATGATGTTTTTATTCGGATAAAAATAAAACATTCTTCGTCAAACATTGTTCATAGGCTATATCTTACACCACGCTATTAACCAGTATGGAGCGATGGACGAAACACGAGCAGAACGATGTCGTAGGATGGACAACCAAATTTAATTATTTTTAAATGGGAGATATTACTGGAAGTCATGTTATTATAATAAAATCATATGAAATAATTATATTTGGCATTGAAAATATTAACTATATGTCTTTTATTTGTTTGCTAGAGAAACAGACTACTTTTGCATGTGGATAAGTTGATGAACCATGGTCACTGTACGATGGGGCCATGGAGAGCTAGGTCCCAGCTGCAGCCACTCTAGCTGGAGGAAGTGCTTGTGCGGTTGTGCCTATAAACTTTAGACCGGTGCCCTGCACATTTTTCCCTCTCTGGTCATTTCGGACCCGCCAAGGCGCCTCAAGTATCAAACCCTAGCCCTCTGTTCCCCCAACGCCGCCGCCACCACCCCTCCTCTCCTTTCTTCCCATTCTGCCAGAGGCAAAACACACCCGAGGGGAGGCAACCTCTCTCCTCCTCGATCCCCTTCTAACCGCCGCCACTCCCCGCCGGCAACCCAACCTCCCCGCTCACCCGCATCTAATCCACCGAGTTTTCTCGACGCCGGCGCCCCCATCCAACCGATTCCCTAGGCTCACACACCAAACCCTAGGCGCTGGCCGCCGCCGCCTGATTCAAGTAAAGGCTCACTTTCGCCCGCCCTCGCTCATCCCCCACCAGCCTCCCTCCCTCCAGTCACGGTGACGGCCCAAGATGCAGCAGCGGCACGCGCTAGAGATGGCGGATCTCCCCCGCTGCACTTAAGGAGAAGGAGCACCTGATGCTCCCGGCGACCCTCGGGGAGCCTGCGCGGCCGCCGCCTCCACGGACCAGGGCTCAAGTCCATGCTGCTCTCTGACAGCAAGGTCTATCGAATCCGCTCCTCCCCGACAACCCTTCCATCAGAGACCATAGGGAACTTCCGATTCGTTAAGTGCTCCTCTCCCTCGATCTGTCTCTACGCATTCCTACTATGTGGTCGTTATCAGGTTGGATACTGATGGTTGCGGTGACTTATCTTTGCCGACGTTTGCCTGCAGGTTTACCTGACCCTGTGTTTTGCTCTTGCCTCGTTGGCTGTGGGTGCTTACCTGCACATCGCCCTCAACATCGGCGGGATGCTCACACTGCTCGGGTGCATCAGAAGCATCGTCTGGTTGTTCTCGGTGCCCGTCTATCAGGAGGTTTGTCTCGCCTTTTTCTGACCTTGATAGCTTGCTTGCTGCCTGCGTGGGTGGAAATTCACAAGAAAGTTTTGGTTCCCGAAAATGTCAATTACATTGTGCGCCGACTCTTCTGATGTGTCTTTGTTTCCCTTTGAACAGAGGAAGAGGTTTGGGCTGCTGATGGACGTTGCCCTTCTGGAAGGGGCTTCTGTTGGACCTCGTATCAAGCTCACGATAGACTTTGACCCAAGGTAAGGGCAAACTTTTCTCTTTTGCTGATTCAAATCTCCTTGGCATTTTTATCAGTAGATTAGATTGCGATGGTAGCAGACCTAGTTGGTGGCCTTTGACTATCTGTCACTGGAAAATACCGTGATTGGATATCTGTTCATTACTCTGAATCTTGAATGGAACATGGTGTTAATAGATAAATTTTGTCCTGGCTGAATCTTGAATGGAACATGGTGTTAATAGATAAATCTTGAATGAACCAATTTCGCATGTCCTCTGTATGCACACTATGTACTTTGTAAACATTATTAGACTTGGTGTTAATACTAAGACGAGGCTAGAATTTGTAAGCTTTCTATTCGAGCTTTCTATTCAACTTGACTACTTTATATCTAAGTGGTGTTAATTTCTAAATTTTGTCCTGGTATCTTGTCCAATTTCGCATGTCCTCTTTATGGTGTTAATAGATAAACTTTGTAAGCTTTCTATTCAACTTGACTACTTTATATCTAAGTGGACTCCCTAGATGCACTGTTAATATGGCACTAAATTTAATCTATGTGAGATTAGAATTCGAGCGGCGTCACTGCCTTTATGCTATATTGTCATAGTTTCTTATGGTAACTATTAACTTGCAAGATACAATGATGATTTTTTTTTATATATCCACACAAGAAGTATATGGTGTTGTCTTGTGGTTATGCTTCCATATATCACTGATGTTTGCAACTTGTGTCCTGTGATATGTAGGTCTGGAACCATTTATTTCATCTTGGAATTGATGCAGCCGAAAGGCGGTGGCTCACCTGAGGGGGGCTTGCTGCAACATATAGAGAAGGATTTTGGCTCGGTTACTAATTCCAGGGAAAAGTTTATGCTCTCACTGTTATCCCTGCTGGGTTTTGCTTGAGTAGGCTCGTTCTTGACTTCTCAATTGCAGATCTTATAGGCTGGTAGGGAAATGTATTACCTATTTTATATGTGATAAGAAATGTATCTGCTAGCATGCTTTGCTTTGAGGCAATTCTCTTATTGGTACAGTAGCACAGTCTTGTTGCTTTGAGGAAATGTATTTGATTGGTGCACATGAGTAGCTAATGTTTTAATTTTCTGTAGTCTGTTCTGTATGCAGTCAGTACTTAACTCCTCATGTTGCTTCCAAATAGGGTTTAGGATGTTTGATCATTACATCCTGATACTTCCAATATTGAGTGATATTCTCCATTGAAGCTAATTACTTCGACATTGTGTGTTTGTGATGTTCTGTATGCTTTATCTGTTGTGTCACTCTCGGATTCTGTTATCGAAATTTCTGTCTCTCTGTGCAGTTGCCCTTGGATGTGAGGGTGGAGCCTCACCGGAACGAGGATGGAACTGACGGGAGGTTGATACCTTATCATTGACGCCAACCCCATCCATATCATCGTTGATGCCATCATTAACTGGTAATAGCCTATAGTCGATGATATTCTAGCTTACTTTCATATATTTTGTTATTATGCCAAGACATGCAGAGACCCATATCTCTTTTCCTGTAATATTACTTGGAACTATCCCTACTGAACTTGTCATCGATATGTTGCTAAGATTTGGATGTGCTAGATGCTTCTATGATTTATGTTCTGCTGATGCTTAGTTGGTCTATTTGGAATATTTTCCATAGCACTCTCTTTTACTGCTAGCTTTAGGTGAGATTTGTTTGTTAATCGGTTATTAATGAATGTTTTGCTCTTACTCAGGTTGGTCTATGTACCTGAAGGACTATTCCTTGTTTGCTGGGAGGGGTGTTCGCCTATCTTTAGCTGAGATTTTGCTGGGAAGTCTTATCTTTAGCTGAGATTTTGCTGGGAAGTCAGAATTTGGAAGTTTGTAATGTTGAATGCTATGTTCCTAGATATGCACCAGTGCCTTCTAGTCTCGGAAGTTTACTATTTGTATGAATACTGAAATTTGCTGGGAAGTCGGAATTTGGAAGTTGGTATAATGTTGAATGTAACGTTGAATGTATCGCTTAATGCTATTTTCCTATGCACCAGTCCGATGTTCCTTTGTAATTTGCTGGTTATTTAATTTTCTGTCTAAATTTCCTTGAAATGCATACATTCAACAAAATGGGCCAAACATATGCGATGCTTCTAAATATTCCACAACCCACATGTTTTGGAATTGGAAAAGGCCCCCCCCCCAAAAAAATACAGTAATATAGTTTTAAAATGCCCAATAAAAGATGGGCTCTAAGAAGGCCACGTCCATATTAAAGGGCCTTAAAGAGGCCAAGGCCTAGAAGAAAAATGGACTAGAAAAGTCCTAGGACCAGAATGGAAAAAGGCTGTAATTATTGGGGTTGGCCCGAATACACCACGAAAATGGACCGGGCCGATTTTGTTCAACGACGATTTTATTTCGTCGTTATTTTGCCACGTAGGACTGGCCACGTGGGAGCTGATGTGGCCTAGCCGGACTGGCCTTGACGATTTTCGATCGTCATAGATTCATGACGTTCCTAAATCGTCGTGGATATCCATGACGTTTCCAAAAAAACATCGTTGTGGTTAATTACTGACGCTCGGTTTTCAACGATTTGTTTTTTGTCATAAGATCGTCATGGATGAAATATGATGACGATTTGGTGACAAAAACAGAGCGTCAAGTATCAGCATATTTCTTGTAGTGCATATTTTCCTCTCTCATAATAATTTTCAGTAGCATCATGAACAAACTCAACAATATAATTATCACATAAAGCATGTTTGTCATGGTCTAAAAGCACACAATTCATATCAAGCTAAAAAATAGTGGGATCAAAATTTAAAACCAGCTCTTCTTTTTCCCACTTTTAGCAATAGAAAAACAAGATGATTGACCACTCTTAAAAGGTATAGGACACATTATATCAATCCTATTTTCAGTAGCATTATAATTTATAACATCGAGTAACATAGGACCATCATCAAACGCATTATCATAAGATGTACCCAAGTAGCATCGATTATCACACATAATAGTAGCAATATCATTCTCACAAGTTTCATTCATAGTAGTATCAAGGTCACAAGTATAACAAGTATCCATTTCATCATATAATTTATGAGTTAAAGAGTTACTATCATTGGGAGGTAGACATGGGTAGCTCCATTCTTCCTCCTCTTGATCATCACTCTCCTACTCTTTTTCATCCAATGAGCTTCCATATTTAGCAATTTCTTCTTCCATAGGCTCCTTCAAGGCATCAGTTACTTCCTTAGGTTAAGAGAATTTATTTAGATATTCCATTATGTAGTAATTACAATCCTTGTAATTATCAAAGCAATATTCAAGTATAGCATAAATCTCATATTTATAAGGTGCATCATCAATACTTTCAAGCAAATAGGCAATTTAGAATGCGCCCTTCCAAGAAATAAATTCTTCAATTTGTTCCGCATAATATAATTCATAATTTCTTTTAACATAGGAAGATATGGTAACATTATAATTATAGTCACATTGAAAAGGGAGGTGTTTATACCTCCTACAGCAACAAGATTTATCAAAGCAATAAGTAACATTATAAGTAGAGCAAAAGTTTTTAGCATAGTGATGCAATTTATTAATTTTCTCCCATAAGTGTATCCCTTTTTGTGACAAGCGGTGTTCCTTATAATTTTTTGTTGTTCATCTGTGAACCCACCTTGCCTAAAAGATCAAGTTTAAAAGACATCAAACATTGATAGCAAGCATAATGAAGCAAAAATAACAACTATAATAAGAACTAACTTTTTGTGTTTTTGATATAAAGAAGCAAAACAAGACAAAAAACTAAATAAAGAGGTTGAGAGTGAGAGAATCCCCTTGCCAGAAGACTTCTTTCTCCCCGGTAACTCCGCCAGAAATTCCTTGATGCTGGCAATGGCGACAGAAATTTCTTGCAAAAATTCCTGTGTGTTGGGAACCCCAAGAGGAGAGTTTGATGAGTGCAGCGGTAAGAATTTCTCTCAGTCAAGAACCAAGGTTATCAATCCAGTATGACAAAGAGGATCTTCGGAAGGTTGATGCCACTGACGGTGGTTATGGCTCACCGGTGTCAGCAACAACGCGGAACCTGCACACAACACAACCAAAATACTTTGTCCCAACGGTAAAGTGAGGGTGTCAATCTCACCGGTCTTGATGAAAACAAAGATTAGACGTATAGTGTGGAAAACAGTGTATGCTTGCAGCAAGTAAAGAAAGAGGAATTGTAGTGGTTTGTTTAACAGTGTAGGAAAATGGACCGGGTTCATAGGTTCACTAGTGGTGTCTCTCCATAAAAGATAGCATGTTGGGTGAACAAATTACAACTAGGCAATTGACAAATAAAGGTTGCACCGTAGTGCACATTCATGACATGATGACTACTATGATATTTAGTGCGGGCATTACAACAATATACATAGAACGTAATCCAACTGCATCTATGACTAATAATCCACGCTCGGGTTATCATCTAAACCCCCTTAGGTATTAAGTTGCAAGCAACAGATAATCGCATTAATCAATGTGTGTAATGTAAGCAATGATTGTGCACGTGGGCACTCACACCGCTGTTTTCTCCCTAGTGGCAACAACACATACTGCCCCGTCACGTTTCTTTCACTCGAGCACAGGCGAAAAGGAGGCATGAACCCACTATCGAGCATAAATACTCCCTCTTGGAGTCACTAGCAACTACTTTGCCAGAGCAACCACTAGCAACGTATAGCATGCAAGATCACAAATAACATATGCAATAAAAGACTATAATCAACTTGGCATATGTTCAATATTCATCGAATCCCAGCAAACACAGCACATAGAATTACATAAGAACAATCTCGATCATGTTAGGAAGCTCACGAGATCTAAACATTGAGGCATAGGAGGAGAAGAAAACCATCTAGCTACTGCTATGGACCCGTAGTCCAAGGATGAACTACCCACACATTACTCCGGAGGCAGGCATGGTGATGAAGAGGCCTCCGGTGATGATCCCCTCTCCGGAAGGGTGCCGGGAGACAGCTTCAGAACCCCCCCTGATCTAGGGTTGACGACGACGGTGGCGGCGGAACTTTTTGGTGATTTTTGATCAGGTATCTAGGGTTTTCCATCCGGGGTGTATAAATAGGCGAAAGGGCAAAAGAGATGGAGCCCTAGGACCCACACCACCCTGTGGCGCGGCCAAGGGGGGCGCCATGATGTGGGCCCCCTGGTGCCCGTCTTCGACTACTATTCGGTCTTCTGGATGCTTCCGGGGAAAATAGAAATTTCGGGATTTGTGGGGTCCAATTCCGAGAATATTTCCAGAACAATTTTTCTGAAATAAAAAACTGCAAAAATCAGGGAACTGACACTTGTCATCTTGTTAATAGGTTAGTCCCGGAAAACGTGTCAAAATGACATAAAGAAGGGAGAAAACATGTAGAAATTGGCATAATATCACCATGGAGCATCAGAAATTATAGATACGTTGGACTCGTATCAGGCGTCAAGCGCCGCATGCTACAGCCGCGCCCCCAGAAGGAGCGGCCGGAGGGCATGACTGACACCAAGTGGACAGCCGACCAACAGCGGCGCGATGTCTCCACGACGGAGCGCCGGCTGCAGCGCGAGAGGTCGGAGTCCCGGAACGCGGCGGCGAACCTGGAGCTGCTGGTCGGCGCCGTCGGAGGAGGGAGCCCGGGAGGTGGATCGAGCTCGTCGACTTTGGCGTCGCCGTTCCGCGTGGATGCCGGGAGCACGCCGCCTTCGCAGTCGAGGGTCTGCCCTAGCCCGGGTCTCTCCCCTAACTTTAACGAGCCCGACGGCTATGCCGGCTACGTCGGCAGCTACGGCGGCTTCGACCCAAATGCCGTGTTCAGCGTACGAGGTGTCCCCGGGATTGCGCCAGGACGGCGCGCCATTCGCGCAAGCCCAGTCCGGTCGCACCCTTTCGTTCGAGGATGGACCCCACAACATGTTCGACGCCGGTCCCGCGCTCTTTTCGCCGACCAGGCACCCTCCGGCGGCTACGACTTCGGCACCCAGGCCTCCTTCGGCACCCAGACACAAGATGGTGGCGAGAGCACCGTTGTCGACGAGGAGCAAGACGTCGACAACGCCGGTGAGGACGACGGACAAGAAGATGGTGACGGCGCCGGCGACAATGTGGAAGAATTTGTCAAGGATGGGAAGAAAAAGAAGAAGAAGGGTGGAAGCCGTGGTATAGCTTGGACGACGAAAGAGGACGATTGCTTGATTGACTCGTGGAGTGCCATTACCCAAGACATGATCACGGGTGCCAACCAAACAAGCGACTCGTATTGGAAGCAGATCCTCTCGGAGTTTGACGAGCGCAAGTACCAAATGCCATATGTGGAATACATCATGGATCGCAATCAAAATGCGCTCGCTCATAGATGGCCCATAATCCAAAAGTCGGTGAACAAGTTTCAAGGACCCTTTGAGAACATCACGGCGAGGCCGGAGAGTGGCAAGAGTGCAAAATACCAAGTCTCATCTTCTCCTATTCTATCACAACATTCATGACTTCTCTTGTTGCTAGCTCATTGATGCCATCACCTTGTACAAGGCTATCAACGAGTGCAAGGACTTTGTGCTTCTACATTGTTTCAACAAGTTGCAAACAATGAGAAATGGAAGAAGCATAGGCTCCGTCTCAACAAAAACCCGGCGATGCTCAAATTGAGGAGGTGGTGCTCAACTCGGAAAGGCCAATAGGAAACAAGAAAGCAAAGGTAGCGGCGGCGGCGAGCTTAGAGCGAGTGCACTCCGCCATTGACAAGGTCATGGAGAACGTCACGAAGAACTCGGCCGAGAGACGTGCCGCAACCGAGGCCAAGTTGGTCGAGTTCTCCAAAAAGACGGACAAAAAGATCGAGATCGAGGCCGGCAAGGCGACGTCCAAGAAGAGGCAAGGGGACTTCATGATTCTCATCACGAATACATCCAACCTTGATCCGCGGACGAGGGCGGCGTGCGACCGCCTGCGTGCTCAAATCTTCGCCGAGATGGGGCTCGGTCCGGCGTCCACGACGGCCACGACGACCAACGGGGCGGCATCCTCGGCGCCCACGGAGCGGCACGGAGCGGCACCGAGCGGCGACAGCAACGAAACGCCGAGCGTGACCCAGGGCGCCAAGCCAGCCAGCGACACCCAGGGCGCCGAGCCAGCCGGCGACAAGTTTCACAGCAACACCCTCGACCCCGGATTCCTCGGCTCCAACGACGTCGTCAACGTCGATTGACAATAGCGCGTGACGAATTCGTATGATTTTGTAATGTCAAACCTTTAAATTATGGACAAAAAATATAATTATGTAAAACTTTATTTATTTTTGTATTTACACACTTAAAAAACTTGGGGAAAAATGATTTAGGGGGACGGACGAGCCCCGAAGGGTCGCGCGCCTATTGGGTGAGATGCTCGGTCTAGTGCTCTTTCATTTCTGGTTGAACCGGCTTCGTGGGCTTCCTTTTCTTTCGGGGTCTCCGTCCGAGAGTCTGCGGCGGGTCGTCACTTTCGTTTCAGCTTCCGGCGGCGGTCGGGTCCAACACCGGTGACGGTGAGCGCCTTCTGTTTTGCTCTTTTCTGCCTTGGGGCTTTTTACCGTTCGTAAGTAGGAGTATATCCCGTCGGCGTGTGTTGCTGCGTGATGGAATTGGGGTTTTTTTGTGGGTGGGGTTTGTTTTCCCATTCTCGCATTGCTCGATGGCGCCTGATTGCCCTGCCGCCGGCTGATTTGGTTATTTGCGTTCGATGCGAGCCCATGCTGTGCTGTTCTTCTGAGCCATGCTGCGCTCCACCTCCACTTCTCATTTCTTTTTGGGGGTGTTGCCGGCCTTCTTTTCTGTCTCGCCCGTGGAGGGGGAGGATGGATCTATTGTTATACCTGCCATCTCTTTGGTTACTTCATCGTGTGATTTTGGGGTCGACTGCCCGGCCGGAAGCGCTTAATTCTTGCTCTATGTAGGCTGGGTCTTTTTAGCGTTGCCGTTGATTGAATGGCATATCATTGGGTTTTCGTTGATTCCTCTCACTTCATATTTTGTCCTCTCCTGACCTGAAACCTCATTGTTTCTTCTTGCAATCTCTGTTACTGTTAGCACCCTCAAATCTTGATATATGATATGTAAAGACTGGATTTATTAGATGTGCTCTGCTCGCTTTATCTATACTCTGTTATTTGTCGAGCGTATATTTTGGTTACTTGGGTCGTTGTTCTTGTTTTCCTGAGTTGAGTGTTGTAGGCTTGCTTATATTGTTAAGAATCATCAGCCCCAGCCCAACCTAGCCCCACGACCATCACTGATGATGCACTAAACCGTCTAGTAGGATGCAAAAAAAACATTGCTATGTACATGTTCGGGATTAGATTAATATGTGAAAGTGTTGTTCTTTTTTTCCATTTTTGCCTCTTGGATTGTTACTACTCCTCGGTTTTGTAAGGAGAGGACTAGATTTCTTAATACTCTAATAACAAAGGTATTTGGAACATCTCTGTCTCTTAAGACAGATGATATTTTTTTTCCAATAAAAGTATCTGGAGTGCATTCTTGAATTGTTGTACTAACATGCGGTGCCAGCCTGACCGCCGTGCGATCGACTAATCCACTCCAGATATTTATGGAAAAAAGTTTAGTTCAAACATGACTAGCGAACCTCATAAACACATTACAGCCATTCATGTATTAATTTAGCACAGTTGTCGTTTTCCATTGCTAGTTTGACACATTACATGAAGCCTTTTGTAGCTTTTCACTAGCACACCAGTACCACTATAGTAACTCTTATCTGTGTAGTGTAACAGTAAAACGGAATGGTGAGATTGTTTTCTTGTGTATGTTTATCAATAGGTTTGGAGCTCCGCGGCGCCTGTAATTGTAACATCAAGCAAGGTAGTACCAGTAACTTTTAAGTGTTGGTGGTGATGGACCCTGGTAGCTCCAAGAAGAGACAAGCGGAAGCTCGGCCAGAGGGAGAGAGCAGCGGCAAGAGGCAGAATGTCACCATGGAGTCCTGCCCCGTCTGCTTTCATCCCCTCGGACCTCCGGTGTACCAGGTAAATAAGCATACATTTACTTGTCCCTCATAAAGCCTAAAGATCACATAGAATGAATATCTTTGATTAACCTGCCTTTGCGATACAATGCTATACTTGGTAAGAGACAGTTTCTTATGACTGCATTCAACGGAGTAGATATGGCTGGTGAAGTTTTGATTTTGCAGAGAATTCCATGTCTAATACTTCCATTTGAGACTGAAACTGTTAGTAAAAAGTGACACCGTTTTCTTGTCAACTTATAGTCCCATGAGAGTACGGTCTGGATCAGGTTACGGACGGTTGACTTCTCTAATAGCATTATGTTTGGTGTGACCCCTTGGAGTTTTCTCAGGCTCCGCTAGTGTATCGATTGCAGTATTTCTAAGTTCAAAACTCCTAACTTTTCAGGCTAGCATGTTGATGTACCCAAACTAGCCCCCTAAAGGGGCAGTTGCATAATTTTGTGTGGTACTAAAACCCACTGCCCCCCCCCCCCCCCCCCCCCCCACACCACACACACACACACAATCATGTTTTGGGTCTTTCTGCCATGACTTGAGTTCTGCTGCTGTGTACATCTTTCCAGATTAATCCTTCGACGGCCATGTCTCCGAAGCGGCGTTCTAATCTACCACACAGAACTACCAAATCCAGGAAGGTACCATGCTGGAATCCCCACCATCATCAGGATAATCTATTCTGTTCACGTTATATATAACTCAACCCGTTTTTATCCACCTCATACCTTGTAGAACGGAAAAATCATGTACAGATGTACATCTGATCATCTTCTGTCAGTAATGAATCTTATCAATGGCAATGATAAGCAGAAAGCTTATGTCCAAGAAATTGGGTTTGGGAGCTTCTTGTCCATGGCAAATGCAGATGTTGGAAATAATAAGGATCTTACACTATGGTTGATTGATAAGTTTAATTGTGACACTGAGGCTCTTGAGTTTGAAGGTGGCATATCCATTCCGGTAAGGCCACTTGTGAAGAGTGTCCTTGGGATCCCTTCAGGCCCTATCCAAGTTGAAGAGGGTCTAGATGTTGACGATGCTCTCCAGCATCAGTACACATGTAATGGCAACGCCAAGATTGTGAAGGAGGTGGTGGATGAAATCTGCAAGATAACCGACAAGGAACCGTTCTGTATAGGATTCATGATGGTGATACTCGCGATTTATCTAGCACCAAACACGTCCTTGATGGTCAATAGGAAGTTACTGGGAGCTGTTAAACAGGTTGACAAACTGAAAGAGATGGATTGGTGTGATTTCGTTGCTACCTACCTCTTCAAAGGAATCAAGGATTTTAAAGAGTCCAATGTATCTTTTGTTTATATAAAGGGCTGTGTACACATACTCAGTGTAAGAATCATTCTGACCACACACTTACAGAAATAGTTTTTATGTGGTCTAACAAATTGTTGGAATCTGCTGATTTATTAGCTTGTTTGTTCCTAAATTGTTTTCCATTCTTGTCGTTGCAATGCAGGTCATATTCATCGATTTTGTGAAACATGCTGCATTTGAAGTACCCGATGGTTTCCCGCGCCTTTGTGTTATCACTGCAAACCATTTCAATTGGGTTGCTTCACATCCCTTAACTAGCTTGATGGTAATGACTCCGTACACCAAATTCTTTACAAAATTTATAAAATACAAATCACGATTGCAATCCCTAGATCCCAATTCGCTAATATGAAAATGAGTCCTTTTTGTTGTTTTATGAACATATGCCTTGTTTTGAAATAATCCCGTGCCATACATGCATTAACAGTCCAGCTCGTAAGACACATAAATCAGTTGAACAATGCAATGACTTTTCCATCTTGTCGACCTAGTATTTTCCTGCCAGACTAATGGTGGTCAAGTTTAATACTTCTATTGAATATTTGAGCATTTATGTTTGCCTTAAGTTGAATATAATGTTTCTACAGTTAACAGATGTGTGTTGTGATTAAATAGGTACGTCGTCCAGAAGAGTCAATCTATGCTGCTGTGCTTGATAACATGGCTAAGGATGGAAAATATGTTCATTTCAAAACAAATACGGATGATCTGTCTGATAATTTTGCTACCACCGACACTGACCAGAATAAAAATCAGCATCCTGTTTCAGCAGAACTTGACACTGCCGTGACAAGTCCCAATACAACAAGCTTGCCCATTGTTGAATATGTACATATACCCACATCACCTGGATCAGCAGGTATGGCCCATATACTCTCTTATAACATTATTTATTGCCAGGTTATAACAGATTATGCAGAAGCATTATCATCCTTTAATTAACAACATAACTCGTCCCGATCGATATGAACATAACATGCTACTATAAACTCGGTATTATTGTAACTTTGTATATGCTTTATATTTTGTTAATTGTTGCACAACTCTCTGCATTCGGAAGCTCAATTAGTGGATATAAAAAACATGGCAATGAAATGATGAAAATGTCTTTATTTTGTACGTTGCTATTTTGTTTTTTTCTATGTCAGATAAAACTCTATCATGTATTCATGTAACATTCCGCAATTGCAGCGCCTGGTTCCTTGACAGGACACGTAATTTTTCCAAGAGGTGGCAAGCAAGTGCAGTCTTCTAAGCATTCTGAACCGTGTTTTGCACAAGTTTGTGGACGCTTCACACTCATGGCCACGTTCTATATTTTTTTATTTAGAAATATGTGCTTATATTGATAATTCCATTGTAACTTTGTAGATTAGAGAGATGATGGATGCTGCTCCAGACGCCCCCAGTGGAATGAACAGTGGTTCAACATTGCCAATAGAGAATGCTGGCAATCGGAGCGGCAAGAAGGCGAGGGTTGATCGGGCAAGCAGTGGCCACGCTAAGAGAGCCGGAGGAGCTGCAGCTCTGGACATGAGCTTGCTCAATTGCTCCCTCTGCCGTCGCGCTATCCAGCCTCCTGTTTTCCAGGTTTGGTTTCTCCAACATGTTCGATTAATTTATCTGAACTCCTGAAGCCCGATGGCAGCTATTGATAGAGATGCCTTGCTTAATTTGTTTCGACAGTGCAAAGGCGGTCATTTAGCTTGCGGGAGATGCCTTGCCGAGTTCCCCATGGAGCGGTGCCAGACGTGCGAGCACGATGGCGACTTCAGCCCGTTCCCTGCCATGGACTTCAGCCAGTGCGAGCGGTGCGAGACCTCCGTCCCCTACCACCAGCTCGACGACCACGAGAACGCATGCCCGCACGCGCCCTGCTATTGCACGGAGCCCGCTTGCTCCTTCGTCGGTCCACCGCAGGCGCTCCTTGGCCACCTCATTGCCTTGCACTTTGTGCCAGTGCACAGGTTCCACTATGGCGAAGTGCGCCAGCTCCGGGTGTCAGAGCCGCGATACCTGCTACACGGTGTAGAGGACGACAGTGCGTTCCTCCTCACTGTGGGCGCGCTGGGCACGGCCACAGTCGTGTCGGCCGTGTGCATCAGGCCAGACGCGTCGTTGTCGCAGCCCCAGTACGCGGTCAAGCTTTCGGCGAAGGGTCCGCCACTGCCGAGCAGCGCGGCGGGCAGCATCCAGCTGGAGATGGAGGCGGTGACGAGCAGCACCAGGGCCGGCGAGGTCGTGGTGGAGGAGCTGCCGTCTTACATGATTGTGCCACCTAGGTATCTGGGGTCGTCCAAGGAGGCGACTCTCGACATTCGCATTGACAAGATTTGATCCTGATCTTAACATGGCGATGTTCAGGTGACCAGATCCTGAAACCTCATTGTTTCTTCTTGCAATCTCTGTTAGCACCCTCAAATCTTGATATATGATATGTAAAGACTGGATTTATTAGATGTGCTCTGTTCGCTTTATCTATACTCTGTTTTTTTGGTCTGCTTCTGCTTTCGTTGTTGAGCATATATTTTGGTTACTTGGGTCGTTATTCTTGTTTTCCTGTGTTTAGTGTTGTAGGCTTGCTTACATTGTTAAGAATCATCAGCCCCAGCCCAACCTAGCCCCACGACCATCACTGATGATGCACTAAACCGTATAGTAGGTTGTAACAAAAACATTGCTATGTACATGTCCGGGATTAGATTAATATGTGAAAGTGTTGTTCTTTTTTTCCATTTTTGCCTCTTGGATTGTTACTACTACTCGGTTTTGTAAGGAGAGGACTAGATTTCGTAATACTCTAAAAACAAAGGTATTTGGAACATCTCTGTCTCTTAAGACAGATGATATGCATTCTTGAATTGTTGTACTAATCCACTCCAGATATTTATGGAAAAAAGTTTAGTTCAAACATGACTAGCGAACCTCATGAACACATTACAGCCATTCATGAATAAATTTAGCACATCTCTGGCGCGTGCTCTCAGTTGTCGTTTTCCATTGCTAGTTTGACACATTATATGAAGCCTTTTGTAGCTTTTCACTAGCACACCAGTACCACTATAGTAACTCTTATCTGTGTAGTGTAACAGTAAAACGGAATGGTGAGATTGTTTTCTTGTGTATGTTTATTATGACTGCATGCAACGGAGTAGAGACAGTTTCTTATGACTGCATGCAACGGAGTAGATATGGCTGGTGAAGTTTTGATTTTGCAGAGAATTTCATCTTTAATATTTCCATTTGAGACTGAAACTGTTAGTAAAAATTGACATTGTTTTCTTGTCAACTTATAGTTCCATGAGAGTAGGGTCTGGATCAGGTTACGGACGGTTGACTTCTGTAATAGCATTATGTTTGGTGTGCCCCCTTGGAGTTTTCTAAGGGCGTATCGATTGCAGTATTTCTAAGTTCAAAACTCCTAACTTTTCAGGTTACTATGTTGATGTACCCAAACTAGGCCCCTAAAGGGGCAGTTGCATAATTTTGTGTGGTACTAACTTGCCATGTTGCTATATAGTACTTCAGCTTTTATTTCTATTATAAAGTTATTCTCACATTAATACCCAGTTAATCCTTCCCATTCCAGTGTTCTGTGGGGCATTTCATATGCTCATCTTGCCGTCAGAAGCTCGTGCGGAACAAGTGCCACTCATGCTCTGCTGAAACTACCTTCAAGCGCTGTTTTGGGATGGAACATCTCATGGAATCGGTTACGGTTCCTTGCTCCTAGAGGAAATTGCATAAACTAGCAATTCTCGGAGCAATTGTTGCACAAACCAGTCACTTGAATTTGTTTTTGCGCAGACCAGCAACTCGAATTTGTTCATACTGGTATGTGCCATTGATGTGTTAAAAATGGGTTGCTGTCCAATTATCCTAATTGATTATATTATAAAGACATAATGCTATAATGCTTCAGTTTTGTTACTCTAGCAAACCATATGTACTAGAATTATGCACGTTTTCCCTCCCTTTCTAGATCACTGTTACATGTAGAATGTGGCAAATCTGGGGCAATGGAACGCCTCCGCATGGTGCAGGCACACGTCCAAGCCACCGTGGCTGCCACATATGCTGTTAGACAGTTTGATATAATCATTAGAGCTTCTTGCAATGGATTACACCTAGAGTTGCTGGTTTGCGCAAAACCAAATTCAAGTGACTGGTTTGCGCAACTATTGCCCCGAGAGTTGCTGGTTCATGCAATTTCCTCTGCTGCCCTGACTCTGCTCCTACGCCAAGTACGGATGCACCCAGAGGATCCCGCACTACCAGAAAGAAGAACACGAGGAGGTGTGCCCAAACATCCCATGCTTCTGCCCTGAGCCTGGCTGCTGCTTTGGGGGGCCAACAGACGTCCTCCTTAACCATTTCACCTCCCAGCACAAGTGGCCGTCTACAACTATCAAATACGACAAATATGTCGAGTTCTGCCTACAGCCAGGCTTACACGTTCTGTGTACCAAAGACAAGCATATTTTGTTGCTCAACTTAGCACAAGAACCGTTTGGCCATGCCATCTCTGTCGTCTGTATCCAACCTAAGGACATGGAATCCCAATTCGACTGTTCTATGTCCTACGGCGGTTTCCTTAATGACTATCGTCAGGATTCAGGGTTAGAGATAAGAAGCTCGTCACTGTCTGATGGGCTACCGAAGGGGTACAATGTAATTCTTCCCAAGGACGAGGTATCCCCAAGAACCAGAGTGGAAAATATAAAAAAGAGAGAGATCGTTTGCTTTGTATTATTGATGAATTAGATATTCGGGCTGAAAGTGTTCCTTTATCGGCATTTGAGAGAGATAGGTTGAGAGAGGCAAATGACAAGTTAAGTATTTTGAGACGGGAAGAAGAGACTAAATGGGCTCAGAGAGCTAAAGTTAAACACATTTAGGAAGGGGGCGGTAATACTAAATATTTTTACCTTATCGCTAACGGCAAACATAGAAAGAATATGATATTTCAATTAGAACAGGATGAAGGAACTATTGTTGGTGATGAGAATCTTAAGTTGTACATTACGGAATATTACAAAAAACTATTTGGGGATTCGTTACCCAGTTCAGTTTCACTTAAAGAAAATGTTATTCATGATATACCGCAGTTATCACCCGAAGAAAATAACATTCTTACAACTGATTTCTTAGTGGAAGAAGTGTATGAAGCCATTTCGCAGATGAAACTTAATAAAGCTCCGGGGCCTGATGGTTTTCCTGCGGAGTTTTATAAAACTTTTTGGGAAGTTATTCGGGGTGATCTCATGGCAATGTTTCATCAATTAAAACATGGTTCGCTGCCATTGTTTAAGCTGAACTTTGGAGTCATTACTTTGTTGCCTAAAAAAGATAATGCGGTGCAAATTCAACAATATCGTCCTATATGCCTTCTTAATGTTAGCTTCAAGATTTTCACAAAAGTGAGTACTAATCGTATTACTCAGGTTGTGCAAAAAGTGGTTAGACCAACTCAGTCTGCTTTCATGTCAGGAAGAAACATTTTAGAAGGTGTATGTATCCTACATGAAACCATTCATGAGCTTAAAACGAAGAAGATGGATGGTTTTATTCTTAAAATTGATTTTGAGAAGGCATTTGATAAAGTTAAATAACCCTTTCTTTGCAAGCTTTGCGCATGAAAGGATTTGCTCCTGAATGGTGCAAATGGATTATGCAATTTGTGCAAGGGGGTAGCGTTGGTATTCGGGTAAATGATGATGTTGGTCATTATTTCCAAACCAGAAAAGGGCTGAGACAAGGGGATCCCCTGTCTCCAATTTTATTTAATATTGTGGCTGATATGCTGGCAATCCTTATTGCTCGTGCAAACGAGGATGGTCAGATAAGTGGACTTATCCCTCATTTAGTGGATGGGGGTCTGTCTATTTTACAATATGCTGATGATACTATCTTGTTCATGGAACATGACATTCAGAAAGCAGTCAATATGAAATTGATATTATGCATGTTTGAACAATTATCAGGCCTCAAAATTAACTTTCATAAGAGCGAAGTTTTTTGTTTTGGGAAGGCATCTGAGGTAGAGGATCAGTATAAACATATTTTCGGTTGTGAGTCTGGTCAGCTACCTTTCAATTATCTTGGTATTCCAATACATCATAGAATACTTCGTAATGCTGAGTGGCATCCAATTGAAAGTCGTTTCAAAGACAAACTTGGATGTTGGAAAGGGAAGCTGTTGTCTTATGGGGATCGGTTGGTGCTTGTTAATTCGGTCTTAACAAGTTTGCCCATGTTTATGCTTTCCTTTTTAGAGATTCCTAAGGGGGTTAGGAAGAGACTTGATTTTTATAGATCTCGGTTTTTTTTGGCAGAGCGATGTGACCAAACAAAAATATAGATTGACCAAATGGAACATTATTTGTAGACCCAAAGATCAGGGAGGTTTAGGAGTCGAGGTGCTTGAGCTAAAAAATAAATGCCTGCTCAGCAAATGGCTGTTCAAGCTGCTACATGAAGAAGGAGTTTGGCAAGAATTGTTGTCAAATAAGTATCTTGAGAGTAAAAATTTAGCTCAAGTAGAGGCGAAACCTATGGATTCTCCCTTTTGGAAGGGACTAATGCGGATTAAGGAGGACTTCTTCCTTAGAGGCTCATTTCGTGTGGGTAATGGGGAGACAACAAGATTTTGGGAGGATACATGGTTAGGTAAAACCCCTTTGATGGACCAATATCCTGCTCTTTATAATATTGTGCAACATAAAAATGTGAATGTTCACTCTGTTCTTCATCAAGCACCTCCACTAAATTTAGTTTTTCGAAGGAATCTTAGTGGGAACAAATGGGATATGTGGTCTCACCTTGTTTTAAGGCTTGTTGATGTCTCTCTCTCTGATGTACCTGATAGCTTTTATTGGAATTTAACTTGTAATGGTTTGTTTACGGTGAAATCTATGTATGAGGATTTAATGAATGGACATACTAGATTTCTGAAAACTTACCTTTGGAAATTAAAAATACCCCTAAAGATAAAAGTTTTTATGTGGTTCTTGGATAGAAAAGTTTTGCTTCCAAAAGATAATCTTCTTAAGAAACAATGGAGAGATGATACTCTTTGTGTTTTTTGTGGGAATGAAGAAAATGTTGATCATTTGTTTATAGATTGCCCTTTTGCTAAACTTGTTTGGCGTGTAGTCTTCTGTACATACAATATTCCACCTCCATCTAATGTGACTAATATGTTTGGCAATTGGTTGAATGGGGTGGATTTAAAGACCAATAATAGAATTCATATAGGCGTCTCGGCTATTTGTTGGTCTTTATGGAATTGCAGGAATAATATTGTGTTTAACAGAAAAGAACACTTTCATGTCTTACAGGTTATCAATATGGCGGTGCACTGGATTCAGCAGTGGTCTTTACTCCTTCCTTTGGACCAGCGCAAGCTTATGGGAGATGGATGCATGAGACTACTCTCGGTGGCACAGGGTTTTTTCTCCCGTCATATGTGGCAGCATAATCCTAGGCTTTCGTAGTTGTAGGTTTATTTGGCTGCGTTCCTAATGGATGTTTTATTCTCATTTACCTTCGTGGCTGAGATGATGTAAGGAGTTGGTACTCGATACTCTTTTCTTAATAATAAATAAACAGCTGTGTGCATCACTCGATGCAGAGGCTGGGGATACCCATTTCGAAAAAAACGAGGTATCCGACGACGGGAAGGGTATCGTGGTTTCAATCACCATTAGAAAAGATGAAGGCCAGGCGCGTGAACCCATATGTCTCAAGGCAGCGGGTGGTGTATGAAAGTGCCAGATTGTGTAGTCTGAAATATTTAGAATTAGACCAAATTTCTTTTTCAAAATGGGAGCTTTTCCCCAGGCTCTGTATCAAATCAATGCACGGACAAATGTCTGGCACGGATGTTCAGTCCAGGTAGAAGCATGAGATTGTTCTTATCTGAATATCTATCAACGAAATATATACTCCCTCTGCATTCGAGTCCATTAGGAATACAATTACCTTATATTGGTGGCCTGCACAACAAATTAATTAGCATGCAGTCGAACAAAACTAAATTTCCTGGCATAATATTTTTGTCAGGACCATAGCTTTAATTTTTTTGAAATTACAAGGGTTACTATAGAAAGAGTGGGTGGAGTTTTTATTTTTCGAATTAAGGAAAGAAAGAACAAAATCTTACAGTCAGCATGCAATCGATTGAAAGGTAAAATATGTGGCATAATATGTTTATCAGGATCAAGTCATGAAAGTACATCGGCGGTGGATGTCCTAGCAGAGGTCTTGGAGCGCGCCAAGACCTCTGGCCACATCTCTGGGGTGGTTGGACATTTGGTTCCTGGAGGAGGGGTGACCCACCTCCAATATGCAGATGACACCATGATCATGGTCGAGGGGTCGGAACTTGACATTATCAACCTAAAGTTCCTACTTCTTTGCTTTGAATCCATGTATGGTCTCAAGATCAACTTCGACAAGAGTGAAGTTGTGGTTCTCGGCTACTCCGTGGAGGACCAACAACGGATTGCTGACAATCTTAATTGTAGACTGTCGCAGTTCCCAGTATTCTATCCGGGAATGCCTATTCGTGATTCTAGGATCCTTATCAGGGATCTGGACCCGCTAGTAGGGCGGGTCAAAACTAGATCTGAACCTTGGCCAGGGAGATTCACATCCAAAGGGAGCAAGACTATTCTTATCGACTCCTGCTTGTCTAGCCTCCCCATGTATATGATGGGGCTATACTTGCTTCAAGAGGGCGTACATGCCAGCTTCGATAAGGAACTATCTCGATTCTTCTGCCAGGATGCGAAGGGTCACCAAAAGTACCATATGGTAAAATGGGCAGATATCTGCGCCCCCAAGGAGCTTGGGGCATAGGGATTCTGGCCTCCCGCCAAATGAATAAAGCACTGCTACTAAAATGGGTGCGGCGGATCCTTCGGGACGACGGGGGCCTATGGCTCCGACTTATAAAGGCGAAATACCTTAGGGGATGCCCGCTCCTGGCGTGTGAGCGGAAGGAGGGATAGCAGTTTTGGCGAACCATCCATGCTATCAAACATGAGATCCGCCGGGGGATTGCCTTCTCCGTCGGGGACGGAAGAGGGGTCCTGTGTTGGATGGACCCATGGCTAGGTGCACGCCCCCTACGACATGATTTCCCGGAGTTGTTCGCGATCTGCTCAGAACCTGGAATGCTGGTGGCGGGGGCGTTACTGAACGTGCAGTGGAATATTGGATTTCGTCGCACGTTTGGCCCGATGGAGGCCGCAAAGTGGGAACTTCTCATCGCCTCTCTCCCCCGGGCCTTAGGGGTCACACCGGACTCGGTTTCGTGGTCCCTAGCACCTTCGGGGAACTTCTCGGTGGGTTCGGCGTACATGGCCCTATTTAGAGGGCCCACGACTCCTTGTGCGACCCATTTGTGGAAAGCGCCTATGCCATTGAAGATTAAGATCTTCACGTGGCAGCTCCTGCGTGACCGTCTCCCTTCGGGGGTGGAGGTCACCAAGCGGTTTGGTCCCAGCGACAGGACCTGCCCCTTATGTGCGGTTCCAGAGACGGGGACCCATATTCTATTTTCGTGCCCCGCAGCTCGCTTTCTGTGGATCTTCGTTGCTGAGGCACTGGGGCCCGAGTGGCTGGCCCTTGACCTTAGTGAGGTCTTGGAAGCGCAGGAGAACCGTAACGGGAGGAGGAGACGCCTCTTCTGGTTACTGTTTGCCGCGATGACCTGGACCTTATGGACTATTCGTAATAAGATGGTTATCGAGCACGTCTTCCTGAGACGGGGCTCTAACTCTGTGTTTAAATTTTTGGCTTTCTTGCAGCAGTGGCACTCTCTCTGCAGACAGCGGGACTTGGACCGGCTGGACAGCGTGATCCAGGACCTCGTGTTGGCGGCTCGCCTCCTATCCTCAGGTTCCAGCCGCTGATTGTTGCCCTGAGTTGTATATTTTCCTTTCTGTTTTAGTTTGGGCATTCCTGTGCTGTGGCCCCAGCAACCTTTGGATTATTGTGGTGTGTGTGGTCGGAACTTGTTGTATGACCGTTGGTTGCTTTGTTTATAAAGCGGGGCGTAAAGCCTGTTTCGAGGAGGAGGAGTCATGAAAGTACAAGAGTTTTCTGATTGCCTATCAAAAGAGCATGTGAAGATCCATAGAATAATACAACGTAGGCTAAATGGTGTGAAATACATTGTTGGAGAGGCCTAATAGAAGATATCAAGTAGTACGCGGAGGATTATACAAATATCTTGGACATTGTTCAATATTTTGTTCGTGGGTTGTGAAACTCACTTTCAGTCTAATTAATATTTCAAAACACTTAGGATGATGCCCTCGCATTTGTGAGGGCCACCTTGCTGGTTTAAGCTAAAAATAACATGTAAAAAAAAGACCAAAACCAAAACAACGAGGAAAAAAAATTATACATTGGCCTTAAGTGAGCAAACAAACTGTTCTTGAACTTTGGTTCTAAAGCCATAAGACAATGGAGATACAACAGGGGACATCCTAGATGTTCCATTTACATGAGGAAACCAAAACCTGCACCATAAAAAAGATGTATGAACGAAGTTGAAATGTCAAGTTGTATAAAAAAAAGAACTTGGTAGAAAGAAAAAATAAAAATAAAAGATAAAGTTAAATCAAACAGAAAAGATAAAAAAGATACATGTATAACAACATACTTTAGGATGCTTCCCAGAAATCCATACTTCTTTCAGACGCTTCTTCCCAAATAGTTGCCGACATTTTTGATCAAGATCTGAGAAATCATTAATCATGTTCCCCCTCCATACAAGAACAATGGGAGTAGTCTGGGCAACATTCTTTGTTCCAAAATCCAAGCAATCAAGGTATCGCACGCGGGAAAAAGAAGACACAGGACACGACAGGGATAAATACAAAATCAGAAGCACAAAAATGAAAAAAAATGTAAAAACAAAAGATATACAAAAAAATTACTAAAAAAGATAGATGCTTACTAACCACTGGGACAGAAATGCAAGGAACATGGGCCTTCATCATCCTTCATTTCGATTTACCAGACAAGTTGAACTCGTACAAGCTATTAATACAATGGTCATAGACAAGCTGACTAAAATCATAACCTTTAGTTGCAGCAGGGTCCTTGAAAATTGCAAGTAGCTTGATGTTGACAGATTGACTGATGTCAGGACAAAGAAAACAGAATAGCAACAGTCCTGAAGCACACAAACACCTCAAGCTCGCTTAACGGGTCAGAATTGCTGAGCTTGTTCCCAAAATAAGTTATGTGAGGAACCTCTGACAACCTGAAAAGTGATAGAATAAAAGCTATGCTATCCTCACAGTTGCATCGGAGCTGCAGCCCACCGATAGGCAATCCTAAAATGATGTGAAAGGTATCCTTGGATATACCAATAGGCTTCCCACAGACTGTGATATGGGAGCATACTGAATCAACATAGTTACCCACCCGTCTACAGAAATCTGAAGGGATGCTAGAACAGTCAAACATAAGCAGACTCCCAAAACCAAATTTCAAAATGATGGCTCTTTGTTTAGTAGTCAAATTATTTAGGACTTCCAAGAAATACTTAGAACCAAAACGTGTAAAAGTAGTCTTATCCACACCATCTAATTTATTCTTCTTAGCCTACAAAATCAAAAAAGTTTTAAGAATAGATAATCAAGAAAACTAGAAAAAGGAAAAACAATAATACAAATAACTGAAGAAGAAGAGAGCTAATAACCTCTTTGATTCCCACCGTATCCTTGCAGAAATCAAAGAAGTTTCTCATCAAACTATTAACAGCTTGCAAAAAGGAAAATATTAAGAGACACAAAAATAAAACAACACAAGGACAAAATGTGTTATCAACCTATTTTCGGAAAAAAACAACACAAGGACATCAACAATCCACCTCCCAACATTGGACCCTCGCTTGCCGCCACGAACATGAGGTACACAAATTCTGAAAAAAGAGGCCGCTGACGACGACAGCCAGAGAGATTTAGACACCCGCGGAGCTAAAAAATACCAAAATCCGCGCTGCCACGGACAAGGCTACTCGCTCGCCGCCACGAGGGCGAGCTGCGCAAGGTCAAAACACAAACGACGCTGACGAAGGCAGCTGGAGAGATTCATACACACACTAAGCAAAAAAAAAAAACCCCAATCATCTCTGCCACAGACAAGGATACTCGCTCGCCGCCGCGAGCGCGAGGTCATAACAGAGATAGCTCCGTCGCTGCCGCGCGGGCGCTGGCGACGACAATTAGATACATCCCACCTCTACAACCCCTGCCTCCCCCCCCCCCCGGTGCGCATTTCATCCGTGTCCGCCACATAAAACCGCATGAAGCACAACAACAAAAACCAAAGAAACCAACAGGGGGAGCTTAGCATACACGATGGAGTACCTGTCTCGCCGCTAGCGCCGCCTCCACCCTCCGCGGATCTCGGCCATGGCGCGGCAAGCTCCTTCAGCACAGACCAGATCCAAATTGCCTTAGCAGTGCCATCAACCAGGGATTTATACTCGGCCTCGGTGCTAGAACAACATATCGTCGGTTCCTTGCGCAAACTCCAAGAAATAAGGTTGGGTCCAAGATAGACGACAAAACCACCCGTGGAGCGGCGATCATCGGAGTACCTCGCCCAATCAACATCGGTGTAAATATTGATCATAGAGGATAGTGCTATCTGAATCCGCAAACCAGTAGACATTGTGCCCTTGACATAGCGAAGAATCCGCTTAACCGCCTTATAATGAACTGTCGTAGATTGTGACAAGTACTGACAAACCTTGTTAACAGCAAAGGACAAGTCAGATCTCATTAAGGTGAGATACTGCAGACCACCAACGAGGCTGTGATATTTGAAAGCATCTTCAGAGCTGGTAGGTACACTGATACGTCCATTTTGCACCAGTACTTTATATGTTAGATTTCCCTTATTCATTTATATTTTCCATATTAGAGCACTATACTTATGTTATTTTGTTCTTTTCTTTTTATTTTACAGTTTTAGGGAATTATTTATCAGTCAGAATTCAGTTGGAAAAAACACTTGTCGAAGGGGATATCTTCCAGACGACAGAAGAATCAGAAAACAGAGTTTCGTCAGAAATCACTGGGGAGCCCGAAGGGCTGCCAGAGGGGAGCCTGGGGGGCCACCAAGTGACCTGCATGCGCCCCCTGGCCGCGCCTGGTGGGCCTTTAGGGGCCCTTGGCCCCCTCCAGCTCTCCTTCGGGGTACTTACCCTCCATGAACTAATTTTATAGGGGAGCCTCTTCGTGACGGAAACGACAGAGAGAAGAAACACCTTCCTGGAGGGGAGATTCCGTCAGGGAATTCCCTGCCGGGGGGAATCGTCACCATCGTCACCGTCATCGCACCAGGCATCATCAAGATTATCATTGTCATCGTCATCACCATCAGCACCATCATCCTCACCATTCACCTTCTTCCCGTTGTAACAATTAGGGCTCTATATCATTGTTTTCCACTAGATCTATGTACCGGTGTGAATTACTGCTTTGTAGTTGATGATTGTGTTACCGGTGTCTGAACTGTCTGACCAGTTTGTTATTCATCCATATATCACCTCTGATCATGATCCATATGATGTGTTGTGAGTAGATTATTTAGTTCTTGAGGACATGGGAGAAGTCTAGATATTAGTAGTCATGTTTCAGTGAGAAATATTTACCGGTTTCATATTTAAGTTATGTTGATATGTCTCTAGTGATGTTATGTTAACGTTGACTACATAGCACTTCACCATTATGGGACTAGAGGAATGCATTGTGTGTTGGATTGCTTATGCTTAGTTGCCGGAGTGATAGAAACCTAAACCCTATTTTGCAATACTTCACATAAGGGAGTAGTAGATACCACAAGTTTATTGCTAGGGTTAGATTTATATCTTAATTATTTTCATGTATTTACGGACACTTGCAAGTAGTATAATCGTAAGTGTGCATCAGTCTTGGATAGGACGGTGCAGTAGCATAGGTCTACCCACATAACACTTACCAAAACGATAAATATTAATCAATGGCGTGTGATGAAAATAACTAGACGAACGTCAGGAGCGTTTTATCCATTATAAGAAAAACACCACCGGCTTGTTCTTTGTGCTAAAATGGATTGGACCACTTGCATAAACTATTTACTTTCATTTTCATTTACTTGTTATTGCTTTATTACTATTAAAAAAGTTCCTAAACATTTGTTCTCTAGTGTTTATAGTGAAACCTTGCTCAAAACTATTTATCGATACCTTCTTCTCCTCGTTGGGTTCAACACTCTTATTTATCAAAAAATCTACGATCTATTCCCTACACTTGTGGGTCATCGATACTATTTTCAGGCGCCATTTCCAGGGAGTGTATCGCTATTGGTAATGAAACTTTTTACTGTAGGTGCTGTTTTTATTTCTATCTATTTATTTTGCTTAATCATGGAATCCTTTACCATTGGTTATATGTTTGGGAATGGCTCCTCCACCACTCATGTGGTAGAGATAAGATTGCAGGTGTGCCAAGACAACATTTAATCATGGGGAAATTATTTTCCATATCACTGAAAGAAAAAGCATGGGATTGGTATAGGTTATTGGATGTTTCACATTTGCTGGATTTGAAGGAGCTTACATCTCTCTTTTATTTCAAATTTTATTATCTTCATGAAATATATCTAGATCAGAATTTTATTTATAATTTTTGGCCTCGTGATGGAGAAAGTATTGCTCAAGCTTGGGGGAGGCTAAAAACATTAATGCTTTAATGCCCCAATCATAAGCTTCCCAAGGAGATTATTATTAATAATTTTTATGCAAGACTTTCACGTCATGACAATGACCTTCTTGATGCATGTTGTAATGGTTCCTTCACGAACAAGAAGATTGATGGTAAATGGGATCTTATTTGATAGAATTCAGCGTAATACTGAAGATTGGGAGATGGATGATACACTTCAAACGTATCTATAATTTTTTATGCTCCATGCTTGTTTTCTACCCAATGCCTTTTCTTTTCCATGTTTTCCATGTTTTCCTTCGTTTTACAGATGTTTTCATAGACTAACCTATTAGCGATATGCCCCTGGCCAGTTGTTGTTTTCTGTTGTTTTTCTATTTCAGAAAAGTTTAAAGAAATATTGTCGGAAAGGGATGAACATCCACGAAGATCGTTTTTTACCCGGAATGAAGATGGAGTCCAAAGAAGAGTTGAATGGGAGCCAAAGAGCTTGTAGGGGGTGCCAGGCGCAGCCCCACCCTATAGGCTGCGCCTTGTGTTACCCTGGGCACCCAGCCAGTACCTCTTCATCGCCTCTTCGCCTATAAACTGCCTTTAACCCTAAAAACTTCGGGGACGAAGTTATTTTATTTAAAACTTATAGAGAGGCACCGTCACCTCGAAAGTCCTATATAGGGCTTCTACGGCCCTGTTTCGGCACCCTCCCGGAGAGGGGAATCGTCATCGGAGTCCTCTACATCGCCATGATCTCCTCCGGACAGATGCGTGAGTAGTTCATCTCGGGACTACGGGTCCATAGCATTAGCTAGATGGTTGTTCTCTCCCCTATGCCTCCATGTTTAGAGTCTCGTGAGCTGCCTCACATGTTCGAGACCACCGTTATGTAATTTTGCATGTTGTGTTTGGTGGGATCCGATGAACCATGAGATTATGATTATTTTGTTCATGTCAATCTGAGATGCTTCACTTATATTTGTAGAGAGTTTAAATCTTATCTCGCAATACACTCGGGTGTTTATGATTACCTTGGCCACGTAGTTGTTTTCACCCCCAAGATAGGGTTTATATGCTAGATGGTAAGTTCATGACTCCCTTACGTCTGTGCTCGAGTGACAGAAACATGACGGATGTGGGATGTGCTGTTGCTACTAGGGAGAAAACATTGATGCTCTTGTCTATGGACGAGGACCACTGCTTACATTACGTATTGTTCTTAATGCATTTGTTTCTTATGCACAAAGCAATCACTTTGTTGCTGCAACATAATACCAGAGAGATTTGCTGGATAGCTTCCCTGAGGTCGACTTTTAGATATGGATGCATGCTGGATTTCGGCCATATGCCTTGACATAATGCCTACAATGTTAGAACGGTGAACTATATCTCGTCATAATAGTATTGTTATACGTTCATGATTTGTCAATTGTCTAGCTGTAATTTGTTCGCCCTACATGTTTTTTTTTGAGAGACACCACTAGTGAACCTATAGTCCCCGGTCCTATTTTCCTCATATTTGTAACCTTATTTTAAGAACTTTCATAATCGTTTCCTTGCTATCCTAATTTTTTTTTACTTTTATCACTTTTCAAAACTATACGTTTAATTCTCCCGTTCTCAGCAAGATCGGAAGATTGATAACCTTCCGGAAAGTTGCAGCAAGAGAGAGTTTGTGTTGGTGTGCAGGTTTCATGCTTGTTGATGCGCCAGACAACAAGCAACCTTCTCCAAGACTACAAAGTCCTACTAGTTCGATCAATCCTGGTTCCTTAATTGGGGGAACATTTCCACTGGACTACATCATACCTTCCGCTTGGGGTCTCCCAACGAGCGTGTGATCAGGTTAGCATCAAGTACTTTTTCTGGCGCCGTTGCTGGGGACTTCTAGCTTGCTGCAAGAGAATTCTCATACTTCTACTCTCTTTAGTTTGTTTTGTTCTTGCTTAGTTTACTTTTGTTTAGTCCTGTTTTCTCTTTATCAAGAACCCAAAAAATTAGTTCTCTAGTTTTTAGTCTTTTATTTGTGTTGTTAGTTTATTTTGTATTATCTTGCAAGCATGGATACCAATGATACCACCAAGATTTTTGACTTTACTAGTACCAATAATAATGATTTCATATGCACACCATTTGCTCCACCTGCTGCTACAACAGATTCTTATGAAATTAAACCTGCTTTGTTGAATCTTTTCATGAAAGATCAATTTTCTGGTATTGGAGAAGATGCTGCCTCTCATTTAAATAACTTTGTTGAGTTATGTGACATGCAAAACTATAAAGAGGTAGATGGTGATATTGTGAAATTAAGAGTGTTCCCTTTCTCATTAAGAGGAAGAGCTCAGGAATGGTTATTGTCTTTGCCTAAAAATAGCATTGATTCTTGGACAAAATGCACAGATGCTTTTATTGGGAAGTATTATCCACCTGCAAAAATTATACAACTGAGGATTAACATTGTGAAATTTAGACAAAATCATAATGAACATGTTTCTCAAGCTTGGGAAAGAATGAAAACTAAAGTTAAGAATTGTCCCACACACGGAATAACTAGGTGGATGGTTGTCCAAACTTTTTATGCATGATTAAATTGTTCTTCAAGGAATTGATTAGATTCAGTGGTAGGAGGAACCTTTATGAACCCCAGTTTAGGTGCATCAAACAAATTATTGGATGATCTAATGACAAACTATTCCCAATGGCACACAGAAAGGGATCCAATAGGTAAAAAGGGAAATTTCTGTTGAAGAGATCTCTTCTTTGAGTGATAAAATTGATATACTTACTTCTTTGCTAGCTAAAAAAATGCCTATAGATCCTAATAATGCTCCCTTGGACTCTTTTTTTTCTCATGATAATTATCAAATCGATGTGAATTTTATTGCTAGAAACAATTTCAACAGTGCTTATAAGGATAATTTTGGTGGTAACATCTATAGGTCATATCCTAATAATAATGGTAATTCATATGGGAATCCTAAAAGTTCCACATCTGATCTTAAAAACATGCTTAAAAAAAATTTCACTACACAAAAATATTTCAATAAAACTGTTCATGAAAGGCTTGCAAAACGTGATAATCTTGTGCTGAAAGTTGGTAGTCTGGGTCATGATGTAGAAATTTTAAAAATTAGGACTACACCTCTTGAGGCCAAGAAAACTGAACATATAAATTCTATACAAGTTATAATAAATGATAACATGAGAATGTTAGCTCAAATACGTGCTAGAGGAGAAAGAGAAGCTGAAATTGCTAAAAGTGAGCCTGTTAAAATCTATACCATCCAACCCTTTGAATAAATGACAACTTAAGGTACCAATGAGTATACTAATTCTTCTAAACATATTGATGTCAAAACAAATGGGATTGGATAGGTCATGACTTTAGGTCCCAAAAGTTTGGATATTAAAAAAAAGTTAGTGAAACAATTGTTGCAAGTGGGATTGAGGATAATATAACTTTAGGAGAATTTTTTCCCACCATGTTTGAGGATGATAAAATTGGTTTTGATAATTTCACCATTTTTATGTTATTAAGTTCTTACAAAAATCAGCTAAATGTCCTAACCCTAGTAAGATAAATATTGCGTTCACTAAACATATCACTAATGCTCTCTTTGAAGCTAAGGAAGAAAGGCTCAAACTTGAAGCCTCTATTCCTAGAAAATTACAAGATGGTTGGGAGCCCACTATTAGAATAAGAGTGAATGATTTTGATTGCAATGTTTTGTGTGATCTTGGCGCAAGTTCTTCTATCTATGATATGCCTGATTTGAAACCATTGGATGAGAGTATTTTGGGATTGCATCTTATAGAATCCACTGTTAAAAGACCTTTGGCAGGGATTGATGATGTTCTTATTATTTACAATGATAATTCTGCCCCCATTTATTTTCTTGTTTTGGATATTGAATGCAATGCTTCTTGTCCTACCATTTTGGGGAGACCTTTTATTCGCACTGTTGGTGTTGTTATTGATATGATAGAGGGAATTATAACATTTCAGTTTCTCCTTAAAATGTCCATGGAACATTTCCCTAGAAATATAATGAAGTTACCTTGTGAGTCCCTTGTGAGGACTACCCATGATTCTATTGATAATACTTGATTTGTTCTTCATGCCTATCTAAAAAGCGTTATAGAAAAGCGCTTCTAGGAGGAAACCCACTTGGTTTCCCCTTTGTTTTCTTCTATTTTATTTTGTTCTTTTTTATCTTGAAAGTTTTTAACTCTTTAAAAACCGATCCTTATCCTTTTTATTTCGTTTATGTGCCAAGAGTAACCTCTAATAGCGAGGAAGTGCGATTTGGGGAAGTTGCTGTCCTAAATAGATTTCTGTGTTGTGACCAAAACAATTATTTCTCTCAGACATAATGTCTTATTCCTTTGAAAAACAATATACACATGCCTCAGGTTGTTACCTAACTTTCATTAGTATCGCACTTTTTGATTTGAGCAATACTGCCAATATTTTCCTTTGCCTGTTAAAAGAATGATGTGATGAGATGAATGATGGAAAAAAATCAAGATTTGGGATGCCCATGTCACCCTAATACATATCCAAGAAATACAAGCGTCAAAGCTTGGGGATGCCCAAGGCATCCTCTTCTTCATCAACAAAAATAGCAGGTTTCTTTCAAAACACTATATTTTTATTGCTTCACATGATATGTGTTATTCTTGGAGCGTAATTTTATTTTCTTTCAATTTTGTTTTGTTTTCTTTTATGTATTTTATGGTGGATCCTAGCATATTTTATTTTGGAGAGATACACGCTCCGTTTTCATTGCCTAGAACACTCCAGTTTTCACTCGTTTTGTTCTATGAGTGTTCAGTCTTTGCTAGTATTGCGTTTAGCTCTTGTTTTTCACTCGAATTTGGTACAAAGCTTGTTGGTTTTCTTCAGTTATATATGATCTCTGATCTTTGATTTTTATTTGCTTTGATATTTGATTCAAATAAGTTGATTGGTTTTGGAGAAGAGTAAAATGTTTCATGCCTATAGTGGTCCTATAGGAAGTTTGTTTTGACCGGGGCTTAGACTTTGGCATGTCACGTTACATGTTATTTTAATTTTCTTCTTAGTTTTATATGATGTATCATGACTAGTATCAAATAGCTGAGAGTGCTTAATGTGTCATTGAAACTAAATCATGTGTTGTTCTCTCATATTGAAGCATGGTATTGTGGTATTCTCGTTTGAATGATTTATCTGGATTGACTTGGCGCATGCTCACAAAATTTTATGACTATAAACAAACTAACCTTTACCCTTGATGATCATTTAGTTTTTGAGTTGTAATATCACTTCATGCTTTGATTAATGATGTTTTGTTGCTATGCATGACTATGGCTGGTCGCTCCCAATCTTTTTCTAGCCTTCACCTGAACTGATTATGATCTCTACTCGTGCGTCCAACTCCCTAAAAACCAAAGTTTGCCAAATGTGTCCACCGTACCTACATATATGTGCTATTTCACTGCCACTCCAAGTAAATTTCTCGTGTGCTACCTTTAAACTTTCAAAATTATTAACCTGTTTTGTGTTCCTGTTTTCGCTCATGAGGTACTTTCAAGTTTATCATGGTTTATGTTAAGCAAAGTTCTTCTCCCTTAATTCACCCGATAAGTATGGAATCTGTGCTCATATAAATTTGTAGGGAGCCGATGCCAAATAATATGAACTAAGATAACAAAAAGGCACTTCCCCATGGTTTGATGAATGCTGGTGGGCACCTGTGGATACAGCTAGCTCTCGTTTGTGAAAGGTAAGGTGGGGTAAGTGCCAATCAAAATAAAAAATGCTAATGGAAACCGCTCTCAAAAGTCTAAACACTTTGCTTGACATGGATTATGATAAGTTTTTCATTACCATTCGTTTACATATACATACACCTCTGTCAAAATTGTTTTCAATATCTCTCTTTTATTAAATAAAAAGCTCTAGCACATGAGTAATCCTTGCTACCCTCTATGAAGGGCATTTCTTTTACTTTTATGCCAAGTCTTCATCTTCTTACTTTATGCATCAGTTAAGAGAGCATAGTTGTCATTCTGAGTGTAATATGCATAATCCCAAAATTTATTATTGATTGATTCATGATTATGGTATTGCTTGCTCTAAATTTATTTGTATCTAGTCACTGATGCGGCATGTAGTTGACGCCCTCGTTGGTAAACCCCAAGAGAAAGGTTGTGAAGAGTGTAGCAGCAAGTTTTCCCTCAGAAAAGAAACCAAGGTTGAATCGACCAGTAGGAGGATAAGCAATCTCTGAAGGTTGATGAAACTGAGGTGGCAGGGCGCACTACCGGTTCAGCAGCAACGTGGAACCTACACAACACAATCAAATCACTCTATCCCGACGAAGCAGTGAGGTTGTCAATCTCACCGGTTTTGCTGAACACAAAGAGGTTAAATGGATGGCATGGAAAACAGTAGGAACAATATGAGAGCAATATGAAAGCAGTAGATGTTTTATCAGTATAAGGAAAAAGGACCGGGGTCCACAGTTCACTAGCGGTGTCTCTCCGAGAAAGATAAATAACATGTGTGGTGAACAAATTACAGCTGGGCAATTGACAGAAAGATTACTATGTGATTCATGTGGGCATTACAACAAGATACATAGACCGTTATCCAACTGCATCTATGACTAAAAATCCACCCTTCGAATATCATCCGAACAAACATTGGGTATTAACTTGCAAGCAACAGATAATCGCAGTAAGAAAAGTGTGTTATGTAAACAATAACATCATCCTTAGACAAAGCATTGTTGTTTTCTCCCTAATGGCAACAACACATCCTCCATCCGTCACGTTTCTGTCACTCGAGCACACATGAAAAGGAGGCATGAACCCACTAGCGAGCATAAATACTCCCTCTTGGAGTTACTAGCATCTACTTGGCCAGAGCATCTACTAACAACGGAGAGCATGCAAGATCATAAATATTATATGCATGAAGATAACATGATAGATTGATAATCAGAAGACATAGCATTCAACATTCATCAGATCTTAGCAAACACAACATGTAGCATTACATAAAGATGATCTTGATCATGGTAGGCAGCTCACAAGATCCAAACATGAGGTACAAAGTGGAGATAACAACCATCTAGCTACTGCTATGGACCCGTAGTCCAGGGATGAACTACTCGAGCATCAATTGGGAGGAGGGCATGGTGGTGTAGACCCCTCCGGTGATGATTTCCCCCTCCGGCGGGGTGCCGGGGAGAGCTGCAGAACCCTATCGATATCGGGATGACGATGACGGCGACCTCGGGTGTTTCTCGGGTAAAAGTGGGATATATTTAGGGTTTAAGCCTCGGGGGGAATAAATAGGCGAAAGGACAGAGGCGGTGGAGGCTCAGGGGCCCCACTCCACCTCCTCGCGCGGACAAGGGGGACCGCGCCACCCTATGGTGTGGCCCCCCCGAGCCCTCCCCCCCCTCCGGGTCTCTTCGGGACTCCGTGGAACCTCTAGGATTTCTAAGACTTCCGGGCTTTGAATTTTCCAATTCCGAGAATATTTCCAGAACAACTTTTCTGAACCTAAAAACAGCAGAAAACAGGGAACTGGCTCTGTGGCATCTTGTCAATAGGTTAGTCCGGAAAATCGATAAAAATGACATAAAGTGTATAGAAAACATGTGGTAAACAATAAGAAAACAACATGGAACATCAGAAATTAAGGATACGTTTATGACGTAACAACATCCCCAAGCTTAGTTCCTACTCGTCCTCGAGTAGGTAAACGATAAAAACACAATAATTTATGAGGTGACATGCCACCAACATAAACTTGATCATTAATAATATAAAAGCATAAGTAAGCTGAGATCATATAAATTCAACACAAGCATGTTAAATAAAAATTTAATAATAAAGCATATCAATCAACTTTGCATCATGAGAAGTAACTCAAATAAAAGATCATGAATAACAATGCAAATAAAGATATACGTTTGTTTCAAGTATAGAGAAAGCATGTCAAAGTGATATTTCGTTAGTCCTTAAGAGTGGGACAAAACATAAATGCCAGGACACCTTGAAAGTTCATGAGGAAGACTAGGCCAAATAATTAGAAAACTAGCAATAACACATCATGAATCAATTAATAATGTTTCTGGGAGAAATGTGCATAAAACTAAGAATGGCAAAAATGCTCTCTCAACTGTGCATAAAGTTAGAAGATGGAGACTCAACATAAAAAGTAAAAGAAAGGCCCTTCGTAGAGGGAAGCATGGATCAGTCATGTGCTAGAGCTTTTATTTTATTAAACAGAGGTATGAAAACTTGACACTCCTCCCAACCATCTTACACAAACCATGGTAACCGAATCCTCGAGTGCCTGCCAACAATCACATACCGTGGAGGAGTGTCTATATTTTAAGAGAGGTGTATGCTTATGTCAACGAATGGTAAATAGAAAATACAGTACGTCACAAGGCAACTAGACTTCACAAGAGCAGCTCCCATAGAAGGACGCATCTTGGTAGAAGGCCATCCCCCTTTCTCTTTTGTTTCCATAATTATGCTTTGATTGATAAATCAGGGGCAAAAATAGTGAAGAGAATTTGTGTTATTAATTTGGGGCTGGGCACCCCGCTGCCAGCTCTTCCATCATTGGATAAGCGGATGAAGCCACTAGTCCAGGGTGTGAAAGTCCAATCACCAAGTGAGATAAAGATTCTCTATTTACATTCTCATGAGCTAAAAGAGGAGCACAAAAAGGAGTAATTTTGAAAGTTTTAATGGTAACACATGAGAAATTTACTTTGGAGTGGCGGTTAATTACCATATGTATGTAGGTATGGTGGACACAATGGGAAAACTTTAGTTCTAGGGAGTTGGATGCACGAGTAGAGCTCATACTCGGTATAGGTGGAGGCTAGCAAAATACTGGGAGCGACAAATCAAGAGAGCATAAGATCCATAATCATGCATAGAGACATAAACATCATTAATCAAAGCATAAGTGGTACCACAAGTTCAAAAACTAAATGATCATAGAGGCTATTCGTGACTGGTTCATATTCATAAACATGGTGTGAGCATGCACCAAGTCAACCAAATAAAACATCCAAAGGAGAACACCACAAATTTATGCTTCAATATGACAAGAACAACTCATGATTCTTTCAATGGAACATTAAACACTCTCTGCTATTTGAGGCTAATAATTATACTCAATAACCACTAGGCTTTAAAACTAAAATAACATCTAGCATGATATGAAAAAGTTCTAGCCACAGTCTATACAAGCTTCTACTTGCACCGTTAAAAAATCTACCTCAAGCAGAAGTTTCTTTTCCCAACAAGAACCATACAAAACATGCTTTAACAAAAACTCTCTACATTCTACAACAAGCAAACATGAGAGTAATCACATAACACTACAAAAACTAACAACTCTGAACAAGAGATGCAATGAAAACGAGAGCTAAACAGGAAATATTCCAGCAGCTAGAAGAAAAACTAAGAATACTAGCATAGCAAGTATTCAAATGAAAAAGAGGAGTGTGTCTCTCTCCCAAACAAAGAATGCTAGGATCTAACTATATTATTGTATCAAGGAAAAAAATAAAAAAAGGAAAACAAAAGAAAAATAAACAGACGCTCCAAGTAAACTTATATGATGTGACCGAATACAAATATAGTTTCACGAGAAGTGACCATATAGATAGTTGATGAAGAAGGGGATGACTTGGACATCCCCAAGCTTAGATACTTGAGTCTTATAAAAATATGCTTGGATGAACCACGGGGCAATCCCCAAGATTTAACCTTGCATTCTTCTTGATCACATATATCACCTCTTCTCTTGACACTTGAAAACTTCCTTCCCACCACACTCAAACAGTAATTCGCATTAGAGGGTTAGTGCAAAAAATAAAAAAACCATTGGTTCTGTATGGAAAAAGTTCTATTGATATTTTAAACATTAGCTACAGCCACTGATATTTCGTGAAGCAAAGAAACCCACTTGACGTCGCAAAAGAGCAAATGCAAGAAAAATGTCAGAATCTGTCAAAACCAGACTGTCTGTAGAGACGAATTTTTTCGAGGCACTTACGCTGCTCATATTGAAAAAATTAAAGAGCAAAAAATTTGCGAAATTAGCTGAGGAATAAGCACAAAAAATTTCAGATCATTTTGAGCTTCCAGGATTCTATACGATTGTTTACGGTGGACAGCAGAAATCTGTTTCCTACGCAGAAATCCGAAAACCAACTCCAACTCTCGTCAGAAACCTTACTTGGCATTACTAAAACATGAAAAGAAAGATACAAAGGAGTTGATACAGAAATATACCACCCCTTCACTCAAAGAAAACAGAGAAAAACAAAGTAAAAATAAAACCATGGGTTATCTCCCAAGAAGTGTTTTTCTTTAACGCCTGTTAGCTAGGCCCAGAAAAGTGAATCAAGTATTTTCGAGTGAAGAAGCATCCAAATCAATAATTTCCTCTAAAACCTCAATTGTATCAATGGGTACCTTACACCCATGAATAGGATTCAACATTCAAATCACTTTTAGTTTCACTAATTTTTTTTATTAATTTTAAGCACATTAGGGTTTTTTTTGGTTTAGGCGCCTTGGGGACATACATAATTTTTTTCTCTTTTCCCACAGAAAGGCTTTTATCTTTTAAACTTGAGATCAAAAAAGGTTGAGCTTAAAGTTTCAATAGCCTCCTCTAATTTACCAATCCTCATATTTTGACTATCATGGAAATTGCTAGCTTCTAAGAGATTGATTTTCTTGTTGATACTTACTATTGATTCATTAACTTTGCTAGCATTATCAAGGAAATTTGGCAAATTTTTATTCATAGAATTTAGCTTTTTGGTAACATCATCTAAAGTGATCTCGGTCTTAATAACCTTAGTAGGTGGTGTTCCAACTAAACTTTCAATTAAATACAGGCTTGCAATGCAGGTGTTGCCAGAAAATTACCGCTTGTAAGGGTGTCTAGAACATACCTATACCAGCTAGTAATACCAACATAAAAATTCCTAAGAAGGTTTAAAGTGGAATATTTATTAGTGCATCTATGATGAGCATCACTTATCCTATACCAAGCATCTTTCAAACTTTCTCCACCTTGTTGCTTAGAGGAACGAACTTCAACCTCTGGAACATTCATTTTAACAAGACTAAAAACAGGAATAAAACTACAACTAGGATAAGAAATGTTCTTTTGTGTTTTTGATAAACAGAAGAAAACAAGACAAAATAAAATAAATTAAGAAAAACAAAAACAAAGTAAAGAGATTGGAAGTAAGAGACTCCCTTGCAGAAATTCTCTTCCTCCCCGGCAACGGCGACAGAAAACTTGATGCGGCGTGTAGTTGACGCCCTCATTGGTAAACCCCAAGAGAAAGGTTATGAAGAGTGTAGAAACCAAGGTGGAATCGACCAGTAGGAGGAAAATCAATCTCTGAAGGTTGATGCAGCTGAGGTGGCAGGGCGCACTACCGGTTCAGCAACAACGTGGAACCTACACAACACAATCAAATCACTCGGTCCCAACAAAGCAGTGATGTTGTTAATCTCACCGGTTTTGCTGAACACAAAGAAGTTAAATGTATGTAGGAAAATAGTAGGAACAATATGAGAGCAGTATGAAAGCAGTAGGTGTTTTATCAGTATGAGGAAAAAGGACCGGGGTCCACAGTTCCCTAGTGGTGTCTCTACGAGAAAGATAAATAACATGTGTGGTGAACAAATTACAGCTGGGCAATTGACAGAAAAGAAGGCTGCACCGTAGTGCATATGCAAGACATAAAGATTACTATGTGATTCATGCGGGCATTACAACAAGATACATAGAGCGTTATCCAACTACATCTATGACTAAAAATCCACCCTTCGAATATCATCCGAACAAACGTTGGGTATTAAGTTGCAAGGAACGGATAATCGCAGTAAGCAAAGTGCATAATGTAAACAATAACATCATGCTTAGACAAAGAATTGTTGTTTTCTCCCTAATGGCAACAACACATCCTCCATCCGTCACATTTCTGTCACTCGAGCACAGATGAAAAGGAGGCATGCACCCACTATCGAGCATAAATACTCCCTCTTGCAGTTACTAGCATCTACTTGGCCAGAGCATCTACTAACAACGGACAGCATGCAAGATCATAAATAACATATGCATGAAGATAACATGATAGATTGATAATCAGAATATATAGCATTCAACATTCATCAGATCCCAGCAAACATAACATGTAGCATTACATAAAGATGATCTTGATCATGATAGGCAGCTCAAAAGATCTAAACATGAGGGACAAAGTGGAGAGAAGAACCATCTAGCTACTTCTATGGACCCGTAATCCAGGGATGAACTACTCACGCATCACTTCGGAGGATGGCTGGTGGTGTAGACCCCTCTAGTGATGATTTTCCCCTCCGGCAGGGTGCCGGGGAGAGCTCCAGAATCCTCCCGATCTCGGGATGACTGTGACGGCGGCCTCAGGTGTGTCTCGGGTAAAAGTGGGATATATTTAGGGTTTATTCCTCGGGGGGATAAATAGGCGAAAGGGAAGAGGCGGTGGAGGTTGAGGGTCCCCACACCACCCCCTGGCGCGGCCAAGGGAGGGACCGCGCCACCTTATGGTGTGGGACCCCTGAGGCCCCCCACCGGGTCTCTTCGAGACTCCGTGGAACCTCCATGATTTCTAAGACTTCCGGGCTTCAAATTTTCTAATTCCGATAATATTTCCAGAACAACTTTTCTGAAACTAAAAACAGCAGAAAACAGGGAATTGGCTGTGTGGCATCTTGTCAATAGGTTAGTCCAGAGTATATCTCTCCGTCATTTTGGATGGAAAAATCCCACTCTTGATCCATGATCCTCAACTAATACTTTCTGAATACCTAACATCACCTTTATAGTCACCCTGTTATGATGTGACGTTTGATGACATCAAAGCACCCTTCCGGTATCAGTGATTGACATGATATCATGGTCTAAGGAATAAGTTGCTTCGTATGTTTGATATAACAATGTAAACTTAATGACTTGATCGCATTGCTATATTCACTTTGGGTATATGTTCATCACATCATTCTTCTAATGACATGATCCCGTTATTAACAACATCCAATCTTCATGATCAGGAAACCTTGATCATCTATTAATCAACGAGCTAGTTAATTAAAAAAGAGGCTTTACTAGGAACCATTGTTCGTTTATTAAACACACATGTATCAACGTTTCCGGTTAATACAATTCTAGCATGAGAAATAAACATTCATCATAAACAAGGAATAAGATAATAACCATTTTATTATTGCCTCTTGGGCATATTCCCTTCAGTCTCCCACTTGCACTAGAGTCAATAATCTAGTCTGTAAGCACTTAACACATATGGCATTCCATTGTTATTACCATGCTTCACATGTGGTAAACATCATCAAAAAGATTTGAACTGTTCAGGTCCTATTGTATTTGCATGTTCTTTGCGTCTACACGCATCACTCATTTTCTAATGAGATGGCTTTGTATATATATGGTCAATCGATGAAACCTTAATTCCTCATCTTAAACCGATGTCACTAACATTGTGAAAATGTAGATTCATAGTGTTAGCATTCTTGGAAATTCACTAAGTTCCGGTGATACCTTAATTCCTCAGCTTAAACTAATGTTACTAACATTGTGAAAATGTAGCTTCATAGTGTCAGCATTCTTGGAAATTCACCAAGTTCAATAAAGAACTCCTTGACACAAAATACGCTTATTATCTGTTGTCAACAAACCGATATACTTAGCCTTTGTTGTAGTATCTGTCACAATATTTTAATTTTGAAACTCTTTTAAATCCAGCATGGAACTTTCTTCTAGCCTATTGTGCTACCCTTCTTCACATATTTTAATTGAGATAAATTTATTTGAATATATGACAAGACTATTAGTGTAACATATTACAACTAACATTTTGTCATTACCACATAGGAAAACATATCCTAATCATTTCTAAAATGACACAAGGATCTCTCCCACTCTTGTCTAATCATCATATGAATTATCCTGCTATAACATTTTATAGCATAGGGATCATCTGGTTGTGTACATAGCATGGAAACATGACTTAGAAATCTCAATTTCAATGATGCTCATCATGTGTCAAAACACTTGAATCTTGCTCAAATATTTTCCATGTGACAAGAACTCCTTCTTGTCATTTTGATATTGACTTACTTCAATATTTCATCTATGTAATTTGGCTTCAATCATATCAGGCGCTGCAATCCATCTTTCATAGATGTCGATGCCCAATATCTTCTAAGCCTTTCATCAATAAGAAAATCTTAACCGTGTTAATTTAAAATACATATTTTCCAATTAACCATATGTCATCTACATAAAGTATTGGAAATATGTCATAGCGCTCCCACTTAATTTCTTGTAACTCTACAAGCATCTTTATCATTCATGATGGAATCAAACTCTTTTGATAACTTCGTTAAGGTGAAGATTTCAACTTCGTTATGCTCACTTCAACCATTGAAGTGTGCATACCTTTCTAGCAACCTTTTGAATTATACAAAACTCTCAGACTGTGTCAAGTATCAAACTTCCTCGAGAGGAGAGTTGGTTTTGTTATTCAACATCCATATCATAATATGTAACTTTGCTAGAACTATCCGCAAAGACTAAGCATCACTACGGAAGATCACAATCTTGCAGTAGTCCACTCTTTGAACTTCTTCGAAAACAACTTTTCGATAAGTACAATTTTCAAAGGATGTAAAAGTCCATGTATTTGTCGCTATATAGACCCTTTTGCTATCGTTAGGCATCAAACCTATCTAAAGGACTACCAAGCCGCATACTTGATATTCATACAAGGATACTATGGCGGATATAATGACTCATAGTCAATTTTACGAAGTCAGGGCCCATCATTTGCTTCCTTTATAAGGTCCAGGTCCTTTTGTTGTCAAAACAACATTTTACTCTTAAACCACAAGTTGGTCTAAGTATAAAGTTTTAGGACTTTTGTGGTTCAGTTCGCACTCATTCGAAGTATCTATAATCACATGTAGTGTCCTGGAACAATTTCCAGTGCTAAGCTACTCCTGACATGATAATGAAGATTCTGTAATCTCGTTGAGTTTGTACTGTGCTCCTACTCACTTGTTTTGCAAGAACTACTTTCTCGAGAAATCAACCCTTTCTGACAAACAACATTTGTCTTTTGGTTTGGTGATAGGAGAAATACCCAATGTTTTATTTGGGATAACCTTATAAACATATATTTATCCTATTTTGGTTGTAAACATTTTACACATGCTATGCATACCAAAACTTAAGAAAATGACAATTCGGGTCACTACCCAAACCATATCTTATATGTTGTCAATTTCAACGGATCATGATGGTGCTCTTTTCAGTGTAAAAGCGGTTGTCCTTAATGTATAAACTACAAAATTATAATGGCATTTTTATTTATCTTACCATGTCAAACAAGGTTTGATTTTGTCTCTTGAATACTCCAAACAAATGTGGGGTATTCGAGAAGTATAAGTTGTAGAACAATTCTGCAACTTCTCAGATGTTTTGCTAAACTTGTAACTCAAAATTTATCCTTTATGATCCAATCATAAATACTTGATTATCTTGTTACAATGATTTTTACTTCATATTAACAAACTTTTTGAATCAATTCAAAATGTCAAACTCCGTTCTCTTTAAATAGATATACTCACATATCTACTCAAATCATCAACATAATTTTATGAAGGAAAAATTAATCCACCATACATGACTACACATAATGGAATATATACATCAATATGTATAATCTCCACTAAATTAGTCGTCCATTCTACTTTGGCCTAAGAACGGAATTCTAGTCATCTTTTGGAAGAGGTCTCACAAGCGTCAATTTATTCAAAACAAAATGACTCCGGAAGTCCATCAATATGGAATTCCTTCATGTTTTCCTTTCTGATATGAACTAAAATGGTGGTGTCACAATTTAAGTGAATCTCTTTTACGTCTTGCAAAGTTTAGCATTTAGTCTTATAGATGTTTACTTTACCAACATGATTTATATTAACATATCCATCAATTATGGAATATGGTCATAGTTTGAACAATCTCATTTGTTCTCACAAAAGAGCAGAACAAATTAACAACTTATTAAGTTCTTAAAATAAATCTTGAATGTTTGGTTCGATACGACAATGAACACAATAAGACTTTATTACTGTTTTTGTCATAATCGATTTCACATCTATTACTAGTTTCTTTTAGGCCCTTGTATTTCTTGCATTGCGTTGCTTTGTATGACAACTCATACCTACCAATGTGGTATCAAAATAACCAAAAAATACTTTGTTAACTAGTAATACATCTATAACTTGTATATCAAACATATACTTCTGAGCTGGACTTTTCCAATTATCTTCTTTTTCTGCAATATATCTTTTTGTAATTCTATTTTCAGTATTCCCTTTCCTTTATAGAAGAATCATTCAACAACAAAAAATTCTAGTCATACTAGCTCATTTTCTTTGGGGTGTTAGTCATATACTATCACCCATTGAGTCATACTTTGAGTTTGATTGTTCTACTAATATCACCATATTAATAGTATTCTTCTAGATTCCACTCTTAGCAATCTCCAAGTAAGGTAAACGACTTTACCCATACTTTTAATCCATCCCATCATAACAATTTTATGATTAAGCTACTATAGCTCGAAGGAAGGAATTTAGAGGATACTTTTTAGCGCCCAACTTCTTGGAATATTCAAACACCTAGCGTCTTCAATCATTGCATATATTCAGATAATATAAGCAAACATTGTCACGCTAAATTATACTCAGTCATGTTGCCACAAATAAGTTTCTAGATATCAATATATCTTTCACTTGATTGTTTCTGAAAACAACTCTTTTCAGTTTCTAAATCACCTTGATCAACAAAACATTCTTTTGAAGATAAAGTAATACGGAAGCAACCATGACTCTAGATTCTAAGTAGGAATTAGTTGTTCTATAGATCAATCAATCATTAATCATATGGAGCTAGGTAGGAAATACCGAAAATCTACAAAAGGATTCAATTTTAAATTTCACTAATACGGTACCAATCTTAAATGATTTTTAGCAGATCATAACAGTTATATCTCAATTAACAACCTAAGTGTAAGGTAGTTATGTGGATACCAATGAATACTACAATTTGTGCAAATTCACTTTGATTGGTTGTTTATGATAAATAAGTTCAAGTTAATTCAAAATTATGCCATGAACTCCTACTCAAAAACAACATCCCTCTTAGTCATCTTTAGTGATTACACGAACCTAATTCACTACACCAAAACTGATCATCACGTGAGATGATGTAGCTTCAAAGGCGAACATCGACATGTTCATCATATCATCCATATGAATCATGCTTTACCTTTCGGTTACATGTTCCGAGGCCATGTCTGTACATGCTAGGCTCGCCAAGTAGAACCGTAGTATTGCGTGTGTTTCAAGGCCATGTCTGTAATGCTAGGCTTGAAAACACCCGTTGTATTCGAACGTTGAGTCTGTCACACCCGATCATCACGTGGTGTCTCGAAACGACGAACTTTTTAACGGTGCATACTTAAGGAAGAACACATTATTATCTTGATATTAAGTGAGAGGGATCATCTTATAATGCTACCGTCGCTATGTAAGCAAAACAAGATGCATAAAAAGGATTAACATCACAGACATCACATGAAAGGATAACGTGATATGATATGGTCCTCCTTGCACTTGATCTCCATCATGTGCATCATGGTATGATCTCCATCATTCCACCAGCGTGGTACCAAGTACCTTGGCACCCAATCTTGATTGTCCATCAATAATAAGACAACTATATGGATACCTTCTGGTATATCAACAATTTACAAAATAGATCATCGCATAATCAAATTTGTAAAATTGACCATATCACATCACATGCCCAGCAAAAACTAGTTAGACGCTCCTAATTTATTTTTGCATATTTTACGTGGCTTAGGGCTTTCGAGGATAGAACCGTTCATACCTATGAACATCAACCACAACGTTGATAAACACATTTTTAACAACCCTCCGTAGATTAGATCTTAACTATAGTAGGAGAAACAGACACCCGCAAGCCACTTATGCAATACAAGTTGCATGTCAGTTGTGGAACAAGTCTCATGTACGTGGACATGTAAGGTTAGTCCGGGCCGCTTCATCCCACTATGCCACTAAGATCATAAAATAATCAAGGAGGTAATAACATGATTATCAACACCCACAGACACCTATGTGTTCTACCCGTACAAAACATCTACGCATAGATCCAGCTCTGATACCACTGAAGGGGTCGTTGCATAGAAAACAAAAAATTTCCTACGCGAGAGACACTCGAAAGGCCAAGATCTAATCTAGGAAACGAAGTGCAATGGGAAAAGAGAGGGTTAAGGAGAACACATACCCTCGAAGACACAAAGCGTTAGGAGATCAAATCTCGTTGTTGGTGTAGTCGTACTCACACCGATCCCGATAGCGAGAAGATGTGCACCGCAATCCGGCGGTACCTCCATGATCGGTCACACGTACGGTTGATGACGACCTCCGTTCCCTCGATCCAGCGGGGCGCGGAAGTAGAGGATCCCTCAGAACTCCAGCAGCACGACGGCGTGATGGTGGTGAAGAATCCCACGGTCAGTGCTTCGCCAAGCCGGAAACCATGGAATGGAGCAGCGGGTGGAGAGGAAATGAGGTGGGCAAGTGTGTGTGTGAGAAGAGGAGCTCTGACCCTCCTTTTATAGGCGAGGGGGAGGCAGCCCAAGAGGGGGTGCGGCCAGCCATTGTGGTGCCCCCACCTCTTCCCTCTTCATGTGAGTGGAAGCCCCAGTCACATCCACTCATTTTCCCTTAAAACTCCACTTAGAAAATCCAAGAGTTTTTCTTTAATAAATAAATAAAACATTTTTATTTCTTTATTTCAACATTTGTTAATTCTATTAACAATTTTTTTTCATATAGCACTTCGAATCATTTGTTAATTCTATTAACAACCATTCGACGAAAAACCCCTTGAACTATTTCAATTTTCCACGAAACAATTTCGGTGCTGCTCAAAATATTCTTCGATATTCCGTATCTTCTCAAATGCGTCATCGAACCTTAAGTGTGTCACCCTACGGTTCGTAAATAATATAGACATGATCGAGACTCCTCTCCGATCAATAATCAACAGCAGGATCTGGAGATCCGTGATGACTCCTATGTATTCAACGATGACTCTCGTGATCGTGTGAACCAACAACTTCGTTAACTATTCCCTTTGTCTCATGAAATTTTACTTGTCCGAGATTCGATCATTGGTATCAACCATACCTTGTTCAATCTCGTTACCGACAAGTACTCTTTTCTCGTTCCCATGATATAACATCCTTGTGATCATATCACGTGGTTGCAAGCGGCGTTGATGTGATATCACCGAGAGGGCCCAGAGTATATCTCTCCGTCATTTTGGATGGACAAATCCCACTCTAGATCCATGATCCTCAACTAATACTTTCCGAATACCTAACGGCACCTTTATAGTCACCCTGTTACGATGTGACGTTTGATGACATCAAAGCACCCTTCCGGTATCAGTGATTGACATGATCTCATGGTTAAAAGAATAAGTTACTTCGTATGTTTGATATTAAAATGTAAACTTAATGACTTGATTGCATTGCTATATTCACTTTGGGTATATGTTCATCACATCATTCTTCTAATGACATGATCCCGTTATTAACAACATCCAATGTTCATGATCAGGAAACCTTGATCATCTATTAATCAACGAGCTAGTTAAAAAAGAGGCTTTACTAGGAACCATTGTTCGTTTATTAAACACACATGTATCAATGTTTCCGGTTAATACAATTCTATCATGATAAATAAACATTCATCATAAACAAGGAATAAGATAATAACCATTTTATTATTGCCTCTCGGGCATATTCCCTTCAGGCAGCACGTGGAGAGGCAAGGTGAGCACCGTGGCGTCAAGTTCATGCAAGCAATCACTCAAAGCCGTGGAAGATGGATCAATGGCATGGGTTGGCCCTGTTCTCTGATGACAGGTCGGGCCCGTGGCCACCATCCTTGTCCTGGCGCTGATCTCCCTCTCTGTTGTGCTTCGAGCGAAAACAACGGCTGGTTTCGAGTGAGGAGAGCAAGGGCTAGTGGTTTGGCACCAGTGCAAAACATGTTGATGATCACAAACTTGAATTAGAGCCATTTTAGAATTGGGTGCTCGGACTGAAAATTTGAGTTTCAGTTACAGAAAGTTCAGATAATGACTTAGAGAAATTTCTAAGTCCTGAAACAGACAGGAAATAGGAAAAGTGTTGATGTGTTTGGCACAACAAACAATTTCCAATTGAAAAAATGGGAGTATGTATTTGAAGAGTACATTGTCTAGTTTCAGAAACATATATTTATTTGAATTTAGAAAATATATAAGTTGCTGAAAACAAGACTAAAACAGGTGAGGTTTTCTGTTTTCACTGTTTTTTCTTTTTCCTGTTTTTCAACTAGGCAGAAAAACAGTCAAGAAAACATGGGTCTCAATTGCTCAAAATATTTCTTTTGACATGGACATTAAATTGGGTTGAGATCCATAGATAGAAGTGAGGCTCAAAAAGTGAGTGATAGCTAGAAACAGAAAAGGAAAAATCATGATCTCCTTAGGACTTTCAAAAGGAACCTTGTTTTATTTCTTTGGTGATCCATAACCAAGTTTAAGAAGATGATAATGATGACAAGGAATCAACATAACAACATTCCACTCTTTATTTCTCATAGAAAACATCAGGTTCACATAAGGAGTTACAATATCAGAAAAACAACAGGATCAACTAAAAAGTTTTTGTTGGTCCTAAATTTTGTGTTTTCCTCCTTACAACCTTGTTGTCAAATGAGGATGTGACAGCGGTGATGGTGCAGGGTTATATAGGTTCTCAACGGTATGCACAACATTCACCACATCTAGCGTCTTCTCAAAAGGTATCTCTGGCACTTTCTTAGCAAAATGGGCAGCCACCTCGGTACGAGAGATGGCCCTGTTTTCCTCGTCAGGTCTTTCCCAAGGTAACTTCTGAAGAGGAGGTGGTGCTCTCTCTATTCAGGGTCTCTTCCTCGGCGGCGAACGGTTCTTCTTAACGGGCGCTTCCTCACGCGGAGGATATCGAGATGCTGGACTCGCGATGCCCCCCTCAGGTAGGTGTGGCCCTTCCTGCTCATGTGGACTGCCATGCTCATGTGGAATGCCAGCAAGAGAGATCAATGGCCCTTGCTGCTCATGTGGACTGTCAGAAGGAGTAGTCGATGGCCCTTGCTGCTCATGTGGACTGCGCTGCTCATGTGGACTTCTATCACGAGGAGCCGGTGGCCTTGGCACGGGGCTGAAAAGACGATGTATTTTTTTGTCCAGAGGGCGAAACTGCGCTTGACATCGCCCAGTCTCTTCTCCTCGTCACCTCCAGGATGATCAAGATCCATTGTTTCATAACCAGGCACAATGTCATCCACCCCGACAAGAGCACAATCAGCTGGAATGGGCTGATGATGGTGCGTTGATCCATCTTGTTATGGGTAAACATAACTGACCGCCACCTTAATGGACATGTTCCTCATTGGCACATGTAGCTCGCACTCTGTCTTCTCCGTGGCATAATCCACGGGGTAGCTTGCTCCACATCTTTCAAGATGCGAGGAACCCACGCTGCTTGTTGGCTGAGATGGGGCGGCATCGGCTTTATGATCTTCTATAAAAAGCGGCTGATCATGTGCCCTCTGACGATTCTGCTCCAGCTGCTGCACCCGTTGTTCCAATGTCGATAACCGGTCAGCACACTTCTTCTTCGTTCTTGAACGGCTTCTATAACTCTCAGCGCACTCCGGCCACGCATCCTTCATGGTGAGACCTGGGAGGATTCGTACTCGTCCAACATGTTCGGGATTCCGCAGAACTAGTGTCAACTCGTCATTCTCTCTATCGGGAATGTACACTCCCCTTATAACCTTATTTATTGCATCTACAAGATCCTTGGTGATTGTTTTAATTTTTCCTTCCATTTTCCCTGTGCAACGATCTCCCCTGTCTTTGGGTCCAACCCTGTCCCGTGCGCGAACAACCAGAACTTGGACCGGTCGGGCCAGTCGTATGCCTGTGGAGTGACCCCGGCTGCCATCAGTTTATCTTCATATGCTTTCCACAGAGGAATGGCAGTCTTGTAGCCACCTGACCCCAATCTATGAAAATATTTCTTCTTCTTAGCATTATCTACATTTGTGGTTGATCGGGACTTATATCCTGACGAGCTCCTACGCCTTAAATGCGGGCCAGTGGGCTTTTAGCTTCTCATATCTGCCATGGAATTCTGGACCTTAAGGTCCAAAGTCTGCCCATAATTTTTCTTCCAGCTCTGGAATTGTACGACCATGTTCTTAAGGGTCCATTCCATGAGCTTCTCCCTCTAGGGTTCCGTGAACTTTAATGGTAGGCTGAAGTATGTCAGTAGACTCTTCCAAAGTACCTCTTTTGTAGTGTCGTTGACATAACTAGCTTCGTCAACCGTCGCCTTCTTCGGCTTATGCCAATCTGCAATGCTGATCGGTACAATGTCCCTAACAATAACTCCGCTTGATTGACAAATTTCTTGACGTTATCTGCGGGTTCCACCGGTTCGCCGGTAGCCTTAAATGTGTTGAGGGCTAATTTAGCCTCGTCCGATAGAGGTTTCGTCGGGCCTCGAGTACCTTGCCTTTTAGCAGATTTGCTCGATGATCCAGAAGGCTAAAAGAAAAAAAAGATTCGTTAATAAGTGCAATACAAATAAATCAATGCATCTACTGATATATCATTTCCATAATATACACCTTGCCGGAATTTGTTAAGGGTAATTCGTCAGGCATTCTCTCTTCAAACTCAATTCCTTCATCGGAGTCGTTCAACAATTGTGTCATAATGTCTTCGTCATCGTCATCGTCATCGGCTTCTGCTCGGGCACTGTTATATATTACTTGTTGCGCCAAATCTTCTTCCTCCTCATTTCGGAAGAACAGGGGGGCGTCCGGATCCATAGCTCAATGTCGATCACTACAAAATTTTAAATAGCAAATTTCATAAATAACAACTTTTTCTAAGTTCTAAATATTAAAGTACTAAATATTGCAAAAAAAATCTAAGTATAAATAGCAAAATACTTTTCTAAGTACTAAATATTGCAAAAAAAATCTATATATTTTTCTAAGTACTACAAATTCTAAGTCTAATACCTAAATATTTTTCTCTAAGTACTAAATGTCCGGATACTAAATAGCAACTTTCATAAATAACAACTAGCTCAATATTCTAAATACTAAATATTGTAAGTACTCAATATTCTAAATACTAAATATTGTGAGTACTAAAATTTGCAATTTTTTCTCTAAGTCTAATATATACCTAAATACTTTAAGTACTAAATATTCTAAAGTAATAAATATTCTAAGTACTAAATATTATTCAAAGTACTAAATATTGTGAGTACTGATTATATTGCAAATTGTTTTCTCTAAGTCTAAATATTTTTCTCTAAGTCTAAATATTTTTTTTTAAGTCTAAATCTAAATCTTAATGTACCTAATTAAATATTTTTCTCTAAGTCTAGCTAATGCCTAAATATTTTCTCTAAGTACCTAATTATATTATACTATGTCTAGCTAATTATAATTACTAAATCTTAATGTCCAAATATTAATTTTCTCTAAGTACCTAATCTAAATCTTAATGTCCAAATATTTTTCCGTAAGTCTAGCTAATTATAATTACTAGAAATTCTAATTCTAATTCTAAATCTATTTTACAATAGAACAAAACAAAAAAAAACACTCACAGTGAGTGCTTCTCTCTGCTGCCTCAGCTATGACGTCACACGTACGTGTAAGCACACGCACGGAGGCGCAGGGGAGGCAGTGGTGGCGAGGCAAGGGGAGGCGGCGGTGGGGCGCGGTGGTGGGGACGGCGCGGGCGGCGACGAGGAGGCAACGAGCTCGAGGGAGGCTCACGGGGAGGCGACGGCACGGGACGGCGACGAGCGCTCGAGGGCGGCTCACGGGAAGCGACGAGGCGGCGACGAGCTCGAGGGCGGCTCACGGGAGGCGACGAGCTCGAGGGCGGCTCACGGGGAGGCGACGGCGCGGGGCATCGACGAGCCAAAGGGAGAGGCACGTGGCAACCACGGGAACGGGGAGGGAGAGGGAGAGGCCGCGCACGGCGACGATTGAGCACGGAATGGCGGCGCACGGTGGGGCGATGCAGGGGCGCAGGGTTCACGGCCGGAGATACTTCATAAAAGTATCCCTAATTCTGATGCTCTATGATGATATTATGCCAATTGCTACATGTTTTCTCCCTTCTTTATTTTATTTTTATCGATTTTCTGGACTAACCTATTAACAAGAGGCCACAGAGCCAGTTCCTTGTTTTGTGCTGTTTTTTTAGTTTCAAAAAAGTTGTTCTGAAAATATTCTTGGAATTGGAAAATTCGAAGCCCGTAAGTCCTATTTTCCCTAGAAGCATCCAGAAGACCGAAGAGGAGTCGAAGAGGGGCAGGAAGGGGGGCCACACCATAGGGTGGCGCGACCCGGGTGGAAAACCCTAGGTACTTGATAAAAATCCCCGAAAAATTTCCGCAGCCGCCGTCACCGTCAACCCCAGATCAGGGGGTTCTGAAGCTGTTTCCGGCACCCTGCCGGAGAGGAGATCATCACCGGAGGCATCTTCATCACCATGCATGCCTCCGGAGTGATGCGTTAGTAGTTCATCCTTGGACTACGAGTTCGTAGCTGTAGCTAGATGGTTGTCTTCTTCTCATATGCCTCCATGTTTAAATCTCGTGAGCGAGATTGATCTTATGTAATTCTTTGTGCTGTGTTTGCTAGGATCCGATGAATATTGACCTGATGCCAAGTTGATTATAGTCTTTATTTGCATATGTTATTTGTGATGCTCTCCGTTGCTAGTGGTTATTCTGGCCAGTAGTTGCTTGACTCCAGGAGAGGGAGTATTTATGCTCGATAGTGGGTTCATGCCTCCTTGTTGCCTTGCTCGAGTGACATAAACGTGAAGGGGGAGGATATGTTGTTGCCATTAGGGAGAAAACAGCGGTGAGAGTGCCTGCGTGCATAATCATTGCTTACATTACACACTTTGTTTAATGCAATTACCGATTGCTTGCAACTTAATACCTGAGGGGGTTCGGATGATAACCTGAGCGTGGATTATTAGTCATAGATGGAGATGGATGTCGGTCTATGTATCTTGTTGTAATGCCCGCACTAAATACCATAGTAATCTGCATGTCATATTGTGCACTACGGTGCAACCTTTATTTGTCAATTGCCCAGCTGTAATTTGTTCACCCAGCATGCTATGTTTTATGGAGAGACACCACTAGTGAAACTATGAACCCTGGTCCATTTTTCCTCACTGTTAAACAAACCACAAAAATTTCTTGCTTTCTTTACTTACTGCAAGCATACACTGTTTTCCACACTATACCGTCTAATCTTTGTTTTCAGCAAGACCGGTGAGATTGACAACCTCACTGTACCGTTGGGGCAAAGTATTTCGGTTGTGTTGTGTGTAGGTACGACGTTGTTCCTGACACCGGTGAAGCGCCAGCACCGCCGTCAGTGGCATCAACCTTCTGAAGATTTTTTTTCTCCTACTGGATTGATAACCCTGGTTCTTAACTAAGGGGAAAACTCCTACCGCTGTGCTCATCACACCTTCCTCATGGGGTTCCCAACAACGCAGAGAAAGGATTCAACTCTGCCAGCAACAAGGACTTTTTCTGGCGCCGTTTCCGGGGAGAAGGAAGTCTTCTGGCAAGGGGAGTCTATCACTCTCAATCTCTTTATTTTGTTTATTGTGTTGTTTTTATTTCTTTCTTGTTTTTATTTCTCTATATAAAAAACACAAAAAAATTAGTTTACTTCATAGCTGTTATTTATTTGCTTGCTTTTATTCTGCTAAACTGAGATCCTCTGAGAATACCAAGTTGTGTGACTTCACTAGCACAAACAACAATGATTTTATTTGCACACCTATTGCTCCACCTGCTCCTACTGCTGCTTTCTATGAGATTAAACCTGCTTTATTAAATCTTGTGATGAAAGAACAATTTTCTGGTATTAGTACTGATGATGATGCTGCCCACCTTAATAATTTTGTTGAACTATGTGAGATGGAAAAATATAAAGATGTCGATGGAGATATTATTAAACTGAAATTATTTCCTTTCTCTTTGAGAGGAAGAGCTAAAGAATGGTTGCTATCTTTGACTAGAAATAGTATTGATTCATGGACTAAGTGTAAAGATGCTTTCATTGGAAAATATTATCCTCCTGCTAAGATTATATCCCTAAGAAGTGACATAATGAATTTTAAACAATTTGATAATGAACATGTTGCTAAAGCTTGGGAAAGAATGAAAACTATGGTGAAGAATTGTCCCACTCATGGACTGACTACTCGGATGATTATACAAACCTTTTATGCAGGACTGAATTTCTCCTCAAGGAAACTATTGGATTCAGTTGCTGGAGGTACCTTTATGTCCATCACTTTGGGAAATGCAACAAAGCATCTTGATGATATGATGATAAATTATTATAAGGTCGCACACTGAGAGAGCTCCACAAGGTAAGAAGGTAAATTCTATTGAGGAAACCTCCTCTTTAAGTGAAAGGCTTGATGCTATTATGTCCATGCTTGTTAATGGTAAAGCTCAAGTTGATCCAAATAATGTTCCTTTAGCATCTTTGGTTGCTCAAGAAGAGCATGTTGATGTAAAATTTATTAGAAATAATAATTTTAACAACAATGCTTATAGAAATAATTTTGGTGGAAACAATTATAAGCCCTATCCTCCTAATAGTGGTAGTGGTTATTCTTATGGTATATCTGTAATGCCTAGTGAGGAAAGGATTGTAGAAGTTGAAAAAGCAACTAAGAACTTTATGAAAATGCAATATGAACAAAATAAGTTGTTTACTAAAACTATGGAAGAACAATCTGCTATGTTGAGAACTATTAGCCAACAAATTGGAAATTTGAATAGAGAAATCTCTAGTTTGCAAGGTAAAATTTCTAGTGCTGAGATTAGTATTTAGGCCCTGTCAGAGGCACAATTTTCTTTGATAAATAAAATGGCCGCTAAAACTGAAACCATTGAAGATAATACTTTTGCTACAACCAATGCCATCCAAGTTTGAATTGATGATAATGTTAGATTGATGGCTGAATTACGTGTTAAGTGGGAAAGAGAAGATGAACTAGCTAAAAAGAATAATATTGCTAAAGTTTTCACTATCACAACCACTAGTAAAACTGAAGTTCCAGGCGTTAGTAAACCTCCTACTATCAATGGTAAAGTAGTTGGTGTTAATAAAGTCCCTACTCCTTTGGTGAAACGTGCTAAATTGCCTAAAACTGCTGAAACTACTTCTGATAAAAGTGCTTAAATTTTTAGAGATGTGGGAGATAATGGTTCCATTACTTTCGATGATAATAATATTGATTTTGATAACTGCAACATCTCTGAAGTTATTATGTTTCTACAAAAGCTTGCTATAAGTCCCAATGCTAGTGCCATGAATATGGCCTTTACTAAACATATTACCAATGCTCTCATGAAAGTTAGGGAAGAAAAGTTGAAACTTGAGACATCTATCCCTAGAAAATTAGATGATGGTTGGGAGCCTATCATTAAGATAAAAGTAAATGATTTTGATTTCAATGCTTTGTGTGACACTAGTAGGGAAAGCCTTATAGCCACCAGCTTATCGTTGGCGAACAGGTTTTTGGGTTAGCCAGCGCTATTACCGCTGGCGAACGCCATTTCTTGTTCGCCAGCGCTACACATACTACCGCTGGCGAACAAGCCAGATGGTTCGCCAGTGCTAAGAGTGGGACCCACCTGCGCGCGCACCAGCACCTCCCTTGAACTACCGCTGGCGAACAGGCCTGGGTGTTCGCCAGCTCTAAGATTACTACCGCTGGCGAACAACCCTGCCTGTTCGCCAGCGCTAACATGTGGGCCCAGCACGCATGTTAGTGCTGGCGAACAGGCAGGGCTGTTCGCCAGCGGTAACCTGGGCAGATAAGGCATAAGTGATCCACCCCCACACTTTCCCCTCTCCACTCTCCCTTCTCCACCTTGTCCCCTCCTCTCTCTCTCTCTAGCTCGAATTTATGCCAATTTCTTCACCCTTGCACTCTTTTTTGAACCAACTAAAATTATTTTAGTTGGTGTATATATGTTTATCTCCCTCCTATCACCATTTCTACCCAAAGTTTTCCCTTCCTAGGCATCTAGATCTAGAATTACACCCCCCCTCTCTCTCCAAAGCTCCATAATTCTCCGGATATCATCGTGTAGCCATCTATTCATTTGAGGTGCGATGAATGCTAATATATAATTAAATGAGTTTGTATATGAATCTTGTCCGGATACACGCGATATGCTATATGTGTGAGATTTCACTGGATTCAAATATGGTCGTGTGATGGAGACTTTAAATGTGTGCAATTTGTTGTGGAATGAAATTGAGTAGCCAAATATCGACGGAATGTTGATTCATATCCGTCTCGGCATAGTTTGGCACTCCCTAGTAACCTCCTATTTGTAGGAAGGTCATGCCGAATTTTTTTGTGAATACGACATAAAGTGAAATTTAGGATATGAAAATGAGTTGCCACTTTGCCGGAATGTTGATTCATTTCCGTCTCGATAAAGTTTGGCACTCCTCTAACATCCAATTTGTAGGAAGGTCATGCCGATTTTTTTCGTGAATATCGATATATATATATATATATATATATATATATATATATTATGTTTGGTTCTAATATTAATTATATTGGCGCGCTCTTGTGCATGCGACATATAATGGTGGTCGTTAAGAGTGAACGTGTCGTGAATAGTTACTTGATACACGCGACATAAGACATGTTACAAAATGGTCGCAAGGAGATACGATGTCCACGTCGAAAGTGCAAACTAGGGGGCTTGCTCAATCCCTTTACCGGAGACTTGCTCAGTCACCTCCTCGGGTATGGTTTCATGGATGGGTATAACAGTCAGTGGGTAAGTGATGATGAAGATGATGAAGTCCATGGGGCGGCGGTGGTAGGAAATGATGTGCAACAGGAGAATAACAACGATCGACTAGAACTACCACAGGACCAAGATCAGCCTCATGACCCCGCACATGATCATGGAGAAGATGCTGAACAAGACGTGGAAGAAGATCACGAGGACACAGGGACACCCCTAACAGAAGTTGTGCGTGACCCTCGTCTGAAAGAACTGCTTTTGAGAAAGACGACTAACTCGATATCTGCTGCTAGAGAGCAATCAAAGCTGGCGCAACTAGAGATAGACTGAAGACACCGTTGTATGCAGGCTGCGGTCCGGGAGAGTCCCGCCTGAGAGTGGCCCTCGATGTTCTGCAGATGAAGGTGAGATACAAATGGAGCGACATTAGCGTCGATGCAAGCCTGCAATACTGGCACGATGTCCTTCCAGAGGGCAACACCTGTCCTAAAAGTTGCGACGAGGCCAAGAAAGTCGGGTGCCCCTTTGATTTACCTCACGAAAAATACCATGTGTGCATCAACGATTGCTACATTTATCGGAAAGAGGACGCGAACAAAACATTTGTCCAGTTTGCAACGCCGCTCGATACAAGAAAGGGAAGAAGAAAGCTCCTCGAAAAGTTGTGTGGTACTTTCAGCTCATTCCCTGTCTGCAACGGTATTTCGCGGACCGCAAGGAAGCAGAGCTCATGCGCTGGCACGCGAAAAGGAGGAATAAAGTTTTGAAAGATCCAAATCGGAGTGAAAAAGTAATTCTGACACATCCTTCAGATGCAAGTCAATGGAAAGCAATTGACTGTGAATATGCAACATTCGGGGCAGAGGCAAGGAACATCAGGTTGGGTGTGAGCACCGACGGACTCAATCCGTTTGGCAACCAGAGCAGCACCCATAGCACCTGGCCCGTGTTTGTATGGATGTACAGCATCCCTCACTGGTTGTGCATGAAGAGGAAGTATATTCACATGAGTATGCTCATTCAAGGTCCGAAACAACCAGGCAACGACATCAATCTATACCTGAAGTTGCTTAAAGATGAGCTGGACATGCTATGGGCCGAGGAAGGGGGGAACACATGGGACGCCTTCGGTGAACAATATTTCCCAGTGAGAGCTGTCTTACTCTGTACGGTTCACGACCTACTCGGCTACGGATATGTGGCGGGCCAGGTGTGCCACGGACATAACGGTTGCGTGAGGTGCATGGATGACCCCATGTTTATGCAACTTCCGAAAGATCATGGGTCTTTGAAAACAGTTTTCGTTGGCCATCGAAGGTGGCTACCCAACAAAGACCCGTGGAGAAGGCGAGGAGACCTTTTTAACGGTGAGGATGAGCTCCGTGGACCTGCACGTAAGAGGTGCGGCGAAGAAATCTACATGTTGCTGAATGATTGGAAGGAATGCCCAGAGCCAAAACCGCTTCTGGATGTATGGAAGACGAGGTCGGTGTTTTGGGACTTGCCATACTGGCCCATTCTCGATACGCCTCACTGCCTTGATCTAATGAATATCACGAAGAATGTGTTTGAAAGTTTATTTCACACAAAAAACCATTTCTGACACTCCAAAAATGGAAAATGGTTTTTTTATTCAGTTAAAAAAATAAATTCCTTCGTCAACATTGCCCGTGCTTCCAATATGCTCGTTTGTGTGCAATATGGGCTCATGATAACAAACTATGTCATGTATTTGGCCATAACACCCGTCATTTCAACCGAAATTCTAGAATGTTAGGAGGAGATAACTCTTTTTTGTGAACACTTTGTCAAAAGAACAGTCGTATTCCAAGTTTAGTATTTTTGGTGGATACTAGTACATATGTAATGAGTCCAGGCAAAGGTCTCGCGTTATTTAGGGGTTTTTTGAATTTACTGGATTTTTCTCAGCCCATTTTACGAGAAAGTCAAGACGGCGGGCATGACCGTTCGTATCTAGGGGTTGTATATTGATACGTCATAAACGTATCCCGAATTTCTAATGCTCCATGATCATATTTTGCCAATTGCTACATGTTTTCTCCCTTATTTATAGCATTTTTATACGTTTTCCAGACTAACCTATTAACAAGATGCCATAGAGCCAGTCCCCTGTTTTCTGCTGTTTTTTAGTTTCATAAAAGTTGTTCTGGAAATATTTTCGGAATTGGAAAATTGAAGCCCGGAAGTCCTATTTTCCCCGGTAACATCCAGAAGACCGAAGAGGAGCCGAAGAGGGGCAGCAGGGGGCCACACCATAGGGTGGCGCGGCTCCCCTGCCCGCGCCAGCTAGGGGTGTGGGCCCCCTGGAGCGCCACCACCTTCGCTCTTTCGCCTTTATAAGCCCCCAGGATGGAAAACCCTAGGCACCTGATCAAAATCCCCTAAAAAGTTCCGCAGCCGCCGTCACCATCAACCCCAGATCAGGGGGGTTCTGAAGTTGTTTCCGGCACCCTGCCGGAGAGGAGATCATCACCAGAGGCCTCTTCATCACCATGCCTGCCTCTAGAGTGATGCGTGAGTAGTTCATCCTTGTACTACAGGTTCATAGCTGTAGCTAGATGGTTGCCTTCTCCTCATATGCCTCCATGTTTAGATCTCGTGAGCTTCCTATCATGATCGAGATTGATCTTATGTAATTCTCTATGCTGTGTTTGTTGGGATCCGATGAATATTGAACTTATGCCAAGTTGATTATAGTCTTTATTTGCATGTGTTATTTGTGATCTTGCATGCTCTCCGTTGCTAGTGGTTATTCTGGCCAACTAATTGTTAGTAACTCCAAGAGGGAGTATTTATGCTCGATAGTGGGTTCATGCCTCCTTGTTGCCTTGCTCGAGTGACAGAAACATGAAGGGGGAGGATGTGTTGTTGCCATTAGGGAGAAAACAGTGGTGGGAGTGCCCGTGTGCATAATCATTGCTTACATTACACACTTTGTTTAATGCAATTATCTGTTGCTTGCAACTTAATACCTGAGGGGGTTCGGATGATAACCTGAGGGTGGATTATTAGTCATAGATGCAGATGGATGTCGGTCTATGTATCTTGTTGTAATGCCCGCACTAAATAACATAGTAATCTTCATGTCATATTGTGCACTACAGTGCAACCTTCATTTGTCAATTGCCCAGCTGTAATTTCTTCACCCAGCATTCTATCTTTTATGGAGAGACACCACTAGTGAAACTACGAACCCCGGTCCATTTTTCCACACTATTAAACAACCCACAACAATTTCCTGCTTTCTTTACTTTCTGCAAGCATACACTGTTTTTTGACACTATACGTCTAACTTTTGTTTTCAGCAAGATCGGTGAGATTGATAACCTCACTGTACCGTTGGGGCAAAGTATTTAGATTGTTTTGTGTGCAGGTTCCACGCTGTTGCTGACACCGGTGAAGCGCCAACACCACCATGAGTGGCATCAACCTTCCGAAGATTCTCTTTCTCCTACCGATTGATAACCATGGTTCTTAACTAAGGGCAAAACTTCCTACCGCCGTCCTCATCACACCCTCCTCTTGGGGTATCCCAACGAGTGTAAGATCTGCACCATGATATTCAACAACTCACTTTGGATCTCTATTGAAATAGGTAGTTGAGTATCTAAAAATGATTTTTGCCAAAATTTATGAGCAAATACGAGGCACACGTAGCTCAAATTTGTCTCGTTTCCAACTGAATCGGTAGAAACTAGTGATTTTCAAAAGAGCTGGATGGAAACCTTTTCTTAGAAAACATATTGTTTATTTGGGTATATCACATATCCTAGCATGTTAAAAAAATTAAGCCCCCAAGTTTTGCAACATGTTTGTGGCAGGTCCTTCGCATAAAAAACCATTTCTGACACTCCAAAAATGGAAAATGTTTTTTTTATTTAGTTAAAAAAATAAATTCCTTCGTCAACATTGTCTATGCTTCCAGTATGCACGTTTGTGTGCAATATGAGCTCATTATAACAAACTATGCCATGTATTCGGCCATAACACCCGTCATTTAAACCCAAATTATAGAATGTAAGGAGGAGATAGCTCTTTTTTGTGAACACTTTTTCAACAGAACTGTCGTATTCCAAGTTTACTATTTTTGGTGGATACTAGTACATATGTAATGACACTAGGCGAAGGTCTCGCCTTATTTAGGGATTTTTTGAATTTACTGGAATTTTTCAGCCCGTTTTACGAGAAAGTCAAGACGGTGGGCATGACCGTTCGTAGCTAGGGGTTGTATATTCATCAACTCACTGTGGATCTCTATTGAAATAGGTAGTTGAGTACCTAAAAATGAGTTTTGCCAAAATTTATGAGCAAATTACGAGGCACCTGTAGTTCAAATTTGTCCCGTTTCCACCTAAATCGGCAGAAACTTGTGATTTTTAAAAGAGCTGGATGGAAATATTTTCTTAGAAAACAGATTGTTTATTTGGGTATATCACATGTCCTAGCATTTTAAAAAATTAATCCCCCAATTTTTCCAACATGTTTGTGGTAGGTCCTTCATAAAAAATTCATTTCTGACACTCCGAAAATTGAAAATGATTTTTTTATTCAGTTAAAAAATAAATTCCTTCATCAACATTGTGTGTGCTTCCAATATGCACGTTTGTGTGCAATATGGGCTCATTATAACAAACTATGCCATGTATTTGTCCATAACACCCGTCATTTCAACCGAAACCCTGGAATGTTAGAAGGAGATAACTTTTTTGTGTGAACACTTTTTCAACATAACTATCGTATTCCAAGTTTACTATTTTTGGTGGATACTAGTACATATGTAATGACACCAGGTGAAGGTCTCGCGTTATTTAGGGTTTGTTTTTGAATTTACTGGAATTTTCTCAGCCCGTTTTACAAGAAAGTCAAGACGGCGGGCATGACCGTTCGTAGCTAGGGGTTGTATATTTAGCAACTCACTGTGGATCTCTATTGAAATAGGTAGTTGAGTACCTAAAAGTATTTTTGCCAAAATTTATGAGCAAAATACGAGGCACATGTAGTTCAAATTTGTCCCGTTTCCAGCTGAATCGGCAAAAACTTGTGATTTCCAAAAGAGCTGGATGGAAATCTTTTCTTAGAAAATAGATTGTTTATTTGGGTATATCATATGTCCTAGCATGTTAAAAAATTAAGCCCCCAAGTTTTACAACATGTTTGTGGTAGGTCCTTCAAAAAAAAAACATTTCTGACACTCCGAAAATGGAAAATGGTTTTTTTATTCAGTTAAAAAAATAAATTCCTTCGTCAACATTGTTCGTGCTTCCAATATGCATGTTTGTGTGCAATATGGGCTCATTATAACAAACTATGCCATGTATTTGGCCATAACACCAATCAGGAAGAATCACACGAATCGTGTGTTTCTTTCTAGCTCTTGTGAGTCGTTGGATCAGGGGGTGTGTTTCTTTGTAGCTCTTGTCACCTGTTGGATAAGTGGTAGTTCTCGAGCATATGAATTCCACCAATCAGAAAGAATCACACGGATCGTGTGTTTCTTTGTACCTCTTGTGAGTCGTTGGATCATGGGTGTGCTTCTTTCGAGCGCTTTAACCGTTGGATCGATCAAAACCCTAGCACAACACTTTGTGATCCAGAGGACCCTACATATAGCCCACCTCTCGGATTCCCTGCATACATCATTCAGTTCAGCGACCGAATACAAATCATCCGGAGTCGCCAGCATACATCCTACCATGTATTTGTTATGCATATATGCACTTAGGAGCCACGGTGGGGCTGTATGCTAGCGATACCGATTGTTTTGTTCTACCTCCGGCATAAAAGGTTTGACAAAAGGTGTGATACATTGTTCAGTTCATCGACTGTGAATACAAATCATCCGGATTCGCCAGCATACGTCCGACTGTTCATTTGATATGCATATATGCACTCACGAGCCACAGTCGGGCTGTATGCTGGCGGTACTGATTGTTTTGTTCTATCTCCGGCATAAAAGGTTAGATACAACTTCTTTTTTGTGAACATGTTTTCAACAGAACTGTCGTATTCCAAGTTTATTATTACACATCACCAAGAACATCATCCCTATCTAGTCTTCTGAGTTTTCATCGTGTGTTTCCCTTCTGATTGCGACGCAACCATGGACACTCTTCGTTATTTAACACGATGTTTGGGTCAGTTTTAACCTTGAAGGGTGCAATGTACTCATACTTTTCATAATTTTCTGACATGTCTATCTTGTCCTCCACTCCCACGATGTTTCTTTTTCCTTAAAGAGCTATGTGGCGCTTTGGCTCATCATATGATGTCTCCTCTTGCCTTTTTTTTTGGTATACATGTCCTTCACATAGAAAACCTGAGCCACTTCACTGGCTAGCACGAATTGTTCGGTCTCGTATCCTAGATTCTTCAGATCCACTGTAGTCATTCTGTATTGTGGGTCTACCTGTACCCCGTCTTTCAGGTTTAACCATTTGCACCGGAACAAAGGGATCTTGAAAGTAGGTCCATAGTCAAGTTCCCATATATCCTCTATGTACCCATAATATGTGACCTTCTTCCCATTATCGTCTACTACATCAAAGCGGACACTACTTTTTTGGTTGGTGCACTTTTTATCTTGGGCGATCATGTAAAATGTATTCCCATTTATCTTGTACCCTTGAAAAGTCGATATACGAAAAGATGGTTGATTGGCCAACAAGTATAGTTCTTCTTCAACAGTGGTGTCACTAATGAGATGTGTTTCCAACCAACCGCCGAAAGTCTTCTAGTGCTCTCCATCAATCCAATCTTCACCTTGCTCCCGGTATTTTGAGCGTAAAATATTCTTGTGTTCCACTATATACGGAGTCACCAAGCTGGAATTATGTAGGACTGTGTAGTGTGCTTTAGTGAAAGAATGTCCGTCCATACTTATTTTTGCTCTCTTTCCTAGCATGCCTTTTCCACGCAGTCTCCCCTCATAGCGAGATTCAGGAACACCGATCGGCTTAAGGTCAGGAATAAAGTCAACACAAAACTCAATGACCTCCTCTGTTCCATAGCCCTTGGAGATGCTTCCTTATGGCATAGCACGGTTATGAACGTATTTCTTCAAGACTCCCATGAATCTCTCAAAGGGGAACATGTTGTGTAGAAATACAGGACCGAGAACTTGAATCTCTTCCACTAGGTGAACTATGAGGTGCGTCATAATATTGAAGAAGGATGGTGGAAACACCAACTCGAAGCTGACAAGATATTGCACCACATCCTTCTGTAAATATGATAGAGTTAGTGGATTGATCACCTTCTGAGAAATTGCATTGAGGAATGCACATAGCTTCACAATGGGTACTCGATCATTTTCTGGCAGAAGCCCCGCAATGCAACCGGAAGTAATTGTGTCATAATGATGTGGCAGTCATGAGACTTTAGGTTTTGAAACTTTTTCTCTGTCATGTTTATTATTCCCTTTATATTCGAGGAGAAGCCAGACGGGACCTTGATGCTGCTCAGGACTTCAAAAAATATCCCCTTCTCTTCTGTGGTAAGAGCGTAGCTGGCAGGACCTTGATACTTCTCTGGATTCAGGTTGTCTCCTTTGTGCATACGTTGCTGGTCCTTTCGTGCATCTGGTGTATCTTTTGTCTTCCCATACACGTCCAAGAAGTTTAACGGGTTCACGCAAAGATTTTTCATCACGTGCGGTAGCTCCCAAAATATAGACATCTTCTTCCACATGGGTACGTGTCCGGCACTGTCATTCGGAACAGATTGTCCACCAGGACCCTTTCCAAAGATCAATTTTAAATCCTTAACCATATCATATATAACATCCCCAGTAGGGCGGGTAGGTTTTGTCCGGTTATCTGCCTCACCTCTGAAATGCTTGCCTCCTCTCTATCTTACGGGATGCTGCTATGAAATAAATCGACGATGCCCTAGGTACACATTCTTGTTTCCCAATTGAATATTGTCAGTATCACCTAAACAGTGTGTGCATGCATTGTATCCCTTGTTAGATTGTCTTGAAATGTTACTGAGAGCAGGCCAATCATTGATGGTTACGAACAACAACCCTCGTAGGTTAAATTCCTTTTGTTCGTTCTCATCCCACACAGGTACACCTTCTTCACGCCATAACTGTAAAAGTTCTTCAACCAATCGCCTCATGTACACATCAATGTCGTTGTCGGGTTGCCTCGGGCCTTGGATGAGCACTGGCATCATAATGAACTTCTGTTTCATGCACAACCAAGGAGGAAGGTTGTAGATACATAGAGTCACCGCCCAGGTGCTATGACTGGAGCTCTGCTCCCCGAAAGGATTAAAGCCATATGTACTTAGACCAAATCTTAAGTTCCTCGCGTCATCTGCAAATGTCTTGAACTCTCTGTCGATTTTTCTCCACTATGACCCGTCAGCGGGGTGTCTCAGCATCACGTCTTTCTTACGGTTTTCTTTGTGCCATCGCAACAACTTGGAATGCTCTTTGTTTGAAAACAAACGTTTCAACCGTGGTATTATAGGAGCATACCACATCACCTTGGCAGGAACCCTCTTCCTGGGTCGTGGCTCACCCGCAACATCACCAGGGTCATCTCGCCTGATCTTATACCGCAATGCACCGCATACCGGGGATGCATTGAAATTCTCGCACTTCTCGCCGCGGTAGAGGATGCAGTTATTGATGCAAGCATGTATCTTCTGCACCTCTAATCCTAGAGGGCAGACAACCTCCTAGAGGGCAATACGTTCTACCCTGGAAGCATCTTCTTTATTATTTTCGCAATTTGGGTACAATAATTTGTTGTGATCCTCTAACATTCTCTCCAACTTCAACTTCTCATTTTCACTTCCGCAGTTAATCTTCACATCACGAATGGCCCGACCTAAATCGTCATTGGGCTCATCAAGAATGAGATCTTCTTCATCTTCGTCTCCCCCCATTGTCCTATCACCGTGTTCAGTGTACATATCATAGTTTTCATTATCCTCTTCTTCTTCGTTGTCTTCCATTATAACCCCTCTTTCTCTGTGCTTCGTCCAACAATTATAGCTGGACATGAAACCGTTCTCAAACAGGTGGAAGTGAATAGTTCTTGAGTTAGAGTAATCCTTCATATTCTTACAGGCACTACATGGACAACACATGAAACCATTCGACCGCTTTCTCGCCTCAGCCACGTGGAAAAAATTATGCATGCCATTAAGAAACTCGGGAGAACGTCGGTCACCGTACATCCATTGTCGGTTCATCTGCATTATATAAGTATATTAAGAATCATTCATTACACTACTACATCATAGATGAGTGACCAAATTAATTAATATATAGGTCCATCAGATTAAAAGTAAGGTGGAGTACTGACCAAATGTAATACGTAGTTCTCATAAAACATACACTCAAACTAACATACAACTATCTAAAAAAATTAAAACCAACGAAAAATGCGATGAAAATCGCAACTAAGGTAACTACTGAACCAACAACATAATGATACCGAGCCTCTTGATTAATGGCATATTTTCTAATCTTTTTAATCTTCAAGCGCATTGCATCCATCTTGATCTGGTGATCATCGACGACGTCGGTAAGCTTCAAGTCCAATTTGATCTTCTCTTCTAGGCATTGCAGACGAATATCTTCACTTCTTTTCAATTTTTCTTTCAAATCAATATTTTCTTTCTCAAATAAATTTAGCATCTCGACCAGAGGGTCGGTTGGAATTTCTGGTTCAACTATCTCCTAGATAAAAATATCTATGTCAAGTTGGTCGGCATAATTGTCATAAAACAAAATGAAACAAATAGTTATAAAAGTATACCACATCCAAATCATAGACCGAACGAGGGCCGACGGGGACGGATATCAAAACCATGGCACTATACATAAAAAAATACAATCATACAGGTAAGAAGATTATAAATTAATATATATATATATATATATGCATCTATCACATAAAACTAAGTTTTTCTATAAAACATAAAAACAAGTAGGCTCACCGAGGTGATGCCTGCTAGGGACGACGTTGGCGATCGATGGCGGTGAGGACGTGGAAGATACTAAAACCAACAAAACATATTTTAATTTAAGCTCAAATTGTATATAAAACGAATGAAATCCCTAACTTAGACATTTCATCAAACACCTTGCTAGCACTAAAAAATTGAAACGAGTTAAACTATAGGAAATGAGCTAAATTAGGAATGCCGGAAGAAATGATAATGTTGCTAACCCTTGTATAAATGGTTGCCGTCAATCTTAACAAAATGGTGAAGAAAAATGAAGATTTGGTGGTGTATGAGAGGAGGGAATTTTTTTAGAAATGTGTTGGAATGAAAAAATGGAGAGCTCTCGGGTGTGCTCTTGTTGAGATATATACTAGGAACCCTCTAGAACCGGTCCCTGATATGAATCGGTACTAAAGGTGCAGCGCCGGCCCCACATCCGCAGCAAATTTGGCGCGAAAACCTTTAGTACCGGTTCGTGTCACCAACCGGTACTAAACACTCCGAACGAACCGGTGATGAAGTTTTCTGGCGCCGTGTGCTATGGAACCGGTACTAATTCTACCTTTAGTACAGGTTCGTGATTGAACTGGTACTGAAGGTAAAATCCTTTGGCTCTGTTTCTACTATTGTAGTAATCGTTATCTTTTATTTGCCAGTTTTATATTTCTTTTTCTCTTGCACAATAACTTTTTATAAATGGAAGGTTATAGCTTCAACTTATTTTGATTGCTGATATACTCTACATTATTAACAAATTATTATCAGACATGCAATTTCAGGCTACACAATGCCGGTACTAGACTTCATAGACCCGATCGATGATATTCTTGACCTGAGTAGCGATGAGGAGACTGATCAACAGGATCACATTACAACTCAGGCCAATCCAAATAAAAACTAAGGAGAGTGTTTTGCATTTGGAAAAAGAAACCTAGCTTTGTAATGGCTAAGAAATATTTCTTGAAATAAGATTGAGCTAATAGTAAGTGTAGACAACCGAGGAATATACTTTTCTTGAGGAGATATGTTTTATAATTTCAGTAGTAAGGCCGATCACAATCATCTTTTTGCTGCATACAGTGTGGTTGATTTTTGGTTAAATAACTCTTGATTTGCATTTCTTCCGGTTAAATGTCACAAAAAGATTGTGATGCACATTAACAGCTGAACTTTCATGTCCTGCTGCAAACAAAGTGTAAATTCTAATTACAACTTCTTTCAGAAATTTTGAGAAAATATATGGTATGGTCCTTGGAGATAGGATTTAGTCATGTTCACCGATGAATTTATAGCTGTCCAGATGCATAACATCTTTTTTCGAAGAACATCAGCCTGGGCTACTCACATGAAGCTCTGAACGGCGACCCCGCCTCCTAGGGTTCCGCCGTGCCGTCGCCACCCCCGCCGGCTCCACCGCCGCGCCCGTCGGGCCCCTCCCCCGCGTCCCCATCCCTTCCCGCGCCCCCCCACCTTTCCGCATCTCACTCCCATCGCCCCCTTGGGCGGCAGGAGCGCCCCCATCTCCGATGGCCGGGGCCCCGTTTCTCCCTCTCCCATCCTCGCCATCGCCGGCGGGTGCCGCCGGGCTTGTCCTGGGTGGGGCTAGCAGCGACGGGTCATCTTTTCCCCGCTCTTCTTGAGGGCCCGACGGGGCTGGCCCTCATGGTGGCGGTGCTCCTCGAGGTGGCGGCGGCCTAACTCCGGCTAGGAGGTGGCGTTACGGTGGCGACGCTTGAGGACCGGCGAGGCGACGCAGGTTCTGGCGCCGACTTGCAACGGTGGTGGTTGGCCCTTGCGGCCAAAATCTAGGCCCGCGGGCCCATCTGGGTCGGGCCGGCATGGTCTGTTGTGTGCTTTCAGGTGGAGGCGATGGTGAGGATGTCGGGGGAAGCAACGCCGACAGCCTGTTGCAGCGCGACTGCGGACTTTACGGGTCCAGATTGGACCCGGCTGGACCCCTTTTAGGTCTGGTGTGTCCATCTGGGGCGCTTTACAGGCCCGCTAGGCCTGGCCGGACCAGACAGGGACCGGTGTGCCTTGCGGCCACGTCCGGCCGACTACCGTCTCCGACGGTGGAGGTAGTTCCCTCCCACACGGCCTCGGTACTGCTCTCCCCGGTGGCCTCTCCTTGTTTCCGTCCTGCATACTTCGTGGCGTCTACCTCGGAGAGACAATGATGATGGATTTGTAACCGTGGTGGCGCATGTTGGTGGACGGTTTGTTTGGTGGTTGTGAGGCTCGCCCTTGCGGGCCTCATATGCGATGGATCGTCCGGAATGGTGGTGAGGGTGTGTTCGGGAGAAATCCTTGTCGGAGTGCCGACACTGGCGCGCGGTGCCGCCTTCGGGTGGCATCCTTGGCTACCCTGCATCCGCTGCCCCGATGTGCCAGGGGAACCCTAGGACCAGTGTCTTGATCCGGGCAGCAGCGCGGCTCTCCTTCCCGAAGATGCTTCTTGGTACTTGACGTTCCTGTGCTAGGAGCGTGGTTGTAGTTTGTACTTTGTAGGTGGGCGAAGCTATTGCGGGTCCTTGTCGTTTCGTCAATCCGCTTTTGTATCATTTTCTTTTCTTCTTTGGGTGTGTGTTAACTGCCGCCTCAGCCAGTGTTTTATCAAAACTCTTGTATAAGGTGGTTGCTATACTAATATAGCGGGGCTTCGGCCTATTTCGGCACATAAAGCTCTGAACTTGGCGATAACTGTTGCACAAACTGTCCTCACCTGGGCTATAAAATGGATAATTTGGGCACAACTGTTTGTTCATAACCTGATACTTGTGTTGTGCATATCTCATACTTTTACGAGATAATTCAGAATAGTGTCAGTTGTTAGACCTGGCGTTATTCTGGGCAGAAATGTCGTTCATAGGTTTCAGAACATACTACTATAGCAGATAAGGATGTATGTAAACCTTGAATTCAAACTAAGAAAGCATGATCCTCTGTCACCAGTTTCTGCCTCTCGCCATTCCGGCGTTTTTCTAATACACCACTTGATGCCTGTCCGAGAAAAAAAAAGACATTTCGAAATGTGACTCTAGATTTTACCTGAAAACCCTGTGAGCATCAGGTCAGGTTGCTCACAAGAAAAGAATGATCGGACTAAATTAGCGGATTCACTTACTTAAGGATGCAAAAGTGGGATCCAACTTATCCCACTTATAGCGCATTTGGTAGTTTTTAGCAACAGCAGATTTCACTGCATCCTTCTCAGCGTCCTAGCATCCTTCTCAGCGTGCTAGCCTGTGGCGACGTCGACTTGGCGTCAGAATTTCAATTCATAATCTGGACAAACCTATTGTTTATAACCTGACACAGCCATGGGCATATCTCATATATTTAGGCCTCCTTTGATTCATAGGGTAGAAAAATTAAAGGAAAAGGAATTGTGAAGGATTGACTTGCCATGTCCAGTGAAATCCTATGGGCATAGGAAAACGCTGTAGGAATTTTTCATGAGGACAGAGCTCATGTTAGCTTTCCTATGAAAATGCACTACAGAGTTTCAATGGGAAAAAATCCTACAGGTTTCAATCCAGTGAATCAAACACCTTCAAAAGGAAAATTTCCACGGGATCTAAATCCTACAAACTTCCTTTGAAAATCCTGTGAATCAAAGGAGTCTTACTAAATCATTCAGAACAGGTGATAACAGACAAGGATTTGCGTAAACCATGAACGCAAACGCTGCAAGCATGATCCTCTATACCCAGTTTGTACTATTTCTCGCCTTTTCGAGATTTTTCTAATCCGCAACAACACACAACTTACGCGTCCGAGGAAAAAATACTGACGCTTCAAAAGGAAAATGAAATGTGACTCTGTCTCCGTTGTGGTCTTTGCTCTGAACTAGAAAATCCTGTGACCATCAGCTCTAGGTTACTCACATAGAAAGAATGATCTCAGACAAGAAATAGAAAATGATGTTAGTTTTTCTGAAGGAATGCATTTACACGCACCTTGTTCATGCCAATCTGACGATATGATTCATAACAGGTAATTCCATAGTTCCATGTGAACAAACCACTGCTGACTACTGTCATGTAATGATCTACCTGATAAGCCAGTAAGAACTGCTCGAAACAAAATGGTTCGCCAGGTGGAGCCTATGAAAAAACAGAATAAATTCTGCTTGCAGGTTCTTCCAATTAACTTCACTTCATTGCACTTCACTGGTATGAAATACAAACCAGCAGGCAGTAGCTGCATTACTGATCGGTACATTTGTTCAGAAGAAAAGAGTGAAGAATCCCTTGCATAGCAGCATTACAACTGAATTAATCCATTGCATAGCTGAATTAGTACTGAATCAAACTCTTCTACTACTGCTATTGCATTAAACAAGCTAGCCATCAGAAAGCTCCTACTGAACCAAACATCTATAGCTTAACAAATCCTCCACAGCTCATGCTAATCATCAGTAACAGTAACATCCAGAAGATGAAACGCATGCTTCACTGCATCCTCCTCGGCGTCCTAGCTTGCGGTGTGGTCGACTTGTGGGCGGCGGCAGCAGGCCGGAGATGGTCAATGCGGACGCTGAGCGGGAGCATATCGCCGGAGAGCAGCTCCTGGGGCACCGCCAAGAACATGCCCTGTCCGGGCGCTGGCGCGCCGCCTGTCAGTGCGCTGCTGCCCACGGTGGAAGCCATGAGAACCAGGTTGTCCTTGTCGTCGCCGGGGCGCTCCACGGAGAGCTTACACCAGAACTGGGGCGGCGCGGGGGCGCCGTCCGCCCTAACGCACAGCAGCGACACGGCGGTGGCCGCTCCGCCGAGGGCGCCCAGGAACACGAGGAACACGCTCTTGTCCTCCTCCCCGACGAGTACGTGCCAGCTCTGACACATGGAGAGGTTGAGGTTCCAGGACCGGCTGTAGCGCACCGGGACGGCGATGCGTGAGTGGGCGGCAGCGAAGTGGTCCAGGAGCATGGGGCGGGAGCCGACGAACGCGCACCCGGACTCCGGGCAGGCACACGGCGCGGACTGGCACGCGCGCTGGTGGTCCGCGGCGCCGTGGTACACGACGTACTGCTCGCAGCCGAAGGCCCTGTAGCGGCAGGGCACCTTGGCGGCGGCGACGAAGGCGTCCAGCTCGCCGCAGTGCGTGGTGGTGCGGCTGCAGAGGTCGCCGTGGCTGGCCCGGCAGTAGCAGCACACCACGTGCCCGGCCGCGTCGCACTGCCACACAAATACCACGACATGCAGATTATCTTTAGAAGAAAAAAAATCATCTCATCTCATCTTCCTTCCATGGCTTTGGCAAGAACGAAGAAAAGAGGGGTTTTTTCCTTTGATCGATTCCCAAACAAATTATTGATCTTTGCAAAGAAATCACACCTTAAACACCGGAGGTCTGAGGGGGAGGATGCAGGCCTGGCAGTGGAGCAGCGCCACGTCCATTCTGACCTCCAGCTGCGGCGGCTCCGGATTGGCAACCACCGCCACCAAGGCACCTCCTCCGTCGCCGCCGTCCTGCATCACTTCCAAAGTTTTAAATAGCCGGCTATAGCCCGGCTATAGCCAGGCTATAGCCTTCCGAGAGGCTCGGGGCTACGGCTAGTGCCTTCAGAGGCTATATGGAGAATAGCCGCTAATAGCCCGGCTGTATGGGTATAGCCCGGATATAGCCTCTTAGCTCGGCTATATCCCGTCTAGTGGATCAAAAAATTTGGTCCAAAATTTATCACCTCCGTCAATTTCGGAGCCCAAATCAATCACCGTTGGTTGTTGAATTGTTGTTGTGAGGTGTGAGTGCGACCTATAGCGACCTAGTTTCAGAACCGTTGAACTCTGTCATGAATAGTTGTTATCTAAATTCCTAATTGTTCATTCATTTTATATGACTATGTTGTTACGTTATGCATTTACGAATAATACCATATAAATGATTATATGTTGTCTAAATTTTACTATTTTGACAATATTCTAGCAAAACGGCTATATGGTTATAGCCCGGCTATAGCCCGGCTATAGCCTTTCATAGCTTCTGAAATCGCCGGAGCTATATGCAATAGCCCGCTATTTTAAACTTTGATCACTTCTCCTTCCTCTAGTTTCACCTCTGCCTCGCCGAACTCCATTTGTGAGCTGATCTCTTAAAAATTTGCTCGGGGAGAGAGATCAACTTCCCAGAGAGGAAGGAGAGCCGGCCTTTTCAGTTCATGCGCGAAAAAATAATGGGAGTAAAAGAGGGCGTGAAACACCAAAGAGGGCAGGCAATAATTTGTGAAGCCAGCGGAGGATAGCCCAAAAAGGAAAGAGGGCAGGCAATAATTTGTGGATGCAGATATAACGCCTCTTACTTATCCATCGGAACACTATTGTGAGTGACATATATAGTATTTTCTAAGACAGATGAAAGAATCATTGCTTGGCTCTTTGCAAAATACACAAAGTACAAATTTTCAAAAGAAAAGGTTGAATTGTCCTAAGATAGAGGAAGAGAGCTTATTGCCTCCTCTTTTCTCAACCTGCTCTTCCTTTTCCACCTTCTTTGCACCTCCTCACGTTCACTTCGATACTAACCAACCTAAGAGCATCTCCACTCGCGCCCCCAAAGCCCCCCTCCAACCTACTTCCCGTCCGGACGTCCCCCAAAACCGCCGACACCCCCCCATTGGGTCTTTCCGTCCGGACGGCCCACAGTTTTCGTCTGGAAAAACCGGGTCAACCCCGCCCCCAGGGGTTCCCGTGGGGGCTCCGGACGACTTGTTGGGAGCCGCGGGCCTGTCCTGCTAGCGACACAAAGCGCCGGGAAAAAATAGACGCTCGTAGCGCCCCTCTGTCCACTTGCCTCCTCCGTGCCCCCTCACGCCGTCTTATCGGCACCGCCGGTCGTCGCCCCTCTCTCTGTCGCCTCCCTACGTCGTTCTTTTTTCCCATCCACACCTCCGACAACTCCGCCCCTCTTCCAGTGCCGCCCAGGTATCCGACGCCTCGCCTCGCCTGCGCCGCCCCCGGTGACCATAGGTGCCCACCTTGCCCCCAAGGTGTTCGGCGTTTTCCCCGGTTGGGCACCGGTTGTTTTTTTTGGTCAATCTTCTGATGCCATCTTCATTTCTATAGATGGACAACAACGATGAGTTTATGATGAACTTTCTTCTTGAGGAAGAAGCCAAAATCGACGACAAAGACGAGAACTTGCTTGTCTTGCATAACTCCTCGACAAGAACGAAGCCAATAGTGAACCAAAGCGATGCGGCTGCAAGTTTGGGAGGAGAAAGACGAAGTCGAGGATGAGAATTCAGGGCCACTGTGTGCTCTTCGCCGACTATTTTGCCGAAGATCCAAGATTCGATGCAAAGGACTTCCGTCGAAGATTCCAGATGAGTCAAAACTTGTTCAACACAGTGGTGTAGCATGTGAGGGAGCACAACACCTGTTCAAGATAAAGAAGGACGTTGTTGGGATGATTGGTTTCTCGTTAATTCAGAAGTGCACTGCTGCTATGAGAATGATTGCATATGGAGCCCCTGCAGATGGTCAGGACGACTATCCGCGCATGTCTGAGTCGACGACCATCAAAGCCATGTATAGGTTCTGCCGGGCGATAGTGGAAGTGTTTGGCCTAAACTATTTGAGAGGACCAAACGAGGAGTAAATTGCTTGGATCCTGACAACAAATGAAGCAATAGGTTTGCCTAGTATGCTTGGAAGCATCGATTGCATGCACTGGAGCTGGAAAAACTGTCCATTTGGCCAGCAATGATTATACAAAGGGGGGTATCAAGGAGTTTGCAGCATGGTCCTTGAGGCAGTGGCAGATCAAAAGACTTAGATTTCGCACACGTTCTTCGGCATGGCGGGATCTCACAATGACATCAATGTGTTGCAGCGTTCCCATGTGTTCACGAACGTTGATGAAGGCCATGCTCCGCTGGTGAACTATGTTGTCAATGGCCAGGAGTATAACAAGGGGTACTACCAAGCGGATGGTATCTACCCAAAATGGTCAACATTTGTGAAGACAATTCTCAATCCTCTAGGCAAAAAGAAATCATGGTTTGCCTCGGTACAAGAGAGCACCAGAAAGAATGTCGAGCGTGCATTTGGGGTGCTCCAACACAGGTTTGCCATTGTACGGTATCCTGCTCTCACTTGGTCGGTCGAGCATATGGGAGAGGTCATGAATGCATGTGTGATCATGAACAACACGATCATTGAGGATGAGCGTGCAAATCCAGTGCATGATCATCTTCCGTATGAGTGTCAGGGTCCTCTCGCCAATATGGATCAAAATGTGCCTACGGATTGGACCGAGTACATCGCTATGCATATGGAGATCCAGATGAATACACTCATAATCGACTCCAAGATGATCTAGTGGAGCATTTGTGGGTTCGCAAAGGCTTGGCGGTGGCATAGTGCACTTCCAATTTATTTTTAATTGTATGAATATTTTTATTTTTAGTTTTAGCCATTCGTGAACTATATGTAATAATTTAAATCTAGAACATAAGTATTTTTAAGACTATAAAATAATAAAAGTGGGCAAAATATTGCTTTGGATGTTTTGCTTGGGGAAGGGCGGCCCCCTACAGCGCCGCACCGAATGCGGAAGGGCGCCCCCCTAAAGCGCCACGCTGTCCGGGCGAGCCCCCAAAGGGCTCCTCCGGGTGCCGATCCGGACGCCTACAAGGGGGCGCGAGTGGAGATGCTCTCATAGATAATTTGCATGAAACTGGTCGACAACGTTGACCTAACTAGTTGCCATCTCACTATCCAGCCATCTCTCCAAGAGAAACTTTAGCCAATATTATAAAATGAACCATGAAGTAAATTATGCGACATTTGCTGTTTTTTCCAACGGACCCCAACCAGATATCACAAATAGGTCTAGTGTGCACTTTTTTTCTTTCAATAAACCCTAAATCTGCCCCTCGGCTTTGCATATTTATGGGTTTCGGAAGAGGCCCAAAAGCAAAACATTTAGCCTTCCATTCCCCTTTTTTTCGTCTGCGCCACCGCTTACACCTTTCCCTCCGGCCACCCCCTCCACTTCTACCGCTAGACCCGACTTGAAAAAAAGCCACTGAAACTACATTCCCCACCTATTAGAAAGTCGTCTTGACCCCTCTCCTTCCGACATGTGACATGTGAACTCGTCACACATGTCGGGAGATGGATGATGGTGCAGGGCTTGCACTCGTTGGGAGACCTCAAGTGTAAGGCATGAAGAGCACGACAACAAGTTTCCCTCAGAAAGAAACCAAGGTTGAATTGACTAGTAGGAGAAAGAAATCACTTCAAAGGTTTATGCGGCTAATATTGGCAGGGCACACTACCGGTTCAGGAGCAGCGTGGAACCTACACAACACAATCAAATCACATTGACCCAACAAAGCAGTGAGGTTGTCAATCTCACCGGTTTTGCTGAAAACAAAGAGGTTCAACATATGGTGTGGAAAATAGTACTTGTTTGCAGTAGATGAAAAAAAGAACAGTGATGGCAGTAGGATATAAAGGTTGCACCGTAGTGCATATGCATGACATGATGATTACAATGTGATTCATGCAGGCATTACAACAAGATACATAGACCGTCATCCAATTGCATCGATGACTATCCACCCTCAGAATGTCATACGAGCAAACTTGGGTATTAAGTTGCAAGCAACAGATAATCGCAGTAAGCAAAGTGTGTAATGTAAACAATAACATCATACTCAGACAAAGCATTGTTGTTTTCTCCCTAATGGCAACAACACATCCCCCACACGTTTACGTTTCTGTCACTCGTGCGTGAGTGAAAGGGAGGCATGAACCCACTATCGAGCATAAATAATCCCTCTTGGAGTTACTAGCATCTACTTGGCCAGAGCATCTACTAACGACGGAGAGCATGCAAGATCATAAATAACATACACATGAAAATAACATGATAGATTGGTAAACATTAGACATAGCATTCAATATTTGTTGCATCCCAGCAAACACAACATGTAGCATTACAATAAGATGATCTTGATCATGTTAGGCAGCTCACAAGATCTAAACATGAGTCATAAAGAGGAGAGACCAACCATCTAGCTACTGCTATGGACCCGTCGTCCAAGGATGAACTACTCACGCATCATTCCGGAGGCGGGCATGGTGGTGTAGAGCCCTCCAGTAATGATTCCCCCTCCCAGCAGAGTGTCGGGGAGAGATCCAGAACCCTCCCGAACTAGGGTTGACGATGACGGCGGTTGCGGATGTTTTTTGTGGAAAAGGCCTCTGTATTTAGGGTTAACCCTTCGATAAGAATATATAGGCGCGAGGGAAACGTCGGTAGGCGAGAAGGGGGTATGATACGTCCAAAATGTATCTCCTTTTCCGAACACTTTTGCTATTGTTTGCCTCTAAACTTGTGAGTTTTGGATACAACTAACACGTACTAACGCTGTTTTCAGACCTTGGTGTCTTATTTTTGTGCAGTAAAATCAAATTTTGAGAAAATGCCCAGAAAAGATCCCAAAGACCTTAAAACACCCGAAGACCCCCGGAGCCAGAAGGAGACCCAGAGGGGTGCTAGGAGGGGGCCACACCACCCCTAGGAGCCCCCTAGGCCGCGCCACCTGGTGGTGTTGGGCCCCCAGGCACCCCCTCGGGCTCCCCTTTTTAACTAATTATCACTCGTAACCCTAAAACAAATGGGGTTCGTCATATTCCACAGAAACAGCGCCGCCGCCACCTCGAAACTCAATTCGGGGATCAGAAGTTCGGGTTCTGGCATCCTGCCGAGACGGGGATTCGAAGTAGATCATCGCCATCGTCACCGCCACCTCTTCTCCATCAACCATCCATGATTCCCCCGTCCACGTGTGAGTAAACACCGCTATAGGCTGAGAGAGATGGAAGGAATTGGATGAGATCGTTTATGTAATAATGCCACATTGTTAGGGCATAGTGCCTAGTATCCACTGTTAGTGTTTTCTACCGGTGTTGCAACTTGTTATGCTTAATGCTTGTCACTTTGGGCCCGAGTGTCATGTGATCTCAGGTCTGAACATGTTATTATTTCATGAGTATAATTATGTTTCTTGATCATATCTGCAAGTTGTTTACACATGTCATTGTCCGGAACCCGAGCCCCAAAGTGACAGAAATTGGGACAACCGGAGGGGATGGTTGTGATGTGAGGATCAAGTGTGTTCACGGAGTGTTAATGCTTTGCTCCGGTGCTTTATTAAAAGGATCACCTTAATTACTAGTAGTTTCTCTTGAGGCCCTGCTGCAAACGGACTGGTAGGCCCAAAGATGTTGTGCAAGTTTCTCATTGCGAGCACGTATGACTATATTGGAACACATGCCTATGGTTTACCTAGAACTTGGATGCTTTATTATTATTATGTGCAATGCCCACATTATTATTATATGAACTATCTTATCCATGCAACGCCCGTTCATCCATTTCCTATTCCTACGGTACTTTACTCCTGCTGTTATTTTACAAATACTGCTGCTATAAAACTGTTACCACTGATAAACTGTTGTGAGCAAGTCTAATTTCAGGTGCAGCTGAATTGACAACTCAGTTGTTAAGGCTTATAAATTTTCTTTGGCTTCCCTTGTGTTGAATCAATAAATTTGGGTTTTACTTCCCTCGAAGACTGTTGCGATCCCCTATACTTGTGGGTCATCAGGGCCACACCACCCCTGGGCGCGGCCAGGGGGCCCGCGCCCACCCATGGTGTGGAGGCCCCAGGGCACCCCTCCGGGTCTCCTCTGGAATCTGTGTGTGCGACAACTTTCTAAGACTTCCGGGCTTCGAATCGTCCAATTCCGAGAATATTTCCATAACAAATTTTCTGAAACTTAAAACAACAGAAAACATGAACTGTCTCTGTGGCATCTTGTCAATAGGTTAGTCCTAGAAAACCGATAAAATAGCATAAAGTGTAAAGGAAACGTGTAGCATATGACATGAAAACAACATGGAATATCAGAAATTATGGAGACATTTATGACGTATCAGTGGAACTCAGTCGCTAGCCTTCGCCGACGAGCGTCGGCAAGCTTGTTCTGCACCTGCACGTGACCATGAAAGGCTCCCTCGCCGCTCACTAGTCGTGTGGGAAGGGCTATAGGATATGTGTGAAGCCTCTCGCCGACAACTTTCCACGAGAGGATTCAAGCATCATGGTGCGAGAACGACCACAAGGAAGTCCACTCATGCACCACCGTGCCACCCGCCTCATGGTTCTGTTGGCTTCATCCCGCTCCACCTCGACTCGTCGGACTCGAAATTCGACAAGGCGGATGTGGCCCTTCCCACATCGAAGATAAAGTGTTTTTTGGTAAACCACAACACTTTTATGGGTGAAATTATGCGATATCTGCTAGATTTTCCCTAAGGCCAGCCGCACACAAATATTCTAACTCGGGCCCACAAACATGTTAGTTTATTATCTTTAGGTTTAACATGAATAAGATCTAGTCATTGCATAGAACACCCATGAAAGATATGATATTGGGCACTTACAGGAATTGGAAGCACCGATTAAGGGAAACCATGGTGATAACTCTGGGCTAGCTGGTGGTGGAGTGGTGTCGAGGAAGACCATCTACAGGTCATCGTAGAGGTGCAGGAGCCACCACTGGCACTACTTGCTGGGTTGCGCCATGAGAATTTAAAATTTCGCCAAACATGTCACGCAACAACCAAGACTTGCTATGCAGATACAAGTAAATATAAATTCCAATATCTAGTTCCTGAGATCGTGTACCAGACACCATAGTAGCGGAAGAAGTGTCGGTGATGATGTCGATGAAGCCTGTAGAAGATCCTCATGCACAAGCATGTGGGTGAGGATGTTCCTGACTCCCCGTATCCGGCACCTTTATCCAGCAGGGTGAGACTCTCACGTGTTACCCCTCTGAGAGTATGCACACATACGTCGGGGAAAATTCTACAGCGCTTTGCCGTCCAGGACTAGACTCCTCATGTGTATATGAAGGTGGAGTTATCAACACATGAGAATGATCAATTAAAAGGTAGGTCTAATCGGGAGAGGACACCTCAAAACCCAATTAGAAGAAGATCTAATTCAATTAGAGGAACCTCTAATTTAATTAGAGCCAACTCTAATTCAACTAGAGGGGCTCAAATTAGACCCTCTAATTCTTCTAGAGAAAGAGAGACAGAATTGAGAGCCAATTGTGTGTTTTGCTTGGAGTATTGGGGTGCTTTATATATTGGGAGGAGGGGAGAGACTTGCCAAAGGGGAGACGAGTCCCAATAGAGGTAGGAGGGGGTGACCGCACCACCCTCTTAACCCATCTCGAATTAGGTGAGGTGGAGTTCAACTTCACCTCCCCTTTCCCCTTTTTCTTTTTGTCCATTTTTCTTTTCACTTTTTCTCTCCAAATAATTCAGGAAAATACAGGGACGATGAGTACCATTTTTTGAAGGCACTGGGGCCCACTTGGCACCCCCCAAAATTACGGTTCGGCCATGAGGGGTAAATCTGCCCCATCCCGGTACTACCTCCCCCATTATATGGAAAGTTCCCGAAACTTCTCCAGAACCACTTAACCCCTATAGGGATAAAATTATCCATATTATCTAATGATGTCAGAAATATATTTCCGACACCCCGGGGCATCTCATGCCCCCTGCATTTTCTGCATAAAGCATGCAACCTCAGTTTTTCTTTCAGAACAACTCCAGAATAAATTCCGGTAGTAATAGAAACTGATACTATTAATCTGGGACATCCAATGCCCTTGTTATAAATTATATCTGGTATATAAACTATATATATCATCCAGAAACACATTTCCGATGATACTCCTAGTTGATCCAGACAAACCGATATACACAAAAATCAGCCCAAACTTAAGTGTGTTTCCCCTACAGGTTCGATAGTGTGTTGACATGAAACTGGAAACTCTTTGCTTTTCAATAATCAATAGCGGGACCATGGACAACCATATTGACTCCCATATACTAAACAAATAAACTGTTAAACCTGCTGGTTATTATACAAATATCCCATTACTCACGATACCGAACTTACCCGAGACAATTGATTCCAGTATTGTCGTGAAACAATCTCTGGTTCACTTATACCTTTGTCTTGTCCCGTTATCCGATAAGTTTCCTCTTTCTCGTTACTATATTATGATATCCCACATGATGTATCATCATCATGCATTGTGTGAATAACTTATGGATATCAAGAATATCGAGTGGGCCCAGGCATGTATCTCTCTTTTTACGGAGGAGTAGTTCCTATATCAGACCATCGAGGTAATAAATTCCTTTATAATTGCCTAGTAGCTACCTTTTTGTTCACCCAGTTTACGGTTTTACTTTTGACAACACCAAAGTTAAACGTCTAGAATATATTATCCCGATAACCTCATGGTCAAAGGATGAATAGTAATATAACCGTGATGTGATAGATTTCTTAGTGGAATATCTTAGCATATCAATCTATATAGGGAATACCCAGCCATATTGTTCCCTTCCAACAATATGTTATTCATTGATGTTGACATAAACAATGTCCATGACCAGGAAAACATAGACATCAAACTTCCAATGAATTAATCATAAAAGGCAAGACTAGGGTTTATTTCTGTGTTCATGCTACTACACGTGAGCGTGAGTTTTCCTCCGAATATCATATTCAGGAACCATGTCAGTTAAGCATAGTAACATGAATCATAATTATGAGACATATATATAAATATTATTGCCTTTTTGGAATACATCCAATAGTCTCCCACTTGCACAACTGGCAATAATCCGTTTTTATAGGTAAATCAAACATCTAAATAGATGTAAGAGAACACCCATGCAAACACCGTGTTAGAGATATTTGTCATCAACCTCTTTTAAAGTTGTATGAACTATATACATTACGAAAAAATCTTTCTTTCATAATAACCCTTGATCATCTGATCAACTGCAGCCTAGGTTATTCCAGGTGAAACCTTGGTGTTTCAACTAAGAATACAGTTTTGTCGTTTACCACAGATCATCATGCATCTTTTCTGAAATACCACACCTAGTCCATATAACGAACTGATAGCAAAAATATTAGAGGTATTTTAAACTTATATCCTTTACTGCTATTGTTGTATTATTCGTCAAAATTATGCTTAAAATAGTTAAGCAACTTTTAACCCTTGTTATTCATATAATCACAAGAATATATTTAATCATTGGTCAATAGTTATCACATAAGTACAATTTAATATTATGTACTTATCTCATAAGTAATTTATTATAATGTAACTCTTACATTACAAGTATATTCTCCATCTTTTTGAAGAAAATATCTTCAAAAATATCTTTGAGGAGAATACACATAATACTTTTGGAGTTAGTTGAACTTTTACCAATTCAATTTTCCAACAATTATTATTTTACATGTTTTGACAGAATGCGTTGTTTTTAGGAATTTCTACTATGATCATAAATGATAAATCATTGAAAATTGCTCACTATTGTTTTTCAACTTTGGGTTTGCACTCGAATCCCAATATTTCTCTGAGGACCTAGTCCTCTCAAGTTTCAAATTTTCATTTAGAACTTCATATGTCTGATAGCACTATATTAATTTTCACTTACAATTTCAGTTCTTTGTGAATTAATAACTTTGTTATCACATGTGTCTCAGAAAATAATCTTTTCAATAATGATACATCTTTTCTACCAAACAAGTCTTTTAATTATTTCCAATAACTTTGATATCATCAAAATAACTCCCATTAGAATTAAAGAAAGCAGGACTTGTATAATTTTCCATGAAGTCAAACAACTCTTATTTTATTCATAAATTATAATGCCATTCCAAAATTTAATACCAACTAGCTTTCATTTGTACAAACAATTTTTTCCCTTGTATATTTAGCTCGTTATTTAACAAAAACCCTCGAGTGTACTTAGTACACAAACTTGATCAACTTTCCTTAAAAGGAATTTGTGTTTGTTAATTTCTCATACATACTTATTATATAGATCGATAAATCTTTGCTACAGATAACCAGATCTTTAGTAGTCAACTCTTGATTTTTTTTCCATACAACTATTTAAGACAAAACACGCTTTATGATCCTTTATTCCAATAGGAATTCCTACAAGTTTTTCAACTTTAACTCATTGGTATAAAAATAGTTATTGACTCAAAGTCATCTAGATATTTTTGTCCATCTATTATCTTTTACTTATTACATGCACATCCTTTATTCAAGTTTCCTTGAAACTTTTATGTGCTCTCTTGGTTAAGTATTTTTCTTGATAAGAATCCATGCCTTAAACCGTAATGGCTCTCGCTATTAGTCTAAAATAATTTTGAATAGGAGTTGCCTCCGCTTGCACAACTCTGATAACTATTTCCGGAGATTCATTAATATCTTCAAGTATCCTCCCATTGAATTCAACAAGGAATTAATGCCTTAAGAATCACATATCCCTAGTAACAAAACTTTGTTACTTATGTGGTGGTTTCATATAAGGATTTCAAATGTCAAATTGGAACAACCAACAAAGTATAACTGTGTTCTTTTAATCTTAGGATCAAGTATCAATATTTTAGAAACTTTTGGATTATAAGACTAATGTGTCTCTTTAAAGGTTATCTTTGAAAACTATGGCAGATAGTAAAGATAATAATTTTGTGCTAAAATAAAATTTAAGTTGCTATACTATTCCATGGGTAATATCAAGAACTATTTGCAAAAGAATCCTTCGTACTGTTTGACTTTTCTCACTTAGTCAAATTATGAGTTGAAAACTTTTCAAGACATCACTAAAATATAACTTCCAAATTTTTTGTGAAGTACTTTTTGTTATTGACAAGAATATCACCAATAACCTTTTTCTTGTTAACTTCTCTATGTGCTTGAAAAATTAAACAAATTCACTCTTCAAAGAAGCTTGAAATTTATTAAGTATTTCACTCAATATCTCAAATCTTCATCATGTATATGATGTGTTTGAAATCATAGTGCCACATCAAGGTGTTGTCAACTCAATCAAAAAATATTTCAGAACAAATGATATTTCATTAATTCAAAAAAATTGTAGATCATCCACGAAGGGAGTGATCCATAATATTCCCATAAGATAATAGGACTTCGTCCTATTAATCCACAAGAGCATTACGTCGCCAAACATACGACCTTATTACAATAGCTTGAGCATAAGCTAATATATTTTGCATTATAAAAATAAAAGTGGATATGTCTTCATCCTTAATTAGATGATCCTTTATGCACCTAGCTTGACGCTCATCAACATGTTTTATTCTTCCCTCTCCTTACTTTCCGCAACTCCTATATCGAATTCATAAAATAATTTTAGCAATCGATATAACAGAGTACTTGTAAGAATGAAAAATATTATTCATGTATAACTCTTATACCTTTATCAACTTTGGTAAATTTCTCCTTCTGCTTGAGTTTGCTTTTAAAGTTCCTCTTCCAATGTCCTTTCTTGTACAGAAAATTCATTCAGACTTACTTTGTGTAGAAAATATGGGTTTATTATGTGCTTTAGCTCCTTTGCCCTTTCTGTTCTTTCTCTTCCTGAATGGTGTAGTCTAGGATACCATCAATACTTGATTGTTTTCCCTCCTCACACCAGCCTCAACAGTTTTCAGCATAGCAAGGAGCTCATTTGGTGTTTTATCCATCCCATTCATGTTGCAGCTCATGATGAAACCGTTGTAAAGCCAACACCAAATATGTACTTAACTCAGCCAGAATTGCAAATCCAAAATCCTAAAGCCTAGTTCCGTAACCAAACATCTTGATTACATGCTCACTCACTGATCTTCATTCTCCCATGTGACATGACCATAAAGCCTTTGTTATCTCATAACGTTCAGTCTTGGCTTGACGTGAGTGCAACGATCATATCATACGCATACGTACAATCAAATCGTTTCTGCAACTCAGGATCCATACATGTCAACATGAGATATTGAACAGACATTGCATCATCACTCATCAAAGTGTGTGCATCCTTTTGAGCATCAGAAGCTTCGTCATCAAGATCCTCTAGAAGAGGAGTATTGAGGACATACTCTGTCTTAATACCCCTAAGAACAATTCTCAGGGAACGAACCCAATCCACATAGTTACTTCCATTGGCAACAAGTGGTTTCTTCTCAAGTAGTGGACCAAGATTAATAGCAGATGTGTTATGAGCCATGGATCTACAATAGTTTAATAGTTCACTTAGACATGTTCATAATTATTTTCCAAGCACTTTTTAAAATAATTAACTGTATTAAAGAATCCATGCTCAACTCATAACCAAGGATGGATACATCTCAAGATTATAAGCTCAGCAGGTAGGAAAACTTGCCAATCACTACAACATGATTTCCTCTTCTCCTTTCGGTGTGTGCTCCGATCTCATGACTATCATGCCTAAACGTCAAGTCAACCAACTGATTCTGCTTCATCAAGTGATGCCATGCTGACCCTTGGATACAAATCGTCAACATGGATCAACGTGATGCCTGCCTCCCAATCATAAGAACATGTTGACCCTTGGATACAAGTCATGAACTTGAACCCCAATTGGTTTGACGGTGCTACAGTTGGAAGAGCACAATATACCTTGATATTTTATGAGGAATCGCCTAATAATCACGTCTACTGCGCAATCAAGGGACATAAAGAAAACAAATAAAACATTCACAAGTAAAAATTACTGATGTAGTATAGTCCTTCTACATCTCCAACGGATCCTGTGTTGGCGGTGCCATGTTGAGGTTCACGACATGTGTTATCCTTTTTCTCATACGTTCCAAACGTATCTATAATTTTTGATGGTCCATGCTTGTTTTTTACATGTTTTCCCTATGTTTTTTTCAACTATTGGACTAACGTATTAACAAGATGCCCAGTGCCAGTTTTTGTCTCTTTTGTCTATAATTGCAGAAAAGGTCCAAAAATGAAAGTGCTGATAATTGCCTGAAATTTACGAGGATTTTTTATTCATCGGAAGACTCCAGAAGCCATAAGGAGACCCGGAGGGGAGCCATGGGGCCACGAGGGCCCCCTAGGCACGGCCACTCCTACCCTCTCCTAGGGCCCATCTAGGGACCTCGGGCACCGCCTCCTGTCGCCTCTTCGTCTCTATAATCACTCTTGACCTAATTCGGGAGGACACCTGAGGATTTTCCAGAAACGCATCCGACCTCCGCCGCCATCCAACAACCTAATTTGGGGGACATAATTCTCTGTTCTGTCACTCTGTCAGGACGGGATAGTGCCCCCGGAGCCATCTTCATGGACGTTTCTGCCTCCCACGATGATGCAGGAGTAATTCCTCCTCGGGGCTAACTGTCACACCCCAGTTTTTGGATTCTTGTATTGTAGTTCAAGGAGACAAAAATGTGGGCCAACAATTTTTTTTTTACAAAAAAAAAGTTTGCTTGAACCAAAATTGTGCATGTGACAAGAATCATATATGCAATGCAAGATTTGTTTCATTTTAAAATCAATACAAAATTTTCCTGAAAACACTTTTATAAAATTTCCCTAATGTTTCCTTGATGTTACATGAGTGATTTTTATTCCAAGACTTGGATCATGATTTTTTTCATCTTGATTTAAAACTTTTAACTCGGCTGGATCCAAGAAAACAAAAATTGAAAATGATTTATGGAAGTTTTCTTCTAAGTTTTCTATAGGAACTATTTCCTGAAAATATAGCCAAGTACCTGCTTTCCACACTTGTTTTCACTAGGCTATAATATTCCATTTTGTATTTTCTTGACTTTTATTTGTTCCTTGAAATATGGAATAAAAATCCATAAGATTGGTTTGGATTTTCGGATAATAAAAACAATCTTTTGCTTGTTGTTTTTGTGGAAAAAAATTAAGACAGAAAAAGGCATTTTTAGAAAACAGAGAAAAACAGAAAGTACCCCTTTTCCCACTTTGTTTTCATAGCCTTACACTATTCCAATTTTGTTTTCAAAAGATGTTTCTGAAATTTTAAAACATGTTTAGCAATATCCAACTTTGAAAACAAAATTTGGAATTCATTTGACCTCTGAAAACATTCTGACCTTTTTGCTCATTTCATCTGTTTTCCATCACTTATATTTTTTCTCTAAGTCTATAACTGAACTTTTCTGAAATTTTCAAAAACAGTTGTTTTTACAAAGTTTTGCAGATGTTTTCAATTGGTTTTTGTTCAAATTTGGAAATGCCACTTTGCCAAATTGATTCTTGGATATTTGGACTTCACATTAGATCCTTTAGTTTGCTTCTAGAAGGTTTGGAGAAGGGAATTTTTGAGAGATGAAAAGTGTAGTCAGAGAGAGGGATGGCATGACATGGTAAACAGTGCACTGGCCACTGTGGCCATACCATTGCTTCTCCACCCCTCAAAAGCCACCATGAGCTTGCCCCCGACCCCTCCTAACTCTCTGACATTAGCCCATGTCGTGCACGCCGCGGACACGCCTCCAGAGCACCCCCATGCCGTTCCTTGACAGCCCCCGAGGACGCCCCCTTGCAATTTGACTCGAGGCCGAGTGTTTAAGCCACGCCGTGCGTCTCCCTCTCGCCACTAGACCCCACCCACCGCACATCTTCAGCTCCACCGAAAATGGCCCCTGGGACCCTCCCGCAATCTCCACGAGCTAAAACTCGCCGCCGGCCACCGTGTGCCACCCGAGGTGGTGCACCCCATTCCAACCCCTCCCACCTCTCATACTCACCACTGTTGTGTTCCCCGTAGCGAGTAGACTCGCCCTGACCCCTCCTCGTGTGTGTTTGCGTGCAGGAGCGTCACCGCCGTCGAGCTCGCCGCCGAGGGCACTCTGCCCCGCGCCACCGCCTGAAGCCGCGAGCGCCTCCGTTCTCTGCACCCCTCCACCACCCCGTGTACCCGCGCCATCCTCTACACCGCGCCGTTCCTCGCCGTTGATCCAGGGATCAACGGCTCCCGTTGAATGGACATTTTTCCCGCGCCCGCGCGCGTGCGCCAGTTGTGCTGGGCCGCTTTGGCCGTTAGCTGGGTCGCACGCTGTGCAAAGCCAGCCCACACTGTCTGTTTCTTTTCTTTTAAATTTTTACAGAAAACATTGCTGTTACTTTTGCTTTGTGAAAAATAGATTAAGTGCAAATAAAATTGTACAAAATTTCATGACAATATTGTAATGTTTTCTTAACCATCTCCAACTGGTAGATCTGTGTTTGCTTGTTTATTTTTGCACTGATAATTGAAATGGCATAGACTATCTGATAAGACATTTTTGTCATAACTTTTTGGATCTGTATCCAAATTGGTCAAACCAAATTTTTTTGAGTAGCTATTGAATAGATCTATCAGTAGGACTTGAGCTCACATCAAGGAGAGTTACCATTTGGAAATGCCATCCATTTTGGTAAATGACCAGTAGGTATTTCTAGGATTTTTAGAGAGAGTTTAAGATTGATTTTTGATGTGAATCCAATTGGACAAGTTTGTGTACGACTAGATCTATGTAATTAAAGTTTGGATTAATTTTGGGGCTCTAGATTATTTTTGGCATGCATTTCTAGGTACAACACCTTTTTTGTTTTATTTAAATTTTGTGTACTTGTTTGTAAATAAATGTTTGCTTGTTTGAAACTTGTTTCCTAGCATGTGTAGATGTGTTGCTACCTGTTATTAGGTTGTTTTCTTGCAGGACAAATACATTATGAAGTGTTTGCATGTTTGGAAATCAAATAGAAATAGCTATAGCCTTGTATTGTTTTCTAGTCTTATTATTGAATAGATTGTGTGAGCAAATCTTTGTATGTTTGTTTACCTAAGTTTTGATGTGGCTAGGATGAGTCCAGTACCATTTTGGTACTGTCATTGTGATGTTATCCCCTCTGTTAGCTTGCACTTTATTTTATAGCAAATCATGTGTAACAATTGTTTGTTGTTTTCACTAAGTTGTTTTCACATCAGTAGTGATGTGGTAATTGTATGGTAGATGATTATTTTGTCAAGTAGGACCATAGGATTTTTTACCTCTTAAATGCCTTGGTATATTAGTGGGCTCATAACCCACTGGTCCCATTGAATTTTGTTTAGGGATACAAGTTCCCTACCATACACTTGTTTGGTTGTAGCATATATGTTTCTATATGTGAGTTTAGTATTTTCCACCAAGGAAAATAGATGTTTGTTTTACTTATTTAGTTGAAGTGATAGTAATAGTTTGTGACTCCTAGTAAGTTTAGTTGAGGTACTTTTGTTGACATAATGTTCCCTTGGGAATATCATGTTAAGAAGCGCTTGATTGTTGTTTTGATTATTTTTTAGTATTGTTTGCAATTAGAATTATTTTCCTAGTCTTGGTAAATTATGTGTGGATAGAAATTACTCGAGTGTTTTGATTTTAGAATGTGTTTTCTTGGACTTGCTTTGAGTGCATAGCTACTGGTTGTATAGCATGTCACTTTGATGATTGTTATTTGATTGTTAGAAATGCATGGTTTATTAGGCTTGATTGATACTTGCTAAATAGTTGTTTCCATATAATTATTTTAGTATGATTGCTTACTATCATGTGTAAGGTGTATATGCTGTTAGTAGGTATTTTTATTCATATATTGCTTGTTTAGGAAAATGCACCCTTGTAGTGTTGTTTGCTTCCCTAGTGCCGAACTAGTGCCACCACTAGATATTATGAGTTGCTCTTTCTTGTTTGTCTTGCTATTTTCGGAGTGTATGATTATCCTAGCATGTTTAGGATGTTTTCACATCTGTTATTGTGGCATACATATTGTAGTTTCTAGTTGTTGTTGGTTGTAGAATAATTTGTGCCTTATGGTATGCTTGTGTAGCAATCTTTCTTATTAGTATGCTATCAGTGAATCCTTGCTATTATCTTATTTTGATAGGTGTAATGTATTTTCTGAGTATTGCATTTTAGAGTGTGTATTATGAGTTGTTACCATTGATTGAGCCACTCGTTTGTTTGGTTACTTTCATGATTGAGTGTTTCCTTAGCTTTTGTGTAGACCTAAGCATAGTTAGTAACTATAATATTCATCGGTGGTTTGTTTGCTTGCTGTTGGAATTGTCTGAGTGTTTACCTTAGCATAGATATTGTACTTATATTATGGTTGTGTTTAGTTACCTTGTAATCTATGCATCAGGTTAGTGGTAAACTTGTTTGGTGATGATTGCTTGTGTTGTTGTTAATACCCACTGCCATGGGTATTGCTTTGTTGATTGGCATTGCCTTGATTGATTGTTAGTAACTTAGTAGTCTTACCCTTGTGACCACAAGCTATATTTTTAGCTTCTTAAATATCTTGGTATGAGAGTGGTACACCCACTCAACCTATGATATTTAAGATGAGGGATGTGGTTTCTCAACCGTATGTTATCTGGCGATAGTTTTATGCCATGAGAGTTTGTGAGGTAGTATTCTCGATAGAGTTTTGAGTGATTGCGCTAGTATAAGTTTATTTGCTATATGTGTTGCTTGTACCTTTGATTTCCTTATGGGTTCTGAGTGTGTGTCTTTTTTTACGACATTAGAAAACGAAGAAGAAGAAGAAGAAGAAGAAGAAGAAGAAGAAGAAGAAGGAGTTGTAGAGCTGTGTGTCAAGTTCAAGCTGCTTCAAGGCCAGGGACACAAAGAGATTTAAGGCAAGCCATCCTGATGCTTTCTACTACACTTATCATTATCTATCATGCATGTTTCACTTCTGAAAGTTTTACAAAACTTTGATTTCCAAAAAATATATTTTTGAGTGACTATTACTCCTATTAATATTATATAGTATTATGCCAGTAGTTGATACTTGGTGTTACCAAGCCCATAGCCACCATATGGTATTTATTACCACCACAATTATAGTCCCTAAGTGGACACCCTAAAAATATGTTTTTGCGAAACAAAGGATTTATGGAAAACCCTGTGGAAAGGTGAAGCCTTATCCACAGGAGGAGTGTGAAGTGGCCATTTTTGGGAAAAAAGGTGTTTTAAAAAATGATACATAACCTAGTCTTCGCCGGACAGCCTTTATCGTACTGCCACTCTACCCCAACATGGGCACGGGGCTTAATTTGAATCTTTCTTTTGTTAGTGTGTGTTCTATCTCAATTTTCTATAAGGGGACGGACTCCTTCGAATCGAATTGTCGCAAAGTTATGAAATGTGCGACATACACAGTGAGGGATTAAGTTCTCCCATGGGTGCGACAGTTGGGTCTCCTGTCATGGCGATGTGCGACGTGGTGCCGACGAAAAAACCCAATTGAAGAGATAGTCATCTACTAGCTTGACCATAGTGGATGGTTAGGATCAGTTATCCGATGTTCACATAATGTTGTTACAGTCCATGGTTGTTCAATGAGGATGTACTGGATCTTGTGGAATGTGTACACCTCTGCAGAGTCAAACTATTCGGAATAGCCGCTTCCTCGGATATGGATAGTTGGATGTCCATGTAGCTAGCATTGTGTCAATGTTTTAAAAAGGAGTTGGAACTTGAAGAATGTTGAAAAGAGAAACTTTATACCGTGGAGGTACTATTGAAGAAAAGCCAGAAGTTGTTTTACAAGAAGTTTTGCAAAGAAAATCTTTCTTTTCTAAAAAAAATGGAAGTTGAATTCCAAGAAGTTTTTCAAAGAGAAAACTTTCTTTTCGACCAAAGTTTTACAAATCCTCTTGTACATGTGATAGCTACAAGAGAAAGAAAACTATATTATTTTCTTTTGAAGTATCTTCTTCAACAAAGATACAGAGATTTTTCAAAAAAACTATGATATATCTTTCATATATCATGGATAGTGAACTGTATGTATAGCCTACCTATTCCACCATATAAGCATACTTGCATTCTATAAGATACATGATGGGTGTCTTGCTGAGTAAATTCAAACGTACTCATATTGGTTTCGTCCCTGGTATTTACTTGCCTGACTTTGAGGTGGAGATCTATGAGGAGGAGTACTGCGATGATGGCCTTGCAAACTAGGATCATCTCCCGGTCAGCAGCCTGTATGTTAAGGCGTGACTTGGTCTCTACTATGTTGTGTGTGTTTTGTCTTCCGCTGTATGTGTTGTGTGTTTGACCTGCGTGGTAGTTGTGTTAGACTTGGTCATGTGACCATGTTCCTTGTGTAAGTCTTGTTGTAAACGTGTAATGGATGTTGTATCTGAATGCCAACTTGATATGTTGTTCACGACTAGTGTGATCTGGGATCATGAATGTATGCATATCGGAGGTCCTTGCACAATGGTTCGGGGATCCTTACAATGACGGATCATGCTAGTATCTATGTGGTTGGCTCTATCTCTCTCTCATGATTTCATCTTGATTGTGATCATGTGCTATGTTATCATTGTTGAATCTATGATGTTTACCCTTCATTATATAATGGATACGATGTACTCAATTAATTTTATCTAGTATAATTCTCTGGAGTCACCTTTGTTCCACGGTGCCATGGTGACAGTGCAGGTGTTGTGTGTGAATCTATGGACCTTGAATTAGAGGGATACTTATCATGAAATTGTTCTTACTATGTTGGATTGAATTGGAATCATGAGTTTTCTTGAAGTTGTCTTTATTATAATATCTATAGTTCCAAGGTCACAGTGCGGGTGTTGTGGATTGATTAGAAAGATACTATTCAAGAGATAGGTTATGGTGTTTATTAGTACTATATTTGGATGCTCAAAGTGACAAAATTGTGGTGTTCATTTACGGGAACGTGAACTTTAAGGTGCGCTTGTGTAGCACTACGTGATGCTCATCCTACTTGATTCACGAGGGACGATTTCTGAGCTATGTCTTTCATGCATGCTGTTAGAGGAAGTATCATATGTCTGAGAGTTTACACTAGTGAAACTAAGATCCCTAGGCCTTGTTTCCTACCATTGCTATATCGTTTTCTTTCACTTTTACTACTTGTTTGCCTGCAGCCATTTTTATTAAAGATTTACAAAACCTTGTTTTCCCATATATGTTACCCATATTTATCATCTCTTCGCCAAACCACTGCACCTATACAACTGACAATTATATTAGGTGTGTTGAGGACGAAGAGAATCATCACATCACCACTCCATCCACTGTTCTATTGCACCTTTTGTTTCTAATATATTTTGTTAATTACTTCTTAGGTGTGGATAAATATAATTTGTTAGTTTCTAAATATAATTCTAACAATAAAGCATAGAATTCACTTTGCATCATGAGAAGTAACACAAACAAAAGATCTTGAATAATAATGCACTCGAAAGCTATACGTTTTTTTCAATCATAGAGATAACATAGAAAAGTGATAATTCGCTTGTCCTTAATAGTGGGGCAAAACATAAATGCCAGGACACCTTCAAAGTTTAAGAGGAAGATTAGAAAAAATAATAACACATCATGAATCAATTAATAATGTTTCTGGGACAAATTCACATTAAACTCAGAATGACAACTTCGCTCTCTCAACTATGCATAAAGTTAGAAGATGGAGACTCAACATTAAATTGAAAGAAAGGCCCTTCGCAGGGGAAGCAGAGATTAACTCATGTGCTAGAGCTTTCTATTTTATTAAACAAGGGTATTGAATTTTTTTATTTTAGAGAGGTGTATGCTTATGTCAACGAATAGTAAACAAAAAATACAGTACGTCACAAGCTAACTAGACTTCACAAGAGCGGCTCTCATAGAAGAACGCATCTGGGTAGACGGTCATCCCTCTTTCTCTTTTGTTTACATAATTATGCTTTGACTGATAAATCAGGGGAAAAATAGTGAAAAAAACTTGTTGTATTGATTTGTGCCACCTCTTCTACCAATTGGATAAGCGTATGAAGCCACTAGTATAGGGTATGAAAGTCCAATCAACAAGTGAGATAAATATTTTCTATTTACGTCGTCATGAGCTAAAACAGGAGCACAAATCAAGAGTAATTTTGAAGGTTCTAAAGGTAACACATGAGCAATTTACTTTGGACTGGCAGTTAAATACCACATGTAGGTAGGTATGGTGGACACATTTGGCAAACTTTGGTTTTTGGGAGTTGGATGTACGAGTAGAGCTCATACTCAGTATAGGTGGAGGCTAGCAAAAGACTGGGAGCGAAAATCAAGAGAGCAATAAAGGCCATAATCATTTATAGCGACAAAAAACATTATTAATAAAAGCACAAGTCGTACTACAAGTTTAAGAACTAAATGATTATAGAGGCTATAAGTGACTGATTTGTATTCATAAACATGGTGTAAGCATGCGCCAAGTCAACCAAATAAAACATTTAAAGGAGAACACCACAAATTTATGCTTCAAAATGACAAGAACAACTCATGATTCTTTCTAAGGCACATTAAACACTCTCAGCTATTTGAGAAAAATCATGCTAAAAAATAACCAATAGGCTTTATAATTAAAATAACATCTAGCATGACATGAAAAAGTCTAGCCACAGTCTATACAAGCTTTTATTTGCACCATTATAAGCACGAAAACCGTACTACTGCTTTCCAACACCAAGCATTTCATAAAAAAAAACTCTCCAAGAGATACAACAATGAAACAAGAGAGTACTAACACAAGTCAACTAAAACTAACAGCTCTGAATAAGAGATGCAAGAAAAACATGAGCTAAAAAGGAATTTTGCAGCAGCTAGAAGAAAAACTAAGAATACGAGCATAACGAGTATTCAAACGAAAAACTGGAGCGTGTCTATCGGCCACACAAAGAATTATATGTTCCAACAACATTATTGAAGCAAGGGAAACAAAATAAAACAAAGTAAAACAAAATAAAAACAAATAGACGCTGCAAGTAAATTTCATATGATGTGACCGAATAAAAATATAGTTTCACTAGAAGTGACCTGATAAATTGTTGATGAAGAAGGGGATGCCTTGGGCATCCCAAAGCTTAGATGATTGAGTGTTCTTAGAAATATCTGGGATGACCAACGGGGGCATCCCCAATCGTTGACCTTGCACTCTACTTGATCACATTATGTCACCCTTTTCTCTTGACCCTTGAAAACTTCCTTCACACCACACTCAAAGAGTAATTCGTATTAGAGGGTTAGTGCAACAATAAAAAAATCATGGGTTCTGCATGGGAACAAGTTATATTTATACTTTTAAATATTATCTATAGCCACTTATGTTTCGTGAAGCAAAGAAATCCACTTGACATTGTAAAAGAGCAAATGCAAGAAAAATGGCAGAATCTGCCAAAACCATGACAGTCTACAAAGACGAATTATTTGGGGCACTTATGTTAGTAATATTTAAAAACATAAAGAACGAAACAGTTTCGGAATTAGATGAGGAATAAGCCCAAAAAGTTCCGGGTCATTTTGATCTTTCTGTAATTTATACGATTGTTTACGGTGGACAACAGAAATCTCTTTCCTGCACAGAAAGCCAAAACCAACTCCAACTTTCGCTAGAAACTTTACTTGGCACAAATAATACATGAAAATAAAGATATAAAGGAGTTGATACAGAATTATACAACCCCTTGACTCAAATAAAACATAAAAAAAGCAAAAATAAAACCATGGGTTATCTCCCAAGAATTGCTTTTCTTTAACGCCTTTTAGCTAGGCCCAGAAAAATGGAATCAAGTGTTTTCAAGTGAGGAAGCATCAAGAAGCAAGTATAAAAAAATGAAGTCTAACCCACTTACTATGCATAGAAATCTTGTAAATGAATAAACTAAAGAAGCACAAAACAGAAATCATGGGAAGGTAGAACAAGAGTAATTTCAAAAATTTCAACAAAAAGAGAGGTGTTTTAGTAACATGAAAATTCCTACAACCATATTTTCCACTCTCTAAATAATTTTCAGTAGCATAATGAACAAACTCAACAACATAATTATCACATAAAGAATTTTTTTCATGTTCTAAAAGCACACAATTCATATCAAGCTAAAAAATAGTGGGATCAAAATTTAAAATCAACTTCTCCTTATCCCCACTTTTAGCAATATTAAAACAAGATGATTGGTCACTCTTAAAAGGTATAGGACACATTATAGCAATCCTATTTTTAGTAGAATTATAATTTATAACATCAAGTAACATAGGACCATCATCTAGAGCATTATCATATAAATTTTGTAAACAAACTTCATCATTATCATGCATATCAATAGTTGGAATAAATAGAGGATTATCATAGGATTTATCAAAGTAGCATGAATTATTGTAAATAACAGTAGAAATATCATTCTCACAAGTTTCATTCATAGTAGTATCAAGGTCACAAGTATAGCAAGTATCAACTTCATCAAAAAGGTATATTTCAAAAGAATCAATAGGATTATCACAACTATGAGTTTAAGATTTACTCTCATTGTGAGGTAGACATGGGTAGCTCCATTCTTCCTCCTCTTGATCATCTGTCTCCTCCTCTTTTTCATCCAATGAGCTTCCAAATTCAGCAATTTCTTCTTCCATAGGCTCCTGCAAGGCATCAGTTACTTCCTTTAGTGGAGAGCATCTTTTAAGATATTGAATTATGTAGTAATTACAATCCTTGTAATTATCAAAGAAATATTAAAGTATATCATAAATCTCATATTTATAAGGTGCATCATCAATATTTTCAAGCAAATAAGAAATTTTGAATGCACCCTTCCAAGCAATAAACTCCTCAATTTGTTCCACATCATCAAAGTAATAATTTCCCTTAACATAAGAAGATATGGTAACATTATCATTGTACTCACATTCAAAAGGGAGGTTATACCTCCTACAGTAACAAGATTTATCAAAGCAATAAGTAACATTATTAGTAGAGCAAAGTTTCTAGCAATGATATACAATTTATTAATTTGTTCCCATAAGCGTTTCCCTTTTTGTGACAAGCGGTGTTCCTTATAATATTTTTGTTGTTCTTCCGTGAACCCACCTTGCCAATAAGATATAGTTTCAAAGACATAAAACATTGATAGCAAGCATGATAAAGCAGGGGTAACAAAAATAAAAACTAGAATAAGAACTATTTTTTGTGTTTTTGATAAAGAGAAGCAAACAAGACAAAATAAAATAAACTAATAAAAACTAAAATATTGTAAAGAGATTGGAAGTGAGAGACTCACCTTGCATAAATTCTCTTCCTCCATGAAAACGGCGCCAGAAAAATAGCTTGATGCGCTTGAAACACTCGTTGGGATACCCCAAGAGGAAGGTATGAAGAGCTGATGCGTGTGAACACACGTTCGTTGGGAGACCCCAAGAGGAAGGTATGAAGAGTGCAGCAGCAAGTTTCCCTTAGAAACAAACCAAGGTTGAATCGACTAGTAGGAGGAAGGAGTAACTTCAGAAGGTTGACGCAGCGGAGAAGGCAGGGCGCACTACCGGTTTAGCAACAACGTGGAACCTACACAACACAATAAAATCACTTTTCCCCAACGAAGCAGTGAGGTTGTCAATCTCACCGGTTTTGCTGAACACAAAGAGGTTAAACATATGGTGTGGAAAACATTAGGAAAATAGTAGGAACAGTATGAAAGTAGTAGGTGTTTAATCAGTATGAGGAAAATGGACCGGGGTCCACAGTTCACTAGTGGTGTCTGATACGTCTCCAACGTATCTATAATTTCTGATGCTCCATGATAATATTATGCCAATTGCTACATTCTTTCTCCCTTCTTTATAGCATTTTTACACGTTTTCCGGGAATAACCTATTAACAAGATGCCAAGTGCCAGTTCCTGTTTTCTGCTGTTTTTTTATTTCAGAAAAGTTGTTCTGGAATTATTCTCGGAATTGGACCCCACAAAGCCCGAAGTGCCTATTTTCCCTGGAAGCATCCAGAAGACCGAAGAAGAGCCAAAGAGGGGCACCGGGGTGGCCACACCATGGGGTGGCGCGCCCCCTGGCCGTGCCAGGGGGTGGTGTGAGGCCCCTAGGGCTCCACCGCCTCTGCCCTTTCGCCTATTTATTCCCTCCGGATGGAAAACCCTAGATACCTGATAAAAAATCCCCGAAAAGTTCTGCAGCCGCCGTCGTCAACCCTAGATCAGGGGGGTTCTGAAGTTGTCTCCCGACACCCTGTCAGAAAGGAAATCATCACCGGAGGCCTCTTCATCACCATGCCTGCCTCCGGAGTGATGCGTGAGTAGTTCATCCTTGGACTACGGGTCCATAGCAATAGCTAGATGGTTGTCTACTCCTCATATGCCTCCATGCTTAGATCTCGTGACCTGCCTAACATGATCGAGATTGTTCTTATGTAATTCTATGTGCTGTGTTTGCTGGGATCCGATGAATATTGAACTTATGCCAAGTTGATTATAGTCTTTATTGCATATGCTATTTGTGATCTTGCATGCTTTCCGTTGCTAGTGGTTGCTCTGGCCAAGTAGTTGCTAGTGACTCCAAGAGGGAGTATTTATGCTCTATAGTGGGTTCATGCTGTTGGGACGCGCAGAGATAAACGAAAACTTTTCCTACGCGGTACTCCCAAGATCTAGCCGAGGTAGAAGGCCACGATGATTACCACTAGACGTGCGGTTGCGGATTATTGGTGAAGCGCGTCGGGGCAGTGCAGTCCCACGATCCGGTCCGGCCGATCCAATCCCTCGAACGTCGAAGTGCTGAACGTACAGCACCTCTGCCGGTATCCACACGTATGAGGAGGAGCTCCGACGGCAGACTGCTAGGTCTGGTGCGACGGCTGGACTGAGTGGGGCTAGGGTTCCCAACGCATGGGAGAGTGGACTAACTTGCCCGCTGGGCAACCTGCGCCCCTCTTTATATAGCGTATGGTAATGGGATTCACAACACTTGTGGCCCATTTCCTCTGTGAGTCCGACTCACAAAACCAGTCCATTTCCGGTTCGGGTCCAACCCGACCAATACTTGCTCCCGCTCTTAAGTGTGCGACCCTGCAGGCTCATGGCGACTTGGACACGATTGGAGTCCTACTCTCAATCGATCAATCGGTAGCGGCTCCTAGCAGAACGTGCCGACTCCAAGTACCATTGAGTCATGACGACATACCTTTCAATGTGATATTCATCTTAGTCCTTTTTGCCTCACGACCTTGTCGAACTATAGGCGATTTATCGTCATCCTTTAATAGTTCAACTCTCTTCTCGATCCGTGATATGTGATTCACCTGACTAACTCTTAGTCAACAGACACAGTTAACACTTAATGAGTTGCGCATGTCCATGCTTCCTGAATCATATCACTCGAGAGGGCCCAGAGAATATCTCTCCAATCGGAGGGGCAAAATCCCATCTTGATTATCCACATCACGCAGCTTGCTTCTCATTCGACCCGAACTCTGCCTTTTATAGTTGCCTTGTCACAGAACAACGTTTGACAGAACCTAAGTCGGTGATCCACAACTCGGATTGTGCGACAACCTCAGGTCTAAGGATTACATTGATTGAGACATGCAAATGACGACTTTGATCGTTGCATCTCAATGTGGGTCAGTCCGACTTGTGCTAAACTCTTTAGCCAAGTCCGTGAACGTTGGAATGGCATCACCATGCCCATGACAAGTGGAACCGTGTCATCAGCCACACTCACATTAGTCTAGGGTGTGTGTCCAGCACAACCTTAACGACCAAGGACAATTAGTATGAACAACATGAATACATAGTTCCACAATCGAATCACATATTCAATGACATATATCAGATGTTCAAACCAAAGGACAACTTAATAACTTTATGAATACATTGGGAATTACATCGTCTATGATTGCCTCTAGGGCATATTCCCAACAGTCTCCCACTTGCACTAGAGTCAATCATCTTGGCATCATATGCCTACGAATCTAATGCCCATACCTCTCGTGTGCGCCTCATGCTTAGGCTGTGGTAGCGCCTTTGTCAACGGATCTGCAATGTTTGCATCCGTGTGTACTTTGCATAACTTGATATCACCTTGTTCGACAAACTGGCGAATGAGGTGGTACCGCATGAGTATATGTTTGTTCTTCTGGTGTTGTCTAGGTTCCTTGGCCTGTGCGATAGCACCATTGTTGTCACAATATACATCCAAAGGATTGGACGCGCCCTGAACCACACCAAGATCCATCAGGAGGTTCCTGATCCAAACAGCTTCCTTTGCCGCCTCTGAGGCAGCAATATACTCAGCCTCTGTTGTAGATGCAGACACCGTATCTTGCTTGGAACTCTTCCAGCTCATAGCTCCTCCGTTCATTACGAACACGTATCCCGATTGCGAACGAGAATCATCTGAGTCGGTAAGATAACTCGCATCCGTGTAACCCTTTACACTGAATTCCTCATCACCTCCATAAACTAGGAACATTTCCTTAGTATTTCTCAAATACTTAAGGATGTTTTAACCGCTGCCCAGTGGGCTTCGCCAGGGTCAGCCTGGTATCTGCTCGTAACACTTAGAGCATAGGAAACATCTGGCCTAGTACAAATCATGGCATACATGATGGATCCGATTGCCGAAGCATACGGGATCACACTCATCCGACTTCGCTCATCAGTTGTCGAAGGACACTGAGTCTTGCTAAGTTTTATGCCATGGGACATCGGTAAGAATCCCTTCTTGGACTCTTCCATTTTGAATTTCTTCAAAACCTTGTCCAGATAAGTACTCTGACTCAATCCAATGAGCCGCCTGGATCTATCTCTATAGATCCTGATTCCTAATATGTAAGTCGCCTCACCCAATCCTTCATTGAGAACTCCTTTCCAATGACTCTTTGGTTTCTTGCAACATCATGACATCATTTCCAATCAGCAATATGTCATCCACATATAAGATTAGAAAATTTACTTTGCTCCCACTAAACTTCTTGTATAAACAAGAATCATGATCGCTCTTGATGAAGCCAAATGATTTGACTACCTCATCAAAGCGAATGTTCCAACTCCGAGATGCTTGCTTCAACCCATAAATGGATTTCTGAAGTTTGCATACCTTGTCAGCATTAGCCGGATCGACAAAACCTTCGGGCTGTATCATATACACGTCCTCAGTTAAATTTCCATTAAGGAAAGCCGTCTTGACATCCATCTGCCATATCTCATAGTCGAAATAGGCTGCTATGGCTAACATGATCCGAATTGATTTTTAAGCATCGCTACGGGCGAGAAGGTCTCGTCGTAGTCAACTCCTTGAACTTGTCGGAACCCCTTCGCGACAAGTCGTGCTTTTATAGACGGAAATATTTCCATCCATCAATTTTCTTCTTAAAGACCCATTTGCACTCGACGGGTCTTGCACCGTCAGGCAGATCAACCAAATTCCAAACTTGGTTTTCATCATGGACTTTAACTCGGATCTCATGGCTCCAAGCCATGACTCGGAATCAGATCCCACCATCGCTTCCGAATAAGTTGCCGGCTCATTACTGTCTAACAGTAAAACATCTCGAGCACTCTGTAATCTGGCAGATCTCCGTGGTTCAGGTGCTGTTACCGGTGTAGGTACCACGACCGGCTCAGCCTCCAAGGCGTTCGCCGACTCGCCCCTAGCCGGTTCCTCTCGAATTTCTTCGAGTTGCACCGTGCTCCCACTGACTTCCCGACTGAGAGACTCTTTCTCAAGGAAGACACCATTCCGAGCGACAAACACTTTGCCCTCTTCCCGGTTGTAGAAGTAGTACCCCAAGGTTTCCCTCGGATACCCCACGAAAATACACTTATCCGACTTGGGCGTGAGCTTGTCCGACTGAAGTCGCTTGACAAATGCTTCACAACCCCAAATCTTAAGAAAAGACAAACTTGGCTTTTTACCAGTCCACATCTCATGTGGTGTCTTCTCTACTGACTTTGATGGTACTCTGTTAGTGTGAAAGCTGCAGTTTCTAGACAATAACCCCAAAATGATAAAGGTAGATCTGTCCGACTCATTGATCGTACCATGTCCAACACGGTCCGATTTCTCCGTTCCGATACACCGTTTCTCTGCGGTGTACCGGCGGAGTGAGTTGAGGAACTATTCCACAACTCTTTTAGATGGTCATCAAACTCATGGCTCATGTACTCGCCTCCACGGTCCGACCGTAGAAACTTTATTTTCTTGCCGAGTTGATTTTGTACCTCACTCTGGAATTCCTTGAACTTTTCAAAGGCTTCCGACTTGTGTTTCATTAAATAGATAATCCATACCTACTCAAATCATCAGTGAAGGTAATGAAGTACTCACCACCTCTGGCTGTCGTGTCATTGGACCACATACATCACTAGTATTAGTTCCAACAAGTCGGACGCCCTTTCACAACTCCTTGCAAAAGGTGTCTTGGTCATTTTGCCTAGCAGGCATGATTCACATGTCTCGAATGACTCTAAGTCAAACAAAGTTAGAAGTCCATCATCATGGAGCTTCTTCATGCGCTTCCAACTTATATGACCAAGCCGACAGTGCCAAAAGTAAGTCATATTCAGATCATTTGGTTTCAACCTTTTAACATTTATGTTATAGACTGATTCACTATCAAGATTTAAAATAAATAACCCGTTCTGAACGGGTGCAAAGCCATGAAACATATCTTTCAAATATAAAGAACAACCATTATTCTTAATATTCGACTCATAACCTTGTCTCATCAAACATGAGGCGGAAATAATGTTTCGACTAAGCGCTGGAACATAATAACAATTATTTAGTTCCAAAATAAATCCTGAAGGTAAATGAAGTTGCATCGTGCCGACTTCCAACGCAGCGACTCTCGCCTTGTTGCCGACCCGAATGTCAACCTCTCCTCTTGCCACGCTCCTAGTTCTTACCAGTCCCTGCATCGAGTTGCATATGTGAATAACTGATCCGGTATCATACCCAAGAACTATTAGCCGCATCAGCAAGATAAATGTCTATAACATTGCACACAAGCGTACCTGAGTTGGAAGTCAAACCTCCACTCTTGGCTCTGTCAGCCAAATACTTGGTGCAGTTCCTCTTCCAGTGGCCATCTTGCTTGCAATAGAAGCAATTAGCTCTGGCTGTAGGAGAAGGCTTAGTCTTTGAGGGAGCACTCTGGACAGGGCCATGGGCGCTACCTCCTGACTTATCCTTCTTCTTCTTAGTCCAAGAACTCTTCTTGAACTTAGCCTTATTCTGCACCATCAACACTTGACTGGCGCCTTTCTTGATATCAGCCTCTGCCGTTTTGAGCATCCCATGTAATTCAGTGATACTCTTATCCATACCATGCATATGGTAGTTCGAGATGAACGGACCATACGCACTAGGAAGAGAGTTCAGAATTATATCAGTAGCGAACTCTTCGTTAATGGGGAAGCCAGCCGATCCAGAGACTGTATGTAACCAATCATCTTGATTACATGCGGACTCAGTGGATCGCCGTCTTTCAGCTTACAGCCAAGCAAAGCTTGAGAGACTTGATACCTCTCAGTCTTTGCTTGACCTTGGAACATACTTTTGAGGCTTTCGATCATATCGTAGGCCTCAACATTTTCGAACTGCTGCTGCAAGTCCGGTTCCATGTGTGCAAGCATAAGACAGCTAATTTCCGTAGACTCATCTCTAGTCTTACGGTAGGCATTATGACAGCGACAGTCGCATCGTCATCTGGCTCATCTGGAAGTGGAGTTTCTAGAACATGTTCTTTCTTGTCATGCTTGAGGACTATCCTCAGATTACGATACCAGTTGGTGAAATTAGTTCCATTAAGCTTATCTTTCTCTAGGATTGACCTCAACGCAAAAGTGGACAACTGAGGAAGGTTGCTAGGTGCCATTGATCTACAACAGAAAATACGCAAAAACACTTAAGACATGTATTCATAAAAGAGCAGGCATATTAAACGTTTTAATACTTATGCTCCCACTAGAACCAACATCCCTCCGATGGTTGCTAAGTGATTCAAGATTCTAAATAAGCAAGCCGACTAGTGAGCTTTAGCATCACCGCTAGCCGTCAAGTGATCTAGGTAGGCAACACCTTGCCAATCGTATCCAATACGACTCCTGTTAGTTGGGTGACATCACATGCCCCGGCTCCCAACCTACCTCGCCCCGAGCCCCACAACCGTTGTGATGGACTCGTCTAGATTACCAAGTGCTTCTGCTTGTAAGAGTCCGACTCAAACCCACCTAACCGGAAAGAATTGGTAGCACCTCAATTTCATGAGCCCACTACCAAGAATGTCCGACTTGTGATGGTGCAACACTGGCGGGACGACCGACTAGACCTTCTTTGAGGGATTAAAGAATCTACCCACTATCTAAATAGAGGTAAATAGAGACATAACAATAACACAAATAAAACAATTATAATGTGAAATGGTATGGCTCTCTTCATGGTGATCTCCATCTCCACGAAGCTTGCAAGTCGACTCGTGTCAACTCTTGTCACGTGCCATCTTGCTCCATGTAGCCGACTTGTACATCGACTTGCATGCCTTCCGGGTTCTCCAACAAGCTACACTAGCTAGTAAATGAAAATTTACATAGAGAATCCGACACGCAGGCCGGTATACAATAAAATGACAGCACCTAGGCTCCAGCCGGCTGACATAAACATGATACGCAGATCATGTATGGATTACACACATCACATGCACATAAGACATACCATTCACAACTTCCTGCAAAAACAAGTTATGCATAGATACGATATCTACCGGCGTTGTGAACTCGCAACGACATCTAAGGCGCTACGACAGGGCGAAGCCGGCGGTCCCGCTAGCCGGATTTCGGAAAACGCAGATCTCATCTGCATTCCGATCATGGATTTCTTCATCGGATAAAACGATTTTACCCGAATCTGATCTGTATTCCGATTCGACCAAAATCTTTGATCTTCGATCACCACAACTGGATTTATGTGTCACGGTATACCCCGATAGCGGAAACCGACCGGTAGGGGTATGTTGTTTCACGACCTTAGCAGTATGATCACGGAAACCTGATCATCCATTAACCCCGAGTACGATTGATCCAATCAACCTTGTACAAAACCGATCTATCTCATAGAACGACCACCAAAACAGCAATTAGATCACATCTAACGCTAACTACATATCACATATGTACGGATCTCGGGCCTAATACCAGAAGCTACCGCTCTGATACCACTGTTGGGACGCGCAGAGATAAACGAAAACTTTTCCTACGCGGTACTCCCAAGATCTAGCCGAGGTAGAAGGCCACGATGATTACCACTAGACGCGCGGTTGCGGATTATCGGTGAAGCGCGTCGGGGCAGTGCAGTCCCACGATCCGGTCCGGCCGATCCAATCCCTCGAACGTCGAAGTGCTGAACGTACAGCACCTCTACCGGTATCCACACGTACGAGGAGGAGCTCCGACGGCAGACTGCTAGGTCTGGTGCGACGGCTGGACTGAGTGGGGCTAGGGTTCCCAACGCATGGGAGAGTGGACTAACTTGCCCGCTGGGAAATCTGCGCCCCTCTTTATATAGCGTATGGTAATGGGCTTCACAACACTTGTGGCCCATTTCCTCTGTGAGTCCGACTCACAAAACCAGTCCATTTCCGGTTCGGGTCCAACCCGACCAATACTTGCTCCCGCTCTTAAGTGTGCGACCCTGCAGGCTCATGGCGACTTGGACACGATTGGAGTCCTACTCTCAATCGATCAATCGGTAGCGGCTCCTAGCAGAACGTGCCGACTCCCAAGTACCATTGAGTCATGACGACATACCTTTGAATGTGATATTCATCTTAGTCCTTTTTGCCTCACGATATACCTTGTCGAACTATAGGCGATTTATCGTCATCCCTTTAATAGTTCAACTCTCTTCTCGATCCGTGATATGTGATTCACCTGACTAACTCTTAGTCAACAGACACAGTTAACACTTAACTGAGTTGCGCATGGCCATGCTTCCTGAATCATATCACTCGAGAGGGCCCAGAGAATATCTCTCCAATCGGAGGGGCAAAATCCCATCTTGATTATCCACATCACGCAACTTGCTTCTCATTCGACCCGAACTCTGCCTTTATAGTTGCCTTGTCACAGAACAACGTTTGACAGAACCTAAGTCGGTGATCCACAACTCGATTGTGCGACAACCTCAGGTCTAAGGATTACATTGATTGAGACATGCAAATGACGACTTGATCGTTGCATCTCAATGTGGGTCAGTCCGACTTGTGCTAAACTCTTTAGCCAAGTCCGTGAACGTTGGAATGGCATCACCATGCCCATGACAAGTGGAACCGTGTCATCAGCCAACACTCACATTAGTCTAGGGTGTGTGTCCAGCACAACCTTAACGACCAAGGACAATTAGTATGAACAACATGAATACATAGTTCCACAATCGAATCACATATTCAAAGACATATATCAGATGTTCAAACCAAAGGACAACTTAATAACTTTATGAATACATTGGGAATTACATTGTCTATGATTGCCTCTAGGGCATATTCCCAACACATGCCTCCTTTTCGCCTGTGCTCGAGTGACAGAAACGTGACGGGGGAGGATGTGATGTTGCCACTAGGGAGAAAACAGTGGTGTGAGTGCCCGCGTGCACAATCATTGCTTACATTACACACTTTGTTTAATGCAATTATCTATTGCTTGCAACTTAATACCTAAGGGGGTTCGGATGATAACCTGAGGGTGGATTATTAGTCATATATGTAGTTGGATTACGGTCTATGTATATTGTTGTAACGCCCGCACTAAATATCATAGTAGTCATCATGTCATGAATGTGCGCTACGGTGCAAACTTTATTTGTCAATTGCCCAGGTTTAATTTGTTCACCCAACATGCTATCTTTTATGGAGAGACACCACTTGTGAACCTATCAACCCGGTCCATTTTCTTACACTGTTAAACAAACCACTACAATTTCCCGCTTTTCTTTACTTACTGTAAGCATACATCATTTTCCACACTATACGTCTAACCTTTGTTTTCAGCAAGACCGGTGAGATTGACAACCTCACTGTACCGTTGGGACAAAGTATTTTGGTTGTGTTGTGTGCAGGTCCCTCATTATTGCTGACACCGGTGAGGCGCCATCACCACCGTCAGTGGCATCAACCTTCCAAAGATCCTCTTCCTCCTATTGGATTGATAACCTTGGTTCTTAACTGAGGGAAATTCCTACCGCTACACTCATCACACCCTCCTCTTGGGGTTCCCAACACGTAGCATCAGTGTCTCCCCGTGAAAGATAAATAACATGTGTGGTGAAAAAATTTCAGCTGGGCAATCGACATAAATGACGGCTGCACCGTATTGCATATGCAAGACATAAAGATTACTATGTGATTCACTCGTCATTGCAACAAAATACATATGCCGTCATCCAACTGCAACTATGTCTAATAATCCACCCTCCGAATATCATTCGAACAAATGTTGGGTATCAAGTTGCAACCAACATATTATCGCCATAAGAAAAGTGTGTAATGTAAACAATGTAAACTAGGTAAACACCGTTGTTTTCTCCCTAATTGCAACAAAACATCCTCCATCCGTCACATTTTTGTCACTCGAGCACAGATGCAAAGGAGGCATGAACCCACTATCGAGCATAAATACTCCCTCTTGGAGTTACTAGCATGTACTTGGCTAGAGCATCTACTAATAACGGAGAGCATGCAAGATTATAAATAACATATGCATGAAGATAACATGATAGATTGCTAATCAGAAGACATAGCATTCCACACTCATCTGATCCCAGCAAACACAACATGTAGCATTGCATAAAGATGACCTCGATCATGTGAGGCAGCTCACGAGATCTAAACATGAGGTACAAAGTGGAGAGAACAACCATCTAGCTACTGCTATGGACCCGTAGTCCAGGGATGAACTACTCACGCATCACTTCGGAGGAGGGCATAGTGGTGTAGACCCCTCCGGTGATGAATTCCTCTCCCGGCAGGGTGCCGGGTCTCTTCGGGACTCCGTGGAATCTTCGGGAATTCTAAGACTTCCGGGCTTCGAATTTTCCAATTCCGAGAATATTTCTAGAACAAGTTTTTCTAAAAGTAAAAAACAACAGAAACAGGGAACTGGCTCTATGGCATCTTGTCAATAGGTTAGTTCGGAAAATTGATAAAAATGACATAAAGTGTATAGCAAACATGTGGGAAACGATAAGAAAACAACATGGAACATCAGAAATTAAGGATACGTTTATCACGTATCAACATCCCCAAGATTAGTTCCTACTCGTCCTCGAGTAGGTAAACGATAAAAACACATAATTTCTGAGGTGACATGCTACCAACATAAACTTGATCATAAATAATGTAAAAGCACAAGTAAGCTGAGATCATAGAACTTAAACACAATCATGATAAATACAATTTTAATAATAAAGCATAGCAATCTCCTTGCATCATGAGAAGTAACACAAATAAAAGATCATGAATAACAATGCAACAAAATATATACATTTGTTTCAAGTATAGAGAAAACATGTCAAAGTGATATTTCGCTTGTCCTTAAGAGTGGGGCAAAACATAAATGTCAGGACACCTTCAAAGTTCATGAGCAATAATAGAACAAATAATTAGGGAACAAGCAATAACACATCATGAATAAATTAATAATGTTTCTGGGACAAAAGCACATATAACTCAGAATGGCAACTATACTCTCTCAACCGTGCATAAAGTTAGAAGATGGAGACTCAACATAAAAGTAAAAGAAAGGCCCTTCGCAGAGGGAAGTATGGATCACTCATGTGCTAGAGCTTTTATTTTATTAAACAGAGATGTAAAAAGCTTGACACTCCTCCCAACCATCTGACACAAACCATAAATAACCGAATCCTCGGGTGCCTGCCAACAATCACATACCGTGGAGGAGTGTCTATTTTAAGAGAGGTGTATGCTTATGTCAACGAATGGTAAACAGAAAATACAGTACATCACAAGACAACTAGACTTCACAAGAGCGGCTCCCATAGAAGGACGCATCTAGGTAGAAGGTCATCCCTCTTTCTCTTTTGTTTACACAATTATGCTTTGACTGGTAAATCAGGGGCCAAAATAGTGAAGAGAATTTGTGTTATTAATTTGGGGCTGGGCACCCCACTGCCAGCTCTTCTATCATTTGATAAGGGAATGAAGCCACTAGTCTAGGGTGTGAAAGTCCAATCAACAAGTGAGATAAAATTCTCTACTTACGTCCTCATGATCTAAAACAGGAGTAATTTTGAAAGTTTTAAAGGTAACACATGAGTAATTTACTTTGGAGTGGCGGTTAATTACCACATGTAGGTAGGTATGCTGGAAAAAATGGGAAAACTTTGGTTTTTGGGAGTTGGATGCACGAGAAGATCTCATATTCAATACAGGTGGAGGCTAGCAAAAGAATGGGAGCGACAAATCAAGAGAGCATAAAAACCATAATCTTGCATAGCGACATAAACATCAATAATCAAAGCATAAGTGGTACCACAAGTTCAAAAACTAAATGATCATGGAGGCTATTAGTGACTGGTTCATAGTCATGAACATGGTGTGAGCATGCTCCAAGTCAACCAAATAAAACATTCGAAAGAGAATACCAAAAAATTTATGCTTCCTTATGACAAGAAGAGCTCAAGAATCTTTCAATGGCACATTAAACACTCTCAGCTATTTGAGGCTAATCATGATACTAAATAACCACAAGGCTTTAGAACTAAAATAACATCTAGCATGATATGAAAAAGTCTAGCCACAGTCTATACAAGCTTCTACTTGCACCGTTAAAAATTCTACCTCAAGCAACATTTTATTATCCCAACAAGCACCATACAAAACATGCTTTAACAAAAACTATCTAAATGCTACAGCAAGCAAACATGAGAGGACTCACATAACACTACTAAAACTAACAACTCTCAATAAGGGATGCAATGAAAACAAGAGTTAAACATGAATTTTTGCAGTACCTAGAAGTAAAACTAAGAATACTATCATAGTAAGTATTCAAACGAAAAAGCGGAGAGTGTCTATCTCCCACACAAAGAATGCAAGGGTCCAACTATATTATTTCAGAAATGAAAAAAAACAGACGCTCCAAGTAAACTTCATATGATGTGACCGAATAAAAAAATAGTTTCACAAGAAGTGACCTAATAGATAGTTGATGAAGAAGGGGATGCCTTGGGAATCCCCAAGCTTAGATGCTTGAGTCTTCTAAAAATATGCTTGGATGAACCACGGGGGCATCCCCAAGCTTTGACCTTGCACTCTTTTTTATCACATATATCACCCTCTTCTCTTGACCCTTGAAAACTTCCTTCACACCACACTCAAACAGTAATTCGCATTAGAGAGTTAGTGCAACAATGAAAAATCCATTAGTTCTGTATGGAACAAGTGCTATGGATACTTTTAAACATTAACTACAGCCACTGATGTTTTGTGAAGCAAAGAAATCCACTTGACATCGTAAAAGAGCAAATGCAAGAAAATGGGCAGAATTTGTCAAAACCACAACAGTCTGTAAAGACGAATTTTTTTGAGGCACTTACGTTTCTAAGATCGAAAAACTTAAAGAACAAAAAAGTTGCGGAATTGGCCAAAGAATAAGCACAAGAATATTCATGTCATTCTGATGTTTCTATGATTTATACGATTTTTTACGGTGGAAAACAGAAATCTGTTTCCTGTGTAGAAATCCGAAAACCAACTCCAACTTTCGTCAGAATCCTTACTTGGCACTACTAAAACATGAAAATAAAGATACAAAGGAGTTTATACAGAAGTATACAACCCCTTGACTCAAAGAAAACGGAGAAAAACAAAGAAAAAAAAAACCATGGGTTTTCTCCCAATAAGTGCTTTTCTTTAATGCCTTTTAGCTAGGCCCAAAAAAGTGGAATCAAGTATTTTCAAGTGAAGAAGCATCCAAATTGTAACTTGTTCGAATAATGGAATCAAAAGGCAACTTCATTCTCTTTCTAGGAAAGTGCTCCATACCTTTCTTGAGTGGGAACTGAAATTTAATATTCCCCTCTTTCATATCAATAACAGAACCAACAGTTCTAAGAAAAGGTCTTCCCAAAACAATTGGACAAGAAACATTGCATTCAATATTCAAAACAACAAAATCAACAGGGAAAATATTATTATTAACCATGATAAGAAAATCATCAACTCTCCCCAAAGGTTTCTTTCTAACATTATCAATAAGACGGATGTCCAAATAACAAGGTTCCAATGGTGGTAAATCAAGAATATCATAGAGTTTGTTGGGCATAACAGAGATACTAGCACCAAGATCACATAGAGCATTGCAATCAAAATCATTCACTTTCATTTTAATAATAGGTTCCCAACCATCATCTAGCTTCCTAGGGATAGAGGATTCACATCTTAATTCATCCTCTCTAATTTGCATGAGAGCATTTGTAATATGTTTTGTGAAAGCCATATTCATAACACTAGCATTAGGACAACTAGCAATATTTTGTAAGAACTTAATCAATTTAGTTATGTTGCAATAATCAAAATCAATACCACTTTTATCAAAGATAATGGGACCATTGTCTCCCATATTTCTAATGGAACTTTTATCAGGAAATTTTTAGCAGTTTTGCATTTTTAATAGCAGAAGTGGGAGTATTTCCAACACCAATTACTTTACCATTGATAGTATAAGGTTTTCTAGCATGAGAAGCTTCAGTTTTACTAGTGGTGGTAATGGTGCAAACATTAGCTATATTATTATTTCTAGTTATTTCACCTTCTCCTTCCCATCTAGCATGCAATTCAGCTAACACTCTAACATTATCAACAATTCGAATTTGGATGGAATTCAAAGTTTTGGTTTCTTTAACATCATGAGGCATAACCTTTAGTTTCAGAAAATCAACATCAAGAGCAAGGCTATCAATTTTAGAAGCAAGAACATCAATTTTTCCAAACTTTTCCTCAACAGATTTATTAAAAGCAGTTTGTGTACTAATAAATTTTTTAAGCATGTTCTCAAAATCAGAGGGTACAATTTTATTGTTGTTGTAGGAATTACCATAAGAATTACCATAATCAATGCTATTATTGGGAGGATATGGCCTATAATTGTTGCTACCAAAATTATTCCTATAAGCATTGCTGTTGAAATTATTATTTTTAATGAAGTTCACATCAACATGATCTTCTTGAGCCACCCAAGAGGCTAAAGGAACATTATTTGGATCAATAGGAGCATGACCATTCACAAGCATAAACATAATAGCATCAAGTCTTTCATTCAAAGAGAAGGTTTCTTCAATAGAATTTACCTTCTTACCAATTCTAGCTCTCTCAGTGTGCCACTCAGAATAATTTGACATCATATCATCAAGAAGCTTTGTTTCTGCCACCAAGGTCATGGACATAAAGGTTCCTACAGCAGCTGAATCCAGAAGGTTTCTTGAAGAAAAATTTAGACCTACATAAAAGGTTGGGATGATCATCCAAGTAGTTAGTCCATGAGTGGGACAATTCTTTACGAAGCTTTAGCAACATGCTCATTATCAAGTTGCTGAAAATTCATAATGCTACTTCTTAAAGATATAATCTTAGCAGGAGGATAATATTTTCCAATGAAAGCATCTTTACACTTAGTCCATGAATCAATACTATTTCTAGGAAAAAACAGCAACCATTCTTTAGCTCTTCCTCTCAAAGAGAAAGGAAACCATTTAAGTTTAATAATATCTCCATCTACATCTTTATATTTTTGCATCTCACATAGTTCAACAAAATTATTAAGATGGGCAGCAGCATCATCAGTACTAACACCAGAAAATTGCTCTCTCATAACAAGGTTTAACAGGGCAGGCTTTATCTCATAAAAATCATCATTAGGAGCAGGTGGAGCAATAGGTGTGCTAACGAAATCATTTTTGTTGGCGCTAGTAAAGTCACACAACTTAGTGTTCTCACGAGTACTCATTTTAACAAGGCTAAAAACAGGAATAAAACTCAGCTAGAATATGAACTAATTTTTTTTGTGTTTTCGAAAAAGAGAAGCAAAAAACACAAAATAAAATAAACTAAGCAAAATAAAAACAAAATGAAGAGATTGGAAGTGAGAGACTCCCCTTGCAGAAATTCTCTCTCCCCCCCCCCCCGACAACGGCGCCAGAAAAGTGGTTGATGCGTGTGAACACACGTTCGTTGGGAGACCCCAAGAGGAAGGTATGAAGAGTGCAGCTGCAAGTTTCCCTAAGAAAGAAACCAAGGTTGATTCGACCAGTAGGAGGAAGGAGTAACTTCAGAAGGTTGATGCAGCGGAGATGGCAGGGCGCACGACCGGTTCAACGGCAACGTGGAACCTACACAACACAATCAAATCACTTTGCCCCCAAGAAGCAGTGAGGTTGTCAATCTAACCGGTTTTGCTGAACACAAAGAGGTTAAACTTATGGTGTGGAAAATAGTAGGAAAACTATAGGAACAGTATGAAAGCAGTATGAAAGCAGTAGGTGTTTAATCATTATGAGGAAAATGGGCCGGGGTCCACAGTTCACTAGTGGTGTCTCTCCAAGAAAGATAAATAACATGTGTGGTGAACAAATTATAGCTAGGCAATTGACAGAAATGAAGGACCACCATAGTGCATATGCAAGATATAAAGATTACTATGTGATTCATTTGGGAATTACAACAAAATACATAGACCGTGATCCAATTGCATCTATGTCTAATAATCCACCCTCCGAATATCATCCGAACAAACGTTGGGTATTAAGTTGCTAGCAACAGATTATCGCCGTAAGCAAAGTGTGTAATGTACACAATGTAAACTAGGTAAACACCGTTGTTTTCTCCCTAATGACAACAACACATCCTCCATCCGTCACATTTCTGTCACTCGAGCACAGATGCAAAGGAGGCATGAACCCACTATCAAGCATAAATACTCCCTCTTGGTGTTACTAGCATCTACTTGGCCAGAGAATCTACTAATAACGAAGAGCATGCAAGATCATAAATAACATATGCATGAGGATAACATGATATATTGATAACCAGAAGACATAGCATTCAATAATCATCGGATCCAGCAAACACCACATGTATCATTACATAAAGATGATCTCGATCATGTGAGGAAGCTCACGAGATCTAGACATGAGGTACAAAGTGGAGAGAACAACCATCTAGCTACTGCTATTGACCCGTAGTCCAAGGATGACCTACTCACGCATCACTCCGGAGGCGGGCATGGTGGCGTAGACCCCTCCGGTGGTGAATTTCCCTCCCGGCAGGGTACCGGGCAGAGCTCCAGAACCCTCCCGATCTCGGGTTGACGATGACGGTGGCCTCTGGTGTTTTTTGGGACGAAGTGGGATATCTTTAGGGTTTACGTCTCGGGGGGTCTAATTAGGCGAAAGGGCAAAGTCGTTGGTGGCCGGGGGGCACACAACCCCAGGGCGCAGCCGGGGGCGCCGCCCTTTGGTGTGGCCCCCTTAAGCCCCCCCCCTCCGGGTCTCTTCGGGACTCCATGGAACCTTCGGGAATTCTAAGACTTCCGGGCTTCAAATTTTCCAATTCCGAGAATATTTCTAGAACAACTTTTCTGTAACTAAAAACAACAGAAAACAGGGAACTGTCTCTATGGCATCTTATCCATAGGTTAGTCCGGAAAATCAATAAAAATGACATAAAGTGTATAGCAAACATGTGGGAAACTATAAGAAAACAACATGGAACATCAAAAATTAAGGATATGTTTATGGCGTATCAAGAGCACAGCAGTAAGTTTCCCTCGGAAAGAAACCAAGGTTGAATCGACTAGTAGGAGAAAGGGGCAACTTCCAAAGTTGAAGCAGGTGAAATGGCAGGGAGCACTACCGGGTCAGCAGCAACATAGAACCTACACGCACAATCAATTCACTTTGCCCCAATGAAGTAGTGAGGTTGTCAATCTCACCGGTTTTGCTGAACACAAAGAGGTTAAACGTATGGTGTGGAAAATAGTATGAGAACAGTATGAAAACAACAGTAGCAGTGTGAAAACAGTCGAAGCAGTGTGTGCATTATCAGTATGTGAAAATGGACCGGGGTACAGTTCACTAGTGGTGTCTCTCCATAAAAGATAGCCAACATGCGTGGTGAACAAATTACAGCTGGGCAATTGATAGATAAAGAAACATGCATGACATGACGATTAATATGAGATTCATCCGGGCATTACAACAAAATACATAGACTGTCATCCAACTGCATCTATGTCTAATAATCCACCCTCCGAATATCATCCGAATAAATGTAGGGTATTAAGTTGCAAGCAACAGATTATCGCAGTAAGCAAAGTGTGTAATGTAAACAATTTAAACGAAGTAAACATCGTTGTTTTCTCCCTAATGGCAACAACACATCCCCCATTCGTAATGTTTCTGACACTCGAGCATAGATGCAAAGGAGGCATGAACCCACTATCGAGCATCTACTTGGCGAGAGCATCTACTAATAACGGAGAGCATGCAAGATCATAAATAACATACACATGAAGATAACATGATTGATTCATAATCAAGAGACATAACATTAAATAATCATTGGATACCAGCAAACACAACATGTAGCATTACAATAAGAGGATCTCGATCATGTGAGGCAGCTCACGAGATCCATACATGAGGCATAAGAGGATAGGACAACCATCAAGCTACTGCTATGGACCTGTAGTCCAAGGATGAACTACTCACGCATCACTCCGAAAGCGGGCATAGTGGTGTAGAGCCCTCCGATGATGATCCCCTCTAGGCAGGGTGTCGGGGAGAACTCCAGAACCCTCTCGATCTCGGGTTGACGATGACGGCGGCCTCGGGTGTTTTCGTGGAAAATTGGTATCTTTTTAGGGTTCACGCATCAGGGGAATAAATAGGAGAAAGGGCGACAGCGGTGGGCGCCCGAGGGGCCCACACCACCCCAGGCATGCCGCCCAATGGTGTGGCCCCCCTCCGGGCGTCTTCGGGACTTCGTGGAACCTTCGGGAATTCAAAGACTTCCGGGCTTCGAATTTTCCAAATCCGAGAATATTTCCAAAACAACTTTTGTGAAACTAAAAACAACAGAAAACAAGAACTGGATCCGTGGCATCTTGTCAATAGGTCAGTCCCGTGAAATCGATAAAAATTACATAAAGTGCATGGAAAACATGTAGCATATGGCATCAAAACAACATGGAACATCAGAAATTAAGGATACATTTATGATATATCAACATCCCCAAGCTTAGTTCCTACTCGTCCTCGAGTAGGTAAACAATAAAAACACATAATTTCCGAGGTGACATCCTACCAACATAAACTTTATCATCTAAATTGTAAAAGTAGAAGCATAGCTGCGATCATAGAACTTTAACACGAGCATGATAAATATAATACTAACAATAAAAGATAGCAATCACTTTGCATCATTAGAAGTAACACAAACAAAAGATCATGAATAATAATGCACTCGAAAGCTATACGTTTGTTTCAAACATAGAGATAACATAACAAAGTGATATTTCGCTTGTCCTTAAGAGTGGGGCAAAACATAAATGCTAGGACACATCATGAATCAATTAATAATGTTTTTGGGACAAATGCACATTAAAATCAGAATGGCAACTATGCTCTCTCAATTGTGCAGAAAGTTAGAAGATGGAGACTCAACATAAAAGTAAAAGAAAGACCCTTCGCAGAGGGAAGCAGGGATTAACTCATGTGCTAGAGCTTTTATTTTATTAAACAGAGGTTTTTAAAAATTTTGTTAGAGAGGTGTATGCTTATGTCAACGAATAGTAAATAGAAAATACAGTACGTCACAATCCAACTAGACTTCACAAGAGCGGCTCCCATAGAAGGACGCATCTGGGTAGAAGGTCATCCCTCTTTCTCTTTTGTTTACACGATTATGCTTTGACTAATAAATGAGGGGGGAAATAGTGAATAAAATTGGTTGTATTAATTTGAGGCTGGGCACCCCACTGCCAGATCTTCTATCAATTGGATAAGCGGATGAAGCCACTATTCCAGGGTGTAAAAGTCCAATCAACAAGTGAGATAAAGATTCTTTATTTACGTCCTCATGAGCTAAAATAGGAGCACAAAACATGAGTAATTTTTAAGGTTTTAAAGGTAACACATAGGCAATTTACTTTGGAATGGCAGTTAAATACCACATGTAGGTAGGGATGGTGGACACATTTGGCAAACTTTGGTTTTTGGGAGTTGGATGCATGAGTAGAGCTTATACTCAGTACAGGTGGAGGCTAGCAAAAGACTGGGATCAACAATCAAGAGAGCAATAATGGCCATAATCATGCATAGCGACAAAAACATCATTAATCAAAGCATAAGTGGTACTACAAGTTCAAAAACTAAATTATCATAGAGGCTATGAGTGACTGGTTTGTAGTCATAAACATGGTGTAAGCATGCACTAAGTCAACCAATAAAACATTCAAAGGAGAACACCACAAATTTATGCTTCAAAATGACAAGAACAACTCATGACTCTTTCTAAGGCACATTAAACACTCTCGGCTATTTGATACAAATCATGCTACAAAAATAATCACTAGGCTTTAGAATTCAAATAACATCTATCATGACATGAAAAATTCTAGCCACAGTCTATACAAGCTTCTATTTACACCGTTATAAGCACGAAAACTGTACTACTGCTTTCCAACACCAAGCATTTCATAATAAACAAAAACTATCCAAGAGATACAACAATGAAACAAGATATTACTAAGACAACTCTACTAAAACTAATAGCTCCGAATAAGATATGCAAGAAAAACAGGGGCTAAACAGGAATTTTGCAGCAGCTAGAAGAAAACTAAGAATACGAGCATAACGAGTATTGAAACAAAAAAGCGGAGCGTGTCTCTCTCCCACACAAAGAGTGCTAGATTCCAACAAAATTATTTCAGAAAGGAAAACAAAAGAAAACAAAGGAAAACAAAATAAAAACAAACAGACGCTCCAAGTAAATTACATATGATTCGACCGATTAAAAATATAGTTTCACTAGAAGTGACCTGATAAATTGTTGATGAACAAGGGAATGCCTTGGGCATCCCCAAGCTTAGATGCTTGAGTCTTCTTATAATTTGCGGGGGCGAACCACTGGGGCATCCCCAAGCTTTGACCTTGCAGTCTTCTTGATCACATTATATCACCCTCTTCTCTTGACCCTTGAAAACTTCCTTCACACCACACTCAAAGTAATTCACATTAGAGGGTTAGTGCAACAATCAAAAATCCATGGGTTCTGCATGGGTAAAAGTTCTATTGATACTTATAAACATTAGCTACAGCCACTGATGTTTCGTCAAGCAAAGAAATCCACTTGACATCGTAAAAGAGCAAATGCAAGAAAAATAGCAGAATCTTCCAAAACCAGAACAGTCTGTAAAGACGAATTTTTTCGGGGCACTTACGTTTCTCAAACCGAAAACCATAAAGAACGAAACAATTACGGAATTAGCTGAGGAATAAGCAAAAAAGGTTTGAGGTCATTTTCATCTTTCTGGAATTTACACGATTTTTTATGATGGACAGCAGAAATCTTTTTCCTTCGCAGAAATCCAAAACCAACTCCAACTTTCGCTAGAAACTTTACTTGGCACAACTAAAAAATGAAAATAAATATACAAATAAGTTGCTACATAATTTTGCAACCCCTTGACTCAAAGAAAATAGAGAAAAACAGATCAAAAATAAAACCATGGGTTATGTCCCAAGAAGTGCTTTTCTTTAACGTCTTTTAGATAGGCCCAGAAAAATGGAATGAAGGATTTCAAGTGAGGAAGAATTAAGAAGAAAATATAAAACAAATTTAAGTCTAACCCACTTCCGATGCATAGGAATCTTGTAAATTAATAAATTAAAGAAGCTCAAGTTAGAAATCATGGGAAGGTAGAACAAGATAAATTTTCAAAACTTTCAACAGCAGTATGTTTCCCTTATAAAGAAACCAAGGTTGAATCGACTAGTAGGAGAAAGGAGCAACTTCTGAAGGTTGAAGCAGCTGAGATGGCAGAGTGCAGTACCGGTTCAGAAGCAACGTGGAATCTACACAACACAATCAATTCACTTTGCCCCAACGAAGCAGTGAGGTTGTCAATCTCACCGGTTTTGCTGAACACAAAGAGGTTAAACATATGGTGTGGAAAATAGTATGAGAACAGTATGAAAACATCAGTAACAGTATGAAAACAGTGGAAGCAGTGTGTGTACTATCAGTATGTGAAAATGGACCGGGGTCCACAATTCACTAGTGGTGTCTCTCCATAAAAGATAGCTAACATGCGTGGTGAACAAATTACAACAGGGCAATTGATAGATAAAGAAAAATGCATGACATGATGATTACTATGAGATTCATGCGGCTATTACATCAAAATACATAGGCCGTCATCCAGCTACATCTATGTTGGGTATTAAGTTGCAAGCAACAGATTGTCGAGTAAGCAAAGTGTGTAATGTAAACAATGTAAACGAAGTAAACATCGTTGTTTTCTTCCTAATGGCAAGATCACATCCTCCATCTGTCACGTTTCTGTCACTCGGACACAGATGCAAAGGAGGCATGAACTCTCTATCGATCATAAATACTCCCTCTTAGAGTCACTAGCATGTACTTGGCCACAGCATATACTAACAACGGAGAGCATGAAGATCATAAATAACATACACATGAAGATAACATGATAGATTGTTAATCAAGAGACATAGCATTCAATAATCATCGGATCCCAGCAAACACAACATGTAGCATTACAATAAGATGATATCGATTATGTGAGGCGGATCACGAGATCTAAACATGAGGCATAAAGAGGAGAGGACAACCATCTAGCTACTGCTATGGACCCGTAGTGCAAGGATGAACTACTCACGCATCACTCTGGAGGCGGGCATGGTGGTGTAGAGCCCTCCGGTGATGATTTTTCCTCCCGGCAGGGTGCCGGGGAGAACTCTAGAACCCTCCCAATCTCGTGTTGACGATAACAACGGCATTGGGTGTTTTTCGTGGAAAATTGGTATCTTTTTAGGTTTCACACACCGGGGGAATAAATAGGCGAAAGGGCGATGGCGGTGGCGCTCGAGGGGCCACACCATCCCAAGCGCGGCGGGGGGGGGGGGGTGGGCTCCGCCCTATGGTGTGGCCCCCTGTGGCCTTCCTCCGGGCCTCTTCGGGGCTCCTTGGAACTTTCAGGAATTCTAAGACTTCCGGGCTTCGAATTTTCCAATTCCGAGAATATTTCGAGAACAACTTTTCTGAAACAAAAAACAACAGAAAACAGGAACTGGCTCTATGGCATCTTGTCAATAGGTTAGTCCTGGGAAATCGATATAAATGACAAAAACTGTAAAAAAAAACATGTAGCATATGGCATGAAAACAACATGGAACATCAGAAATTAAGGATACTTTTATGACGTATCATGTGGGCACGTTGATGAACTTCGACGATGCCACCAGCATGGAGCAAGCGGTGGCCCTGGCGCCGGCGCCGCCACTCATCACCGAGCGCGACCACCTTCGCCACCGCCACGAGCGTGGCTTGGGCTCTTTGGCGAGAGCGATGGGCGCACATTCTAGGTATGATGTTCGCTCCACCCATGTGAATCCACGGAGGAGGAGGAGTACTCGGGCATCAAGGTCGCTGAGGGGGCAGAGCGGTGCGCGGAGTGCGAAGAAGAAGTAGGGGAGCGAAGGGCGGCCAAGGCCGCAACACAAGTGGAACTGACCTCCATCGGCGGAGACACGTCTGACTCCGACGAGTACTTCGAGTTCAGTTCGGACGATGACGACGCCAACCCCGACTTGTATTTAGTTTAAGTTAAGTTTAAGTTCAATTTCGTATGTGCCGATCGAATTATGGTTAAAGTTTGTATATAGTTTAATTTTTTTTCATTATGTTCATTTTTTTTCCAGTGCACCAATTTAGTGCTTCTGTGCTACGAACCAATGCCATCGCATGCTAATTTAGCGATGCTGCTAGAGACATCGTCGATGCTGCGCGCTAAACGGTATAACCACGCACTGCAACCTCTATATACAACGCCAAAGTATTGTGTGACTGCTGGAGATGCTCTTACACCTTTAGCAACATCTCCTTATACTTTTCATGTCGTTTTTGTGCCAAGAATAACCTCTATTTGAATGAAAGTGCAACTTGCTGTTTTCTGTCCAGATTTTTGCGCTTGACCAAAAAACTTAGTCCTCTTAGTAAAAATGCAAGGAATTTTTGATATTTTCTGGGAACCTGTCCCGGGTTGTTATATAACCTTCATTAGTTTTGCATGTTTTGATTTGAGCTACAGAAGTGCCTCGAAAAAATTCATCTTTTCAGTTGTTTTGTTTTGACATATTTCTGGCAATATTAGCATTTGCTTCTTAATCTTTTTCTTTTGTGTTCTTTCGGGAGGAAGAGCCTTAAAATAAGTTGTGAAAGTAGCTAATATTTTAAATAGATTGCTTTTCTTGTGTTGAAACTGAACCAAGTGGATTTATTATTTTGATGCACTAATGTTGCTAATGAACATTGTGAGAAGTTTTAGGTGGAGGAAGTTTTCAAGTGTAGGGAGAGAAGGATGATATGCGAAGATGAAGGATGGACAAGAGCTCAATCTTGGGGATACCCATGTCACCCCGAGACATACCCAAGAAGTATAAGCGTCAAAGCTTGGGGATTCCCAAGGAATCCCCTTCGTCATTAGAAAAAGGTTTCTTTAAAACCCTATATTTTTATTCCTTCATATGATATGTGTTATTCTTGGACAATCATCTAATTTTCCTTTCAGTTTTGTTTTATTTTCTTGCTGTAATAAATGGTTGGATTCTAGGATTTTAGTTTGCAGAGAGACACACTCCGTTTTCATTGTGTAGAACATACTAGTTTCACTCTTTTTGTTCTGTGAGTGTTCAATTTTGCTAGTACTGCGTTTAGCTCTTGTTTTTCACTCAAATTTTGTTCAGATCTTGTTGGTTTGATTCACTTATATTTTATTATCTCTCTAGTATTTTATGATTATTTGCTTTGAGGGTTGATTCAAATAAGTTGATTGGTGCTGGCTAAGAGTAAAATATTTCATGCTTATAGTGGTGCAATAGGAAGCTTATTTTGACTGTGGCTTAGACTTTGACATATCTGTTAGATGTTATTTTAATTGTGTGCTTAGTAGAATATGATGTATCATGATTATTCTCAAATAACGGAGAGTGCTTAATGTTCCATTCAAATTAAGTCATGTGTTTTTTTATCATATTGAAGAATGGCATTGTGGTATTCTCCTTTAATGATTCTTTTGGGTTTACTTGGCGCATTCTCACACCATGTTATGACTACAAACCAGTCACCTTTAGCCTTGATGATAATTTAGCTTTTGACTTGTAATATCACTTCATGCTTTGATTAATAATATTTTGTCTATGCATGGTTATGGCCGTTATTGCTCTCTTAGCTGGCCGCTCCTAGTGTCTTGCTAGCCTTCACTCTGAACTGAGTATGAGCTCTGCTCATAAATGAACTCCCAAAAACCAAAGTTATTCCAATGTGTCCACCATACCTACATATTTGTGGTATTTCACTACCACTCCAAGTAAATTTCTTGTGTGCTACCTTTAATCCTTCAAAATTATTATACCTGTTTTGTGTTCCTGTTTTAACTCATGAGGAAGTAGTTCAAATTTTATCATGTCTTATGTCAAGCACGGTTATTCTCCCTTATTTCACCCGATGAGTATGGAATATGTGCTCATCTAAATTTACAGAGAGATGGTGCCAAATAATATGAACTCAAATAATATAAAAAGGCACTTACCCATGGATTGATGATTGTTGGTGGGCACCCGTGAATACGGCTGGCCATGGTATGTGTAAGATAAGGTGGGGGAAGTGCCAACCATAAGAAAACATGCTAATGGAAATCGCTCTCAAAAGTCTAAACACTTTGCTTGACATAGGTTATGATAATTTTTTCATTACCATTCGTTGACATAGACATACACCTCTCTCAAAATTATATTTTCAATACCTCTATTTCATTAAATAAAAAGTTCTACAACATGAGTAATCCATGCTTCCTTCTGCGAATGATCTTTCTTTTAATTTAACGTTGAGTCTTCACCTTTTTACTTTAAGCACCAGTTAAGAGAGCATAGTTTTCATTCTGAGTATAATGTGCATACTTCTAAAATTTATTATTGATTGATTCATGATTATGGTATTGCTTGCTCTCAAATTACTTGTATCTAGCCACCACTTGAACTTTGAAGGTGTCCTAGCATTTATGTTTTGCTATTCTACGAAGGACATGTTAGATACCACTTTATTATGTTTTTCTTTATGATTGAAGCAAACATATCACTTTCAATGCATTATTGCTCATTGTTATTTATTTTTGTTACTTTTCATGTGCAACATAGTTGCTAAGTTTACATTAGTTCAAATAATATTTATCGTGCCTTTGTTTAAAGTGCTTGATATGAGCTTAGAATGCTTTTACATAGTTAATGATCAAGTTTTTGTTGGCTACATGTCACCTCAAATATTGTTTGTTATCACTTACCTAATCGAGGACGAGAAGGAGTTAAGCTTGGGGATGCTGATGCATTCCAAACATATCTATAATTTTTTATGATCCATGCTTGTTTTCTACATGTTCTCCCTATGTTATTCCATGTTTTCTATCATTTATTGGAATAACGTATTAACAAGAAGCCTAGTGCCATTTTATGTTTGTTTTGTTTGTGAATTGCATAAACGTTTCAAAAAATGAAACTGCTCGGAATTGGATGAAAATTTAGAAGGATTTATTATTCACCGGAAGACTCCAGAAGCCAGAAGGGAGCCATGGGGCCGTCAGGCGCCCCCAGGAGCCGGTAGGGGGGCCTGCGTCTAGGGCCCACGTGGGGACCTTGATCACCACCTCCCATCACCTCTTCGCCTATAGAATCACTCTTGACCTAATTCAGGAGGATACTAGAGGATTTTTCCTGAAACGCATCTGAGGTCCGTCGGCATCTTGGCACTCTGCTAGACAGGGAAGTGCCTCTGGAGCCATCTTCATCGACGTTGCTGCCTCCCCCGATGATGCGGGAGTAGTCCCTCCTCGGGGCCGAAGGCTCGTGCTAGTAGATATGTGGTTATCTATCTCTCTGTCTCCCTCTCTCATGATGTGATCTTGATTGTGATCGTGTAGTATGTTATCATTGTTGAATCTACGATGTTTCCCCTTCATTATGTAATGTATAAGATGTACTCAATTGGTTTTAACTAGTATAATTCTCCGCAGTCACTTTTTTGCGATGCCATGGTGACAGTGCAAGTGCCGTGTCTGACTCATTGGACCTTGAATTAGAGGGATACTTATCAGGAAGTTGTTCTTACTATGTTGGATTGAATTAGAATCATGAGGTTTTTTATGCTTGTGTTTAGTATAATCTCTATAGTGCCAAGGTGACAGTGCGGGTGTTGTGGATTGATTAGAAATCTATTGTTCAACAGATAGGTATTGGTGTTTATTAGTAACTATCATTGGATGCTCGAAGTTACAGGGTTGGGGTGTTCATTGACAGGAACATGAACTTAAATTGTGCTTATGTAGCCCTACACGATTCTCATTCTACTCTATTCACGAGGGACAATTTCCGAGCTATGTCTTTCATGCATGTTGTTAGAGGAAGAATCATATGTTTAATTAGGTTAAGGTTGATGAGAGTTACCACTAGTGAAATTATGATCCATAGGACTTGTTTCCCGCCATTGCTATATCATTTTCTTTTAGTTTTAGTACTTCTTTGCTTACAACCATTTTACTACAGATTTACGAAACCATGTTTTCCCATCCATATTACCCATATTTTATCATCTCTTCAATGAACTAGTGCACCTATACAACTGAGAGTTGTATTAGCTGTGTTGAGGACACAAGAGAATCATCACATCACCACTCCATCCACTGTTCTATCACACCTTTTGTTTCTAATATATTTTGTTAAGTGCTTCTCATGTGTGGCTGAATTGACAACTCAACTGCTAAGGCTTATAGGTAATCTATGGCTCCCTTGTGTCGGATAAATAAATTGGGTTATACTTACCCTCGAAAACTATCACGACCCCCTACAGTTGTGGGTTATCATCTCCTTTCTCATCATTGCCATGATCGGGTTTAGGATGGCTGGCTAGCTACAAAATAGTGTTAGGTAAAGCATCTCAAAATTCTAAACTTTGAGACTATACCACACCATGTTAGTTGCAAAACAGAGTTATACATCCCATTTTGTTCTTTTAGCATGGATGTGGAATCTACGAAACAAATTGCTAAGTAACCTGCTCTTCCATATGGCATGATTATTCACGTTTCTAGATTGACATTACGGGGTGATTGAAACACGGACAGTACGAAAACATCTATAGCCTCAATGTGAACTTATTCATAACCATGACACCCCCCCTGTGTGGATCCAATCCACATGCCCCTTCCAGAATGCTATTTACGAGACCAACTGTAAAGAGAACCAAAGCTACTGAAGCACTACTTTGGACTAAACGAGACATGCCAGGGCAACTCGAATGTCCTAGGATTGCCAGAAGTTTGTAAAAATCTCAATATGCCGTCGGAAACAAATCAAAAAAATCTTGGTGGGAAGAAATCATAAAGAATCAGAATGTTGGAGAACTTCCAATGTACTTGCACAAACTTATGCAATGCCTCCACTCTCCGGTGCTCTATACTAGATCTTGTACCTACACATAGATCGCTCTGATACAACAGCTGGGTTGCGCAACGGGAATTGAAGTTTTCGCCAAACATGCTACACAACAACCAAGACCTTCTATGAAGATACAAGTGAATATAAATTCCAAGATATAGTTCTGAGATCTTGTACCAGACACCATAGTAGCGTAAGAAGTGTTGGTGACGATGTCGATGAAGCTGGTAGAAAATCATCACTCCCAAGCCTGTGGGTGAGGATGTTGCCAACTTCGCGGATCCACCACCTGGATCGAGTAGAGTAAGGGTCTCACGTGTTACCCCTCTAAGAGTATGCACACATACGTCGGGAAAAAATCTGCAGCGCTTCGCCGTCCAGGACTAGACGCCGCATATGTATATGAAGGTGGTGTTCTCAACACATGAGAGAGAGAAAGAGAGAGAGAGAGAGAGAGAGAGAGAGTAATTAGAAGGTAGGTATAATCGGGAGAGGACACCTCAAAACCCAATTAGAAGAAGATCTAATTCAATTAGAGGGGCTCCAATGAGAAGCTCTAATCAGACCCTCTAATTTTTTCTAGAGAAAGAGAAAGAGGCTTGAGATCCAATTATGTGTTTTGCTTGGAGCTTTGGGGTGCTTTATGTAGTGGGATGAGGGATAGACTTGCAAAAGGCGAGAGGAATCCTAGTTGAGGTAGGAGGGGGTTGCCGCACCATCCTCCTATCCCAACTCGGATTGGGTAAGGTGGAGTCCAACTCCAACTACCCTTTTCTTTTCTTTTTTTATCTCTCCAAAGAATTCAGGAAAATATCGGGACAATGAGTACCATTTTTGAAGCCACTAGGGCCCACCTGGCATCCCCCAATATTAGGGTCCGGCAATGAGGGGGAAATCTTCCCCCGCCCAGTACCCCCCCCCCCCACCATATGAAAGTTCCACGAAACTTCTCCGGAACCACATAACCCCTATAGATAAAATCATCGATATTATATAAAGAAGTCATAAATATATTTCCGACACCCCGGGACATCTCATGCCCCTGCACTTGCTCCGTAAAGCATGCAGCCTCAATATCTCTTTCTGAACAATTCCGAAATAAATTCTGGCAGTAATAGAAACTGTTTCTATTATTCTAGAACATCCAATGCCCTTGTTATAAATTCTCTATGATACTCTAATTTGATCCTGACCTATAGATATACACAAAAATCAGCCAAAACTTAAGTGTTTTTCCCCTACAGGTTCGATAGTGTGTGGACATGAAAAGGGAAACTCTTTACCTTTCAATAATCAATAGCGGGGCTGTGCAAACCCATATTGACTCCCACATACTGAATGAATAAACATCTGAATCTGTTGATTATTATACAATTCTCGCATTACTCACGATACCGAACTTGCCCGAGACAACTGATTCTCGTATTTCCGTGAAATAATCTCTGGTTCACTTATACCTTTGTCTTTTCTCATTATCTGGTAAGTTTGTTCTTTCTCATTACTGTATTCCGATATCCCACATGATGTTTCATCATCATGCATTGTTTTCCTAACTTATGGATATCAAGAATATCAAGTGGTCCTAGGCATGTATCTCTCTTTTTAGGGAGGAGTAATACCATCTCAGAACATCTAGGTAATATACTCCTTTAGAATTACCGAGTAGCTACCTTTTTGTTCATCTAGTTTACGGTGTGACTCTTGAGAACACCAAAGTAAATTCTCCAAAATATATTATACCGATAACCTCATGGTCAAAGGAAGAATTTTAATATAACCGTGGTGTGATATGATTCTAAGAAAAAATATGTCTTAGTGTAATATCTTAGCATATGAATCTACTTAGGAATACAAAGCCATATTGTTCTCTTCGAACAATATGCTACTCATTGATGTTGACATAAACAATGTCCATTACTAGAAAACAAAGTCATCAAACATCCAATGAATTAGTCGTAAAAGGCAGGACTAGGGTTTATTTCTATATTCATGTTACTACACGTCAGTGTGAGTTATCCTCTAAATCTCATATGCAGGAACCACGCCAGTTATAGCATAGTAATATGAACCATAATTGAAACAGATGTATAAATATTATTGCCTTTTGGGCATACATCCAACACTACCCTCCTGGTGGCCATCGGTGGTCGTCGGTCTTCCAACCTGCCAAGCACCACTTTAGCACCAGTAGTTAGGGTTTTAGGCACGTACCTGTGAAAACACCTCATAACATCCTCTATTTATATCAAGCAATGGGGCTGGGGACCGGGATCAAATAGTTGGTTAGGATGCCCTCGATCAAGGAATTTCTATTACGTATGGCGATTTCCTGAATGTTGGTTCGCGGGCTCCCCTTGATCGTTCTTTTGACTCTATCAAAACTGATACGTCAACCCAACATTCTCTCCCATGATTGTTAGGTTTAACTTCACTCGCCCATTCTTCATAGGAATACATATAAAAGTGAGGTGCTGCAACAGCCAATGAAATGCTATTGAGCCTCAACACTTACAGTACACTAGCCTATATTGAAATGGAAAACATAATACTTTGTGGGAGTTGTTCTATTCAACGGTCCTTATTGCCAGTATCAAAAAGACATTCCAATAACTCATTCCGGCAACATAGTCTTAAAATTGGGTGATAAGCCTTCACTCACGGATCCGCAAAAAAAGAAAAACATATTTATATGCTTGACGTTAATAGTTTGATCCTGGATTCTATCTTTCACGATATGGAACATATTGTCAATACTTTTGGAAAATACCATTTGACATGTTGTTACTCGCATAGAAAACGGTGTGTTTATTGTGCAGTAGGTGGTCTAGAAATGTTGTCTACCACCATAATTTTGGGAATAAAATTTCATGACATACAACCTGCTTAGTAGCCTCTTAACATGCCACAGTATTAAGTGCATTATTTCTAATGCCATCAGATTCATTATTGAGATTTTCCACGGTATAGCTCCATATGTGAGAGTGGGGTTGTAACATAACGTGGAAGCTTTAATATCCACACATCTCGCATAAAAAATTTCTAAACAACCCACGATATCGAGGTAACCAGACCTCTTACTAGTGAGAATGCAAACTTTATTTCCATGCATTTATGTACGACTTTTGGCGGCCTTCTAGTAGTCCATTCCTAGATTTGTTTGTACATTTGCCTATTATCCCGATCATAAATAGGGCACCTTCACACTTGAATACTTATATTTCTTCTAACAAATGAAGCATAAGGAACTAGCATTATCTGATCAACTCATAATGATTCCTTGAACATTAATATATCCATTTTTATTGCCCTTAACTTTAGTAGCAGGTGTGATAGAGTAATAGTGCATAATATTTTCTTTCGTACTCTATCGACGTACGTGCTCAAAATAGAACTTATACTCCTTTTGGACATATAACTTGGAGAAACTCAATACAAGCAAAGTATGACACGTCACAAAGATCCTTTATGTCAAAAATAGTTGATATAAATTTATTGGCTTACCAAAAAATATTTCGTCTTCACAAGGCAGTAAACTAACTACCCCTCGTCTTATGTTATGAGTGAACCAACACACATCTTATTACATAATTTAATTTCTTTAGGCAACATACCTTTATGTTAACTTCACTTATATGACAAAACCTAAGGTTGAGTCATACATATATTCTTAACTTAGTTAAAAAATGAGTATGTTATAATAATAGCACAAACGCCACAACAACTCACCGAGGAAAATCTATCGAGTTCCATGCATCATTAGAGCTTATTATCACACAAGCCTTTAAGACGACCTTTCACACACAATATCAATCACAGGGAAATTGTCGAGTCTCAACAGAAAATGTTGCACTAGGTATTTATTCTCAGCTTAGCTGATGCATATGAGCAAATATCTCATAGAGATATCCTTAAGATTCATGTTCATATGTTTCAGGTTCTCTGATCATCACTTTGGAAAATATATCTAAAATATTGATAACAATCATTTCAGTTCAAAACCACAATGTAACATCCCTGATTTTTGGGAAGTTCAAAAAAAAAATTAAAACTTTATGTTTTCTATTAAAGTAAACCACCAAAAACAAATAAACCTCAAAACAAAAGGTCATATTAATTGTTTTGCAATGCTACTAGAATTAATATAATCCAAATATGCCTCTCTTTTCTAAAACCCTAAATATGTTTCACCTAATCAAAGATAATCTTTCTCTTTAACAAACTTACCTCATAAAAAGTTTTCATATCAATCTTTACCTTTGAAATGTTTTCATAGCAATTGAAAACTTGAGGATTACAAAACCCTAAGAATTGTTTTCACCATCTTTAAATATTATATGAAGTTTAGAATTGTTATGTGACCACATAATGTCTTATCAAACCTTAATAATGTAAATTTTTTCTTTATAATTCCCAAATGATTGTTCTACTCCTCATTATTGATAATAATTATTTTCTCCAACTAATTGGTTATTGAAAATATATTCAAAGACAAAAGTCAACTATATCACTTTTCAACTAATGATCCAGTACCAAAATGGTTTTCACTAATTTCCTTTTTGAGAAAAGGACTTGGAAGAAACATGTTTCCAAATGGTTAAGTATCAAATTATATCTTCCTAATTATTCACTTTAATTATTATCTATTTTAAAAATGGCATAAGTGTCTATGAAGGTTTACCTTCTATTTTAAAATATATAATTATGAAACTAAGATGTAATGATTTTCAAAAATAAGTTTTCAACTTTTAGAAGGCCACTGAAATTTTATTTGACTAATAATTATATCTTGTAATTTTCTAAATTAAAAATCACATTAAATCACTATTAGGGATTTATTCAAATTTCAAAATTCAAAAATAAAAATATGTGATTTGTTTAAAAATGGTATGGTTTGAAATATATTAATATTTGAAGATTTTAGAAATTTATTTGGTGTGTTTTGGACTTATAAAACAGAAGATATAAATAAAACAGTAATAAAAGAAAAGAAAAATAAAAATAAAAGGTGACGTCACCAATGACGTCATGTCATCCCCTTCCTCTTGCCTGAAATCGCGCCCGTGACAGATGATTTGAATCGCGCTGATTTCTCGCGTTAATGGACATAAATCCTTCCCTAAAGCCCTCTATATATTGCCCCGAGTCTCCTCTCCATTTCCCCTCTGGTTTCCCCCTCCCTCTCACCACCTATCCAGAGAACGAGATCACCGGAGTTCATCATTTCTGCCGCCGTATCTCCACCATTCCGACGAGGTGAGACTTTCCCCGTGCCCGAGTCCTCGCCCATCCCTTCCTCTTGATCTCTTCCATCGAATTGATGCGCTCGGGTAATTGTTTTCACAACTGAATCGCCGGCGCCGTCCACTCCTGAGGTCACCGGAGTTGAGTCACGCGGGATCCGCACCGCGCCGTCGACAGGAGTCACCACAGTGGAAGTCGCCGTCACCATCTGCCTCCAATCTTCACGCTGGTCCTTGTCATGGTCTCCGTTGAGCTTGGAAACCACCGGAGTCCATCGTCGTTGAAACCCGAGCCCAGCGCCGTCGCGCGCCATTTTCCGGCCAGCCCCGCTGCCAGGTGAGCTCCTCTTTGCGCCCTGCACCGTTAGATCCAGATCCGGTGTCTAGGATTAGATCCCCTAATCGAAAGGGTACGTCCAATAGGATTGTGCCACGTCATCCTACGTGTTATTTTGTTAATCGTCTCCCACCGCAGCGCACAGACGGTCCAAGCCCACTTCATGTTCATCCCTGCGCGGCAATTAATCAATCTGAGCCCAGCCCGTCTCTAGAATTAATTTCCGAATAAAAATAGAATGTCAATTTTGTAGATTAGTCCCTAGAACTTTGAACCATCATAACTTTTGATCCCTTAGCCAAATTTAGCAATCTTGGAATTTTTTAAATCAAAACAATATGTAGAAACTCTTGGCACTTGCCAAATTTAAATTTGACCATTTCAAATTCATTCAATTGCAAATATGCTTTTTGATGAATTTTGGCATAATTCAAATTCTACAAATCCAAAAATTCAAATAAAATATATATATGGAACCTTAGGATGTGTACTTTCATACCCTCTGTTCCAAAATAATTTTTGAACAAATTAATTTTTAATTTAGAATTAAGTTGTCTATTTGCCTATCTTTGACATAGATATTAATTCTATAAATAATTTCAATATAGTTCCTTTTACAACATTGCTCCATTTGGTAACCTTGAACCCAAGACATCATTACCTAAACATTTTGGACACCCTTGGACCATGACCATGTGATTTTGAACAAAAACCCAACATAGTGATTCATCCATTTTACCATGTCTTAGATTTTGTTTCCATCTTTTATTTTTGATGTTATGGCTATTTGGAGTCAAGACCAAGTCCCTAGTATGTGTCAATCACATTAAGACCAACTAGTGAACCTTAAACACTAGTACCTTTGTTTTCTATCTACTTCTCCACTCCCTCATTCTTGCTTGAAGAAATCATCAAGTTAGCAAAATAGAAATCAAGACTCAAGCACAAGATGGCACTTCATTTTCAACTTGGTGGTGACATGAAGAGCTAAAAGGAAGACCATTGAAGAAATGGAAGGAAGGACTTAGACTCACAGCAACTAGAAGCAACTCAAGTAAGTACAAGTGTATGAAGAAATCCAGAAGAAAACATCTTCCTCTCTCTCTTTCTATCTTTCTTCTTATTTCATTTCTTTTCTTTCCTAATTGACTTAGTGGAATTTTGTGCCCATCCCACCTTGGACCAACTAGTGAGAAAGCCATGAAGAATCTATCAAGACCAAGATAAGAATTCATCCAAGGAAGCATGACTACTATAGAAGCAAGAAGACAAGCATGTGAAGACTTGGAGCAATCCATACAAGTTGAATATTTAGAAAGTTGGTTTTGTCCAACCATTGGCCCAAATCTACAATCCCAAGACTTTATCTTATTTTCTCTATTGTTATGAAGTTAGTTGAACCTAGTCCTACCTTAACCCCATATGGAAAGACTAACTTAGATCACTCAAATGTCCTGATGAAAATGACTAGTGTTACACATTGTTATGTGCTACTTTAGTTGAAGAAGTGATATGATCACCCTTGGTGAACTCTTGGAACTTCCTCGACAAGTATGGTTATAATAAAGTTAGATTTCTACAAACTCAATCTAGACCATCCTTACTGAACTCTTGGAAACCCCTTAACAAGTATTAAACCATTAGAGAATGAATATTTTAAACTCAAACCTTGACCTTATCCTAGCCAACTTGGTTAAACTCATTTTGCCATGATTGTTGCTTTGTATGTTTTCTTCACTTGTATGTTTGTTTGGTAGGATGTTTGTTTATATTGTTACTGTATTTTCAATGTATAGATATTATGGAGAGCAACAATCTTTTTGTGAAGAGAGTGTGATTACTTCACCAACTTCAACAAGGCAAGTAACACACCATCAACTACCCATTATTTTCTATATGCATTAGTTGATTTTTTAGTAGTATGCATGATAGGATATTTTACTAAGTTATATGATGCTATTCTATGATCCTAGTAGTGTGTAGCCATCCATTTACCTTATCCTTATATCCTTAGAACTTGATATATGCTATGCAATGTTACAAATTGTTTTTACTTGGTGTTGTGGAAAAATTATAAGTAACAACTTCACTAAACCACCTGGGTGGATTTGGTTGCATGGTTGATGAGAGCTGACTGTCACCCCGAGGGGTGTTCACTTCAGGAATGCCACCCAGGAACAAAGTGATTTTGATGCTCCCCAAGTTTAGATTGCTTCTAGTGCAGCCTTTATTCATATGGGCTTTGTCTTGGTCAACTTAGTTGAATGAACTCACCAGGCTTCCAAGTAGATGTAGCATAATTATAGGTGGAACGGGTAAGCCAAACGGTGGTGGGTTTTCTTCTGAAAGATCTCGTCTCAGTCTTCTCCTTTTCTTAATGCACTCATGGTGTATAGGATGTTTGGGCTGATTTGAGTCTGAAGGTGAAAGTGCACAAACTCTGCAGAGTCAACAAACTAAGATCTTAGCTGTGTCCCCGGTTATGGACAACTTCGAGCAGCTGGACAAGGATGGAAGGAAGAATCACATCACCATTTTCAATAAGTAAAATTTGACCAAGTGAACAGTAGTTGTGGTGCTTGGATTTCATTCCAATGATGCCACCCTTTGAAAAGAAAAGTTTGTTTTACAAAAGTGATAGGAGAAAACTGGCTTTATTCAAACTTAGGCAAAACTCCATTCAGCCAAATAAGCATGTAGTATTACTCTTACCATTTATATCCACCAGAGTGTAACTTGACAATACATTAAATTGTATTGACCCTCTTGTGGCTTCATATTTCATCCTGCAGATAAATCTGAAGACAAGTGAGGATTTCGTTTAGGATCTCGATTCTACCGCAAACATGTTTTGCCTGTGGCACATGAAGAAGATGGGCTCAATATTGTACTATGCTTTCCGCTGTATCTCTTTTTTTTCTGCTACTCTCCTAAGACTATGCAAGTTGTAATATTACTTTGTAAAGACTGGATCATGCGATGTAATAGAATTTGATGCATTTGCATGATATTTCATTTTGCACTCTGGTGCTAGGAATTGATCCAGATATTAGCACAATAACACAGGTGTTCTTACATTATTTAAATGTGGGAATGATACACATAACACCGTTGGGTAGAAGATGGAAAATAACTTCATCAGTTGCCACACATGATCATAGAGAGACATTGGTCTGGAATATAACCATGAGCCACATGATACTGACAAATTTGCCACTTGAATGAAGTGTGACACATGATTATAAATGACGTTGGCAATAAATATAACCATGAGTCACATCATAATCCACATTTATTAGCAAACTTGCCACACTTTAACATTCATGTGTACGTCATAATGCTCTTAATAAATAGACATTACTGTTCTCGAATGGGAATAAATACACATAATTATTCTAAAAGGTGTCATAACCTTCATGTGATTTTTTCATTCATTGTGATAATTTATTCTCCAAAGTAAGACTTCTCTTGGATTCCATCCTACTCGGAGAATTAAAACATTCTTCATTTCTTATATTTAATAAGATATTCCATTCTCCCCCTCGAAATGTGGTAATTAAACATGACCATAATTTTGACGATGTCTCATTACACACTTACATCTCAAGAGTTCCATGGCGCATATCATTGTTACAAACAATTAATTCATCAAGGAAATAATAGTCTCTCCACATGGTAAAACCAATATTTGCATTAGAAAGAACAAAAGGTTCATATGAATAAAAAAAGACTTATAATGATTTATTATATATTTTCATCGTAGAATAAACTCATTAAAGCTCGTTTTCAACGGGTAAAACATCTCTAAAATATGCCTCAATGGAGGCAAAATACTCTTTGGCATACATTGAGTCAGGAATCACATTCTTTATATCAGAGGAGACGACGTGCTTCATCATAAGGAGCAAAACATGGTTGTACTTCTCCTACTTAGTTGCTTTTATGCCATACTTTACCTTCTCCTCAACTGAATTCACTATAGGAACTTTGGGAGCCTCTTCGTACAATGCATGATGAAGGTTAAAAATCTCTATCTAGAAGAGAGTTCTTTCCTTGCATTTTTTTAAAAAAAATCAGCTCCAGTAGTCAAATAGGCGAACTCTGTTTTGTGGTCCATTGCTAAAACAAGGACAACATATTTATGAGGAACAATAAATAATTTCAAACATAATGAAACTTGTAATGAATGAATCAAAAACAAGATCTAGTGATGTTACAATCCGTATCACCGTTGGGTTAAAAATGGAGAATAACATTACTCATTCCAAAAGTGGGACATGGCAACAATCAACGTTGGTCAGAATATTGTCATATACCATATAAAACATATCCTCATAAATGAAATCTCCAATCAAAACATCCATGTTTTTACTATAGAAGTAAAATACACATATTGATCAACTTGCTAAATTAATAGCCAAAATTAACATGAACACCAGTACATGATGCAATCCATTATGTTATTGCAAGCATGGATTCATAATTCTTCACTGATCATTTTCCACCAAACTTTGACACCAAAATTTCAATAACATTAATAAAACATTTCAATGTGTATTACTAATACTTTAATGTCATGATAACAAAAGTATCATTAATTTTGAACATTATCATCGTGACATTTCACAGAGTAAACAAATAGATTGAAATCCTCATTGAAAATGACATTATAAACCGACTCCAAATAAAATTTGGATATTGCATCATGGATTTCACCAAATTGTTACATTTGGTACACTTAGTAGTCAAATAAATGAAAACACTTTACCATTATAACATATTAAATTCTCTAAACATCCATGTTCAGAGAATCATCATACTTGGCCTTCATCATCTTCTTCCGGTGCATGCACTTGACACAATACTTTAACATTATGGCTCGTCGTAGTTAGACTGCATAATGCACCATAGAAAAACGAACCACACATCCATTAACACTTATTTAAGGTGGCCTAAGCCCTTAGAGATGAGCACATCATAAATAAACGCCATAATCATGACATCAACATAAAACTTCCTTCTCAAATAAAATCTCTAAACATAATATCCAGAAATTATAGAGAAAAACTTATAATTGTGCTAAAAATAAACATCATCTCATAACATTCATAATTCAACATTAAAATTCTATAAAATAAACAACTTACATTAATCTTCTAGCACTATATATACCCTTAGAATTCAGGAATTTTCCAATGTAAACAGTGCATAAAACTTATTTGAAAACCTTGGACTTCATAAAGTGCACTTATAAACCAGAAAAGTATGAATACTTCATTATTCATATTGGCTACATAATTCTCAGATTAAATATCAATTAGGCTATAAATTCTCACCACTATTTGATATTTAAAATGGTACTTAAAACTGAAACACATTTTAGGTGATAATTTTTTGTATTTGAAACAGTGCATGAAACTGAATTATAAAACTTAAAAAATGAATAGAAATAAAAAAAGAAACTAAACACAAAAATTTGGATAGAAAAGACCACTACAGCCCAACCCAATTCTTTGAAATTTGGAAAAATAAGAAAACATAAACTGGGCTAAGAAAATCTGGGCCGTAGCCCAAAATAAGATTTGACCCGACAAGCTACTCCGGCCCGCAAAACTACCCGTGGTGAGCTCGGCCGTTGGATTCAACCCAACGGTTGTCCGTGCTCCTCGGTCGAACAAAACCAGCCCCGGTCAAAGTCCTAACCCTGATCCCCACTTCACTCACACCCTCTCCTGATTCACATGCTCCTATAAGAGAGAGTGACAACGGTGGCAGCATTGCGTCGCCCTCCCCCGGTTCAAGCCAATGCGGTGGCCATTCTCAACGAGTCAACGGAGGAGCGTGCGCTGGACTTGATCCCACACGCTCTTTCGTTGAGTGTGGTTAAAGGTGTCACGTTCTTACGGGGCGGTGGGGATGTGGTGCTCGTCGGATTTCCCAGTGGCCATTCGAGTAACGGCGATAGGCACAAAGTACCCAACACCATCTTCTTGCGCGTGACCGCGCCATTCCGCGCAACCTTTCCGTTGGGAGGGAACAACGTCTCGGCGCCATCGCATACATGTAGTGATGGGCATTTCACGGGCCCCGGATGTCGTGGGATGATCACGGCAGATGTTACCAGGGGTAACTGATCTTGGGGCAAGTCGACACAGGCGTTTGGGAGAGGATTTAGCTCAGAGGAAAACATGATGGAATTCAATCTGGTAGCCGGCGATGAAGTCGCCGAGTCTCCGATCTCGCTTTATTAACTCGATCTTTTTGTGTACAATGGATACTCGATATTCGGTGATATGATTACTACTTGGATCTCTGCAAAGCTAAGCGTAGGGCCGGTTTATAAAGCACCCGTCCCCCTACCTGGCTTGCCCTCCAAGGCGCAGCTTGAGTCCTACCCGAACACCGCTTACAAACCCTAGATTTCCTTACTGCAACCCACAATCCGGGTTACGAGGCCTATATACCTTGGGCCTTCTAGAAGTTTCTTTATCCTTAGCCGGATCCTACGCAGCGTCCTTTGGGCCGGGTTATACCATGGAATTGGCCTACCGGGTTATTATCTCCCCATCAGTAGTCCCCAGAATAGCTTGGGCTTCTCGAGATTTTCTTTGAAGCGCACGCTATTCCCTGCAAAAATACCAAACTCACCACTTCACGGGGGCCGGGTTAGGTTGCTTTGATAAACAGCTAGGCCTAACTCCATGGTGACCACATAGCAACCCGGCCTTTCTCCAAACCCATTACTCGTTTTTCCGATCCGGTAATCACGGAAGAGAATTAGGTCACATCTATCCCGGAAATCTCGTCTAACATTTAACGTATATCTCGAAAAATCCGGGCAGACACGTTTTATCCGCAATTCCCGGTTTTCGCCCATTGACCTAGGCTTATCCTGCCGCGCTCTATAAATAAGCACTTAGGGGTTAACCTAATCCCAACGGCTCATTTCTCCTCCTTCTTCTCTTCGCTTCCGTGCTCGAACTCACGGAGCACCACCACAGAAACCTTGCGCTCGTCTTTGGATTCATCCTACTGCAGGCTGCGCTCCGCTGCAATTGGTCCCGCGCCGCCGTCGACCCTCACCGACGCATCTGCGAGTGTCTGGCCGGCAATCACAAAGGAGCATTCTTATCACGTTATTCGCTGCCGCCACGCGCTACTCCGATCCCCTCTGGTAAGCTTCTCGCACCCAGCAATTTGACCTTGCAATTTCTAGATTCACTCCAGATTGGATCTAGGTCGATCCGCGAGCCGTTGTTCTTACCGCGTTGAATTAAACCGCTTAGATACTTGCTAGCTCCTTCGATAACTTGTTGGATGATCTCATACCACCCCCCTACCGCCATTAATCTCCAATTTCTTCGTAAAATCACTCGCGAGTTCTCCTAACCTAGATCCATTTCGTCCAAACTTCCGCGCGTATCATTAACACCCGGAAAATCCTCCTTTTCCAGTTATTTTGCTTGCAGTAGAGACATGGGCAATCATCCGTGCGCCCCAAACTCACCTCAACACGTAAGTGACCAATGATTTCCACAACCGTACTCGATACCCGGACACCTCGCAATATGTGCTCCGGGATGCGTTACCCAGATATTTTTAGTCTTCACACTTTCCGAATATTTCAAACTCGGGTAATCCAACACTTCCGAGTCTTATTTCCTGCACCTCTTTTTCTCGCGTTTTGCAGGTTAACCCCATGGCTCCAAAAAGGCAAGGGAAACAGCCGGCTCCGGTAAAGACTACCCAAACCATATCGGCCAATTGGGGTCGATCCACAGTAACAAAGGCCAAGTTGGACGAGCTGGCCGAACTAGGAATCCTCCCCTCTCAGAAAGACATACACTGGAGGGCACCAGGCGACGAGACCCGTCCCACCCCTGCCGACAGTGAGGTAATTTGCTTCATTGAGCACGTGACCCGGGGATTCCGTCCTCCGGGTCACCCTTTCTTCCGAGAGGTCTTAAACTACTACGGTCTCCGGGTATTTGACATAGGGCCCAATTCCATGCTAAATATTACCCACTTCATCGTTCTACCGGAATCATACTTGTGCGTTCCGCCAAGTTTGACCCTTTTTATTGAACTATTCAAGTGCAAGCCGTGCTGCGAAAGCACTAACGGAACACTTCTTACTTGCGGCGGGGTATCCATCCAGCGCCGCAAGCATTCACCAATACCAACTCTCAACTTAAACTCCCACGTCAAAAACTGGCAATTGTCTTTCTTTTATTGCCATGATACCTCCTCGGACGGCGAAAGGAAGCTGCCGGGTTACTCGGAGAGTCTCCTCGAGCCTTCCGAATCTTTCAGCGCCTTTGCCCCTGACTCGGACAGGGAGGCGATCCAGCCTTTGCTGGCTAAGTTGGCTGTTTTCTCGGCCCAAGGCCTTCTTGGGCTCAACTTGGTGAAGACCTGGGTGGATTCCCGGATCCAATTCAACTCCATCCGCTCCAAGTTGATGCACGAGTACTCTGGGCACACCACAGATGCGCTCCGATATTCCACTAAGAACTTCGCAACCGGCGACACCATCAAGACCATCAAAGGCTTCCTGACTGAGAAGCTAGAGGTGATAAGGAATAACGCCGGGTTACCCCCATTCACTCGAGAAAACCCGGCTCCAGCAGTAAGACCCGGTCCCCACAACTTATTTCAATACTTTAACTTGATACTGCCTCTGACTTTTGCTTTCATTTCCTCAATCATAGGCTGAAGATCCCTTCTGGAGGATCGAAACCTCCCCCCCGTCCAAAGACCCGGAAGTGGAGGACGAACCGGCCGATGACGACGAAGGTGCTTTCCCAAATCTTACATTAGCCTTTTACCTATACTACTTTCCTATCACCCATATTTCTTCTTGTCTGATACATACTCGACTTTCAGGGTTGGAGGACGAGGAAGAAAAAGAAGAGGATGACCCGGAGGCCACCGAATCCGACCCGGAAGTCACAGTCGGAAACAAGAGGAAGGCCAGAGGGGTGATTGCAAAGGTTCCTTTCTCCTTCATGTCTTCTGAGCCTTACTCCTTCGAAACTATGCGCATCCTTAATGAACGGTTGTCACACTCACCACTCTTGAAGGATCTCCTCTCGGCTAAGCGCAGGGTAACCCGGAGTTCCCCGGGGGACGATCCCCTTAACCCGGGCATCCCCACTTCCCCTGCTCACCGAGCCAACATTCCTCCACCTCAACGCCATCCATCTCCTAACCACCCACACGCTGGGCAATTCCAGGTACCGCAGTCGGTACCATTGACAACTTCGTCCGCCTCCAGCAGCGAGCTCCCGCCGGATTATGCCATAAACACCGGGTAAAGGTCCTTTACTTGATATCCTTTTACACTTATTAACTCTTTAATATGTACTACTGACCATTCTTTCCTTTTTCCCCTTTTAGTGCCCAAGTGACCACTGATGACCCGGAAATTCCTGAAGCAAAAAGGCAGGGCGGGGAGGAGCCGCACATTAACACGGATGCTGCAGCTGATGATGAGGCTGAGGACGGGCAAGAACAAGACCCCTTCAAGGACCCAGCTAAGCCAAAGACCGCATCCCCCAAATCCTCTGAAGAGGTAGATGAGGACATTATCTTAGAGACCAAGCCGGGCTCTCCTAACCCGGATACCCAGACGATCCGGGTTTCGACCCCAAAAGTCCGAAAACTCCTTCAACCAGAAGACCAATCTGTCGGTCCTTCACGAATTCGTCCTGAAGACATGACGTTTGCCCAGATGCTTGATGCCCTCTACACCTTGAGGTCCGACGAAGAAAATATTTTAGATGCCTTGATAACAAAGCACAAGGTAAGTCGAGCAATATCATCTGCATCCTTGTATAGTCCCCAAGTTCCGAGTGAATTACTGATTAATTTGCTTGGAACTTTGTGCAATGGCTCCAATTAACCCTTTTTCCTTGTGTTATCCATCTAGGACTTTGCTGCGCAATCTGAGAAGAAACTGGCCAAAGCTGCCAAACGTATCGAGAAGGAGACCGCTCTGCGCGAAGCAGCGGAAGCTGAAGCGCGTAGAAGCGGAAAAATCACAAGGAAATACAGAAAAAGGGCTCATATAGCTGAAGATAGGCTGACGACTCTTTCGGTGCATATTGCTGATATCTATCGCGTCGCAACTGGTACAATTTCTGAACTCTGGCGATTGTGACCCATATTTCACTTGGTTGGATAACCGGATTTCTTACTCGTTACGTTCCTTGCTTTTCAACAGGTCCGGGTGAAGCTGCCCCTGAAGAAGAGGATGATACCGCCAAACTGCAACTGATTAAGGATACTATACGGCAACTTGGCGCCGGCGTTGGATGGATTCTTGATGAGCTACGACTGCCGTGCGCTGCGCCGGGTAGCATGAAAAAGTTGCTGGAAGCCTGCTCCACCATTCCTGAATGGATTTGGCATTGGAAGCGCTCATCCTGCCGTTTTGGGGTAACCCGGGGACTCGCCCTGGCTAAAGCTTATATTCCAAAGCTAGAACCGGCCAAGATGATAGCCGGGTTTCCGGAGTTCAATCAGGACGGGTCCAAGTTTTCGCCGAAGGATTTCAAAGCCATTCAAAAGGAAGTTCGTCACCCGGCCAGTGTGATCGCCGATAGCCTGATCATTGACACTATCCTTCCTGCATATGATGCTGACCACAAAGTCATTAAAGCAGATCGCCCCAAGCCATTCCATATGCTTGCCCGATGGAAGGAAGACGTTGCCAAGATGCGAGAGGAAGCTGCACAGAAGAAGGCTGAAGCCGACTCTGCGCCCGCTACCTCGACACCTATCGTCCCTCCACCTGCACGAGTCGGCGGTGCTGCTGATCCGAGTAAGGCTGCTACCCCAAGCGACGGCAAGGGTAAGGCCAAGATGGATCCGGCAGCCTAGAGTGCCGAGTAATATCTGCCACTTCGTACTCGTTAGTCGGCCGACGTGCCGTTGAAACAATTATTATTTGAATGGTGCGCTTGTGCGCCTTTGATACTCTTTGGTGAAATTTTGTAATGCACTCTAAGCTCCTGATACACCTTGTGCCTCTTCTGGCTGAAATCTATCTACTTTTGAACTCGTTTGCTCTTGATATCCAACCTTCTTTACCTTTGATATGCAACTTTCTTTGTTCTTGATATCCGACATTCTTTTACTTTTGATATGCAACTTTCTTTGTTCTTGATATCCGACACTCTTTACTTTTCCCTTTGTGAGACTCGGCATCCGGGTTATATGGGTGTTTGGCCAGCGGACTTGCTTCTAAGTCCCCAAGTCCCCAAGACCCGGATGTTTGGGTTTGTTAGAAATTAAACAACTAAGCAATTTCTCCCTTCCAAGACCCCAAGTCCCCCTGACCCGGTCTTCCGGGTCTAGGGCACGTGACTTTTTGGAGGAGAACAAACTGCCTGCTGCTAAATTCGCAAAGGCCCCAGAGTCGTTTCACATGGGGTTTGAAGTTATGCTTAATAATCATTGAGTTTCCGGCTATTAGCCTTATACTCTACATAACTTGTGGTTTAGATGACCCTTTTGACTATCTTGTACTGTAAGCCGGCTTTCGCGTGGATACCATGTTATTACATCTATACGAAAACGAGGTCAGGCAAGTCCCATTGGGCTTCATGGCTGTCCGTAATCGTAAGCGAACAAATCATGCCACTTTAGTGCGAGTCACATCGAGCTTAAGTAAGAATAGCCAAGAAATTTGGACTTCTTTGTCCGATTATAAGATTGCAGCCGTACTCGTTTGCGAGTAATCGGCCCTTATAACTCATAGGCATCGAGGCCGGGTCTTTTGAGTTTGCAACTGCGCTTATCCAAGCAACCAGCCCTCAAGACCTAAATATACGCATCATGCTGAAAGTATAAGACTCAATTTATAATCACCTCTATTCTCGATAATCACCTCTTTATTTGATATGAAAAATTAGGTCAGCAAGCCGCCTCATTAAAAACCCGTCCAGTCCCCAAGGGTGCCCTGGATAGGAAAAGAGTGCGTCTGAAACCTGCTGCCTGTTACATCATTTAATTCCACGTGCCAACATAACCCTTGCTAAGTATAATACGGGCGTAGCTGGGCCACGTTCCACGGTCTGTCTCTTTCTCGCATAGACGAAGTGGTATGAGCGGTGTCATTAACCGTGGCCGATTCTTCCCTTGCGTCTACCAAGTAATATGACCCATTGTGCAAATTCTTGCTTATGATAAATGGTCCTTCCCATGGTGGTGATAACTTGTGTTTTCCTTCGTTTGACTGAACCAGACGCAGAACTAGGTCTCCTTCCTGGAAGACCCGGGTTTTCACACGCCGGCTATGATACCTCCGTAGATCCTGCTGATATATCGCTGATCTTTCCAGGGCTTGTTCCCTTTGTTCTTCTAACATATCCACGGCGTCCTGCCGGCTCTTTTCGTTCTCCACTTCAACGTAAGCTGACACTCGCGGTGAATCATGAATAATGTCACTCGGTAACACTGCCTCCGCGCCATATACCATGAAGAACGGCGTCATTTGAGTGGATCTGTTAGGTGTCGTATTGATACCCCAAACCACAGCAGGAAGTTCTTCGACCCATGCACCAGCAGCCCTGATACAGGGGACTCGTAGGCGTGGTTTTAGTCCGCGAAGCAGTTCTTGATTCGCCCTTTCTACTTGTCCATTGGCCTGTGGGTGAGCTACCGACGCTACGTCAAGCCGGATTCCGTTGTTACCACAGAACTTCTCCATCTCTCCAAGGGACATGTTGGTTCCGTTATCGGTGATTATGCTGTGAGGGTACCCGAACCGATAGATAATTCTTTTCAGGAACTTGACTGCTGTAGCTGCTTCACAATTAGTAACTGGCATAACTTCTACCCACTTGGTAAACTTATCGATAGCTACCAACAGGTGTGTCTTTTTGCAAGGTGACATATGAAAGGGGCCAACCATGTCCATACCCCAGACGGCGAACGGCCAAGTTAGAGGGATGGTCCGTAATTCCATAGCCGGTACGTGGATTTGGCGGGCGTACCTTTGACATCCGTCACACCTTGCTACCAATCGCTCCGCATCTGCCAGAGCCGTAAGCCAGAAAAACCCGTGTCGATAAGCCTTGGCCACAAGTGACCTTGTAGACGCGTGATGCCCACAATCACCTTCACGATTCTCCTTGAGGATCTGTCGGCCTTCCTCTGGTGCCACACAGCACAGGAAGACCCCCGTGGCGCTTCTCTTATATAACTCCCCATTAATAATAGAATATCCCTTTGCTCGTCGCAAAATTTGCCTTGCTAATACCTCCTGCTGCGGCAGCTCGCCTCGTGATAGGTAGGCCAAAAAAGGTTCTGTCCACTCGGGAATAGCGCGTACAGTGGCCACGAGCTCCAAGCCCGGGTCTTGATTTGCTAGCTCTTCCTCAGACTCTGTTTTAACTGATGGTCGCCATAATTCGTCCAAAAATACGTTAGGTGGAACCGGTTCTCTGCGCGAGCCAAGTCTGGCTAGGGCGTCGGCTGCCTCGTTCTTTCTCCTGTCTATATGCTCCACCTCATACCCGGAAAAACATCCAGCTACCCTATCGACCTCTCTGCGATATGCCACCATAGTTGCATCCTTTCTATCCCAAGTTCCTGATACCTGTTGTACCACAAGATCCGAATCTCCAAAGCATCGTATCCTCCTAATGTTCATCTCCTTAGCTATTTTTAAGCCATGCAATAGGGCCTCGTACTCGGCTACATTGTTTGAACAATCAAAGTGAATCTGTAATACATAACTCAACTTGTCTCCTTTGGGTGACGTTAGCACCACTCCAGCTCCCGAACCCTCGTACTGTTTCGATCCATCGAAATGCATGATCCACGACTCGGAGTTTGGAACTATGGTAGCCATGCCTGTGTGTGTCCAATCATTGACAAAGTCCACCAAGGCCTGTGATTTGATTGCCGACCTAGGCTCGTAGCTGATGTGATAATCCCCCATCTCTATCGCCCATTTGGCTATTCTTCCGGTTGCATCCGAGTTTCTGATGATATCCGCCATTGGTATTGAGCTGACTACTGTTATAGGGTGCTCCTGGAAGTACGGCTTTAGTTTCCGGCTGGCCATGAAGACCCCGAAAACCAGCTTCTGCCAATGCGGGTAACGCTGTTTCGCCTCAGACAATACCTCGCTGACATAATAAACCGGCCTCTGAACCGGGTAACCCTTTCCGTCCTCTTTGCGTTCCACGACCACTACTGCACTGACGGCTTTGGGGCCAGCCGCAACATATAACAACATAGGTTCTTTAGGGCCCGGGGCCGCTAATACTGGTGCTTCAGATAACTGCTTTTTTAATGCCTCGAGTGCCTCATCCGCCTCTTGATCCCATACGAATTTGTCGGATTTCCTCAAGAGCCGGTACAGGGGCATTGCCTTTTCTCCCAACCTGGATATAAACCGGCTCAAGGCTGCTACGCAGCCTGTAAGCTTTTGGACCTGCTTCAGATTTTCCGGCTTTCTCAGACTTTGGATAGCTTTGATTTTGTCCGGGTTTGCCTCAATTCCTCTCTCGGAAACGATAAAGCCGAGTAACTTCCCAGCTGGAACCCCAAATACGCATTTTGTCGGGTTGAGCATCATCTGATATCTCCTTAGATTTTTGAACGTCTCCTTTAGATCGTCTATAAATGTCTCTGCCTTCCTGGTCTTGACAACCACGTCATCCACGTAAGCATGGACATTGCGTCCAATTTGGTCTTCGAAGCACTTCTGAATGCACCGTTGCTAGGTTGCGCCTGCGTTCTTCAGTCCAAACGTCATTGTTTTGTAGCAAAAGGCTCCAAAAGGGGTTATGAACGATGTTTTCTCCCAATCCTCCCTTTTGAGTTTAATCTGATGATATCCCGAATATGCGTCCAGGAAGCACAACAAGTCGCTCCCAGCTACTGCGTCTAATATTTGGTCTATCCTTGGTAGTGCGAACGGATCCTTTGGGCAATGCTTGTTGAGACTTGTGAAATCGATGCACATCCTCCACTCGTTGGTCTTTTTCATTACTAGAACCGGATTTGCCAGCCAATCCGGGTGGAACACTTCCATGATGAAGCCTGCTGTTAATAGCCGCGCAATTTCTTCGCCTATTGCTTTCCTTCTTTCCTCATTCATCTTTCTCAAGCCCTGCTTCACGGGCCTGGCCTTAGGATCCACATGCAAACTATGCTCTGCCAACTCCGTGGGGATACCCGGCATGTCGCTGGGTGTCCAAGCGAATACGTCCGCATTAGAACGAGTAAACTCCACCAGCGCCTTTTCCTGCCCGCTTTTCAAATTAGACCCTATAGTAAACTGCCTGGTGGGATCACCTTCGACAAAATCTACTTTCTTGGTGTCCTGTGCTGCCTTGAATTTTACTCTTTCATCCTCAGAATCCGGCCTTCTCAATGCTGTTCCATCATCCGGATCCACCTGGGATCGGTAATACTTGAGTTCTTCTTTTCTGCAAGCTTGCTCAGCCATCACTGAATCTCCTTCATCACACTCAGCCGCTATATCCCTACTTCCTCGTATGGTGATGGTCTGCTTAGGACCCGGAATTTTTAGCTGTAAATATACGTAACACGGTCTGGCCATGAACTTAGCGTAAGCCGGCCTTCCGAACAACGCATGATAAGGACTACGCAACTTGACCACCTCAAACGTGAGCCACTCAACTCGATAATTATCCACTGATTCTCCAAAAGCAACCTCCAATGTGATCTTTCCCTCAGGGCGCGCTGAGTGACCCACAATTCCGTGAAAAACTGTTGAACTTTTCTGCAGCTGGGATTCTTTGAGGTTCATGCGTAAGAAGGTTTCCCAATACAAGATGTTAATACTGCTTCCCCCATCCATCAAGACTTTTTTCAACTCATAACCATTGACCTGCGGCGCGACCACCAACGCCAAGATTCCTGGGCGTTCTATTCCTTCCGGGTGATCCCTTCTGCTCCACGTACTTCCTGTTCCGCCCATCTCAGGTATCCCGGAACGGCCGAGGGAACCGAATTTACCGTTTGCTTTGGTGTTTCTTTATCCCTGCTAGAAGTTCCTGTAACATGCACATGATATTGTCCTTTTAAGTCAAACGTACGTACCATACCGACGAAGATGTCGACCTCGCCGATTGTCACGACAGATCCGGATTCGAGGTGATCCGATTCTTGCCCCCAGCCGGAGTCGTCCACCACCTTCTCTCCTTTGTGGTCGTCGTAGATCTCTCCGACGACGAGGTTCCTCATGCTTTTCCGAGCTTCTCCCGTGATGTAAACACCTTTGGACGCAGGCCCCACGGTGGGCGCCAACTGTCGTGGGATGATCACGGCAGATGTTACCAGGGGTAACTGATCTTGGGGCAAGTCGACACAGGCGTTTGGGAGAGGATTTAGCTCAGAGGAAAACATGATGGAATTCAATCTGGTAGCCGGCGATGAAGTCGCCGAGTCTCCGATCTCGCTTTATTAACTCGATCTTTTTGTGTACAATGGATACTCGATATTCGGTGATATGATTACTACTTGGATCTCTGCAAAGCTAAGCGTAGGGCCGGTTTATAAAGCACCCGTCCCCCTACCTGGCTTGCCCTCCAAGGCGCAGCTTGAGTCCTACCCGAACACCGCTTACAAACCCTAGCTTTCCTTACTGCAACCCACAATCCGGGTTACGAGGCCTATATACCTTGGGCCTTCTAGAAGTTTCTTTATCCTTAGCCGGATCCTGCGCAGCGTCCTTTGGGCCGGGTTATACCATGGAATTGGCCTACCGGGTTATTATCTCCCCATCACCGGAGGAAGTCAATGATGATGTGGCATCCTTCATGTTATATCTTGATTGCCAAAATGGTGTGTTTGTGCTCGAATTTTCAAGCTAGGGACTGTTCCCAAAAATTTTGGGATTTCCTAGGATTAGGGATAAAAGGGATTTTCCGTAATTTGTCAATTTATTTCTTCCCTAATGGAAATTGCTTGCTAGATCATAAGGATTGCCTCGGTAGGATCATAAAAAAAATCGAGACCAACCAGGACTAGCCCTTGGTGGTTTATTTTTATTGAATAATTGCTCCTTTGTAAGAATTACAGAAATTCGCTCCCGACGTGATTCGAACTCTGATTGCTAGGTTTAGCCACTGCTACCTTTGCCACTAGGCCTCTTCCCCGTTCTTTCCTCGGTAGAATCATGATTTAGTTAGCCAGATGACTAACTTAATTTCAAATATTAACTATGGTTATAAAACATGATTATCATAATTTAATGGCGTTGTATCGAGGCAAAAAGACAATATTAGATCATTAGAAAGCAAACACGGGTTAAAATTGCCTAAAACATGAACTTGATGAACCAGAACTTGATCTAACATATCCAACGGGGTTCTAGCATGACTACATTGACTCTGATACCAATGTTAGTTTATCATCTTAAGGGTCAACATGAATACCATCTAGTCATCGCATAAAACACCAATGAAAGATAAGATATTGGGCACTTACAGGAATTGGAAGCATCGATTGGGCGATAGCCCATGGTGATAACCGTGGGTTAGCTGGTGGTGGTGTGGTGTCGAGGAAAACTAGATGCAAGTCGTCGTAGAGGTGCAGGAGTTACCGTGCACTGCCCTCCTAGTGGCCACCGGTGTTCGTCGGTCTTCTAGCCCATCAAGCACCACTTTAGAGTTGGTAGTTATGTTTTTAGGCACGTAAGAGTGAAAACACATGTTAACATCATATATATATACACTAGAAGGATACCCCGCGCATTGCTGCGGGTATCGCTTTAGAAACTACAATATTGTAAACCAAAATTTATAAGAGATGTGATACATTAAGTATTCTAAGTAAATATTAAAAAATCAATTGATCATAGTATATATGCTTTAAGTCATTAATATTAAAAATCGGATGGTCTAATAAATGGATTATGTGCTAGATTGCATATAATGATTAATAAATATTAGTGGATATGACATGAACAATTGATTAGTTAGGAGAATAGATGATGTGGATAGCTTGCATGTTGAAATATAAAAATTATTAATGCATGTTAGTGGGGTTTTGTTTTACCAAAATTTATAAGAGATGCGATACATTAAGTATTCTAAGTAAATATGAAAAATTCAATTGATCATACTATATATATTTTAAGTTATTAATATGAAAAATTGGATGGTTTAATAAATGGAAGATGTGCTAGATTTCATATAATGATTAATAAATATTAGTGGCGATGACACGGACAATTGATTGGTTAGGAGAATAGATGATGTGGATAGCATGCATGTTGAGATAAAAAAAATCATTAATGCATGTTAGTGGAGTTTTGTTTTAGAGCAAGTACAATAAGGTACAGTCAGCAGGCTGTAAGCATTTAACTAATATATATGTGCTTAGTTGGAGGAGAGAGAATAGGAGAGAGAGTGGAAGCGGGCTCTCATGCAAGAGCCAGCTGCAGCGCGTGCTCCTAGGCACCATGTGAGAGTGGCATGTGGGACATGCATTGATAAAGTAGCATATCCTTATAGCTAATTGTTGTACATGTTGGCTGTAAGTAGGCTATAGATGACATGGCATTATCTTATAGCCAACAGCCGGCTATACTATTGTACTTGCTCTTATAAGAAGTATAGATACGTGGCGCTGGGGCTGGGGACTAGGACCAAATTGTTGGTTGGGATGCCCCAATCACAGAATTTTCTATTACGTATGGTGAGTTTCATAACGTTGGTTCGTGGGGCTCCCGTTTAACTTTTTTTAACTATCAAAAACTAACAGATCAACCCAACAAAACGTAGCATCACCAGTAATGGAGATGGGGACCTCCACGCCAAAAGATAAAGACGGAGACCTTGTCAGGCTAGAGGTGGTGGGAACGGGAAGAAGGTGCACTATTTGGTAAGCAATAGTTTTCTTTTTTGAAGCGAGACAAAAGTTTTTATATTGATATAGAAGAAACAAACAAGGTGTGGCCCAAGACATCCAAAAAAGAAGGAAAACTAACCCACCACAAAGGCAATACAGTACAATTTGTGCTAAATGTTTAGCGTCCATCAAGATCTAATACTTTCTCTCGTGCTTAATCTTCTGGTAAGCAATAGTAAATTTGACTAGGATACTAATAATAATCAGATGCCGGCAATCATATGCGGGGCCAAAACAAAAAATCACAACTGCGGTACCCACGGGTAAAGTACCGAATGGATAGGGAACAACCAAGTGCTAATCGCCTTGTACTAGAGTATAAGGAGTATTAGAGAGGTAAGAAATAAATAGAAGAACGGTCCATTTCAAATTGAGGATTATATCATATTTAGAGCATACCCAACCGTTCCACTAAAAGTTTAAGAAAAACTTATGCCAATGGTCCACTCTAAACGGACCACAGAAAGAGAACATGCCAACTTTCGATCCTCCTGACCCATTTACAGTCACTCCAAATTTGCTCTTTGTTAGGTATAGTCCGCGGACATAAATGGTCCTCCCTATGATACTCCTATCCCATTTGCAGCCATATATTTCATTTCCCGCCTACACTTTTTCTCTCTCATGACCTATGTGTGTCCATGTGTACATCATTCCACCCTTTATCTCTCCTATTTGGAGAGCTGTTGAGATGAGCGCATGCTAAACCCAATGTTCATCCGGATATTGGTTCGCCGACCACTCAAAAAGACCAACACCGGACAAACATCTGTAAGATTTTGGGTCCGTGAGGTTTGCTAGAACAGGGTGCTACTAGTCCACCCGGTTCAATTGGGGTGCATTTGGTAGGCTGCAGCGGTTTTGGGGCCGGCTGGGGGCAGGCCTGGGGGCATGGCCACACTCATACGCACCTAAGACGTATTGTGCATGTTGTTATGTAGTCTGCCCCGGAGTTAGTCTGCCCCGGAGTTCGTGCACTGCATACCATGCTTTGCCCTTAGTTCACACGGCCGCACCGTGTTTGGTACAATGCAAGAGTCGCGCTAAGGTAACCTAGGTTCAAATATGGTGAGCTTACCCGCCTCCATGATCATAGACAATCTAGAAGAACATGAGCTTCAGTATCACCACCACGAGGACGACGATGATGAAGTCTTTCATCCTACTATCTTGCATCCCAGTTTGCGCTGGTGCTACCAGCTCATGATAGATCACCCCATCGGCTACGACTACCTCCTCATGAGCTCCCACCTCATGAGCTCCCTCATCAATGGTGTTCAGGAAGTTGTAGTAGTTCAGTCGTGCCTCCTCCAATGTCTCGAATCCGTGATAGCTACTGTTGGAGAAGCCGGTCACTTGTTCCTGGCAACATCTCCATGAACTGTACACTCCAGGACGCCTCCCTCTGTACACGGCATACTAGTTCATCTGCAACACCACAAACATAGAAAAAGAGGATAGCAAGATGATGCACACACAAAGAATGAACCAACATGAGATGAAACATCACATTTTCAGTACGCATAGAACTACAACAACTTCAATGTTCATAAGAAAAAGAGTATCACAAGTTCATCCTCCGAGTATGGTGTTAACCTACCACCACATCAAAAGTGGGTGTCATGTAACACCCGGTTTTTTTTTCCCAAATAGAAAGTTGCTTGTTTCCTTCTTTTGCATCGCCTAGCATAATGCATCCTCATCGCATCATACGTTCAATAACCTTGCATGTGTTCTTAAGAACCCAAGTTTTTATTTTTGAGCAACTCTATTTTTTGGTTTTGCAAAAACCAATAAAATCCCTACCCTCCTTTTCTATCTTAGAATAACACCCCAAAATAATATTTGAAAATATTTGATGAACTATTTTAAAACAAAACCAAGTTCTTTAAATTATTTTTGTAAAGGCTTGTCCCTTCTTTTCTTTCCTTTCTTCTATAATTCTTTATCCTTTTGTTTTTCTCCTTTTCCAATTTGAGAAAAATACTGAAATTTCGTAATGGGCCTGGGAGCACTTCTGGCCTTTCCACATTTCTCTCCCAAGGCCCACTACCTCTTCACGTTGTCTTCCTCCTCCTGTACGGACGAGCATCCGTGCTGTCCACGTACTCCTGTAGAGGATGGGACGGTGGCTGCTACCCACTCCCCTCCTTAAATCCTCCACCCGGTTGCCCTCCTCAGCCCTAGTCTCCCTTCTCCCCTCCCCATCCTCTGCAACGCCGCCTCATTTCTTGTCCGATAGCCACCGAGCAGACACTGGGGTACGCGGCCGTCGTCAACGCCGTCGCATGGCGCCGCTGCTATAGGCCATCTCATGCCCAGGTTCCATGTCCTGGAGGTTCCCCTTAAGTCACTCTTCCAATTCCTCATCTCAAACTCGCCGCTCATCTCCTTTTCCGCTCGCAAACGAGGTCGCCCCGAACCGCTCTCCGTGTCAAGCTCGTCGACGATGCCATCGCCTCAAGCCTCGCTGAGCCCCAAGATCATGTCCTGGAGTTATGCCTCGACCTCTTCCATGGGATAAGCGAAGACCAGGAGCCGAATCAAGGAGTTTCCCGGAATTCGCCAAGCCCGCCGTCGACTACTTCTGTGCATGCCCCGTCTACCTCGCCGTCCTCGTTTTCTGCACATCGACGGTCGTCCTCGAGCCATACCACCACGCCAGCAGCCCCGCGGTGAGCCCACATCCCCACTCCCAGTTTCTTTCCCCCCATATCAATTGCATTCCTTGGTCGCGGATTCCTGTCGCTCTAACGATGTCCACCATGGCCTCTATGGCTGCATGCTCTTGCTCGAGCTGCTCCTCCTCCTGAGCATCGGCCCTTTTCTGTTGGGTTGGTACCCATGTACCCAGCTGCAACCTTGCTCTAGCTGCTGCTGCACCCTTGATCCCATGAGGACGCGCACGTATCAGCCTCGGTCGCTGCCGATCTCCATCTCTGCCGCAGTGCAACCTGAAAATCTGAAGTTTTTCTTTCAGTTTCAGTAACGTGTCATGGTTGTCTGATGTAGTGCTAGTCTTATGTCCAATCAGAAAGTATTGATCAGCCCACTGGTTATCACTCTTACTTGAATCTTGCCTGGTCTCGAGTTCAATCCCCATATGAGGCGCATCCTCCTTTTTTTTGTGTTGTTGCTGTTTACAATTATGTGCCTGATATTCTGAACCATATATATATGTTTCAAGGTTCAGTTTTTTACCGTCCCTTTAACCTCTTGTTATGTCCGATCAGTACTGTAGCACGAACGCACAGACACCTCGATGGCTGCTCTCGTGCACCTCTACTCGGGAGATCCTGGGATCATATCCCACCCGAGGCACAAGCCTCTTATTTTGTCTATTTTCTAGTCTGAAGCTGCTGCCTTCCGTTGTTCTGAATTTTCCTATTCAGTTAACACATACTCTCTTGTTCATGTACTCTCTGTTACCGATGTAACCACAACAACCGATCCAGCCCAGTGGTTCTGTTAGCTTTCGCTGCCTGCAGAGACCTGAGGTCAAATCCTGGCCGTGGTGAGGTCTCCTTTTGTTATTCGGTTTTGTGAACTATTTTCAGTTAGGGATCACTGAAGCTCTTATGTCTTATTTTGCCGAATCATCTCTCCATCACAAACCCAAGCGTAGCACGGTGGCTACTGCTCTGCTCCTTTTCCCTTCCGAATCAGACCAAGTTCAAATCCCATGCCCTTCTTTTTATTGTGTCTTATTTTATTTTATTTTATTTTGCTAAATGGTTTAACTCATAACTTGCAAACTATCATTCAAAAATGCAAAGTATAAAATATCATTTTCGATCATAAAAATGCATAGAATCTGATTATGTCATCCATGCTCAAGTTTGCATCATGTAACTTGCATTTTAGTTGTGTTATGCAAATCACATAATTAATCAAACATGGAATATTTTTGAGGTTACTTAATCAAATTGCCCCCTTCCCATTTAAATTGGTATAGCTCATCTATTAATTGTTCTCCATGTTAATCCACATTTAAATTGATGGCTAGCTAAATAACTAGAACCTCTAATTATTTGCCCGGCTTCCGGCTCAATTTAAATTGATTAAATTGCATAAATCATAACCAATTCATTTTAACTCCAAATTTGAAAAGTAAAATATGTTTTCCATCCCATTTTTCATGAACTTTGCAAATATCAACTTTGTTTTCTGTTTTGAATAAATTAAATTGCTGAAAACAACTATTTTTTAATTAATGCATTTAAAATTGTCAAATTAATAACTTGCTCATTTTAAATCCAAATTCAACAAATGAAATATGTTTTCCATCTAAAATTTTGTGTTCTAATCAAATATGAACTTTGTTATCTGTTCTGAACAATTTAAATTGGTGAAAACAACAAATGCTTGTGTGGCACCTTTAAGAAACCAAAATTTCTTAACTTAATAAACAAATTTCCAAACTTGGTAAGCCTTATTTCCAATTGGTTCTATTGTTGTTATTTTGTTGTTTTCCTCATCCATGCATCATGCTAATTCACTTCCACATGATGATTAGTTGTAGAACAATTAATTCAACCATAATTCATGGGCTTTTCATATGCAACTCAAATTGCATATGGGCCCATTTAAACATGTTTATCATGCCAGCTAGTTTATCTTGATGCATCCTTAAACTTGTCATGCATCCATATCTTGATCATGCTGGATCTTTTGCCGTAGTAGTAATTGTTGCATCCGGTGTTTGTTCGAGGTTCATTGCTTCTTCCCGGATAGGACGTTGAGATGATGTGAGCAACGACAAGTGTTGTGGATGTACCTCTACTTGCTGGATCTCAGGCAAGTATACTCACTTGCTGCCAAATGGCTGCCTTTCATCACTTGTTACCGATACTCTCCGTTGTTCTGTTCTGCTAGCCTTAGTAGTAGTTGTTTCTGTTACGAACCTATCACATGAATCCTTTAACCCTGATATTGCCTCACCTCCACACCTATAACCATTGCTTGTGCCCGTGTCTTACTAGCATGCTTAGGTTGTTTTGCTCGAGTCTGTTACCCGTTACTTTCTGTTATTACTTCATTATGTTCTGGGGGCTCGATGTTTAATCAATCAATCATGCTAATGTTATTGTTAAATAATAATTTGATGATAAGGCACCGGCAGGAGGCCCTTGTGGTTTTGAGGCCTGCTAGTGTCGACCCTAATAGGAAAAGGGTCTTGTCTACTGATCCATGATGAGCGCACTACCCGCATGTGGGAAGCGAGTATGGGCGCCCCCCTCAATTTGACTCGATTCGCATCTCGTCCAAATCGCCTCATTTAGTTCGGGTTTTCCATTTGCTGCATGCATGATCTTGCGAGCCCTTGGATCCCGGGTGGAACTTTCGTAGTCGGCATATAGGGGGACACGGTCTTAGAGTGCTATGAGGGTCCCTTTTCTTCGGGGCTCGATTAGCCGTGCGCCCAAGGTTCTTTGGGCTTGATGCGAAGAAGAGTTGAGTTGTGTAGAGTACCTCACTTGGTGGGGTGATCTCCCATCTGGTGGGTTATTCTTGCGTGTACGGCTAAATTGGTGCAACCCTGCAGGGATAATCTTCTCGAGAAGCCGTGTTTTCCGCGGTTATGGATTACTTGGTGAAAGTACTGGCTAACAAGTACTCAGGACAACTTAAACCTAATGATCAACAACCTTACACCCAATGATTAACAACTTGACTAGTAATAGGCTTATTGACACAATAGTCTGAACCATCACTAATCCAACTGTGTGAGTTATCCTCGGATTGCTTCTTTGGATAAGGGGCGAGATCCAGGATGGGTTTGTTTGAACTTATCTTTCAGTTGGTTACCATACTCGATCTTATCTCCTTTCTGGTAGCCGGAAGTTGTAGTATCTCTTTGTAGTTGGTTAGTGCAGCCCGCTGTCGCTTATTTGCAATAATCCCTTCCTTTCTGTTGATCCCAAAGTATTTGTATCTTGTGATGACTGGCTATGCCGGTATCTTGTGAGTATGGTTTATCCACTTGCCAGTACTTAACCGTACTGACCCACGAATCTTTTTCGTGGCTGCATATTCAACATTGCAGTCCACAGGTTTGAAGTCTGACGACGTTAGCTTGGGAATCCCTCCGGCTTGGCCTGGGCAGGGATTGGACGCTCTCGGTTATCTTCAGGACTCTTAGTCCAATTTGTATCTTGTCCGTAGTCGGACGCTATGTTGTTTCTTCCGCTGTTATTTGGATCTTTGTATTGTATCAGTTGTATCCCTGGCTCGTTTGAGTCATCTTGTATCTATCTGTTTCTGTTGTAATTGTGGATTATTCGTGAACTATCGTAATGTTATCACAGGTGGCAACCTGGAATCGGTTATTATGTGGATTTTGGCGGGAATGCTGAAATCTGCATAGTGCCCGATCTCGGGGCGTCACATGTCATCCTACCACTACCACCACCATCAAGTTCACCATCATCTAAGGGGTTAGTATATACCACCTCATCAAAATATACATATCATAACAGATGTTTTTAATCCCTAGCTATCCCAAAATATACATCATCACATCATGATCAGATCATCTTCGTCGACATGCTGTTGCTGCCACCTCTAGGACCACGGAACTGGATCGATCCATTGGGTACCTCGCAAGGAAGGTCCTGAGCCAAAGGGTCATGTGTGCCCCCGACATGCCGACGAAGTTCACCCCCCGAGCCATGTGGTCGACGAGGTGGCCGAGAGCCACCATGAGGTTCTCGTCGGTGAAACCAATTTGGTGCATCACAACCGAGTAGAGGTCAGGGTGCATGTCCAGTTGCTTGATCTCGCGGATGGCCGAGGCGACATCCTTCACAGCCTCGGTCATGCTGGCGAATGCATGTACCTCGTCGTCCCCAAGTGCTCCCCTCTTACGCTTGACGCCGTGGCCGTGGCCGTGTCCATGTCCCTCACCCTGCTTCTATGGAGGGCCATCAAGGATCACCGGCTCCGAATCTTGTGTCTCGGCATCCTCCGGGAAAGGCACGCAGAGAGGATCACCTGAGCCAATGGAGAACTTGCCGGTGGCCAAGCCGAAGGAGAAGATGACCTGCATGTGCACGAAGTTCTCGATGGGCTTGTCCAACAACTCGGCATCTTTAGGGTGCGCCTAAAATTGGCTGGATTGTTAGTTAGACATGTGTACATGATCATGGTTAGCTCAAGGAAAAGGTCGAAGGGGAAGTGTGCTAACCGAGATGTGGCCAACGTAGTGGACTTGCTCCAGGATGATGATGTGAGTTTCCTCACACCATTGCGCCCCAGTGAGGTCACGCAGCTTCACAAACTGGATCCAGCGGATCCTCCACTTCTTCAGGTGATTGTACACCTGGGTGGAGGTCACCTCTGCTCCACAGTGCTCAAAGAGCGCCTTCGAGCAAGCAGTCAGATGCATCTCCTTGAACCCTTTGTCATTCCTAATCCCAGATTAACTAGAGTGGACATGTGCCTCAGGACGAAGTTGGACTTGTGTGCAAGCCATTTCATAGTTCCCTTGACCTTCGGAGTCCTTGCGTTCACCGCAACAACATCGTTGTTCAGGAAGTGATGAACAACGAGGTTTGGCGACGAATCGGTCATCGGTGTGTTAGACAAAGGCTGGGAGTCATCCACCTAGGAAGGGATCCGTGATTCCCCCACCGGAACCAGGGCTAAACTCGTCGTGGTACATCTCCTACATCGACCACGCAAACGATAAGGTGCAAAGAAGACCACGTCATGTGTACAATGATGTAGTAAAATGACAATTCAAGATGATCGGAACCAAAGATGAAGCAAAATGGAGAGCTAAACTATGATCTACAACAAGGCTACCAAACTTCTGTTGTGCCGCTGGTGCAGATCCACGAACCAGAATCATCAAGAACACAAGGTTCAACAGATCTACATAATCCTAGCATCATAGATCTATTGGGCACTAGATTAAGCCTAGGGTTTGAGCACTTACAGCCATCGGCGATGCTTGCTTCGAGCGAAGTGAGCCGTGGACGATAAAGATCTGTCACCGCCACGTGCTCCCTAGCCGCCAGTCGGAGTAGGGTAGCTCGCTGTCGAGGGATGGAAATGGCGGGTTGGGTGGAGCGGTGAGAATAGAGAGGGTGAAATAGGTGGGGGGTTTGGGCGGGAGATGACCGAATTTCTCCCGCCTCCCTTTTCACGGCAGTGCGAGAGCTCCCGCCATCTTCGAGCTCGCACGAGCTCATCTCACGGAGGGGGCGATTCTGCATCGCTGAGACGACAATGAGCCTGGCTCCACGGAAACTGCCGATTCGGAAGTTTCCAGCGGGCCTGACCCGACGGTGCTTTTATAAGCGTGCGATGCAAATTTTGACCTGCATGGAACGAAACAACGGTCCGTTCTGGCACCCTATGGGTCTGGCCCAAGCTAATTCATGCTACCAAATGCGCCCTTGGTTCATAGTGCAGACATCCACGCATATCTCTACAGCTGTTTCCCAATCCCCATCCCAAGAAGAGAAACCTGACGCTGGCCTAGTCTGGTCTCAAGACAGGACGAGGACACAATTTATTTTGGGCCAGTTCTCATGGACACTGCTCCGTTCAGCTACCAAGCCACGTGAAGGTGGCAGCGGAGCAAAGTCTTATTTTTTTTTCCTTGTCACCACTCACCAGGGAGATTTTTTTTTGAGAAAAACTTGCTACTCTTTATTGAATGTGAATATTCATGGGTACATTGTCTCTGTCATACGGAGTCCCCAAACAAACATGGCGACCCGACTCCAGAGATGAAGAAAACTTAGCAAGGTTGTGAGCTTCAACATTGCTCACTCTCGGCTCAAAAATAAAAATACATTCTATAAACAGTTGAGCTCGAGCTTTGATCTCCAGAATTATTTGGCTGTAGCTTCTGTGGGATCCAGTTTGTATATCATCAATCACCTGCTTGCAATCCGATGCAATGATCACCCTTTGAAGAAGAAGATCTTCTGCAAGGCTTAGTGCTTCATGGCAGGCGAGGGCCTCCAATGTTGTGGGGTCCGAGATTCCCGACACCACCAAAGAAGACGAACCAAGGTAGTTCCCTTGCGTATCACGGCAAAACGCTGATGCAGCTCCTGTACGTCCTGTTCTTCTGAAAGCACCATCGGCGTTGATCTTCGCGAAGTCCACCGGCGGAGCCACCCAAGATTGATGGCCCCTAGCATTATTCCGCACCAAGACAGAGAGTTTAGGGCGCTGAGGGTGCACAGCCGCCGATGATTTCAATTCTTCAATATAAGACTCTATAAATGAATACGTTGACAGGGGACTTTGGTAAACTTCCTCATGGATTGCTTTCCTCCTCGCACTCCAAATCGCCCATAGGGTGACAATCATCCTGGTGAAGTTAGGCTCAGAGAGAGTCTCATTCATGGCGAATAGCCATGTTTTAGCTTTTGGTTCACGGTTGCAGCTGATGTGCTCAACTAAATCATCATTTTTCAAGGCCCAAACGCAACGCGACATAGTGCAATCAAGCAAGGAGTGCTGCCATGAATCTTCAACACCACACAAAGAACAAAGCTTGGTTGGTGACATATTGCGATGGTGGAGGAGGTCCGACGAAGGCAAGGATTGGCACGCAAGTCTCCAAACGAAAACCTTCATCTTTGAGGGAATCTTGAGACTCCAAAGTGACTTCCAAGCTCTCTTTTCAGTTTCAATACTAGAGGAGCCAACCTCGCGATCAATCACCCCTCTCTCGTCATTTTAATTGATGCCAACATCCTGTAGGCCGACCTCGCCGAGAAAACTCCCTTCCTCTCATAATGCCAAGCCCAAACATCACTAGCTGCCGCCGTACATAATGGAATAGATAAGATGACTTCAGCGTCCATTGTAAAAAAATCTCTCTCACCACCTCCTCTTTCCACAATCTGTTTGAAGAATCAATGAGTTCTGAAACCAGTTGTGGAGGATCCGGAATCCTAGACACGATGGGACGGAGCATCGAATCACGAGGAAGCCAGTTGTGATTCCAAATGTCAATGGAAGTACCATCTCCAACCCTCTTGATGATCCCCTGTGCTAGAACATCTCTTCCCTCAATGATGGCCCTCCATACTTGTGAAGGGTGGCTTCCAAGTGTAGCATCCATAATTGTACCATTAGGGAAATAAACAGCCACGTGAAGGTGGGCAGTGGCTGATTTGGTCCATGTCACACAGAGATCGCGCACGGTACGCGGGTGGGCCCATTGCTCCAATGTGCAATTATGCTTCCACTGCAAACAAAGTACAAAGCGGGAAAAGAAAAAGTTTACCCCGAAGTGCCACCGTAAACAAAAATACAAGGCAAACATATTTAAACATCCATGTTTTGACAAATTCACATCAACTAATTTGGAACTGAGAGAGTACCAGATAAACCAAGCCATCGTAAACGATTTATGGACATACATTTCCTTAGATAGATTTCTACGCCTAGCACACTCCTGGGGCTTGTTTGGTTCGTGGAATAGAGTAGCTTGATTGTCGACACCACCAAGTTAGCGACAACCACTTCTACTATTTGATTGGTGGGTTGCATGAGCTAAGTTCGTGTTTGGTTGTAACGGTAAAAACTGGTTGAACATAGTCATATGTGTGTTTTATTGAGGGATAAGTGGCGGATAGTGTGTTGTGGCAGCCTCTTTAGTGAGGTTGTGACTTACCACTATAAAAAAAGGCGAAAAATGAATTTGCTCCCCGTATTTTTTTGTTAGATCATATATATATGTAACTATATTTTTTTTAAAGTTTACAGTTGAGATACTTGGAGGCAGAATGGTTATTTTGAGAGAGCACTAGCTAGCTTGTCTTAGAGCATTTTCACCCCCGCACGAAAATGTGTTCGGCACCTCCAAACCGTTTCCACCTTCATGGTGTCGGACAGATATCCGCCTCTACTGGAATGGCTGCCCCTAGTGGCGCATCCCAACTGACCAGACCTATTCAATTTTCCCTATTTTTCATCAATATATTCATATATATATATATATATATATATATATATATATATATATATATATATGAGACATACAAATAGGTTGTGTAGTATAACAATAATTCAAACATAGAAACAAAATAGTGCACCAACTAAATTGATCTGGTGAGTTCTACAAAACAATATATGACACTCGAACTATTAGCTTCCATTCAAGATCCAGAACTGCTCGATTAGATGAGCTTGCGATGATTTTTCTCATCATGAAATTTTGATGCATATGGTGAGAAACCGAGCAAACTTGGCTGGGGCGTCATGTGGTGGCTCGGCAAGAGGGCCACCAAACCAGCATCACGCTCACTCTTCATGATCATGTTGTGCATGATAACACATATAATTATGATCTCCCATGTCTGATTTCGCAACCATGTTTGACAAAACACCTGACAATAGCTAAATGAGCTTAGAGCATAGAAAATGCCAGCTCGATATTATTCTTAACACTCTCTTGTTTCCAAGGAAAATGATATTTGTTCTGTCCTACGGATTTGCAGGATTATCTTCATAAATATTGACCGAAGAGGATAGATCCAACCGGATCAGGTAGTACCCTTATCATATATGTGGCCGATGATCTCATAGTTAAACTCTGGAGTTCGGTCTTCAACAACTCTCGCAAACACTAGAGAGCGTATGTTCTTGATGCCGTTGTAATAACCGGACATGCAAAAAAAAGAGTGCCAAATCCGTATGTCATAATCTACCACAACTTGAAATATAACACTCCATGCTCGAATATGACCTTTATAGATCTCTCGCCAAAAGGAGTGGAGAATTTCTTCATTCCCAATGCATGCATTCGATGTTTCCAAGCACCACAGAAAATCCTCTGGCAGCACCTTGTGTCATGAGCCGAGTTGTATCCGCTGCATTTGATGCTCTTAGATAGGTCAGGCAAAACACATTCACCACCGCTGGACAAAACCTATAAATGGCAATAATTTGTGGACATATATATAACGCCTATTCTTAAAAGTATATAAATATTAGTCTGCAGCTTCATGTGCTGGGAGTGGGGGATGGGGGAGCGATAGCCCATTTCGCCCCCAAGAAGTTCCGCCACTGCTTAGATAGATGAAGGAAATCATTTGTTAGCTCTTTGCAAAGTACACACAAAGTACACAATTTTCAATTGAAAAGTTCGCCCTCAAGCTGCCAATTGATGTGCGTCTATATATCTCAGTCGACGGTATGAGTCTAGAACATAAACATCATATTGGAAATTTTTACATATAACACAACACAACATGTCAATTCTTTTGGCGCAAAAAGAGTATATTTTTTCATAGGTCTTGATGTCGTAGCATCTTCTTGCAGTGTTGACGGAGAACTAGGCGAGCACATCACCTAACGCTAATTATGATCTATAATGAGGTAGGCCCTTTAAATCCGATAACAAATTTCGGAAAAAATGTTGTTGTCACAAGGTGATTTGTGATGATATAAGTTAAGAATGTCGATTGCCAGGCAACATGATCCGTCAACGATGTAGAAAACCATGTTAAATCGTCTATGCATAATATTTTCATGTCTACTCCTCCCGATATTTTTCCTTGTTAGTAGGAATCGCTTCCTCTCTACTCAACGGAGTCCTCTTTTCCCTTTTTGCACTAGCACCCCCCAAATATCTCCAATGGGGGCCTGGGCGCAGAAAATCCCCCCTAGTGGCAACCCTCTACCCCCAAATAGGTTCGGCACCCTGGAGCGGCCCCGAAACTTGGAGGCTGCTTGGGGTGCGGTACAATGTTGGGTCACGCTCCTGGGTTATGCCACCCACATGGCATCCACTCTTGCGTGCGACGGGGGGCAATCGATCCATTGTGAGGATTTTATGTGGCTATGCACGTCTGTATGTTATGTTTTATTGATTTATTTGGCCGGAGAAAATCTTGTGAGTATATAGAGTGGGCTACCCATTCTCAAGCGATCCGATCATTCACGTGATTCTCTATGGTTAGACAAACCGTGTGTCTTTTTGCGTGTATGTTATATTTCCACAGAAGATGATCCAGGAAGTGGATGGAATGGCATGCGCGCACTCAAGCAATCCATTCAATGGATTTCCCGTCACGAGTGTTCACCCGACGCCAACCCCAAGGCCGCCATTTCCTCTGCCCCCGCCACCGGAGCCATTGCGGCCCGCGCCGCCGTCAAAGAGCAGGCGCGGGAGGACGAACTGTGCAACCTCCCCTCGCTGCTACGCGACCCGCTCGACGGCGACAACCCCGACCTTCTCGCAGCAATGGCCAACTCGATGGCCACGCTGTAGCAGGACGCGTAGGGCTTGCTAATGACGATCAACTCCAGGCCGATGGAAGCCTCCAGCAGCCTGGCCAATTTTTTGGCCTCCAACAGCCGCACCCCTCGCGTCGGCCGCTCCTCGATGTTGATGTTCTAGGGCGGAAACGATACCTCCGTTAGGAGGCTCGGGTACGTGTTATATATGCATGGAATAGCCCCAATGCGTGGCGATTACAAGGATAAGAGGATAAGGAGAAGTACTACTTAATACTTATCCTCTAGATGTACAACGTTCAACACCCTCCCTTAATCTAAGCATGTAGACATGTTTAGATTACGCTTGAACTCATCTAAGATCTTGACAGGAAGAGCTTTTGTGAATCCATCGGCTACTTGATCTTTGCTAGAAATAAATCTTACTTCTAAATGTTTATTTGCTACTCTTTCTCTTACAAAGTGATAATCTATCTCTATGTGCTTAGTGCAAGCATGAAAAATAGGATTAGATGACAAATAGGTGGCACCTAAACTGTCACACCAGAGACAAGGTTTTTGCATCATCTTTACTCCAAGCTCATGAAGTAATGCTTCAACCCATATTAGTTCTGTTGTAGCATTTGATAAGGACTTGTATTCAGCTTCAGTACTAGAATGTGATACCGTGGATTGTTTGCGAGCACTCCAAGAAATCAGGCTTGGACCAAAGAAGATAGCAAAACCTCCAGTGGATCTTCTGTCATCAAGACAACCAGCCCAATCTGCATCTGAAAAAGCACTTAACAGTGTGGATGATGAATGCATGAGAGTGATACCAACATTTACTGTATCCCAAACATATCTCAAAATCCTCTTGATAGTTGTCCAGTGTTCTGTTGTGGGAGCATGAAGGAACTGACATACTTTGTTAACTGCAAAGGACAAGTCTGGACGTGTGAGAGTTAAATATTGGAGTGCACCAACTATGCTTCTGTATTGTGTGCTGTCATCAGGACCAAGAGGTGTTCCTCTATGCAAAGACAAGCTCTCGGTGGAAGATAAAGGTGTAGGAGCTGGTTTGCAGTTTATCATGCCAACTCGGGCTAACATATCAATTGCATACTTTTCTTATGTCAACAGTAAACTATCTCGAGTTATTTTAACCTCAATGCCAAGAAAATAGTGTAAGTCACCTAAATCCTTTATGGCAAAGTGTGCATTAAGATCTTTTAGCAAGACAGGAATACCATCATTAGAGGAACTTGCTACTATGATATCACCAACATAAATCAACATAAACATATTGATTCCTGATTTCTAGTATAAGAATAGTGAGGTGTCAGCCTTGGATGGAACAAATCCAAGGTTCTGTAACTTGGAACTGAGCTGTGAGTACCAAGCCCTTGGAGGCTGGATTAATCCATAGAGGGCTTTGTCAAGTTTGCAAATATAGTGAGGAGTGTCAGAACTTTCAAAACCTGGAGGTTGTTTCATATAAACCTCTTCTTCCAGAACACCATGGAGAAACGCGTTCTTGAGATCTAGCTGCCGTAAGCTCCATCCTCGAGAAACTGCAACTGCTAAGACAAGTCTAATGGTTGCAGCTTTAACAACAGGACTGAATGTGTCTTCATAGTCTATACCATACCTTTGTTTGAACCCTTTTGCAACAAGACGTGCTTTGTACCTGTCAATTGTGCCATCTGCATTTTTCTTGACACGATACACCCACTTGCAATCAATCAGATTTTTGTTTTTGCTAGGAGGAACAAGATGCCATGTCTTGTTCTGAAGCAAAGCATCATACTCCTCCTCCATTGCTTTGCGCCACGTTGGATCATCAAGTGCTTCGGTTAGGGAGGAGGGTTCACCTGTGGAAACAAGCAGACCATGACGAGTAGGAGGTGTTTTATAAATATGCGGTTGTTTACCATACCGAAGTGTCCCATCCTTGTAGTTTTTGGGTTTTTTAATTCCCTTCTGGAGGCGAGTTTTTACTCCGACTGGAGAGGCAACAGGCGATGCAGCAGGTGTGGATGGCACAGACGATCCAGGAGAGCCGAAATCTCCTGAATCATCCTCGGATCCTGCTCCTGGTGACGTGTCCTCATCGGTGTGGCTCCCGTCGCTGTCCACACGCAGGCACGGAGAGAGAGGAGGATGGCGTGGGCCACTCTGCCCGCCGGTCGCTGTCTTCCACGTGGTCATTGGCCACACGCCTGGGCGAGACAGGCGAATCAGATGAGGGGGACCGCGGGGACCCGGTGGTGTTGTCGTTGTCGGAGGGGGACCGCACAGGGTCCCGTGCGCGTGCGTCGCTAATGCTCGTGGCCGACGCGGAGTGGCCAGCGGATGCAGAGGGGACCCACGAGGACGGCTCGGAGTCCCGCGCGCGCGTGTCTTATCGTGGCGTGGCGTTCGAGGAGTGGCCCGATGAGGCGGTGTGGCCCGCGCCAGGATCCCCCTCGTGATCGGAGGAATCTGCGCTAGAATCCCCCTCGGGATCGGAGGACTCCAGATCCAAGAGATCCTCCTCGGAGTCAGCATTTCTTTCGTCGTTTTTTGCATCCGTGTGAGCACCGTTTTGGCTCGTTTCTTCAGCGTTTTGCACTAGATTTTCACCAGCTTGTACTTCGGGTACCTGAGGAGGATTAGTAATAGGCACAACCGGCAAATGCATATGGTTATCAACATTTGCATCCCCATGTATAGATGATCTAGGAAGTAAAAGAATTTGTAGACGAAGGAGAGCACCGACATTTTTATGCATGGAGGCAAAAGGAAAAATATTCTCATCGAACACTACGTCCCTGGATATGTAGATGCGGCCAGTGGATGGTTCTAAGCATTTGACACCTTTGTGTCGGGGACTATACCCTAGGAAGACACAACGAGTGGAACGGAAGGCAAATTTTCTTTTGTTATAGGGACGTAGGTTTGGGCAACAAGCGCAGCCAAAAATACGAAGAGACTCATAATTTGGCTGGGTGTGAAGGAGGCGTTCAACAGGGGATTCAAAGTTGATGACTTTGCTAGGGAGAATATTTATGAGGAATGTAGCTGTGAGAAAAGCCTCATCCCAAAATTTTAGTGGAATGGAAGCATGAGCTAGAAGACCAAGTCCTACCTCAACAATGTGGCGATGTTTGCGTTCAGCTGAGCCATTTTGTTGATGTGCATGAGGAGATGACACATGATGTGTGATGCCAACTGTTTGAAAAAAGCTATTTAATTTTTCATATTCACCTCCCCAATCTGTCTGCATGGTTATAATTTTTCTATCAAATTTTCGCTCAACAAGTTGCTAAAAATTGAGAAAAACTTGATACACATCAGAACGCTTCTTAAGTAAATAAATCCATGAAAATTTGCTGAAATCGTCGATAAATCTTACATAATAGGAGTGTTTGCCAAGAGAGGTTGGGGCAGGGCCCCATACATCAGAGAATATTTGTTCTAGAGGAGCATGAGAGACACTGGTAGATATGTGATATGGCAGTTGGTGGCTCTTAGCTAGCTGGCAAGAATCACATATGTAAGTGTTTGTTTCTGGAGAATAAGCTAAATCATTTTTCCTAAGAACTTGTTGCACAATAAAGGATGAAGGATGTCCTAAGCGTCGATGTCACGTTGAAGATGGTGGCTTTATTGTGAGGAAAACACTCTTGGATGACCCCGAAGCAAATGGCACTAGGGGGTAAAGGCCATCATGGCATGGTACCTTAAACATAATTCTCCTTGTTGCCTGATCCTTGATCAAAAAGAAAAAGGCATGAAAGTCAATGAATACATTGTTGTCAAGAGCAAGTTTATGAATGGACACAAGATTTTTTGTTGTACTAGGAACATGAAGAACATTGTTTAGATGTAGAGATGCATGGGGAGTTTGCAAAGTTGAAGAGCCAATATGACTTATAGGCATACCTTGACCATCTGTCATGTGGACACGGTCACGACCATGGTACTTGTCAAGCGTGGATAGCTTGTTGAGGGCACCGGTGATGTGATCTGTGGCACCCGTGTCGGAATACCAATTGGTATCGACGCCGTATGACGCAATGTTGGCCTTCTTCTTCTCCTCGTGGTCACCATCACTGTCGGAGTCGTCGTTCTTGTAGCGCCACTAGCTGTCCGCAGCAGGGTGTCTGTGAATCTTGCGGATTTGGCAAGTCACGTCCACAAAGGGAGTGGGTGCGCGATCGACGCGACGACCGCGGCGAGGGCGATCATCCCGGCGTGCTCCATCATCACGGCGCCTACCGTCATCGCGGTGACGCCAGTCCTCACGGGGGCGCCCGCCATCGCCGTCATCACGGCGCCAGCGGCGTGCGCCATCGTCACGGTGTCGTCCAGCATCATCGCGGTAGCCACGGTGATCGCGATCACCGCGGTCACCACCGCGCTCGTCCTAGCGTCCACGATCACCACGGTCACCGCCGCGGTCATCATGGCATCCGCGGCCACCGCGGTCACCGCCTCCAGCTGGGCGGCTGTTGTCCCGGCTGCGGCGAGCGACGTTGGCAGAGGAAGTGAAACCGGCGCCCTGGCCGGTCTCAGCCAACATGGCTTGGCGGGTGTCGTGGGCGCAGATCTGCGCGAAGAGGTCGTCGACGGTGACGTTGGTGTTGGCATTGGCAGCAGCTACGATGGAGTCGTAGGCGCCATCGAGACCATTGAAGAGATATCCAACCAGCTCATCCTCCTCGACGATCTTCCTTGCAGCAGCGAGTTCGGAGGCGAACCCCTTCATCTTGGCGAAGTACTGGGCGGCGGAGAGGTCGTGTTTCTTGGTGTTGTTGAGGGAGCCTCGAAGACTGTTGATCCGACAACGAGATGATGATGAACACATTCGTGTAATAACACCCCATACCTCAGCCATGGTGTCCAGCCCAACTACATGAGCGAGGACCTCTGGAGCGAAGGAGTTCGGCAGGAAGTTGAGGACAGATTGGTCCTTCACCACCCAAGCTGCGTATGCAGGGTTTGGGGTCTTGATCTTCTGTCCCTTGGCATCTTGTATCTCCAGCTCGGCGGGTGAAGCAGCCTCAGATCCATCCAGGAATCCACCGGCCTGGGCACTGCGGATCGCCGGTGACACCAAGGTCTTCCAAAAAAGGAAGTTGGTCCGGTTCAACTTCTGCGTTGGTGGAGTGCCGAGAACGGAGGTGAAGCCGGTTGGTGCAGATGCCGATGCCATGGAGTTGTGTTCGTCGTGGTTTGTAGGTCGTGGTTTTTGTGTCGTTGGTTTTGGCTTTCAGATCGTAGGGTTTGGGTCGTGGGGTTTTTCGGTCGTGGATCTTGGCTGAGGTTTGGTTGTCGGTGTTGCTTGGATTTGATCGTAGGTATTTGGTCGTGGTTGTATGGAGATCGTAGATTGGATCGGGAGTCCGTCGGCTAGGTCATGGAAGAGAGGAGCTCTGATACCATGTTGATGTTCTAGGGCGGAAACGATACCTCCGTTAGGAGGCTCGGGTACGTGTTATATATGCATGGAATAGCCCCAATGCGTGGCGATTACAAGGATAAGAGGATAAGGAGAAGTACTACTTCATGCTTATCCTCTAGATGTACAACGTTCAACACTCGAACCACGCCGCCTCCTCCTCCAAGGTCATTATTCTCGAGGACAGCGACGACGACGACTCGTCGTTCGATGAGGAGTAGTCTAGACGGCCGCCGTGGCCAAATTTCATTCAAAATATGTAAAATAGCTCAAGTATTGAATGAAATTTGCAAATTTTAATGTTCATATTTTTCTTTTTGCTTTTCTTATCGAGCGACGCTCTGAGCGACACCCACCAAATTCATGGACACATGTCCCATAGGCTCCATTGGGAGGTGTCAGACACAAAATAAATGGATGCTGATGGAGACGCTCTCAACAAAAAAAAAAAGAAAAAAAAGTACCATCGTTTGTGACAGATATGGCGACCTACACGCCAAAAGATGAAGACGGAGACCTTGTCAGGAAGAAGGGGAACTATTTGGTAAGCAATAGTAAATTTGACTATGATAAAATCTAAAAATAATCAGACGCCGGCAATCAATATGCAGTGCCAAAACAAAAAAGCACAACCGTTCTGCAAATACAAGTGCGGTAGGTGCGGGAAAAGTGCCGAATGGATAGCCAACCAAGTACTAAACGCCTTGTACTCGTCGCAGCTCAGTGTTTAAGGAGTAGTATTACAAAGGTAAGAAATAAATAGAAGAACTGTCCATTTCAAACCGAGGTTTATATCATCTTTAATAAGCAAGTGAAAAAAAGGAATCTACGAGAAGGTACTATGTCCATCCCGGTTCAATGGGCTCCTTGTGCTGCAGGCATCCAGGCATGTGTCTACAGCTGTTTCCCAATCCCCATCCCAACAAGGGAAACCTGACGCTGGCATGGTCTGGTCTCAAGTCAGGACGAGGACACAATTTATTTTTGGCCAGTTCCTTGTGGACACTAGACCCTTGAGCTCCCAAGCCACGTGAAGGTGGCAGCAGAGCAAAGACTTATTTTCTTGACCAGCGGAGATGTGAGCAGTGAGCAGTGGCTGATTCGGTGATGCCACACGACTACACGAGAACTAGGCGAACACATCACCTAACGCTAATTATGATCTATAATAAGATAGGCCCCTTAAACCCGATAACAAATTTCGGAAAAAATGTTGTTGTCACAAGGTGATTTGTGATGATATAAGTTAAGAATGTCGATTGCCACGCATCATGATCTGTCAACGATATAGAAAACCATGTTAAATCGTCCATGCATAATATTTTCATGTCTACTCCTCCCGATATTTCTCCTTGTTAGTAGGAATCGCTTCCTCTCTATTCAACGGAGTCCTCTTTTTCCTTTTTGCACCCGCACCCCCCAAATATCTCCAATGGGGGCTTGGGCGCAGAAAATCGCCCCCCTAGTGGCAACCCTCTACCCCCAAATATGTCCGGCACCCTGGAGTGGCCCGCAAACTTGGAGGCTGCTCGGGGTGCGGTACAATGTTGGGGCACGCTCCTGGGTTATGCCGCCCACATGGCATCCACTCTTGCGTGCGACGGGGGCAAGCGATCCATTGTGAGGATTTTATGTGACTATGCACGTCTCTGTGTTATGTTTTATTGATTTATTTGGCCGGTGAAAATCTTGTGAGTATATAGACACACGTCCGATAGGCTCTATTGGGAGGTGTCAGACACAAAATAAATGGACACGACGCTCTCAACAAAAAAAGAAAAAATAAGTACCATCTTTTGTGACCAATATGGCGACCTCCACGCCAAAAGATGAAGACGGAGACCTTGTCAGGAAGAAGTGAAACTACTCCCTCCGTTCCTAAATTTAAGATCTTGTAGCTATTACTCATATTGTTAGATACATACTAATATTAGTGAATATGTATACTAAAAGTTGTCTATATACATGTAGACATGTGTGAATGTGGAAAAGGGCTAAAATATCTTACATTTAGGAACCGATGGAGTATTTGATAAGCAATAGTAAATTTGACTACGATAAAATCTAAAAATAATCAGACGCCGGCAATCATATGCAGTGCCAAAACAAAAAAAGCACAACCGTTCTGCAAATGCAAGTGCGGTAGGTACGGGCAAAGTACCGAATGGATAGGGACCAACCAAGTAGTTATCGTCTTGTACTCGTCGCAGCTCCAAGTGTTTAAGGAGTAGTATTACAGAGGTAAGAAATAAATAGAAAAGCTGTCCATTTCAAACCGCGGTTTATATCATCTTTAATAAGCAAGCCCCGTTGAGAGTCGCCTGTGCTACCCGTGGCCTGACCCGACTTCGGATATGCTCCGTCGGCATCGCTGCCCGGAGTAGAGATGGAGGAGGGGCGCGGCGCACCTCTGTAGATAGTCGTAGTAGGTTTTTCTTCTTTCAGTTAGTACCCTGTGTGGAGGTTGGCTATATGCCTTTATGTCTGCTCCTGGTGCTTGCGAGCAGTACTGGGGGCGTGTTGCTCCTTCTCAGCGGCTGCTGGCCATGGCGGATGGTGGGACTGGAGGAAGGACGTGGCGAAGGCAACGCTAATAAGCTCGGTTATCGCGGATCTGAGGACCGGGGTCAGCTAGTTGAAGCTTCTTCCAATTTTCGCCATGGATGCGAGCATGGAGTTGGCCTCTACTCGCTGCCTCCGCAGTCGTTGGTGATGCAGCAGGGGAGCCCAGAAGCTGCTCCCGAGAAGGCATTCATGGCAGCCCCGTGTTGGCTGTCATCCAAGATGGTCGAAGGGCGACCCTTCTCCCTCTCCTCGTCGGTTACGGATGATGCCAGCCGACGTTCGTTGATGGACTCAACCTCCAGGCCGATGTGCCACGACGGAGGCCCCTTAGATCTGGCGCAGTTGGCTCCGGGTGCACCACCCCAAGTGGTCTCGTCCCCGGCGGTGGCGTGCTTGGCTGCGCCGAGCTCCGAAGTGGCGGCAATGGAGCTGTACCCGATGGCGTTTCTAGGATTCGGTCTAGGCTTGTTGATGCAAATTATAAGGACCTCGTTGCTATTTTTATTTTCTGCAGGTCCTCTTTGTAACAGCCCGCTGCTCAATCAAACCTTCTAGGTCCCTCGGACCGACCCCTGTTTAAAAAAAACAAAAACAAAAAGCAAGTGAAAAAAGGAATGTACGAGAAGGTACTATGTCCATCCCGGTTCAATGGGCTTCTTGTGCTGCAGGCATCCAGGCATGTGTCTACAGCAAGGGAAACAGCTGTAACGCTGGCATGGTCTGGTCTCAAGACAGGACGAGGACACAATTTATTTTTGGCCAGTTCCTTGTGGACACTGCAGCCTTGAGCTCCCAAGCCACGTGAAGGTGGCAGCAGAGCAAAGTCTTATTTTCTTGACCAGCGGAGATGTGAGCAGTGAGCAGTGGCTGATTCGGTGATGCCACACGAAGATCGCGCACCGTAGGCGGGTGGGCACGTGATTCACTGCATGGTCTTATTTGGTCGATGTGAGCAGTGGCTGATTAGCCGAAGTGCCACCCGCACAAAAAAAATACAGTACAGGCAAAACTATCTGCTCTATCTACTCCACTGTCCACTCACTCGGTTCGAAAATACTTGACTTTTTTAAGTGTATGTATGTACACGGAAAACTTATCTGGATACACTCGTTTGAGAGTAAGTATTTTGGAATGTAAAACAATCCATCACAACCGATTTATGTACATAAATTTCCTAGAACTAGTGTTGGACAGAAAACTGCATCAGCGTAGTGAGCTCTTGATAGTTCAGCTCGTTTCTTAACGAACTGAGCCAATCATTAATTTTAGCGAGCTTAATGAATGAGCAAACGATTTTCACGAGTAGCTCGTTAAACTTGTTAGTAGAGCACAACACATATTTTTACCTTACGTGAAAACATTTTTACAGCATATAGACCCATCTATTCAACCTAACCAACCTAACTGAACCAATATCAATGCATCAAACTATCACATCTCCCCTTATAGTTACCATCTTCCTTTGTAAAATAGCTCCCACGCACTCATTTTCGTTAGCCCAACACATTTTAGTCTGTTAACGAGCGCTCGCAAGTTTATCAGTTTTTTAACGAACAGAGCCGAGCATGCTTTTTTTTCTCGTTAATCATAACAAGCTTAACGAATCGAGCCTTGACGAGCACGAGCTTAGAGCATGTCTAACAGGCCCCGTATCACACGAGCGCCCCGTAAAATTCCGGCGGCATACGGGGCGCGGGCCAAAACGGCCGTCTAGCAGGCCCCGTATGCCGCCTGGCCCGTACCAAAATTTTACGGGGCCTGCTCCACCGCCCCCTCCGCCCCGTACATATAGAGGGTGAGGGTTGGGATGGGGGTCCAACCCCCCACCCGCAACCCTAGCTCCGCCGCGCGCCGCCGCAGCTCCGGCGAGAAATTACGCACGCGCCGCCGCCGCATTCGAAGCTCCTCCACCGCGATGAGCTCCCCCGACGCCTCCGGCTCCTCCACCGCCCGCTCCAAGCGCCGCCGCGAGCCGGAGACGCTCGAGGAGGCGTGGCGGCTCCACTGCAAACATTCCGTTGCAGGGAGCCGCCGCGGCGCCAGGAAGTACGAGGCGTGGCCGGAGGCCATGCCGGACACGCTGAAGGACTACGCCCCGGGAGGGAGATACTACAGCGTCGACCCGCCGCCGCGGCCGATGTGCGGCCGCAAATTCGAGAAATGGCTCGCGGAGAGGGAGCTGCTGCAGCAGTGCAAGCGCGGCGGCGACGGCGCAAGCGGCAGCGGAGGAGGAAGCGCAGCGACAGCGCAGGAGGAGGCCGTACCGGCGACAGAGGAGGAGGAGGAGGCCGCCTTCGCGGCGGCGCTCGAGCTTTCGAAGCAGGAAGTAGAGGCGCGGGCGCGGGCGGAAGCGGAGGAGGAGGCGAAGGCCGTCGCCGACGTCGAGCAGTTCAAGGCGATGGAGGCTTCCGGCCCCGTCGTCTTCCTCGACTAGATTAGGTTAGATTTCATGTTCGAGCAGTTCTTGTAGCAATGGTGATCTGAGCAATGAATGAAATCGAGTTTTATCTTCTCTCCCGCGTAGTTCGAATTTAAACATACGGGGCGGATATAGGGGGACTGCTAGACGAACTTGAAAATCTGAGCACGGATTTTCCTAGATTTCCTATACAGGGCCCTCTACACGCGATTTAGAGGGCGAAAGTTTACGGGTCCTGTTAGACATGCTCTTAAGGAGCTGATACGCAACGAGCCGAGCATATCATTACTCCACCCCTACCTAGCACGTTCTTGGGGTTTGTTTGTTTGGTTTGCAGGACACACTAGTGCAGAACAGGGCATTAACCCCGATTGGAAAGAGCCTTATGCCCCGGCTTCCTAACCGGATTTGCCAAACCCGGGTTAAAGGCCACCCTTATGCCTCGGTGGGCTTACCAACCGGGGTAAAAGGCGTGCACACGTGGGCTCTGCTCAGCGAGCAGCCCGGCGTCCTTTTACCCCGGTTGGTAACACCATCCGGGGCAAAAGATTCTCTGTTTTTTTAGCTGTTTTACTGTTCTCTCCAGTAGATTAGAAATTCTATTTTCTTTTATGTTTTTCTTCTCTGCACTAAACATTTATAGTAAGAAAGATGAAAAATTATCGAACAAAAACATAGATGAAAACGAACAATAACTTAAACATATAGTCTGCCACGAATACAAATATTGTTCGGCACGATGACATAATTAAACATAGTTCGACACAAACATAGTACGACATATAAATAGAGCGACATAAGCATAGAGCGGCACAAACATACTATCCTTCAGCGTCGGAGACAGCCTTGCCCGAGCAAGACTCGCCGGAGTCAGACTTCTCAGCCTCGGAGGCGGAGCTACTGTCAGACGAGCTATCCTGGCAGCAAGGGGGCGGACTAAGGTGTCTTCGAAGATCTTCACCTCCAACACGTTGTCCTCCGTGTCGTCGTTGATGTACCTGAATGTGAGCATGTTGCCCGCATCCAGGTTGTACATGCGCGCGAACTGCCCCCACCCATGGCGCAGGTAGAGGTCATCGTCACGTCGCTCCAGGACCACGTGAAAAGGCCCGTTGTGGCAGCCCTCCAACTGGAGGCTGAACCTAAAGGGCCCGCCACGCTCGAGGAGGATCTCCGATATCTTCTGCGACAGACGAAGCCCGTTCCGCAGTGGGTGGAACAGGTGGACGTAGAATTCCGGTAGTCGGAGACCGTCATCCTCCTCCTCGTCGTCCTCCGCAGCCTCCTCCGCTGCAGCAACAACGCCGCGCCGTGCTGCCCCCTGTGCTCCGCGTCCACGTCCACGAGCTGGAGGCGCCGCTTCCTCCTCCTTGATGGCTAAGATGCCACCACGTCCACGCGCTGTACGCGATCCACGTGGACATCCACCACGTGGTACGACTATGTTTTCTTCGACGCGGACGGCGCCGCGCCCACCGGCAGCACGCGCACTGCGTCGTGGAGCTCTCGCCATGGCTACAAAAATGTATAACATCATAAGTAATTGTCATAGTCGCACTAACTAATAGCATTCATTTCATCAGTTCGCAACAATTGCATATAATCTAATAAAAATATAGCTAATAGCATCCATTTCATCAAAATTGCTGTAAATTTCATCAATTTCCTCCAAACCTCTAAATAATTTTTTGTGAAGTTGGACCTTCACATTTTGTACTTGTTACGAGGTAGTACACGTGATGGCGATGCGGGGGAAGGAAGGGTTTCTGGACATCTTTAAAACTAAACAAAATCATATATGTAATATAGTGAGATCCAAAAAAAATTGGACCATTTTGTGCACATCCATAATGGCGACATTCTTCATAACCCCGGACGAGATTTCTGAGAAATATCACCATTACGAATGTGCACCAAAGGGTTCAACTTCGTTCGGATCTCACCAACCATATAATATTACATATGTGACGTTATTTAGTTCCAAAGAAGTCCAGAAACCCTCGCATTCCTTTCCCCGGATCACCACCGCCTGTAGTACCTCCTCTTAACAGGAACAAGATGGTCATCGGTCTGTGTGCCTCATACTTAAATAGCTAATATACTAAAATAGCTAATGTACTAATAAAATAGCTAATGGTACTAAAATATGCCTCTAGCTAATACATCACGATCGAATAATATCACTTATACATAGCTCGGGCTCATTTTATTTAACCCTAATACATCACGATCGAATAATATCACTTATACATATTCATGAAACATCTCTTAAACTAATTAACTCCGACCGGGTCCTAAGCCGCGGGGTGCTGAATCGCGGGTGCTACGCATCCATAGGTAAGAAACCCTCACAGAGTCATAGCTCACGTGGCGAGGAACCCTCTGAATAATTGACCAACCGCTGCTATACTCCCTATCGAGCAAGTAAATGTAGCGACGGACGTGCTCGTCCTCCTCCCTGATACGCTGATGTACCACCTCCTCAGGGGCCGGCTCTCTCCGCACAGACCATGGCCCACGCGATCGCCACCAAAGAATATACGGGTCGACCACGTCACCCGGATTTCTAACCAAGCCGCGTGTCCCGGTAGTAAGGACCTCCCAGTGCCAGCCCGGCGGGGCCCAGTCCCGGACATCGCCCGTCTGGTCCAACAGAGACATCGTCGCCAAAAAAAATAAACTAAAAACACATGCATGATATATGGACTAAGTAAATATTCCTAATTAAGTAAAAATTCTACTAATTATAAAAATTCACTAAGTAATTTTCTAAACTAAAATTCCTATATTATAAAATTCATCTAATGGTACTAAGAAAAAAAATAGCTAATAGCTATAATTGGACTAAGAAAAAGAAAAAAATGGTACTAAAAAAATAGCTAAGTCCAAAGCATAATTTTTTTCTCTAAACTTCTAACTATTTTTTTCTCTCTTAGTGATGTCATACCTAAACTAATTTTTTAATCTCTAAATGAGCTAATGGTACTAACAGTACCTAATACTAACATCACCATATTACTAACAGTGATCATATCTATTATATATTAAAAGTACATGACGGGCTACTAGAAAATAGAGAAATAGACTAGAAAATCCCACAATAATCAGAGAGATCTAACCATTGATCTATTAAAATAAAGAATTATAGCCGCTTGATTTCAAGAATAATTTTGTACCATTAAAGTTGAAAGTATTTACCCACCAATGCCATGACTTAAAATACGGGTGCACCTCCTGCTAAACCTAATCTATTTTTTTGCTCCAATCGTATGGTTTCCCGTGCGTCTAACAACTGGGCAGACGCCATGAACTATCTTCTGCCTGCCTCGCCGTGTGTCTGGAACGTCCGTCAATCAACACGCTCCTCTACTGGTGCAGTATCATGGCTGCTGTACAGCCTCACTTTGCCGCTACCATGCTTGGATCTGACAAAATCTCAAGGTACACTGGCTTTTAATGTGATCTATTTAGCTGCGATCATGCGGTCGTCTTTGCCCGGCTATGGTTTTTATGCTCCACCTGGAATAGCTGGAACGGGCACGTACGTACGAATTCTTGCAATGGATTCCATGCAAAATATCTAAGTACACGGGCTTTTAACTTGATCTATATATGGCCACGTTCATCAGGTCGTATTGTCCGGCTGTGGTTCTGAATTTGATGCTCGACCTGGAACAGACGGAGAAGTGATACGTACTTACACGTACGGATGCTTAAAGGAGTCGACAGTCCACACCCAGACTAACCAAGATTTTGCATTTACGATGGAGATTTGGGATCTGTTTAATCATTGGTTGGTTGACTTAATTATAATGCATGCGTCCTCATACCCAAGAGAACACATATATTTGAGTGCATGAATGAAGATCGGTAGGTAAGAATTTTATTAATAATCTACGTTTTGATATTTTTCCTGATCTATCTATGTCCACTCGCTATTTTAGAAGTTACTGGGACTAAAAGTATGTGTCCGAACAAATAAAGAGAAATTAGATTTTTGTGTGTGTTTTTCGTTAGGAGTAGATCCAGTGCCCCAAATAATTTCTCATTACCACATTTTGGTTTTTTTTTTTCAATATATTGCAGCGGCTAAATTTTGGCCATAACATGAGAACCAAATTGACATAATACGCTTACTGAAACTGAGTCTATAATGTGTAAGTTTCGCAACAGTAAGAACAACCTTCTTATGCTAGGCGACATTATAATTCCAAGTGATAAATAATTATTTTGCTGATAATTTGTCCGCATAAATTTGAATAAATAACTCTTTGGAAAATGGTTTCCTTATACCATGCCAGGTAATCAATAAAGAATTATTCATAGATCACATTATTCACAATTTAGCTATATTCACTAATAATTAGACTTAGAGTACCATATATATTTTCTATGCTGAATTTTTAAAATCAAGCCTAACACAATTTGACGTTAAAAAAATATGCCATAGAGATGACAAACACTTCTGCACATTAAGTTGTCATTTTGTTTTAGAAATACTAATTTATATTGTATTTGCCCGAAAGGCTCTAGACGGTCTATGGTGTATAGAGGACTCCTATACAGCTGATTTTAATACCTGATTGTCTGATGTTTACACATCAGAAGGCCATAATTCTGCACGAAATTTGGTTCCAAGTCGGTAATAAATGTGTGATATATATTTCATGACCTTTTCTATTTTTTTCTGTCAAATAACTCATAGGATGTGACATTCTATTGCATTCACTTGTGATGATCCATTCAGTTACCTGATCATTAAGTTGCATCACATGTAAAGTTGTATCTACTCAAGGACCCCGATCGATGCTACTAATGCCACATCTCCTTTCACTCTTATTCTTCATATTATAGTTTTGAAGTACAAGTTGAGCATGTGTGTACATCCTTATTCCGTAGGATATGCCCAATTAATACAGAATAAGTTTCAATGTGTATTGCCTTAGCGTTGTTCCCTTCAAAAGTTATATGTTTTGTTAGATTTTGTTTATAATCGGCTAAATATGAATGCATTAATATTTATTCATGGTAACATCTTATATTACAAAGTGCTCTATAGTTATGCATTCAATGGTCCCCACAAAAAATGCATTCAATGTTCATCCTGCGGTTCGGAAATATATTTGATTCATGTTTTGTCATGGTAATATTATTTATCATTTTGTAGATAATTATGTTGGTTCTATAGTGAAAAATGGCGGGAATGAAAGAGATAGGCTAGCAAGCTGGAGAATCAAACCAACCATTCCCTCGACAATCTGTGATCTACATGCTGATCAAATAAGATCGACCAGATGCATCCATGGGTTGGACCATTAATTAAGCGATATGCCATAGATTCAGTGGTTTTTTTTATCAAACAAGTGCGTTCATTAATCAGCAGAAATGAATATATCACATTGGTACAAACACGACAAGTTGATTGGGCTTTAATCCAGTTCATCTCATTGCCTCGAGCATATTTTAAAGCTATTATGTGTAATGCATCCGGAGATCATGTAGCGTCAATACTGAGTGGATGATCTTTTAGTTTTTTTGCTTTGGAATATTTAGTCGTGCAAGTAAGTCACTGCTTATGAGCCAGTCGACTAAGAAATACTTTTTTAGTAAACCATTCACATGTATTAGAACAAATTTTTGCTGACTTATTTTGCACTAGACCAAACATGAAGTCATATTGGAGTTTTCTTAGGATAACTTACAAATAGCTTCTATTATATATATTATGTCTACACGAGCTGGTCAACCGGTTTAAGAAACAAAATTAAGAGGACTTCATTAACACGAAAACAAATCATAAAAGTGTTGATATCTATCGGTGAAGACATGATATTGAAAATGATGCAATCTCATTTAAGAAAAAAGTGCATGTTTAAATATATTTCTTTTCAAAAAAACTAATACTGTTTATCATTCCGTACTATTGGAATACGAGAAGGAAATGACCGGTACAAACATTGATGCTAGACTGAAGATATGAAAAATAATAAGGTGGTAATTAAAATGATGTGCACCTTTAATATATTTGTTGTACCTAAACTGAGATATATTTCTCCATACTACTTTTACGAAGATATAACAACAACAATGTTGTGAACAATGGTAGGATAAAAAAAAAATACAAGTTAATAGGAGTAAAGATTTTTTCGAGAGGATAGAGAATGCATACAAAATAATAGGCTGCATTGTGGAACTGAAAATTGTAAACTCCATGTAGATATATATTACCATGTACAAATGACATGTCATCTCAAAATACATCTATTGGTCAGACTCAATCGGATTTTTCAGATGGTCGCCCTAGAAAAGCAAAAAAAATGTATGGTAAAACAACATAAGTCACATACACATATGTATTTATTAAAAAAAGTACTCATGTATAAGGGATTCCCATTTCAATATGAACTACATTTATTAGTATAATACTAATAAACAAAATATTGATTAAAATTTAAAAGTCACCATAAATATGATGCCCGCGCATGCGCGCGGGCCACTTTTCTAGTTAATCTAAAACTAATACTAACAATGTAATTAAATTAATTAACTAAAAAAATTACGATTGTGGAGGAGGAGAGCACGGCGACGAGGAGCCAATCTCACCTCGAGGAGGAGGGCACGACGACGAGGAGGAGGCCTTAAGCGCGGGAGGAACGCTAGGAGGCCGGCGGCGATCTCTCGGGCGGCGTGGAGGAGAGGACGGACGGCGCAGGAGGAGGCGAGGAGGCCGGCGGAGGAGGATGGGCAGCGCAGGCGCGGAGGAGCACAGGCGCGGGCGCGGGCGTAGAGGCGGCGAGGAGCGGCGGAGAGGATCCCGGCGTCGAAATTGGGCAGCCTCACGACGTCGCTCTGGATTTCGGCGTCGGGGACTTAGCAAAAGGGGGAGAGGTGGGCCGGGCAAAAGGCCCAAATTTTTGTTTTTTTTTGTCCTGCCGCCATCTTTTCCCTGCCTCGTTTCAAATAGCTTTTCAAATATTTTTTAAAATACATTACAAATGATTTTGAATTAGGAAATATTTTTTAAAATACATTACAAATATGAAATGTGTTTAAAATTTCATAAACATTTCGAATAAAATTTCTGTTTTACAAAATAATTATTCTAACTATTTAAACTAGTAACAATTTTTGAATTTTCAAACATTTTAAAAACCTAGTTTATGAATGGTTTTGAATTTGGAGAAACTTTCAATATGAAAGGTGTTAAAAATTGCATAAACATTTCACATACATTTATGTTTTAAAAAATAATTATTCTAACTATTTGTACTAGTAACAATTTTTAAATTTTCAAACATTTTAAAAACCTAGTTTATGAATGGTTTTGAATTTGGAGAAACTTTCAATATGAAAAGTGTTTAAAATTGCATAAACATTTAAAATACACTTTATGTTTTAAAAAATAATTATTCTAACTATTTAAACAAGTAACAATTTTTAAAACGTCATCTAGAGCAGGTTGAAGAAGAGGAAGAAATCTGTAATATTTTCACACATGATATGGATAATCTGTAATGTTGTATACATTATTACAAAATAGTCTAGCAATATTACATGAACCATGAAGGTTTAATACGTTATCACCAACTAGTGCCGGCATTGTTTACTTTTCTGCCGTAGCCATGGAGCATCTTCATTATTTAACGCGATGCTTGGGTCAGTTTTCACTCTGAAGAGCGGAATTTCTTCAAAGTTATTATAATCTTCTGACATGTCTGTCATGTCCTCCACTCCCACAATGTTTCTTTTCCCTGAAAGAACTATGTGCCGCTTCGGCTCACCGCATGATGTACTAGAATTCTTTTTTTTCTTTTCCTCGGTTGGGTAGACATGTCCTTCACATAGAAAACTTGAGTCACATCTTTGGCTAGGACGAATGGTTCGTTTCTATACCCAAGATTGTTGAGATCCACTATTGTCATTCTGTACTGCTGGTCTACCTTTACTCCTGTCATCTTGACCCATTTGCACCAAAACAGAGGGACCTTAAAATTAGTTCCATAGTCAAGTTCGCATATCTCCTCTATGTAACCATAATACGTGTCCTTTTCCCATTATATCCGGTTGCATCGAAACGGACACCACTATTCTGGTTGGTGCTATTTTTATCTTGTGCGATCGTGTAAAATGTATTCCTATTTATATCGTACCCTTGGAAAGTGAGTACAGTCGAAGATGGTGACCTGGCCAACAAGTAGAGCTGATCTCCAACTATGTTGTTATTCATGAGTTTTGTTTGCAACCAGGCGCTGAAACTATCCATGTGTTCATCATTAATCAAGGATTCAGACATCCCCGGGTTTTTGGACCGTATAATATTCTTGTGTTCCTCGATATAAGGAGAAACCAAGGTGGGCATTGTAGAACTGTGTAGTGTGATTTAGTGAAAGAATGTTCGTCCATAAATATCTTTGCCTTCCTTCTTAGCGTGCCTTTTCCACTCATTCTTCCCTCCTGCCGTGATTCGGGAACACCAATCGACTTAAGGTCTGGAAGAAAGTCAACACAAAACTCAATTACCTCCTCTGTTCCATAATCCTTGGAGATACTTCCTTCTGACCTAGCACGGTTGTGAACATATTTCTTTAAGACTCCCATGGACCTCTCAAAGGGAAACGTATTGTGTAGAAACACATGACCGAGAATGGTAATCTCTTTGACTAGGTGAACTAGGAGGTGTGTCATAATATTGAAGAAGGATGGTAGGTACACCAACTCGAAGCTGACAAGACATTGGACAACATCTGTCTGTAACGCTGATAGACTTTCTGGATTGATTACCTTCTGAGAAATTGCATTGAGGAATGCGCATAACTTCACAATGGATAGTCGAACATTTTCTGGTAGAATCCCTCTCAACGCAATCGGAAGCAATTGTGTCATCAACACGTGGCAGTCATGAGACTTCAGGTTTTGGAATTTTTTCTCTGCCACATTTATTATTCCCTTTATATTCGACGAGAAGCCAGACGGGGCCTTTATACTATTTAGTGCTTCAATAAAGATTTCCTTCTCTTCCTTCGTAAGAGCGTAGCTGGCAGGACCACCTTGAAACCACTCAGGATTCTTGTCGTCTCGTCATTTCGTGTGTTGCTGGTCCTGCCATGCTTCAGATGTATCTTTTGACTTCCCATACAAGCCAAGGAATCCTAGAAGATTCATGCAGAGATTCTTCGTCAGGTGCATCACGTCGATCGCAGAGCGGACATCTAGTATTTTCCAATAGGGTAGATCGCAAAATATAGATTTCTTCTTCCACATGGGTGCGTGTCCGTCAGCGTCATTTGGAACAGCTTGTCTGCCCGAACCCTTTCCAAATATTACTTTCAAATCCTTCACTATATCAAATACATCATCACCAGGTCGGAGGATAGGCGTCTCCCGGGTATCTGCCTCATCATTGAAATGCTTGCCATTTTTTCTTAAGGGGAGCTTGCGCGGAAGAAAACGACGATAACCGAGGTACACAACCTTCTTACATTTATCCAGATATACACTTTCAGTGTCATCTAAACAATGTGTGCATGCATTGTATCCCTTGTTTGTATGTCCAGAAATGTTACTAAGAGCAGATCAATCGTTGATGGTTACAAACAACAACGCTCGTAGGTTAAATTCTTTTTGTTCGTGCTCGTCCAACACAGGTACACCTTCTTCATGCCACAACTGTAAAATTTCATCGACTAATGCCCTTAGGTACACATCAGTGTCGTTTCCCGGTTGTCTCGGGCCTTGGATCAACACTGGCATCATAATGAACTTCCTCTTCATGCACAACGAAGGAGGAAGGTTATAGATACATAGAGTTACATGCCAGGTGCTATGGTTGCAGCTCTGCTCACTAAATGGATTCATGCCATTTGTACTTAGACCAAACCATAAGTTTCTTGCGTCACTTGCAAAACGCGGGAACTTTCTCTCGATTTTTCTCCACTTCGACCTATCAGCGGGGTGTCTCAACATCTCGTCTTTCTTACGATCTTCCATGTGCCATCGCAAAAGTTTGGCATGCTCTTTGTTTCTGAACAAAAGTTTCAACCGTGATATTATAGGAGCATACCACATCACCTTTGCGGGAACCCTCTTCCTGGGGCGCTCACCCTCAACATCGCTAGGGTCGTCTGGTCTGATCTTATACCGCAATGCAGTGCATACCGGGCATAATTCCAAATTCTCGTACTTCTCACCGCGGTAGAGGATGCAGTCATTAATGCAGGCATGTATCTTCTCCACGTATAATCCTAGGCGGCATACAAGCTTCTTTGCTTGGTATGTACTGTCGGGCAATTCATTGTTTCTAGGAAGCTTCTTCTTCACTATTTGTAGCAACTTTGTAAATCCGCTGTCAATCACACCGTTCTCGGCCTTTCATTGGAGCAATTCCAGTGTGCTGTCCAGCTTTTTCTGCTCGTCTTCGCAAGCTGGATACAACAATGTTTTGTAATCCTTTAACATATGGTCGAACTGCACCCTCACCTTTTCAATATTGCTTTTTATCTTTGCATCCGTAATAGCCTGGCCAAGATTATTGATGGGCTCATCTGGTGCCCGGACTTCTGCTTCCACTTCATTGTTATCTTCCATTCATGTACCGGCACCGTATTCAGGGAACATGTCATGATAGTTGTCATCATTCTCTTCTTCTTCGTTGTCTTCCATCATAATCCCTCTTTCTCCGTGCTTGGTCCAACAATTATAGCCGGGCATGATGAGAAGAGTGTTCCTTCTCATTCCGACATACAGCACATGGACAACACATAATTTTTTTCCGCTTGTTTGCCTGGGCCACCTCGAGAAAATAACCCACGCCTTTCATGAACGCGGCGGAGCGTCGGTCAGCGTACATCAATTGCTGGTTCATCTGCATTATGTGATTATTAATTAACAACTGCTACAGAACACCGTTAATAGAGAAATGACCAATGTTACATCGACAGATTAAAGGTTATCTAATTAAGTGTGGCTCGTACAAATTAAATCTTGTTTGTTTTCTGCGAGCTGAGATGGTGTTATTCTCCCGAGCATTTCATCGTACACCTCTTGTGCATAGGAGGGAAAAACAAATGAGCACACACCACACAACTAGAATATGTACTCCAAAGTGAGTGGCATGAGGAGAGGAGAGGGTTGGCAGAGTTTATATAGTGGGGGTCATTTGCTCAGGTTGGTGGCTCCAACCGGGGCAAAAGACCCCCCACCACGCGCCTGCACGGGCCCTGCTCGTCGAGGGCCTTTAGCCCCGGTTGGATCCACCAACCGGGGAAATGACCCCCACACCACGCGCCCTGGTCGCCCCGGCCCCACCTTTGCAGTCTCTTGCACCGGGTTGTGGACGAGCCGGGGTGAAAGGGGTGCTCGCTAGTGAGCAAAAGCCCCGTTCTCCACTAGTGAGAGTAGCTTGATTGTGGACACCTCCAATTAACCGCCAAGTTAGTGACAACCACTTTTGCGATTTGATTGGTGGGTTGCATGAGATAAGTTTGTGTTTGCTTGTACCGATAAAAAATGGTTGAACATAGTCATATGTGTGTTTGATTTGAGGGATTAGTGGTGGACAGTGTGTTGTGGTGGAATGTTTAATGAGGTTGTGACATTACCGCTATAAAAAAAGGAAAAAATGAATTTTCTCTCAAATTATTTTTTTGTTAGATCGCATCCGGAACTATATGTGGATGCAAATTAGTACATGCATACAAAAATACATATGTAATCATAATTTTTTTTTGAGTTTTCGGGGCATTTCTGTTGGCACCCATCAAATTTGTGTCTGACACCCCCAATTGGACCCCCTTTGGGGCAGCCGGACCTGTGTCTGCTATTTTGGTGCGCGTGCTCCGCAGCGGCGCCCTCCAGTCGACCATCCCCCAATTGGACCGCGATCAAACAGTTGCGAATTTCATTTTTACCCAAAATAACGACGATCGGCCAACACAAGTTCCGCGATCGAATGATAGTCTCCACCAACACACGACCGTTCAAAAGGGTACCACTCTCAGTGCATGGGAGTTCAGTCTTCTTGGGTCTCGGCATCTGATGGTGTAGGGCTTGCACTCGTTGGGAGACCCCAAGAGGAAGGTATGATGAGCACATCAACAGTTTTCTCTCAGAAAGAAACCAAGATTGAATCGACCACTAGGAGAAAGAAATCACTTTCGAAGGTTGATGCAGCTGATGTGGCAGGGCGCACTACTGGTTCAGAAGCAACGTGTAACCGACACAACATAATCAAATCACTTTTCCCAACGAAGCAGTGAGGTTGTCAATCTCACCGCTTTTGCTGAAAACAAAGAGGTTAAGCGTATGGTGTGGACAATACTACTTGTTTGCAGTAGATGAAAAGCGAACAGCTGTGGCAGTAGGAAAACAACGGGAACATTATGAGAACAGAGATTGCAGTGGTTATATTATCAGTATAAAGGAAATGGACCGGGGTCCACAATTCACTAGTGGTGTCTCTCCAAAACATATAGATAACATGTTGGATAAACAAATTACAGCTGGGCAATAGACAGATATAAAGGCCGCACCTTAGTGCATATGCATGACATGATGATTATTATATGATTCATGCGGGCATTACACAAGATACATAGACCGTTATCCAACTGCATCTATGACTAATAATCCACCCTCAGAATGTCATCTGAGCAAACCGTGGGTATTAAGTTGCAAGCAACAGATAATTGCAATAATCAAAGTATGTAATGTAAGCAATGAAATCATGCTTAGACAAATCATTGTTTTTTCTCCCTATTGGCAACAGCACATCCCCCACCCGTTTACGTTTCTGTCACTCGAGCGTGAGTGAAAAAGAGGCATGAACCCATTATCGAGCATAAATACTCCCTCTTGGAGTAACAAGCATATACTTGGCCAGAGCATCTACTATCAACGGAGAGCATGCAAGATCATAAATAACATACACATGAAAAGAACATGATAGATTTATAATCATTAGACATAACATTCAATGTTCATGAGATCCCAGCAAACACAACATGTAGCATTACAATAAGATGATCTTGATCATGTTAGGCAGCTCACAAGATCTAAACATGAGGCATAAAGAGGAGAGAACAACCATCTAGCTACTGCTATGAACATGTAGTCCAAGGATGAACTACTAACGCATCATTCTAGAGGCGGCATGGTGATGTAGAGCCCAGTGGTGATGACTCCCCCTCCCGGCAGGGTGCCGGGGAGAGCTCCCGAACCCTTCCCTAGGGTTGGCGATGACGGCGGCTGCGGATGTTTTTTGTGGAAAAGGCTTGGGTATCTAGGGTTAACCTCCCGAGAGGTATAAATAGGCGAGAGGGCAACGTTGGTGGGTGGCCAGGGGGCCCACACCAACCCCAGGCACGACTGGAGGGGAGGGGCGCTGCCCTATGGTGTGGGGCCCCTGTGGCCTCCTTCGGGTCCCCTCAAGACTCCGTGTGCGCAACGACTTTCTAAGACTTCTGGGCTGCGAATCATCCAATTCCGGGAATATTTCTAGAACAAATTTTCTAGAAACTAAAAACAGCATAAAAAAAGGAACTGGCTCGGTGTCATCTTGCCAATAGGTTAGTCCGAGAAAATCAATAAAAATGGCATAAAGTGTGAGGGAAACATGTAGCATATAGTATGAAAACAACATGGAACATCAGAAATTATGGATACGTTTATGACGTATCAGCATCCGCTATAGATGCCGCCTCGGCCACCGCCCTCGCCACTCTTGCCGCAGTGATGCGTCGTCTGTCCTCACTGAAGTAGGCGTTTTGATCAGGGCTCATGTCAGTCGTGTTTGTTGCCATGATGAAGTGCTCTTCAGCTGCTAATTGGGCTTTGGCTTTCACCTTGGCCATGACAAGAAAGGCGTTCCACCTCTCTTTGATATCATCGTGCATCTTCAGTTTCTTCGCCGCCGATGTGGCCACATCTTGCACGTACACGGCCATCGCCTCTTGCACGCCGCTTGCCGACGCTGCATGCTTCCCACCCTTTGCCTTCTTGTTCCCAATCGGCCGTTTGGAACTCCTACCCGACATCTTGGTTTCATCCACGTCGGCGTCGCCCTCCCCTTTTCCGGCCGTCGTGAGATGCCAACTCTTCCACTCTGGGGATTCTTTAATCTTGATCCAAACATTCATGAACTTGAATGACTTCTTGTTATCCATGTTCAGCGCTATGTACATCTTGTGGGCGTCCTTTAGCTACAGAAAGTCCGGCGTGATAATATGAAAAAAGTATAAAAAGGAGCTCGAAAATAATTTGAAAGGATTTTACTTTGAGGTTGTCGGTCTTGCCACTCTCGTTCCTCATACACACTTGATCACGACAGCCATGAAATCTGTTGCACAACCCTTGAAGAATTGCCCACCGGTTCTCACATCCTTTGGCATTACGATCGGGGAGGTAGCCGCACTGATGGTATGCCTTGCTTTCGTCGAAGTCAGCTTTGATGCGATTCCAATACACATCACGTGTTTGTTGTGCACCTTTGCCGGCGTCCAACGCCACGAACATCCACGACTCGGCCAACATTAGGTCCTCCACATTGGAGCATGTCTTGCCTCAGGTACCAGGCTTCTTGACGATCTCATCGGTGTCCACATCGTGCACGTCTACTTCATCACCGTCGGCGTCGGCGTCGGCGTGCCCAAATTGATCGCTGTGAGCTTGAGAAAATCGATCGGTGTCGGCATCGGTGTGCCCAAACTTGGTGGTGGAGATGCGGATAAGTTCGTGCATGGGCTCCTATATCGGCAGAACGGCGGTCGGCATACAATTCACCTAGGCAACCGGCAGCAATGAATGCACGGCCACAACTAATGCACGCCAGCAATGAATGGACAGCAGCAATGAAATAGCTTTGCCTGCTCCGTTGTTTGGTTCATCATGTTGGCGCCTTCTTCGGTGAAGATGTCGCCCCGTGATGCCATCTGCTTGGCGCTTCTGAACTCTGCTCGAAGAGGGCTTCCTTGTTCAGATCGATGTTGGTGGACTGAGCCCGGTCGGCTGGCAAGATGGAGAAGTTCGATTGTTGTGAGTCCTGTACCTGGCTAGGCTCAGCGTAGTAGCGCGGGGAAGACGACGACGCGCTACACCTGGGGGCGGCAGATGTAGCAGTTTGGATCACGAGCCACTTAATAGTTACCATGATCTATTTGTGACTAAACCTAGTATTTCTTGGGTAGTTATATCCCAATAATAGAAGAACCAGAGGAAACCATAATCATTGTGAGAGAAAATTTCAAAATTACACCATGGCAAAAGAAAATTAGATCTTGAAACTGTCTTGTTATATTGGTTGCAATCAAGATATATCAATTACCAAAACAAAACTAAATGGGTCGATTGCGCGATAGATATCATTTTTTTAAGACTATATATGTGTGAAGTGAGGATACAATTCGTATTTATCATGATCTATTTGTTACTCAACCTACTATTTCTTGGTTAGCTACGCCCACCCCCAATAATGGAACAACACATAAAACCGTAATTAGTATGAGAGAAATTTTCAAAATGACACCATGATAACATGAGACTGGCTTGACATATCTAGTTACATAACCAAGATATATCACATACCAACAAAAAAACAAAATAGGTTAGTTATACCATAGATTTTATTTTTTAGGACAACCAATCTAAATTTATAAGTTATACGGAGGTATTACATTTGATCAGGACAAAACAAACCGAAACAAAAATGACTAACATAGATACATGCCTCTAACTCCGCCAATGGCCTTTCAATGTGGAATAACATGGATGAATTGCTGGAGTACGTTGCTGCACATTGTACAAGAGCGCCATAGATGTGATAAACCGATATTTAATAGAGGTGCTAAAGAACTTCGGGGTTAACGTGTTGTAGGATTAGGTTTTCCGGAAGGGGTAGCCATCTCTCTAGGGTGAACCGCGGGGAAGGCAAAGGTGGGGGAAAGCTTTGGGCGAGGACACAGTGTTTACCCAGGTTCAGGTTAGCCGGAGAGGCTCCCTACTTCCTGCAAATCAACTACCACGGCAATGCAGAACATAGATTACAATTACCTAGGGCAGATTAGGTGTATGACTCGAATCTGCCTTAGGCTTTCTCCCGTCCGGCTTTATATAGGCAGCCGGATCGGGGCATACAGGAACACAAACTGTACATTAGCATAACCCTAACAATTTACGGTCATCCAGACTCTAATGGCACAGATGGGCTTCAAGGCCGTCATTGCGGATGCAGTCCTGCGCTTCGTGCCTTATGGGCCTCAGTCTTTGGGCCTGCCCTTCAGGTCCAGCTTCTGGATCCCGGCAGATACCCCATTCGGGATATCTCAGACAGTAGCCACCGGGAAGGCTGAGGAAACTTATTTTCGGTGTTGAGTTCCAAGCAAAACTTGAATGACGGAACTGGATCCTGAGTCTTCCCCTTTTTCCATTGTCAAACCTGAACAAAATCCGGCGTCCAGAGAAAAGACGAATCTTCTTTGTGAAGTTTCCCTTTGCACAGGCGTTCCCGTTCCGGGTGGAGAGAAACGGCCAGAGCGAAATTATGGGACAATTAACGCTATAGAAACGACAACTAATGATGGCTTCGTCTATTTAGGCGCATTCAGCGAGGAGCTCTCCTGCCGCAACGGTCATAAGCATGACACACGGTCAAATCGTGCCACGCGGCGCGCATCCAGGTACACGACCGTTAGGGCCAAGATAGTCGTCCAGGGCTATATAAACCCTCACGGCCACCCCTTTTGTTCTTCTTATCCACTCGCTTCCTTCCATTTCCTCTTCCTTCGAGCTCGAGCTTTCTCCCTCGATCGCACTGCGAACACACATCGATCCAAAGTTTCCAATAGAGAAATATATCAATCCCTCGAGCACAACGGAACCCGGAGATGTCCATTCCGGTGATGATAGGAGCATTGTGGAGGACGTTTCCTCCATGGCAGCCGCGGCGGCGGCTTCCGGCGAGGTTCATCCCTCGCCTCCCGCGTCGCCTACGGCGTACCCGATGCCCGGCGACGCCTCCGGTTCCGTCTCCACACCCTCTGCGTCCGCAACCACAAAGGGGAAGGCCAAAGTGGCGGATGACGCTGCTCCGGCGGAGCTTGACGCTGGTGCCGAGGACCACAACGGGGTCGGGGAAGAAAGTGCATCCGGGTATTGGCTTCCTTGCTCCGTGATAACGGCAGATCTCCAGCGTTATGAAGACGCCGGATTTATTCCGTGGAAGAAATGGCGGAGCGCGGAAGGCGATTCCAAGCCCCCGCCACGGGAAGGCGAACGCGTCGTTCTGCTATCCCACGTCCAGCGCGGGTTAGGTTTTCCACCCTCCGCCTTTTTTCTCTCTCTTCTCGAGTACTATGGCGTTCAGCCTCATAACACCATTCTGTACGTTTCTGCTTTTCAAGCACTCTTTGAGGGTTATTTGGGAAGAGCCCTCAGTTTAGATTTTTTCAAATAATGTTTCTATGTGAGGAGAGAGCCAGACGGCGAAGGGGGGTTGAAGGTCTGTGGGACCATCAATCTCAACCTTCGCTGGAAGAGGGAGCTTTGGTTTCCCAAAGTTCGCAAATATGAGTCTGTGAAACACTGGCTGTCCACGTTCTTTTATGTGCAAGACGTGCCCTTCCCGAAGAAGACTGCGGGGCTTCCTCCGTTCGTCGGCCGACGCCTGTGGAGGAGCTCGCCCTTCCCTGATGACGAGGGTCTGGCTCCGAGTCCGCCGGCGGCGCGGCGCTTCCTCTGGCTCCTCCTTGACGACGGCGAGAGGAACGGGAGCGAGAGCAGGCGCGGCCGTGGTGCGGCGGTTCCTCCCCCGCCTCATCTGCCGCTCGATGTGGTCGAGGACCTGGGCGAGAGTGCGCCCGGGTTTGCTCCACCAGATCCGGCGGCTGGTGGCGTTGTTGCGCCCCGAAACGGGGCCGTGGTCGGGGACGTCGCCGAGTTCCGCCTTGAAGCGGTCCTCGAAGAACGCCGTCCAGGAAGCCTCGTTGGCGGGATGCCACTGAGGCTGGCGCCGCTGCTCCAGCGACATGCGCGCCCGAATCTCCTCCATTTCGGCGACGCGCTCGGGCCCGGTCTGTGGCGGAGGCACAGGCACGCCGTCTGTGCTGAGCCGCCAGTTCCTCGGCGTGCTCATCCCCGACAGCGAGTGGAAGTTCGCCTCGTAGAGCAGCCTCACCTTCCACAGGTGCAGGGTTCGGTGGCCGAACCCGTTGGCGGCCGCGCCGGCGAGGTGGTGACGGTGAACCATGGTGATAAGAAGGCGAGGAGAGGAGGGAAGAACGGCGAGGAGAATGGCAACGGGGCCGGGTTTTTATGTAGCCGGGGCGGGCTAGACGAAGCGACGGCATCACCATAACTTTGCCGCGTGGGCGATTGGGCTGCGCCTGACTCCATTGTGCTCGAGGGCGGGGCCATCCAGGTCGAAGACGAAGCCCTACGACCTACAACAGGGACATCATCTACATATCCGATGATGAGTGGATGCAGCTGTCCCCTAGTAGCTACAGTTTAGTTCAATTATGTTCAAATTCCTGTAAATATTGTCGAATTTGAATAAAATTTGGTATTTTGGTTATATTTTTAGATCCATTTTTTCATTTGGTTTGGGGTCATGGGGTGGGCCCCTATGGGAAGCACCCCAATGTGCTGGACAGGTGTTCAACAACCACAAATAAGCGCCGAGCACTCTCCTCCATCTTGGGGTAGGGCTCGAGCTCTCGAAACGTCTCTTTATTGGCCACTCTCAAACAGTGTTATGATCATTCAAACTGATGGGGCTTTCCCCAACTGAAAAACTAAACGTTTGCTCTCTTTGTGACTCTGGCGGCTTCCCCTCCGATTGGTTGGCTCCATGTGCATGCCGGCACGCGCTGGAGAGGTACAGAGTTCTAAGAGCATCTCCAGTCGCGCCCCCCAATATGCATCCGGATGGGCGCCCGGCGAGGCCCTTTGGGGGCTCGTCCGGACGGGAAGCACGGCGGGGGGCGCGGCTGCCCAGTCGCAGCACCACTTGGAGCCCCCCAAAAAAAATTCAAACTTTTTTAACGACGATTTTATTCAAATATTTCGGATATATTACAACATTTGAATGAAACTTAAACTAAAAACTGAAATTTAAACTAAAAACTAAAATTTAAACTAAACTACGACGTGTTCAACGTGTTCACTTGTTGAACACGTCGTAGTCGACGTCGGAACTGCTGTCGTCGTCGCCCCAGTCCTCCTCGTCGTCGTTGCCGCCCAATGGCTCGGCCCCGCCTCGTTTTCGTTGGCCGCCGCCGGTGGGTCGAGGACGATCAGGGGCGCTCCTTTCATCACGGCCGTGTCGCTAAAGGACCACGCAGACGCCTCGGCCTCGGACAATGGCGGCGTCGTGATGTACGACGCGAAGAGCGCGGGCTTGATGCCCTCGGGGTCGTGCTTCGTCGTCGCCGCCGCCGCCTGGAGCGCCCCGAGCTGTTCGGCGAGGCTGAGGGGTGCTCCAGCCCCGGCTCCTCCTTGGGGACGTGCAGCCCCGGCTCCTTCTTGGGCACGGGGAGGGGCGACGGCTGGAGGAGGCGCTTCCTCCGCCAAAGCGGATGCCGTCAATGCGGATGCCGCCGGAGCGCGGACGCAGGTGCGGCGGCGTGGAGGTCCCCAGCTTCGTCTTGGGGACGCGCAGCGGCGGGCCCGCGCGCCTAGACGAGCCGCCGGTGGAGGAGGACGACGAGCGCGAGACGGAGGAGGTCGGGGTCGACGCCGTCCGCCTTGGGTCCCAGCGGGTGGGCGCCGGCCAGGGGAGGCGCGGGTTGTTGCCGGCTTCGATGTGGGCGAGGACGGCGTGGAGGCTGAAGCCAGCCTGCGCCCAAAAAGTTTCGCGCCCATACTTGTTCCGCTCGCTGGCGGGCGGCGCCGGGCCGGGGTCGTCCCAGCGGTTCCAGCGCTCCCCGTGGAGGCGCTTGAACTCGCGCTCCTAGCGCGCCGTGTTCGCCGGTCCCAGCGGGGGTCGGCGCGCTGCGCCGGTGCGAGACGGTAGAAGTGGCCGTTCACCTCCCGCCCCCAGGACGCGTCGCTCACCGACGGCGCATTGGGGATGGGCACGCCGGCGAGCCCGATGGTGAAGCCGTGCCCGGCGCGCACGTCCGGCGGGCACGGGTACCAAGCGTCGTAGAAGGCGCGCGCCTCGTGTTTGAGGAGAGAACGGCGGAGGAAGCCGTTGGCTGTGAGGGGATCCATGGCGGCGAAGGGGGGCGGCGATGGGAGAGGCAGAAGGCGGCGAGGGGAGAGGCAGAGAGAGGCGAGAGGAGAGTGTGCGCGGCGAGAGCGGCGAGGGGCGTCATTTATACCCGGCGGGTAGGCCGAAAGGCCGCCTCCGCATTAACACCGACGCCCGCGTGGGGAGACGCGCGGCCGCCGCGTGGGCGACGCGACTGGCCGAAGCGACGGCTCGCTGGGCCCCTGCCCTTCTGCGCCGTCTCGGGAGAAGTCGAAGACCGGGCGCTGCTTTGACTGCGCGCCCGTCTCACTGACGGAGAGGGCCTGCGTACGGCACGCAACAGTTTCTTCTCGTCCGGCACCCCCACGAGAGCCCCGGCCTGTGTGACGGGGTTGGGCTGGGTTTGCCGGACGGAAAAGGTTGTCCGGACGGAAAGACCCATTGGAGGACGCGAGTGGATGCGCTCGGACCCATCCGAACGGGAAGGGCCTTGGCGGCGCGACTGGAGATGCTCTAACAACTATTTTTAAGGGCACAGTTAACAACTATCAGTGCCAAAGCAGCGGTAGCCCTCTCAACTTAAACAAAATCGTACTACTTTGTATGCGATGGGCACAAGATTAAGATTACAGTAATCGATCCGAGGCCATCTTCTTGTCCGTACAGAAACATCTCTAAAACGACACGAACTGTCACGAATTACAAACTCCTATCTCAAAAAAAAAAAAAAAAAGAACTGTCACATCTAAACTAAGCCCTGCATTACCGTAGGATTAACAGATATAGATGCTTCCTATACTACTGGAACATCAGCGGATCAGGACGTGATCTTCTCGACCCGGACGTGGAGAGGCAGCTCCTTGGACGCGCCCTCCCCAACGAGGTACCGCGGGGGCACCGTCAGAAACGACTTCAGTTCCTCGATGGCGACGGCGCCCGGCGTGTCGCTGCTGGTCACCTCGACGTCCGCCAGCACGGTGTCCGTCCTGCGGCTCGCTCCCGACGGCGGCCCGTTGGCCCACATCTTGACCACGTACCGCGGCGACATGCACGAGTCCGCCCGGACGCAGACCGCTGACACCATGGTGGTGACACCGAGCGCGCAGACGGTGAGCAGGAACACGCCGCCGTCGTCCCCGGCGCCGACCAGCAGACGGCGCGCCGGGCCTGGCACGGGCACCTGGATCCGGTTGGACTTGCAGTAGGGGATCCTGTGCACGGGCATGGAGTGGGTGGCGAGGAGGTGCGCGACGAGCGCCGCCGGCGACGCCACGAAGCCGCAGCCAGGCTCCGTGCACGAGCACGGCGCGTGCGGGCACGCGCTCCTGTGGTCGGCGACTTCGTAGTAGGCGACGAAGCGCTCGCAGCCGTCGTGCGGACACTGGACCCTCGCCGCCGAGACGACGGCGTCCATGGTCGGCTCAGGCTCGAACCCGCTGCCGCCCTCGCATCTCTGGCACTGGCTCCCCGGCAGCTCGGCGACGCAGCCGCCACAGGCCAAGTGGCCTCCCTTGCACTGCATAAATCGGAGCTGAGAACAGAACATAGAATCGTACTTGGGGTGGGATTTTGGAGAAAGGAAGAGAAGGACGAACCTTGAAGACAGGGGGCTTGAGAGCGCGGAAACAGAGGGGGCAGTGGAGTACGGAGACATCCATCTTGAGGGTGACCTCCACCCTGGGCCCGTTCTCCGCCGCCACGATGGCGCCTCCGGCAGCATCTTGCGGGACGATCTCCTCCTTCACCGCCGAGCCGTTGGGCAGCAGCTCCACCCTATGCTTCTTGGCGCTCTGGTCGCCGTGCCCGTTGGCCGACGGCGAGCCCCTGTCCCTTCCCTCGGTCACCATTCCTCAGAGCTCTGGAACACCAAGAAGAAGCTCGAGCTTTTCCAGCGAGTGGCGACTGGCGAGTGAACTGTGAACAGAAAGGGGCTGAAGAGAAAGGGGAACAGGGGAGGAGGTGGAATCAAATCAATGGGCAAAAGAAACGGCAGAATTGATCGGTGATCGATTGGTGGAGAGCGCACACACACAAAGAAAAAGAGCGATGGGGCCTCCGGACGTAGGGGGTACCACGCCACCGGACGTGTAGTGTGTAGTCATGGGGGAGGATGGGGCGTACTAGTGCTAGTCGCTACACCAGAGTTTTTTTTTTTTTAACAAAGGAGAGCCCTCGAAAGGGCTAGAAGCATTACATTAAATCCAGGCGGTGGATGTACAGAACATTGCAAAGGACCCCATAAAATAAAGAATTACACATAGGTCCTTGGTAAAAGCAGAAAAGACCTCACTAAGAAATAAGGAAACGCAATCAGGTCCTTTCTCTATCTCCATCGCCGCGCTGTGAATCGAGAGCGCTGCCAGCATGCCCGGTCGCGGGGACACGGCCACTTGCTTCCGAGCTGGCGTGGAACGCGGCCTTCGATCCGAAGAGGGCCTCACACTGGAGGTTGTCGAGATGCCGAAGCTCTCTGCCGGCTTGCAGATAGGCCACACCATGGCCTTGGATGTCGGACGGCACATACCGGCCGCCGATGATGCGCTCGATGAACTAGCTTCCGAACTCCCAAACTGCTTGACACCACCACCCATCATCACTTCAGCTCCACCCTGCGGTACCACAACGCCTGATGTATGAAGAAGGAAGAAGGAGCAGGAGCATCGTACAGCCAGGAACTCATCGCCAACACCAGTCGCTGCATACGGTCCGCCATCGAACTCCCAGCTCCTGCCACGGGCGGGAGGAGGCAGACGAAGATGATAGGTGAAACGAGGAGCCATCAAGGACGATTTATTGGAGCAGCAGAAGCAGCTAGTCACTGCAGAACTCCACCGTGAAGCTCTGAGCCGCGACGAGCACTTCCACTCCGGCAGCGCGTCCACACCACCACCAAGATCACTGCTCCAACCGGTCTTATTCGGTAAGCCGGGCCTCACCTCCCCCGCTAACAACAGCTCCTGCCACGAGAGCTTTGCAACCGAGAGCAGTGTGCTCCGGACGCACCAGCCATGACCAGCGATGGCCGGCGACCTACCCACTACAGCAACCACAACGAAGCAACAACAGCTAAATCTAGACCTACTATCTACAGAGGGATCCCCGGCGCATCTCCTTCGCCATCTCCGGCCGGCCGCGCCGCCGCGAGAGGCTCGGGATCTGCCCGGCCACACACGAGAGACTCTCAAGGAGCTGTAGCACTCGGATAAGCACGAGGCACCCCCCCCCCCCCCCCCCCCCGCGGACTGTATCTCGCGTGTGTCGCTACACCAGAGTGGAATCGTACTACACCACCTAGTAGGCTAGTATGTAGTACGTGACTTGCCATGGATGGGGTGAGGTGGATAAGCAGAAATGGATTTATCCAAGCATCTACCAACATTATTGATGCTCTTCAATTATTAGCATCAGGATGCTTGTACTATCATTCTCTGCGATTATTGTTGTCATGATGTGTTGCTACATGCTCGACTGTGTCGCGAAAATGTGAGATCCGATTGCTATTTTTGACACCCACGAGAGGCCACAGCCTCATCATGGCTTTGCTTGGCCGGCAAAGAGTACAACAAACGAGTTGCTACAGTGTCAAACCCACCCTCGTCTTCCACCCCCGTCTCCCACCCCCGTTGAGAGTCGCTCGTGTTGCCGGTGGCCCGGCCCGACTCCGGACATACTCCGGCAGCGCTGCTGCTTGGAGTAGAGATGGAGGAGGTACGAGGCGCACCTCTATGTATAGTAGGAGTAGGTGTAGATTAAGTTCCTCGTTGTCTTCAGTTGAGAAGTTGCAGAGTAGGTCACAGGATCTCATCGGCCAGATCCGGTGCGCACTCGTCTTGTTCTTCTTCGTCCAGCAGCTCTGGTGGCAGGAGCGGTGGCGGATGGAGAGGAGCCGGCGAGTCATCTCGGTTAATAAGGCCGTCTTCCCCGCCCCCTAGTTCATCTGCATCTGAGCTTGGTGTGGCTCAAGCAGATGGTGCTGCCTCGTCTTCGGTCAGCTTCCATGGTGGAAGGTGAGTGAAGGTGGAACAGGACCAGCTCGTTTCAATAAGCATGCCGTTTGCCCCCTCTGTGATTACTGCGCGGCGATGCTACAAGCTTCTTCGACTGGCCGTGGTGGCAGAGTATGGAGAAATTTGTGGCTGCGGTTTGGTGATGGTGGAGGAGGTCGGGAAAGATTGGATGTTGCGCTGGTGTGGAGCAGATCATCGGTGGCTCGACTTCGACTACCGACCGGCGATGCTGGCAGTCAGCAGCTCCAAACCCTGACGCCTCTGGTGCGTCAGGTTGTCTTCAACCTCCGAGTGAGGTCTTCTCGAGGTCGTTCTGCGGCATGTATTTCCATCCAGCAGCAAGTGGTTGTGTCCCCGCTGCTGGTGTGGGGAGCTGTTCGACGATCTCCGTCTTCCTCAGCGACGGCGAGTCCGATGGCCTTGATTGCTTTTTTCAGTATTCTTTGCAGGGTCTTTTTTGCAAGTTCTGGACTGCCTTGTAATTTTGTTACTTGCGGGGTCCATCTTGTAATCTGTAATCCGCCGCTGTTGAATGAAAGCAACATCTAGGCCCTTCGAGGCCTTCCCTTTGTTCAAAAAAAAAAAACGAGTTGCTACCATTTGTTCAACAAAAAAAAAACGAGTTGCTACCAATCAACAAGACCGGGCTCTTGGATGAGCAAGTCCGAAACTTCGGAGTTCCACTGCAGCCGACCAGAGGGTGATTCCCGGCCTCGGAGGACAAAGACGGCGAGGAGGTCAGCGGAGTCCTGAACTTCACCAACGATCGGTGGTGGTCATGTTCTCCCACTAATTTGTGGCTTGGAATCGTGCAGGTTACCGTTCCGGAGAGCACGATGAACTCTAAAATTACTCGTGATCATACCTTTGGTGTTCTCCGAGCTCCAAGAAATTCGGACATTTTTATAAGGAAGGTGTATCGGTTTCAAAGATGGCCAAGACAGGCGTACCACGTTACAAACACATACGGCTTACAACGGAACCCACAACAACCAAACAACTAAGTCTCGCCTTGCATTGCCCTGTCCGCCAAGAATGGCGACGCGGCGATACATCAAGCTACCAAACCGCGTCACGACCGAAAGGAGAAACTCCAGTAGGACAACTTTGACTCCAAATCGGCGCACCGCCCGCCCTTCAGCGCATAAGAGTCGGCGGGCGAACAGCGGAACCGGAACCAAACCGGAGAAGGTGTCGACCAAGGAGCGTCGGCAACAGCTTACATAGCGCCTTGGAAACTCTCACTATGAGTTTTGGCCGAGTGTCAACTCCATCTGACTCGTTAAGACTCCCGAACAGCCAAAACAACGCCTTTAAGGAGAGAACGATACTACCGCACCGCCGTCGCTCGATCCGCTGAGACGGGCCTAGGGTTTCCCTCGGTGCTCGAGGCGGGGGTGCACGAGCTGGACCATAACGAAGCCTTCAAGAAGGTGACGGCGCCCACAGGCATCCCCGTCATGAGCATCATGAAGGGATTTCGCCCCGGCCTGTCGTCGGCCTCGCCTTGTAGTCTCACCGTCAACGATTGATGAGGTGGGACGTCGTTGGTGGAGCAGGAGACACCGACCGCCGTGTTGGATGTATGCACAAAAGGCAATAATATTTATATATCTGTTTCATAATTATGATTCATGTTGCTATGCTATAACTGACGTGACATCTCATGTGATATTTAGATGACATATGACAACAAGGCTATCAGTAGACCTTAAAACAATCTTTAGCTCTTTTATAACAACCAAGATCTCTATCATCCCAACCAGTCAACGTAGCAGTATAGTAGACATAGTGAACGGATATTATGGGAGCCTACAGGGGAGTGAATAGGTGCTACGACCAATTTTAATTTTTTTTCGATTTAGAGTTGTCACAAAGGTAAATTCTCTGAATATGCAACTAAGGTGAATTTACCTATATGACAAGAGCAATACTAAGTAAGATACAAACACAAAGTAAAGGAGAGGGAACGAGGTAACTGATAATGGAAGCACGGGGAGACAAGGATGTAATCCCGAGTTCCTCCTTTTGAGGGGAGTACGTCTTGTTGGAGGGGTGTGAGTTTCGCCATAAAGGCCTAATCAACGCCACAAAGGCCTCACCCTATTCTCCGATGAACCTCATCACAAAGACCTAGTTCACTTTCCACTATTGATTCCCTTCGAGGCGAAAATTGATGCATTTATAATGAGCTTGAGGCACACACCCACAACCAAATTGGGGCTCCCAAGAGCACCAAAAATCAACAAGTGAGCCACAAAGGGGTCTAGGTTTTCCACAAGAAAACCCTAGACTAGATTGCCTTAAGTGAATGAGGGGAATGAAGAACGGCTTGGTGAAGTTGTAGATCGGGGTCTTCTCCTTCAATCCTCCAGAGATCAACGAGTTTGGGTGGAGGGATTGGGAGAAATCTAGCTTTTGGTGAGTTCTAAAAATGGATATTTAAGGAATGGACGAGCTAGAGCTCTTAGAGAAGAAGGAGGGGTATTTATACCCCCTCAATAAATGCAGCCGTTGGAGAGCATGAGACAAGCGGAATTTCCTGTTAAAACTTCAACCCGATATTGTGGTACCCGAGGAATTCTCAGATCGGGATCTTGCGAAGCCGTTGACCAAACCAGAAATTTTCGGGAGAAAATGTCCGGCTGCCTGCTGTGCCGAGATGAATTTGGGACTTAGCCGATTTTCCAGCCCTTCTTCAGAAACTGGATATTTCGGTCGCCCAGAATTTTCCGGCTGGAAATTTCCAACTAGCTTATGTCCCGCAAGCACTCTGGTCCTTAGTCGTTTTTAGAGAGACATAGAAAAACCGGATATTCCGGCTGACCGGAATTTTTCGGCTACCTTTTGTGCCAGAAAAAATTCTTTCCTTAGCCAAATTCGCCGTACCTCTCCAAAATCGGATATTCCGGTTGTCCTGAAATTTTCGGTTGGCATCTGTGACTTTAAAAGCTGACCTAACTTCATGTTTTTGGTGTTTGATGCGTAGGATAAATTTAACGACCTGCATCACTTAACACCTGATGAAATATATCACTAGTATTGTTAACTAACACTCAAAACACTAGGGATCAAGAAATGCTCTTTCAATCTCCCCCTTTTTGTGTGTTAGACGACAATACTAGGATTTGCAAATAAAACCTTACTGAGATCATGTTTGTAGAGGAAATGGAGATTTCTCCCCCTAGAAGTGTGCATAATTTTGTTTGCCTTTGACATGCAAATACACACTAATGAGGAGAACAATTTCCAATACGATAATAACATGATACATAATGAAACAAAGTTAACAACTATATTGAGAGATTTTGAGTTGGATACCATACCTTGCACATAGAATAGATGTGAAGATAATAAAAACACACGATAAGGTAATCCTTAACATAGATAACTAATAATAGATCTTAGGATACCAAAGTCTCACAATAAAAACATAGTTCCACAAGGAAATAAAGAAGTTCAACTCAAACTAACGAATAAAAGGAACACAAGATCTCAGAGAATGATAAAGAAGCATGCTTGTCCCCAAACCCATGCAAATCCCACGTAGGCCTAATAGACTACTTCTCCCCCTTGGCATTGAAAATCCAAAAAGGACACAAGTAGTGATGCTAGCGTCCCAAGACGAACTAGTCGTCAGACTCCTATGGAGACTCCTCGGCTGAGCCATCGCCTTGACCATCCTTATCATCATCAGCACGGGCACTGGAGGGAGTTGTAAGGCGGATAGCAGTCTCGATCTTGGCCCAAGGAGTGACATCACTAGAGGACCACTGAGCATATGAGTCAGGAGCCAAAGTTGCGGGAGGAGTGTCGATAGCACCACTCACATGGTGAAGGATCCATTGCTGGGAGCTAGACATAGCAATGTCTCTGCGGTAAGCCTGATACTGCTCCTTGTGGATATCCACCTTCATGCAAATAATGTTGCGCTGAAACCAAGAGAGCTTCCTGACTTGAGGCAGAAAAGAGGTATCCACACGGGGAGCTCGATTAAATGGAGGGGCATGAGGTGCAGTGTTAGAAGTGCGAGCATCCCTCATGAAATCACTGTCTGGAGTAGAAAAAGTAGCCACTGGATGTTTCTCCCTGGTCATGTAGATCTTCTTGAGTGATGATCCTCCAAAGGCTTCCTACTGAAATCTTGATCCTTCACTATGTCCTTGATAAGCATCATTATTTAAGGATCATAAGGAAGGGTGTTTCCACCCACCATAGCATTGTACAACTCATTGTAAATGAAGTCCGTGACATCCACACGATACTCCTCGGTCTCAGTATCTTCAAGGCATTGATTAGCCAAGATCAATAGATTGCAAAGAGGACTAGTGAGGGCATCATTGTTACCTCCACTCGGTGCAATGAAAGACATGAAAATGTGCACAAGATGACCATAAAAGGGGTGAAGGCCTTTCACCTTCCCAATGACCCCCTCGGGGTGATACATATCAACCATAAGTTGTTCCTTGATGGGCTTCTCATCATGCATGCGGTGACCAATAGGGGGTGCACCCTGAAGTTGTACCCAAGTAAAAAAACTTCCAGAAAGGAACCTCACATAATGTTGATACAGACATCCACTTCAACGTCCTGTGCACATCGATGCCAATCACCAAGGTAGACATGAACTGCAGCATTAATGGAATGTTGTAGGGGCAATGAGTCTCCATGAGATCATCCAGAGCAAACTTCTCCACAATACTAGCAGCTTGAGCAAAAGCTTCCTTGTCCTTGAGCAGCTGGAGCTTTGCTGGGTTCATGGAACGGATAGGAAACTTATAGTCAAGATATATGTCGTTGTAGATGTACGATTGCTGAATGCACTAGAATCTATTATCCTCAAGTTCTTCATCCCTCGGGGAAGAGTAACAATCCTTCTGACGAAGCAAGGTGTACTCAGCAACAGTAAGGTCATACTTGTAGTTCTTACTCTAAGCCTTGCCTTTCTTCTTCGGAGCAGACTTCTTCACAACATTGGACTTTTGCTTGATAGTGGTCTTCCTTGGGGCCTAGCACCCAGCTATTCATCACTAGATTCACGAGTAGTTTGGGCGCTTTGTGACAGCTCGACTGTGAGTCAACATTGGAGCTACCTGTGAAGATAGTTTGGTAGAAGGACAACATAGATAAGTACACACAATTCATAGAAAAGGAATCATACTAGGAAGAATAGAAAACAAGCCACAACACGATCACGTAAAATTCCTAGCAAAAATCACTGAAGTTATTTGTTCTAGAAAAGAGACAGAACCCAACTGGAATGTCCGGTTCAGTATTGAACCGGATAATCCAGTTCCACGAAGACAGAACTATGGTGATTTTGACCTAGCTCAAAAACTAGATCGGGCAAAGGGGGTGTTATCCTATTGTTTCTAACATGCAATGTGTCATGCTAGGAACCTCTACCACGAAGCAATCTCAAGAAAAAGAAATCTCCAGAGAGGGAAAAGGATGAACAACCTAGATTGGAAAGAGAGGGAGTTACCCGGGTCCATGGATAAAAATGCTTGGAGGAGATGATTCCTTGGGAGGAGGAGAACCAAATCTAGCCAAAACCTAAGCAATCCGGTGCAGGAACTCATCAGGAGGGGCAGGGACCTTGGAGGCGGTGGCTATGGAGGAGAGGGAGGTTGGGGGTGGAAAAGGAGAAGGAAAATTGCCCCTCACCCCTGATGGAGAGATGATAACCCGGTAGGCCAATGCCAAGGTGTAACTCGGCCCAAAGGGAACCGCGTGAGACCCGGCTCAAGGAAGAGGAGCTTCTAGAAGGCCCAAGAAGTAGTGTAGGCCTCGTAATCCGGCTTGTGGGTTACGATAAGGAAATCTACGGTTTGTATGCGGTGACTGGGTAGGACTCCGAGTGTGCCTTGGATAGGAAGCCAGGGGGCCAGGTAAGATATAAACCGGCTCCTAGGGTCAGAAAGAACACGAGCTTCACCAGATATTCGAGTTTCCCTGTAATACGAGAATTGATACTGAAAACCTAGATCGGAGACTCGGCGACTTGATTGCCAGAGCTACCAGATCGATTGTTAGCATGATTTTTCCTGAGCTAAACCCTCTCCCAAACACCAGAGTCGAATTGCCCCAAGATAAGTTACCCCCGGTAACGTCTGTCGTGATTATCCCACGACAGTTGGCGCCCACCGTGGGTCCTGCGTCCAAGGGTGTTTACATCACGGGAGAAGCTCGGGAGAGCATGAAGAACCTCGTCATCGGAGAGATCTACACCAACCCCGAAGGAGAGAAGATGGTGGACAATTTTGGCTGGGGGCCAGAGTCGGATTTTCTGGATGCCGGATCTATCGTCACAATTGGCCGGGTCAACGTCTTCGTCGGCATGGTACGTACGTCCGGTTCAATTCCTGATGATGTTGAATATGATTCCGTGTCAGGAGGAGTGACCTGCGTTCAGTCGGATGGGGAAGAGTCGGTCGGGACGATTGATCCAATAGAAGAGCCCACCACGAAGAGGGAACAGCCGGAGGAGCCGGCCTGGACCCCGCGTGGCCGGGTTACGAGGGAAGATGATACCGAGTCTATCCTGCACCTGTTGGAGGATCGGTACGAAGAGGATATCTGTGATGAGGAATAATATGAATCCGCACCAAGCATCGCGCGCCAGGTCGCGGTCTACACGGCCCCTGCAACCAATCTTAATCAGGGGGACGTGACTACGGCCGCGGTCGGAGCGGCGCGAGCGCTAGCTCAGCAAAAAATCCGGTTGATGGAAACCCGGTCATAGCCCGGGTTGACGGAGAGTCGGCTTCAGTCACCAGCAATACCCCGGAAAGCGAATTGCAAAGAAACATGTTTGGGTTTATGACGAACAGAACGCTAGGAGCAGGGCCCTCGAATCCGCGAAATCCGACTCTGTTCAACAATAACCTGATCTTGGATCCTACGGTGCTAGCAACGGTGATAACCCCGAAAAACGCGGCGGCACGCGCTGCGGATCTGGATGTGGCCCACCATGCATTGGATCAGCAGAGGAGAGATATGGAAGCTGAAAGACAGGGGATAGCAGCACGCCAGCGCGAGCTGGAAGCATTGGAGAACCGGCTCCGAGTTCAGTCGACCAGGATGCACAATCAGAGATATCAGTCGAGATTACCGGCAACGGGTGGAACTATAAACCCGGCCGCACTGTTTATTACACCTCAGGATCAACCAATTCCAGCTGTGAATCAGGAAACCGGACATCAGCCTGTAACCTTGGGAGGACAGCCGGCAAACGTACAAGCCGGGTTACCCACATTGCAAACAGGGATCGTAAATGGCAATACAGCGCCACCACCACCACCGCCACGATTTCACACTCCACCAGGTCACTTCAATAACCCCATGGACAATGTATATGAAGCAACATTGGCATTGGATCGTATCCCCGTAAGAGAGTCACCCCATGCGGAGGAGACCCGGCGGGCGATAGATCTATTGTGCACAGCAGTGGCTCAGCAGGCCAATTACCCGGATAACAGGAATGGAATGCATGGAACACCGTATGTTAGCCGGCATAACGGAAATACCGGAAATATTCAGACGAGCTCAGCACGGCGGAGGGCAGAGCAGCAGCAAATGCCGCCTCCTCCCCGTAGACCAGCAACACCTGCAGTATCAGCGGCGCAAGCTATCGTGGACAGTTCTCGAGCCAGGCGCGCAGCAGCCGGGTCTGCGGTACGAGGGCCGGTAGTGGTTGCACCCCCCGCCGTACCGGCAGCCGGATCACATGTTTCCCGGGTGAGGCCAGTACCGGCAATTTTAGCCGGGCCCAAGTGTTTGTCGGACGTCATCAGAGCCGAGCCTTACCTGGATAAGTTCAAGGCACCGGGTAAAGTGGTCAATTACGAGCCAACCATGGATCCAGAAACCTGGTTGAGTAGTTATGAGATGGCCATGTCGATTCGCAACGCATCTGAAAATCTTCAAGCCAAGTTTATGTACCTGATGATGTCAGAGGGAGCAACAAAATTATGGTTCAATAATCTACCCGAAAAGTCCGTCAATTCTTGGAGCGAGCTGAAAACGGCCTTTGTCAAGCACTTTCATGGAACGTGCAGGAAGTTGTTCACAATTGATGATTTAGAGCGATGTGTCCAGAAGAAGGGAGAGTCGGCGCGCAGTTGGGTGCGCCGGGTTATGGAAATACTCCACTCGTCCACAGATATTCAACCAAAGGACGCATTACAGGCTATGGCGAAAACATGCAAGTATATACCCTTAGTGCAAAAGCTGACGCGCATGAAATCTAGTCGGAATGCTTCAGAGGTTACTATGGGAGAGTTGATGGACGCATGCAACAAGCACGCCGCCACGGATACCACAGAGGAGGATGTTGATGACAAGAAAGCCAAAGCCAACGCGAGCAACAGTGGAAGACCCAGCAATGGATCTGCGCCGGGTAACAATGGAGGAAATAATGGAAACAACCAGAACAAGCGTCCGTATGAGGGAAGTTCCGAGTTTGTTGGCAACACAGAAGCCGGGTTTTCCAGACCCAGAGCAGAAGGAAACTTCAACGGAGGAAACTTTAATGGAGGAAATTACCAAGGACCGTCAAGACCGGCTAACCATATAGAGGCTTTCAGGATGCCCTGTCCGCGTCATAGCAGGAACGGCAGGCCGGCTAATCATTCATTGGAACAGTGTGTAGATTTACAGAGATGGAAGAACGAGGAAATACATAAGGCAATGTGAGGTGCAGGCCGGGGAGCAGGACCGGGTCCGGGTGGTAACCCGGGCAACGGCCCACCCCCAGCAGGCAACCTAGGAGGTGGCAATCCAGGTAACAATCAGGGAGGAGCTGGAGGCTTCCAGGCTAACCCCAAGCAGTTGGGGCAGTACCACGTTCACACCACAGGAACTTCTAACAAGGATAGAAAGATACTCAAAAAAGCAGTAAACTCGGTTTCTTCGGCTGTCCCGAGATACTTGAGATGGTCGGATCAAGAGGTAACATGGAGCAGAAGGGATCACCCGGAAAGAATAGAACGTCCGGGTGTCTTAGCGTTGGTGGTTGCACCACAGGTTAATGGTTATGAGTTGAAAAAGGTCCTAATGGACGGCGGAAGCAGCATCAATATCCTATATTGGGAAACTTTCCTACGCATGGGTCTCAAGGAGTCTCAGTTACAGAAAAGTTCTACAGTCTTTCATGGGATTGTGCCGGGTCACTCGGCGTGCCCCGAAGGGAAGATTACATTGGAGGTCGCCTTTGGAGAATCAAAGGATAATTTCCGAGTGGAGTGGCTCACGTTCGAGGTGGTAAAGTTGCGCAGCCCATATCACGCGCTGTTTGGAAGGTCGGCTTACGCCAAGTTCATGGCCAGGCCGTGTTACGTATACCTACAGCTAAAGATCCCGGGTCCCAAGCAAACCATCACCATACATGGAAGCCGGGTTATAGCAGCTGAGTGTGACGAAGGAGACGCGGCAATGGCAGAACAAGCTTGCAGAAAGGAAGAGCTCAAGTATTACCGGTCTCAAGTAGACCCGGATGACAGAACAGCGTTGAAGAGGCCAAATACGGAGGATGAGAGAGCAAAGTTCAAGGCAGCACAGGACACAAAGATGGTGGCTTTTGTTGAAGGTGATCCCTCCAAGCAATTTGCTATAGGATCTAACCTAGACAGTAAGCAAGAAGAGGCACTCATTGAATTCATTCGCGGGAATCAAGATGTTTTCGCTTGGACGCCCAGTGATATGCCGGGTATCCCGACCGAGTTAGCTGAGCACATTTTGCATGTTGATCCTAAGTCCCGGCCTGTGAAGCAGGGCCTGAGAAAAATGAACGAGGAAAGAAGAAAGGCTATAGGAGCAGAGATAGCCAGGCTACTTGCAGCCGGCTTTATCATGGAAGTTTTCCACCCGGATTGGTTGGCAAATCCGGTTCTAGTAATGAAAAAGAGTAATGAGTGGAGGATGTGCATTGATTACACGAGTCTCGACAAGCATTGCCCAAAAGATCCGTTTGCTCTGCCAAGGATAGATCAGATCATAGATGCAGTGGCTGGAAGTGACCTACTATGTTTCCTGGATGCATATTCCGGGTATCATCAGATCAAGCTCAAGAAGGAAGATTGGGAGAAAACATTGTTCATAACCCCTTTTGGAGCTTTCTGTTACAAAACCATGACTTTTGGACTGAAGAACGCTGGCGCAACCTACCAGCGATGCATTCAGAAGTGTTTTGAGGATCAGATTGGACGTAAGGTTCACGCCTATGTTGATGATGTGGTGATCAAGACAAGGAAGGAAGAAACGTTCATTGACGCCTTAAAGGAAACATTCAGGAACCTGAGAAGGTATCAGATGAAGCTTAACCCCACAAAGTGTGTATTTGGAGTCCCAGCTGGAAAGTTACTCGGATTCATTGTTTCCGAGAGAGGAATCGAGGCAAACCCGGATAAAATCAAAGCTATTCAGAGTCTGAAAAAGCCGGAAAGCCTGAAGCATGTTCAAAAACTTACAGGATGCGTAGCAGCATTAAGCCGGTTCATATCCATGCTTGGAGAGAAGGCAATACCCTTATACCGGCTCTTGAGGAAATCCGACAAGTTCTTCTGGGACCAAGAGGCGGATGAGGCGTTCGAGGCACTAAAAAAGCAGTTATCTGAGGCACCAGTCTTAGCAGCTCCGGGTCCTAAGGAGCCCATGTTACTATACATTGCGGCTGGGCCCCGGGCGGTTAGCGCAGTGGTCGTTGTTGAGCGTAAAGAGGATGGAAAAGATCACCCGGTACAGAGGCCGGTTTATTACGTAAGCGAGGTACTATCGGAAGCAAAGCAGCGTTACCCACATTGGCAGAAGCTGGTTTTCGGGGTCTTCATGGCCAGCCGGAAATTGAAACCCTATTTTCAGGAACACCCCATAACAGTGGTTAGCTCCATACCAATGTCGGATATTATCAGAAACTCAGATGCAACAGGTAGAATAGCCAAGTGGGCCATCGAGATGGGAGATTATCACATCAACTACGAGCCAAGGTCTGCAATCAAATCCCAAGCTTTAGTCGATTTTATCAATCATTGGACTCACACAAGCATGCCTACAATGACACCAAGTTCTGAGTCTTGGGTAATGCACTTTGATGGTTCTAAGCAGTACGAGGGATCAGGAGCTGGGGTGGTACTTACATCGCCCAAAGGAGATAAGATGAGCTACGTGTTGCAAATTCACTTTGATTGCTCCAACAACGTGGCCGAGTATGAGGCATTATTACACGGATTGAGAATAGCCAAGGAGATGAACATCAGGCGGATACGGTGCTATGGAGATTCGGATCTTGTGGTGCAGCAGGTCTCAGGAACCTGGGATAGGAAGGATGCAACTATGGCAGCATATCGCAGAGAGGTGGACAGGGTTGCCGGGTGTTTTTCAGGGTATGAGGTGGAGCATATTGACAGGCGAAAGAACGAGGCAGCAGATGCGCTCGCAAGACTCGGCTCGCGCAGAGAGCCGGTTCCACCCAATGTTTTCCTGGACGAGTTATGGCGGCCATCTGTTAAAGCCGAGTCTGAGGAAGAGGTGGCTAACCAAGACACGGATTTGGAGCTCGTGGCCACGATACGTGCTGTTCCCGAGTGGACAGAGCCGTTTTTAGCTTATCTATCACGGGGCGAGTTACCACCACAGGAAGTTTTAGCAAGGCAAATCCTGAGACGAGCAAAGGGCTATTCCATCATCAATGGCGATTTATATAAAAGGAGTGCCGCAGGAGTCTTTTTACGCTGTGTAGCACCAGAAGAAGGCCGGCAGATTCTGAAAGAGATCCATGAAGGTGACTGTGGGCATCATGCATCCACAAGATCCCTCGTGGCCAAAGCATATCGACACGGTTTCTTTTGGCTCACAGCCTTAGCAGACGCGGAGCGCTTGGTGGCAAGGTGCGACGGATGTCAAAGGTACGTTCGCCAAATCCATGTGCCGGCTATGGAGTTGCAAACAATCCCATTAACCTGGCCGTTCGCTGTTTGGGGCATGGACATGGTGGGCCCCTTCCACATGTCACCCTGCAAAAAGACCCATCTTTTGGTAGCCATCAATAAATTTACAAAGTGGGTTGAAGTTATGCCAGTTACCAATTGCGAAGCAATCACAGCAGTCAAGTTCTTAAAAAGAATCATCTACAGGTTTGGGTATCCCCACAGCATAATAACAAACAATGGAACCAACATGTCCCTTGATGAGATGGAAAAATTCTGTGGGAACAATGGTATCCGGCTTGACATAGCCTCAGTAGCCCATCCACAAGCTAATGGACAAGTGGAAAGGGCAAACCAGGAATTACTTCGTGGGTTAAAGCCACGGCTGCGGGTCCCGTGCATCAGAGCTGATGGAGCATGGGTGGAAGAGTTACCATCAGTGGTTTGGGGAATTAACACCACACCTAACAGATCTACTCAGATGACCCCATTTTTCATGGTTTATGGTGCAGAAGCAGTGTTGCCGAGTGATATTATTCACGACTCGCCCCGAGTGTCGGCTTACGTCGAGGTAGAGAACGAGAAGACCCGGCAGGACGCTGTGGATATGCTAGAAGAACACAGAGAACAAGCTTTGGAGAGATCAGCCATATATCAGCAGGATCTGAGGAGGTATCACAACCGGCGAGTCAAAACCCGGGTCTTCCAGGAAGGAGACCTGGTGTTGCGCCTGGTACAGTCAAAGGAAGGAAAACATAAGCTATCTCCACCATGGGAAGGACCGTTCATCGTAAGCCGGAATTTGCACAACGGATCATATTACTTGGTAGATGAAAGGGAAGAGTCGGATACTGTCAATGACACCGCTCATACCACTTCATCTATGCAAGAGAGGGAAAGACCATGGAACGTGGCTCAGCTACGTCCCTACTACACCTAGACTAGACTAGGCTTACAAGTGGAACTACACGATGTAACAGGCAGCAGGTTTCAGACGCACTCTTTTCCTATCCAGGGTACCTAAGGGGTCTGGAGGGTTTTTAATGAGGCGGCTTGCTGACCTAAATTTTCTCATACCAATAAAGAGATGGTTAAACTACGATGTTGTTTCTTTCTTATGTGTTTTTTGTTAAGTTTTTCGTATTCCTGTTTTTTCTTTCTGTCTTTGATGTTTTCAGGTAAGTATTAGTCCTTTGTTTATAAGTACAGTAGTTTTCTAAAGATTACATATATAGGTCTTGGGGGATGATTGCGTGAATAGCACAGTTGCAAACTCAAAGACCCGGCCACGATGCCATTAAGTTATAAGGACCGATTACTTAGAATAAGTACGGTTACAATCTTATAACCTGACAATAGAGCCAAATTCTCTTGATTTCTCTTTCTTAAGCTTGATGTGACTCGCAAGAACGTGGCATGCTTTGCTAGCGTGTAATTACAATCAGTCATGATGCCCATGGGGACTTACCTGACCCTGTTCTTATACAGTTATAGCAGCATTTATTATCCACGCGAAAGCCGGCTTACAGCAAAGAGGATCAAAAGGGTCATCCAAACCACAAGTTATGCAGAGTACAAGGTTAACAGCCGGAAACTCGCAATATATTAAGTATAACTTCAAACCTATGTGAGTAACTCTAGGGTTTGGGCCTTAGCAGAAACAGTTTGCTCTTTTGAAAACTCCAAACCCCTAGACTCAGAAATTCGGGCCTTGGGGACTTGGGAATTTGTAAAAAGTAACAAATTGTCTAGCTATTAAGCTTAAAAACCCAAATATCCGAGCCTTGGGGACTTGGGGACTTAGAAAAAATCCACTTGGCAAAACCCCCGAGACCCGGAAACCGAGTCTCACAAAAGGAAAAATAGCGAAAGTCGGAAAACCATCAACGAAAAGTTTAAAGCTAGTAAATACCAAATCCATGCAAAAGGCCAGAAGGGCCACAAAAGCTATTAAGGTTTTAGCGTATTAAAAACCGAGGGAGTAGTATCGAAAAGTGCACAGGCGCACTATTAAAAGAATAATTGTTTTAGATGCCCATTAGCCGAATAAAGTGTTTGAGGCAGTGAAAAGTGAAACTTCACTCGACATCCTTCGCCGAGTCTTCAACGTTGTCCTTGGCAGCCGGGTCATGGGTTTGCTCTTCAGCGGTCTTCTCAGCACCTTTACCTGGATTGGCAGCAGAGTCGGCGCGAGCTGGTGGGCGGACAGCCGGTGTAGAGGAGGAAGGCGCAGTGTCGGCCTCAGCCCTTCTCTTCGCAGCTTCCTCCCTCTTCTTGGCAGATTTCGCCTTCCACTTCTCCAGGATGTCAAAGGGCTTGGGCAGATCCGTTTTGATCGGCTTATCTTCAGCACCATAAGGCGTAACAATCCTGTTTAGCTCCAGACTGTCGGCGATCGTGCTCGCCGAGTGACGCACCTCAGTTTGGATAGCTTTAAAATTCTTGGCGGAAAATTTGGAGCCGTCAAGGTTGAACTCGGGAAACCCGGCCATGAGTTTTGCCGGCTCAAGCTTGGGAAAATAAGCCTTGGCCAGCATAAGCCCGTGGGTTACCCAACCCGGCACGAAGAACGCTTTCAGAGGTTGATCCACTCGAGGATAGTGGAGCACGCTTCAAGCAAAGTGTCCAAGCCACAATAGCCCGTAGCCAGCCACTGCACAGCCTCCAGAATCCACTTGGTGCCTGCAGAAAACTGCCGGATAACGCCTTTCAGTGTCTTCAGCTTCTCAATATCATCTTCGTCTGGGGCAGCATCACCCAGACCTGCAGTATAAACAGAAAAGGTTAAAGCAGTAACACCCGGGTATCGTGCGTAATGGAAAACCCGGGTTATAATTAGTGAGTTATAGATCTTTACCAAGAAGAGCGCGATAAGTATCGGCAATTTGAGCAGAGAGCTTCTTCAACGTATTTTCGGCATTGTGGCATTTCTTCTTGTACCTTTTTACATCTTTATCAAGGTTCTCTACTTCAACCTCAAGTTCTGCGCGCAGCTTTGTATCGGTCTCAAGAAGCTGATTGGTTTTGGCCAACATCTCCTCGGACCGGGTCATTTGTGCCTACGAAGAAAGGAAAAGGAAAGATTAGTCGGATATAAGAAACAACCGGATATAAAGGGAAGTACCGAGTAAACTATGCCTAGTTAAACTCGGAACTTGGGGACTAGGTGAGTATATGCACAATGTTGATCAGGATTACCTGGTGCTCAGCAGCCATGGCCTCCAGGATATCTCGCTCGGTGGTCTTCAAAGCAAAGAGCGCGTCCATCATTTCTTCATAGGAGAGGTTGCCGAGCTCCAGCTTGGAAGAACCAGGATCCTGGGGCGGGGTTCTCTCCTTCTTAGGGGGTGGGCACCCGGGTCGTCTGGGTGCTGGGAATGGGATCACTCCTCCCTGTGCCCAGGATCACGACGTCGTCATCCCCGGGTGTGTGAGGGGATAGGATACTCGGCCTCCTGCTCGGCCGGATCTTTCAGCAGGAGTACTTCTTCTTCTTCAGCGCCGCCAGCCGCGGCCTTCACAGTATCTACCGGATCCTCCATCATCGGGTTGTCCACGTCCATATCGTCCGGTTCGCTGGTGGTGACCTTGGCTCTGAGAAAAATAAAAAGAGTAGTTAGTACATGATAGATGAAATTTACGGGAAGAATTAGCGCACTGAGTAGCAAGAAAGATAGCCTACCCGGTGTTCACGAAGAAATCCGCCGGAAGATCGTTGCTAGACCCGGAGGAGGCTGTGAAGGGGTCCGAAAGGGAGACCCGGAATTGTCCAGCGAGTGGATGATTGGGAGAAGGATATTTTCGAGGAGAATCGGAAGGATGGGTCTGGGGAATACCGGCACGGCGAGCTGGGGACGAAGGGATACCCGGGTTGAGAGGGTCATCACCCGGGGAGTTCCGGGTTACCTTGCGCTTGACTGGAGCGAGTTCCTTCAAGTGTGGCGAATCGGACAAGCGTTGGTTAAGCTTGCACATGTTAGAGAATGAATATGGTTTGGAGGCGATAGAGGAATACGGAACCTTGAATACTACCCTTCGGGGCTTCCTCTTAGCTCCAACTTCGACATCCGGCTCAGCCTCACTTTCATCCGACTGATTCTCCTCCTCGTCCTCTAACCCTGGAAAGCATAGCATATTGTCGGAAAAGGAAAACAAGTGGGAAAAGTAAAGTCAACAGAAATGGAAATGAGTGAATCCCGGATGCTACCTTCGTCCGAGTCAGCCGGCTCCTCGTCCTCCTCTGAGTTCTCGGAAGGAGGCGGGGTCTCAATTTTCCAGAAGGCGCTATCTTCCTGAGATAAAGGTACAGTTGTAAAGGTTAGCAATCATACCAGAAGAATGTCAGTCGGATAAAGAGCAAGGTCCAGATCTTACTGCTGGAGCCGGGTTATCCCGCATGTAGGGGTCCAGGCCGGCTATAGTCCGGATCACCTCCATCTTCTCGGTCAGGAAGTTTTTGATAATCTTGTTCGCGTCAGCGGCCGGGTAATTCCTCAGCGAGTAACGAGGGGAATCCCTGACGTGGCCAGAGTAATCACACATGAGTTTGGGCCGTACAGCATTGGGTTGGATCCGAAAGGTTACCCAGGTTTTGACTAAGTTAAGCCCAAGGAGGCCTTGAGCCGAGAGTACAGCGAGTTTGGCGAGGAGGGGCTGAATAGATTTCCGATCCGACTCAGAGGCATAAGAGCTAATATTGTCGGAAAGTGTGAGCAGATTTTCGGAGAAACTCGGCAATGTCTTTTCGCCGGGTGAGGAGGTGTCCTAGCAATAGAAATAGGTCTTTTGCCAGTGTTTGACATGAGAGTTAAGGCTTAAAGTCGGCATCAAGGAATTCTTTCTTCTTTGGATAGAAACCCCCCCTGCAAACTAGAAGGGCCCCGTCACCGCTTTCGCGGCACGGTTTGCACTGGAATAGCTCAAGAAAGAGTGCGAGGTTTGGAGGAATGCATAGGTATGACTCGCACAAGACAATGAAATGGGTGATGTTGAGCATGGAATTGGGTCCTATATCGAAAACTCGGAGACCGTAGTGGTTCAGTAATTCGCGGAAGAAAGGGTGACCCGGGGGACGGAAACCCAGGATCACGTGTTCTACGAAGCATATAACCTCATCTATACCCGGAGTGGGCCGAGTCTCCTCCCCAGGGACATGCCAGTGGATATCTTCCCGGGCGGGGAGGACGCCCGACTCTGCGAGCTCGTCCAATTTGGCCTTGGTCACAGTGGATCTCGCCCAATTGGCGGAGATCGACTGACTCGGTTTCGCCTTGGACGGCTGTTTCCCCTTCGTTTTCGTGCTGGCTTTGGGCGCCATGGACGTGATCTATAAAGGAGACAAAGCGCAAAGTGTAAACAACATGAGACCCAGAAATGACGAATTATCCGACTTAGCGAATAATATTAACAAGAAATCTTGGCAGATTGGATCTAGGTGGAAAATCTTATGGGAAAATTTATGACCGCAAGCGATGGGGATACGTTGTGAGGTGTGCTACTGGATCTAACTTGAGTATTGGTTGTGGCAGAACGAAGCGTGGATTACCCAACTAACACGAAGCAAGAAAGAAATCTATGGGCGGAGCTAAATCCAATCTAGCCAAGTGAAATTGAAGGTGAGATCTATGGAATAAGGAGGCTTACCGGTGGGATCGGGGAAGAGAACGCAGCGGCGGCGGATGGCGCGACGGCGGCGATCCCTTAGGCCCTCCGGTGAGCTGCTCGAGGGCGCCGCGGCGGAGGTCAACGGCGGCGTTGCGGGGACGGGTGCGGTGCGCGGACGGCGGCGGCTCGTCTCCGGTAACGTGCTCGTGGACGGCGTGGCAGCGCGGGCGCAAGCTCGAAGGAGAGGGCGCCGAGAGGGAATGGAGACGAAGAAATAGGGGGAAGTGAGGTGCACGATCTAGGGTTACCCCAAGAACACCTATTTATAGGTGCGGGACGGAGCGCCCTAGGTTTGAGCGGCAGGAACCAAATTTTCGGAAAAAAAATAATTAGCCGGATTTCCAGGGATAAGCATTGAAGGCAACCGTTACGTGAAATCCGGAAAAGATTGAAACATATTATAAGCGCGATATTCGGACTGACAGGCGAGTGATGCGAGTCCGGGTCTTGTGTGCTTTATCGGAGTGTTAACCCTAGAAAGTAATACTAGATTCGGGGAAAGCCGGGTTACAATATGGACCACCTACATTGTTAGGCCTAGCTATTATCAAAGCATCCTAACCCGGCATTTTATGAACTTGTATGTTTATTATTTTGCAGGGAATAGCATGCGCTTCACGATTGACCCTGCGCTGCAGGGAATAGCAGGGAATAACTACTGATGGAGGGATGATAACCCGGTAGGCCAATGCCAAGGTGTAACTCGGCCCAAAGGGAACCGCGCGAGACCCGGCTCAAGGAAGAGGAGCTTCTAGAAGGCCCAAGAAGTAGTGTAGGCCTCGTAATCCGGCTTGTGGGTTACGATAAGGAAATCTAGGGTTTGTATGCGGTGACTGGGTAGAACTCCGAGTGTGCCTTGGATAGGAAGCCAGGGGGCCGGGTAAGATATAAACCGGCTCCTAGAGTCAGAAAGAACACGAGCTTCACCAGATATTCGAGTTTCCCTGTAATACGAGAATTGATACTGAAAACCTAGATCGGAGACTCGGCAACTTGATTGCCAGAGCTACTAGATCGATTGTTAGCATGATTTTCCCCGAGCTAAACCCTCTCCCAAACACCAGAGTCGAATTGCCCCAAGATAAGTCACCCCCGGTAACGTCTGCCGTGATTATCCCACGACAACCCCGTCCTCCCATAGATGTGAAATCCGCCAGACCAGATATTCCCGGTCCAACCGGAAATTCCGATCCAGAACTGGACCGGAAGTTCCGGCTTCCAACTACCCCGAACTTCGAGTTTCCAAAAGAGTTGCGTGCAAGAGTTTAGTTTTAGGCTGTTAGGTAGGAACGCTTAGGATAGATTTTCAAGATGAAATTAGTACTTCACCCTCGATCTTGCAATAATCAAACACGAAAATTCCAAGAAAGAGAGAGTTTCCGATAAAACACTTAGCTAGAAAAAGCGAGCAAAATGCGACGAAATCCAAATAAAATCTCAACTAAGATCCAACTCTCCGCAACGAAAAGGTTGGTGGCCTAGGCCACCATGTAAGATCATTATGGAGTGACATTGTGAAGATAAATCTTGAATGCACTACGACTACTCAACATTTTAGCTCACAATTCAACATTAGAAAATATAGATATAAATGAATTTTTACTTTGGGAATAATGCGGGGAGGGAGAGCCCAATGTGTTAGGACAACACTCCCCCTATGTCCATGCCTACTCTTAAACCCAAACACATAGTCAACTATAGCTATGTGTGCAAGATCCTCAAGTAAAACTCCTTGTATCTATGATATTTAGCTCATTCCTCAAGAACATAAATCTCGCATCATCAAGTGGCTTCATGAATATATCTGCAAGTTGATCCTTGGTTGGCACATAGGCAAGTGCAATATATCCACGGGCAAGATGGCCCCGAATGAAATGATGCCTAATCTCAATATGCTTGGTTCTTTTATGTTGCACCGGATTGTATGCGATCTTGATGGCACTCTCGCTGTCACATAGGAGGGGCACTTTGTCACAATGAACATGATACTATTTGAGGTTTTGCCTCATCCATAACAATTGCGTGCAATCACAAGCCGCCGTCATATACTCGGCCTCGACGGTATAGAGAGATAAGAGTTTTGCTTCTTCGAAGATCAACTCACCAAGGACCTACCAAGGAATTGGCAAGCCCCCAAAGTTGATTTCCTATCATCTTCACTAGCCCAATCCGAGTCAGTGTATCCACTGAGAGAGAAATGTGCCCCCTTTGGGTACCACAATCGAAAGCTTGGGGTATGAACCAAATACCGAAAGATCCTATGGACCACCGTCAAATGGCTTTCCTTAGGAGACGCGTGATACCTTTTGGTCCACATATTTACCATCCTACACCCAAGACAATATCGGGCCTAGAAGCACAAAGATAAAGCAAATAACCAATCATAGAACGATACAACTTTTGGTCCACATCTTTACCATCCGGACTACGCTTGAGATGACACTTGGTTTGGATTGGAGAGACCTTGCCTTTAGCATCATGGAAGTTGAACATCTTGATCATCTCTTGGGTATACTTGGCCTAAGATATAAAATTTCCACGAGCCAATTGCCTGATCTCAAAACCAAGGAAGAATTTAAGCTCTCCCGCCAAAGACATCTCAAACCTGTTAGTCATAAGCTTTGATAATTCATCATTGAAAGCTTTGTTAGTTGAGCCAAAGATGATATCAACCATGTATAGTTGGCATATGAAAATCTCCCCCTTAACCCTCTTTGTGAAGAGGGTGGAATCGATTTTCCCAACTTCAAACCCACGGTCTTGCAAAAACTCTCTAAGGTTCCCATACCACGCACGTGGTGCATGTTTAAGTCCATAGAGCTCCTTATAGATCTTGTGGACATGGTTAGGGAAGTTGGGGTCCTCGAACCCCGGTAGTTGCTTAACATATACCAACTCTTTCAAAGGACCATTTAGAAAAGCACTTTTGACATCCATTTTTTGCAATTTAAAGGTATGCAAAGATCCAAGGAGGATACAGATGGACTCAAGGCGATCCACGGGAGCATAGCTTTCATCAAAGTCAATGCCTTCCATTTGAGTGTAACCTTGAGCCACCAATATTGCCTTGTTCTTTATGACAATGCCATGCTCATCTTGCTTGTCCTTGAATATCCACTTGGTGCCAATAACATTTTGGCAATATTTGGGCTTCTCAACTAGCTTCCAAACTTTATTCCGCTCAAAGTTATTGAGCTCTTCATGCATAGCTTCCACCCAATATGGATCCTTAAGAGCCTCAAACGCTTTGTTTGGTTCCACCATGGATATGTGAGCTTGATGCTCACTACAGCTTGCTAATTGAGATCTTGTGGTTCTATTTTCCCTAAGGTCTCCTGATGCACTTTGTTGGGAACCCCAAGAGGAGGGTATAATGAGCACAGTGGTAGGAGTTTTCCCCTTAGTTCAGAACCAGGGTTATCAATCCAGTAGGAGAAAGAGGACCTTCGGAAGGTTGATGCCACTGACGGTGGTGCTGACGCTTCACCGGTGTCAGCAACAACGTGGAACCTGCACACAACACAACCAAAATACTTTGCCCCAACGGTAGAGTGAGGTTGTCAATCTCACCGGTCTTGCTGAAAACAAAGATTAGACGTATATTGTGGAAAACGGTGTATGCTTGAAGTAAGTAAAGAAAGCAGGAAATTGTTGTGGTTTGTTTAACAGTGTGGAAAATGGACCGGGGTTCATAGTTTCACTCGTGGTGTCTCTCCATAAAAGATAGCATGCTGGGTGAAAAAATTACATCTGGGCAATTGACAAATAGAGGTTGCACTGTAGTGCACAATATGACATGAAGATTATTATGATATTTAGTACGGGCATTACAACAAGATACATAGACCGACATCCATCCGCATCTATGACTAATAATCCACCCTCAGGTTATCATCCGAACCCCCTTAGGTATTAAGTTGCAAGCAACAGATAATTGCATTAAACAAAGTGTGTAATGTAAGCAATAATTATGCACGCGGGCACTCTCATCGCTGTTTTCTCCCTAATGGCAACATCACATCCTCCCCCTTCACGTTTCTGTCACTCGAGCAAGGCGAAAAGGAGGCATGAACCCACTATCAAGCATAAATACTCCCTCTTGGAGTCACTAGCAACTACTTGGCCAGACTAACCACTAGCAACAGAAAGCATGCAAGATCACAAATAGCATATGCAAATAAACACTATAATCAACTTGGCATAAGTTCAATATTCATCGGATCCCAGCAATTACAGCATTTAGAATTACATAACATCAATCTCGATCATGATAGGCAGCTCACGAGAGCTAAACATGGAGGCATATGAGGAGAAGACAACCATCTAGCTACAGCTACAAACCCGTAGTCCAAGGATGAACTACTCACACATCACTCCGGAGGCAGGCATGGTGATGTAGAAGCCTCTGGTGATGATATCCTCTCCGGCAGGGTGCCGGAAACAGCTTCAGAACCCCCATGATCTAGGGTTGACGGTGAAGGCGGCTGCAGAACTTTTCTGGGATTTTTGATCAGGTGTTTAGGGTTTTCCATCCGGGGTGCTTAAATAGGCGAAAGGGCAAAGGCGGTGGATCTCCAGGGGTCCCACACCTATAGGTGGCGCGGCCAGGGGGACCCGCGCAACCCTATGGTGTGGCCCCCATGCTGCCCCTCTTCGACTCCTCTTCGATGTTCTGGATGCTTCCGGGGAAAATAGGAACTTCGGGCTTTGTGGGGTCCAATTCCGAGAATGTTTGCAGAACAACTTTTCTGAAACCAAAAACAGCAGAAAACAGGGAACTCACACTTGGCATGTTGTTAATAGGTTAGTCCCGAAAACATATAAAAATGCTATAAATAAGGGAGAAAACAAGTAGCAATTGGCAAAATATGATCATGGAGCATCAGAAATTATAGATACGTTGGATACGTATCATCTCCCAACACTTTTCTATTGGAATAGTCAATTTCTCTCCAAGCTCTAGCAATCCTTGCTTGACGACGGGCTTCGATCCCCTCATTTTTGCGAGGAGGGATCACTCTATCATCTTGATCATTTGGGTCCTCGTCTTGACCGGAATGTTGGGCTTGATCATCATTATGGATTGCTTCAACTTGAGATGAAGACGGTTGATCTTTGCCTTGACCTTGGCTTTCTTGAGTGATAGGAGTGCTTGTATCTTACATAGCAACTTGGTCAACAATGTGAGGGTCTTGAGCGTGTCCTTGGGTTGGTACACCACTTGCTCCATTGGCATATGTTTCTAATGTAGAGGAGGGATCCACTTGAGTAGAGCATAGTCCTTCTCGAGTCGCCACAATGTGTCCCTCAGTGGGGTGAAAAAATCCCACGCCCATTGTTCCTATGGCTTCTTTAGGAATTTCAACATCTACATCGGAAACACAAAATTGCGCCACTTGGGAGCCATCATTTTCTTTGAACACCACACTACTAGATTCAATGAAAATCTGTGAGGCCTTGTCAAAGATTCTATAAGTGTGGGATTCAGCACCATAACCAAAAAATGTACCCTCAATAATTTTAGCTTGGAATTTAGACAAATTAGCACCTTTTACCAAATAGAAACACTTAAAACCGAAGACACGGAAGTAGGAGATATTTGGTTTTTGGCCCGTGATAATCTCATATGGAATCTTCAGTAACCCCTTGCTAATGTAGAGCCGGTTAGATGGGTCAAAAGCGGTGGAGATGACTTTGTCCCAAAGATATTGGGGAGACTTAAACTCAGCCAACATGGTCCTAGACATATCCAAGATAGTCTAATTCTTCCTTTCGGCTATGCCATTTTTCTGAGGGGTATATGCAACAGAATATTGACGTCGAATACCCTCTTCACTAAGGAACTTGTTAAGGGTGTAGTTCTTGAACTCAGAGCCATTATCACTCATAATAGGCAGGATGGGAACATTGTGTTGATGTTGAACTTGATTGGAGAAGTCGATGATGGCTTGTTGAGTCTCACTCTTCAACTTGAAGAAATAGACCCATGTGTATATTGAGTAGTCCTCAACAATCACCAAGCAATAATTCTTGCCTTCAAGACTTTCCTCGGGCACGGAACCAAAGAGATCAACATGTAGAAGTTCTATAATCCTCTTTGATGAAATAACCGTCTTGCTTGGATGCGGAGAATCATGCATCTTTCCTTCAACACACATCCTACACATACACGATCTTTGGCAAAGGAAACATTTTCTTTCAGTCCTAGGATGTGGCCACCCTTGTGAAGACTTTGCAAAGTTCTCATGTTGAGATGGGATAAGCGGTGATGCCACAACCACCCCACGCCGGCCTTACCAAAGAGACACATCGCTTGAGTGTTGGTTGAGTCCGAAAAGTCTACCACATACAGATCATTTTTTACATGCCCAATGTAAGAAACATCGAGAGTCTTGCTCCACAAGAGGACCACAAGGCCAAGTTCAAACAAGACGGAAAATCCCATCTTCCCTAAAGCACAAACTGAAAGTAATTTGAAACCAAGGGATTCGACAAACATGAAATTTTTAAGGGTGATATTAGGAGCAAAAAACACCTTGCCAAAACACGATACCTTAGACCTTGACTTATCTCCATAAGTGACGGTTTCTTGATTTTGGTCTCATCTCCATCATAAGTTCCTTGCTTCTGGTCATATGACTTCCACACCCACTATCAAGTATCCATTTTGACCCATCGGAAGCATAGTCCTACAAGAAATCGTTTACTTGAGTTACGACCCGAGGAGGGTCCTCTCATGTTATCAACAAGGATATTTGGAAACAAAATAGTGTAATCAATGAAACCCTCAATAGGATCAACATATTTAGCTTGCACAACACCATAATAATCAACAAATAAGAAATAGTGTGGATTGTTACTTCCCGATGAGTTGCTACGAGTAGTGTTGTCCCTAATGACAATACCACTTGCACCAACATTCCTATATCCTTGTGCGGGCTTGGACTTCTTATTGATCTTCTTCTCTTCTTCTTCTCATTCTTGATCTTGGCAAAATATCCAAGACCTTGATTTCCCTATTGTGGTCTAGGATAAACCACGTGTGGCTTTGGAGCCACAACCTTCTCAACACTAGGGCGCTTTCCATTGATTCTTGTTGGCTCTTCCTTCAACCTGGAATTTTCTTCAATATTATTTGCATGATCACAAGAAGAAGAAGATGAATAAGTACTAGGCACATTGAATTAATCAAGTTGAGTTTGAAGTTGTTCACGTGACTTGTTGAGGGAAGAGTGTTCACCCTTCAAGACCTTGTGAGCCTTGGTGAGCTTCTCTAGTTCCTTGGTTAGTTTTTTCACGACCAACCCCGAACTCAACCTTCTTTTTTTAGACCTTCTATATTTAGAAATTGCATGGTCATGTTCTTTAGTAAGTTTATACATTAACTCATTATGCGACTCCTCAATAGACTCAAGTTTATCCTCAAGATAGACTTGAATCTCATGCTCTTCCTAAACAGAGTTTGTGAGGGGTGCTTTTTCAATTGCATCCTCCCTCACAGTCTCACCTTTCTTCTCAAGAGCCTCTTAGGCCTCTCCCAATTGGCTCATGAGGAGATCAAAATACCTCTTGGACTCACCTTGCAAGTTAGTAAAAAATAGACCCAATCATGCAATTTCATCTTCAACACTAAGACTAGCAAGGTTATTCCTTTCATTTTGAGTCTTAGAGTTGGAGGAAGATGATACCTCGGTGGCCTTAGACATTAAGCACTTTGCCGAAGGTTGAGGAAGATTATCATTGGGGGATTCAAAGAGTGAAGGATATGATGAAGATCCAATACCAAGAGCGACCACTTCACTTGTGGTTTCTTCTTCTTCATCATCACCGGAATCATACTTTTATTGAGTCACTAGCACATATCTTGAGGATGGTTTCTTGTTGAAGGGTTTATTCTTGAAGAAAGGCTTCTTGTTGGGGAGCTTTGACTTATCCTTGAGAACAAGTCTTCCTCCTTGACTTTCCCTATTCTCAAAAGGGCACTCGGCGATAAAATGATGCTTGTATTGACAATTGAAACAAGCCCTCACGTTTTGTGTCCCTTTGTTGCCATAGCTTGACTTGGTCTTCACCTCAACATATGCATTGGCCTTGGGAGGGTTCTTCCAAACCTTTTGCACCGCAAGAGCGATGAATTCCTTAAGCATGGGATCGTACTCTTAATCATTTATCGGAGCCAAGTTTCCCCTCAAAGCAACCTCTTCTTGTTGATCCACCACTTTGGTCACAACTTTGGCCTTCAAAGCAACGGAGGCTCCTTTGTGCATTCCAATAGCACGAGCACAAGTATCATGATCAAGGTTCGTTTGAACTTGAAAGGACTCCATATCTTGCGTCACCTCACTTGAAGTCATGAGGTGATAGTTGTGCCTTCCTGGAATACTCTTCAAGTCCACGGGCTCAAAGGGCATGAGGGCACTCACATACTTCCTCTTGATTCAAGCATCATTAACATGAGTGGCACCAATTCCACTAAATGCGGTAGCAAGGGTCTTGAGTCTTAGATACATGTACTCATGGATTTCACCGTCAAGCATATAGAATCCTTCGGCCTCGTTGCTCAAGGAATCAAAACTATTCCTCTTCATGCTTTCATTGCTATCAAACATGGAGATAGCTTTCCATGTTTCCTTGGCGGTGGAGAATTGTTGAATGTTAGGCATGATCTTCTCACCCACATCCTGTTGGAGCATGTGCAAAGCGGTGTAGTTGAGTTGTTAATCTACTATTTCTCTTCTTGTCAAGTTCTTGGGTTCATGAGGCTTGTATCCATCTTGAACAACCCTCTAATGCTCAATGCAAGAATAGTTCAGGTGAGTTTTCATGTAATATTGCCATTGACCAAAAGAATGCGCATCAATTTTAATTATGAGTATGTGGGATAGGAGGATAGGGAGAGTACCGTCTGGGGACATTGTGGTACTCATCCTTTTCATCCTTTCCCTTAGGAGATGAAGTTTTATGAGAGGAGGGAGCATCACTTTTAGTTCCTCCACCCTGATCCTCATCTTCCTTATCATCCGGAATTTCTTATGGAGGAATTGAAGATGCGGATTCCGGGCCCTTGGCTTTCAAGAGTTGCATCATCAAATCACACAACTCCTTTTTTTTTGAAGATTGTACCGTAGGGAAAATCCCTACGGTTAGATTTTCAAAATTATATAGGGGCAAAAGCCACCAAAATTACAGAGTTATTACAATGAGCAAGATCAAGGAGGTAAAAAATTTATCCTACAATACATCTTATGTAACAAGAGTCCTAACCCAAGAAATAAGAGATTCCTTAATGGTCTCCTTAACTCTGTACTTATGGATCATAACATCAGAGCAGAACCTAACATGCTAGTAAATGAAATTAGCCTCCTTAGACTGAAAAATGAGATCATTCGTAGCCTTCCATATGTTCCATGTAGCACATTCCAGGATCTCCATGAAGCAAGGTCCAGCAAAAAGTGACATAGCAGTAGAGATCCTTTCCAGGATGGGTTTGGAGAGATCCCAGTGAATGCCAAGTGTCATCCAACAATCCCTAGCAAATTTGCAGTCAAAGAATACATGATCAATAGATTCATATGCGTCTCTGTCGGAAAGGACACAGGAATATCCCTCATCAAGCTGCCAATGCCGACGGCACATAAGATTTCTAGTGTTCAGGCGATCATTGAACATAAGGCATAAGAACACTTTCAGTTTAGGGAGGCATTTGGAAGCCCATATGGCCTTGATAAGGGGATGGCACTGAACACGAGCAAAAAGAAATTTATAACAACGAGCAGAGCTATATAGACCATTGCCCAACAATAGTGCACTTGATCATGGCTAGATGAATCAATCGTAAGCTGATTAAGTTTCTGAGATATGATTTGGTATTCCTCAAAAGCTTGAACAGATAATGGCAGTGCAAAGGAATCATGCAGGCTATGAGAGTCGCACATACGGGCAACAGATGTATCCTCATTAAGGACAAAGGAGAATAATCTAGGCCAACGGTCACATAGTGTGGTGTCACCCCACCAGAAATCTTTCCAGAATAGAGTATTAACACCATCCCCAATATGGAATCGAGCAATGCTGTGATAAAGTGGGGTGAGCTTGAATATATCCCTCCACCAGAACGAACCCCTTACAGCTTGAGCATGGGGTGGAGAATTGTCATATTCCACACAAGCTTAACCCAGGGAGTATCGTAATGGTTATAAAATTTGTGCAAGTATCTGAGTAGGAGAGCATTATTTTGCAGTTCCAGATTCATGATCCCAAGGCCCCCATGCTTCTTAGGCTTACAAACCATCTCCCATGCAGCCAATGAGTGAGGGTTCTCAGGTCCTCCATCCTTAGCCCATAGGCAGTGGCGTATGATACGATCAAATGAACGAATAATGGTTTTGGGAAGCTTAAGTGAGCCCAAATAGTGGGTGGGGAGAGATGACAGGACAGATTGAATCAGTATTAAGCGGCCACCATAATCAAGAAATCTAGAGCACGCATTTAATCTCCTCTCCATACGATCTGCAAGTGGGGCCAGATCAGATATCGTAGGCCGGGTAGTACCAAGGGGGAGGCCTAAGTAGGTGAAAGGCATGACACCAGTGGAACACCCGAACACATTGGCCAAGTCCATAAGGTGATCTTGAGAAATATTGAGTGGCATAATACAGGATTGGAATAGTTAACCGTCAGACCAGTGGCCTTAGCAAAGACAGTAAGAAGTTTTTTGAGAATGGAGAGTTGTCTAGTGCATGCCTCGGTGATCAATAATGTGTCATCTGCATATTGCACAATAGGGTAGTCCGAGTCAGGTATGGGATGGGGTGCACTAAGCTCCCCTTCGACCATCAATCTGTTGACCATAGATTGGAGGAGATCAGCCCCCTCAACAAATAAAATGGGAGAAAGAGGATCTCCTTGACGAACTCCTCTTTTACATGCGAATTTCTTGCCTGGTACACCATTGAGTAAAACAGCAGAAGTTCCAGTGTTAAATATGGCCTGGATCCAACTAATCCATCTGGCATCAAATCCACTAGCATGGAGGATGCGTATGAGAGCTTCGTGCTCAATGACATCAAATGCTTTACTGAAATCCAGTTTAATGATAACCGCCTTAGTGCCAGATGCCTTGACCTGGTGGATGTATTCATATGCCCAGGCAATGCAGTCCTGAATATTGCGGTTCTTAAGAAAACCATACTGATTCTTGTGAACAAAAGCCAAAATGAGCTCCTGTAGACGATTAGCTAGAATCTTGGTCAAAATTTTAAAAGAGGAATTCAGGAGGGAAATGGGCCTGTAGTCATTTGCATGGATAGGCGCACTAATCTTGGGAATCATAGTGAGGAATGCATCGTTGATACTCTGCAAGTTAACCGATCCATGCCAGAACTCATCAAATAATCGATAGTAATCCTCTTTGATAATATGCCAACAACTTTTAATAAATTGCCCGTTGAAACCATCAGGTCCAGGAGCCTTATCAATAGGTAAGGTTTGGACCATAGCATCAATTTCCTCCCTAGTAAATGGACGGGATAAGCATTCCAGGCCCTCATGCCGTGGCAGGTAATCACCAAAATCAAATTCATGATCGATACCCAAAGTTATCCCTAATCTATCTTGAAATGTGCCGCGCAGCAATGCAGCCTTCTCATGATGATCAAAAGTAACGGATCCATCCTCCCTAGTGAGAGAAGCAATGTTGTTGTATCTATAACTAATCGTGGCCATAGAATGAAAAAAAAGTCGTGTTCTCACTGCCATTCTTAGCTCAATGGGCCGTACATCTGTTCATCCAATAATCCGTTTTACATCGAAGTAGATGGGCCAGCTGTTCTTTGATCAAATTGCAAAAATTCCACTCAGATATATGAAGTGGCCTTGCATCCTCGAATGAATGCAATAAAAGAATAACTCTATTACAGTTGGAGATTAAAAGATTAAGAATCGAGATGCTCTGTTGCCATCCATGGATAAGGTCGAGGAATCTTTAATTTCCTTGAGATCATCCATAGTGACTTATGTCGTGCGCTCGACGATTTCCCCTCCGTTGACCATACTAAACTCTTAGGCGGTTAAACCCAAAATAAGAGCCGAGGCTCTAATACCAATTGAACAGATAGTATGGGCACCTAGAGAGGGTGAATATGTTCTACGACCAATTTGAATTCTTTTTCGATTTAGGATTGACACAAAGGTAAATTCTCTAGAATATGCAACTAAGGTGAATTTATCTATATGAAAAGAGCAATACTAAGCAAGATAAAAACACAAAGTAAAGGAGAGGGAACGAGGTAACTGATAACGGAAGCATGCAGAGATAAGGATGTAATCCCGAGTTCCTCCTTTTGAGGGGAGTACAACTCGTTGGAGGGGTGTGAGTTTCGCCACAAAGGCCTACTCAATGCCACAAAGGCCTCACCCTATTCTCCGATAAACCTCGTCAGAAAGGCCTCGTTCATCTTCCACTATTGATTCCCTTCAAGGAAAAAATCGGTGCCTTTACAATGAGCTTGAGGCACACACCCACAAACGAATTGGGGGCTCCCAAGAACACTAACAATCAACAAGTGTGCAACAAAGGAGTCTAGGTTTTCCACAAGGAAACCCTAGACTATATTCCCTCAAGTGAATGAGGGGGATGAAGAACGACTTGGTGAAGTTGTAGATCTGGGTATTCTCCTTCAATCCTCCAAAAATCAACGAGTTTGGTTGGAGGGATTGGGAGAAATCTAGCTTTTGGTGAGCTCTAAAAATGGATCTTGAAGGAATGAGCGAACTAGAGCTCTTGGAGAAGAAGGAGGGGTGTTTATACCCCCTCAGTAAATGCAGCCGTTGGAGAGCAGGAGACAGTCAGAATTTATGGTTCAAACTTGAACCGGATATTCCGGTACCCGAGAAATTCTCAGATCTGGATCTTGCCCAGCCGTTGACCAAACCGGAAATTTCCGCTCAGTGAAATTTCCGGGAGCAAATGTCCGGCTCCCTGCTGTGCCGATATGAATCTGGGACTTTGCCGATTTTTGTGCCCTTCTTCAGAAACCAAATATTCCGGCCGCCTAGAAATTTCCGTCTCGCTTCTGTCCCGCGAGCACTCCGGTACTTAGTTGTTTTCAGCGAGACATAGAAAAACCGGATATACAGGTTGGCCGGAAATTTGCGGATGGAAATTTCTGGCTACCTTTTTCTGTGCTAGAACCTTTCTTTCCTTAGCCAAATTCGCAGTGCCTCTCCAAAATCAGATATTCCGATTGTCCTTAAATTTCCGGTTGGCATCTGTGACTTTAAAAGCTGATCTAACTTCACTCTTTTTGGTGTTGATGCATAGGATAAATTTAACGACCTGCATCACTTAACACATGATCAAATTTATCACTAGTATTGTTAACTAACACTCAAAACACTAGGGATCAAGAAATTCTCTTTCACATAGATATCTTCAATGGCTTAGTGACAAACCTATATGCATTCTCTTCTAAACCACAAATAGAGTTTTCGCCAAGAACTATGCGTCTTGGGTTAGTGGATTTCTGAGTGTGGAACAAAATTAAAAACTAGACCGGTCTGATTTTCTGCCTCAAATTTGAAATGCAGTTTCTTTTAATCATTGAATTTTATTGTTCGATGTGAAATTCAATGGATGAGGGCTTTGACGGGAAAACTGCAATTTACTTACCTTTTCTATTAATACATTTGGAGAATCCTAGTACATGTATTACTTTTAGCTTCTTAAACATGACATTTAATTTTTAACCCAACATTCATGCAATGAAGTGGATCAGATCACCACAAAAATTTACTGGAGTTATGTGAAGTTTTAGAAATTACTCCAACTCTATCATCCAATTGAAATCTAATGTTAACCAACCCATTTTTTGGGTCAAGGATTTGGAAACTGTCGGAGGCATTGCCCTAAAGACAATAATATTCAGTTATTATTCTATCTCCAAGTTCGAAATTAAGTTTATATCATCATGCTACAATTGGTGTACATAGCAGAATTTAAGATTTCCTGACCTACGTAGCACACAAGATCTATTATCGAGGTATGTGCAAGGTTAGATCTGATTGTTACCGACTGGGAGCGCAGAAGTAGTGTCGATAACAATGTTGGTGATGCCCGATGAAGAGTCTCACGGCTAAGTCTAGCGGTGGGACTATTGTCGTCTCCCTGTATCATGCCTTCTGGATCCAGCAGAGTGAGGGTATCACGTGTTACTCCTCTGGGAGTTCGCACACGTACATCCGTCAATGTCTGGCAGCGCTTCGCCGTCCAGGGCTAATCGTTACCGGCTCACAATTGAGGTGGAGAGATCCTAACACATGGGAAAGAGAGAGAGAGAGATTAGAGCTATATCTAATCGGGGGAGGACACCTCAAAACCCAATTAGAGGAAGCACTAATTCAATTAGATGGCCTATAATTATAAAACCTAATTAGAGCCTCTACTCAACTAGAGAGCCCAAAGAGCCAATTGTATGTTCTCTCCACGAGGGTACGGTGGGTATATATAGTGGGGCAAAGGGGAGGGCCTGCCATATGGCGAGAGGTCGATTTCCCCTCTCCCTCCTTAGCCGCACTAATGCCCCTAGAGGGAATCGGATTGGACTCCTAGATGGAGTTCAATCCTCCCTCCCTTTTTTTATTTTTCCTTTTTCCACCTTTTCCACCTCATTTATTTTTCAAATAAATTAGGGAAAAATCCCAGGGAAGGCCAATGCGCATTGTGAGACCATAGGTCCCACCTGGCACCCTAAAATTAGGGCTTTCCCACAGGAGAAAATCTTCCCCCTCTGGCATTGGCCCCCTATATGGAAAGTCCTCCAGAACCCTGTGATCCCTATAGATAAAATCATTGACCTTATCTATTGATGTCAGAAACATATTCCCGACATCCCGGGACATGTCATGTCCCCCTTAATCTCTTTGAATAATAATTCTATCATATCAGAAACATCCGGATGATAACCGCTCTTTCTCCATACCATTTAATGTGAACAAATGACTATGCCTACTTAAGTGTGTTACCCCTACAGGTTCAATAACAAGTAGACACGATTAGGAAACCAATTTCCTAATCAATAATCAATATCAGGATTGTGGACATCCATATTGATTCCTACGGGTTATACGAAGAAAACTGTTGAACATGTTGGTTCGTTAAGTAAGTTCCCACTACTTCGCGGTACCAATCAATACCTCGGGACGAGATAAATGATAAGACCATGATTAAACTATTTAACAACGTTATCACATCATTCCCGATATATGGTATGATTCCTTTTACTCGTTACCGTGTTATAGTATCCCCATGACTAGTGTCATGTCCTTGTCTGCGCAGACTTATTTACCGATACTATTTCACCGATTGGATCCTAGATGTATCTCTCCATTAACTAGAGGATTAATTCCCAATCTTGAACTATCAAAATGAATCAATACTTTCGTGACCACCCAATGTTAGCTTTTAAGATCACCCCGTTTACGGTGAGATACTGGACTATACCAAAATAATCCTTATGGTACACGTCATTTGATATTCTCATGGTGTAAGGAAGCAAAAAAAAACCAACCATATGATCACGATACTATTTACCAAAAGAAAAATCTCGTAGTATCTCAAATACTTGGGTCTACACAGCCACTTTGTTGAAACAACAATGTTCCCCCGTTAATATTGAAAAAACATTTTACCATGACCAGGAAAACGTGGTCATCTAATACTAACAAGTTTGTCTGTGAGACATGACAAAGGGTATAACAGTGTGTTTTATGTTTCTACATGTGCATCGGGGGTTTCCTCTGAATATCATATTCAGTGAACATAGTAGTTATAGCATAACAAACATAATAATTTAATCATGAATAAAGATGCATATTATTGTCTCTTGGGTATACATCCACCAACTACATCTGCTATCGCACTTGAAAAGTGAGTTTTCAAAGAAAAATCTTTCTGTGGGTGTGAAGCCATAAACAAACAAGAGTTCCTAATTTTGTCTCTAATATTAGCTTATGGTTTGTGAGATGATCACATTTTACTGATCATGGACTTCGTCAATAGTCTAGCAAAACATAAGAGTTTATTGTTAGAGTAACAATAGTACTGAGCCGAACCAAGTGTATGTTGTTGCCAAAAGAAACTAAATAATCATGATGTATTTTAGGAAATACATACGAAATTATCATTGACTATATTTCCTATACTATGAGAATGTCTAGTGGTTGCACGATCAAAAGTTATACTTTAGATATCATCAACCGTCTTGCCGTAACTAAGGATCATAATGATGATATCTGGGTATGACCTAGAAAGTGTAATGGAACTAAGATCTTTCAAGACTAGTACTTAACTCCTCTATAGGATAGAGAGATACACACTCCGAGACCTCTCAATATCACCTTAGGATATATCGACTGGCTAGACACAGTGTGATTTATACAAGGTCATATGGGATATGGATGAGAAAAGAGAACGATGTCGGTAACGAGTTTTATCTGTTATGATCAAATAGTTTGATCAGATTAGATCATATAGTCTCACCTTATGATATCGTTGCTATCGTGAAGTTAAGTTAATACGTACAATGAGTAACTTATAAGGTTCCCTCGTTCTTTAGGAACACGTAGGAGCCATCATTGGCATCCACGGTCCTGATGTTGGTTATTGTTCGGTAAGTTCCCGAACATGTGTGTGTGTGTTATCAAACCTTTATGGGTCACACACTTAAGAAATGACAAAATTTAATTGAGAGAATTAATATGTTGTTATTGGTTTTATGAATGATCGATATCGTTACGATGTCAGAGAAACAAGTCCGGTGCCAATCCGGGTGGTTTTGGGCAAGATACTATAAGAGCGAAATTATGTTGGTGTTAGCAAGAATTTATATGAGAGATAACGGAGGACATGAGATGTCTTGAGATGTTAGAAATGTGTTTCAAACATCTTTAGGTAATATCAAGGTTTTTATCTATAGGGGTCAAGTGCTTCCGGAGAAATTTTCTCAGACTTCCTATATAAAGGGGGAGTATCGGGAGGGGGCAGATTTCCCCCCTCGTGTCCGAAACCTATTTTAGGGGTCGGATAGGTGGGCCCAAGGGCTTCACAAGTTGCTACTCATTATCCCGGTATTTTCCTGACGTTATTGGAGATAAAACTCTCCCCTATGGCAAGTCACCTCCTCCCTCCCACAATATAAAGCACCCCAAGGCTCAAATCAGAACACACAATTGGCTCTCAAACCTCTCTCTCTCTCTCTAGTTGAATTAGAGGGTCTAATTAGAGCTTCTAATTAGATCCCCTCTAATTAAATTAGAGCCTCTTTTAATTGGGGTTTGAGGAATCCTATCTTGATTAGACCTAGCGCTAATTCTAGTTTTCTCTCATGTGTTGAGAACTTCAAGTTTCATAAATAACTCTAATCACAGTTGATTAAAGCTACCAATTAGCAACACCGGAAGGCTATCTCTCTTCGTCGGTGCCGAGTCCTAGATGGCGGAGCGCTGAGGTTTGACGTGGAATGCAATAGGTATGGCATGATGCAGCTTGCAGAAGAATCAGCTACTCTTACAAACAATGCGGAATCTTCAAATGCCCTCTCTACTCGACCGTTGAGATGTGAAAGTCTATCCGGGCTCCGATCAAACGGATGGAGGGTCTTTTGGAGATGTCGTTGGAGAAGCTCTAGCATGTCTATTGAAGAATCAGCTGGTTCCACAATAAACGTAGTTGCTTCAAAGGATGCAACTATTTGCATGTTTGTCTCCCCAAAACTAAGGTTGTTGACAGAATAAGATCCCCCATGAAACTATTTGCATGTTTGTCTCTTCTGTAGTTACCAGACCACTTTCTTCACATATTTTGCAATCTTAAATCTTACGCGTGCTTCCTTCTCGTATTGGGTCTATCTCAGAATTTTATATCCCGTAAATTATGTAATTAAGGTTTTATGATTTACCACATGATATATCGCAGCTTTCCCCATGATATACCACAACTTTCTACTGATGAAAATAGAATTCTCCCAGGACCAGACGGGTTTCCGGCTGAATTCTACCAAACCTTTTGGGATATTGTTAAAGATGATCTCGTGGCGATGTTTTCTCAATTAAAACAAGGAAATTTTCCTTATTTTAAATTAATCTTTGGAGTCATCATTTTATTACCTAAGAAGGCAAATGCGGCGCAAATTCAATAATGCAGGCCAATGTGTCTCTTTAATGTATGCTTTATTTTTTTTTACCAAGGTTGCAACAAATAGGATATCGGCAATTGCTAGTAAAGTTATAAGACCGACGCAAACATCGTTATGCTAAGAAGAAACATCCTAGAGGGGGTGGTTATTCTTAATGAAACTATCCATGAACTCAAACGGAAAAAAATGGATGGAGTCTATTTAAAATAGATTTGGAAAATGGATATGATAAGGTTAATTGGACTTTTCTTCTACAAGTTATACGCATAAAGGATCTGACACCCTATGGTGTAAATAGTTTTTGCAGTTCATAGAGGACGGAAGTGTTGGGATTAGAGTAAATTATGACATTGGTCATTATTTCCAAAGCAGAAAATTTCTAAGGCAAGGGGACCCGTTATCACTCATTTTATTTAACCTAGCGGTTGATATGCTTGCCATTCTTATTGTGCGGGCAAAAGAGGAGGGGTAGGTCGGAGGCCTAATTCCCGATCTCGTTGAGGGGGGTCTCTATTCGGCAGTAGGCGGAGGATATGATCTTATTTATGTAACATGATCTTGCAAAAGTAGTTAAAATGATGCTTATTCTTTACATGTTTGAGAAATTGTCGGGTTTAAAAATAAATTTGCACAAGAGTGAGATTTTATTATTTGGAAAGGAAAAAGATAATGAAGACCAATATAAACAAATCTTTGGCTCCGAGTCTGGTTCTTTACCTTTTATATACCTTGGGGTACGGATCCATCATAGAACTCTCCGGAACGCTGAATGGTATCCAGTAGAGACTCGCTTCAAAAGGAAGTTGGGTTGCTGTCAAGGCTAGTAACTATCCTATATGGATCGTCTTGTGCTAGCGAATTTGGTGTTAACAAGTCTTCCTATGTTCATGCTACCTTTTCTCGAGATAGCCATAGGGGGTAAGAAAGGGACTAGATTTTTACAGATTGCGCTTTTTCTGGCAAAGTGATGAAAATAAGCGCAAATATAGGTTGACCAAATGGAATATTATATGTAGACACAAAAACCTAGGAGGTTTATGTATTGAGGTGCTGGATTTGAAAAACAAATGCCTTCTTAGCAAATGGTTATTTAACCTGTTAAACAAGGAAGGAGTATGGAAGGACTTGATACTAAACAAGTACCTAAAACCTTCAACTTTAGCTTAGGTGGTAGCCAAACTAGCTGACTTTCCCTTTTGGAAAGGTTTGTTGTGAGTTAAAGATGATCTTTTTAATAGGAGTTTTTTAAACTTGGAAAGGGGGCTGCTATTTGCTTTTGGGAAGATATCTGGTTAGGAGATAGACCTCTAAAAGCTCAATATCCATTATTAACATTGTTAGAATGAAGAATGCTTCTGTTCAAAATGTTATGTCTAATGCACCTCCGATTAATATGAGTTTTAGGGGGAATCTAAGAGTGTGTTTGATTCAAAGGATATGATTTAGGGGATAAGGGAAAATCCAACCACCTGGTTAGGGTTAGCCATTTTCTATTTGGTTGGGTTGGACGAGAGGTGGTTAGGGATAACCATTTTTGTGTTTTGTTGAAAGGATGAAAAGTGGATTGAATCTATGTGGTCACCTCAGATCACCTCTAAACTCCAAGGATGTGAAATAAGCTTAATTGAGATACTAATCATAATCTGGAAGCAAATTCTAATAAGAAAAATCTGATCAAGCATTCCACTTCATGGGTAATCATAACTATTGCTAGCTGAAGGCATCTCTCTCTACGAGTACTCACACAAGCTTGTTACCATCGCCCATTCATTTTACCAAAAAAAAAGGAAAAAAAATCTGCACTAGCTAGCTGAACGCGAAGGAACACAAGCTAGCTTGCTGATTGCCAGAGAAAGACTCAGTCGTCTACGCAGGCTGCCGCAGCGTGCCCCATCTTTCCCGCCGAGTCAATCGCCTCACGCGTGCGTCTCCTTGCTCAGAGGGCGTGGTGCTCGTTCCTATCTCAGACGCCCATCGTCTACCACACCTCGTCCTAGCAGCAGCAGCCGTCGCGGTCCGCTCCATCCATGGCGGCCAGAAGCTAGCACGAGAAAGATGCGGGGAGAGAGCTGAGAGGAGGTATTGGAGAAATCGGCCGTTTCTGCGCCATCGCCGTATCCCTAGAAAACGTTTAATTTTGAGGACTTGGACGAGCGAAAACGTTTCGGAAGAGCGCCCCAGAGTGGTTGCCCTCATCCGCCGGTTTTTGCCGGTTTTTCAAGGAATATTTCAGGTATCTGGTTATCCCTAGCCATGTTTATCCTTCAAACCAAATATAGGGCAGCCACTTAAAAAGTGGCTATCCCTAGACAACCGAGGGATAGCCACTGAACCAAACACACACTAATTGGTCATTTATGGGATTTATGGTCTCATCTATGCCAAAGATTGATGGAGGTTAATTTAACAGAGGATTCGAGTATCTTTGTATGGAGATAACTGCTAATGGTGTATTTACTGTCAAGTCTATATATGGAAGACCTAATGAATGGGCATACTACATATCTTCGCAAATACCTTTGGGAGCTGAAAATTTCTCTCAAAATAAAAGTGTTTATGTGGTTCCTCAACAACAAAGTCTTGCTCACTAAGGATAACCTACTCAAACGGAAATGGAGGGATGTACTAAATGTTCTTTTTGCAACCCGGAGGAGAATATAGAACATTTGTTTATTTCTTGTCCTTTTGCTACACTTGTGTGGTGGGTCGTTTTTACTACTTATAACATCACACCACTTACTAATATATCGAATATGTTCGGCAATTGGCTGAATGATGTTGAAAAAAAAGACAAAAGTTAGGATCCGAATTGGGGTTTTAGTGGTGTGTTGGTCAATCTGAACTGTCAGAATAATATTGTCTTCAACCGGTCCACAAATTTTAATGTTTTGCAGGTTATATCTATGTCGGTTCATTGGAGACAACAGTGGGCTTTGCTTCTTACAGTGGACCAGCGAGGATTTATAGGTACCGGATGTTCACAGATTTAGATGGTCATTCGGGAATTTTTTCAGCTAGGTTTCGTGGAACATATTAGTCGATTACGAAATGCGTAGTTGAAGTATGTTTTCATTATTTCGATGGTTGATTCATGTATCAACTTTGCTTGATCGTTGAATGTAACGAATGATACTTATTTGAACACTGCAATAAAAAGTTGTGTGCATCAATCGATGCAGAAGCTGGGGCTTCACCCCCATTTCGAAAAAAAGGTTTTAGGATGTATATATGTTGTTCCACCATGATATCTCATGAAGTTATTGAGTTTATTTACCATGTATAGGTAGCATGCAGACCTTGCACACGCTTGATATTTGGGGTATTTTTTCTGACAATTTTTTCTCACTCAAGCCAATAAAAAAAACAAGGAGAATGTTTTTTCATTGGAGAAAAATCCTAGATTTTTAGTGGGTAAGATGTTTACTTGAAAATAATCTTGGAAATACTTGGAACTGCAGTAGACAACCGAGAAATGTGTTTTTCTTAAGAAGGTAGGATTTATAATGTAGTTAGTAAGGCCGATGACAATAATCTTTTTGCTGCATACAACGCGGGTGATTGGAAGTTTAATAATTCCTGAATTGCATGTGCATTCCTCCCAGTTAAAATGTCACAAAAAGATTGCGATGCACATTATCAGGTGTATTTTCTAGTAGCTGAGCTTTCATGTTCTATCCCAAACTGAGATGTAGCCAACAGAGTGTAAATTCTAACACAATTGCTTTGTGAAATTTTGTGAAATTTATGGTGTGGTACTTGGAGCTAGTTGTGAATTAATTGGAGCTACGTTTTAGTTGTGTTCACAGATGAATTTACAACTCTCCAGATGCAGAACATCAGCCAGGGATAATCAAATGAAGTTCTGAACATGAAGATAACTGTTTTTTTAAACAAGGCAAAAGTTTCGCCTTTTATATTGATATAGTAGGAGCAAAGAACAACCCATCCGAAGCCAATCCTCACTTTGGCAACAAAATGATAATGTGGACACAGCTGTTGTTCATAACTTGACATTGGTGTCGTGCATATCTCATATTTTTACTAAATCATTCAGAACCGTGTTGTTCATAACTTGACACTGTTGATAAAATTGATGAATTTCTGGACACGAATGTTGTTCATATGGTTCAGAACAGATTATAACAGACAAGGATTTATGTAAACCTTGAATGCAGACTTTGCAAGCATGATCCTCCGTCGCCACTTTGTACCTTCTCTCACCTTTCCGGTGTGTTTCTAATACATAAAAATACAAAAATTGACCCGTATCCGAAAAAAAACAGCACTTTGAAATGTGACTCTTCGCTTTGAACATGAATATCTTGTGACCATCAGGTCAGGTTGCTCGCAAAAAAAGAATGATCTCAGACAACAAATATAAAATCGTTGTTGATTCTTACAAGCATCTGATTCATGCCAACCTGACAAAATTATTTACAACAGCCTGTTTCATGTGACCAAACCACTGAAATATTTTATCAAAAAAAATAATTGAAGGCCTACTTGCAACGGAGTAACTAGCTGATTTCAGTCAGTTTGAACAGCTAGAACAACGTGATCAGAAAATTATACACTTCACTCTACATACTCTGGTATAGATTACTGAAAACAGAACAAATTCTGCTGCAGCTTCTTCCGATTAACTTCACTCAGATCAAATGCAACCAGTAGGCTGTAGAGCCGCATTACTGGTTGGTACATCTCTCCAGAAGACAGAGTGAACAACTCAGTACTGAATTAAACCGAATTAACCATACATAGCTGAATTTATCATTCTGCAGCATCCAGGGCGCATCACCGAGGGTGAATACCGTTGGCAACATCACCCGGCAGCCAATGATCGGCTTCTTAGGATTCTCCAGAATTCGACGATGGCATGCCTCCATGAATACCTGCATAAAGTAATGTAGTCTATAGAGTGAAGTTTGTGAGCACAACTACATTGTGCATAACATTTTTTTACAAAGAACATCATTCAATACTAATTACATGGAGCTCTGAACTTAAACATAACCTGCCACAGTTTCACCAGCTATCCTCACTTCTGATACAAAATGCATAATCTGGAAAAAAAACTATTGTTTATAACCTTACACCGCCATGTGCATATTTCATCCTTTTCAACAAAATGTGCATATCTCATATATTTACTAAATGATTCAGAACGAATGATAACAGACAAGGATTTATGTAAACCATGAATGCAAACGCTGCAAGCATAATCCTTTATATCCAGTTTACCATTTCTCGTCTTTTCGACGTTTTTCATTATGCAGCACCAATACATAACTTGACGCATATCCGAGGAAAATAGTACTAACACTTCAAAAAAAAAAGGAAATGTAACTCTGTCTATATTGTCATCTTTGCTCTGAACTTGAAAATCCTGTGAGAATCAAGTCTAGGTTGCTCACGAGAAAAGAATGATATCAGAAAAGAAATAGAAAAATGATGTTAGATTTTCTGGGCGATGCATTTACACAATCTGTTACCAATCTGAATTTAGATTTAACAACATATATAAACTGAACTGCTAGAACAAATCACATTATACTGTATACACCCTCATGATTCTGCATTACTGTATGATTCTGCATTACTGTGGTGCACGCTATGACAAACAGAATAAATCATGCTGCAGGTTTTCCAACTAAGTTCACTCAGATCAAATACAGACCAGTAGGCACATCTGTCCACAACAAAGAGTGAAGAATTCTTACTGAATTAAGCTGAACCAATCCCTTGCATAGCTGCATTACTACTGAATTAAGCTGTTCCACAACCCATCTAGCTACCATCAGAAGTGACAACATCCAGAATTCACACTATTCATACTTCACTCATCACTGCATCCTCCTAGCTTGCGACGCCGTCGACTTGGTGGTGGCGGCAGCAGGCCGGAGGTGGTCAATGCGGATGCTGAGCACGAGCTTGTCGCCGGCGAGCAGCTCCTGGGGCACCGCCAAGAACATCCCGTGACCGGGCGCCGGCGGGCCGCTGGTCAGCGCGCTGCTGCCCACCGTCGAAGCCATGAGGACCAGATTGTCCTTGTCGTCACCCGGCCGCTCTACGGAGAGCTTGCACCAGAACTGAGGCGATGCGGCAGCGGCGCCGTCCGCCCTGACGCACACCAGCGACACTGTGGTGGCCGCGCCGAGCGCGCCGAGGGACATGAGGAATACGCTCTCGTCTTCCTCCCCGACGAGGGAGTGCCAGCTCTGGGCCAGAGGGACGGTGAGGTTCCACGACCGGCCGTAACGGATCGTGGCGGTGAGGCGCGAGTGGGCGGCGATGAAGTGGTCCAGGAGCATGGCGCGGGAGCCGACGAACGCGCAGCCGGACTCGGGGCAGGCGCATGGCGCGGACTGGCACGCGCGCTGGTGGTCCGCGGCGCGATGGTACACGACGTACTGCTGGCAGCCGAAGCGCCTGTAGGGGCAGGGCACTTTGGCGGCGGCGACGACGGCGTCCAGCTCGGCACAGTGGGTGGTGACGTGGCTGCAGATGTCACCGTGGCTGGCCCGGCAGTGGCAGCACACGACGTGCCCGGCCGCCTCGCACTGCCATACCAAGAACACCAAAAGGATTTTCTTTTTCTTCTACTATTTCCGAAGAAATTGTTGATCTTTGCAAAGAGAACTCGGATCACTCCTGCGAGACAGAGAGCTCACCTTGAACACTGGAGGTCTGAGGGGGAGGAGGCAGGCCTGGCAGTGGAGCAGCGCAACGTCCATCCTGACGTCCAGCTGCGGCGGCTCCGGCAGGGCCTCCAGCGCCACCAGGGTACCCCCTCCGTCGCCTTCGTCCTGCATCACCTCTCCTTCCTCTAACTTCACCTCCGCCTCCTTGCCGCTCTGGTCCCCGAAATCCATCGGTGAGCATCTAAATATTTGCTCGGGGAGAGATCAACATGCCGGAGAGCCTTTTTTTAGTAAGGGCGAAACAAAGAGGAAAGGAGAGAGCATTGTGGCCATGTGGAGCCAGCAGAGGATTGCCGAAAACGGAAGGAGGGCGGGCAATAATCCATGGGACGAGTCTGCAGAAAAAGTACAAATCTGCAGTTTTGGCTGCCAATTAATGTTCGCCTTTTTTTTTTTTAAGAAATAGGAGCCTGGGTCCCGGCCTCTGCATCAAAGTGATGCACATAGCCGGTTTTTTATTAAATAAAAAGATGCATCCAGAGTATGTAATTTATTACAATCAAGGGTCGGACAGCGTGGCCACAAAGACAAGCCACCGAAACATAGACGAACTACGCATTAATTCGCCTAGAATTATGCCACCCAGCCTGGCTGTAAATAGCCCGAACGACCGCCATCAATCGAGCACAGCCGGAATCCATAAGTCCTCGCTGATCCAGGGGGAGAAGGAATGCCCACATCTGGATAGAATAGACCGCCTTGTTTACAACCTGCAAAAAGTGAATATTCGTTTGCTTGTTAAAAACCAAATCATTGCGGCAATTCCAAATTGCCCAAAGGAAAGCAGCCGCACCAATTCGTATCCGTGCTTTTGTTTTCATATCAATACCATTTAACCAAGTACCAAATGTGACGCCCCGAGATCGGGCACTATGCAGATTTCAGCATTCCCGCCAAAATCCACATAATAACCGATTCCAGGTTGCCATTTATGATAACATTACAATAGTTCACGAATAATCCACAATTACAACAGAATCAGAAAGATACAAGATGACTCAACGAGCCAGGGATACAACTGATACAATACAAAGATCCAAATAACAGCGGAAGAAACAAACGTCCGGCTACGGACAAGATCCAAATTGGACTAAGAGTCCTGAAGATAACCGAGAGCGTCCAATCCCTGCCCAGGCCAAGCCGGAGGGATTCCCAAGCTAACGTCGTCAGACTTCAAACCTGTTGACTGCAAGTTGGAATTTGCAGCCACGAAAGAGATTCGTGGGTCAGTACGGTTAAGTACTGGCAAGGGGGATAAAACCCATACTCACAAGTTACCGGCGTAGCCAGTCATCACAAGATACAAATACTTTAGGATCAACGGAAAGGGAAGGGATTATTGCAAATAAGCGACAGCAGGCTGCACTAACCAACTACAGAGATTCTATTACTTCCAACTATCAGAAAGGAGATAAGATCGAGTGATAGTAACCAACTGAAAGATAACTTCAAACAAACCCATCCTGGATCTCGCCCCTTATCCGAAGAAGCAATCCGAGGATAACTCACACCGTGGTGGTAAAGATGAGTCAAGTTATTGTGTGAATAACCTATTACTAGTCAAGTTATTAATCCTTGGGTGAAACATGATTGATCATTAGGTTTAAGTTGTCCTGAGTACTTGTTAGCCAGTACTTTCACCAAGTAATCCATAACCGCGGAAAACACGGCTTCTCGAGAAGATTTACCCTGCAGGGGTGCACCATAGTAACCGTACACGCAAGAATAACCCGCCAGATGGAAATGCACTTCCACCAAGCGGGGTACTCTACACAACCAACTGTTCTTCGCATCAAGCCCAAAGCACCGCGTGCTGTGCGTGCGCGGCTAATCGAGCCCCCACGAAGAAAAGGGGGACCCTCATAGCACTGGAAGACCACGCCGCCCTAAATGCCGACTACAAAAGTTCCACCCTGGCCTCGGGTTCGTACTGCATATGATGCAAATGGAAAGCCCGAACTAGTACGGCGATTTGGACGAGATGCGAATCGAGTCAGTTGAGGGGGGCGCCCATACTCGCTTCCCACATGCGGGTAGTGCGCTCATCATGGATCAGTAGACAAGACCCTTTTCCTATTAGGGTCGACACTAGCAGGCCTCAAAACCACAAAGGGCCTCCTGCCGGTGCCTTATCACCAAATTATTATTAGCAGTAGCATTAACAGGATTGATTGATTAATATTTCGAGCCCCCGAAACGGTAACAACAATAATAGTACGATAGTAAAAGAAGTAACCGACAACAAGCTCGAGCAAAAGCAACTCTAATCATGCTAGATAAGAACAGGCACAAACAAAGGCTGTAGGTATGGAGGTGAGGCAATATCAAGGTTAAGGGATTCATGTGATGGGTTCGTAACAGAAACAACTACCACTAAGGCTAGCAGAAAAGAATCAACGGAAAGAATCGGTAACAAGTGATGAAAGGCAGCCATATGGCATGCAAGTGAGTATACTTGCCTGAGATCCCGCAAGGTAGCAGAACTTGTCGTTGCTCACATCATCTCAACGTCCTATCCGGGAAGAAGCAACGAACCTCGAACAAACACCGGAATGCAACAATTACTACTACGGCAAAAGATCCAACATGATCAAGATATGGATGCATGTCATGTTTAATAGATGCACCAAAGTAAACTAGTGGATATGATACACAAGTTTAAATGGATTCCATATGCAAAGATTGCATATGGCAAACCCATGCCTTATAGTTGAATTAATTGTTCTAACACTAAGCATCATGTGTAAGTGAGTTAGAATGATGTATGCATGATGAAGAACAAGAAGGTAACAACATTAAGTGCATTTGGAATGATGGTTAACAATTTTAGAAAACAGTTATCAAGTTTGGAAATTATTGGTACTTAATGGTGTTAAACAAGTAGTGGTTGTTATCATCAAGTTAAGTTGCTCAAACCAAACAACAAAGTTGATATTTGCAAAGGTTATCAAATTTTAGTTGGATTACATGTTTCATATTTTGAAATTGGACTTTGGATTATTTAATTATGAATTAAACAATATTAAACAATTTTTAATTGAATTAAACAAGATTTAAATTGTTTAGGCAATTTTAATTATTCAAAACAGAAAACAAAAATTATATTTGAATAGGTTATTTAAAATGGTATGGAAAACATATTTTATTTGCATTTATTGGATTAATAAATAATTAGTTATTGATTTTATAAACTAGCATTTGAATTATTCCAATTTGAATTTTAAATGTATTTTGACAAAACAGCACAAATAAGTTATTTGGAAAGATTATGAAATTTGGGGCAGAAAACATATACAGGTTTTATTTATTAGACTTATATATCAAAAGTTATTGATTTTTAAAATGTGGTGTTTATTCTGCCATTTTACGGAAAATAGAAAACAAACAGAAAATGTTTTGTTATCCTTTTGGTACAGCCACGGGGGCTAACCCCAGCCACTGACCCGCGGGGCCGTGGCCAGCGTGGCGGTTAGAAGATGATGTGGCTTGCAGAGCCACTGACGGGCGGGGCCCACGCGGGGCGCGCGCAGAAGGAAAAAAAGGGGGAGGCAATTGCCTCCCCTGGGATTCGATCCCGAGATCTTTCGCTTGGGCGCACGGGTGGCTAGCCACTACGCTAGGCTGATTCTCGTGTCAGTATACCGCTCGGTGGGAGGAAGAGGTGTAGCTCTCGGGCCGTTTTCAGAAATTGTACTGAATCGTTACTGAAACCTTCCAGCGGACAGAGAACAGATCGATCGGCCGTCAGCGATCTCGGCTCGCGGGCGCTGTCCGCCGCGGCTCGGGCCGGCGAGCGGCCGAGGGCGTGTGGCCGGCGTGCGGTGGTTGGGTGGGCGCGGGGCCCCGAGGGCAGAGAGGGAAAGTCGAGGGGCGGTGGCTCACCTTGGCCTGTCCGTCGAGGAAGGCGACCTGCTGCTTCGGACAGGAGCAGCGAGGCCCTCTCCGGCGATGGCGCGCCTCCCACGGCGGATCCCAGCAATCGGCAAGGACACGGGGAGGTCCAGGAGGACGACGCGGTTCCATTCCCGTCGCCGGTTGCTCCTCGAGGCGACCCTAGCTACCGGCGGTGAGGGGCCAAGGTGGTGGTCTCGGTTCTGTTGAGGTTCAGAGACTGAAGGCGTTCGGGTGGGGGAAGGAGAAGAAGAAGTGGCGGCGCTAGGGTTCTAGGTTAGCAGCAGAGGGATCGGTGGTGGGTGCTTGTTTTATGGTGGCAGGTGATCGTGTACGGAAGCACATCGAGCGAGGGAGGGATTGATCGATCGGTTCTGTGTGCAGCCGTACGGAAGGTAGAAGACGACAGAGAATAAGGGGGTGGGCCAGAAGGTAATGGGCTGGGGAGAAAGAAAAAGAAGTGGTGGGCTTGCCTCTCTCCTAGGCTTTGCTTTCTTTTTTATTTATTTTTCCTTATTATTATTTTTTTTGTAAGAGACAAAGGGAGAGAGAGAGAATTAGGGGGGTTTATTTCATTAAATAATTTTAGTACTTTTCCAAAACATGAAAATGAAAGCAATGTTAGCTTTATTTTCACAAGGTGGGAAATTTAATTGAATTAAAGTTGTTTAGTTGAAAATGTCCAAAATAGGGTTTGAGGTTTGCATTTTTATAATTAATTTTATTAGGTTGCAAAACAATAAACAAAGCAAAGGTTAGTTAATGACTTCAAAATTGGTATATTAGTTTGATGTTTAAGTGGTTAGTGGAATTTCAAATAATGTTTTGATTTTGGGAATTTTGGAAATAACAAAGTTTTATTTAACAAGTTCAAGCAACAATACCAACATTATTGAAATTAGTTTGTTTGCCAAATTTTAATTTTTTCAAACCCATATTGAGATATGATAAATAAGATTGATTGGTTTTGAATGTGTTACTTGAATTACCATTAGGGTTTTGAACAATTTAAATTGTTTTGTGAAGTTTTGAGTGGTTTGGAAAACATGATGCAATGCTTATGTGATGCATATGATGCAAGCAAACAAACAGGTAACACCCCAGGTGTTACAGACGACACCACTAACAAGGGATTGCGCCCTCGCAATCCACCTGCTAACCCGGGAGGGGAAAGAAGTTCGACTATCGTTTCTTCGTTCTTCCGGTTGATCTCCTCGACACCACTAACAAGGGATTCTTGCTCGGAGTGACGACAATGTTCTTCCACCAGGAATCTTCCGATGATCGAACCTATTAGGTTAAGGGCTCAGAAAACGTCCACCCACGTAGGATCCTAACACTTTGAAAGATTGAGTACGAGAGCAGACTCCAAAACAAATAAGATGGGAGGGGAAATAGAATAGGGATAAGGAGAAAACAAGAATCATATTGAGATGTTTTTCCCAAAATAGTTTAGCAGAAATAGTTGTTGACAATCTAGAAACAACGAACGTTAGCGAGGTTTTCCTACAGGCTTTGCGGACCCGTTGCTTCGATAACCATTCGTATCGAAACAATCTCGGGAATCGAAACCAAGGCTCTGATACCATTTGTGACGCCCCGAGATCGGGCACTACGCAGATTTCAGCATTCCCGCCAAAATCCACATAATAACCGATTCCAGGTTGCCATTTATGATAACATTACAATAGTTCACGAATAATCCACAATTACAACAGAATCAGAAAGATACAAGATGACTCAACGAGCCAGGGATACAACTGATACAATACAAAGATCCAAATAACAGCGGAAGAAACAAACGTCCGGCTACGGACAAGATCCAAATTGGACTAAGAGTCCTGAAGATAACCGAGAGCGTCCAATCCCTGCCCAGGCCAAGCCGGAGGGATTCCCAAGCTAACGTCGTCAGACTTCAAACCTGTTGACTGCAAGTTGGAATTTGCAGCCACGAAAGAGATTCGTGGGTCAGTACGGTTAAGTACTGGCAAGGGGGATAAAACCCATACTCACAAGTTACCGGCGTAGCCAGTCATCACAAGATACAAATACTTTAGGATCAACGGAAAGGGAAGGGATTATTGCAAATAAGCGACAGCAGGCTGCACTAACCAACTACAGAGATTCTATTACTTCCAACTATCAGAAAGGAGATAAGATCGAGTGATAGTAACCAACTGAAAGATAACTTCAAACAAACCCATCCTGGATCTCGCCCCTTATCCGAAGACGCAATCCGAGGATAACTCACACCGTGGTGGTAAAGATGAGTCAAGTTATTGTGTGAATAACCTATTACTAGTCAAGTTATTAATCCTTGGGTGAAACATGATTGATCATTAGGTTTAAGTTGTCCTGAGTACTTGTTAGCCAGTACTTTCACCAAGTAATCCATAACCGCGGAAAACACGGCTTCTCGAGAAGATTTACCCTGCAGGGGTGCACCATAGTAACCGTACACGCAAGAATAACCCGCCAGATGGAAATGCACTTCCACCAAGCGGGGTACTACACAACCAACTGTTCTTCGCATCAAGCCCAAAGCACCGCGTGCTGTGCGTGCGCGGCTAATCGAGCCCCCACGAAGAAAAGGGGGACCCTCATAGCACTGGAAGACCACGCCGCCCTAAATGCCGACTACAAAAGTTCCACCCTGGCCTCGGGTTCGTACCTGCATATGATGCAGCAAATGGAAAGCCCGAACTAGTACGGCGATTTGGACGAGATGCGAATCGAGTCAGTTGAGGGGGGCGCCCATACTCGCTTCCCACATGCGGGTAGTGCGCTCATCATGGATCAGTAGACAAGACCCTTTTCCTATTAGGGTCGACACTAGCAGGCCTCAAAACCACAAAGGGCCTCCTGCCGGTGCCTTATCATCAAATTATTATTAGCAGTAGCATTAACAGGATTGATTGATTAATATTTCGAGCCCCCGAAACGGTAACAACAATAATAGTACGATAGTAAAAGAAGTAACCGACAACAAGCTCGAGCAAAAGCAACTCTAATCATGCTAGATAAGAACAGGCACAAACAAAGGCTGTAGGTATGGAGGTGAGGCAATATCAAGGTTAAGGGATTCATGTGATGGGTTCGTAACAGAAACAACTACCACTAAGGCTAGCAGAAAAGAATCAACGGAAAGAATCGGTAACAAGTGATGAAAGGCAGCCATATGGCATGCAAGTGAGTATACTTGCCTGAGATCCCGCAAGGTAGCAGAACTTGTTGTTGCTCACATCATCTCAACGTCCTATCCGGGAAGAAGCAACGAACCTCGAACAAACACCGGAATGCAACAATTACTATACGGCAAAAGATCCAACATGATCAAGATATGGATGCATGTCATGTTTAATAGATGCACCAAAGTAAACTAGTGGATATGATACACAAGTTTAAATGGATTCCATATGCAAAGATTGCATATGGCAAACCCATGCCTTATAGTTGAATTAATTGTTCTAACACTAAGCATCATGTGTAAGTGAGTTAGAATGATGTATGCATGATGAAGAACAAGAAGGTAACAACATTAAGTGCATTTGGAATGATGGTTAACAATTTTAGAAAACAGTTATCAAGTTTGGAAATTATTGGTACTTAATGGTGTTAAACAAGTAGTGGTTGTTATCATCAAGTTAAGTTGCTCAAACCAAACAACAAAGTTGATATTTGCAAAGGTTATCAAATTTTAGTTGGATTACATGTTTCATATTTTGAAATTGGACTTTGGATTATTTAATTATGAATTAAACAATATTAAACAATTTTTTAATTGAATTAAACAAGATTTAAATTGTTTAGGCAATTTTAATTATTCAAAACAGAAAACAAAAATTATATTGAATAGGTTATTTAAAATGGTATGGAAAACATATTTTATTTGCATTTATTGGATTAATAAATAATTAGTTATTGATTTTATAAACTAGCATTTGAATTATTCCAATTTGAATTTTAAATGTATTTTGACAACTCAAAACAGCACACAAATAAGTTATTTGGAAAGATTATGAAATTTGGGGCAGAAAACATATACAGGTTTTATTTATTAGACTTATATATCAAAAGTTATTGATTTTTAAAATGTGGTGTTTATTCTGCCATTTTACGGAAAATAGAAAACAAACAGAAAATGTTTTGTTATCCTTTTGGTACAGCCACGGGGGCTAACCCCAGCCACTGACCCGCGGGGCCGTGGCCAGCGTGGCGGTTAGAAGATGATGTGGCTTGCAGAGCCACTGACGGGCGGGGCCCACGCGGGGCGCGCGCAGAAGGAAAAAAAGGGGGAGGCAATTGCCTCCCCTGGGATTCGATCCCGAGATCTTTCGCTTGGGCGCACGGGTGGCTAGCCACTACGCTAGGCTGATTCTCGTGTCAGTATACCGCTCGGTGGGAGGAAGAGGTGTAGCTCTCGGGCCGTTTTCAGAAATTGTACTGAATCGTTACTGAAACCTTCCAGCGGACAGAGAACAGATCGATCGGCCGTCAGCGATCTCGGCTCGCGGGCGCTGTCCGCCGCGGCTCGGGCCGGCGAGCGGCCGAGGGCGTGTGGCCGGCGTGCGGTGGTTGGGTGGGCGCGGGGCCCCGAGGGCAGAGAGGGAAAGTCGAGGGGCGTGGCACCTTGGCCTGTCCGTCGAGGAAGGCGACCTGCTGCTTCGGACAGGAGCAGCGAGGCCCTCTCCGGCGATGGCGCGCCTCCCACGGCGGATCCCAGCAATCGGCAAGGACACGGGGAGGTCCAGGAGGACGACGCGGTTCCATTCCCGTCGCCGGTTGCTCCTCGAGGCGACCCTAGCTACCGGCGGTGAGGGGCCAAGGTGGTGGTCTCGGTTCTGTTGAGGTTCAGAGACTGAAGGCGTTCGGGTGGGGGAAGGAGAAGAAGAAGTGGCGGCGCTAGGGTTCTAGGTTAGCAGCAGAGGGATCGGTGGTGGGTGCTTGTTTTATGGTGGCAGGTAATCGTGTACGGAAGCACATCGAGCGAGGGAGGGATTGATCGATCGGTTCTGTGTGCAGCCGTACGGAAGGTAGAAAGACGACAGAGAATAAGGGGGTGGGCCAGAAGGTAATGGGCTGGGGGAGAAAGAAAAAGAAGTGGTGGGCTTGCCTCTCTCCTAGGCTTTGCTTTCTTTTTTATTTATTTTTCCTTATTATTATTTTTTTTTGTAAGAGACAAAGGAAGAGGAGAGAGAGAGAATTAGGGGGGTTTATTTCATTAAATAATTTTAGTACTTTTCCAAAACATGAAAATGAAAGCAATGTTAGCTTTATTTTCACAAGGTGGGAAATTTAATTGAATTAAAGTTGTTTAGTTGAAAATGTCCAAAATAGGGTTTGAGGTTTGCATTTTTATAATTAATTTTATTAGGTTGCAAAACAATAAACAAAGCAAATGTTAGTTAATGACTTCAAAATTGGTATATTAGTTTGATGTTTAAGTGGTTAGTGGAATTTCAAATAATGTTTTGATTTTGGGAATTTTGGAAATAACAAAGTTTTATTTAACAAGTTCAAGCAACAATACCAACATTATTGAAATTAGTTTGTTTGCCAAATTTTAATTTTTTCAAACCCATATTGAGATATGATAAATAAGATTGATTGGTTTTGAATGTGTTACTTGAATTACCATTAGGGTTTTGAACAATTTAAATTGTTTTGTGAAGTTTTGAGTGGTTTGGAAAACATGATGCAATGCTTATGTGATGCATATGATGCAAGCAAACAAACAGGTAACACCCCAGGTGTTACACCAAACATATTCGCAATGCTAGTAGGTGGATAGATGCTATAAGTAAAGTGTATAAGGCGCCAAATATCACGGGCAAACGGGCATGTTATAAATAGGTGTTCCACAGACTCATCTGTATCGCAAAAAACACATTTTTTACAACCATGCCAATTCCTCTTTATCAAATTATCTTTAGTGAGAATAACTTTCCTATTAAGAAACCAGAGAAAGATCTTAATCTTTAATGGTACCTTTAATTTCCACAAATATTTTCGTAAAAATGTTGTGGATCCATGCATCAAGTCACCATAATAAGATTTGACCGTGAAAACCCCATCCATTGTGAGATTCCAACGGAACACATCTGACTGATTAGTTAATGACACGTCCATCAACCTTTCAACCAGATGCAACCAACGGTCCCTCGTGTAGCCAATCAAATTTCTCCGGAACCGAACATCAAGAGGATTATGTGCTAACACCGCCGCAACTGTAACGTGTTTACTCGAAGCGATGTTATATAACGATGGATAGGATTGTGATAACGGTTTATCTCCTAACCATGTATCTTCCCAGAAACGTACTTGCTGACCGTTACCTAAAGAGAATTTGCCCCGTGAAAAGAATTCATCTTTAACTTTCAATAGACCTTTCCAGGGGTGAATCAGTTGGCTTGCTCTCTACCTGAGACAACGTTTTATCTCCTAGGTATTTATTAGATAATAGCTCTTGCCAAACCCTCCTCAGTCAAATTTTGTACAACCACTTACTCAACAGACACATATTCTTAACTTGTAAGACCTCTATTCCTAATCCCCCTTGATCTTTAGGACGGCAAACAATATTCCATTTTGTAAGACGATATTTCCTTCTTTTGACATCGCTTGCCAAAAAAACCTTAAGCGATAGAAATCCAAGCGTTTCCTCACACCCACTGGTATTTCGAAAAAGGATAGTAAAAACATCGGCAAGCTGGATAGGACAGAGTTTATCAGCACGAGGCGATCCCCGTAAGACAACAATTTCCCTGCCCAAGAACTGAGTTTGGAATCAAATCTATCCTCAATCGGTTTCCACTCTTTATTGAGAAGTTTTCTGTGGTGAATTGGTATACCGAGATATTTTAAAGGTAACGTTCCGACCTCACAACCAAAGATAATTCGGTAATCATCTTGGGCCTCTTTCGCTTTACCGAAACAAAAAATCTCACTCTTATGGAAGTTAATTTTAAGACCGGACAGAAGCTCAAACATCGCAAGTATGAGTTTCATGTTCAGTGCCTTTTCTACGTCATGTTCCATAAATGATCGTATCGTCGGCATATTGGAGAATGGACACCCCCTTCGACAAGGTGAGGAATCAATCCTCCCACTTGACCATCCTCCTTAGCTCGTTCTATGGGATAGCCAACATATCTGCTACAAGATTAAAGAGAATAGGTGATAACGGATCACCCTGTCTCAAACCTTTTAGCGTTTGGAAATAATGACCGATATCATCATTAACTTTAATCCCGACACTACCCCCTTGAACAAAACGAGCAATCCAATCACACCACTTCGGTGAAAAACCTTTCATCCTCAAAACTTGCTGTAAGAAAGACCAATTCACCTTATCATATGCTTTTTCAAAGTCGATTTCAAACAAAACCCCGTCCAATTTTTTCCTTTTTATCTCATGTATCGTTTCATGTAGTACCACAACTCCTTCAAGAATGTTTCTACCGGGTAGAAACGCTGATTGAGTTGGTCGGATAACTTTACTCGCAATAGAAGTTACCTTGGTACCCACCTTGGTGAAGATTTTGAAACTAACATTTAGTAAACAAATTGGTCGATATTGCTCTATACGACTCGCATCCTCCTTATTTGGAAGTAACGTGATAACCCCAAAGTTTAATTTAAATAATGGTAAGTCTCCATTATGAAGTTGAGCAAACATCGACATTAAATCAACCTTAATCACCTCCCAAAATCTCTGATAAAACTCCGCTGGAAATCCATCTGGACCCGGGGCCTTATTGTGTTCCATCTGAGAGATTGCTTCGAATACCTCCTTATCCGTAAAAGGAGATATAAGAATACAATTTCCTCTTGTGAAATTTGAGGCAGATCGTTCGTCCTCTCTACCAAAGAAACATCACTCGGCGCCGGTGCCCCGAATAATTTCTTGTAGTATTCAGAGATAAAAGTTCTAAGGTTAAACTCTCCTAAAATCGTTCCCTCATCCTGCTCCAATTGAAAAATCCTTTTCTTCCTATGTTTTCCGTTTGCAATAAGGTGGAAGTATTTCGTATTATTCCCTCCTTCTTGTATATGTTTAACTTTTGCCCGTTGCGCCCATTTGGATTCCTCATCCCGTTTCAACTTTCGTAGGTAATCATCGGCCTCCTTTTTTGCAGCCCGTTCGGCCACTGTCAAAGGAGTCGATTCCGCCTTAATATCTAGCATATCTATGAGTGCCGTTAATTTTTCTTTTAGCTTTCTATATTCCCCGCTTTGATTTTTGCCCATCCTCGTAAAATTGTCTCACGTGTCTTATCTTATTTTGCCACCTATCTAATGGGCTCTTCCCAGAGTTAACTGATCTCCATTCCTTGCAAACCAACATAAAAACCTTCTTGGCGTATCCAAGAAAGTTCAAAGGAGAATTGACTCTTATTTCCCACGTGTGCTTGAGTCCCAGAGTCTAATAGCAACGGTGTGTGATCTGACCCGTTCGAGTCAGAGCATGCACCGTAACCAAAGGATATTTCTGTTCCCACTCAATACTGTTAAGAAAACGATCAAGCTTCTCATACGTCGGATTATCACCCCAACTAGCCCAAGTAAATTGTCTACCAGATAAAGTAATCTCTTTCAAGTCCAAACTATCTATAATAGCATTAAAAATAAACGGCCATCTCGCATTAAAATTATCATTGCTCTTTTCTTCCTGCCTCCGAATAATATTAAAATCCCCCCTACTAGTATCGGAAGTGTTTCGTTATCACAGATACGTACCAACTCCGCAAGAAAATCTGGTTTCTTTGAGTCTTGTGCAGCCCCGTAAACTACAACAAAAGCTCATTCAAAACCATCTGCTTTAGTCTTGACATGAAACTTGAGGCAGAAATCTCCTGACACAACGGTTTGTGCCGAAAGAGTAACACCATTAAAGCCAACAAGCATCCCTCCGGAGCGACCATGAGGAGGTAAACAGAACCACGTAAAGTCTCTACCCCCAGCAAGAAAGTCCAGAAAATGCGTAGTAAAGGAGGATCTTCCAGTTTCAATAAGAGCAACGAAATCAATCTTATGACCTACATATTAGGCGGTTGGAAAATTAATTAGTCGTCACTGGATTTTAGAAATTTGAAATGTTTACTCGGTTGTAATTTTTTTTCCACCTAATGCAGTCACTTCTTAGAGTTCAAGAAGGCTGAGTCCTCTATAAATTTATTTATTGTCCTATTGACGGTTTTCGGCATCAAATAAAAGCTAGTAGTAAGAAATACCTGACCACCAAGAATGAGCCAAACAATAAGTTTTTTGCATAATAGCGTTAAAGTGACAAACTTATCCATTGCCATATAGAATAGAGAAAATTGCTTCTCTACCATGGACAACCTTCACAATGGCTCATTTGCCATCCAACAAAGGTTCAGTTCATATATACCAAAGACAAACAATTTTTAATGCTCATTTGCCATCGCTGTTAGCCATCCTTAGCATGTCTATGTTTTCCTACCAATCTATCAAAAAATTGTAGTGTTAGGGCATCTCCAGCCGTTGCGCCCCCCAGGACGCGAAAACCCTCGCTTTTTTTGCGCCGCGGCGCTAAACGGCGCTATTCTGGGAACTGGGGGGGGGGGGGCGCGTTTCCCAGTCGTGAACCCAGGCCGCCCCCCCAGCGGCGACTCGGCCCAATTTGGACAATAGAAAAATTGCACACCAAATAAATAGAGTTTTGACATACAAATAAATAGAGTTTTGCCACACAAATAAATTATTCAACAAATTAAAGGAAAATAAATAGACTAGTCATCCTCCTCAATATTGCCATTTCCCTTTCGCGCCCACAAATGCTGCACCAGGTCATCCTGCAGAGCATGGTGTGTTGCAGCGTGTCGAATCTCCTGTCGCTTGGTGAGGAAGTCTGCCCATGATGCCGGCACCTGGTGATCAACATCTGCAAGAGGGCCCTGCCGGTAGTATGGTGTGTTTGCCTCACTGTCAGGCACCGGGTCATCCCGCTCACTCTCAATGATCATGTTGTGCAAGATCACACAACACTGCATCACCTCCCACATGTTGGACTTCGACCAAGTCATAGCTGGGTACCGGACAACAGCGAATCGAGATTGCAGCGCACCAAATGCCCTCTCAACATCCTTCCTGCAAGCCTCCTGGCATTTGGAAAACCAAGCTTTTGCGCTTCCTGGGATAGGGTTGGAGATGCTCTTCACAAATGTTGCCCACTTGGGGTAGATACCATCTGCAAGAGTCCCTTTGTATACTGGTGTCCATTGATCTCATAGTTACAGGGGGGCATGGCCTTCGACAAGATCGGCAAAGACATTCGAGCACTGCAAGACATTGATGTCGTTGTGACTTCCAGGCATACCAAAGAATGAATGCCAAATCCATAGATCGTACGAAGCCACGGCCTCGAGAACCGCGCTTTTCCTCTCGCCGCCCCCCCCAGGCCGAACCCAACAGGCTGGGTTCCGCCTGGGGGCGGCGGCGCTAATTTCCGCCGAAACGACGCTTTTTCAGGTCCTGGGGGGGTCGACTGGTGGAAACGGCGCTTTTCGCCAAAAACGGCGCTAATTTGCGTCCTGGGGGGGCTCTGGGGGGGACGACTGGAGATGCCCTTACCCCTGGTTTAGAATAGAAAGAAAAGCAAAAAAAAAAAAACCCCGACATACTCTATCCTCTAGTCTCCACGCGCCAAAAATATTCACCGTATCCGTATGAAAGCTAGCAAACACCCGAGCCCGACCTATGCCTCCACACGCCGGCGTAATTTTATAAAGAATGTTAGATCTATATACTTCTTTTGTTCAACAATATATAACTTTCACATATCTAAATATAGATGTATCTAGACATATTTTAGTGTCTAGATACATCCATATATAGACAAATGCAAGTCATCAATTGTTGAACGGAGGGAGTACGTACCAAACCAAACGAGCTAGAGCTTTCCGGTTTGATTATTAAGCTATGTGTGTGTCCGTGACAAACACTTTCGTTTGTAGTTGTCATCAGGTCCAGTGTGGGATGTAAAATTCCCACTTGAATATTTAGTTACTATTCCAATTTTAGTGAGAAAGATTTACACATGCGTATATGTTTTGCCAATAGAAAATAGCCACCTACCCGATGTATGTAAATGGAAATATCTAAGAAAGAGCAAAAAAAAAATATCCGTCCATGTATTGGACGGGCGAAATTTGAATGGATCTGTTCTTTACCGGCAAAATGGAAAGATTATATGATCCAACTATCAAATATTTCCCAAACGCTATTTTTTTGTGAAGTTAAGATAAAATTACATTGTACATATTTTCCTAAAAGTAGAGATTAAATAATGCATTTATCGAATTTAACTTTGGCAACTCTATATAGCATAACAGTACACACGAAACCTTTAACATGCAGATAAGAGGAGCACAAATTCAATGGAGTACTCCCTCCGTCCACTTTTATAAGGCTCACTTCTTACTATTGAAATGCTAAGAAGTGTGCCTTATAAAATTGGACGGAGGGAGTAGTTTAAATCTCTTTTAAGAGAACCAAAACGGAAAGTTTTTCCATTTCTAATAGTACTTGATCCAAAATAAGACTCTAAGTTTTCCATGTGCATCCAATGCCTAAAAATTTACCTGAGCGCGGGTTTGAAGACTAGTTTGCTGAAAAAAATTATAAGGTGTGACTTTTGTTTTTCTAAAGCACTGAAATAAGAGGCAAGATGTTGTCAATTTTTTCTAGATGTGTTTCAATTGTTGCGCATTTGCCATTGAGGGAAAATCAGTCATTTTGTCCTCTTACCACATGGAGATAACCCTAGACTAACATTGTTGTGGGGGTACCCGAGAGACCCTCCCTTAGGAAGGTACTCGATGCGGCCCATTAAGGGGTACTGCAAGGCCCCTCAAGCGGTATGCGCAGAAGCGCACGAAGAATTGGGCCGCAACAGAAGGAAAGACTCCATTGCTAGGAATAGGAAAGTGCAATTACCGACCTAGAGTCTAAATCCACCTCATGTACACCCTTGAGACCTCAGCTACCTATATAAAGCACGTGATATTGTCGCGGACAAGAGGGACAACCCTAGATTCAGAGCTAGCCGGGATCCAATCTCCGGAGATCACCCCTGTAATCGACACTTTCTCACCTGAGCGAAATAAACTCGATGGGCAGTAACCCGTCAAATCGAGTAGTCCACCATCGCTCTCTTCCTTTAATAAACACCGGGTCTCTAACCATGGGGATTGTTGAGTTCACATCCTCAACAAACAACTAGTGGTATATAAGTAATAATTTTTTTTTGGGTCTGATATATAAGCATTGAAGCTTGGTTTGATGGCAAATGAGCCATTGCATTGCTCGTCAATGGTATAGAAGCCAGTGGCTTTATTAAATAAGCCACCACAAACCATTTGGAGGGATAAATTTTTCACGATTAACAACCCGCTAGCATCCTTTAATTGTACTCTGGACACGACGCCAACGAATTGGAAAGAAAGATAACTTGTATGTTTTGGTGATTTTTTACCAAATAGTGCATCATTTCTACCTAGAGAAAAGAGCACATTGGTTAATCCTAACTATGATCTATAAGGATAGGCCCCTTAATTAGGTACACCTTGTGTGACCGCTAAGATGTAACCTTGAATTTCTTAACTTCGCAACAAATGAGGTTGTGTGCATCAATTGACGAAGAGACCGGGGCGATGCTCCCATTTCGAGAAAAAAGGCCGATCAATTTACCAAGAAAATTGGTAATTGCACGAGCTGGTATAGGATGTTAAAAGTTAGGTATGTCGATTGCCATGCAACTAGAGTGATCGGCGATGAAGAAATTCATGTTTAATCACACGTCCAGACATTTTCATGTCTATTTATTTCGATTTAAAAAAAATAGAAATCACCTCCTCTATTATCAACCTACTCCCCTTTCCCCCACCTTTTTTGCACCAGGAAGCCCACATTCTAGCGAGAAACCACACTCCTTTCTTTCCCACCTAAGTCACTTCCCGGTTGTCGCCAAAATTCTCCAGTGTCACCACTGCTCAATGACACCTTCTCTATGTTGAAATAATATCCCAACATTGGATCCCACATCCCCCTAGCCTAATAACCAAAGTTACCGTCACGGTTACCACCTCACATTGACGCCATCCCACCTAATAGATATTTTTCATGCAAACGGTCAAGAATGTTGGCCTAACTAGTTGCCACCTCGCTCGCCACCGATCCTTCTAAGGTCGAGCGCACATAAATCCTCCCACTCGGGCATCACAACATAGAATTTTTGGTAATGGATGTTGTGGTCGATATGTAGTCGTTAAAGGAGGAAGACGAAGACTCTTGTGAGGAGAAGGTGGAACATGAAGAACGACCGTGCAAGTGCACTACATACGGCTGAAGAACTGAATTGATGCGAATGAAGTGTACCTAGGGTCCAACCAAATTAATTGCCTTGACTTGTACTCCCTTGGTCTCAAAATATATGACTTACTTTTGCCCAAATACGGATATCTATAAACATGTTTTAGTGCATACATATATGCATATTTTGACAAATGAAAGTTAAGTGTTTTAGAACGTACTAGCTTATCAGTGTCACGGCTCCAAGTCTTTTGTGTCAGGATAAAGTTCCCTTACTGTTGTAAAAGAAAAGGATAAAGTACAATTAGAGTTAAAATAAATGGAAGAACGATCAATTTCAAACCGAGTTCTAGTTATATCATTTTAACCAAGTGAATAAATCGAGTCCCCACGCAAAGTGTCCCACTCCCCATCCCAACAAGAGAAAGCTGCGCGGCATAAGGACGAGGACCAGGGCTGGACCTGAAGCTCGAGGCTCGGCTCGAAGATGGTGCAAGCCAAGCCTAGACCTTCCGGACAAGTCTCGAGGCTCGACGAGCCTGCTCGGTGAAGCTAGCAAGCCGGCTCGAAGGCTCGATAAAATAAAAATATACAAATAAGACTCATTTACACTTTTGTGTTTCAGTTTTTTGGCTATATAAAAGGTTCCAGAAAGTATATCAAGTAATAAGCACCATTGACATTATTTTTCTTCAATTATTTGGTTGTACAAAAAGTTTCAGCAAGCAAATATATCAGATATGACTCATTTGCACTATTCTATACACGAAAAAAAACTCGAGCCCACTTTTCACAACAGTTTTCGTGGCAAGCCGAGTCTGGCTCGGCCCGACTTTTCCCGAGCCTAGGCTAGCCGAGCCCAGTTTCTTTTGGCCACGTGAAGGTGAGAAGCACCTGCGTAGTTTTTTATTTTTCCCTTGTCAACCCTTGACCAGCATGTTGTTGATTCGGTCGATGTCACTCGATACACGGGCAGGCTCATCCGCGCCAACGTACAATACTATCGCTGGGTGAAAATGTAGAGGGTCGCTATGGCGATTGTATTTTTTTTCCCTTTAGTCTGCGTAAAAAACAGAAATACACATTTGAGGGAAAAAAAATTACCGCCCAAGGCGGCATCCAAAGACAAAAAATACACGCAAACTTGTATCGAGCAGCATGCCGTGCACAATTTATGGAGACGGATTTCCTTGGATAATTTCTATACCGAGCCATCCGCTAGCGTGCAAGGTCTTTGAGTGTGTTTCCTTTGCTCGATAGGGCAAGTTGATTGTGAGCACCCCAAACAACCGGATTAGTGGTAACCACTTTTTCGGTGTGGACATACGGTGGGTTGCATGAACTAAGTTTGTGTTTTGTTGGAAGGATAAAAGGTGGTTGAGCATAGTCATATGTGTGTTTGATTTGAGGAATGAGTGGTGGATAGTGTGTTTGGTGGCCTCTGTTGACATTACGGTTATAATGTGATAGTGAGAAGAAGAATTTCAAAATTTAAACCAGATTTCCGCACCAAGTCTCAACATCACGGTTCAATAATATAGTGTCTTCCATCCATTTCACAACACATAAGATCACAATCTCCAACAATAATAATAATAAAAAGAGCAAGAGAAAGTTACATTAGCTAGGATTTTTTACTCCCGGACATCGGTGAACCTGAATTTTTTTCATAAGGAAAAATGTTACTTAGACTGGTCATAGTGGGAAGTAACATATAGTAGTATCATATACATGATATTAGTCTATGTTATTATCTCTATAGCGGGTAGTAATATATATGTAGTATCATACAATTTGTATTTATTAGATTTGTACACTCATTTTGCATTGGAACACGTTATGTTACGGTATCTACCATGATACCACCATCCCTTCTCTCATCATTAATTACATTGACAAGTCAGCATTTTACATGCATGATACTATCTATGATACTTTCACTGTGAGTACTCTTAGAACTTCTAGAAAAGCTATATTTTTTAGTGGAAACATATAGATATATAGTTTCATTAAATAATATGTTACATTTTAGGCTATGCAAAAAAACACATAATTGTGACTCTAAAAGGGTATACAAAAACATGGTTTTGCTCCTAATGTTTTTTTAGATCACATAGGAAATATGCAAATTAGCACGTGCGGCATACTAGATTCCATATGTACTCACATATCTTTTTATTTTTTAAAAATTGATTATCTAAAAAAAAAGTAGTTTTTATTTTTAAATTGAGCTCCATGCATGTATCCCGGGGCCACTTTGATTATTTGAGAGAACACAAAATATCTAGCCTCATCTCGAGCTTAATTAGTAGTAACAAACTTTTGAGAGAAATATACATGTTCTACGTCGCCTAAGGGCATCCCCAATAGCATTTTAATATTGTATTTGTAAAAACTTATTATAGCAAGAGGAGAGAGAAGGTTTACAAAGGCAACAAATTTTCTGCTTTGGCAACTTTTGTATAACTAGATTGCAAAATTATGTGTGTATCATAATGATATATGAGGTCTTCTTGTCAGCCACACAATTGGCAAATCACGTCTTCTAGTTTGCCATGGCAGGGTGGAGCTCGATTTGACGGCGGGGAATCTCGATTCGACGATGGGCGGGCTGCGGAGAGTGGAGGAGGAGTGTCGGAGAGTGGTTTGTTTAGTCCTAAGGACTTGGATCCTAATTACTAGATTCGAAAGGGGAGTGAATGTGAGACGCTCGGGAAGCTCAGATGATTAGCGAGGAGATGAGCAAGGCACACAACTGAGAGGGACACAGAGGTCTACTTAGGTTGGGCCCCTCTCGCATGGTAAAAACCTACTCATGCTTGTCTGGTTGCACTACTTGGAGAGAGTCACACTACAATGGAGCCTAGCGTGTTATGCATGCGAACCCATTGTGCTCGGTGGCCAGGGTGCCCTTCTTATAGTCGCGATAGCTCCTCGTTTCCTCTCATTGGACGGGAAGGAAAACCCCAAGGAGACGAGGGAAGGACAAACCAAAGTCCTAAGCTATGGCTGGACATGGCCCACCATTGATTAACGTGGTGGTGTAAGCAAACCGTGGGGTCTTCACAATGACCTCAGGGATGACACTCGCGAAGGAGCTTTATGCCATCATGGTCTTCTTGCACCGAAGAAAAAAGTCTCGGGTGGCGCTTTGGGCAGCGCAGATGGGTGGTCTTTAATCACGGAAATGGGAAGCTTTGGCATCTGCACCCTTTGAAGGTGTTGCCTCCTTCATCATCTATTTTGTCACCCGCGCAGGCGCGCGTTATCTCCGCGGCGGGGCAAAGACATATGCCCTCCTGTCAGAGAGTCACGGGTGGACAGAGTGATGTCTCCTCGCAAAGATGTCTTACCTCCTCGCGGAGGTGTGTCGATGAAGGTTCCTCACGGAGGTCCGCAAGGCGGGGCACGACTGCTCCAATGTGCTAAGTCCCAAGCCTAATAGTCTCCTCGCGAGGTCGTTGCATGCACGGAGTCTTGCTTGATACGCCTCTCGTTGACCATATCCCCTGGGCCCACGTTGTGCACGTGTATAGAGGAGACGAAACGATGTGGGGCCCAGAAAACTGTCAAGGCCAGGCGTAGGCACGTGGCGCATCGGTTCGCAAGGACGGTTCCTCATGATCACCACGATGCCTCGGTTCTGCCCCGTGCATCATAACTGCCCCGCTTCTCTAAGGATGAAAACGTGTGGCCCGGGAATCTTTCCTCTCATTGCTTCATTCTCTTGAACAACTTCCCTTCCCCTTCAAACTCTGCACTCTGGACCTCCACGAGATCCGAGGGCCTCCCGCCGCCATGCCTAATAAGATCCAAACGATCCAAAGTTCTTAGGCGGCGGCTGCAGCCGTAGCCACTCCATACTCCAAGTCGGCCTTCATGGAGTTGCGTGTGAATGGCGCCAAGGATTTGCGGAAGATTCCGGGGTCGGTGGCTACCCGCCGGAACAACTGGAAAGCTACCAAGTTGCGGTTGGGCTCCCTAGAGCAGAGCGCTCTTGGCGCGTATGATCGCCCCCTCTTCGTTTACTCCATCCACGTCGGCCGGGCTGGTGCCCTGCTTCTCTCTCTTCTTCAAGGCCATCCTCTCGCATTACGGGATCCAGATTCTCCACCTTCAAACCATCTCCATCACCATCCTGATGGTCTTCGCCTACATTTGCGAGGCATTCTTGGTCGTGGAGCCGTCTGTTGCCCTCTTCCGCCATTTCTTCTGCTCTTGCTTCACTGCGAAGAGCGAGCGGTCTTCCTCTATCTCCTTACGCTGCAAAGATTTGGTGTCCTTCATCAAGTTGAACTGGTCTAAGAAGGTGGAGGACTGCCGCCACCGGTGGGTGTACGTGAATCTCGGCAAGAGGAACCCTATCTTCAACATTCCTGACGACCCGGCGGTGCAGCTATACCATTGGTCCCAATGCGCACTCTCCGGCGAGCGCGTTCAGGACCTCCTGGACCGGATTTTGCTATTGTGCAAGAAAGGATTGACCGGGAACATGGTGGTGAGGGAGTTCGTGAGGAGATCCATCGCGTCCCTCTAAGAGAATGAGGTGCATGTGTGGGAGTACTTCAGGCCCGGGTACCCATGAGGTTCGACGAGGAAGAAAACGACGAGGGCGAGATCGGTGCCCTCACGAAAACCTTGGTTGCCAACATCGCGGTGGAGGGTATCCCGAAGACTGGGCGCATGGACATGGCCTCTTTCATGGCAACGTTGCCCTGCTTTGACCAATGGGGTCTGCTAGCGACTGGGCAGAAGAGGAGGAGTAGGAACCCCTTCCTACACGACTAGGAGGGAAGAAGAGGCGGAGGACGAGTACGCCTCGAGAACCCCCACGAGTGAAAGGAGCAGTGCCGAAAGTTCTTCCAAGGAGCTCTAGTCTTGAAGTGGGAGAGGTACAGGTCCCTTGGGTGATAACAAGGGAGGAGATCCTCTAAGGATGAGCACGATTCTCGAACCCCTTCCCCTCATTCGGTCCCCCGCGAGGAGACGACCACCCCTTTATTGCCTCTATCTCGCAACAACAAGGAGGAGCGACGGACAAAGGACGCCTCCAAGAGGCCCAACAGGTTCCTAGGGGAGAAGCGGGCCAGGGGCCTTGCCGAAGAGGCACTTAACCCCGAGTACTCTAACTTGATGGATCCTCCCCCTGGGAGGAGATTATGCAGGGTCTATCGTGCGACCAACGAGTAAGAGCATCACTAGCAGAGCCCTTAAAAGGGCCAACCCTTAAAAATAACCGCTTTTTTTCGGATCTGGACGGAAAACACGAACTAGCAGAACCCTTAAACCCTTAAAACCGTAAAAAAATTAAGGGTTGACCCCTGTTTTCCCCTCCGAACCTGTACAGCTGAGGGTTGGGACGAGAAACAGAGGACAACCCCTACTCAGCCACCGCGGATGCGCGGGCTGAAGCATCAGCTTCGCCCTCACCGCACGCGCCCGCGATTCGCCCGCCGTAGCCGCGCCCCTGCCGCCTCCGGCCGCCCCCGCCGTCGCGCCCTGCCGCCCGACCTCACCTCTGCCAGATCGAGCTCGCGCGAAATCCTCCCGTGCCGCCCCGCGCGCGCCAGTCTGGCCGCCGCCTCCGCGATTTGGTTGCCCCCGGCGCCGGTCGAGCTCCTCCGACCCCGCCACGACCGACGCGCCCCTGCCACCGTCCACTCGCCCCCGGCCCCCGCTCGCCTCCGGCTCCTCGCGTCGCCGTCCGCTCGCCATCGGTGCTCACTGGTATGTTTTCTCTCCTTTTTTTTTTTACTTCTTTTAATTTGTATTTACTCAAATATTGATTATACTTTGTATATTGCAGATGGACACCGATGATTCTAGCACCGATGGTTCCGGTTGGTCGTCGTCGGACGATTCGGACATCGATGATTTGCTTTAAGACGACGATGCCGAGATGATGGTCGTCGTCCTCGCCGTGCAAGAGCTTAAGGACTGAGCGAAGCTCCTCGATCACAGAAGGGGGTCTCAGATGGGTCGCATTTGCATCCACAGGAACCGCGGTCTCGGGCACGACCAACTAATGCAAGACTACTTCACGGAGGAACTTACCCACCTCGCCTCTTCCGGAGAAGGTACCGAATGCGCCGTAGTTCGTTTGTGAAAATTGTCACGGATTGTGAGGCCAACTCCGAGTATTTCAAGCGCCGTAGAAACACCGCCGACACCATGGGGTTTAGTGCATTCCAAAAGATATCAGCTGCAATGCGGGTGATCGCCTATGGCATACCCGCGGACTATACCGATGAGTATTTTCGCATTGGCCAAGATACAACCACGGAGTCCATCCGTAGGTTTGCCAAAATGATCATCCGCTTGTATGGTGATTGGTATCTCCGAGCACCCAATGAGCAAGATACAAAGAGGTTGATGGAGATGAATGAAAAAAGGGGATGGCCGGGCATGCTTGGTAGTCTTGATTGCATGCATTGGACATGGAAAAAATGTCCAAAAGCATGGCATGGTATGTATTGTGGTAAAAGCCATGATGCTACCATTGTGCTTGAGGCCGTAGCATCGGAGGACTTGTGGATTTGGCATGCATTTTTTGGTTTACCGGGAACACTCAATGACATCAATGTGCTAGCAAGATCCCCTTTATTTTCTAGACTAGTTTCCGGAGATGCTCCACCTTGCAACTACAAAGTCATGGACAATGAGTACTCAATGGGATACTATCTCACCGATGGTATTTATCCTGAGTGGGCAACTCTTGTGAAGGCCATTAAGGAAAAAAATGGAGTGCCATTAACCAAAAAAGAGGCTAATTTTACCAGGGCGCAAGAGTCAGCCCGCATGGACATTGAGAGAGCTTTCGGTGTTTTGCAAGCAAGGTTTGCCATAGTTCGGGGTCCAGCTCGTTTTTGGGACAAAAAAACCTTGTGAACTTTATGAAATGTTGTGTGATTCTACACAACATGATCTTTGAGGATGAGAGGGGTTTGAATTTGCCTTGTTTCTATGACAATGTTGGAACCCGAGTGCAACCGGCAAGAAACCCACATCGCCTACAAGCTTTTCTCCAAACACATCAAGAGATTGAGAGTGCCAACACTCATTGCCAGTTACATAAGGATATTGTCGAGCACCACTGGCAGCTAGATGGGCGTCGCCGCCGATGATCTACCATTCGAACAATTGTTGTAATTTCGAAAAACCCTTGTTGTAACAACTTGAATGATTATTATGTGTTTGAAACTACTATTTGATGTTGTAATAATAACTAGAATGATTATTGTTTTGTTTGAACTATTATTGTTCTATGAAAATTGTGATGAAACATACATGTCAGTTTTAAGAGTTGGGGTTGCGGCGTCTAGCAGTGCCCTCAAACCCAACCCTTATAACAGAATATTCTGTTTTAAAGGTTGGGTTTGAGGGTACTGATCTACGCCCTCTGTTTCCAATCCTTAAAACTTCCATTTCTTGACCCTTATTCCGCTTTTAAGGGTTGGCCTTTTAAGGGCTCTGCTAGTGATGCTCTAAGCTTCACTCTCCATCCCCGTTTCGGTTCAGTACGACCTCCGGTGTTGACCTCCTGGTTGTTTGTTGCTGGGGACGCCGTCCCAAGAAAAGGTTCCCCCTTCATCATGGACTTGGAGTGAGCGCGGCAAGAAAGTCGGCTACGAAGTCTGGGGACGTAGGGACCGCCCGCGAGGGTGACCCGGAGGTGGTGCGCCCATCCAGAGAGGGATGCAAGCGAGCCATATGTGCGTAGTAGAAGATGCAAGTCTCTAGTGTGAGCCGACACGGTCTAGTGAAAGCCAGAAACCTAGCTTTTGGAGATGTTTTGACTGCTGCAGTGGGCGGCATAACTTATTAAGGTCAATCATTGTTAATGAGCTTCATCTCCGTCTACAACTTAAAGATAACCAGCCATCCACTGATTCACCAAGATATTTCTGACACAGGAGACACCTCTAAGGTCTTGTGCCAAAATATGACACACTAGAGAGGAGGAAAAGAGACCTCTTCTAAGGTAGTTGAAACGCCCAAATTATTACCAAGGACTCCGGGTTGAATCCATCCATCAGCAGCAAGCAAGCAACCGCTGCCGCCGCCCCTTAGGATCACCTCCTCAAGCCATGGGCGAACCGAAGTATAAGCAAGTGGGGGTCCCAAGTCCCCATTCAAAATCCGAAGCCTCAGTAGTATTTGTTAATTTCTAAAGATAAATATTTAAATTATGTGAATTTTTATTCAGAAGTGCCCGGGTAACATTCTTTCCTCCCACTAAACAAAAACTCTAGGTCCGGCGTCTATCCCTAGCCCCGCAGATCCCGAGTGTAAATTCCCTATTGGCATCAAACGAAACTCCACTAAGAGCAACTCCAACAGGTGCAATATACCGTGACTGCGGAAAACACTGCCTTTTTCGTGCGCGCGCGGACGCGTACGGCACTCGAGCAAAGCGCAAAAAGGCACGTGCGGGGGGTGGGGGGGTTAGCATGTGCGGCAGAAATCAGCAACACGCGCGCTAAATTTCAAACACCCCTTCAGCACACCTATATCGTGGAACTATATATGTTTTATTTTCGTTTTTTGCTTCATTTGATCTTGTTTTGCTGCAAAAATAAACAAAAACTAGTTTGCAGCGCCCAAAAGTACAACACCTAAAAAGGAGTGTGCGTGATAGTGCATTGTATCTTTTTGCGCCCTAAAACAAAAATATACGCGCTCTATTTTGAGGCGCATGTTGAAGTTGCTCTAAGTAAACAACAAGACTAAAAAAATGGAAACAACAAGACTAAAATAACTACTACAGACGGGGTCTTGATGCTGCAGGGGTTCGCATTCACTTTCAGACCGGAGACTGAAGGTTATGTGGCCGATCCTGATTTCATTCCATATGTCTGGGACCATAAGGTGCAGGGAGGCACGGGCGAGAGGTATGCTTAGGACGAGGATAGTGCACACCATGCCACCGGTGTTTCTGAGCAGGATGAGAATGGGGTGGCGAGTATGATGGTTGATCCATCACCTTCTAGCAGTTCGGGGCATGTGCGTGCTGATGCTTTGGAACTATTGAAAAGTTATGCTTTAACGCCGATCAACCCTAGTCCTCAAACACCTAGGAGGAAGGAGATTGTGCGGTTGTTGAGTTCTTCTGGTGGTTCGCTTTCTCCGAAGTGCTTACTTCTGGCGGCAACTTTCAGGAGCAGCGATTCTAGGCACCATGGTGTTTCTGATGCTGCTGTGCGTGCGGAGAAGGCCCAGATGCAGCCAGGATCCAGTGGAATTTCTACTGGGCCGATCAGCTCTGGCGGGGAAATGTTAATCGTCGCACGAGTGTCAGCCAGGGGCGGTCTGGAGTCGTCGACGTGCTGGTGGGTGAAGCGCAGTTAGCTCCCGCTCGCACGTGCTCTGAGGAGGAGTTGGTGGAGGCTCGGTCGCCGGTCCAGCCTGCCAGCGGCCCGTCTGTGGGAGCGCGCTCGGCTGGGCTTCCCAACTCGGGTCAGGAGGCGGCGGCAACGCTGCCTGCTGCTCAGGCGGTGGATTTTCTGCCGCCAGAGGGTGGACAACTCGAGTCGGCGGCCCAGGGAGGGGCTGTGACTGGCAACCCACCATGCAGCTCCGTGCCGCGGGCGGTGGGCGAGATGGACGTAAGCATAGTGGTACCAGGAGGATCTTCTACGACAATGCCCCCTCCACGGTACGTGCGTCTTTCGCCAGTGAGTGCGCGAAGCCCGACATCGCCAAGGAGAGGCATGTGCAGCCTAAGGGGGAGCCTAGGCGCAGCGCACGTCATCTCACTACTGCGAATGGAGCGTCATCGACTGATGAGGATGCGCTATCCAAGGCCATTCGTTGGAAGGCGGAGATGTTCGCGTCTCCATCTCTGGGTACGTTTACGAAGAAAAAGTCTTTTCTGTCTTTTTCAAATTCCAAATTGCCATCTAGTCTAGGTGTAGTTGGTATTTGTTTAGGAGGAAATGAGGAAGAGTTCACCATGTCGGCTAATGTATTGAAGCACGTGGAATATGATCGTTTAACGATTAAACCGTGTGCATCTGCTAGGCGTGACACAACACCCATAGATGATGATTCAGTGAATGCCACAGATGATGAACAACTTTTATCTCATTTTGTGGGTGAAGTGAACACGGTAGGAGTGGATGAGGACGGACTAAGATCTTTAATCGATCTCTATGCATCCGGCCGGAAATCCAAAACTGCCAAATATAAGAGGAAAAAGTCACCGCGGAAATCCGCGAAATTGCCTAAAACTCCTATTGTTTCTCGATGAATGGCTTATTCACTAATAGCAGAGGTCTTGGAGACTTGGCTAAACATTTGAATATTGCTCACTATGTTCGGGATCATATGTTGGAGTTTCTAGCTATTTTCGAAATAGGTAGGAGAGACTTCCAAGTGAGTGTTCTGAACCACCTATCTGGTGGTGTGGACTTTACTTGGCATTCTATTCCTCCTTGCGGTAGGTCAGACGGCATCTTAGTAGGTGTTAAATCAGATTCTTTTGATATATTAGCAAGGACGGATGGTGATTTTCATACAAAATTACACGTTTGTAACCGAGCTGATAATTTCATTTGGAGTCTGGTTGCTGTGTACGGTGCTACCCAGGAAGAATTTAAGGAGGTTTTTCTTCGTGAGTTGGTGAACTTGGCTAACGATAATCCATATACAATTTTAATTGGTGGTGATTATAACATGCTAATATTTCCACATGAGAAGAGTCGGGGACGGTTTGATGGTCACTTGTCTTTCTTATTCAATGATGTCATTGATAGCTTGGATTTAAGAGAGGTTCATATGACCGGACGACAGTTTACTTGGGCTAATAGTCTTCCAGAGCCTACGTATGAAAATCTAGACCATGTGCTGATGAGTACCGACTGGGAGGATAAATTCCCGCCGGTAACAGTGCGTGCTGTGGAACGTATTGATGCTTTATCGGACCATGCATCCCTCCTATTATCAACCGGATCAACGAAATCACATGCACAACCAGAGTTCAAGTTTGAAGTTGGCTGGTTGATGCGTGATGGTTTTGATGAGCCGGTGAAGAAAATTTGGTGTAAACCAGAGATGTGGATAACCCAATCCAAAGATGGAATAATAAAATGCGCAATATGCGTAAATATCTTCGGTGATGGGCTAGACACACTAATGGTATGCTGAAAAAAAGAGAAAGAGAGCCTGTGTTCCATTATAGATGAGTTGGATCGGATTGCTGAAACAAAGTTGTTAACTATGTAAGCTATTGAACTGAAAAGTCAATACAATGCAAAGGTAGCACAAATATTGTGAGAAAAGGAGCTCAAATGGTACCAAAGATTAAGGACCAATTTATTTGGCGACATCGGAAAAAACAGATTCGCTCTCTTCACCGGGATGAAGTTCTGATCGAGGGGCAGAAACAGCTAAAGACCTATATTACAAAGTTTTATAAAGGTCTGTTTGGAACTCCTGAAGTAAGTAATATTACTATGGATGAGTCCCGTACAAATGATATTCCCCATGTCTCCCATGAGGGAAATTCTTTTCTGAATGCTCCCTTCACTGAAGAGGAGATAAAAAAGGCGGTGTTTCAAATGGAGCATAATAAGGCACCTGGTCCAGACAGATGTCCGGCGGAGTTTTACCAACATTTCTGGGAGATCATTAAAGATGACCTCATAGAGAAGTTTGGTTGCTTACATAATGGACACCTAGAGATGTATCGTCTTAATTTTGGGAAAATCGTTTTGTTACCGAAGGTTTTAGAGGCAGAAAGGATACAACAATATAGACCAATATGCCTCTTAAACTTACTAAAGTTGCAACCATTAGGTTGAATTCGGTGTCAGATCATGTCGTAAAACCTACACAGACAACTTTCATGCAAGGTAGGAATATCCTCGACGGAGTCGTGATTTTACACGGAACCGTACATGAGCTTCATATGAAGAAACTAAAATGGTGTGATTTTAAAAATACACTTTGAAAAGGCCTATGATAAAGTGAACTGGGAGTTTCTCCAACAGATTTTCAGAATGAATGGTTTCTCAGAAGAGTGGTGCGCCCTGGTTCGCAGTTATGTGTCTGGAGGTAGTGTGGCTATCAAAGTTAATGACGATGTTGGCCGTTACTTTCATACTAAAAAAGGCTTAAGGCAAGGTGATCCACTCTCGTCCATATTGTTTAATATGTTAGCGATCATGATTGAAAGAGCCAAAGAAAATAGCCAAATTGAGAGGGTGATTCCGCATCTTGTTGATAGGGGACATGATATGGATAAAGCTGCGAATTTGAAATTAATCCTATCGGCATTCGAGCAGTTATCCGGATTAAAAATCAACTTCTATAGAAGTGAATTGTTTTGCTTTGGCGAGGCCCAAGATGTTGTAGCTCAGTATGCCGAGTTGTTCGGATGCGAGCAAGGCCAATTTCCTATTAAATATTTGGGTATACCAATAAAGTATAGGAGATTGACTAATGCAGAATGGAGTCAAGTCGAAGAACGCCAACAGAAAAGGCTAGCTAGTTGGAAAGGTAAATTGTTGTCCCTTGGTGGAAGATTGATGCTCATAAATTCAGTGCTATAGAATATGATACTATATATGATATCTTTTTTTCCAGTTATCTAAAGGAGTCTTGAAAAAGTTGGATTATTTTCGATCAATATTTTTTTGGCAAGGGGAGAGCGAGAAAAAGAAGTATCGGTTGGCCAGATCGGATGTAGTTTCTCGACCGAAAGACCAGGGGCCTGGGTATCCATGACCTACGGGTAAAAAAAGTCAGCCTTGCTTGGTAAATGGTTTTTCAAACTACTTTCTGAAGATGGTGTTTGGCAAACAATTCTTAAACGAAAGTACATTGGTTCGAGCAGTCTCACATGTTATGTAGAAACCAGTTGATTCACACTTTTGGGCCGGCCTAATGGGGACTAAAAAGCAAGTGGTCGAACAAAAAAAAAACTTCACAAATCTTGTAGTATACGCTTGTATCTTTTCCAACGTCCTCAAGGCTCAAGCCATTGCTAATACGTGTCAAGTATGCGGCGTTGAAGTTTCATCAAGTCCATTTGGGTCTTGCTGATCTGATTGGTTGCAACTCGTTGGTTGTACACTTTGCTGTGGCCGCTCGTGGGTGTCAAAAGTAGCAACCGGATCTCACGGTGGCCACACGAATCAGACGTACTACTTTCGGTAGCAACACATCATGATAACAATAACTGCAGAGAGCCGACAGCAGTAGTACAAGCAGCCTGATGATAATAATTGAAGAGCAGCAATATGTTGGCTAAAATCCATTTCTAATCCATGGCAATTCACCTACTACAATTGTTGAGTATATATGTATTGTGTGCGCATGTGTGTGCCCTCCTCCTTTCTTGTATAGTTGAGGACGTGGCCACCCTGTACCCCCTATATATACCGTGCACAATGCACCAATATACGTGTGTTGCATCTCTACGTGGTATCAGACACCAGAAAACCCTAGACCCCTCCCACCGCACCCCCTCCCTCCCGCGCGCGGCCATCCTAGCCGGCCGCCGCCTCCCCTAAACCCTAGCCGGCGCCGTCTTCCCCTGGCCGCCGTCCCCTCAACTCCCCCACTACCACGCACGCCGCCACCCCCTACAGTCCGCCACTCTCCCTACTCCCTCCACTGCGCGCCACCCCCCGCCAGTCGCCGACTCTCCTCTACCTCCCCACCTACCCGTGCGCCACCCGCCAGCCGCCATGGCCTCCCTCTCCAGGAGCAGCAACCCTTTTGCCTCCACATGTCTTGAGTCCGCCGCCCCCGACCCCGCTCATCTCCGCGATCTCGCCATCGCCGATCATGTCCCCAACACGCTCTCCCACGCTTCCACCAACTTCTACGCCTGGAAGATCTACTTCCGGCTCCTCTTCCGCGAGTACCACCTCACCGACCACGCCGAGGGCACCGCGGATCTCCTCGCCATGCAACGCGACTCTGACTGGATGGTTATCGACGCCACCATCACCCGCTGGCTCTTCCTCACTGTGTCGAAGGACATCTTCCACACCGTCGTCCGCGACGGCGACGATGCCTACACGGTGTGGATGAAGATCACGGGGCTCTTCACCGACAACAAGCTCCAGCGGATCGTCTTCCTGCAGCGGGAATTCTTCGGTTGTCCTCAGATAGACCTCTCCCTCGACGCGTACTGCCTCCACCTCAAGACCCTCTCCCACGAGCTCAACGATCTCGGGTTTTGGGTTGCGAACGGCCTCCTCCTCAGCACCCTCACCGCTAGCCTAAACGAGGACCTCAGCAACGCCACCGCAAACCTCACCCTCATGCACAACCCCGCCTTCATGTGTGCGGTCGACTACCTCCGCCTTGAGGAACGCCAGATTAAGCAGCTCCGAACCCGCACCGCGCACACTACGCTCGCCGCAGGCGTCTCTCGCGGGGCGCCCCCAGCTGCGCCGCCCCTGTCGCGCCCCCCCCCCCCCCCGGCGCTCCCGTCGCCCGTCCCCCAGCTGCAGGTGTCGAATAGTCATCTCAACAAGTCCCTCGGATGATCCGGTAGGGTTTCTATTAAGAGAAAGTAGGGATGCTGGTGACAAACGTCGGCTAACAGGGGCACGATTTACCCAGGTTCGGGGCCCTCGTGGAGATAAAACCCTTACTCCTGCTCTTCGATCTGTATTATCAGTAGATCGGTTACAATGGGGGTGCTCAAGTCGAGAGTATGATCTCGAGCTCGAGGCTTATGGTCCTGAAAAGTAGATTGGATCCCCCCTTGGTGGTTCTCCTAGCCTTATATAGGAGGCTAGGTCTCAAACCGTGTTCGAGGGGGTTACAAACCCTAGTATTAGGTCGGTACAAGTTTCCTTCTTGACCCGCAAGTTTTTGCGGGTGGGCTTTACTTGGGCCTTCTAGAACTGTAAGGTGGCACCTCCCCTTGGGCTTAGTTCTTGGGCCTTAGACCGGGTAGCCTCACCCGATAGGTCTAGGATTCATCCCCATGCCAGTAGACCCCGAGTACTTATTCGACTTAGAATCAGTCAAGTGGGCACTCATAGTCCGTTGTTTGATTTCTTCGACTGGTCACTCAATCGCTTGATTTAAAGGATGCATACCGTGTGCACGATGTGATTCCGTACCCGAGTATCGGGTGATTAAATGTGCCTCGTATCGGCTGTTTTCACAGAAGGATGTGGCTCAGTCGTTTGGCTCTCCCGTGAGATCATGGGCAATTAATTGCATCTAGGGAAAACACGGTTCTGGCCTACTCAAATTCGAGACCTTCAACTCGAATTTGGTGAGGTGATCGTTGTGACTGGGCCGTGGAGGTCTTACCGAGTCGAACTTAACCTAAAGGGGTACCCGGCGTGTCCGCTAGGATTTCTCTTCGTGTTGTTGACACGGAAATTTACTGGAGGACGCAGCTTGATTGCGATTCCAGGCCCACAAGAGAGATCTTTGGGTCTTACCTTCATACTCAAAAGAATACGGCATCCGGATGTGCCTAGTAGGACGAACGATTCAGGATAGGGATGTGTAAATACATCGTGTGATAGAATTGAGGGAGCCGCATATTCGTAATTTTACCTTGATCATGTTCTTGCCGTCCTTCGGGTGAAGAAATTTTCCTTCTCTGATCTTGTGCGAAAGAGATTTCGCGTTTTGTGAAGCTCATACGGAAAAATTTCCGTGCTACGATGAACCTATACGAAAGAAATTTTGTGTAACGGTGTATATGCGAAAGAGATTTCACGTCTCGATGTGCCCATACGAAGGAATTTTCGCATCAGGGAGCTTATGCGAAAGAAATTTCGCGTCTTGATGTGCCCAAACGAAAGAATTTTTATGTCAGGGAGCTTATGTGAAAGAAATTTCGCGTCTGGATAAGCCCATACGAAAGAAATTTCGTGTCGGGGCGCTTATGCAAAAAAAAATCGCGTCTTGATGAGGTATGCAATCATGTCACTACGCGCCTGTTTCGTTCTGACTCCTCCCGATGGGACGTGACGAGGCTGAGTAGAGCATGCGGGCCCACTTTGTCAGTTTTTTGACCGGAAACGATAGGTCCTGTTCCGGTTTTCCGCTGGCCGCGCGCTGTAAATACGCACGATCTTTTCGTAAAGATCGTGCGGGGGGGGGGGGAGTAACTGTGCCCGCCGCTTCGTTTCCGCTTCACGCGTGGTAGACGCGATGGGTGCCACGTCACTTAGATCTACGGCTTGGATCACCCTAGCTCGGGTATAAATAATGACCTCTAGGGGAGGGGTAAATCCCCCGGCCCTTAGTCACCTTCTTCCTCCTCGCGCACACCTCCTTCTCTGTATGCACCAAGCAACCTCCAATGGCGGGAACAAAAAAGCGTGGTCCAGCCCTGTCGTCCTCGATAGATGTGGCGAGCGCCTCCGCGGCGCCTCCCGTGAAGACGGGCGATTGGCGCGCCGCGAACAATACTAGGAAGAGCATCACTGAGATGCAGCGGGAGGGACTGCTCCCGCCGGAAGCTGACAAGCGCGTGCGCCTGTCCAAGAAAGAAGAAGTCCCCAACCCCCTCGCCAACGAGCGTGTCTTCTTCTCCGAGCACGTCTCCCGCGGCCTGTCACTCCCCCTCCACCATTTTTTGCTCGGGCTGCTGTATGTATACGGCATACAACTGCATGATCTCCCTCCAAACGCGATTCAGCACATATCGTGCTTTATCATGCTTTGTGAATGCTTCTTGGGGATCCGCTCGCACTGGGGGCTTTAGAGAGAAATCTTCAAAGTCTTTTGTCCTGGAATGCGCTGGTCTATAGGTTGACTACGGTCAATTTAACATCGGGAAATTATGAGTTTGGGTGGAATCTTACTAAGAATGGAATGTTCTCGGTTGATTCCATGTATAAAGTTATGATCCAATCAGATATATCAGTCGATATTTTTAAAAACATATGGCTTATGAAGGTACCGTTGAAGATTAAGGCCCTCTTTGGATTGCAGGAATTTTACAGGATTTTTGTAGGCTTACAATCCTTAGGAATTTTCCTATGGATTGCCTTTGGATCAAAGGAATGTTGTTGACGAAATTCCTATGGATTGGATTCCTATGCCTCAATCCCATAGGAATTCAAACATCCACTCCAACCTTTTTTTAAGACTCGGTTGCGTAGGATCGAGGCACTTTTCCTGTGTTCCATCCAAACGACTGTACCTACAGTTTTCCTGTATTTTGTAATCCTCTGTTTTACACTGACAAACCTGTGAGAATCCTCTGTTTTCTTCATTCCTATGTTTTTCAATCCTGTGATCCAAAGAGGCCCTAAAGTTTTCGTGTGGTATCTTTGAAGGGAATATGCCCGAGAGGCAATAATAAAATGGTTATTATCTTATTCCTTGTTTATGATGAATGTTTATTTCTCATGCTAGAATTGTATTAACCGGAAACGTTGATACATGTGTGCTTAATAAACAAACAATGGTTCCTAGTAAAGCCTCTCTTTTAACTAGCTCGTTGATTAATAGATGATCAAGGTTTCCTGATCATGAACATTGGATGTTATTAATAACGGGGTCATGTCATTAGAAGAATGATGTGATGAACATATACCCAAAGAGAATATAGCAATGCGATCAAGTCATTTAGTTTACATTGTTATATCAAACATATGAAGTAACTTATTCCTTAGACCATGAGATCATGTCAATCGCTGATACCGGAAGAGTGGTTTGATGGCATCAAACGTCACACCGTAACAGGGTGACTATAAAGGTGTCGTTAAGTATTCGGAAAGTATTAGTTGAGGATCATGGATCAAGAGTGGGATTTGTCCATCCAAATGACGGAGAGTTATACTCTGGGCCCTCTCGGTGATATCACATCGAAACCGCTTGCAAGCACGTGATATGATCACAAAGGATGTTATATCACGGGAACGAGAAAAGAGTACTTGTCGGTAACGAGATTGAACATGGTATGGTTGATACCAATGATCGAATCTCGGACAAGTAAAATATCGCGAGACAAAGGCAATAGATCACGGCGTTGTTGGTTCACACGATCACGAGAGTCATCGTTGAATATATAGGAGTCATCACGGATCTCCAGATCCCGCTGTTGATTATTGATCGGAGAGGAGTATCAATCATGTCTATCTTATTCGCGAACCGTAGGGTGACACACTTAAGGTTCGATGACGCGTTTGAGGGATACGGAAATCGAAGAATATTTTGGGCAGCACCGAAATTGTTTCGGAGAAAATTGAAATAGTTCAAGGGGTTTTTCGTCGAATGGTTGTTAATAGAATTAAAAAATGATTCGAGGTGCTATATGCAAATGTTTGTTAATGGATTTAACAAATATAAATAAATAAATAAAAATGTTTTATTTATTTATTAAAAGAAAACCTTTGGATTTTCCAAGTGGAAAATTAAGGGAGCATGAGTGGGTGTGAGTGGAGCTTCCACTCACACGAAGAGGGAAGAGGTGGGGGCACACCATGGCTGGCCGCACCCCCCTCTTGGGCTGCCTCCCCTTCCCCTATAAAAGGAGGGTGAGATCTCCTCTTCTCCACACACTTGGCCACTTCCCTTTCCCTCCACCCGCTGCTCCATTTCATGGTCTCCGGCTTGACGAAGCCCTGGCCGTGGGATTCTTCACCACCACCACGTCGTCGTGCTGCTGGAGTTCCGAGGAGTCCTCTACTTCTGCGCCCCGCTGGAACGAGGGAACGGAGGTCGTCATCAACCGTACGTGTGACAAATCACGGATGCACCACCGGATTGCGGTGCTCATCTTCTCGCTATCGGTATCGGTGTGAGTACGACTACGCCAACAACGAGATTTGATCTCGTACCACTTTGAGTCTTCGAGGGTATGTGTTCTCCTTAACCCTCTCGTTGCCCGTTGCACTTCGTCTCCTAGATAAGATCTTGGCCTTTCGGGTGTCTCTCGCGTAGAAAAAAAAAATTCTATGCAACGACCCCTTCAGTGGTATCAGAGCCGGATCTATGCGTAGATGTTTTGTACGGGTAGAACACATAGGTGTATGTGGGCGTTGATGATCATGTTATTGGCTCCTTGAGTATTTTATGATCTTAGTGGCATAGTAGGATGAAGCTGCCCCAGACTAAGTTTACGTGTACTATGTACGCGAGAGTTGTCTCACTTGTGGCTAAGGGGGTGTGCGTTTCTCCTACTATAGCTAAGATCTAATCTACGAAGGGTTGCTAAAAATATGTTTATCAACGTTGTGGTTGATGTTCGTAGGTATGAACGGTTCTATCCTCGAAAGCCCTAAGCCACGTAAAATATGCAAAAAAATAAATAAATTAGAAGCGTCTAACTAGTTTTTGCTCGACATGCACTACAAGAAATATGTTGATACATGACCCTCAATTTTTGTCAGTAGAAGGTCACGTAGTTTCATTCATGACCCCTTTTTTGACCAAAAATGAAAAGTCACATACCGAGCGTCTTATTTGATCGTCAATGACTAATTGAATGGAATTGTCATAGACTCTATGACCCAATCAGAGGGGTCATAACCCTATGACCAATTGATTTGGTCATGTGATATCCTGCCATAGCCACGTCAGATCCTACGTGGTCAATCCTACGTGGCAAAATTATGACCAACTGAGTGGGTCATGGAAGAGATTCAGCCCAATCCATGCAGCTCCTCCATATGGGCCAGGCCCGATAAGTAAGCCTTTTTGCAATTTTTTCATGTATTATTCGGCCCAACAATTAAGCCTTTTTACGATTTTTCCCTGACTTATTTTTTGCTTAAATGGACCAAGCCGAATATTTCTGAGCCTTTTCCTATCCTGGGCCTTTGTTTTTACACGATTTGATAGTTTTTTTTGTTTATTTGGGCCATGGCATTCTTGGTCCACGATCGTTTGGGCCATAGCCTTTTCAGAGACCAAATACTATATGGTCCACTAAAGGTTTTGGTCTTATTAATTTACAGCTTTCATTTTTTTTCACATTTCTACAGCAAACAATCAATAATTCTATCAGAAAATGTGAAATCCAGAAATGATTTGATCAAATATTCACAACAGTAGATACAAATCCGCATCAATAGAGCAGGAACAAGTCTAATTACAATAGATCCAAAAAGGTACATACATCAGAACAGATACATAGGCACCAAAACGTGGTGGCTACATTATCTAAACTGTGGCTTCATCTAATCTTCTGTCAAAGAGGCAGCAGCCTCAACAACGGATATTGCACCCTGACAAGATGAATGTCACAGCAGCAGTAGCCTCAACAACAAATATTGCAACCTGAAAAGATGAATATTCGGTTCAAACTCCAGTCAAACCATTTAACTCAAATTAATAACCGCATGCCCAATAATACAATAAATTAAGGTGCTTAAGATCAATAATCTATGGTAGAAATTAGATGCTTCATTTCCTTCACAACAGCTTACAAAAGGAAAAGAATGGGAAGAAATTAAACCGCATACAGTTCTGGTTGGTGAACATAATGAGTTCTTTAAAGAACACTACAACAGTCCTGGATATCACAAAACTGAAGAAATGCACTAACTGTACCTGTGGGTTCTCCAGATACTCGCAGATGTCAGTGGGCAGGAGAGGCACTTCTTCACAATCTTCTGCGCCCGTGGAGTGCGGCCACCCTTGCCCTTGCTTCTCTCCCACACAGATGCCTTGTCCTCAAATGATCCAAGCAGGCAGGTCTTGAAGAAGTTCTGGGCAGGGAGTGGTCATGGGTTCCTTTGTGAGATCTTTTGGGAATAATACAGTCAAGCATAAGTTCACAAACAAGAGGACATGAAGGATAATATCAGCATAATAGTTGATGAGATCCATATTTGCAACCAAACAATGAAACATAAATCAATATTAACAAGGAGCGCCATTAACAGTGTAGAGCTAACATTTGTATCAAAGAACATACGTTACGACCCTTACTGGTAACCCTTCAAGCAGCTAAGGCTGCAAAGCAGCATTAGAACTTTCAAATTTCAAGCAGACGTTATGGCCACATGGTGTCTGCACGAGAAAAATGTAGGATTAGAGAATGTACCAAAAAGATGTTCAAAGATTCGAAACAACCAAATGCAAGCACCACTCATACAGACTGGAATAGCATGTCTTGAACCATGATTCAGAACGTAAGAGCAAGGTTGGACATGCTGTGATCCTTTTATTCTTATCTTAGTACATACCAGCACGCCAAATAAATGATGCAGCGATTACAATATTAGAGACGGCCAGACAGGAGGGGCACAATATTGATTACTACCTTTGAAGCACATTTTAATCAGTTGAAATAAATAAATCTTAGCGCAGAACTGTCTGAAGCTACAACATGAATGGGAATCGATTGATTATGCAAAGAAAAATGGAAGCAATGGCCCAGATGAAGACCATTACTGCTGCACCCCAGGGGCGTCTCATAATCAGATTGAACCAAGCATTATGAGCAATAGGACAAGATAACATATTTTTTAAAGGCATCAGAGACAATACGCTGGAAAAAAAACATTCATACGGACTGGAATAGCATATCTTTAACCATGATCCAGAACGGGAGAACAAGGCTGGACCAAGTGTAAAAAAGCTGGATTATCAATTAACCTTACAGATTGACATTTATATGCATGCTCTTAATTTTGCAGATGATTGGCCTAAAAGAGACAGACAGACTGATCCTTCTCCTATCCTAGTACAGACAATCAGCCAAAATAGATGGTTCAGCAATTACAGACAGAAATTAGAAACAACCAAATAACTGATTGCACCTTTGAAGAACATTTCAGTCAGTTGGAATACGTAGAGCCTTAGCGCAGAACTGAAGCAGCCACATGGATGGGGATCAATTGATTATGCATATTTACATCCTGAAAGAAAACATGATCAACCAAGTTGCACTCCAAAGATCCGAAGCACCAAAAGAAAAGCCGAATCGTGCAGCGAAAACATGAATGCAATACCTGAAAAGAGCAGGCTGGCCACCAATGCACATAAAAGGCAGTGAGGAACATGAGGGCGCATCACCTTTCCAGCCCCCTGTCTTGACACATAAGACACGCAAATGCAGAGGATTAGGCCCTAAAATGATCTTCCCTGCGCGGACATCAATCGCAATTAATGCTAAATCAGATTTCCAGCCCCGCCACAAAGCAGATTATCCGTGAGGGATAGTTAGCACATGACCAATTTCGAGCGCCGTGCTGGTAAGCTAGCATGAACCAAACCCTAAAACAGCGGCCGACCGAGACGGGAGCTCGGAGCTCCAGCTAGGGCGGATCAAGACGTCGGGTTTGCACCAGCGTATTTGCGCGGCACGCATCCGGAATTTGCGGGAGAGCAGTGGGATTTGTGTAATCACGGGACGAGAGGAGCTCACCGATTGGGCAGGATTGACGAGCGGCGTCGAGACAGCAGCGACGCGGACGATGGCGGCGGGGAGCAGGCGGTGACACGCTGAGCTACGTCATCCGGAAAGCTGGACGTCATGGTGCCCATCGCTCCTCCCTCCTTCCCCAGGCTTCCTCCTCCCTGCCCCGCGACCCTTCCTCCTCATGTACTGCCGCCAACCCACGCACCAAAGGACCCAAACAGAGAGCTCAACAATTACAGAGAAGAGAAGGAGGAACGGAGGTGGCCGATGGGGGGTAGGACTGGATCGGTGGTGGGTGGGGCGGATTGGATCTGAAGGCTTGGGGTAGATCTTGGGAGGAGCGGATTGGATCGGTGGTGGGAGGAGCTCACAGGGCGGCGGAATCGGTCAAAACTTTTTGTGGTAGACGGCGGAATCGATCGACAAGGAGAAGGCGACGAGGAGAAGGCGGAATCGGTCGGAGAGAAGAAGAGAGCGTGGCGGCGGACAGAGGGAGGGAAGCAGTCGGTGGCTGTTTCTAGCTAGGTCTTGGACCGGTTAGGTTTAGGGATGGGTTTGGACTTTGGATTTTGGCAGCGCGGCGTGAGGGATGCGGTGGCGCGCACTCGTTTCCAAAATTTCGGTTTTAGAGACAGCTCATTTCATACTCACTTTCATACCCACATAGTGGCTGCAGGTGGGACCTACCACTTCTTGGCCCCACTTCAGTGTCTAGTTAGGTGGTTTGGAAGTAACAATTAAATTGTTTCAGTGATATAAACTAGTTTATTTTCCATCTAAAGAAACTAGTTGATTTTCTGAATATTGTATAAACTACTTTATTTTCTCTATGTCAATAGAAAAAACTTCAAGCCCTATAAATAATAGTTTCATTGTAAAATTTATATTACATCGCCGCATGCTTTATTATGGACACATCCATGGCATGGCTTAGAAAATTCCAGAAAATTCAAAATAACTCGAAACGATGCAAGACCTTCGCTTGGTGTTGTTGTATATGTCCTAGTATCCACCAAAAATAATAAATTTGGAATATAATAATTTCGTGAAAAATGTGTTCATAGAAATGAGCTATCTCGTACGAAGATTCATGGCTTTCGGGCGAAATGACGGATGTTTTGGCCACATCCATGGCATAGTTTGTTTAAATGTGATCATATTCCACATAAAGATGCATATTGGTACAACTAACAATGTTCACGAAGAAAATTTTATTTTTCGTTAAATACAAATACCATTTTCCCTTTCCGGAGTGTCAAAACCAGGTTTTTTTTAAGCACATACACAAAATATGTTGCAAAAATGTACAAAGTAAAATTCTAAATATATTATGTCATATTTGATCTACAAATAACAAACTTACTACCTCTCAATAGCTCAAAATACACCTCCTTTGAAAAAGACAAATTTCAGCCGATTCCGCTGAAACCGGGCCAAATCTGAACTACAGGTGCCTCATAGTTTGCTCATGATTTTTTGTAAAAATCATTTTTAGGTACCCAAGTACCTATTTCTACAGAGATACACCAAGAGTTCATCAAGATTCAGCACCTAGGTACGAACGGTCATGCCCCCAGTTTTGACCGTTTTCCGAAACCGGCTTAGAAAATTTCAGAAAATTCAAAAAAACTCGAAACGATGCAAGACCTTTGTGTGGTGTTGTTATATATGTCCTAGTATCCATAAAAAATAATAAACTTGGAATACGACAATTTGGTGGAAAATGTGTTCACATAAATGAGCTGTCTCGTATGAAGATTCGTGGCTTTCGGGCGAAATGATGGATGTTTTGGCCACATCTATGGCATAGTTTGTTTAAATATGACCATATTCCACACAAAGGTGCATATTGTAACAACTAACAATTTTCACGAAGAAAGTTTTATTTTTCGTTGAATAAAAATACCATTTTCCCTTTCCGGAGTGTCAAAACCGGATTTTTTTGTGAAGCACATACACAAAATATGTTGCAAAAATGTACAAAGTAAAATTTTAAATATATTACGTCATATTTGATCTACAAATAACAAACTTAATACCTCTCAATAGCTCAAAATACACCACTTTTGAAAAAGACAAATTTCAGCCGATTCCGCTGAAACCGGGCCAAATCTGAACTACAGGTGCCTCATAATTTGCTCATGATTTTTTGTAAAAATCATTTTTAGGTACCCAAGTACCTACTTCAACAGAGATACACCAAGAGTTCATCAAGATTCAACACCTAGGTACGAACGGTCATGTCCCCCGTTTTGACCGTTTTCCGAAACCGGCTTAGAAAATTCCAGAAAATTCAAAAAAACTCGAAACGATGCAAGACCTTCGCGTGGTGTTGTTATATATGTCCTAGTATCCAACAAAAATAATAAACTTGGAATACGACAATTTGGTGGAAAATGTGTTCACATAAATGAGCTATCTCGTACGAAGATTCATGGCTTTCGGGCCAAATGACGGATGTTTTGGCCACATCCATGGCATAGTTTGTTTAAATGTGACCATATTCCACACAAAGATGCATGTTGGTACAACTAACAATGTTCACGAAGAAAGTTTTATTTTTCGTTGAATAAAAATACCATTTTCCATCCCCGGAGTGTCAAAACAGGGGTTTTTTTGTGAAGCACATACACAAAATATGACACAAAAATGTACAAAGTAAAATTCTAAATATATTATGTCATATTTTATTTACAAATAACAAACTTACTACCTATCAATAGCTCAAAATACACCTCTTTTGAAAAAGAAAAATTTCTGCCGATTCCGCTGAAACCGGGCCAAATTTGAACTACATGTGCCTCGTAGTTTGCTCGTGATTTTTTGCAAAAATTATTTTTAGGTACCCAAGTACCTATTTCAACATAGATACACCAAGAGTTCATCAAGATTCAACACCTAGGTACGAACGGTCATGTCCCCCGTTTTGACCGTTTCCCGAAACCAGTTTTGAAAATTCCAGAAAATTCAAAAAAACTCGAAACGATGCAAGACCTTCGTGTGGTGTTGTTATATATGTCCTAGTATCCACCAAAAATAATAAACTTGGAATACGACAATTTGGTGGAAAATGTGTTCACATAAATGAGCTATCTCGTACGAAGATTCATGACTTTCGGGCCAAATGACGGATGTTTTGGCCACATCCATGGCATAGTTTGTTTAAATGTTTCCATATTCCACCCAAAGATGCATATTGGTACAACTAACAATGTTCACGAAGAAGGTTTTATTTTTCGTTGAATAAAAATACCATTTTCCACTTCCGGAGTGTCAAAACTGAATTTTTTTGTGAAGCACATACACAAAATATGTTGCAAAAATGTACAAAGTAAAATTCCAAATAGATTATGTAATATTTTATCTACAAATAAAAAGTTTACTACCTCTCAATAGCTCAAAATACACCTCCTTTGAAAAAGACAAATTTCTACCGATTCCGTTGAAACCGGGCCAAATTTGAACTACAGGTGCCTCGTAGTTTGCTTGTGATTTTTTGAAGAAATCATTTTTAGGTACCCAATTACCTATTTCAACATCGATACACCAAGAGTTCATCAAGATTCAACCCCTAGGTATGAACGGTCATGTCCCCCGTTTTGACCGTTTTCAAAAAAATTAATTATGAATCTTCACAATCCTATATGAAGCAATATATAAAACTTAGGGGTATTTTTATTTTATTTTGACTAAAAATGGTCCCTAATAGTCTATAATAACAGAATACATATTTTAAAAAAATCGAAACTGGTTTGGTTGAAATTGAAGTTCAAAAGCAAAAGTTATAAAAGAGGACAAAAAAGAAAAAAAAAGTGAAAAGAGAAAAAAAAAACCTGCCAAAACGGCCAGCCAAGCCTACAACGAGGCCGACCCAGCAGCGAGGCCCATCCCTCCAAGAAGCAGGCCGGCCCAGTCCAGCTTTCTCTAGGACGGTTATTGATAGAAATAGGATAAATGACTAATTGAAACACGAAGTTGTTCATGGGTTAGAGCATGCGAGCTGTAGCAGGAGGTCCTTGGTTCGAATCCTCATGTCTCCTTGTTTTCTGTTTCATTTTTCTTGTCTCACTTCGGATGGCTCTTAGTGGTCAAATAGCTTTGCGCTTCTTATTTGACACAAAATAATTGCTGCCTTGGTGGTTACGTTAGTTGTTGAGGGACCTAGTAGGTGCGGGTTCAAATCCTCACTTTTGCATATTTTCTTTTTCATTTTTCTTGTCTCGGTTTCGGATGGCTTCTTAATGGTCAAATAGAGCTGTGCTTTGTATTTATCACAAAAGAAGTGTTGTCTTAGTGGTTATGTGGGTTGTAGAACTCCTGGGAGTTATGTGTTCAAATCCCCATTTTGCCTATTTTCTTTGTTTTCCGTGTATGACGAGGATTGGCACGTGGAGGTGACACATAGGCGAAAATTGACATGTGGACATGACACATAGGCAAAAATTGACACGTGGACATGATACATAGGCAAAAATCACTGCCAACATTTTCTTTGTTTTCTATGGATGATTAAAAACTGACATGTGGACATGACACATAGGCAAAAATTGACACGTGGACATGCCACATAGACAATAATTGACACGTGGACATGATATATAGGCAAAAATTACTGCCAACATTTTCTTTGTTTTCTGTGGATGATTAAAAATTGACACGTGGACATAACACATAGGCAAAAATGGACACATGGACATGACACATAGGCAAAAATTGACACGTGGACATAATACATAGGCAAAAATTACTGCCAACAAACTCATGACCAATTAATTTGGTCTTAGATAAGCAAAAAAAAAAAGGGTCATACACCAGGTATCATGTCCTATGACCATCTTGTTAAAGAAAATCATGACTTTTTTGGCAAAAAAGTCATGTGTTTAGTCCCTCCCAAACATGTCATGACCAACAGATTAAACATGGTCATGGATCTATGACAAATTCATCCATGGTCAATAAAAAAGGGTCATGTATCAACATATTTCTTGTAGTGATGTGATGTGATATGGTCAATATTACAAATTTGATTATGAGATGATCTATTTTGTAAATTATTGATATACCGGAAGGTATCCATATGGTTGTCTTCTTATTGATGGACAATCAAGTTTGGGGTACCGTGGTACTTGGTACCATGCCGGTGGAATGATTGAGATCATACCATAATGCACATGATGGAGATCAAGTGCAAGAAGGACCATATCATATCACGTTATCCTTTCATGTGATGTCTGTGATGTTAATCCTTTTTTATGCATCTTTTTTTGCTTAGATAACAATGGTAGCATTATAAGATGATCCCTCTCACTTAATATCAACATAATAATGTGTTCTTCCTTAAGTATGCACCGTTAAGAAAGTTCGTCGTTTTGAGACACCACGTGATGATCGGGTGTGACAGACTCAACGTTCGCATACAACGGGTGTTTTCAAGCCTAGCATGTACAGACATGGCCTTGAAACACAGGCAATACTACGGTTCTACTTGGCGAGCCTAGCATGTACAGACATGGCCTCGGAACACGTAACCGAAAGGTAAAGCATGAGTCATATGGATGATATGATGAACATGTAGATGTTCGCTTTTGAAACTACATCTTCTCACGTGATGATCGGTTTTGGTGTAGTGAATTTGGTTCGTGTAATCACTAAAGACGACTAAGAGGGATGTTGTTTTTGAGTGGGAGTTCATGGTTTAATTTTTGAATTAACTTGAACTTATTTATCATGAACAACAAATCAAAGTGAATTTGCACAAATTGTAGTATGCATTGGCATCCACATAACTACCTTACACTTAGAATAGTTAATTGAGATCTAACTGTTATGATCTGGTAAATACCATTTAAGATTGGTACCGTATTAGTGAAATTTAAAATTGAGTCCTATTGTAGATTTTTTGGTATTTCCTACCTAGCTCCATATGGTTAATGATTGATTAATCTAGAGAGCAAATAATTCCTACTTAGAATCCAGAGTCATGGTTGCTTTCGTATTACTTTATCTTCAAAAGAATGTTTTGTTGATCAAGGTGATTTTGGAACTGAAAAGAGTTGTTTTCAGAAACAATCAAGTGAAAGATATATTGATATCTAGAAACTTATTTGTGGCAACATGACTGAGTATAATTTAGCGTGACAATGTTTGCTTATATTATCTGAATATATGCAAATTTAGCGTGACAATGTTTGCTTATATTATCTGAATATATGCAATGATTGAAGACGCTAGGCGTTTGAATATTCCAAGAAATTGGATGCTAAAAAATATCCTCTAAATTCCTTCCTTCGAGCTAAAGTAGCTTAATCATAAAATTGTTATGATGGGATGGATTAAAAGTATGTGTAAAGTCGTTTACCTTACTTGGAGATTGCTAAGAGTGGAATCTAGAAGAATTCTATTAATATGGTGAAATTAGTAGAACAATCAAACTCAAAGTATGACTCAATGGGTGATAGTATATGACTAACACGCCAAAGAAAATGAGCTAGTACGGCTAGCATTGTTTGATGTTGAATGATTCTTCTGTAAAGGAAAGGGAATATTGAAAATAGAATTGCAAATAGATATATGGAAGAAAAAAGAACAACTGGAAAAGTCCAGCTCAGGAGTATATGCTTGATATACAAGTTATAGATGTATTACTAGTTAACAAAGTATTTTTGGGTATTTTGATACCACATTGGTTGGTATGAGTTGTCATACAAAGCAACGCAATGCAAGAAATACAAGGGCCTAAAAGGAACTAGTAATAGATGTGGAATCGATTATGAGAAGAACATAAATAAAGTGTTATTGTGTTCATTGTAGTATCGAACCAAACGTTCAAGATTTATTTTAAGAACTTAATAAGTTGTTATTTTGTTCTAGTCTTTTGTGAGAACAAATGAGATTGTTCAAACGATGACCATATTCCATAATTGAGGGATATGTTAATATAAATCATGTTGGTAAAGTAAACATCTATAAGACTGAATGCTAAACGTTGCAAGACGTAAAAGATTTTCACTTAAATTGTGACACCACCATTTTAGTTCATATCGGAAAGGAAAACATGAAGGAACTCCATATTGATGGACTTCCGGAGTCATTTTGTTTTGAATAAATTGACGCTTGTGAGACCTCTTCCAAAAGATGACTAGAATTCCGTTCATAAACCAAAGTAGAATGGACGACTAATTTAGTGGAGATTATACATATTGATGTATATAGTCCATTATGTGTAGTCATGTATGGTGGATTAATTTTTCCTTCATAAAATTCTGTCGATGATTTAAGTAGATATGTGAGTGTATCTATTTAAAGCGAACGGAATTTCACATTTTGAATTGGTTCAAAAGGTTGTTAATATGAAGTTAAAATCAATGTAACAAGATAATCAAGTATTTATGATTGGATCATAAAGGATAAAGTTTGAGTTACAAGTTAAGCAAAACATGTGAGAAGTTGCAGAATTGTTTTACAACTTATACTTCTCGAATACCCCACATTAGATTGGAGTATTCAAAAGACAAAATCAAACCTTGTTTGACATGGTAAGATTAATAAAATTGCCATTATAATTTTGTAGTTTATACATTAAGGATAACCTCTTTTACACTGCAAAGAGCACCATCATGATCCGTTGAAATTGACAACATATAAGATATGGTTTGGGTAGTGACCCGAATTGTCATTTTTCTTAAGTTTTGGTATGCATAGCATGTGTAAAATGTTTACAACCAAAATAGGATAAATATATGTTTATAAGGTTATCCCAAATAAAACATTGGGTATTTCTCCTATCACCGAACCAAAAGACAAATGTTGTTTTTCAGAAAGGGTTCATTTCTCGAGAAAGTAGTTCTTGCGAAACAGGTGAGTGGGAGCACAGTACAAACTCAACGAGATTAGAGAATCTTCGTTATCATGTCAAGAGTAGCGCAGCACTGGAAGTTGTTCCGGGGTTTACTATTTTGACTAAGTAGAAGACACTACAAATGTTGTAGATACTTCAAATTAGTTTGCGAACTGTACCAGAAAAGTCCAAAAACTTTGTACTTAGAACAACTTGTGGTTTAAGTGTAAAGTGTTGTTTTTACAACAAAAGGACCTGGACCTTATAAAGGAAGCAAATGATGGGCCCTGACTTCGTAAAATTGACTATGAGTCATTATATCCGCCATAGTATCCTTGTATGAATATCAAGTATGTGACTTGGTAGTCCTTTCGATAGGCATGATGCCTATCGATAGCAAAAGGCTCTATATAGCGACATAGACATGGATTTTACATCTTTTGAAAGTTGTACTTATCGAAAAGTTGTTTTCGACGAAGTTCAAAGAGTTGACTACTACAAGATTTTTATCTTTCGTAGTGATGCTTTAGTCTTTGCGGATAGTTCTAGCAAAAAGTTACATATTATGATATGGCAGTTGAATAACAAAACCAACTCTCCTCTCGAGGAAGTTTGATCAAAGATGTGTACTTGACACAACCGGGAAGTTTTGTAAAATTCAAAAGGTTGCTAGAAAGGTATGCACACTTCAATGGTTGAAGTGAGCATAGCGAAGTTGAAATCTTTAGCTTAATGAAGTTATCAAAAGAGTTTGATTCCATCATGAATGATAAAGATGCTTGTAGAGTTATAAGAAATTAAGTGGGAGCGCTATGACATATTTCCAATACTTTATGTAGATGACATATGGTTGATTGGAAAATATGTATTTTAAATTAACACGGTTAAGATTTTCGATTTCATATTGATGAAAGGCTTAGAAGATATTGGGCATCGATATCTATAAAAGATGGATTGACGCAGCTGATATGATTGAAGCCAAATTACATAGATGAAATATTTAAGTAAGTCAATATGAAAATGACAAGGAGTTCTTGTCACATGGAAAATAATTGAGCAAGATTCATGTATTTTGACACATGATGAGCATCATTGAAATTGAGATTTCTAAGTCATGTTTCCATGCTATGTACACAACCAGATGAGTCCTATGCTATAAAATGTTATAGTAGGATAATTCATACGATGATTAGACAACAGTGGGAGAGATCCTTGTGTCATTTTAGAAATGCTAAGGATATGTTTTCCTATATAGTAATGACAAAATATTAGTTGTAATATGTTACACTAATAGTCTTGTCATTTATTCAAGTAATTTTATCTCAATTAAAATATGTGATGAAGGGTAGCACAATAGGATGGAAGAAAGTTCCATGCTGAATTTGAAAGAGTTTCAAAATTAAAATATTGTGACAGATAATACAACAAAGGATAAAGTATATCGTTGTGTTGACAACTGATTATAAGCGTATTTTGTGTCAAGTGGTTCTTTACTGAACTTGGTGAATTTCCAAGAATGCTGAAACTATGAAGCTACATTTTCACAATGTTAGTAACATCAGTTTAAGCTGAGGAATTAAGGTATCACCGGAACTTGGTGAATTTCCAAGAATGCTAACACTATGAAGCTACATTTTCACAATGTTAGTGACATCAGTTTAAGCTGAGGAATTAAGTTTTCACCAATTGACCATATATATACAAAGCCATCTCATTAGAGAATGAGTGATGCGTGTAGACGCAAAGAACATGCAAATACAATAGGACCTGAACAGTTCATATCTTTTTGATGATGTTTACCGCATGCGAAGCATGCACTAGTAGGAAACATGCTATAGCCACCAGGTTACCGCTGGCCAACAAGAATACCTGTGCGCCAGTGCTACTACCGCTGGCGAACGCGCCGCCCTTGTTGGCCAGCGCTAAGTTAGGTACCGCTGGCGAACATGGCACTTCGTTCGCCAGCGGTAACAGTGGGCGTGGGGGCTGCGCGCGGCTGCGGGCGGCAGCAAATACCGCTGGCGAACATTGCACTTCGTTCGCCAGCGGTAACGTAACTTAGCGCTGGCGAACAGCGAGCTGGTTCGCCAGCGGTATGGTTACTGCTGGGCAACATTTTGGTTCGCAAGCGCTAACTATACCGCTGGCCAACCACTATTTTGGTTCGCCAGCGGTAGGTTTTGAAAAAATTTCCCTCCACACCCCACCCCCTCCCCCGTGGACCGCTTTTTTACTTTTCTAAAGCAGAAACAAAAATGATAAAACGTTCAAAAAATAAATTCCTTGGATATGTGGGTAGAGTGCACTGTCTAGTTGATATAGAAAATTTGAAATACTCCATTTGACCTTTTATGCAAAATTCAAAAATAAAACGTAAAACGGCCATAACTTTTGCATACGGCGTCGAAAAAACGCGTTCAATATGTCAAAAGAAACGTGAGCAAATTCCAGATCCAACCTCACCCGCCTTTGGCCTGTGAGGTTTTTTCAGAATCGGCAAATTCCAAAAGGAAAAAAAGTTATTTGAGACAGACTAAATTTTCCTACATAATCAATTTAATTAAATAAATTCAAAATTCAAAAAAAATAAAAAAATGTTTTTTTTCGAGATAAGATAATAAGGATGTCATATTTGGATTCCTCATATTCTTCTGATCAATTTAGACATATCGTTTATCGAATTTGGAATTACGGATTTGTAGATATGGTGCAATAGTTAAGAGGATTGATAGTACTATACTAACAAGAAAGAATGAGTGGGTCATAGGTAGAGTAGTGGGATGGAACTAAGAAGTTAAGCGTGCTCGGGCTAGAGTAGTGGGAGGATGGGTGACCGAGCGGGAAGTGGGCATTCAAAGATGAAAAAAAAAAGAAAAAAAAGGAAAAAATTCTACAGCGTGTTTAGAGGTTCCCCGAATTCAAATGTTTTGGAAATTTGAAAAAAAATTAATGCGAAAAAATTTATTTACGAAATTTCAAAATTTTAGACTTACCACTGGCGAACACACCACTGGCGGTGTACTGCTGGCGAACACTTGTTCGCCAGCGGTAGCTTGTTTTTGTTCGTCACTGGTAAGCGTTTTCCTACTAGTGATGGTAATAACACTGGTACGCCATATGTGTTAAAGTGCTTACAGACTAGATTATTGACTCTAGTGCAAGTGGGAGACTGAAGGGAATATGCCCGAGAGCCAATAATAAAATGGTTATTATCTTATTCCTTGTTTATGATGAATGTTTATTTCTCATGCTAGAATTGTATTAACCGGAAACGTTGATACATGTGTGCTTAATAAACAAACAATGGTTCCTAGTAAAGCCTCTCTTTTAACTAGCTCGTTGATTAATAGATGATCAAGGTTTCCTGATCATGAACATTGGATGTTATTAATAACGGGGTCATGTCATTAGAAGAATGATGTGATGAACATATACCCAAAGAGAATATAGCAATGCGATCAAGTCATTTAGTTTACATTGTTATATCAAATATACGAAGTAACTTATTCCTTAGACCATGAGATCATGTCAATCGCTGATACTGGAAGAGTGCTTTGATGGCATCAAACGTCACACCGTAACAGGGTGACTATAAAGGTGTCGTTAAGTATTCGGAAAGTATTAGTTGAGGATCATGGATCAAGAGTGGGATTTGTCCATCCAAATGACGGAGAAATATACTCTGGGCCCTCTCGGTGATATCACATCGAAACCGCTTGCAAGCACGTGATATGATCACAAAGGATGTCATATCACGGGAACGAGAAAAGAGTACTTGTCGGTGACGAGATTGAACAAGGTATGGTTGATACCAATGATCGAATCTCGGACAAGTAAAATATCGCGAGACAAAGGGAATAGTTCACGGCGTTGTTGGTTCACACGATCGAGAGTCATCGTTGAATATATAGGAGTCATCACGGATCTCCAGATCCCGCTGTTGATTATTGATCGGAGAGGAGTATCGATCATGTCTATCTTATTCGCGAACCGTAGGGTGACACACTTAAGGTTCGATGACGCGTTTTGAGAGGATACGGAATATCGAAGAATATTTTGGGCAGCACCGAAATTGTTTCGGAAAATTGAAATAGTTCAAGGGGTTTTTCCGTCGAATGGTTGTTAATAGAATTAACAAATGATTTGAGGTGCTATATGCAAATGTTTGTTAATGGAATTAACAAATATAAATAAAGAAATAAAAATGTTTTATTTATTTATTAAAAGAAAACTTTGGATTTTCCAAGTGAAAAATTAAGGGAGCATGAGTGGGTGTGAGTGGAGCTTCCACTCACATGAAGAGGGAAGAGGTGGGGGCACACCATGGCTGGCCGCACCCCCCTCTTGGGCTGCCTCCCCTTCCCCTATAAAAGGAGGGTGAGAGCTCCTCTTCTCCACACACTTGGCCACTTCCCTTTCCCTCCACCCGCTGCTCCATTTCATGGTCTCCGGCTTGGCGAAGCCCTGACCGTGGGATTCTTCACCACCACCACGTCGTCGTGCTGCTGGAGTTCCGAGGGATCCTCTACTTCTGCGCCCCGCTGGAACGAGGGAACGGAGGTCGTCATCAACCGTACGTGTGACCGATCACGGATGCACCGCCGGATTGCGGTGCTCATCTTCTCGCTATCGGGATCGGTGTGAGTACGACTACGCCAACAACGAGATTTGATCTCGTACCACTTTGAGTCTTCGAGGGTATGTGTTCTCCTTAACCCTCTCGTTGCCCGTTGCACTTCGTCTCCTAGTTTAGATCTTGGCCTTTCGGGTGTCTCTCGCGTAGGAAAATTTTTGTTTTCTATGCAACGACCCCTTCAATCTTCGTAAAGGGGTCGTACTCACAAAAGATAATCTTGTCAAACGTAATTGGCATGCAAGTTCAAAGTGCGTTTCTTGTTCCCACGAGGAGACGATTAAGCACTTATTCTTTGATTGCACATTTGGGTGTTCTATATGATCCGCTATCCAAATGCTTTCGAATTTTTATCAGCCCACATCCATTGCGAATATTTTTGGCAACTAGTTACATGGGGTCGACAAAAGATTTAAAACTATTATTAGGGTAGGAGCGCTAGCCGTTAATGGTCGCTCTGGCTATGTAAAAATGACAAGATTTTCAATGATAAAATTATTTCTCGTATGCAGGTTCTATTCCGATGCACAGGTGTACTCCGTTCGTGGCCCACATTACAGCGGGGGAGTTTCGAGACCTTTTTACGGAGGCTTGTGCATGACTGGAGCAAATGGCGAGGAATATTTTTATCCCACATGGATGAGCACTTAATCTACGGAAGAGTCGACAGTCCACATCTTCATGGTTTGTTTAGACTTGTCGTCTATTTGTTATTTGGATTTCGGTTTTGTGCATTTTACGATACAGAGTCCGGGTTTAATGCTTAAACTTTTTAGGTAATAAAAGCTCTTTATTAAAAAAGAAAAATATGTTGAGGCGAAGTTGCTGTAAGGATCCCCTCTCTCAAATAGTGTTAAGATGGTTCAATTGGCGGGGTATGGTGGGATTTCTCCAATATTAAACGTTGGCTCTCCACGTGAGACCGTCGGCTTCACCCTGGCTTTTGTATGGCCCGAGCAGACCTCGGTAAGGCACTGCACGCGCTGCATATATAGGCGCGCAATACTAACAACCGTCAGACCGAAGAAAGCAAATGCAGCATTGCAAGTAAAACTATGACGAATTGCAGAAACATCTTTAAAAAGACAGGAACTATCACGAATTACCTCATCACATGTTGAAGTACTGATAACAGCCACGAATTAATATGCAACCAGAATCCATCGATTCTTATGACAAGGGGAACCGTGTCCAGCTAAACTAGAGTAGTGCAACATCAACCGATCAGGAGGTGTTCTTCTCGACGCGGATGCGGAGAGACAGCTCCTTGGACGCGCCCTCCCCGACGAGGTACCGCGGGGGCACCGTCAGGAACGACGTCAGGTCCTCGAGGGCGACGGCGCCCGGCGTAGCGCTGCTGGTCGCCTCGACGTCCGCCAGCACGGTGTCCGTCCTGCGGCTCGCCGTTGGCAGTCCGTTCGCCCACATTTTGATCGTGTAGCGCGGTGACACGCACGCGTCCCCGCGGACGCAGACCGCCGACACGATGGTTGTGACGCCGAGCGCGCAGACCGTGAGCAAAAAGACGCCGCCGCCGTTGTCCCCGGCGCCGACCAACAGGCGTCGCGCCCGGCCCGGCACCGGCACTTGGATCCGGCTGGGCTTGCCGTAAGGGATCCTATGCACGGGGATGGAATGGGTGGCGAAGAGGTGCCCGACGAGCGCCGCCGGTGTTGCCGCGAAGCCGCAGCCAGGCTCAGTGCACGAGCACGGCGTATGTGGGCACGCGCTCTTGTGGTCGACGATCTCGTAGTAGGCGACGAAGCGCTCGCAGCCTTCGTGCGGACACTGGACCCTCGCCGCGGAAACAACGGCGTCCATCGTCGGCTCAGGGTCGAATCCGCCACCGCCCTCGCATCTCTGGCACTGGCTCCCTGGCAGCTCGGCGACGCAGCCGCCACAAGCCAGGTGACCACCTTTACACTGCGTAATTCGAAGCTGAGAAGGGAAACAGAGAATCGATTGGATAGGATCTTGCAGAGAGAAAAAGACGGACGAACCTTGAAGACCGGGGGCTTGAGCGCGTGGAAACAGAGTGGGCAATTGAGAACGGAGACGTCCATCTTGAGTGTGACCTCCACCCTGGACCCGTCCTCCGCCGGCACGAGGTCGCCTCCGGCCGCATCGTGCACGACGACTTCCTGCTTCACCACCGAGCCGTTGGGCAGCTCCACCCTCGGCCTCTTGGCGATCTGGTGTTTCTGCCCCATCCCCGACGACGGCGAGCCCCTGTCCTTCCCTGCGGTCGCCATTCCTCAGAGCTCGAGTTTTGACGGAGTGTGGCCGTGTGGGAACTGGGAACAGAAAGGGGCTTAAAAGAAACGGAAGAATTGATCCCTGATTGATGATCGAGATTCGAGAGCAGACACACAAAAAAGGAGGATGGGGCTGGGAGGCGTACGAGTGCCAGTCGCTAGACCAGAGTGGAGTTGTACCACACCTGGTAGGTGACTTGCCATGGATGGAGCGAGATGGATTAGCCAGACATCTACCTTTTATGGTTCTCTTCAGTTATTATCATCAGGATCTTGATATCTTTATCTTCAACTATTATCAGCATGTTGGTACCGCCGGTACGTCTGATCGTTTGACGGATGCGAGATCCGGTTGCTATTTTTGACACCCATGAGCGCCCACAGCCTCATCATGGCTTTGCTTGGCCCGGCAAAGAGTACCAGCAACCAGTTGCTACCAATCAACGAGACCAAAATGGACATGATGAAACTTCACACGGCAGGGCAGCAATGACTTGCACTACAACACGGTAGATATTTAGGGGCACTTTAAGTGCCCATAAATATGTACTAGTGCCCCCGGTTGATCTTGTCTTTAAAAGGTTTTAATGACACTTTACGAAAGTGCCACTAAACATCTATCAATAGTGGCACTTTAAAAAATGTCACTAATACTTTTAGTGGCACTTTGCTAAAGTGCCACTAAAACTACTAGAGGCAATTTGGTAAAGTGCCCCTGATTTAATTAGTGGCACAAAGTGCTCCCAAATTCATTTAATGGCACTTACCAAAGTGCCTCTAAAAGTATTAGGGGACACTTTGCCAAAGTGCATCCCAATTCCAAAGTATAAGGGCCTTTCGAATTTTTTTTTTTTTGCTCGGCCTAACCGCACCAAGCTCAGCCCCTGGCTACCCCAGCCCACGCGTTATCTGTAGGATCCATCCATGCCGCCCTCGTTGGGGCCCGGCCCGTCGTCTTGAGCTAATTACTGGCCAGCTCCTGAGATATATTTTGGGCTGGCCCAGTAAGCTAAGAGTGTGTTACCCGTGTTGACCTAATTACTGGGTCAGCTCCTCCCTAGCGCCCGGCCCATCGTCGCCTTCCATTTCTACTGGTTGGGCCGTGGGCTAACCGGTCAGCTCTGAGGATCAATCACGTTTGAACTGGACGTCCGTTGTGGTACGATTTGGCTATTTAAGCTGATAGATTTTTTGTTCGCTAGTCGACGTGGGACTAAAAACATGATGCGGGGATGCACACGACATGGTCCACGCAGCGCTCGGCTCTGCCAGGAAACTCGCGTTCTCCTTTTTAGAGCAGCTCGAGTAGTACCAAATTAGGAGCAGCGGCGACTGGCACCAACAAGGAAATTCATGGCATCGAGTAGTACCAAATTACTAAATCAAGACAATGCATCTCAGATGAGCAGTTGGTCAGATATGAAGACGGTAAGCGCCCGAGAAATTGAGAAAGAACAACTGAACAAAGGGAAACACGCTTTTTAGAAAGAATCACACATCAAGCTACAAACTAAATTAAAGGAGATGCATGAGATCAAGGAAGAATCTCACCAGATCCCAAGAACTCAAAATCTTGAGAAGGGAGAGAAGACGTCGGGGGGAGGGAGATAACATGCAGCCTTTCTGTCAGGCGAGGTGGAGCTCCTTGCGCTGGAGGGTGAGATGGGGCGCACGACGTCGACCTGCAGATAGGGAACGGCAGGGAGGAGGGCCGGCCGGAGCTGCAGCCAGCCGCGGCGCCCCAACGAGCTTGCTGAAGGTACTGGCCGCCTTCGTCGGTGAGAATCCCAGGGTCGTGGCTTGCTAGTCGTCCGCGTCGGCTCAACATGGTGCAGCTCGACGCCGTGTAAGCGCCACCGTCACCACGCGCTACCGCCCAACCGCCAATACGCCAAAGGCCCAGCCCCTTACCTCCTGAGCCTCTGTAATGCCGGCGGCTAGGCTAGAGTTTGTTGTTGAGTTGCGATTGGGTGGTGCTAGGCCAAGGAATTGGTAGAGGAAGAGGTCTCGGTGATGGGGCTGGCCGGAATCTGCCGGTGACTGAGGTGACGGAAAGGGGATCGGGAGCAGAGGGAGGAGACGCTGGGAGGGGCGGCAGGAGGGATTTGCGTGGACGAGGATCGGGATTTGTGGACACACAGTCTTTAGGAAATTTTCGTTCGGCGCCTTTCTTAGCAAATTGTTGTGCCTATCATAGTTTTTTTCTAGTGTCACTTTGATAAAATGGAATATGCCATTTAGTGGCACTTTGTCAAAGTGCCACTAAATGATATGTCAAAGTGCCACTAAATGACATGATATATAGTGGTACTTTGTCAAAGTGTCACTATAGGATAGAACATTTAGTGGTACTTTGTCAAAGTGCCACTATAGGCATGTCATTTAGTGGCACTTTGCTAAAGTGCCACTATAAAATAGAACATTTAGTGGCACTTTCTCAAAATGGCACTTTGGCAAAATGCCACAATAGGTCATGTCTATAGTGGCACTTTGAAAGTGCCCCTACCAAAGTGCTCCCAAATGTGTAACGTGGTGTAGTGTTGGAGACGTTGGAGAACAGACTGTAGTTAAAAGCGTATAAATTTGTGAAAGTTTATTGTTCGATCATTTGCCAAGAGGGGTAATGGGAAGGGTCGAACCATTGCCAACAAAAATTGGTACAAATTTGGAAACACGTTTAGGATGAAGAAGAGAGTGCCTGAATTTGCAATCGTGTGGGATGAGGCGCCAGACGGCCAGAGTGAGCGAGCCATTGCTGGCCGTTGTTGGTGGAGTACAACAGATGGTGCAGGGAAACGAGCAAGGCCGACTGGTGGAAGGAGTTTTTCGGGGGCACTGTTGCATCGGCCTCAGTTGCAGAGGGCCGAAGGGCGTGATGAAGCTAGACATTGCGGTGACCTAGCATACCACTGCATATGTAGTGTACAAGTCATTGATAAAATGCTCACAGAAGGATTTATGCGTGAGTATTACATCCCTCGGAGTGGTACAGCAAAAACATAGCAAACTATAAGATACAATTACATTCACTACAAAATTTTGAGAACCTTTTTTGCTATATCAAAGAAGGTCTCGTGCAAATAAAACATCAGAAGATGCAAATCGTAAATCTAAACTGGAGAATAACTCTAGCTCTAATCCTAATCCACTACGGCTGAGGTCACAGATCTGATCTATGGCTCATGATTATCTCTGTCCAGGAAGGGACTCCTCCTTCAACTTGCTATTGTCTCCTTCACTGGCAATGTTGACGTCGTTATTTCATTAGCTAAATAGGATATGAATCCTTCTAGCTTCATCAGATAGCTTTGGCTTTCTGGTGAAGACCTCCTTATCATCGTGATGACTATTTGATAATTCCGTTCATGGCCTCAAATCTAAGCAGGAGGTCAAAAGGGGAAATAATGAGTGACGAGTGTTACTCAACTAAGTATAATATGTACGATGGGTAGTTTGATCACTGACTACTTCTTTAGACTCTAAAGAGTCACAAGCTAATGCAAGGTTGTTGTAACATTTCTTTAAGAGATTTTTTATATTGAAAACTATGCCCGCAAAACTTCACAGGTGCTAGAACTTTTTGTAGTTCCTTTCCTGTAGCATTCACAGCTCCTTCCTGAAACAGGAAGTAACATATTATAATTTTATATACTCTGTGGAGGTGTGTTACTTTACCCATAAGCTATCAAGACCATGTTGCACAACCAGGTGATCTTTCATGTCCACACCCACTTAGGTGTGGGGCTGGCTTTTGATCCAAACCATTCACCGTGCTTCTCCACCACCCCAAATGCCCACCCAATTCATGCATACCAGGATCACCCTGATACTCTACCCCTCACGGTAGATATCTAGGTTTCCCTTGAAGACCATCATAGACACCAGGGTCCGTGGGAATTAAGGGATCTCACACATGTGCATATAGTCCCGCAGGACCTACATCGTACGACTCTAGCTGCCCGTTGACATGTGAACAAAAGAAGATCACAGATGGTTTCCTCGTCCCATTCCGAGTCTTATGGTTAATGCGACATTTACGGCGCAAGAACTCTCACGACATTGGTTATTATATCCTAGGTAATACTTTCCCGTGCAAATGGAACCTCCACCGAACATCTCTTACCATGGTTCCATTTGCCATCCAAAACTGAATATCACCACCCGGATAGATATTCAATTAATCATGTTTATTATAAAATAGGGTTCATGCTTTCTTTTGGAATAATGTGGTAGTATGATAGGGTTTTGAAAATAGTTCTTAGCAAATATACCAAAGGATATGAGTAAGTGATGAACTTCCCTGAGATACAGATAACATTCCTAGTAAGGACTCGTCGAAGAGCAGAAAGATAAGGTAGACTTCTTTACTTTGGGTGTAGCTGATGTTTCGTCCCTGCATTTGGTATTGACTGTTGTACGCAGTTCTCTTCTCTTTTAGGTATAATTTCCATGAGAAGCTCGCTAATTTCATGGCCCCAATTCCTATGACGGTTCCTCTTATGGATTCAAAGTTTCCATGTCAGCAAAGGCATTCTGGTTTAAGAGATGATTCAAAGTTTCTATGTCAGCAAAGGTTTAGCTAGCACTTTTTTCTCTACTGTTAAATCGTAATATGTAATGTGGAAATAGTGAAGTGAAAATTGTTGTATCGGTTGGCCTTTGAAGTGCATTTCTGTTGCCATAAGATACTTTTCGTCGGATGGTATTATGTAGAACTGAAAGTAATATATAATTTGTACCATGTAACTGAAAGTAATTTTTTTTCTTTTCTCAAGATAGTGAGACACCTCCTAAGTTTACCACAAAAAATAATATCCCTATTTTCTGGCTCGGAAAAGTAATATGGAAAAGCAAGTATTATGATGTCAGCCCATAGTAGCGCGTCGTAGTCTCGGTTCTGTTCCTTATAGCAGGCTAACTGGCGTTCTACTGTTCCAAATTTCGAGCTGAGTTGTACATGATATAGTTTGACGTTGGTATTTGACCGACGAGGATTTGCTTACGGTATTATTATGTGATAACTAAATAAGATTTCTTGCTGCTTCCCGCGCTCAAAGTGTGTTTATCTTTCTCAACTCTTGTGAAAAGACCAAGCAGACCATCAGGCAACATTTGATCCTGAGAAGCACCACTACGGGAGAAAGATAATACGCCGATGGGGATCCCATACGCCGACGGCCAAATATCGGGGCCGTCGGCGTATGCCAGGAAAATTGGCGGCTAATGAAAAAAATTGATACGCCGACGGCAACCCCGTCGGCCTATCCTAGTTTTTTTGCTACGCCGAGGCCACCGTCGGCGTATCCTAGGTTTTTTTTTTTGCTCTCTCACCATTTTGAGCATAACATTTGCATTCGAATTCGGATTTCGACGTTCTTTAGCTCGTTTTGAAAAGGAGAAACATATCTAAATCATCATGCATAATATTCAAGCTACATTCTTAAAACCAAATCATGAGCAAGAACGGAACAAAAAAGAAAGGGTTAACGCTACCGGGTGTAGACCTATAAGGTGGGTTTTTCTCCAACGGGGCAAGAGGTTGAATATTGAGAAACTCTTGGTGTATCTATGATGAAATAGGTATTTGTGTACCTAAAAATGATTTTTCCAGAAAATCATGAGCAAACTATGAGGTACCTGTAGTTCAAATTTGACCAGTTTCCAGCGGAATCGGCAGAAACTTGTGTTTTTCAAAAGAGGTGGATGGAAACCTTTTCATATGAAACAAATTGGTTATTTGTGCATCTAACATGGTCTAGTATTTTCAAAAATTATAGATCTCAAATTTTGCAACATATTTGTGGTAGGTCCTTCACAAAAAAGTCATTTTTTACACTCGGGTAATAGAAAATGGTTTTTTGCTTCAATGAAAAGGAAAAGTTCCTCCCTCAACATTGGTTGTGCTTCCAATATGCATATTTGTGTGGAATATAGGAACATTTAAACAAACTATGCCATGGATATGACCATAACACTCGTCATTTGGCCCGAAACCTGGAATGTTCGGAGGAGATAGCTTATTTTTGTGAACACATTTTCAACACAACTGTCGTATTCCAAGTTTATTATTTTTGGTGTATACTAGGACCTATATAATGACACCACGCGTAGGTCTTGCATCATTTTGAGTTCTTTTGAAGTTTTTGGAATTTTCTAAGCAGGTTTAAGGAAAAAGTCAAGACGGCGGGCATGACTGTTCGTAGCTAGGGGTTGAATATTGAGAAACTCTTGGTGTATCTATGATGAAATAGGTATTTTTGTACCTAAAATTGATTTTTTTTTTCAAAAAATCATGAGCAAACTATGAGGTACTTGTAGTTCAAATTTGACCAGTTTCAAGCGGAATCGGCAGAAACTTGTGTTTTTCAAAAGAGATGGATGGAAACCTTTTCATATGAAACAAATTGGTTATTTGTGCATCTAGCATGGTCTAGTATTTTAAAAAATTATAGCTCTCAATTTCTGCAACATATTTGTGGTAGGTGCTTCACAAAAAAACTATTTTTTACACTCGGAAAATAGAAAATGGTTTTTTGCTTCAATGAAAAGGAAAACTTCCTCCGTCAACATTGTCTGTGCTTCAAATATGCATGTTTGTGTGGAATATGGGGACATTTAAACAAACTATGCCATGGATATGACCATAACACTCGTCATTTGGCCCGAAACCCTGAAATGTTCGGGAGATAGCTTATTTTTGTGAACACATTTTCAACACAAATGTTGTATTCCAAGTTTATTATTTTTGGTGTATAGTAGGACCTATATAATGACACCACGCGAAGGTCTTGCATCATTTTGGGTTCTTTTGAATTTTTTGGAATTTTCTAAGCCGGTTTAAGGAAAAAGTCAAGACGGCGGGCATGACTGTTCGTAGCTAGGGGTTGAATATTGAGAAACTCTTGGTGTATCTATGATGAAATAGGTATTTGTGTACCTAAAAATTATTTTTTCCAAAAATCATGAGCAAACTATGAATTACCTGTAATTCAAATTTGACCGGTTTCCACCTGAATCGGCAGAAACTTGTGTTTTTCAAAATAGGTGGATGAAAACCTTTTCATATGAAACAAATTGGTTATTTGTGCATCTAGCATGGTCTAGTATTTTCCAAAATTATAGCTCTCAAGTTTTGCAACATATTTGTGGTAGGTCCTTCACAAAAAAACTCATTTTTTACACTTGGAAAATAGAAAATGGTTTTTTGCTTCAATGAAAAGGAAACCTTCCTCCGTCAACATTGTCCGTGCTTCCAAGATACATGTTTGTGTGGAATATGGGAACATTTAAACAAACTATGCCATGGATATGACCATAACACTCGTCATTTGGCCCGAAACACTGGTATGTTCGGAGGAGATAGCTTATTTTTGTGAACACATTTTCAACACAACTGTCATATTCCAAGTTTATTATTTTTGGTGTATACTAGGACCTATATAATGACACCACGCAAAGGTCTTGCATCATTTTGGGTTCTTTTGAATTTTTTGGAATTTTCTAAGCCGGTTTAGGGAAAAAGTCAAGACGGCGGGCATGACTGTTCGTAGCTAGGGGTTAAATATTGAGAAACTCTTGGTGTACCTATGATGAAATAGGTACTTTTGTACCTAAAAATAATTTTTTTCAAAAATCATGAGCAAACTATGAGGTACCTGAAGTTCAAATTTGACCAGTTTGCAGCGGAATCGGCAGAAACTTGTATTTTTTAAAAGAGGTGGATGGAAACCTTTTCATGTGAAACAAATTGGTTATTTGTGCATCTAACATGGTCTAGTATTTTCAGAAATTATAGCTCTCAAGTTTTGCAACATATTTATGGTAGGTCCTTCACAAAAAACCCATTTTTACACTCGGAAAATAGAAAATGGTTTTTTTCTTCAATAAAAAAAAGTCATATATATGATGGAAAATATTATATGGATTTCATATTTGAAGTTCTCTCATTTTTCTAATCGATATAGACATATTATTTGTCAAATTTCGATTTACGGATTTATAGATATGAATTATTCAATATTAAATAGAAAAGGCAAAAATGTTAATTATTATTTAAATTCAAGATTATTTGAATCAAATTTATTATTAGTTATTATATTTTATTTAAATAATTATTTGAATTCGTAAAATAAAAGAGTGTGACATGATGGTCCAAGGGTTAAGGTTAACATGATTGATTGGATAATATTGTCAACAACACATCCGTTATTTCTAGGTAGATCACGGGGAAGGAACTACGAAGTTAAGCGTGCTCGGGCTGGAGCAATCTCATGATGGGTGACCTATTGGGAAGTGTTAGTAGAAACGAGTGATTTAGATTAAAATTATAAATTATTAAAGATATAGATAAATGTGACTATAGTGTAATAAAGTGGTTAAACAAGTGAAATAAAAAAATATGCAGAAAAAATCAAAAAAAAATTGAATTTTTTTTTGAAAAAGAAATTAAAATAATTGCGTGCCTATACGCCGACGGGGCTCCCCGTCGGCCTAAACGGGATACGCCGACAGCGCTCAATATGCCGACGGGGAAGACGCTTCCCCGACTGACGTAGAGACCGACGGTGATACGCCGACGGGCCCCGTCGGGCTATCCCTACGCCGACGGGGGGCACCGTTGGCCTATTCCCTGCGTCCCGTAGTGCACCCAAGATCAGCTCATAAAGACTGAGCATAATCACATAAGCTAAGGCGTGCAACAGTGACAGACAGACACAAGGGTAAACAACAGTGAGGAGTGACGCAAGAGCCAATGTGATTGACACTCACAATTCACAAACCCACACCACACTATTATATATACATCAGGTGTTTCTTCTTTAACCATAACCACGTACAATTCCACACTTTCACTTACACCACAGGAATTGTCCTATGACAATGGACAAAAGCTGCCACAGTTTCACTTAAACCAAATGAATTCCACAGTTTCACTTGCACCACAGTGGCCTTGGCTGCCCCTGGCACCGTGGAGCTTGGACTTGCCGAGGCCAGTGTTTTTTGAGAATTTGCTTGCAGGGTGAGAAAATAGGAGTAATGATCCATCACCGCTTAGTAGCAGCATCTTTTGAGATAGAATGGTGGCAACATACTTGAAGGCTCGGTAACACAAATTCCAGGTTAGGTCAGGACGAACATCTTTGACGTATATGATTAGCTAACAATACAACTAGCTCTTGAAAGTTGACTAAAAGAAAACAGCAAGCCTGCCAGTAACACCATCTCACTGAGAAGCCGTGTACTTGGCAGATGCACATGCTGCATATATTAGTGCTTGTTCCAGAGTTAGTATCCGTTGATTCTAAGAGCCCTGTTTTACCATAGCCTAAGGTTCCGCTACAGCCATCGGATCCGCTTCTTCCTTTTCCCCATCTTTTTCTGCGGCTATTTTCTCCCTGTGAAGCTTCTCTGCTTCTTTCATTGCTGCACTATGCTCCACCTGAAGGCGCTTCATCTCCTCTTCTAAGAGCAACGACGATGGAGATGGCGGTGGAGTCAATGGAGATGGCTTCCGGGGGCACTTCCCCGTCCCGGCAGGGTGCCAGAACAGAGATCTGTCCCCCGAAACTTGGGTTGACGATGACGGCGGCTGCAGAAGGTTTCGTGGAATTTCGTCGATTAGGTTAGAGTTTTGGGGGAAGGGCTTAAATAGGCGAAAGGGAGGCGTCGGTGGGCCACCAGGGTGGCCTCACCACCCCAGGCGCGGACAAGGGGGGACCGCGCCTGGCTATGGTGAGGGCCCCCTGGTGCCCGTCTCCGACTCCTCTTTAGACTACTGGATGCTTCCGGAGAAAATTAGGAACTTCGGGATTCATGGAGTCCAATTCCGAGAATATTTCCAGAACAACTTTTCTGAAATAAAAAACTGCAGAAAACAGGAAACTCGCACTTGGCATCTTGTTAATAGGTTAGTCCCGAAAAACGTGTAAAAATGCTATAAAGAAGGGAGAAAACATGTAGCAATTGACATAATATCATCATGGAACATCAGAAATTATAGATACGTTGGAGACATATCAAGCATCCCCAAGCCTAGTTATTCGTCCGCGAGTAGGTAAACGATAAAACAAAATAATTTCTTGGGTGACATGCTACCACACAATCTTGATCATAATATGTAAAGCAGAGCATCTAAGCTGAGATCATAGAACTTTAACACAAACATGATAAATAGAACTTTAATAATAAATCATAGCACTCACTTTGTATCATTAGAAGTAACTCAAATAAAATATCATGAATAACAATGCAAAGAAAGATATACGTTTGTTTCAAGTATAGAGAAAGCATGTCGAAGTGGTATTTCGCTAGTCCTTAAGAGTTGGGAAAAACATAAATGTCAGGACACCTTCAAAGTTCATGAGGAAGACTAGAACAAATAGTTTGAGAACAAGCAATAGCACATCATAAATAAATTAATAATGTTTCTGGGACAAATGCACGTAAAACTCAGAAGGGCAAAAATGCTCTCTCAACTGTGCATAAAGTTAGAAGATGGAGACTCAACATAAAAGTAAAAGAAAGACCCTTCGCATAGGGAAGCAGGGATCACTAATGTGCTAGAGCTTTTATTTTATTAACAGACAAATTAAAAGTTTGACACTCCTCCCATCCATCTTACACAAACCATGCCTAACCGAATCCTCGGGTGCCTGCCAACAATCACATACCATGGAGGAGTGTCTAAATTTTGGGAGATGTATGCTAATGTCAACGAATGGTAAACAGAAAATACAGTATGTCACAAGCAAACTAGATTTCACAAGAGAGGCTCCCGTATGAAGGATGCAACCGGTGTAGAAGGTCATCCCTCTTTCTCTTTGTTTACACAAGTATACTTTGACTGATAAATCAAGGGCAAATATATTGAAGAGATTTTGTGTGCATTAATTTGGGGCTGGGCACCCCGCTGCCAGCTCTTCTATGAATTGGATAAGCGGATGAAGCCACTAGTCCAGGGTGTGAAATCCAATCAACAAGTGAGATAAGATTCTTCATTTACGTCCTCATGAGCAAAAATAGGAATTCAAAGCAGGAGTAATTTTGAAGATTTTAAAGGTAACACATGAGCAATTTACTTGGAGTGGCAGTTAAATACCACATGTAGGTAGGTATGGTGGACACATTGGGAAAACTTGGTTTTAGCGAGTTGGATGCACGAGTAGAATTCCATACTCAGTACAGGTGGAGGCTAGCAAAAGACTGAGAGCGACAAATCAAGAGAGCATAAGAGCCATAATCATGCATAGCGACATAAACATCATTAATCAAGCATAAGTGGTACCACAAGTTCAAAAACTAAATGATCATAGGCTATTAGTGACTGGTTCATAGTCATATACATGGTGTGAGCATGCGCCAAGTCAACCAAATAAAACATTCAAAAGAGAATACCACAAATTTATGCTTCAATATGACAAGAACAACTCATGATTCTTTCAATGGCACATTAAACACTCTCAGCTATTTGAGGCTAATCATGCTACTAAAAAACCGCAAGGATTTAAAACTAAAATAACATCTAGCATGATATGAAAAAATTCTAGCCACAATCTTTACAAGCTACTTGCACCATTAAAAATTCTACTTGAAGCAGCAGTTTCTTTTCCCAACAAGCACCATACAAGATATGTTTTAACAAAAATACTCTACATGATACAGCTACCAAACATTAGAATACTCATATAACATTACTAAAACTAACAACTCTTAGATAAGAGATGCATGCAAAGCAGGAGTTAAATAAATGCAGCAGCCAGACAAAGATTAAGAATACAAAGTATTCCCATGAAAAAGCGGAGTGTGTCACTCTCCAATAAAATAATGCTGGGATCCAACCAAGCTTATTGCAAAAATAAACAAATTGAAAGCAAAAATAAAAGACGATCCAAGTAAAGCACATAAGATGTGACCGAATAAAAATATAGTTTCACTAGAAGTGACCTGATAATTTGCCGATGAAGAAGGGGATGCCGTGGGCATCCCTAAGCTTAGACGCTTGAGTCTTCTTGGAATTTGCTGGGATGTACCACCGGGGCATCCCAAATCTTAGGTTCTTCACTCTTCTTGATCATGTCATATCATCCTTTTCTCTTGACCCTTGAAAACTTCCTTCACACCAAACTTCTCACAATCTCCATTAGCACTCTTAGTGCAGTCGAAATAATAAATTCACATGGTTCATTTTGAACACAAGACTAACACTCATAAACACATTATCTACTGTCACAATATCTTTTAAAACTCCTTTTCTCAAAAGAACACAAAAATAAAGAGATTAAGATGCAAATGCAATTATTGGCAGAAATCTGTCAAAACAGGACAGCAGGTAAACATGATTTTTTTCGAAAATCTTCTGTTGCTCAAATAAACATGTGTTCAATTAATAAACGTTGTGTATATAGCCCAGGATTATGCACAAAAAAATTCAGGACATTTTGAATTTTCTGTGATTTTATAAAAATTTAACAGTGGACAGCAGAAATCTGTTTCTTGCGCAGAAATCCGAAATATAGTCTCAACTTTCCACTAGAGGCTTTACTTGGCTCAACAAAGACACAAACGAAAAGATACAGCAGGGTTGCTAAGGAAATATACAACACCCAGGTGCAAAGAAAACAAAAATAAACGATGAAAAACAGGTCGAAAACGGAGAAATAAAACGGGTTGTCTCCCGGTAGCGCTTTTCTTTAACGCTTTTCAGCTAGGCATAGAAGGCAACTCAAGTATTTTCAAGTGAGGAAGCATCAACATCTATAACTTCCTCTAAATCATTATTTGCAGCAATAAGCACTCTAGGTGTTTCTGAAGATTCAACATGAAGGTCACTCTTAGTTTCATTAATCGTTTTAGCAATTTTCAGCACATATTGAGATTCTAGTTTAGTTATCTTGGGAACATACATGAATCTTTGCTCTTTTCCCACAAATTTTTCTCCTTTTTGAATTTAAGAGATGAAAAAGTTGAGCTTAAAGTTCCCATAGCCTCCTCTAGTTTACCAATCCTAGAATTTTGATCATCATGATGTTGCCAGCTTCTAGAGCAGTGATTCTTTTATCAATAGTTATTATTGGTTCATTAACTTTGCTAGCATTATCAAGGAAAATTGGTAAGTTCATTTCCAAAGAGTTTAGATTTATTAATAACATCCTCCAAAGTGGTCTCAATTTTAACAGTTATAGTGGGGGCGCTCCTACCAAACTTTCAATCAAATTGCAGGCTTCCAAGGCAGGAGTTCCTAGAAAATTTCCACCCGTAAGTATCTAAACATACCTATACCAGCTAGTAATACCAACATAAAAATTCCTCAGGAGTATCAAGGTAGAATATTTTCTTGTACACCTATTATGAACATCGTTTATTCTATACCAAGCATCTTTTAAACTATCTCCCCCCTGTTGCCTAAAAGAACGAACCTCAAATTCAGGAATACTCATTCTAGCAAAATAGAAGCAAGCAAATATAACAACTATAAAGTAATTTTTTTGTGTGTGTGTTTTTTTTATATAAAGAAGCAAAAAAGACAAAAAAATAAAAACAAGACAATAAACAAAATATAGACTCCCTTTGCCAGAAGACTTCTTCCTTCCCGGCAATGGCGCTAGAAATTCTTTGTTACACCAGAAATTCTTGTTGCTATGGATGGTGTGTTGGGAACCCCAAGAGGAGGGTGTGATGAGTGCAAAGGTAAGAATTTCCCTCAGTTAAGAACTAAGGTTATCAATCCAGTAGGAGAAAGAGGATGTTTGGAAGGTTGATGCCACTGACGGTGGTGATGGCCCCTCGCCGGTGTCAGCAACAACGCGGAACCTGCACACAACACAACCAAAATATTTTGTCCCAACGGTACAATGAGGTTGTCAATCTCACCGGTCTTGCTGAAAACAAAGATTATACGCATAGTGTGGAAAATGGTGTACGCTTGCAGTAAGTAAAAAAAGCAGGGAATTGTAGTGGTTTGTTTTAACAGTGTAGGAAAATGGACCGGGGTTTAGATTCACTAGTGGTGTCTCTCCATAAAAGATAGCATGTTGGGTGAACAAATTACAGCTGGGCAATTGACAAATAGAGGTTGCACCGTAGTTCACATTCATGACATGATGACTACTATGATATTTAGTGCAGGCATTACAACAATATACATATACCGTAATCCAAGTGCATCTATGACTAATAATCCCTCAGGTTATCATCCGAACCCTCTTAGGTATTAAGTTGCAAGCAACAAATAATCGCATTAAGAAATGTGTGTAATGTAAGCAATGATTGTACACACGGGCACTCACAACACTGTTTTCTCCCTTGTGGCAACAACACATCCTCCCCCGTCACATTTCTGTCACTCGAGCACAGGCGAAAAGGAGCCATGAACCCAACTATCGAGCATAAATACTCCCTCTTGGAGTCACTAGCAACTACTTGGCCAAAGCAACCACTAACAACGGAAAGCATGCAAGACCACAAATAACATATGCAATAAAGACTATAATCAACTTGCATAAGTTCAATATTCATCGGATCCCAGCAAACACAACACATATAATTACATAAGAACAATCTTGATCATGTTAGGAAGCTCATGAGATCTAAACATTGAGGCATAGGAGGAGAAAACAACCATCTAGCTACTGATGTGGACCCGTAGTCCAAGGATGAACTACTCACGCATCACTCCGGAGGCAGGCATGGTGATGAAGAGGCCTCCGGTGATGATCTCCTCTCCGGCAGGGTGCCGGGAGGCAGCTTCAGAACCCCCTGATCTAGGGTTGACGACGACGGCGGTTGCGGAACTTTTCGGGGATTTTATATCAGGTGCCTAGGATTTTCCTTCGGAGGGGAATAAATAGGCGAAAGGGCAGTGTTGGTGGGCCACCAGGGTGGCCTCACCACCCCCAGGCGCGGCCAAGGGGGCCGCGCCTGGCTATGGTGAGGGCCCCCTGGTGCCCGTCTTCGACTCCTCTTCGGACTTCTGGATGCTTCCGGGGAAAATAGGAACTTCAGGATTCCTGGGGTCCAATTCCGAGAATATTTCTAGAACAACTTTTCTGAAATAAAAAACAGCAGAAAACAGGGAACTGGCACTTGGCATCTTGTTAATAGGTTAGTCCCGGAAAACGTGTAAAAATTCTATAAAGAAGGGAGAAAACATATAGCAATTGGCACAATATCATCATAGAACATCAGAAATTATAGATATCTTGGAGATGTATCAGAGGGCGCGCCGCCCTATGGTGTGGGCCCCTCTGAGGCCCCCCCTCCGGGTCTCTTTGGAACTCCGTGGAACCTTCGGGAATTCTAAGACTTCCGGGCTTCAAATTTTCCAGTTCCGAGAATATTTCCAGAACAACTTTTCTGAAACTAAAAACAGGGAACTGGATCCGTGGCATCTTGTCAATAGTTTAGTCCGAAAAATCGATAAAAATGACATAAAGTGTATAGCAAACATGTGGGAAACAATAAGAAAACAACATGGAACATCAGAAATTAAGGATACATTTATGATGTATCAGCAGTGCACTTCTGAATTGAGGGGAAACCTACCATCCCCACGGCGTCTTTATTCATGTTGAATCAGAGGTCGTGCTCCATCACATGTTGCACCAATGTGTTGAACAACCTTCGACTCATCCGAAATCTCCGCCGAAAATCCTTTGCATCGAATCTTGGCTCTTCGTCAAAATAGTCGGCGAAGAGCATGTAGTGGCCCTCTATTCTCATCCTCGATTTCTTCTTTATCTTCCCAAACTTGGATCCTCCTCGCTTTGGTTCGCTATTGTCTTCATCCTCGGCGAGAAGTTGTGTCAGACAAACAAGTTCTCATTTCTCGTCGTTGATATCGGCTTCTTCCTCTAAGAGAAAGTTCACCATCATCTCATTGTCGATGTACATCTATAGAAATGAAAATGACTTCAAAAGATTGACAAAAAAAACGGCGAACACCTTGGGGGCGAGGTGGTTACCTCTGGTCGCCGGAGGCGGCGGCCGTTGGGGCGGAGGCGACGGCGGGAGCAGGGCGCCGGAAGCGGCGCTGGAAGAGGGGGTTGCAGGTGGCGCCGGTGGACGCAAGAACGACGGAGCGAATGGCGTCGCGAGGCGGCGTGGACGGAGCACAAGTCGACAGAGGGGCGACCACTTTGTCAACGTTTTGTGTCGCTGGCAGGACAGGCCCGCGGCGCGGAACGACTTGTTCGGAGCCCTGGGAGGCGGGGTTGGGCTGGTTTTACCGCCGCCTATATTAGGACTCACCCGCACGCGTCCGCTTATGGGCCGGCCCATTTTGTTAACAGTAAAGGAACGAAAAGAAGATGGTAAATGGAAAGTTAGGGAATCGAATCTGGGATCTCACGGATGGAGACGTATGGCACAACCACTTGGCTACGTTTCTTTTTGTGTTGATCCTTCTTTCTTCATCTTTTTATCGTCTCCCTTTTTTTTTTTTTTTTTCTGTTTTTCATTTTTCCCATTTTCTTTCCTTTTTCTGTTTTTTCTTTTCTGTTTTATTCTTTTTTTTTTGTTTATTTTTTCTGTTTTATTTGAAAATATTCACTTTTTATATTTTAAAATATGAACCATTTTTCTTATGTTTATACTGAACTATTTTTCAAATGTGGAACCATTTTAAAAATTGAACCAGTTTTTAGTTTGAAACCATTTTCAGTTGGGAACTTATTAAAAAATCACATTTATTTTTATATTTGGAACCATTTTGGTTCACTAATTTTTTGGTTAATCGACATTTTTGGTACACCGAAAATTTTGGTTCACTATTATTTTCGGTTCACCAAATTTTTTGATTCACTATTAGTTCTAGTTCATCAATTTTTTTGGTTCACTGTTATTTTGGTTCGCCATTATTTTTTGGTGCATCTATATTTTTTGTTCACCATTACTTTTGGTTCACCAATTTTTTTTTCATCGACATTTTTGGGGCACCGATGGTTTTACTATTTTTTTTTCATTCATCGAATTTTTTTTTCAGATTTTTTTTTGTGCAAACTGAAAAATGTTCAAATTAAAAAATTGTTCAGATAAAAGATGTTTAAATTTTAAAAATTGTTAAATGAAAAAACGTTAAGATTAAAAATTGTTCAAATTTGAGAATTGTTCATATGTAAACAAAAATTCGTGTTTGAATAGTTTATATTCTGAAAATCGTTCAAACTTAAAAATTGTTAAAAAATTGTTTAAATTTTCAAATATTTTCGAAACATAAAATATTCAGATTTTCAAAAATATTGCCGATAGTGATGGCTACATTAGCCTGGACTTTTTTTTAAAATTTATTTGAGAGGACATAAGCACATGTAGATGCAGTTGAAAGAGAAAGAAAGCTAGCCTAGCCTACACCATACCATTATTTGTTTTCTTGCATCACGCTCACTTTGTTGTAGCATTGACAAACATGCAGCAAACTAGGATACATAGCTCCCTCTTGTGTACGTACTAGGGATCGATGATTAGCTAGTTAGATTGGATTACGGGAGCCGGCTTGCCAACAAGTAGGAATATATATACTCCATCCGTCCCAAATTAACTGTCTCAAAGTTAGATAAAAGTGGGATATCTAGACATGATTTAGTGTTAGATATATTTTTGTCCAACTTGGAGACAATTAATTTAAGACGCAGTGAGTACAATTGAGGACGTACCTGGGTGACCAGCTAGCTTGGAGATTCGGCACACATGCAGTCTACCTAGCTACATAAAGCGATAGGTCGGGGATCTCGGTTTTACCGAACGGAAATAAGGAAGCGTCCGGACGGAAAAACCCAATGTGACGCGCAAACATTCGGAGGTTGGAGGTGGCCTTTGGAGGGCGCGACGGGAGAAGCTGTCCGTTTATTTTTACAACTAAAGGTAGTACGTATTTTTTTTATAGCTCACGCATTTCACTCTTGCTGGCTGTTCACACGTACCACGCTCTTCCACGTCCGATACGTTCACATTTGGTTGGCAACTTTTCTTGTTGAGGAAATAGGCTGTGTTTTTTTTTTCCGTTCGAAATGAGGAAATAGCCCGTGTACATTTGTTACGCACATTTGGTTGTTATTTAGGAGTAGTATTTCTGTTGCCTTTGTTCGAGCCACACTTTGGCAAGTGATCGAACAAAAAGAAACTTCACAAATTTAGGAGTAGTATACGCTTGTATCTTTTCCAACCCATTGCCGATACGTGTCAAGTATGCGGCGTTGAAGTTTCAACAAGTCCATTTGGGTCTTGCTGATCTGATTGGTTGTACTCTTTGCTGTGGCCGCTCGTGGGTGTGAAAAGTAGCAACCGGATCTCACGGTGGCCACACGAATCAGACGTACTACTTTTAGTAGCGACACATCATGATAAGGCCTGTCGTAATGTATGTATCGTTTCTTAGCACGTTACCATAAATGATAAGGTTGTTTCTAAATTCAATGATTTGGTGCTCATGTATGGATGTAATTGAGCTATTAACCATTTTTACCTACGATTGCGTGCCAATGTAGTAGTAAGATACAACCTCAATCTCTCTCATCAAAACGTCTATGAACCCGCGCTAAGAAACTCTCATTGGGACCGACCTAACACTAACCGGAGAGAACCGATAGCAGCCTGATGATACTACAATTCCACTCTGGTCTAGCGACTAGGTCCGGAGGCCCCATCACTCTCTGTGTGTGTTCTCTCTATTCTGTCGTTTCTTTTGAGCAGAAAACCGCTAATTTTTTTTAAATAATACACTTTTTTACAGAAAGTAAATAAATAATACGCGAAACGGTAAAATTTCAAAAATATTACCCAGATGGGCTGGCCCACTGCAACTGCGCCCTTGTCGCATTCCGCCAGGACGACTGGGCCCTAGTCGCGTTCTGCGAAGTCGACAGGGCTGTCCCCGGCCACGCGGCGCGCGGTGATTGGCCGGGCCACGTCGACGCGGCTGTCGTGCTGCGCGCCTGGCAGTCGGGCTGGCAGAAGACGACTGGGCAGGCCAATCGTATTCGCAGAGCACGACAGGGACATGTCGCAGTCGCAGAGGCCGACAGGTCCCTGTATATTACATATCCAGCGCCCGCAGCTCCTCCTTCTTCCCACTCTCCTTCTCTTCCTTTCTTCCTTCTTTCTTCTTCCTGTGAACTAGCTTGATGCTCGAATTTTTCCAGCACATTGAACCAATAGAAAGGAGATTTGGCACCGTAGTTGCATTGTAGAGGGACAGAGGAGGCTAGGGAGCACTCGATCCCGTGATGAGCTAGCTCGTGGTGGTTGTGTTAGTGGAGGTGGTGGTTGTGGTGGTGGATATGGCAGCAACGGTGGTGGAACTGCTGTACGTGGTGATGTCCGCGGGCTGCATTGCCGCGGTGCTGCTGCGCTGACCCGACATCGACGTGCGCTGACCCTACACCAACGATTTAAATTGTCAGGCTTGAAGGTATGATTTCAACGCGATTTCTCTCTTAGTCTGTGCATGTTTACATGTGTTCGTTAGTTGTATGGTAGATATATATTTAAACGTATTTTTGCGGTAGTGGTATTTTTGTTATATTTAGTGAAATATATTTATTTTTGCGGTGCTGGTATATTTGTTTTAGTGTGTGCGAGTATATAGTTTGAAAGTTATGTTAGTAAAATTCTTCTGGTAAATATTATTTTTGTTAGATTTATTAAAATATATTTATTTTTCGGTGCTGGTATATTTGTTTTCATGCGTGCGAGTATATAGTTTGGAATTTATGTTAGTAAAATTGTTCTGGTATATAGTATTTTTGTTAGATGTGTGCGAGTATTTTTATTTATGTTAGGTGCGATCGTAATAAGTAGTAAAATTGTTCTGGTAAATATAATAACCGATTAATATAACGATGGACGGTTATTTTTTATGCCATCACAGATGTCTGATTTAGTAAAGTTCATGTTCTTTTACGGTGCCGGTACTGTAGAAGAAAATGAGTTGGGAGTTGATTTGAGTTCGTATGACTGTATAGATGTTGAGTTGTGTGCCCCGCAAACATGGAGTCTTAGCCAGTTGAAAGAATGGTTGACAGGAAGTTTATGTCTTGATACTGAAACATACACCGTCGGTGTACATGCTCTGTGGAGCCGATCTAGGTCAAACCCTTTATTTTATTTAAGGGCGATAGAGAGAGACTCTCAGTGGTGTAGCTGGTTACAAGGTTGCGAAAAAAGGGTTGTAAATCCTATGGGCTTAGTACTCCCTGTCAAGAAGGAGGTGATTGAACCTGAGATTGATTATGGATACAATCCTGGACAGAGGAGTGAAGAGATGAACTATTCTGGTTCCTCTCAATATTATGAAACCGGACAGAGTAGTCGTGCAGCTGGAGGCGATGCCGGTAATCCTGACATAGAAATTAGCCAGCACAGTCAAACTGGTTAGGTCAGCGGTGAGGCAGATGGTGATGAGATTGACGGGCAGATGCAGAACCAGATGGAAGATGAAGATACAGATATAGAAAGTCTGTATAACGAGGATTCTGACCAGTCAGATGAAGAAGTGGAAGAAGTGGCGCAGCCAAATCCTGCAGCATGGAGGCAAGACTTCAGTTCGGCAATGACTGTTGACGATGGGCATGATTCTGCCTGGCAATATCATCAGAACAACCTTGCGTTGGGTGCTATGTACCCTGACAAGGAAGCTCTGAAGGATGCAGTAATTAATTGGGCCATGTCGACACAAAGAGTTTTTAAAACTAAGGTGTCAAGTCAGAAATACCTGACAATGGAGTGTGTTGACATAAACTGTCCCGGGAGGGTGCATGGATATCTCCCTAAGTATGGCACGAGCTGGAAGATCAGTGACTTGATTCAGCACACATGTGTTAATTCAAGTATCCCACAAGCTCATAAGAACCTTTCGTCTACTCTTATTGCTCGGTTGCTTTACACAGAGATAGTGGAGAACAAAGCGATGCTAGTGAAAGATATTCAGACGAAAGTGTTTGTCAGGTTTAAGTACCATATTTCCTATGGCACCGCTTGGAGGGCTAAGCAAAGGGCCCTCGAGAACTGATTTGGGTCGTTTTTTGATGCTTACGACTCTGTTCGGCGCCTTTCTTAGCAAATTGTTGTGCCTATCATAGTTTTTTTCTAGTGTCACTTTGATAAAATGGAATATGCCATTTAGTGGCACTTTGTCAAAGTGCCACTAAATGATATGTCAAAGTGCCACTAAATGACATGATATATAGTGGTACTTTGTCAAAGTGTCACTATAGGATAGAACATTTAGTGGTACTTTGTCAAAGTGCCACTATAGGCATGTCATTTAGTGGCACTTTGCTAAAGTGCCACTATAAAATAGAACATTTAGTGGCACTTTCTCAAAATGGCACTTTGGCAAAATGCCACAATAGGTCATGTCTATAGTGGCACTTTGAAAGTGCCCCTACCAAAGTGCTCCCAAATGTGTAACGTGGTGTAGTGTTGGAGACGTTGGAGAACAGACTGTAGTTAAAAGCGTATTTAATTTGTGAAAGTTATTGTTCGATCATTTGCCAAGAGGGGTAATGGGAAGGGTCGAACCATTGCCAACAAAAATTGGTACAAATTTGGAAACACGTTTAGGATGAAGAAGAGAGTGCCTGAATTTGCAATCGTGTGGGATGAGGCGCCAGACGGCCAGAGTGAGCGAGCCATTGCTGGCCGTTGTTGGTGGAGTACAACAGATGGTGCAGGGAAACGAGCAAGGCCGACTGGTGGAAGGAGTTTTTCGGGGGCACTGTTGCATCGGCCTCAGTTGCAGAGGGCCGAAGGGCGTGATGAAGCTAGACATTGCGGTGACCTAGCATACCACTGCATATGTAGTGTACAAGTCATTGATAAAATGCTCACAGAAGGATTTATGCGTGAGTATTACATCCCTCGGAGTGGTACAGCAAAAACATAGCAAACTATAAGATACAATTACATTCACTACAAAATTTTGAGAACCTTTTTTGCTATATCAAAGAAGGTCTCGTGCAAATAAAACATCAGAAGATGCAAATCGTAAATCTAAACTGGAGAATAACTCTAGCTCTAATCCTAATCCACTACGGCTGAGGTCACAGATCTGATCTATGGCTCATGATTATCTCTGTCCAGGAAGGGACTCCTCCTTCAACTTGCTATTGTCTCCTTCACTGGCAATGTTGACGTCGTTATTTCATTAGCTAAATAGGATATGAATCCTTCTAGCTTCATCAGATAGCTTTGGCTTTCTGGTGAAGACCTCCTTATCATCGTGATGACTATTTGATAATTCCGTTCATGGCCTCAAATCTAAGCAGGAGGTCAAAAGGGGAAAATGAGTGACGAGTGTTACTCAACTAAGTATAATATGTACGATGGGTAGTTTGATGCACTGACTACTTCTTTAGACTCTAAAGAGTCACAAGCTAATGCAAGGTTGTTGTAACATTTCTTTAAGAGATTTTTTATATTGAAAACTATGCCCGCAAAACTTCACAGGTGCTAGAACTTTTTGTAGTTCCTTTCCTGTAGCATTCACAGCTCCTTCCTGAAACAGGAAGTAACATATTATAATTTTATATACTCCGTGGAGGTGTGTTACTTTACCCATAAGCGATCAAGACCATGTTGCACAACCAGGTGATCTTTCATGTCCACACCCACTTAGGTGTGGGGCTGGCTTTTGATCCAAACCATTCACCGTGCTTCTCCACCACCCCAAATGCCCACCCAATTCATGCATACCAGGATCACCCTGATACTCTACCCCTCACGGTAGATATCTAGGTTTCCCTTGAAGACCATCATAGACACCAGGGTCCGTGGGAATTAAGGGATCTCACACATGTGCATATAGTCCCGCAGGACCTACATCGTACGACTCTAGCTGCCCGTTGACATGTGAACAAAAGAAGATCACAGATGGTTTCCTCGTCCCATTCCGAGTCTTATGGTTAATGCGACATTTACGGCGCAAGAACTCTCACGACATTGGTTATTATATCCTAGGTAATACTTTCCCGTGCAAATGGAACCTCCACCGAACATCTCTTACCATGGTTCCATTTGCCATCCAAAACTGAATATCACCACCCGGATAGATATTCAATTAATCATGTTTATTATAAAATAGGGTTCATGCTTTCTTTTGGAATAATGTGGTAGTATGATAGGGTTTTGAAAATAGTTCTTAGCAAATATACCAAAGGATATGAGTAAGTGATGAACTTCCCTGAGATACAGATAACATTCCTAGTAAGGACTCGTCGAAGAGCAGAAAGATAAGGTAGACTTCTTTACTTTGGGTGTAGCTGATGTTTCGTCCCTGCATTTGGTATTGACTGTTGTACGCAGTTCTCTTCTCTTTTAGGTATAATTTCCATGAGAAGCTCGCTAATTTCATGGCCCCAATTCCTATGACGGTTCCTCTTATGGATTCAAAGTTTCCATGTCAGCAAAGGCATTCTGGTTTAAGAGATGATTCAAAGTTTCTATGTCAGCAAAGGTTTAGCTAGCACTTTTTTCTCTACTGTTAAATCGTAATATGTAATGTGGAAATAGTGAAGTGAAAATTGTTGTATCGGTTGGCCTTTGAAGTGCATTTCTGTTGCCATAAGATACTTTTCGTCGGATGGTATTATGTAGAACTGAAAGTAATATATAATTTGTACCATGTAACTGAAAGTAATTTTTTTTCTTTTCTCAAGATAGTGAGACACCTCCTAAGTTTACCACAAAAAATAATATCCCTATTTTCTGGCTCGGAAAAGTAATATGGAAAAGCAAGTATTATGATGTCAGCCCATAGTAGCGCGTCGTAGTCTCGGTTCTGTTCCTTATAGCAGGCTAACTGGCGTTCTACTGTTCCAAATTTCGAGCTGAGTTGTACATGATATAGTTTGACGTTGGTATTTGACCGACGAGGATTTGCTTACGGTATTATTATGTGAGAACTAAATAAGATTTCTTGCTGCTTCCCGCGCTCAAAGTGTGTTTATCTTTCTCAACTCTTGTGAAAAGACCAAGCAGACCATCAGGCAACATTTGATCCTGAGAAGCACCACTACGGGAGAAAGATAATACGCCGATGGGGATCCCATACGCCGACGGCCAAATATCGGGGCCGTCGGCGTATGCCAGGAAAATTGGCGGCTAATGAAAAAAATTGATACGCCGACGGCAACCCCGTCGGCCTATCCTAGTTTTTTTGCTACGCCGAGGCCACCGTCGGCGTATCCTAGGTTTTTTTTTTTTGCTCTCTCACCATTTTGAGCATAACATTTGCATTCGAATTCGGATTTCGACGTTCTTTAGCTCGTTTTGAAAAGGAGAAACATATCTAAATCATCATGCATAATATTCAAGCTACATTCTTAAAACCAAATCATGAGCAAGAACGGAACAAAAAAGAAAGGGTTAACGCTACCGGGTGTAGACCTATAAGGTGGGTTTTTCTCCAACGGGGCAAGAGGTTGAATATTGAGAAACTCTTGGTGTATCTATGATGAAATAGGTATTTGTGTACCTAAAAATGATTTTTCCAGAAAATCATGAGCAAACTATGAGGTACCTGTAGTTCAAATTTGACCAGTTTCCAGCGGAATCGGCAGAAACTTGTGTTTTTCAAAAGAGGTGGATGAAAACCTTTTCATATGAAACAAATTGGTTATTTGTGCATCTAACATGGTCTAATATTTTTAAAAATTATAGATCTCAAATTTTGCAACATATTTGTGGTAGGTCCTTCACAAAAAAGCCATTTTTTACACTCGGGAAATAGAAAATGGTTTTTTGCTTCAATGAAAAGGAAAAGTTCCTCCCTCAACATTGGTTGTGCTTCCAATATGCATATTTGTGTGGAATATAGGAACATTTAAACAAACTATGCCATGGATATGACAATAACACTCGTCATTTGGCCCGAAACCTGGAATGTTCGGAGGAGATAGCTTATTTTTGTGAACACATTTTCAACACAACTGTCGTATTCCAAGTTTATTATTTTTGGTGTATACTAGGACCTATATAATGACACCACGCGTAGGTCTTGCATCATTTTGAGTTCTTTTGAAGTTTTTGGAATTTTCTAAGCCGGTTTAAGGAAAAAGTCAAGACGGCGGGCATGACTGTTCGTAGCTAGGGGTTGAATATTGAGAAACTCTTGGTGTATCTATGATGAAATAGGTATTTTTGTACCTAAAATTGATTTTTTTTCAAAAAATCATGAGCAAACTATGAGGTACTTGTAGTTCAAATTTGACCAGTTTCAAGCGGAATCGGCAGAAACTTGTGTTTTTCAAAAGAGATGGATGGAAACCTTTTCATATGAAACAAATTGGTTATTTGTGCATCTAGCATGGTCTAGTATTTTAAAAAATTATAGCTCTCAATTTCTGCAACATATTTGTGGTAGGTGCTTCACAAAAAAACTATTTTTTACACTCGGAAAATAGAAAATGGTTTTTTGCTTCAATGAAAAGGAAAACTTCCTCCGTCAACATTGTCTGTGCTTCAAATATGCATGTTTGTGTGGAATATGGGGACATTTAAACAAACTATGCCATGGATATGACCATAACACTCGTCATTTGGCCCGAAACCCTGAAATGTTCGGAGGAGATAGCTTATTTTTGTGAACACATTTTCAACACAAATGTTGTATTCCAAGTTTATTATTTTTGGTGTATAGTAGGACCTATATAATGACACCACGCGAAGGTCTTGCATCATTTTGGGTTCTTTTGAATTTTTTGGAATTTTCTAAGCCGGTTTAAGGAAAAAGTCAAGACGGCGGGCATGACTGTTCGTAGCTAGGGGTTGAATATTGAGAAACTCTTGGTGTATCTATGATGAAATAGGTATTTGTGTACCTAAAAATTATTTTTTCCAAAAATCATGAGTAAACTATGAGGTACCTGTAATTCAAATTTGACCGGTTTCCACCTGAATCGGCAGAAACTTGTGTTTTTCAAAATAGGTGGATGAAAACCTTTTCATATGAAACAAATTGGTTATTTGTGCATCTAGAATGGTCTAGTATTTTCCAAAATTATAGCTCTCAAGTTTTGCAACATATTTGTGGTAGGTCCTTCACAAAAAAACTCATTTTTTACACTTGGAAAATAGAAAATGGTTTTTTGCTTCAATGAAAAGGAAACCTTCCTCCGTCAACATTGTCCGTGCTTCCAAGATACATGTTTGTGTGGAATATGGGAACATTTAAACAAACTATGCCATGGATATGACCATAACACTCGTCATTTGGCCCGAAACACTGGTATGTTCGGAGGAGATAGCTTATTTTTGTGAACACATTTTCAACACAACTGTCATATTCCAAGTTTATTATTTTTGGTGTATACTAGGACCTATATAATGACACCACGCAAAGGTCTTGCATCATTTTGGGTTCTTTTGAATTTTTTGGAATTTTCTAAGCCGGTTTAGGGAAAAAGTCAAGACGACTGTTCGTAGCTTTTTATATGAGAAACTCTTGGTACCTAATATTGGTAATAGGTACTTTTGTACCTAAAAATAATTTTTTTCAAAAATCATGAGCAAACTATGAGGTACCTGAAGTTCAAATTTGACCAGTTTACAGCGGAATCGGCAGAAACTTGTATTTTTTAAAAGAGGTGGATGGAAACCTTTTCATGTGAAACAAATTGGTTATTTGTGCATCTAACATGGTCTAGTATTTTCAAAAATTATAGCTCTCAAGTTTTGCAACATATTTATGGTAGGTCCTTCACAAAAAACCCATTTTTACACTCGGAAAATAGAAAATGGTTTTTTTCTTCAATAAAAAAAAGTCATATATATGATGGAAAATATTATATGGATTTCATATTTGAAGTTCTCTCATTTTTCTAATCGATATAGACATATTATTTGTCAAATTTCGATTTACGGATTTATAGATATGAATTATTCAATATTAAATAGAAAAGGCAAAAATGTTAATTATTATTTAAATTCAAGATTATTTGAATCAAATTTATTATTAGTTATTATATTTTATTTAAATAATTATTTGAATTCGTAAAATAAAAGAGTGTGACATGATGGTCCAAGGGTTAAGGTTAACATGATTGATTGGATAATATTGTCAACAACACATCCGTTATTTCTAGGTAGATCACGGGGAAGGAACTACGAAGTTAAGCGTGCTCGGGCTGGAGCAATCTCATGATGGGTGACCTATTGGGAAGTGTTAGTAAAAACGAGTGATTTAGATTAAAATTATAAATTATTAAAGATATAGATAAATGTGACTATAGTGTAATAAAGTGGTTAAACAAGTGAAATAAAAAAATATGCAGAAAAAAATCAAAAAAAAATTGATTTTTTTTTTGAGAAAGAAATTAAAATAATTGCGTGCCTATACGCCGACGGGGCTCCCCGTCGGCCTAAACGGGATACGCCGACAGCGCTCAATATGCCGACGGGGAAGACGCTTCCCCGACTGACGTAGAGACCGACGGTGATACGCCGACGGGCCCCGTCGGGCTATCCCTACGCCGACGGGGGGCACCGTTGGCCTATTCCCTGCGTCCCGTAGTGCACCCAAGATCAGCTCATAAAGACTGAGCATAATCACATAAGCTAAGGCGTGCAACAGTGACAGACAGACACAAGGGTAAACAACAGTGAGGAGTGACGCAAGAGCCAATGTGATTGACACTCACAATTCACAAACCCACACCACACTATATATACATCAGGTGTTTCTTCTTTAACCATAACCACGTACAATTCCACACTTTCACTTACACCACAGGAATTGTCCTATGACAATGGACAAAAGCTGCCACAGTTTCACTTAAACCAAATGAATTCCACAGTTTCACTTGCACCACAGTGGCCTTGGCTGCCCCTGGCACCGTGGAGCTTGGACTTGCCGAGGCCAGTGTTTTTTGAGAATTTGCTTGCAGGGTGAGAAAATAGGAGTAATGATCCATCACCGCTTAGTAGCAGCATCTTTTGAGATAGAATGGTGGCAACATACTTGAAGGCTCGGTAACACAAATTCCAGGTTAGGTCAGGACGAACATCTTTGACGTATATGATTAGCTAACAATACAACTAGCTCTTGAAAGTTGACTAAAAGAAAACAGCAAGCCTGCCAGTAACACCATCTCACTGAGAAGCCGGTGTACTTGGCAGATGCACATGCTGCATATATTAGTGCTTGTTCCAGAGTTAGTATCCGTTGATTCTAAGAGCCCTGTTTTACCATAGCCTAAGGTTCCGCTACAGCCATCGGATCCGCTTCTTCCTTTTCCCCATCTTTTTCTGCGGCTATTTTCTCCCTGTGAAGCTTCTCTGCTTCTTTCATTGCTGCACTATGCTCCACCTGAAGGCGCTTCATCTCCTCTTCTAAGAGCAACGACGATGGAGATGGCGGTGGAGTCAATGGAGATGGCTTCCGGGGGCACTTCCCCGTCCCGGCAGGGTGCCAGAACAGAGATCTGTCCCCCGAAACTTGGGTTGACGATGACGGCGGCTGCAGAAGGTTTCGTGGAATTTCGTCGATTAGGTTAGAGTTTTCGGGGGGAAGGGCTTAAATAGGCGAAAGGGCGGCGTCGGTGGGCCACCAGGGTGGCCTCACCACCCCCAGGCGCGGACAAGGGGGGACCGCGCCTGGCTATGGTGAGGGCCCCCTGGTGCCCGTCTCCGACTCCTCTTTAGACTACTGGATGCTTCCGGAGAAAATTAGGAACTTCGGGATTCATGGAGTCCAATTCCGAGAATATTTCCAGAACAACTTTTCTGAAATAAAAAACAGCAGAAAACAGGAAACTCGCACTTGGCATCTTGTTAATAGGTTAGTCCCGAAAAACGTGTAAAAATGCTATAAAGAAGGGAGAAAACATGTAGCAATTGACATAATATCATCATGGAACATCAGAAATTATAGATACGTTGGAGACATATCAAGCATCCCCAAGCCTAGTTCCTATTCGTCCGCGAGTAGGTAAACGATAAAACAAAATAATTTCTTGGGTGACATGCTACCACACAATCTTGATCATAATATGTAAAGCAGAGCATCTAAGCTGAGATCATAGAACTTTAACACAAACATGATAAATAGAACTTTAATAATAAATCATAGCACTCACTTTGTATCATTAGAAGTAACTCAAATAAAATATCATGAATAACAATGCAAAGAAAGATATACGTTTGTTTCAAGTATAGAGAAAGCATGTCGAAGTGGTATTTCGCTAGTCCTTAAGAGTTGGGAAAACATAAATGCCAGGACACCTTCAAAGTTCATGAGGAAGACTAGAACAAATAGTTTGAGAACAAGCAATAGCACATCATAAATAAATTAATAATGTTTCTGGGACAAATGCACGTAAAACTCAGAAGGGCAAAAATGCTCTCTCAACTGTGCATAAAGTTAGAAGATGGAGACTCAACATAAAAGTAAAAGAAAGACCCTTCGCATAGGGAAGCAGGGATCACTAATGTGCTAGAGCTTTTATTTTATTAAACAGACAAATTAAAAGTTTGACACTCCTCCCATCCATCTTACACAAACCATGCCTAACCGAATCCTCGGGTGCCTGCCAACAATCACATACCATGGAGGAGTGTCTAAATTTTGGGAGATGTATGCTAATGTCAACGAATGGTAAACAGAAAATACAGTATGTCACAAGCAAACTAGATTTCACAAGAGAGGCTCCCGTATGAAGGATGCAACCGGTGTAGAAGGTCATCCCTCTTTCTCTTTTGTTTACACAAGTATACTTTGACTGATAAATCAAGGGCAAATATATTGAAGAGATTTTGTGTGCATTAATTTGGGGCTGGGCACCCCGCTACCAGCTCTTCTATGAATTGGATAAGCGGATGAAGCCACTAGTCCAGGGTGTGAAATCCAATCAACAAGTGAGATAAAGATTCTTCATTTACGTCCTCATGAGCAAAAATAGGAATACAAAGCAGGAGTAATTTTGAAGATTTTAAAGGTAACACATTAGCAATTTACTTGGAGTGGCAGTTAAATACCACATGTAGGTAGGTATGGTGGACACATTGGGAAAACTTGGTTTTAGCGAGTTGGATGCACGAGTAGAATTCCATACTCAGTACAGGTGGAGGCTAGCAAAAGACTGAGAGCGACAAATCAAGAGAGCATAAGAGCCATAATCATGCATAGCGACATAAACATCATTAATCAAAGCATAAGTGGTACCACAAGTTCAAAAACTAAATGATCATAGAGGCTATTAGTGACTGGTTCATAGTCATATACATGGTGTGAGCATGCGCCAAGTCAACCAAATAAAACATTCAAAAGAGAATACCACAAATTTATGCTTCAATATGACAAGAACAACTCATGATTCTTTCAATGGCACATTAAACACTCTCAGCTATTTGAGGCTAATCATGCTACTCAAAAACCGCAAGGATTTAAAACTAAAATAACATCTAGCATGATATGAAAAAATTCTAGCCACAATCTTTACAAGCTTCTACTTGCACCATTAAAAATTCTACTTGAAGCAGCAGTTTCTTTTCCCAACAAGCACCATACAAGATATGTTTTAACAAAAATACTCTACATGATACAGCTACCAAACATTAGATTACTCATATAACATTACGAAAACTAACAGCTCTTAGATAAGAGATGCATGCAAAGCAGGAGTTAAATAAATGCAGCAGCCAGACAAAGATTAAGAATACAAAGTATTCCCATGAAAAAGCGGAGTGTGTCACTCTCCAATAAAATAATGCTGGGATCCAACCAAGCTTATTGCAAAAATAAAAACAAATTTAAAGCAAAAATAAAAGACGATCCAAGTAAAGCACATAAGATGTGACCGAATAAAAATATAGTTTCACTAGAAGTGACCTGATAATTTGCCGATGAAGAAGGGGATGCCGTGGGCATCCCTAAGCTTAGACGCTTGAGTCTTCTTGGAATTTGCTGGGATGTACCACCGGGGCATCCCAAATCTTAGGTTCTTCACTCTTCTTGATCATGTCATATCATCCTTTTCTCTTGACCCTTGAAAACTTCCTTCACACCAAACTTCTCACAATCTTCATTAGCACTCTTAGTGCAGTCGAAATAATAAATTCACATGGTTCATTTTGAACACAAGACTAACACTCATAAACACATTATCTACTGTCACAATATCTTTTAAAACTCCTTTTCTCAAAAGAACACCAAAATAAAGAGATTAAGATGCAAATGCAATTATTGGCAGAAATCTGTCAAAACAGGACAGCAGGTAAACATGATTTTTTTCGAAAATCTTCTGTTGCTCAAATAAACATGTGTTCAATTAATAAAAGTTGTGTATATAGCCCAGGATTATGCACAAAAAAATTCAGGACATTTTGAATTTTCTGTGATTTTATACAAATTTAACAGTGGACAGCAGAAATCTGTTTCTTGCGCAGAAATCCGAAATATAGTCTCAACTTTCCACTAGAGGCTTTACTTGGCTCAACAAAGACACAAACGAAAAGATACATCGGGGTTGCTAAGTAAATATACAACACCCAGGTGCAAAGAAAACAAAAATAAACGATGAAAAACAGGTCGAAAACGGAGAAATAAAACGGGTTGTCTCCCGGTAGCGCTTTTCTTTAACGCTTTTCAGCTAGGCATAGAAGGCAACTCAAGTATTTTCAAGTGAGGAAGCATCAACATCTATAACTTCCTCTAAATCATTATTTGCAGCAATAAGCACTCTAGGTGTTTCTGAAGATTCAACATGAAGGCCACTCTTAGTTTCATTAATCGTTTTAGCAATTTTCAGCACATATTGAGATTCTGGTTTAGTTATCTTGGGAACATACATGAATCTTTGCTCTTTTCCCACAAATTTTTCTCCTTTTTGAATTTAAGAGATGAAAAAGTTGAGCTTAAAGTTCCCATAGCCTCCTCTAGTTTACCAATCCTAGAATTTTGATCATCATGAGTGTTGCCAGCTTCTAGAGCAGTGATTCTTTTATCAATAGTTATTATTGGTTCATTAACTTTGCTAGCATTATCAAGGAAAATTGGTAAGTTCATTTCCAAAGAGTTTAGATTTATTAATAACATCCTCCAAAGTGGTCTCAATTTTAACAGTTATAGTGGGGGCGCTCCTACCAAACTTTCAATCAAATTGCAGGCTTCCAAGGCAGGAGTTCCTAGAAAATTTCCACCCGTAAGAGTATCTAACACATACCTATACCAGCTAGTAATACCAACATAAAAATTCCTCAGGAGTATCAAGGTAGAATATTTTCTTGTACACCTATTATGAACATCGTTTATTCTATACCAAGCATCTTTTAAACTATCTCCCCCCTGTTGCCTAAAAGAACGAACCTCAAATTCAGGAATACTCATTCTAGCAAAATAGAAGCAAGCAAATAAATAACAACTATAAAGTAATTTTTTTGTGTGTGTGTTTTTTTTATATATAAAGAAGCAAAAAAGACAAAAAAATAAAAACAAGACAATAAACAAAATATAGACTCCCTTTGCCAGAAGACTTCTTCCTTCCCGGCAATGGCGCTAGAAATTCTTTGTTACACCAGAAATTCTTGTTGCTATGGATGGTGTGTTGGGAACCCCAAGAGGAGGGTGTGATGAGTGCAAAGGTAAGAATTTCCCTCAGTTAAGAACTAAGGTTATCAATCCAGTAGGAGAAAGAGGATGTTTGGAAGGTTGATGCCACTGACGGTGGTGATGGCCCCTCGCCGGTGTCAGCAACAACGCGGAACCTGCACACAACACAACCAAAATATTTTGTCCCAACGGTACAATGAGGTTGTCAATCTCACCGGTCTTGCTGAAAACAAAGATTATACGCATAGTGTGGAAAATGGTGTACGCTTGCAGTAAGTAAAAAAAAGCAGGGAATTGTAGTGGTTTGTTTTAACAGTGTAGGAAAATGGACCGGGGTTCATAGATTCACTAGTGGTGTCTCTCCATAAAAGATAGCATGTTGGGTGAACAAATTACAGCTGGGCAATTGACAAATAGAGGTTGCACCGTAGTTCACATTCATGACATGATGACTACTATGATATTTAGTGCAGGCATTACAACAATATACATATACCGTAATCCAAGTGCATCTATGACTAATAATCCACCCTCAGGTTATCATCCGAACCCTCTTAGGTATTAAGTTGCAAGCAACAAATAATCGCATTAAGAAATGTGTGTAATCTAAGCAATGATTGTACACACGGGCACTCACAACACTGTTTTCTCCCTTGTGGCAACAACACATCCTCCCCCGTCACATTTCTGTCACTCGAGCACAGGCGAAAAGGAGCCATGAACCCAACTATCGAGCATAAATACTCCCTCTTGGAGTCACTAGCAACTACTTGGCCAAAGCAACCACTAACAACGGAAAGCATGCAAGACCACAAATAACATATGCAATAAAGACTATAATCAACTTGCATAAGTTCAATATTCATCGGATCCCAGCAAACACAACACATATAATTACATAAGAACAATCTTGATCATGTTAGGAAGCTCATGAGATCTAAACATTGAGGCATAGGAGGAGAAAACAACCATCTAGCTACTGATGTGGACCCGTAGTCCAAGGATGAACTACTCACGCATCACTCCGGAGGCAGGCATGGTGATGAAGAGGCCTCCGGTGATGATCTCCTCTCCGGCAGGGTGCCGGGAGGCAGCTTCAGAACCCCCTGATCTAGGGTTGACGACGACGGCGGTTGCGGAACTTTTCGGGGATTTTTTATCAGGTGCCTAGGATTTTCCTTCGGAGGGGAATAAATAGGCGAAAGGGCAGTGTTGGTGGGCCACCAGGGTGGCCTCACCACCCCCAGGCGCGGCCAAGGGGGCCGCGCCTGGCTATGGTGAGGGCCCCCTGGTGCCCGTCTTCGACTCCTCTTCGGACTTCTGGATGCTTCCGGGGAAAATAGGAACTTCAGGATTCCTGGGGTCCAATTCCGAGAATATTTCCAGAACAACTTTTCTGAAATAAAAAACAGCAGAAAACAGGGAACTGGCACTTGGCATCTTGTTAATAGGTTAGTCCCGAAAAACGTGTAAAAATTCTATAAAGAAGGGAGAAAACATATAGCAATTGGCACAATATCATCATAGAACATCAGAAATTATAGATATCTTGGAGACGTATCAGAGGGCGCGCCGCCCTATGGTGTGGGCCCCCTGAGGCCCCCCCTCCGGGTCTCTTTGGAACTCCGTGGAACCTTCGGGAATTCTAAGACTTCCGGGCTTCAAATTTTCCAGTTCCGAGAATATTTCCAGAACAACTTTTCTGAAACTAAAAACAGGGAACTGGATCTGTGGCATCTTGTCAATAGTTTAGTCCGAAAAATCGATAAAAATGACATAAAGTGTATAGCAAACATGTGGGAAACAATAAGAAAACAACATGGAACATCAGAAATTAAGGATACATTTATGATGTATCAGCAGTGCACTTCTGAATTGAGGGGAAACCTACCATCCCCACGGCGTCTTTATTCATGTTGAATCAGAGGTTGTGCTCCATCACATGTTGCACCAATGTGTTGAACAACCTTCGACTCATCCGAAATCTCCGCCGAAAATCCTTTGCATCGAATCTTGGCTCTTCGTCAAAATAGTCGGCGAAGAGCATGTAGTGGCCCTCTATTCTCATCCTCGATTTCTTCTTTATCTTCCCAAACTTGGATCCTACTCGCTTTGGTTCGCTATTGTCTTCATCCTCGGCGAGAAGTTGTGTCAGACAAACAAGTTCTCATTTTCCTCGTCGTTGATATCGGCTTCTTCCTCTAAGAGAAAGTTCACCATCATCTCATTGTCGATGTACATCTATAGAAATGAAAATGACTTCAAAAGATTGACAAAAAAAACGGCGAACACCTTGGGGGCGAGGTGGTTACCTCTGGTCGCCGGAGGCGGCGGCCGTTGGGGCGGAGGCGACGGCGGGAGCAGGGCGCCGGAAGCGGCGCTAGAAGAGGGGGTTGCAGGTGGCGCCGGTGGACGCAAGAACGACGGAGCGAATGGCGTCGCGAGGCGGCGTGGACGGAGCACAAGTCGACAGAGGGGCGACCACTTTGTCAACGTTTTGTGTCGCTGGCAGGACAGGCCCGCGGCGCGGAACGACTTGTTCGGAGCCCTGGGAGGCGGGGTTGGGCTGGTTTTACCGCCGCCTATATTAGGACTCACCCGCACGCGTCCGCTTATGGGCCGGCCCATTTTGTTAACAGTAAAGGAACGAAAAGAAGATGGTAAATGGAAAGTTAGGGAATCGAATCTGGGATCTCACGGATGGAGACGTATGGCACAACCACTTGGCTACGTTTCTTTTTGTGTTGATCCTTCTTTCTTCATCTTTTTATCGTCTCCCTTTTTTTTCTGTTTTTCATTTTTCCCATTTTCTTTCCTTTTTCTGTTTTTTTCTTTTCTGTTTTATTCTTTTTTTTTGTTTATTTTTTCTGTTTTATTTGAAAATATTCACTTTTTATATTTTAAAATATGAACCATTTTTCTTATGTTTATACTGAACTATTTTTCAAATGTGGAACCATTTTAAAAATTGAACCAGTTTTTAGTTTGAAACCATTTTCAGTTGGGAACTTATTAAAAAATCACATTTATTTTTATATTTGGAACCATTTTGGTTCACTAATTTTTTGGTTAATCGACATTTTTGGTACACCGAAAATTTTGGTTCACTATTATTTTCGGTTCACCAAATTTTTTGATTCACTATTAGTTCTAATTCATCAATTTTTTTGGTTCACTGTTATTTTGGTTCGCCATTATTTTTTGGTGCATCTATATTTTTTGTTCACCATTACTTTTGGTTCACCAATTTTTTTTTCATCGACATTTTTGGGGCACCGATGGTTTTACTATTTTTTTTTCATTCATCGAATTTTTTTGTTCAGATTTTTTTTGTGCAAACTGAAAAATGTTCAAATTAAAAAATTGTTCAGATAAAAGATGTTTAAATTTTAAAAATTGTTAAATGAAAAAACGTTAAGATTAAAAATTGTTCAAATTTGAGAATTGTTCATATGTAAACAAAAATTCGTGTTTGAATAGTTTATATTCTGAAAATCGTTCAAACTTAAAAATTGTTAAAAAATTGTTTAAATTTTCAAAAATATTTTCGAAACATAAAATATTCAGATTTTCAAAAATATTGCGCCGATAGTGATGGCTACATTAGCCTGGACTTTTTTTTAAAATTTATTTGAGAGGACATAAGCACATGTAGATGCAGTTGAAAGAGAAAGAAAGCTAGCCTAGCCTACACCATACCATTATTTGTTTTCTTGCATCACGCTCACTTTGTTGTAGCATTGACAAACATGCAGCAAACTAGGATACATAGCTCCCTCTTGTGTACGTACTAGGGATCGATGATTAGCTAGTTAGATTGGATTACGGGAGCCGGCTTGCCAACAAGTAGGAATATATATACTCCATCCGTCCCAAATTAATTGTCTCAAAGTTAGATAAAAGTGGGATATCTAGACATGATTTAGTGTTAGATATATCTATTTTTGTCCAACTTGGAGACAATTAATTTGAGACGCAGTGAGTACAATTGAGGACGTACCTGGGTGACCAGCTAGCTTGGAGATTCGGCACACATGCAGTCTACCTAGCTACATAAAGCGATAGGTCGGGGATCTCGGTTTTACCGAACGGAAATAAGGAAGCGTCCGGACGGAAAAACCCAAATGTGACGCGCAAACATTCGGAGGTTGGAGGCGGCCTTTGGAGGGCGCGACGGGAGAAGCTGTCCGTTTATTTTTACAACTAAAGGTAGTACGTATTTTTTTTATAGCTCACGCATTTCACTCTTGCTGGCTGTTCACACGTACCACGCTCTTCCACGTCCGATACGTTCACATTTGGTTGGCAACTTTTCTTGTTGAGGAAATAGGCTGTGTTTTTTTTTCCGTTCGAAATGAGGAAATAGCCCGTGTACATTTGTTACGCACATTTGGTTGTTATTTAGGAGTAGTATTTCTGTTGCCTTTGTTCGAGCCACACTTTGGCAAGTGATCGAACAAAAAGAAACTTCACAAATTTAGGAGTAGTATACGCTTGTATCTTTTCCAACCCATTGCCGATACGTGTCAAGTATGCGGCGTTGAAGTTTCAACAAGTCCATTTGGGTCTTGCTGATCTGATTGGTTGTACTCTTTGCTGTGGCCGCTCGTGGGTGTGAAAAGTAGCAACCGGATCTCACGGTGGCCACACGAATCAGACGTACTACTTTTAGTAGCGACACATCATGATAAGGCCTGTCGTTGCTGCAAAAAAAAAAAAAATGATAAGGCCTGTCGTAATGTATGTATCGTTTCTTAGCACGTTACCATAAATGATAAGGTTGTTTCTAAATTCAATAATTTGGTGCTCATGCATGGAGGAGCTATTAACCATTTTTACCTATAATAGCGTGCCAATGTAGTAGTAAGATACAACCTCACTCTCTCTCATCAAAACGTTTATAAACCCGCGCTAAGAAACCCTCATTGGGACCGACCTAACACTAACCGGAGAGAACCGATACTACAATTCCACTCTGGTCTAGCGACTAGGTCCGGAGGCCCCATCACTCTCTGTGTGTGTTCTCTCTATTCTGCCGTTTCTTTTGAGCAGAAAACCAACATTGATTTGATTCCACAACTTGTCTGTTCCCCTGCGCACTCCTCTTCAGCCCCTCTCTGTTCGCAGTTGGAGCTTCTTCTTGGTCTTCCAGAGCTCTGAGTATCAAAACGTACAGAGACAGTATGGTATTGGGGTTTTTCGGTGTACCTCTCAGGTCACCGATCCACTCGTATATATAGCCTCAAAGGGCGAGGTCTAACGACCATACATGATTACAACAGCTTACAACCACCCGTAATCTATCTCTACAATACAACTTGTAGCATACGTAAGAGTTAAACATATCTGTCTATCCGAAACCTTCTAGAACATATACAACTCGTTTAACACCCCCCCTCAAACACAGCTCACCAGATTCAGATGTCGTTTGAAACTTTCGAGTTGTTTGACCAGAAGGGGTTTAGTGAAGCCATCCGCCACTTGATCTCCAGAGGGAATGAACCTCACATCCAGCAGCTTACTAGCAACACGCTCTCTAACAAAGTGGAAGTCTATCTCAATGTGTTTAGTCCTCGCATGAAACACTGGATTAGCAGATAAGTAAGTTGCTCCAAGGTTGTCACACCACAAACATGCCATCTTGGGCTGCGGTACACCAATCTCACCTAGAATGGATTGAACCCAAATAATTTCTGCTGTTGCATTTGCCAGTGACTTATACTCAGCTTCTGTGCTAGATCGAGAAACTGTGGCCTGTTTCCTAGCACTCCATGATATTAAGTTGGGACCAAAGAACACAGCAAACCCTCATGTAGATCGACGATCATCTGGACAACCTGCCCAATCCGCATCTTAAAATGCGCTAACAAGTAAAGAGGGTGATCTCTGAATACTCATACCAAGATGTATACTATGCTTCAAATATCTGATGATCCTTTTAACTGCCATCCAATGCACACTAGTTGGTGCATGTAAGTATTGACACACCTTATTCACCGAATAGGAAATATCTGGCCATGTCATCGTAAGGTACTGTAGGGCACCAACTACACTTCTGTACCTTGTAATATCTTCATCTCGCAAGGGCACACCATCATTAGCCGAAAGTTTTTCTGATGATGACATTGGTGAAGTGACCGGTTTACAATTACTCATGCCAACTCTCTTGAGCAAATCCAATGTATACCCCCCTTGCGAAAGAGTTATACCTTCAGGAGTTTCCTTTACCTCAATACTCAAAAAATAATGCAAACTTCCCAAATCTTCCAGGGCAAAATCATCTCGAAGCTGATGATCCACTGCCAAAGAAGTAGAGCTCACCACAATGATATCATCAACATAAGCAAGGAGAAACATAGTGACACTTGGTTGAGATAAGAAAAACAAGGAGGTGTCAGCTTTGGAAGGAGTGAACCCAAGGTGTTGAAGTTTAGTGCTCAATCTAGAGTACCATGCTCGTGGTGCTTGTTTCAAGCCATATAATGCTTTATGAAGTTTGCATATCAATTCCTGTCCTTGCTCAAACCCAGGTGGTTGTCTCATATATACCTCTTCCTCTAGAACGCCATGTAAAAACGCATTCTGAACATCAAGCTGTCGAAGCGTCCATCCTCGTGACACTGCAATGGACAGAACAAGTCTGATAGTGGCAACTTTCACAACAGGACTAAATGTGTCCTCGTAATCAATTCCATAACGCTGCTTAAACCCCTTTGCTACCAAGCGAGCTTTATGCCTATCAATGGTGCCATCAGACTTACGCTTAACCTTGTAAACCCATTTGCAGTCAATAATATTGCTGCCTTCTTTTGCTGGTACAAGACTCCATGTGTCATTCCTCATGAGAGCCAGATATTCCTCTTCCATAGCATGCTTCCACTCGGAATGGCCAAAGGCTTCTGCTAAATTCTCTGGTTCACCAGTACCACAAAAATTTGCATACCGAATCATCCCATCAAACAGTTTAATAGGCTTAACAATTTTATTCTGTAACCTGGTAACAGCACGAAGAGGCACAGAAGATCCGGGCTGCAGAGACGAGGCAGATTCGCCTGGCGCAGTAGCAGAGCCAGGTGGCGTGCGGGCGGATTCCGTGCGCACAGATGCGCTGTGTGGCCCAGCTGCGGTCGAAGGAGTGGCCGCAAACAATCCGCCTGAAGTGGTCGGCGCAGAGCCGCGCGTGGGCGGGACAGACGCGCTCGCGTGTGCGGCACTGGACGAGGGCCCGCCTGGCGCGTCGCTCGGTGCGCCATCCTGGACCAATGGCGAGGCAGGGTCCGTATACGGCCCCGAGGTGGATGCTGTCGAGGATCCAGCGGGCGATCCCGAGGCGAATCCTGCAGGGGCGGACGATCCCGAGGCTGATCCTGCAGGTGAATCAGCCTCAGATTCCGTGCGCAAGTCCTCTGCTCCATGTACCCCAACCTGTGTACCAGAAATTTCTCCAGAAGTAGAATTAGCAGGATTAGCAACCAAAAAATCATCTATTAATTCACCCCCTTGATTAAAACATGAAGGAAGGAGGTCCGAAGGCAAGAGCATGATTTCAGCACGGAGACGTGCTCCTGCATTGGCATGGAGTTCCGAAAAAGGGAAAATGTGTTCGTCAAACACCACATCTCGAGAAATATAGACTCGACCACTAGAAATATCGAGGCACTTGTATCCCTTATGTAAATTGCTATAGCCAAGAAAAGCACATCGTTTAGAACGGAACTCAATTTTCCTAGCATTATAAGGACGCAAATTGGGCCAACATGCACACCCGAAAATACGTAGAAAGGAGTACTCTGGTTTTCGTTTGAACAAACGTTCCAGTGGTCCGGTGTTATTTATGACCTTGCCAGGAACACGATTTATAAGAAAGGTAGCTGTCAAGAAGGCCTCATCCCAAAATTTTAGTGGCATGTGTGCATGGGCTAGAAGAGATAAACCTACTTCGACAATGTGACGATGTTTTCTCTCGGCAGACCCATTTTGTTGGTGTGCATGAGGGCAAGAAACGTGATGCTCGATGCCTACACGTTGGAAGAAGGAATTAAGCTTCTGATATTCTCCTCCCCAATCAGATTGGAGGGCAAGAATTTTACGATAAAAAACTCGTTCAACGTGATGCTGAAAATCATGGAAGCGAGCAAACACATCAGATTTATTTTTGAGAAGGTAAATCCATGTAAACTTGCTATAGTCATCAACGAAGCTTACATAATATTTATTGTTGCTAACCGAGGCACAAGCAGGCCCCCACACATCTGAAAAAATGAGCTCTAAAGGAGCACTAGAGACACTAGTTGACTTGGGATAGGGGAGTTGATGACTCTTCCCCTTTTGACATGCATCACAAACTGAACTTAATGAATCATCCTTTGAAGAAGGAAGTTTATTTTTGCTAAGAATTTGCTGAACCACACTAGACGAGGGATGTCCTAAACGCCTATGCCACCAAGAGAATGATGGTTTATTGACTCCAAGGGCTTGTTTCAACGGACTTGTCGACAGGGGGTAGAGTCCACCACGACATCTACCTTGAAGAAGAATTCTCCTCGTGCCCTGTGCCTTGACAAAGAAGTTATTTGGATGAATCTCAAGAAATGCATCATTATCAGATGTGAACTTATGAACAGAAACGAGACTCTTTTTTGTTTCAGGAACATGCAAGATGTTGTTTAATTGGAGTTGTTTATCACAAGGGGTATGAATAATAGAATGACCTATATGATTGATATCCATACCTTTTCCACTCGCTGTGTGGATTTGATCATGTCCGTGGTACCTGTCACGGACGGTGAGCTTATCTAGTTCACCCGTGACATGGTCAGTAGCTCCTGTGTCGAAATACCAATTGGTATCGACCCCGTAGGAGTGTGTGGCGGAGGCGACGACCTTCTCCTCGCCGTTGTAGTCCTTCTGGAAACGTTTCCAACACTTGAGCGCGATGTGGCCGTATTTCCCGCAGACTTGGCACTGCGGGCGAGGATTTCCGTTTGCATCAAATGGATCTTGAGGGCTTGGGCGCGAGCCGTTGTTGTTGTATTTGCTCGCACCATTATTGCCGCCGCCACCACGTCCGGTGTCGCCACGACCTCCTCCGCGCCCTCCACGTCCTCCTCGGGCGCCACCGCGCCATCCGCCGCGAGATGCGACGTTCACAGAGGAGATGGAGCTAGGACCGCCTCCTCCTCCTGGAGTCCCGCCACCGTAGCTGAAAGAGCCTGAACCTGCTCCAGGGTGCCCGCCGTTCTGAAAGTCCAGCCGGGTCTCAAAATTCAGCAGATGAGCGTAAAGCTCCAACAGGGAGATGGTATCCCTGCTAGTCGTCATGGAGGTGACCAGGGGGTTCCATTCTGAGTCAAGTCCAGCCAGAATATACGCCGCAAGATCATCTTCCTCCATCCTCTTCCCGGCAGCTGCCATGGCATCGCCGAGGCTCCTCATGCGTGCGAAGTATTCAGGGATCCGCATGTCCCTCTTCTGGGTGCTGGCGAGCTGCATCCGGATCTGCATCACCTGCGCCCTCGACTGCGACGAGTACATCTCCGTCAGCGCCGCCCATACGTCGGCCGTGTGCTCCAGAGTGGACACTTGAATCAGTACCCCCCTCGACAGGGAGGACAACGACCCATGCCTGATACGCTGGGTTGGAGACGACCTGCACCTCCTTCTCGCCCTTCTCGTTCGTGATCTCAACATCACGGGTTTCAGATGGCATCTTGACAGTACCATCCAGGAAGCCAACCAGCTGTCGCTCCCGCAGCGGTGGCATCACCTGCGCCTTCCAGAGCATGAAATTGTCCGCCATGAGCTTCTCCGTCACCGCAGCAGATTGAGGTGCAGAGGTCGGGGCCGAGCTCGAGGAAGATCCGCTCGACATGATGGTTAGAGGAAGGGGCTCTGATACCATATCAAAACGTACAGAGACAGTATGGTATTGGGGTTTTCCGGTGTACCTCTCAGGTCACCGATCCACTCGTATATATAGCCTCAAAAGGCGAGGTCTAACGACCATACATGATTACAACAACTTACAACCACCCGTAATCTATCTCTACAATACAACTTGTAGCATATGTAAGGGTTAAACATTTCTGTCTATCTGAAACCTTCTAGAACATATACAACTCGTTTAACACTGAGGAATGGCGACAGAGGGAAGGGACAGGGCCTCGCCGTCGGCCAACGGGCAGGGCGACCAGAGCGCCAAGAAGCAGAGGCTGGAGCTGCTGCCCAACGGCTCGGCGGTGAAGCAGGAGGTCCTCCCGCAAGATGCGACGGAGAACGCGCCCACGTAAGATTCTACCTTCTGTTCTTAGCTTACTGTGCAGTGTAAGGGAGGCCACCTGGCTTGCGGCGGCTGCGTCGCCGAGCTGCCGGGGAGCCAGTGCCAGCGATGCGAGGGCGGCGCCGGGTTCGACCCTGAGCCGACCATGGACGCCGTCGTCTCGGTGGCGAGGGTCCAGTGTTCGCACGACGGCTGCGACCGCTTCGTCGCCTACTACGAGGTCGCCGACCACAGGAGCGCGTGCCCGCACGCGCCGTGCTCGTGCATGGAGCCCGGCTGCGGCTTCGCGGCGGCACCGGCGGCGCTCGTGGCGCACCTCCTCGCCACCCACTCCATGCCCGTGCACAGGATCCCCGACGGCAAGGCCAACCGGATCCAGGCGCCCGCGCCGGGCCCGGCGCGCCGCCTGCTCGTCGGCGCCGGGGACGACGGCGGCGTGTTCCTGCTGACCGTCTGCACGCTCCGCGTCACCACCATCGTGTCGGCGGTCTGCGTCCGGGGGGACGCGTGCGTGTTTCCGCGATACACGATCAAGATGTGGGCCAATGGGCCGTCGACGGCGAGCCGCAGGACGGACACCGTGCTGGCGGACGTCGAGGCGACCAGCAGCGCCACGCCGGGGACCGTCGCGCTGGAGGACCTGACGTCGTTCCTCACAGTGCCCCTGCGGTACCTCGTCGGGGAGGGGGCGTCCAAGGAGCTGTCTCTCCACGTTCGCGTCGAGAAGAACATGTCCTGATCGGTTCATGTTCCACTGCTCTAGTTTACTTACAATGGATTCTGGTTGCAATGTGCAGCGATGGATGGAGTAGTAATTCGTGGTTCAAACTCGGGTGACGTACTTTGTTAATTTCCAATGTTTAGAGCAACTCCAATCAGATGCTCTATATTCCGGCGCGGTAAAACGACTTTGCGGCGCGAGAGGAAAAGAAAATGCACAAGCGACGCTCGTGCAATCTAGAAGCGCGCGGCGCTTACAATTACAAACCAAACTTTGAACGATAATTGTACTAAACGAAACATAACATAAATTTGAACGAAAATTAAACTAAAACGTTTAAAACACAAACTTAGACAGATGCTAATCCTAAACTAATTGGAGAACCTGAACGAAAATTATACTAAAACGAAACTTAACACAAATTTAAACGAAAATTAAACTAAAGCGTTTAAAACACAAATTTAGACAGATGTTAATCCTAAACTAATTGGAGAACCCGATGTTGTTGTCCGAGGTGGGGACGTCGGAGGTCGCCCAGATGTCGTCGAGGCGGCGATCGCCGGAGTCCCAGTCCGGCGCGTTGGGGTCAGCGGAGGCGGCTTTGAGGTCCGCCACGGCACGGTCGTGGTGGCGGCGTTTCTCCTCCCGTCACGCCACGCGCTCCTTCCGGCGCTGCTCCCAGAAATCCTGCTCGGCGGCGACGTCCTGAGGGAAGCGGGCGCACCACTCCGCCATCGCCCGCTCATCTAGTTCGGCGACTGTGAGGCTGCGATTCAGCAGGCGGTCGCGGCGCTCGTCATCCCGGGTGACGAGCTGCTGCGGCGGCGCCAAGCGCCTACTGGCGCATCCACACGTCGTGGAAGTTCATTCGGGTGCGTGGCTGCCCGAGCCGCTACACCGTCACGTCCCACGCACGAGCGGCCTCGTGGGCGGTCTCGAAGGTGTTGAGGCTGATATGGCGGTCGCTGCTGCAGATCTCGTCGTAGTATGTCCCGTTCGGGCGCTCGCGGACGCCGCGCCAGATGCTGCTTTTCTGGCACTGGGGCATGGCGGCGCTGAAGCGGCAGAGCTGAAGCGATGGAGAAGAGAAGCACGCGTCACGTGGAATAGGAGGAGAAGGCGCGAGGGAATCTTCCATGGCGGTTGGGCGCGTCGCTAGCGCTGCTTTTATCAAGCGCGCGCCTCGCGAGGCGCCAATCTTCCCACGCAGCCGCGCGCACCCATTTTTCCCTCGCGCTGGCTTTTCGCGCGCCTCTTGGAGCGCGCGACGCGCACTCAGACGCGGTAGATTGACGGTTTTTCCCGCGCACGCTCTCTATAGCGCGCCTGTTGGAGATGCTCTTATGTATGGACAAGGCTGGCTTGTTGATCATTTACAATGAACTTCATGTCATGGCGATTGTGCACTAAGTAGGTTTTTACTTTATTATTACCTCTGTTCTCCGTAATGTAATTTTTTAGTAAACTAAACTAACTTGCTAAAAAAAACTTTGCATTATGAAATAGAGGGAGTAGTTAGGAAGGCCCCGATTGGCAGAATTAGAGGTGGTGATTTAGTAGTAACTTCGGAATTAATCAAAATAATTTGGTTCATCCTTTTAGTTTGAGTTTGATCTATTACATTGTGATGTAACTTCTTCGCGTAATTAATAAATTCACATGCCTAGTCTTTTTTTGGGTAAAAATATATTAATATCACGAAGATACCGATTACACCGGCCTTCGCAGAATTTAATCTTTACCTAATAATAAAAGCGTTAAGGCTTCCCTGGTTGGTTACTTGGTCGGTCGGTCCGTCATTAAAACCGCCCCCAAAGTTGACATAATTTACCCGCCCTACCACCAATAATAATTTCTACTACTATATAATTTCCTTTGACATGGTTATGGTTGGTATGTCCCAACCGAGCGTTCCATCAATTTTGTCCCAAAAGAGCTTTCCCAACTTTGAGTGGTTCACGTCGTGACCTTCCATTTTTAACAAAAGAACTCCAGACTTCATAATACGAGTACTACTCTGAAACATTATTGGGTCGGTAACCAGGCATACAAGTACTACTCGATTTGGACTCTTGATAGGAAAAAAACTCTATTTCCTAGCCTGCCCTCCGGTTTGCTGTATACATGCAACTTAAATCCATCAAACACGTGAGATCAGGGTGAATCGATCGACCGCATCTACTCCACCGCGACCCTGTCGAATATGGCCTGCATATGTTCGATCCATCGATAACAAAAACGAACACGAAGAACACCGCAGCGAAGCTGTCCTAGAGACCAGACATGGTACCACCGTGGAGATGAGCGGGTGCCTGTTGAGGACGACGTCCCTCGCCGGCGGTGACGCGCTGGAGGAACGCGAGCGTGACGTCCACGAAGCCGCCAGCCTCGCGCAACGGAGGCTATGCAGCAGAAGCGTGACCATGACGTCCACGATGCGGGCAGCCTCACCTCCCTTCGCCTATGGCCCGATGCAGCGCCACAACGACGCCCCTAGGATGTTGCGAGCAACCTTCAGCGTCTATGCTAGGAAGTCAATCATACGACGAGGCAGGGGCCTTTCGAGCAATCTCTCCGCGCAGATGTATGCATATTTTGTACCTTCAGGAGCAGTATAGCCTATAGGGCTTGATGCCAAGTGTACTATATAGGTGTTCATCTTCTTTGAGCACGCCTCTCTTCGGCGGCACAACCTCGCATGCTCGCTCAAGGATGTGTCCTCCCGGCTCCAGACGAGGCCTGATATGGCGTCGTTCCGGCCGGGTCGCGCTATCTCCGTCAAGTCCGAGGTGGACATAGGCACATGGCCCTTGGCATCTCCAAGTTCCTACAGGTGCCCAGCCTTTGGTTCGTCATGTAGAACAGGGCCATGGGCAGCTCTGTCCCAGTGTTCTTCTGCCGTTAACATGCAGAACAACATCGGGAGCCTCCTCCGCGGGAAACTATGGCGTCGGTGCAACACGGAGAAGCTGTCTCTGCATACACATGTATTCTCCGCATGTACCTCAGCTTCCCGTCAGTAGCGGGCAACAGCCAATGCTTGCGCCATGATGTATAAGTTATGACGCGGCTCCGGAACCAACGCGATGTCCGATTTGACAATCAGGTATGTGAGTTTCTTTTTTTTTGATAAAGGGAGATTTTATTACTTATCGTAAGTATTACACCCAGCCTCTGCATATCGAAGATGCACACAGCCGAAAAACCAAATCATTCAAGAAAAAAGGCGAATTACAAAAGTAGTAAAAAACGCCTAAGATGTTTGGTGTCCAATCCGCAAATTATGCTGCCACCCATGCTGGGATAAAAAATCCTTCGCCGTATCCTCCAGTTTGGTACACACCTCCAAGAAAAGGTCCCGATGCTCCATACGTTGCAGCGGTACCCAGGTATGGAGTATAGCTGTAGTCCTGAAGATAATCTGTAACAGAGAACAATTTTTATCATTAAAAACCTTATCATTTCTACAAAGCCACAGCGACCAAATCACGACCAGTGCTGCCATCCTAATAAGTCTCTTAAACCTTTTATCCACACCGTTAAGCCAGCTCCCAAAAATATTGGCAATGTTGGACGGTGCATATAGAGTAGAACCTATCTGGATGATCGACCATATAGAACAAGCAATTGTACAGTCGAAAAACAAGTGTTTTATTGTCTCATTTTTATGGCAGAAAACACACTGTGTACTACCGTGCCAATTGCGCTTTGCAAGGTTATCTTTTGTTAATATTACCTCACGACGAAGATACCACGCAAAAACCTTAGTTTTTAGTGGTATCCGCATCTTCCAAATTTTCTTGTTATTATCCATTGGCCTATCCGGTTCTAAAAGCGCTTCATACATCGAGCTCACCGTAAATTTACCATTTGAGTGTAAATTCCATCTGAACTCGTCCACACCCTCTGTTAGCTCCACCCCCAACATTCGATGAACTAGTTCATTCCATGCTAACAGGCGGGGTCCAATTAGGTCTCTCCTGAACGTCACATTTGGTGGGAAATTTTCCAACACCTTAGCGATAGTATCACTTTTGTGTCGTCCAAGAATTATGTTGAATAAAGCTGGATATTGTTCCCGGAGTGTGTTATTACCTAACCACTTATCCTCCCAGAACCTTATCTGTGAACCATCTTTAATGGAGAAAGATCCTAAAGGAAAGAAGTATTTCTTCGTTGCCATTAGGCCAGACCAAAAGTGTGAGTCCCCTGATTTCCAAGAAACCTGGGAGAGCGCTTTTGAGCCTATATATTTCCTCCTTAGAATAGTTTGCCACATCCCTTCTTCAGTAATTAGCTTAAACAGCCATTTACCAAGAAGAGCTCTATTCTTGACCTGAAGGTCATGAATCCCTAGACCACCATGGTCTTTTGGGCGGCACACTACATTCCATTTGGCCAATCGATATTTTTTTTCTCACCATCCCCTTGCCAAAAAAATCTTGATCGAAAATAATCTAATCGATACAAGACCCCTTTTGGTAATTGGAAGAAGGAAATCATATACAGTACCATATTACTTAGGACTGAATTGATGAGAACCAACCGCCCACCCAAGGATAGTAGTTTCCCTTTCCAACTACTCAACCTCATCTGAAGTCTTTCCTCTACATGTTTCCACCGAGCAATTGTTAGCCTCCTGAAATGAATCGGGATGCCTAGATAGCTAATAGGAAACTGACCCTGATCACATCCGAAAAGAAGATCAACATCGTCCTGAGCGTCGCCGAAACAAAACAATTCACTTTTATGATAGTTGATCTTTAAACCGGAAATTTGTTCGAACGCTGAAAGAATAAGTTTCAAGTTCTTCGCTTTTTCCATGTCATGATCCATAAAGAGAATTGTATCATCGGCATATTGAAAGATAGACAACCCCCCGTCCACAAGATGAGGTATTAGGGCATCTCCAGCCGTCCCCCCAGAGCCCCCCCAGGGGGTTTTTTTCGCGGCGGAAGCGGCGAATAGCGCCGCTTCTTCACCACTCGCCCCCCCAGAGGCTCAAATAGCGCCGTTTCGGCGCTAAATAGCGCCGCGGCACCCAGGCCAAACCCAGCCCGCTGGGTTCGGCCTGGGGGGGCGAAACTGCGCGGCCGCGCGCGTGGGCCAGCTCGGTCAGCGACGCGACGGGAAAGCGCGGGAACAGAAGCCACCGCCCGTGACCTCCTTCTCGGCGCTCGCGCCGTCAAAGGCTGCCGGAGTTATGGCGTGGCGGCCGCCCAGTGCATGCACCCCGGTCAAAGGCTGCCGGATTAATGGCGTGGCGGCAGCGGTGACACGCGCGGCGCGGCGACTGGCCCGCCAAGCTATAAAAATGGTGCCCGCCCCCTCCCCGTACGCACATTCTCGTCTCCTCCCTCGCCGTTCTTTCTCCATCTTCTCCGTCCTCGCCCTCGCCGCAATGGATCGTCTCTGGGACGCGTGGCCCGACAGCGACTACGACGACGAGCTGCAGCCAGCGGCGCCGGAGCAACTTCAGCCGCAGCAGGTGGCGCCGGAGCCGCTTCAGCCGCAGCAGGTGGCGCCGGAGCCGCAGCAGGACGAGGCAGGAGAAGCACGGCGGGCTGCCCGTCAGTGGAGGCGGGAGGTGAGGCGGCAGCCGATATGGCCCGAGCAGCACGCCGGGCTGCACTCGTTTGAGACGGCGCAGAACGAGGGCGCGTACCGCGAGGTTCGCGGCGTCCTCGTGCAGGCGGCGCAGGCGGCGGAGGCGGCCGCCATCCAGGCCTCTCTGGAGTCACACCAGAGGGAGGAGGCGGCGCGAGAGGTGCGCCGGCAGATGGCCGCGCGCGCTGCCTCGGCCGAGCAGGCGGGCATTATCGCCCTCTACGAGGCCGACCGGCGGCAGGTGGCGCTGCAGGGCGAGCGCCGCAGCCGCCCGCCCTCCGAGCAGGCGCAGCTGCACCGGCTGCGTCTGCAAGCCCGAGCGGAGCGGGCGGAGCAACGCCGTCAGAGCGAAGCTGGCCCCTCCAACCAGCGCCGCCACAGCGACGCCGCTGATGAAGACGACGATGCGCAGGCGTAGGGGTAGTTGTCGCGTAGTTTACATTTCCGCTGTTTTAGTTTGAATTTCGCTCGAAAATGTACGCAATTCGCTTTGATCAATAAAATTTCGCCCCTTTTAAATTTGTGTTTGTTTGGGCCGATTCTTGGGCTCGGTACGCGACTGGGAAACGCGCCCCCCCAGGTTCCAGAATAGCGCCGTTTAGCGCCGCGGCGGCACCAAAACGGCGGCGTTTTGGGCCCTGGGGGGGCGCAACGGCTGGAGATGCCCTTACCCCTTCAATTTGACCCTCAAGTTTTGCTCGCTCAATGATTATGGCTAACATGTACGCTACTATATTAAACAATATAGGTGATAGTGGATCGCCTTGCCTTAACCCTTTCTGTACCGATGGATGGATTGTGTGTCCGGCTCTCTCCACTCCGCACATGGTACATGGTTCATCGACGATTGATTTTGCAAACTTTTGCTCATTTTTCTTTCCTTATCACATCATAATAATAAAAAATATGCAGCCCTATAATAAGCATAGCTCTTTTTTTGCGCTAAATAATTAAGCATAGCTTTTGAAGAATTAGCCTTGCTATGCTACACATTAGGCTAATTTATCTTGTCATTAATTGTTCGATAGGTATGATATGTATATCTAGGTTAATCTTATTTGCATATGCATGGGAAAAGGTACTCTTATATCCATAATATTATGACAATAGGCATATATATATATATATAGAAGGAAATACGGATCACAAAATTACATGCTTCTTACAAAGACCGAAATGATTATAATCGATTATCATCGTCTTTGCGGGGTCCAAGCCGAAGTGGAGACCCAAGGTGATTTTGTTCGAACTGCACCAATGCTCGGGATGCGGCCGACACACGCCTTTGCTAGCGCCGCCGCACGCGTACCGGGCGTCCTGGTTGAAGCAGTTGACAAAGAACGCATTGGTGGCACCTGGTTGAGAAGTGGGCTAAGGTGGCGATTGCGACACATGGCTCTACCAGAGCTAGCTCATGAATCGGCTGGTCCCATTAAAGCGGTGGGCAGAGGAGGTAATGGCAGAACCTGACCATGGAAAATGCTGAACCTAACTGGTTTCTTTCTGTAGCAACATCAACTTCGCGTGTAGACATTTTTCTGTCCCGTTGCAACGCACGGGCATGATTGCTAGTAATAATCTAATGGCATTATGGATGCAGAAAAAAGAAAAGCAAAAAAAAAAGCCTCGGCTACAGAGCAACTCCTCGACATCCCAAACGCCCCCAATGGCCAATTGAACTCCAGACTAAAAATCGCTCACACCCACACTACCTAACAAATTTTTGTCCCGCACCCCAAGAGACTCGCCAAACTTGGGGGTCTGCCTAGGGCGTATTTCCAGGCAGCCCACCCGACAGGCGCGGCCACCTCGTCATAGACACATAAATCACAAACTTTTTGTACATAGCATGTTAACATTCATATAATGACGTGGACTTTTTGTATATATATCACATAAAATTTAAAACACGGCGCCCTCCCTATGACCTAATCACCGTATTTGCCCGATGGCGGCGGCGGAGTTGCAGGCTTGTCCTACTCTAGTGTCGGCGAAGGTGGAGATTCGGGAGGCAGCATCGCAGGAGACGCTTGAAGTGCCCATGGCAGTTGAAGCACCGCGGGTCTGCGCCCGCAAGGCGTCCTCCCATGAGGGCTCGCACAGGTTGTCACCCACGTCGTGCTGCTCTGGCAGCGGCTCCTCCTCGTCCGGCAGCACAACGTTTTTCTCCGGAAGCGCCATTGCGAAGAGAATTGGATGGGACAAAAGTCGTGGTGGTCATTGTTTTAAAAGGGCCCGACGGGGCGGGACGCGCCGTCTCCCGAGCCGACGCGGCTGCAACAGGTGAGGCGACGTGGTGGTAAATTGCGGGGCGACGCGACGAACGCCTTCCCAACACGTGCCATTATGCGAGGCGACGCCTCTGGCCGCCACTTCCCCCACTACCCAACTTCCCAAGCTGTAGCCCTCGGCCGGCTCTCCCGCCACTTCCCCCACTACCCCCACGCGGCCTATAAAATACCCTCTTTACTGGAGAGGGGGTCATCTCTGTCCCCTTCTTCCAAATCTCTCACTCGGCGGTGGCGAGAGTTCCAAGAGGCGGACACGGCGGCTGCGTGGGATGCGGCGGCCGTGCAGTAAAGGGCGTCCGAGGTGGGTGCGGAGGCCGTGGCGGCGGCGCTGGAAGGGACGCCTTGTTGAACTTATTGTAGCGTATATGATACAAGTTGTCGTGGGATAATCACGGCAGATGTTACCAGGGGTAACTGATCTTGGGGCAAGTCGACACAGGCGTTTGGGAGAGGGTTTAGCTCAAGGGAAGACATGGTACAACTTGATCTGATAACCGGCAATCGAAGTCGCCGGATCTCTATTCTCGATACGATAATTCGATTAGGGCTTACACTGGATACTCGATATCACGCGATATTGCTAGGGTTCTTAGATCTCTATCTAAAACTATACCTGAGGGTCGGTTTATAAAGCACCCGTGCCCCCTAGCTTATTCGGCAGGGCATATTCCGGATCCTACATGGACACGGCGCACTAACCATAACTTTCCTTTACAATAGCCCATAACCCGGGCCGTTAAGCCCACAAGTTTGGGCCTCCACAAGCTTCTTTATTCTTAGCCGAATCCTGCACACCATCCTTTGGGCCGGGTTATTTCCTCAGAGCTTGGCATACCAGGTTAGCATCCCCCTGTCAGTAGTCCCCAGAATAGCCTGGGCTTCACGGATCTCCTTGAAGCGCTTGCTATTCCCTGCAAAGATATCAATCATACGGGCATATGAAGACCGGGTTAAGATGTTTTGATATTCGGCTAGGCCTCACTCCATGGTGGCCATGTGATAACCCGGATTTGGCCTCCAGACATTTAGGTTCAAATTCCCCGGTCCGGACTACAACAAAAATGCCAAGATCTCATGCTCGATAATCAGTCCCGTCATTACGGGGCAAATCCCTTCCTTCTTCTATCCCAATGCCTCGCCCAATACTTGACGCATATCTCGCAAGATCTTCGCTGATAACCATTACCCCGCGGTTTCCGGCTACTGGCCGTTAGGATAGGCTCACCCTTGCCTTATAAATAGCACTTAATGGGCAACCCTAAGCCCCTCACCACGCCACAACTTCCCCTCTTCTTCCTTGCTCCCAACACCCTCGCAACACCACCGTGAGGAGCCCGCACCCGTCACCAACGCAAGATCACCAGCAGCCGCGCCCGCCCTTGAGTCGCCTTGCGCCACCGTCAAGTGTCACCGTTGTTCCTCCATTTCTCTTATTCGAGCCACGCCGCCCATCGCCATCGTACTAAACTCCAATCTCCCCGGTAAGCTCCTCGCAACCAGTTAATTTAACCTCACAACTTTCAATTTATCCAAGATCAGATCTAGGTCAACCCGCAAGTCATTTGTCCGATTGCATCAAATTAGATCGATTCGAGGCTTGCCAACTCCTTTAATCATCTGCCCTATAGTCACAAGTGATCCTCCAACCATCATTGATTACCAATTTTACTTAAAAATCATCCGCAAGCATTTCCATCTAGATCCGTTCCTCCTCGATTTTCCGCTTATTGCATTAACACCCGGAAAAACCCTCCTTTTCCAGCTATTTCATTTGCGATATAAATATGGGCAACCATCCGTCATCCCCAAATACCTTTCCCTACGTAAGTGACCAACAATTTTCACAAGTGTGCTCAATACCCGGACAGTTCTCAGCTTCATACCTTCTTGATACCTTTATACTCGGATGTTTCAGCATTCCCGGGTCTTATTTCACACGCCTCTTCTCTTTGTGTTTTGCAGGCTGGCCCCATGGCTCCCAAGCGACAAGGAAAACAACCGGCTCCGGCGAGGACCACCCAAACCATATCCGCCAACTGGGGGCGTTCCACAACCACAAAAGCCAAATTGGACGAGCTAGCCGAATTAGGAACCCTCCCTTCTCAAAAAGACATCCACTGGAGGGTACCGGGTAATGAGACTCGTCCCACCCCCGAAGAAAACGAGGTAATCTGCTTCGTTGACCACGTGACCCGAGGATTTCGTCCTCCGGGTCATCCTTTCTTTAGGGAGGTCTTAGATCATTATGGACTCCGGGTGTTCGACATAGGGCCTAACTCCATGTTGAACATTACCCACTTCATTGTTCTATCTGAGTCGTACTTGTGCATGCCACCGAGTCTGACTCTTTTCATTGAGTTATTCCAGTGCAAGCCGTGCCGCGAAAGCGGCGACGGAGCGCTTCTCACTTGCGGCGGGGTATCCATCCAACGCCGTAAGAATTCTTTGATGCCAACCCTCAACCTGCACTCCCACGTTAAACATTGGCAACTATCTTTCTTTTACTGCCACGATACCTCCCCCGACAACGAAAAGAAGCTGCCGGGTTACTCAGAGACCCCCCTCAAGCCCTCCGAGTCTTTCAATGCCTTCGCATCAGACTCAGACAGGGAGGCAATCCTTCCTTCGCTAGCCAAGATAGCCATTCTCTCAGCCCAGGGCCTCCTAGGGCTCAATTTAATAAAAACTTGGGTCGATTTCCGAATCCAACGTAATTCCGTTCGCGCCAAATTGATGTGCGAGTATTCGGGGCACACCACAGACGCGCTCCGCTACTCCACCAAGAGCTTTGCGACCGGTGATACTATAAAGACTATCAAGGGCTTCTTGGCGGAGAAACTGGAGGCGATAAAGGGCATCGCCGGGTTACCCCCGTTTACCCGGGAAAATCCAGCTCCAGCGGTAATACCCGGCGCTCATAACTTGTTTCCACATTTCAACTCGATACTGCTTCTAAGCCTTAATCTTATCTTTTTACCTCAGGCTGATGACCCTTTCTGGAGAGTTGAACCACTCCCCCCCTCCAGAGACCCGGAAGAGGAGGACGAGGCGGCTGACGATAGTGAAGGTACTCACTCATGATCTGCATATTTTTACCTGCATTACTTTCCTCTCGTCTGTCCTTTTTCCAATGGATACACACCTGGTTCGCAGGGCTAGAGGACGAGGGTGGAAACAATGAAGACGACCCGGAGAGAACCGAGTCTGACCCAGAGACAACAGTCGGGGCCAAGAGGAAAAGCAGGGGGACAGTGTCCAAGGTTCCTTTTTCCTCATTATCCCCTGAACCTTACTCCTTTGACGTCATGCGACGACTTAACCATCAATTATCAAATTCGTCATGCTTGAAGGATTCCTTCCCAGCCAAGCGCAGAGTAACTCGGAGCTCCCCAGGTGAAGATCCACTTAACCCAGGCATCTCCGCCCCCTCGGTCCCTCGCGGCAGCGCTCCTCCATCTCGTTCTTCCAACTCTCCTCAGCGCCACCCTTCTCCTAACCACCCACGTGCCGGGCAATTCCGGGTTCCACTAGTGGTTCCTGCGAATACCTCATCTGCTTCCAGTGGCGAGCTCCCACCGGATTACACCGTAAATGCCGGGTAAGTTTTTTCCATATTATTTCTTTTTGCATCTGACGAACTTTCATTCAAGCCGCCGTCATCATTAATAACTGCCTTTTTTCATCTTTCCTTCAGCGCTCAAGTCACCGTCAGTGACCCGGAAAACACAGAAACGGATAACCTCCAGGTGGAGAAGCCGACTGACGACGCAGACGCCGCAACTGGTGGTGATGCGACAACTAACCGGGAACAAGGCCCTCTGAATAATCCACTTTCCCAAACCGTCGGATCTCCTTCCTTATCGGAACCAGTAGACGAAGAGATAGAAATTCTAGATACAAGGATGAGCTCTCCCAACCCGGACACTCAGACTGTCCGGGTCTCCACTCCAAATGCGAGGAGAACCCCCCTACCAGATGATCAAGCTGCCGGCTCTTCCGGGACTCGCTGCGAGGAGTTAACTTTTGCCCAGATGCTGGAAACTCTGCGCACCTTAAGGGCTAACGAGGAAAACATCTTGGGGTCTTTAATAACCAAACACGAGGTAAGTTCGATTAATATTGCTTGTACCTTTGTCCAGTCCCCAAGTTCCGAGTGAGTTCATTCATGACTTGCTCGGTACTTTTTTTATATCAATGACTGATAACTGTGCTCTTCTACCTGACTAATGCTTTTTTAACATCCATGCAGTCTTTCGTGACTCAATACGAGGAGAAACTTGCGGACGCCGCCAAGCTCATTGAAAAGGAGATATCTTTACGTGAAGCAGCCGAGGCTGAAGCCAGGAGGAATAGGCAATTAATGAAGAAGTACCAAAGAAGGGCTCACCAAGCCGAAGATGACCTGACAAGCCTTTCCGTCGAAATATCTGACACCTATCGTTCTTTGCTTGGTATGCTTCCTTCTCCGGGTTTATCCTTTTGACAAACAGCAAAAGTTTTCCGACTTACATCTTCATTTTACTTCAGGCCCGGACGAAGCCATGCCGGATGAAGATGACATTGCCAAGCTGAAAACCATAAAGAGTGTTATCCGGCAGCTATGTGCCGGAACCAGATGGATCCTTGACGAGTTACGGTGTCCGGGTAGAGGACATGTTGATCTGAAGAGGCTGTTGGACCCTATCCACTATTCCCGAGTGGATTCGGCACTGGAAGCGCTCATCTTGCCGGGTTGGAGTGACCCGGGGGCTTGCACTTGCGAAAGCTTATCTCCCCAAGCTCGAGTTAGCGAGGCTTATGGGCGGCTTCCCAGAGTTCAAGCTTGATGGATCCAAGTTTTCAGTAAAGGATTTCCAGGCCGTCCAGAAGGAGGTCCGTTACCCGGCCAGCGTAATTGCTGATGAACTGGATGTTAACATACTTGTTCCAGCATATGATTCTGCCGATAAAGTAATTAAGTCGGATCTTCCTGAGCCGTATGACATGCTGGCTCGGTGGAAGGAGGAAGCTGCTGCAATAAGGGCGGAGGCTGCCAAGAAACAAGCTGAAGCCGGCTCTGCTCCTGCTGCCTCAACATCAGTCGTTCCACCCCCTGCAGGGGCTGGCACCGCCGATCCGGGTGCTGCTTCTACCACCAATGATGGCAAGGGTAAGGCCAAGATGGGCGCCGAGTGATATATGGTTTCCAATGCCTCTTCTTAAGCGTCAGTCGGTCGACATACTTTTTGAAACAGTCATATTTTGGGCGGTGCGCCTGTGCACCTTTGATATTTTTTCACCAGTATTTTGTAATGCACGCTAAGGCCTTGATATACTCGATGCCTGTTCCGACCTTTTTAAGTTTAAGCTCATCTGTTCTCGATATCTGGTTTTATTTATTGTTCCTTTTGTGAAAACTCAATTTCCGGGTCTCATGGGTATTGACAAGCGGATTTTGCTTCGAAGTCCCCAAGTCCCCAAGACTCGGATATTTGGATTTTTGCAACTATACAAGTAAGCCAGTTCTTTTCAAGATTTCAAGCTACCGGGCCCGGATTGCCGAGTCTAGGACACTTGATCTTGAAAAGGGAACAAAATGCTTATTGCTATTTTCACAAAGATCCATGAGTTGTTTCACATCGGTTTTGAAGTTATGCTTAATAGTCATTGAGTTTCCAGCTATTCAGCCTTGTACTCTGCATAACTTGTGGTTTAGATGACCCTTTTGACTGTCTTGTATTGTAAGCCGGCTTTCGCGTGGATACCATGTTGTTACATCAATACGAAGACGTAGCCAGCCAATCCCCGTCGGGTTTCATGACTAACTGCCATCGTAAGCGAACAAATCATGCCACTTTAATGCGAGTCACATCGAGCTTAAGTAAGAGTAGCCAAGAAATTTGGACTTCTTTGTCCGGTTATAAGATTGTAGCCGTACTCGTTTGCAAGTAATCGGCCCTTATAACTCATAGGCATCATGGCCGGGTCTTTGAGTTTGTAACTGTGCTATTTAAGCGACCAGCCCCCAAGACCTAGATATACGCATCGTACTGAGAATACATAACAACCATCTCTTTTCTTGATAACCACCTCTCCACTTGATATGAAAAACTGATAACAACCATCTCTTTTCTTGATAACCATCTCTTTACTTGATATGAAAAATGTAGGTCAGCAAGCCGCCTCATTAAAACCCCGTCCAGTCCCCAAAGGTACCCTGGATAGGAAAAGAGTACGTCAGAAAACCTGCTGCCTGTTACATCGTGCAATTCCACTTGCCAATATAGTCTTTACTAAGTATAATACGGACGCAGCTGAGCCACGTTCCATGGTCTATCTCTTTCTTGCATGGATGAAGTGGTGTGTGCGGTGTCGTTGACTGTAGCCGACTCTTCCCTTGCATCTATCAAATAATATGACCCGTTATGTAGGCTCCGGCTTATGATAAATGGTCCTTCCCATGGTGGTGATAATTTGTGTTTTCCTTTGTTTGACTGTACCAGACGCAGAACCAAGTCTCCTTCCTGGAATACCCGGGTCTTCACACGCCGGCTATGATACCTCCGTAGATCTTGCTGATATATGGCTGATCTTTCCAGGGCTTGTTCTCTTTGCTCTTCTAACATATCTACGGCGTCCTGCCGGGTTTTTTCGTTCTCTACTTCGACGTAAGCTGATACTCTAGGCGAATCGTGAATAATATCACTCGGTAACACTGCTTCCGCACCATAGACCATGAAGAAGGGTGTCATCTGAGTGGATCTGTTAGGTGTAGTGTTGATACCCCAAACCACAGAAGGAAGTTCCTCGACCCATGCACCAGCAGCCCTGACACAGGGAACTCGCAATCGTGGTTTTAATCCGCGAAGCAATTCTTGGTTTGCCCTCTCCACTTGTCCATTGGCCTGGGGATGAGCCACCGATGCCACATCGAGCCGGATTCCATTGTTGCCACAAAACTTCTCCATCTCACCAAGGGACATGTTGGTTCCATTGTCGGTAATTATGCTGTGGGGGTACCCAAACCGGTAGATAATCCTTTTCAGGAACTTGACTGCTGTAGCTGCTTCGCAATTAGTAACTGGCATAACCTCAACCCACTTGGTAAACTTATCAATGGCCACCAAAATATGTGTCTTCTTGCACGGTGACATATGGAAGGGGCCAACCATGTCCATACCCCAGACGGCAAACGGCCAAGTTAACGGGATAGTCCGCAACTCCATAGCTGGCACATGGGTTTGGCGAGCGTACCTTTGACATCCGTCACACCTTGCTACCAATCGCTCCGCATCCGTTAGGACCGTGAGCCAGAAAAACCCGTGTCGATAAGCTTTAGCCACAAGAGACCTTGTGGACGCATGATGTCCGCAGTCGCCTTCATGGATTTCCTTGAGAATCTGTCTGCCTTCTTCCGGCGCTACGCAGCGCAAAAAGACTCCTGCTGCACTTCTCTTGTACAATTCCCCATTGATGATAGAATACCCCTTTGCTCGCCTCAAGATTTGCCTTGCTAATACCTCCTGTTGTGGTAACTCGCCTCGTGATAGGTAGGCCAAAAACGGTTCTGTCCACTCGGGAATGGTACGTATAGTGGCTACGAGTCCTGAATCCGGGTCTTGATTTGCCAATTCCTCCTCTGACTCGATTTTAACTGATGGTCGCCATAATTCGTCCAGGAAAACGTTAGGTGGAACCGGCTCTCTGCGCGAGCCGAGTCTGGCGAGGGCGTCGGCTGCCTCATTCTTTCTTCTGTCTATATGCTCCACCTCATACCCGGAAAAACATCCTGCAACCCTATCAACTTCCCTGCGGTATGCTGCCATAGTTGCGTCCTTTCTATCCCACGTTCCTGACACCTGCTGTACCACAAGGTCCGAATCTCCGAAGCATCGTATCCTCTTGATGTTCATTTCTTTGGCTACCTTTAAGCCATGCAGTAGGGCCTCATCCTCGGCCACGTTGTTGGAACAGTCGAAGTGAATTTGTAGCACGTAGCTCAATTTGTCTCCTTTGGGTGATGTTAACACCACCCCAGCTCCTGATCCCTCGTACTGCTTTGATCCGTCGAAGTGCATGATCCATGACTCGGAATTTGGAACCGTTGTAGTCATGCCTGTATGTGTCCAGTCGTTAACGAAATCAATTAAAGCTTGAGATTTGATTGCTGACCTGGGTTCGTAGTTGATATGATAATCCCCCATCTCTATCGCCCATTTGGCTATTCTTCCCGTCGCGTCCGAGTTTCTGATGATATCCGACATTGGTATTGAACTAACCACTGTTATGGGATGTTCTTGGAAATACGGCTTCAGCTTCCGGCTGGCCATAAAGACCCCGAACACCAACTTTTGCCAATGTGGATAGCGCTGCTTTGCTTCTGATAATACCTCGCTGACGTAATAAACCGGCCTCTGAACCGGGTATCCTTTCCCATCCTCTTGGCGTTCCACAACGACTACCGCGCTGACGGCTCGGGGGCCAGCTGCCACATATAGTAGCATAGGCTCTTTAGGACCCGGCGCCGCTAGTACTGGTGCTTCAGATAGCTGCTTCTTTAGTGCCTCAAATGCCTCGTCCGCCTCTTGATCCCACACGAACTTATCTGATTTCCGCAAGAGCCGGTACAAGGGTATTGCTTTTTCTCCGAGTCTGGATATGAATCGGCTCAAGGCTGCTACGCAGCCCGTGAGCTTTTGAACATGCTTCAAATTTTCCGGTTTTTTCAGACTCTGGATGGCCTTGATTTTATCCGGGTTTGCCTCGATTCCCCTCTCGGAAACTATGAATCCGAGTAATTTCCCTGCTGGAACTCCAAACACGCACTTCGTCGGGTTAAGCTTCATCTGGTACCTCCTCAAGTTTTTGAACGTCTCCTTTAGATCATCGATGAATGTCTCCGCCTTCCTAGTCTTGATGACCACGTCATCCACATAGGCATGGACGTTACGTCCGATTTGGTCCTCAAAGCACTTTTGAATACACCGTTGGTAAGTTGCGCCAGCGTTCTTCAACCCAAACGTCATAGTTTTATAACAAAAGGCCCCAAAAGGGGTTATGAATGATGTTTTCTCCCAATCCTCCCTTTTGAGCTTAATCTGATGATACCCGGAATATGCGTCCAGGAAGCATAACAGATCGCTTCCAGCTACTGCGTCTATAATCTGATCTATCCTTGGCAGCGCGAACGGATCCTTTGGACAATGTTTGTTGAGACTCGTGAAGTCAATGCACATCCTCCACTCGTTGGTCTTTTTCATCACCAGAACCGGGTTAGCCAACCAATCCGGGTGAAATACTTCCATGATAAAGCCGGCTGCCAATAGCCGAGCGATCTCTTCGCCTATAGCTTTCCTTCTTTCCTCATTCATTTTCCTCAAACCTTGTTTCACGGGCCTGGACTTGGGATCCACATGCAAACTGTGCTCAGCCAACTCTGTAGGGATACCCGGCATGTCGCTAGGTGTCCAGGCAAACACATCTGCATTCGAGCGAATGAACTCCACGAGCGCTCCCTCCTGCTCTTTTCCCAGGTTAGACCCTATGGTAAACTGCTTAGTAGAATCCCCTTCGACAAAATCTATCTTCTTGGTGTCTTGCGCTGCCTTGAATTTTGCTCTCTCATCCTCAGTATTCGGCTTTTTCAAGGCTGTTCTATCGTCCGGATTTACTTGAGACCGGTAATATTCGAGCTCTTCCTTCCTGCATGCCTGCTCGGCCATAACTGAATCTCCTTCGTCGCACTCGGCCGCTATATCCCGGTTCCCATGTATAGTGATGGTCCGTTTAGAACCCGGGATTTTCAGCTGCAAATACACGTAGCACGGCCTAGCCATGAATTGGGCGTAAGCCGGCCTCCCCAACAACGCGTGGTAAGGACTGCGCAACTTGACCACCTCGAACGTGAGCCACTCAACTCGATAATTATCCGTCGATTCTCCAAAAGCAACTTCCAAGGTGATCCTTCCCTCGGGGCTCGCCGAGTGACCCGGTACGATCCCGTGAAAGATTGTCGAACTTTTCTGCAGCTGAGACTCTTTGAGACTCATCCGTAAGAAGGTCTCCCAATAAAGGATGTTGATGCTACTTCCACCGTCCATCAGGACCTTCTTCAGCTCGTAACCATTAACCTGTGGAGCAACCACCAACGCCAAGACTCCTGGACGCTCCACTTTTTCCGGATGATCTCTTCTACTCCACGTTATCTCTTGTTCTGCCCATCTAAGATATCCCGGTGCGGCTGATGAAACCGAATTTGCCGCTTGCTTTGACGTCTCTTTGTTCCTGCTAGAAGTTCCTGTAGTATGCACATGATATTGTCCTTTTAAATTAGTCGTTCGTACCGTGCCGACGAAGATGTTGATCCGGCCGATCGTCAATACAAATCCGGACTCGAGGTGATCCGACTCTGCCCCCCAGCCGGAATCGTCCACCATCTTTTCTTCTTCGTGGTCGATGTAGATTTCGCCAATGACAAGATTCTCCATGCCCTTCCGAGCTTCTCCCGTGATGTAAACACCTTTGGACGCAGGCCCCACGGTGGGCGCCAACTGTCGTGGGATAATCACGGCAGATGTTACCAGGGGTAACTGATCTTGGGGCAAGTCGACACAGGCGTTTGGGAGAGGGTTTAGCTCAAGGGAAGACATGGTACAACTTGATCTGATAACCGGCAATCGAAGTCGCCGGATCTCTATTCTCGATACGATAATTCGATTAGGGCTTACACTGGATACTCGATATCACGCGATATTGCTAGGGTTCTTAGATCTCTATCTAAAACTATACCTGAGGGTCGGTTTATAAAGCACCCGTGCCCCCTAGCTTATTCGGCAGGGCATATTCCGGATCCTACATGGACACGGCGCACTAACCATAACTTTCCTTTACAATAGCCCATAACCCGGGCCGTTAAGCCCACAAGTTTGGGCCTCCACAAGCTTCTTTATTCTTAGCCGAATCCTGCACACCATCCTTTGGGCCGGGTTATTTCCTCAGAGCTTGGCATACCAGGTTAGCATCCCCCTGTCACAAGTCATGGTGTAGTACACCACGTTGTATCTATACACCTCATGTATGCCACGGTGGAGGCTTCTTTCCACCTGCTATATAACACGCAACCCAACGACCTAAGGGCAACGTTGGTTCACCCAAAAACCCTAACAAGTTTGATATGGTATCAGAGCGGTTCTCTTCCGCGACGAACTAGCTGCCGTCGTGCCGCCGCCGCCGTCCTCTGGCCGCCGCCGCCGCACCAGCTCAAGACCCCCAAAACCCAAAACACCCGCCGCCGCAGATCCTCTGTGACTGCCGCCGCGACACACAAAAACCTGCCGCCGTAGATCCTTATCTGCCGCCGCCCAGAAACCTTGCCGCCGCCGTCCTCTGGCCGCCGCACACCCCAAAAGTCAAAAACCCTGCCGCCGTAGATCCTCATCTGCCGCCGCCCAGAAACCAACAACCAAAGCCCTAGATCGTGAAGATGAGTTCCTCCACATCAAGCTCCTCGCTGTCTGCAGCGCTCGGCGCACCCCCAACTCAGCTCCTCACCCGAGGAAATTTCTTGCTCTGGAAGGCGCTTGTCTTCCCCGCGTTTCGAGGTGCCAATGTGATGGGGCTCCTTGAGGGCACGGATCGTGCTCCTGCCAAAACCATCGAGAGCAAGGACAACGACAACAAGGTGACCATGGTGGAAAATCCGGCCTATCTGGCTTGGATCGCTCGGGACCAACAGGTCCTCCGTTTCCTGCTGAATTCTCTCTCCCCTGACATCCTTCCTCATGTCATCGGGATGGAATCCACTGCTGAGGTATGGGCATGCATCAATCTCATGTTCTCTTCAGCATCTAGATCCAAAGTTCAGCTCCTACGTTCAGCACTCAATGACACCAAAAAGAGAGACCTCACTGCGGATCAATATGTTACCAATATGAAGAGTTTTGCCGCAGAACTTGCTGCAGCCGGGAAGCCCCTAGAAGATGATGAACTCATCGGATACATCCTCCATGGCATAGACAGTTCATACAATGCTCTTGTTACCACTGTTAATGGAAACCCAAATGCAACTCTTGATGATCTGTTTGGTCAGCTTGCCTCATATGATATGCGTATGACATGCTCGGTGAATCTTCTGCCACCTTTACGTCTTCGGCCAATGCAGTTCAACGAGACGGCAGGGATTCTCGTGGCCCTCGTGACGAGCGACGTGGTGATCGTCGCGATGGAGGTGGCCGAGACCGCGATGACTACCGTGGTCGCGCCGATCATGGTGATCGCGGTGATCACCGTGGGCGCTCTGACTACCGTGATGAGAGGCGTGGCGATCGCCGTGATGGAGATGGACAGGATAGGCGCCCTGACAGTGGAGGGCGCCGCGATGATACACGTGACACTCGGCGCCGTGATGATCGTGACAGTAGCCGCCGTGATGATGGAAACCGAGGACGACGTCGCTTCCGGCGTGACCGTACACCCACCCCTTTTGTTGATGTCACATGCCAGATCTGCAAGAAACATGGCCACCCTGCTGCAGATTGCTGGTGGCGCTACGGGGATGACACTGATGATGATGATGAACGTGTCAACAACAAGTCTGCACAAGTTGCTTCCTATGGGGTGGATACCAACTGGTATTCTGATACTGGTGCTACTGACCACATCTCACTGGGGAATTAAGCAAGTTATCTGCTCGTGAGAAGTATGATGGACCTGAACGAGTTCACACAGCCGATGGAAAAGGTATGGTTATAAGTCATATTGGTCATTCTATGTTGCACACACCACATGCTTCCTTGCATCTAAATAACATACTTCATGTTCCTAGTGCCTCAAAGAATCTCCTATCCATTCATAACCTTACCCTTGATAATGATGTCTTTCTTGAATTTCACCCACTCTTTTTCTTGATAAAGGATCAGGCCACCAGAAGAATTCTGTTTAAGGGTCCGTGCCATGGTGGGCTCTACCCTCTAGTGCCAGTCTCTACGGGGTCATCGTCCAAGCGTGCTTTTCTTTCAATAAAGCCTTCATCATCCACATGGCATCGTCATTTAGGGCATCCCTCTTCATTTATAGTTCAACAGGTTCTTAGAAAGAATAAAATAGCTCATACTCCAGAAATAAATCCTTATGTATGTGATTCTTGCCAACTAGCCAAAAGTCATCAACTTCCATATCCTGTCTCCACTAGTGTTTCCACTGTTCCATTGGAACAAGTGTTTTCTGATGTTTGGGGTCCTGCTCCAGCCTCTGTTGGCAAACATACATACTATGTAAGTTTGATTGATGATTTCAGCAAATTTACTTGGATTTGTCTTCTTAAGAAAAAGTCTGATGTTTATCAAGTTTTCCTTAATTTCCAACAACTTGTTGAGCGCAAGTTTGATAGAAAAATTATCACTATGCAAACTGATTGGGGAGGTGAATATAAAAAACTAAATAGCTTCTTCCAGAAAATTGGTATTACTCATCATGTGTCTTGTCCCCATGCCCACCAACAAAATGGGTCAGCTGAGCGCAAACATCGTCATATAGTTGAAGTGGGTCTTGCCTTGCTACCAAATGCATCTATGCCCTTAAAGTTCTGGGATGAAGCCTTTCTTACTGCCACCTTCCTCATAAACTTGCTTCCAAGTAAAGTCATAAACTCAGAAACACCTGTTGAACGTTTGCTCCACACTACTCCCAATTATGACTCCCTTCGTGTTTTTGGTTGTGCCTGTTGGCCCAATCTTCGTCCCTATAACACTCGTAAACTAGCTTTCCACTCAACACGTTGTGTGTTTCTAGGATATAGCCCTCGTCACAAGGGAGTCAAGTGTCTTGATGTTTCCACAGGCCGTGTATATATATCTAGAGATGTTGTGTTTGATGAACAAGTGTTTCCTTTTGCCTCGTTACATCCAAATGCAGGCAAACGTCTTCGTGACGATATACTTCTTCTTACTCAAACCTCCACGCATGCGGGTGCAAACATAGATGACTTTATGCCTTTGCCAGTTATTCCTGTCACTAACCTTGGCCAGGAACCAGAAGGACTATCCTCAGAAGATTTGCTGCAAAATGCCGAAGAAACGACTCAAAACCATGCAGAAAATAACGTATATGAAAACACACAAGAAGACAGAACGGACACTGATTCTGATACTGATTCTGCTGCTGATTCCGACACCGATTCTGCTGCTACCTCGGATCAGGAGCTCAGCGATCCCGAGGAAGCTGCGCATGCAGCAGGAGGCCCAGACGTGCATGCAGCAGGAGGTCCAGATGCGGGCACGGACTCCGTGGAAGATTCGCCTCGGTCGCCTCCCCCGCATGCCGACAGCGACAGGGCTGGCACGCCCATCCGCCAGAGCGGGACCCCAGAGCGGTTCCCTTCCTCTCCTGCCGCATCGCCTCTGCATGCACGCGAGGACGACAGCAACCTGGGCGCCTCGGAGTCAGTGCATGGGGGGAGACAACGACAACGACAACAGCCCAGGTGCCTCGCTTTCAGCGCCGCTGGTGGATTCTTCCGCGGAAAATTCATCGGAATCCACTGGATCTTTTCAGCAGCCTGGTTCTGCAGAATCTCCTATGACCGAACGGAGGACGCGTCTACAAAAAGGTATACGAAAGCCCAGAAAATATGAAGATGGTACTATTCGTTACGGTAGACAGCCAAAAATATATGGGGAACGTTCCTCTCGTCATGGATTGCTAACCTCTACAGGTGAGCCCTCTTCTTTACATGAGGCTCTATATGATGAAAAATGGAAGTGTGCAATGGAGGAGGAGTATAATGCGCTGCTTCAAAACAAAACATGGCATCTTGTCCCACCAAGCACAGGCAAAAATTTAATTGATTGTAAGTGGGTCTATCGAATAAAGAAAAATGCAGATGGTACAGTTGACAGGTACAAGGCTCGCTTGGTAGCAAAAGGGTTCAAGCAAAGGTATGGTATAGACTATGAAGATACTTTCAGTCCAGTAGTAAAGGCTGCAACTATTAGAATTGTTCTAGCAACTGCAGTCTCTCGAGGTTGGAGTTTACGGGAGCTAGACGTCAAGAACGCGTTTTTGCATGGTGTTCTGGAAGAGGAGGTCTATATGAGACAACCTCCAGGTTTTGAAAATTCAGATGTTCCTCATTTTGTTTGCAGACTGACAAGGCTTTATATGGTTTAAAACAAGCCCCACGAGCTTGGTATTCTAAACTCAGCTCCAAATTACATGATCTTGGATTCATAGCATCAAAGGCTGACACCTCGTTGTTTCTGTATCAACAGTCAGGTACCACAATGTTTGTTCTTATTTATGTTGATGATATTATAGTTGCAAGTTCTTCCCATGAGGCCACATCAGATTTACTTCGAGATTTAAATCAACACTTTGCTATTAAAGACCTTGGTAATCTGCATTTCTTTCTGGGTATTGAAGTTAAAAGAGTTAGAGATGGATTGGTTCTAACACAAGAAAAATATGCTATGGACTTGTTAGAAAGGGTTGGTATGAAAGATTGTAAGCCAGCACCTACACCACTATCACCAACCGAACCATTGTCACTTCATGAAGGTACAATTCTTGGTCCTGAAGACAGCACTCAGTTTCGAAGCATTGTTGGGGCATTACAATATTTAACTCTCACACGTCCAGATTTATCCTTCTCAGTTAACAAAGTTTGCCAGTTTTTGCATGCTCCAACAACATCACATTGGACAGCAGCAAAGAGGATATTGAGATATGTTCAGAGTACACTGAAAGTTGGTCTCACATTCACACGTTCTTCTCATACTCTTTTGAGTGCTTTTTCTGATGCAGACTGGGCTGGATGTCTTGATGATCGACGGTCCACTAGAGGATTTGCAATCTTCCTTGGTCCAAATTTGGTTTCTTGGAGCTCTCGCAAGCAAGCCACAGTCTCACGTTCAAGCACTGAAGCAGAATATAAGGCCGTTTCCAAAGCCACAGCAGAACTGATTTGGGTAGAAGCACTTCTTCATGAACTTGGTGTAAAGCTGAAGGAAAGACGATGCTTATGGTGTGACAACCTAGGTGCAACCTACCTATCAGCAAATCCTGTGTTCCATGCCCTTACAAAGCATATAGAGATTGATTATCATTTTGTTCGAGAGAGGGTGGCAAGCAAAAATCTTGAGATTAAGTTCATCTCTAGCAATGATCAAATAGCTGATGGATTTACTAAGCCTTTGCCTGTGAGACAGCTAGATGAATTTAAGCGTAATCTAAACCTTTGTAAGAGTTTAGATTAAGGGGGGCTGTTGAACTTATTGTACCGTATATGATACAAGTCATGGTGTAGTACACCACGTTGTATCTATACACCTCATGTATGCCACAGTGGAGGCTTCTTTCCACCTGCTATATAACACGCAACCCAACGACCTAAGGGCAATGTTGGTTCACCCAAAAACCCTAACAAGTTTGATACACCTGTGTTGGGAGCTTGGTCGTGGAGGGCGCGGCGGCAGTGGTGATGACGGGGGAGTTGTCCTCCCCGAGTTCTTCATTCTCCTCCACGCACCATTGGGCAACATGCTGGGGCTGTCGGAGTGAATCACCGAGCGTCTCGCAGGTCACGACACTGACTCCTACGTTCTGCAATTGGAGGAATGTCCCAATCATGTCGAGGCCGTGCTGATCAGGAACGACGCCGACCTATTCCTGGGGAATTTGTGGGCGTAGTTCGCCCACATGCACAAGCTGCAGAACGACTCGCTGCTCACGATGCCATGGACACCCACGACAACAGCGGTGACGAGGGCAGCGATGGCCGCTAGTAGGAGTAGTTAGGATTAGCTGTTGTGCCCAATTTGAAATTTCATTAAAAATTTATAGTATATATGCAAATTTTGAATGAAACTATAAAAAGTTTCTGATTTATGTAATTTTTGCTGAAATAATTGGCCCACATGTGTGTGCTGAAATATTGGCCCATATGTGGGTAGCCCAATAGACAAATTCTGAAATCTCAAAATGGCCCATGTGTACAAGTGAGTGGTGGGAGTGGGAAGTTTAGTCCCACATTGCAAGTTTGAGGAGCTGCACACCACCTTATAAGGATGTCAAGACATCGTAGTAGTGTATATAGAAGATGGTAGGCCAAGTGCCGGATTACCAGGGTGGCCTAAGTGGTAGTGGGCTTAGGTCCATTAGGCGGCCCAGTAATCCGACGCGCAGAAGCCGGATTCTAGAAGAACCCGGATCACAGCCCATGTGATCTGGCTTGGAGGAAAAGACGGAATCCTTGCTTTCCAAGTTATAAGTTATAGTAGTTTTCTAGGTTTCCTATTCTGTAAGCCCTAATCCGGCTATTATATAAAGCCGGACGGGAGATAAACAAAACAACCAACAAAGGAGAGATAACAGAGGAGCTCTACGCCAACTCGCCGAGAAGCTCATCCTCGTCGAGTAGCTTAGATCTAAACCCTCACATTGTAACCCTGTTTACGGGCTTTAGTCCCAATTAGTGAGAAGTGCAGGAGTAGGCACGTCGTACTGTCGCGACGTACCGAGCCTGGGTAAAATCCTGTGTTCTGTGTTACTACGCTATCCCGTTACCCCACGTCTCTACCGTAGTCTCATGGCACCCCCGTCTATGAAAACTACTACGATGTCTCGACAGTTGGCGCCCACCGTGGGGCAAACGACGTCAGGCGTAAGATTCCGATCTGGGATACTTGGCGGAATCGGAAGATCAATCACTGTCGGAAGCTTGGAGTTCGACAACGACGTCGGGCGCTTCCTCGACAACGGATCCTACATACCGGCGCAAAACCACCTGGTAAGTGCCTGCGTATTACCGATAGGATCTGCTAACATCTTTATCGGACTAACTGCAGAAGCAATGGGGTTTTGCGGTGGAAGCAAATTTATCCCACCCGCCCTATACCCAGTCGAAGATGACTACGATGCCGGATTCTGCTCAGATCGCCGACAAAAAAGTGATACACTTCATCGGCGTGGTGCAATCCGAAATCGCCGAAAACACGGATGACGGAAATCCCGTGCAAGAGGCAGACAACAACGCACCCGTCATGGAGACGGAAGATCAAACACCCGTCACAGAGGCGGAAGATCCGACATCCGTCAACAAGACGATGAATTCGGAAGCAGAATCCGTGCTTGCCGCCATTGAGGCGAGGTTGGAGTCGGAAACCGGATCGGATAACTTCGACTCCGAAGACGAAGATGAGGACGCCTTCGTAAGAAAGGTTAAGTCCTTTCAAGAGGGATTCCATGAAGTTCTAATGGCGAAACCGGCTGATACCACGGACGCCGGCAGCCAGGAAAGCCCTAAAACCCCTCCGCCAGAGGAAGAGAGAGAAGACGGAGAAACTTCTCCGATATTCCCCAGTGTCAAGGAGATGACAGAAGATGAGCCTGTCAAAAAACCTCCCTCTTCCAAGAAAAAGCACCGTGCTGCTAAAAAACTCCAATACAAAATCCGGAAGAAAAAATCAGCTGATCTCGCTGATGAAAACCTGGAAGTTGGAGATGTTAGCGGAACAAAACTGACGGAGAATGAAGATTCTAGAAGAAATCACTGCTCCGCCAATGACGGAACAGGAAGAGCAAGAGCTATTGCAAACACCAGTGGGACCAGATGAACCCCCTGAGATGCTGGAAGCCAGGAGACAAGCTTTCCAACGGCAACAGCAACATCTACTCAGATCTCGGCAACATCTCCAACAAACCCATAATGACATCAAGGTCATGAAGGAAGAAATAGAGGAGTACGAGAGAAAGAATAGATCCACGTTAAAACCTACTAGGTTACCCGGAATTGCAAGACCGGAAGAACTGCCGCCAAAAGAAAGGTTCCATAACCCGTCTTGGCAAAAGCAGGTAAACGGCAAAGATGCCAAGGGCGAACCAATATACAAGAACGCAGCAGAAAACGCGGAAGCAGCGTTCGCGATTCTTAACAACGATATGTATTCCAATGGAGAAAAACTCCAAGGGGTGTATGCTTTCCTAGGAAAAGCATTGCAACAACAACAGCGCGCCCAAGAGCGATCAGGGAGGCTGCACGATAACTCCGCCCTATGCAAGACGGCTACTTGCGCTGCTGGAGCACCTGGACCGGAAGAACCCGGGGATTCAGACAACTCAAAAGATAAAAAAGAGGATCCGAGGAAAGACAAGAAAAACCCCGACAACCGGGATGCAGCGTCTAGGACCGGATCCCATCTCCCGAAAGATGGGTATAAACCCCATGATCGGGAAGACAAACACCGGAAGGACGGCAAAATAATGCCACCTCCGAAAAACCCAGCTGAGAAAGCTGGAAGATACGATATACCTCACAGGCGTGAGAGATCCCGGACAGCGCCTAAGGACAAAGAAAGGCACAGGAGTAGAACTCCACCTAATCCAAAAGGGCGTGATCACGGAAGAGATAGAAACAATCCCGGAAAAGCGCGTTCGCGCAACAATGGAAGAGAAAGGAGCAGATCCCCTTCTGTCCATTCAGCCGGAAGATATTCTGCACACATTGACAGAGCAGAAAGGGATGATCTATACTTTGGTCCTAAGTGTTTTACTGACAGGATCCGAAGAATAACGCTGCATTCTGGCTTTGCCAAGGTCGGTCCAACGTACCAGAAATACACTGGCAGCACAAACCCGGATACTTGGCTCTCGGATTACTATACAGCCGTCCAGATCAACAATGGGACAGACTTGGAAGCTGTCAAGTTTCTTCCCCTAATGCTGCTGGACGGAGCCAGAGATTGGATCAATGGATTACCATCACGAACAGTGGACAGCTGGGACGATATGGCTAGAGTATTTACTCAGCATTTCCGGGGAACATACAAACGCCCGAATAGCATCAACCAGCTAAACCGTTGCACACAATTTGAGGATGAACCATACGTGGATTTCATCTCCAGATGGACAGCAATGAAGAATAGTTGCTCTGGAGTAACTGACGTACAAGCAATGCATGCTTTCGTCAATGGCCTAAAACCCGGACTCGTACCGTTCATGGTTGGTTCCAAAAAGCACAAGGATCTCGGATCCATGCTTACAACCGCCAATGAGCATGCCGCAGCCGAGGATGACATCAGAGCAAGAGGAGGCAATATTGAATCATTGATACTTGCCAAGAAAACCCCTCGTTCTGACAAAAAAGCCACTCCAGAAACAACGACGAAACCCAAAGAGGTGAACATAGCCTTTGGAGGAGAAAAGGGAAATAAGTGGAAAGGACGCAACCCAGATCCAATCAATTACACTCCAGAGGAGTGGGAAAGGATTAAGTCGGAACCTTGCGTTCACCACTCGCAATTTGGGAAACCCACCCATACAAACGCGCAATGCCGGCTGAATAAGCACATGAAAGGCAGTGCAGGGGCCGGAAATAAAGGGAAGGGTTCCAAAAGGAAACCCGCCAAACAAAAGCCAGAAACTGACAAAGAAGACAATGAATCGGACACTGACAAAAAAATCCAGGAACAACAGCGTAAAGGCGAACCCAAGTTTCCGAGAGTTGATGGAGAAGCAATGCTAACTTTCTTAGCAACCCCGTCAGCAAAGGTGGCAAAAAGAACACTTCGAGAAATAAACGCAGTTGTTCCGGCAACCCCGAAATTCTTGAAGTACTCCAACACACCAATAATCTGGGATCAGTCTGATCATCCCGGAAATATCCCTGAACCCGGCACACAAGCTCTTGTTGTAAGCCCTATTGTTCAAAATACTAGGCTAAGAAGAGTGCTGATGGATGGAGGATCCAGCATTAATATAATGTACCTGGATACACTGAAGCATCTGAAGATTTCCGAGTCTCAGCTCATCTACAGCAACATACGCTTCCATGGTATCGTCCCTGGCAGGCAAGCACGATCCCTAGGAGACATTTCCCTAGATGTCACCTTCGGAGATAAAGATCACTTCCGGCAGGAAAAAGTATCCTTCGAAGTAGTGCCGTTCGAAAGCGTGTATCACGCAATACTCGGACGTCCAGCTTTCGCCAAATTCATGGCAAGATCCTGTTATATTTATAACAAGCTGAAGATGCCAGGACCCAAAGGAGGAGTAATCACTATAGCTGGTGATTTCAAGCTGGAAAATGAGTTGGAGAAAGAAAACGCCCTTTGCGCTCAGAGAGTCATAGCAAAGGAAGAACTGAAGGAATTAGCCAAAGAGGTATCGCCGTCAGAAATGCCGGCAGGAAAAGAAACTCGGAAGCCAACAGACAGCTTCAAGGCATCCGAGAATACAAGACAGGTAATCCTAGATCCCAAAGATCCGACAAAATTTGTCGTCGTAGGGACTGGGATGACTGACAAATAGGAAGGCGAGCTCATCAAGTTCCTCCGTGAGAACTGGGATATTTTTGCCTGGTGTCCAGCTGACATGCCAGGTGTACCCAGGGAACTTGCTGAGCACCAACTTAAGGTTATTCCTGGATCAAAACCCGTCAAACAAGGTCTCCGTCGATTTGACGGAAGAAGACGGAAGGCTATTGGCAAGGAAATTATCCGGCTTTTAGCAGCGGATTTCATCAAGGAAGTGATCCATACTGACTGGTCCGCAAATCCGGTATTAGTACCGAAGAAAGACACTACTGCTCTTAGAATGTGTATAGATTACACAGGCTTGAACAAATTGTGTCCGAAACATAGGTTCGCATTACCGCGAATCGATCAAATAATAGACGCCACGCGCCAGGATTTAGCACCGGGGTAGTGCATGCGCATAAGGCCGAGTGCCATACGCGCACCACCCCGTGCAGCGGAACGCAGGATAGAATCCCTGGATTCCGCCACCTCCATGATGGCTCCCGGAAGTTTTTCAACCTCCGAGAACTCCCCAGTCCTTGCGGGAAGAAACTTGTTCACCAGCTGCATTCCAGCAGCACAGATCGAAGTCCACATCTTCCCAAAGGCTTGGATCCCTTCAAGCCGGGTACCATCTGGGATATCTCCTGTTTTTTCCGACAAAACAATCAGAAGTGTTAGGCAAAAAACAGAGAAGAAAAACAAGATATGGAAAAATAAAAAAGGTAACGGAAAATTACCGATAAGCTTGTCGATCTCGGAGATTTCCTCCAGGCGAAGGTTCAGAGCATTTTCTAAATCCTGAATGGTGGATTTATCCTTCTCCGCCTGTTCAGAAGCCTTGGAGTTGGCAACTCCAAGGGCCAAGTTGCTGGCCTCCAGATCCTTTTGAGCCTTCACAAGATGCTTGTGAAGCTCCAAATTCTCCTTCCGGAGATTCTCGGCATTGCCGGCGTCTTCAGCTATTTGCTTGGCCTTAGCCAAAGCAGCTGGAAAGCAAAGAAAATTCCGGGTTTAGCAAATTTCCGGAATAAGTACTTAGACAAAAAATTGAATCGCAAACCTCAGAGGAAAAATGTGTACCTGATGTTTCCGACAAAGCGAGCTGAGACGATGCCAGTTCCGCCTCTCTCTCCTCAAGAATAGAAAGGAGATTTCTAACCTCCTTATTCTTGATGGTGAGTTTGTTGAAAACTTCCATGTTTATGGTTTCGGCGGTTTGCTGCAACATGGAAAGGAAAAGAATGGTTACAAAAAGCATCAAAGCAAAACAGGCATGCAATTTTGTTTAATGCTTGGGGGCTAGAGTTACATACCTGGCTCATTCGGTGCAAACCCGCCAAGTTTTCCTTGAACTCTTTTGCGTATTCCGCAAAAGCAGTTCCGGCCGCGCTTAGGCCGTCATTGATAATCTTGAAGTCCTTGTCAAAGTTGGGAATTTCTTCGTCGAAAGTCCGAGAAAATTTCTCCACCTCTGGAGCCGCCCTTTCCCTCGTGTCCGTGTCCGACACAACGGGCTGGCTGGGCTCTGACGGCCTGGTCGTGGGGGCTGCAGCGTGCTCTTCCGCCATTGAGGACGGTGTGTCCGGGGCAACGGCGGGAGAAGGTTGGCTGCCTCGGCTGGAAACAACTTTGTGTTTCTTGAGCTTCTTCGGCTTCAGGCTGGAGGGAGGTAGGCTAAAAAACAAAAAACCCGGAAAAGTTAAAACACAGAAGAAGGATGAAAAGTTCTCATGAAAGAAAAAGAACCCAGATGAAAGAACCTGGAAGTGGCGACGGGAATTCCGTCAAGGTCGATAATTTCCTCAAAGGAAATAATCTTCTTGCGCTTGCGTCCACCTGTAGCGGCGGTGCACAACGCGTCCAGCTCAGCCTCGGAGACCAATTCCGAATCTGGAAGATCCGCGAACTGTCGGACAAACAAGATCAGAATCAGAAGCTAGAAAATCCGAGAAAAAATAAAACTGTACCCAAATGACTGAAAAATTACCTTGGGAACCGGATTGTCGGCCGTATACATTGGCCAACTTTCTTCGTATTGGTCACGTGATGCGACCAACTGGTTGATGCGCCGTCGAAGCTCCTTTGCGGGCCAATCTTTGGTGGTTGTCCGCATCGGATCCTTGACTCCCGTGTATTCGCACAGGAGACGGCCACTGTGGTTGGCCAATGGCTGAATTCGCCTAGTCAGCCAGCATAGAACCGTGTCCATGCCGGTTAGAGGCGGATCCAAGGAGGTGAGCTTGGCGATGCGCCGCTTGATCCTTAGTAGATCAGGCGGCAGGACTTGGACGGCTTTTGTTCCCCAATTCTCTTGGGGAACAGCGGCGGTGTTGGCAAAAGGTGGAACCCCGATGGCCTTTTTTGGAAAGGGCACATCGGGATGATAAAAGAAAGAACCCGTCCAAAATTTGACGGATTCTGATGTCTTGATCTTGCGGAACCAATCTTCCCTAAACCTCCGAAGAGTAAAGGAGATGGTCCCGCAAGTCGGAAGTGCGCCCTCCGAGGAGTTCCGCTTAACTCCGAAACAATACAACCAGAAGTCTAAACTAGGCTCTAAACCTAAGTAACCCTCGAATAGGGCCTGGAACCCGACCAAATAAAGAATGGAGTTGGGTGGCAGGTTGTGGGGTTGGATGTTGTAGTGAGAAACGACTTGGAGGAAAAAAGCGGAAGGGGGGAGCCCCATACCTCTTAGAAGGTGGGAAGAAAGGAGAACCCTTTCGCCATCTCTTGGCGCCGGCTCATTCTCGTCTTCGGGAAGCCGCCATTTCCCTTGGAGGATTAGGCCCTCTTTCTCCAAGTTTGGAAGAAGGGCCGGGGGAATGCTGCAGGCAACCCAGTTGCCTGCAGATTCCGCCTCTTCATCTGCTCCGGTGGCGGAGGCGGTGGCCGCTTCTGCGGCGGCGAGCTCGTCACCGACGAGCTGGATCTTCTCCTTCGCCGTTTCAGGAGCGAACGGCGGGGAGGGGGCGGAGCTAGCGCCCGCAACGTCCGCGGCGGCGGAAAGATTTTCTCCGCCCGCCGCGAAGGCCGCGGATTTCTCCGGCTCGTCGCCGGCGTGCTTGGGTGACCCGACTTGGGGATCTAGGTCGCTGATGATGTCGTTGATGGCGGCGCGAGCGGGCGACGACGGTGAGCCTGCCATTTTCAGGCGGCGCGTTCGTTTCCGGTGCTTGGAGGTGAGGTGTGCGCGGAACAGTGCGTCGCTTGGGAGCTTGTGCGCGTCAATGGCGAGAGCAGTGAGAGTGCGGAAGGTTTTCATCGAGGACGAGGATGGCTATTTATAGCTAGAAATCCGTCAAGATACGCGCCAACGGCTATTTTGACCGTTGGATGTTTGCCGCGTGTCGCTCGCCGGAAAATCCGGGAAATGAAACGACGGGGTAATGATGGTTATCTCCTCGTTTCCCGCGAGAATCTGTCAGAGATATGTTTCTGGGTTTTTCCGAGTAAATCTCAAACGTCGCTTACGTCAGCATGGTTGAGTGCGCTGACGTAGGAAGTTTCTTCTCCGCGAAGGATCGTGAGAGAAAAGCCGGATTTTCAGGATTCCGAGTTTCATGCCACCATCTTTTTCAAAAGAAGGATAAGAAGAATCAAGACTGCTGAATCAATATTTCTCGGACAAAGAATATTTGGCGAACGGCGGAGAATCAGAGTTTTGATCCTTCTTGGGGGCTACTGTCGGATATATACCAAATAGGGGTATAGAAGATGGTAGGCCAAGTGCCGGATTACCAGGGTGGCCTAAGTGTTAGTGGGCTTAGGTCCATTAGGCGGCCCAGTAATCCGACGCGCAGAAGCCGGATTCTAGAAGAACCCGGATCACAGCCCATGTGATCTGGCTTGGAGGAAAAGACGGAATCCTTGCTTTCCAAGTTATAAGTTACAATAGTTTTCTAGTTTTTCTATTCTGTAAGCCCTAATCCGGCTATTATATAAAGCCGGACGGGAGATAAACAAAACAACCAACAAAGGAGAGATAACAGAGAAGCTCTACGCCAACTCGCCGAGAAGCTCATCCTCGTCGAGTAGCTTAGATCTAAACCCTCACATTGTAACCCTGTTTACGGGCTTTAGTCCCAATTAGTGAGAAGTGCAGGAGTAGGCACGTCGTACTGTCGCGACGTACCGAACCTGGGTAAAATCCTGTGTTCTGTGTTACTACGCTATCCCGTTACCCCACGTCTCTACCGTAGTCTCATGGCACCCCCGTCTATGAAAACTACTACGATGTCTCGACAACTGCACACCACCTTATAAGGTGGAGTATTGTACGGATTGTATGTGAGTGAGAACAAGAGAGCCTCTCGCGCACTCCTCCTCCTCCTCCTCCGCCGCTCGCTCGTCTCGACTCGACACGACACGACACGTCGCGATCGCGTTTCGTGAATCGAGCCTCGAGCCGAGACAATACTTATGTTTATTTTGCTGTTTTGGAAAACCGATTTCGTAGTCGTGACGGACGCGTCACAGCTGAGGCGGTTCGGGTCGCTCCCGTATCGCGTGCTGCAACCGACTCGGACGTGCGGCGTGGGCCTCCCACGTCGCACACGTTAGGGTTTTCCGAACTGCATTATGAAAGACGCGCACCGTGGGCGCTGTACACACACTGAAACCAATCTAGGTTTGCCACCTTGTTCCTTGCGCTGCCACCGTAGTCTACTCCATCCCGAGCGCCGGCGTCCACCGGCAAACGGGAGAGAAGGTCTCCGGAACCAGTCGCCTTTGTGATCCTGTACGGGAGAGGGCGAATTAGGTTTTTGGGAAGCGCTTCGCGCGACTGCTCGCTGCTTCCACGGCGGCTCGTCTTCCTAGCAAGTCAGGCGGTGCTGCGTACCGTCGCCTCAAGCGCCGTCTACTCCGACCCTTCATCACCAACGTTGTCATCAACAACGTTTCTACAAACGATCGGTACGGAATTTGCGTTCTGATCTGTCTCTTTAACATGTCTACTGTTTACATGTTTACGGAGATCGTGTTGCTGTTATCATGCTGTTTACTGCATCTAGTATGTTCGAGTTTCACATGTTAATAGCTGCTGTCATCATGATTTATATTCTGGAATTAATCGTGGAAATTATGCCTAATTATTCAACAATCCAAAAACCTAATTGTAGGCAATTTCCTGAACTGACTATGGCCCACTTAAGTGATTTGATGAAACCGGAAAAGTTCAATGGTACCACCTTTAAGAGATGGCAACTGAGAAGCCAACTGTGGCTCCAGTCCATGAAAGTGTGGGACATTATTATGAATGGTCTTCCTGAAGGAGCTTCTGACGAGGTTCAGAATAAGTTCAAGGAAGCCAATAATAATTTCAGAGGCTGTATTCTGAGTGTCCTGGAGGGACGTCTGTGCGATGTGTATATGCACATCGAAGACGCTAAGGATCTCTGGGATGCACTAAACACTAAATTCGGTGCGTCCGATGCTGGCAGTGAGCTGTATATCATGGAGAGCTTTAACGACTACAAGATGGTGAATAACCGTTCTGTAGTCGAACAGGCTCATGAGATACAGTGCATTGCGAAGGAGCTTGATCTGCTCAAGTGTGTGATTCCTGATAAGTTTGTGGCTGGATGCATTATTGCAAAGCTGCCTTCTTCATGGAGGAGTTTCGCCACATATCTCAAACATAAGAGACAGGAGATATCAGTTGAAAATCTGATAGCGTCTCTTGATGTTGAGGAGAAAGCTCGGGCAAAGGACACAACTGAGAGAGGTGGTGATTTGCAGTCTAGTGCCAATATGGTGCAGAAAAATCATCACGTCAAGGATAACAGCAAGAACAAAGGGAACTATAAGCCCCAGTTCAATGGTCCTGTGAACACTACTGCCTTTAAGAATAATAAGAAGAAGAAGGTGCTGAACAAAGCTGGGCTCGAGTGCTTTACGTGTGGAGCGCTCGGCCACTTTTCTGTGGACTGCCCAGACCGTGCAGACAAGAAAGGGAAGAAAGGCTCCAAGAATGTCAACGTGGTGACCGCTAGCAACACTGATGGGTACGGTAATATACCGATGGTACTTTCAGTTTTTCAATCTCCATGTTGGTGGATTGATACGGGTGCTAATGTTCACGTGTGTGCTGACATCTCTATGTTCACTTCTTATCAGGTCGCACGGGATTCTTCCGTCCTAATGGGGAATGGGTCACATGCTTCTGTTCATGGTGTTGGCACGGTAGATCTGAAGTTTACTTCGGGGAAGATCGTGAAGCTGAGGAACGTGCAGCATGTCCCTTCTATGAATAAGAATCTCGTCAGCGGCTCCCTTCTTTGCAGAGATGGGTTTAAAGTAGTGTTTGAGTCCAATAAAGTAGTTGTGTCGAGATTTGGACAATTTATTGGTAAAGGCTATGAGTGTGGAGGCTTGTTCCGCTTTTCTCTTTCCGATTTTTGCAATAATTCAGTAAACCATATTTGTGGCAACGTTGATTCAGATGCTAGTGTTTGGCACTCTCGTTTATGTCATGTTAATTTTGGTTTACTGTCGCGGCTATCCAATTTAAGTTTAATTCTGAATTTCACCATTGCCAAAGGTTCTAAGTGCCATAGTTGTGTGCAATCTAAGCAACCTCGGAAGCCTCACACGGCAGCCGAGGAGAGACACTTGGCACCTCTAGAACTCATACATTCTGATCTATGCGAGATGAAAGGTGTGTTGACAAAAGGTGAAAAGAGATATTTCATGACACTCATTGATGATGCTACTAGATTCTGCTATGTTTATTTGTTGCAAACTAAAAATGAGGCTTTAGACTACTTTAAAATCTATAAGGCCGAAGTTGAAAATCAATTAGAGAGAAAGATCAAGCGTTTTAGGTCGGATCATGGTGGAGAGTATTTCTCCAAAGTATTTGATGAATTCTGTGAGGAACACGGTATTATTCACGAGAGGACGCCTCCCTATTCGCCACAATCAAACGGAATTGCTGAGAGAAAAAACCGCACGCTGACCGACTTGGTGAACGCCATGTTGGACACTGCTGGTTTATCTAAGGCATGGTGGGGGGAGGCTCTGTTGACTTCGTGTCATGTCCTGAATAAAGTTCCTAACAAGAATAAAGAGAAAACCCCTTATGAGGAGTGGGTTGGGAGAAAACCATCACTTTCTTATTTGCGTACTTGGGGATGCCTGGCAAAAGTCAACGTTCCAATTCCAAAGAAACGCAAACTCGGACCAAAAACAGTGGATTGTATCTTTCTGGGTTATGCTCAACGTAGCATTGGTTATAGATTTCTAGTGGTTAAATCCGAGGTACCTGATATGCATGTTGATACTATTATGGAATCTCGCGATGCAACATTTTTTGAGAATATGTTTCCTATGAAAGATATGCATAGCTTTGCTAAATTTTCTTCTGAATTAATTCCGGAATCTAGTACATCTAGTGATCATACTGAACAACCACATGATGAGAACGTCCTTGAGAAGTATGACAATGAAGCTCCTAAACAGAGTAAGAGACAGAGGATTGAAAAATCCTTTGGTGATGATTTCATTGTGTAACTTGTGGACAATACTCCTACGTCTATTGCAGAGGCATTTGCATCTCCAGATGCAGATGACTGGAAAGAAGCTGTCCATAACGAGATGGACTCCATTCTTCTAATGGGACGTGGGAGTTATCTGAACGACCTTATGGTTGTAAGCCAGTGGGCTGTAAGTGGGTGTTCAAGAAGAAGCTAAGGCCTGATGGTACTATTGAGAAGTACAAGGCACGGCTTGTAGCCAAGGGCTACACTCAGCGAGAAGGCGAAGATTTTTTTGACACCTATTCACCTGTTGCTAGACCGACCACCATTCGTGTACTACTTTCCCTGGCTGCCTCTTATGGTCTTATCGTTCATCAAATGGACGTAAAGACAGCTTTCCTTAACGGAGAGTTGGAAGAGGAAATTTATATGGATCAGCCTGATGGGTTTGTGGTAAAAGGTGAAGAGAGAAAGGTGTGCAAATTGTTAAAATCTTTGTATGGACTGAAACAAGAACCTAAGCAATGGCATGAGAAGTTCGACAGAACTTTAACTTCTGCGGGCTTTGTCATTAACGAGGCTGACAGGTGTGTATACTATCGCCATGGTGGGGGCGATAGTGTTATATTATGCTTGTATGTTGACGACATACTGATTTTCGGTACAAGCATAATTGTGATCAATGAGGTCAAGTCTTTTCTATCAAAGTGTTTTGATATGAAAGATCTGGGAGAAGCTGATGTAATTCTGAACATCAAGCTTATTAAGGATGAGAGTGGGATTACGTTGACGCAATCACACTATGTTGAGAAGATCTTGAGCCGTTTCGGCTTTATTGATAGCAAGCCTTCTCCAACACCTTATGATCCTAGCGTGACGCTTCAAAAGAACAAGAGGATTACGAAAGATCAATTGAGATACTCTCAAATAATGGGTTCACTGATGTACCTTGCGAGCGCGACGAGGCCTGACATCTCTTTTGCTGTGAGCAAATTGAGCAGATTCATGTCAAACCTGGGTAATGATCATTGGCATGCACTTGAAAGGGTCATGCGCTATCTGAATGGTACTATGAGCTATGGGATTCATTATTCAGGGCACCCTGCTGTGCTTGAGGGATATAGTGACTCCAACTGGATTTCAGATGTAGATGAACTCTACGCCACAAGTGGATATGCATTTTCTTCTTGGAGGTGGCGCGGTGTCATGGAGGTCTTGTAAACAGACCATATTGACGAGGTCAACCATGGAAGCAGAACTTACTGCTTTAGATACAGCTACTGTTGAGGCAGAATGGCTGCGTGAGCTCTTGATGGACTTGCCGGTGGTTGAGAAACCATTACCGGCTATCCTCATGAACTGTGACAATCAAACGGTGATTGCCAAGGTGGCCAGTTCTAAGGATAATGCGAAGTCATCAAGACACGTCAAAAGACGTTTGAAGTCTGTCAGGAAATTGAGAAACTCCGGAGTAATTACTGTTACGTATATTCAAACAGACAAAAACCTGGCAGATCCCTTTACGAAGGGACTATCACGTAATGTGATAGATAGTGCATCGAGGGAGATGGGTATGAGACCCGTGAGCGTTACACCATAGTGGTAACCCAACCTATGTGATCGGAGATCCCGTGAATTAGGACCTGAGAAGAACAAGCTAGTGGTTTGACTGAGGAGAGTATTTGATAAACCCTCTCTAAGTGATGATGCATAACTCTCAAAGAGCTGTAAGGCAGGTTGGCAACATGCCTTAATGTGTTTATGTTGGCTATTTATAGCAAAGATGCTGTCCTACAGAGCATTCTTGAAAGAACACACCTATGTAAGTCCGACTGTAAACGTCGCAGTCTATGAGATTTGGGTGATCTCTAGTAAACTCATGAAGAGACCACGTAGTATGACGCATATGCTCCACCCGCGGGGTAGGCTACTGGCAGCCAAGTACTAGTTATGACTTTGAGTAAAGTCTATTGGCACAAAACTTGCAATTCAAGGCATAGTCCATTGTTCAAGTTGCTGATAGATGTAGCTTAAGGCTCTAGGCGGAAGTTCAACTTAACAGTCTCTGCTGAAACACTGGTATATAAACAAGTAGCGAGGATTGGCAAATCTTCAAATGGGCATTTGAGATCTGGTGGGGGATTGCTGAAATAATTGGCCCACATGTGTGTGCTGAAATATTGGGCCCATATGTGGGTAGCCCAATAGACGAATCCTGAAATCTCAAAATGGCCAATGTGTACAAGTGAGTGGTGGGAGTGGGAAGTTTAGTCCCACATTGAAAGTTTGAGGAGCTGCACACCACCTTATAAGGTGGAGTGTTGTAGGGATTGTATATGAGTGAGAACAAGAGAGCCTCTCGCGCACTCCTCCTCCTCCTCCTCCGCCGCTCGCTCGTCTCGACTCGACACGACACGTCGCGATCGCGTTTCGTGAATCGAGCCTCGAGCCGAGACAATACTTATGTTTATTTCGCTATTTTGGAAAACCGATTTCGTAGTCGTGACGGACGCGTCACAGCTGAGGCGGTTCGGTTCGCTCCCGTATCGCGTGCTGCAACCGACTCGGACGTGCGGCGTGGGCCTCCCACGTCGCACACGTTAGGGTTTTCCGAACTGCATTATAAAAGACGTGCACCGTGGGCGCTGTACACACACTGAAACCAATCTAGGTTTGCCACCTCGTTCCTTGCGCCGACACCGTAGTCTACTCCATCCCGAGCGCCGGCGTCCACCGGCAAACGGGAGAGCAGGTCTCTGGAACCAGTCGCCTTTGTGATCCTGTACGGGAGAGGGCGAATTAGGTTTTTGGGAAGCGCTTCGCGCGACTGCTCGCTGCTTCCACGACGGCTCGTCTTCCTAGCAAGTCAGGCGGTGCTGCGTACCGTCGTCTCAAGCGCCGTCTACTCCGACCCTTCATCACCAACGTTGTCATCAACAACGTTTCTACAAACGATCGGTACGGAATTTGCGTACTGATCTGTCTCTTTAACATGTCTACTGTTTACATGTTTACGGAGATCGTGTTGCTGTTATTCATGCTGTTTACTGCATCTAGTATGTTCGAGTTTCACATGTTAATAGCTGCTGTCATCATGATTTATATTCTGTAATTAATCGTGGAAATTATGCCTAATTATTCAAGAATTTTTGGGGTTCATTTTGTTTAGGACGCCGCTGTGGCGAACATAAGTCCAGATTTCGGATAGAAATTAAAAAAAAAGTACCGGTGCAGATGCTCTTGTCTGGATTGTTTTGGAACCAGACTTTGCACGACACATGTTTGGACTCGACTTTACACGTCAAGTTTGACAAGAGGAAGAAAAGAAGACAATGAAGGTCCCGCTCACGTGGCTACAACTATTATTGGCTCCGTCCGAACTGCCTAGGCGAATTGTCCGGTTTCACTTTGGTGTTTGGAGGTGACTATCAACCACATCCTACCTAGTAGGATCTTTGACTATCAACCACATCCTACCTAATAGCAGCTTTGCCTTGTCCCGTGGGGAAGAAAACACAGACGCAGACGGACTAGGAAACATGCATGGTCGCTTTCATTTCTCATTTAATTTTACCAGCCTATATTAAAACACAGTTTGAACTACTACGAGCATTCCATCGATTCCGTTGGGCAACCTCCTCGACACATTAGAGAACTAATAATTAGAACTAGCTCTAATCCGGATAGGACATCTTAAAATCCAATTAGAATAAGCTTTAATTCAATTATAGGGCCTTTAATTAGAAGATTTAATTAGACCCTCTAATTTTAAGAGAGAGGGGGGGAAGGGGGGCGGGTTCAGGGCCGGCTCTATGATTTCGAGGGCCCCGGTGCGAACCCGACTAGTGGGCCCAATAGAGAGAAAAATCCAATTTGATACGTGAAAATATAAAGTTGTTATAAAATCATAAAACTAATATTTTTTACTAGAATCAAGCATATGTTATTTTCCATGTCTTTGTTCCTTACCAAGTATCATGAAAGTTACAACGCACAAAAAACATATAGAAATAGCATGCTAACCTCCAGCGATCATGTGAAACGAGACCTTCGTGCATTTGTTGACGCAAAATCATCAATGAGAGTGTCAAGATCAATACTATCCAGCATATTCTTCTCAATGCAGCACATGGCCAATCCATTCAATCTTTCTTGAGACATGGTTGACCTCAAATATTTTTTCAATAGTTTCAGTTTTGAGAAACTCCTTTCAGCTGATGCAACAGTCACAGGTACGGTCAACAGGATACGATAAGCAATTGAGACATTTAGATAACAATCCGCATCTCCAGATTTAAACAATTTGCAACAGTAGTACTAGACTTTATTCACGTGTTTAGAGTGCACTAACCACCTCCGGTCACTGAACTCGCCATTCCTTAACTTTCTTGTGTAGTCATCATATGAAAAATGCCTGCCACCAATTTCATCTTCGGGAAACTCATGATTGTATTCCCTTATAGGTCCTTTTTCAATGAGAATATCTCTTGATTTATTGTCAAGAATATTCCAAGTTCTAGGATCATATATATCAAAAGAAGAAGCCTGCTCATCTGCATTTCCAAGATTCTCATGGTCACTAAAATTTTCTACGTGCTGATCGGCATCATTTTCCGCAGCATTATTTTCCTCGACATGATTTTCCTCAACGGCACTCTCAGTATCGTCGTGTTGTTCTTCACCATTTGTGATATATAATTGCTCTGAATTTGTAGCAGCATGAGTCCTCAAGACAAACTTATTCATAGAGCCTTCCTAAGATTTAATCAACTTGTCTACTCTTTTCTTGTTGTTTCTTTTCCCACAGCCAGATAGATATTTTTTAGGTAACATGATTATCCTGCAAGGCGAATACAGTATCATATATTGACGATGTTCTGTTTTTAGATGAGAAGTTTCTTGAGACCACTGAAAAATATTCGCCTATAGATTAGGATTTATGAATAGATTGATCTGAGAATTATTACCTTCTGAACGACGATCTTGATCAGTTGATCACTTTCCTGAATTCTTGCATTTGATCCCCAAACTCAGCTACAGGGTCGGTGTGGTGCGCTGGTCGGCGTCCGGCGGCGTGCTGCTGTGTCGATGCGTTTCCGTGTTCCTGATGTGTCCGTGCGTCTCCCTGAATTGAGGAGAACGACAGGGCAACGTGTGTGTTGCCTGGGCTTGGCTGGGCAGGCCCTAGTTGTGGTTGTGTGCATCGTGCTTGGCTTCTTGCTGGGTGGGCTCAGAGCTACCTGGGCGGGACGTTATTCATTTTTTTTACTACTCAGTAATATATATATACTGCAGAATTGCTCGCAAAATTATGTTTTGCCGCAAGCCTTGGGTGTACTTTTACAGTTGGAGGGGACGGGTAATCTGCCAAAGGTAAGAGGAGTCCTACTCTAGCTAGGAGGAGGGCTTGGCCGCATCAAGGAGGTGGCCGCACCCATCTCCTAGGTGAAATCGGAATGGACTCCCATATGGGAGTACAACTCCACATCTTCCCCTTTTCTTTTTCCCTCATTTTTTCTTTTCCCTTCAAATAAATTTAGGAAAAACACTGTAAGGTTCCAAGTGAAATGATTGTAGGCTCCGGGGCTCACCTGCCAACCCCACTAAGTGGTGCGGCCATGGGGCAAATCTACCCAATCGGCACCCCCTTCTCGGTTTTTGCCTAAAACTCTTTCGAAACCTTATGAACCCTTTAGATAAAATCATCAATCTCATCTACTGATGTTAACTGATGTTAGGAATATATTTCTAACATCCCGGGATAGCTCATGTCATGTGTTATCTGTCATATAAAATTCTGGTTAACACCGATATTATTTTTCCTTATAGTAACTTCCCCGAAACCTTTTTGATTGACACCACACTTCTGTGAAATCATATCGACATCGAACATTCATAAAACCAATAAAAACATATTTATTCTCTCAATTAAAGGTTGGCACAACTTAAGCGTGGGACCCGTAAAGTCTCGATAACACACAAACATGTTCGGGAATTTACGGAATAATAACAATCAGCGGGACCGTGGACACCCATGATGGCTCCTATGTGTTCATGAAGATCGAGGGAACCTTATACGTTACTCGTTGCACTTATTTTCTTAACTTCACGATACCCGTGATATCACGAGGTGAGAGTATATGATCTAGTCTGATCCTAACACATAAAAAAATCGTTATCGATATCGTCCTCTTTTCTCATCCATATCACCGATATCCTTGTGATCAATCACATTGTGTCTAGCCAAACGATTGGTTCACATTAGCATAACAATGGGAAAATGGACGACGACCCGCCTTTTACGTGGGGAGGAAATGGAATCATGCATGATCAGTTACCAACTCCGTACTCTCTCCAATTAGACGCCAGTCGATTGCATTTATCCGCAATCAAAGACCACCATGACCTTGCGTTAAATCCCCTTCCACCATGCCTGGAACAAAAATGCGCTCTGCTTAAAGAAGGAAAAAAAATATACTGATAGGTCCCGGAGCATGTATCTCTTAATCGTCTAGAGGAGTTAAGTACTAGTATTTAACGATCTTAGTTCCATTACACTTTCTATCTTATACCTAGACATTACCGTTATGATCCCCAGTTACGGCAAGACGGTTGATGACATCCAAAGTATAACTTTTGATCGTGCGATCATTAGATATTCTCATAGTATAGGAATTATAGGCAATGACTACTTCATATGTACTTTTCTAAATACATTACAACTGTTTAGTCTCTTTTAGTAAGATCATATAGTTGGGTCGGTTCAATACTATTGGTATCTGAACAATAGATTCTTATATTTTGCTAGACTTTTAACCAATTCCATGATTGGGAAAACTTGATCATCTCACAAACCATAAACTAATCTTAGAGACAAGATTATGAACTTTTGTTTGTTTATGTATTCACACCCACATAAAGATTTTTATCTGAAAACTCACTTTTCAAGTGATATAACGGTTCTAGTATGATGTCATAAATGAATATTATTCTCTATAGAACATATGTCCAACATATTTTACGTTTTAAGGCCCGAGTGGGACATTTTATGTGTGCCGAGCTTAGGGAGATGGCCGGTGAGTTTTTTAGAAATGGGGATTAAAACCCCAGGTTCTGCATCGATCGATGCACACAGCTGTTTTATTAAAAGTATTCAACGAGTATCAATTCATTACAATCCAAGATCGAACCCAGCTGAGACACTACTCAACAAACATGACGTAATAACAGCATCGAACTAGACATCTCGTATTCGACTAGTATGCTGCCACGAAGCCCGGCTGAAAAAATCCTGAGCGACCATCAAGAGCTAGCAAGTTAGGTGCAACTAGTTAGGTCAATGTTGTCAACCGTTTACATGGAAATTATCTATTGGGCAGGTTGGTGCCATTGTGAGTAGGTAATAACCTTATTTAGGAGGTTAGAGGATCAGAGATCCAATGGTGCAACGTTATCTGCAAACGAGGAAGATATCATTACAACACCGTCAAGATGAGAGAAATTTGATGACAAACGAGAAGTGAGTTAGGTGGAAAAGAAAGGAGTGGGGTTTTTGTTGTAGATATTGGATCTCGGGTGCAAAGTGGTGGGATAATAGGAATAGGTCGAGAAGATGGGAACCGATTCCTACTAACGAGAAAAAATAACGGGAGCACTAGACATGAAAATAGTATGCATGGACAATTTAACACGGTTTTCTACATCGCCAACCACTTCTGTTGCGTGGAAATTTACATACGTAACTTTTATCATTCTAATCACCTTGTGACATCACTATTATTGTTTTTCGAAATTGGTTATCCAACTGAAGGGACCCACCTCATTATAGATCATAGTTAGGGTGAATGATGTGTTCGCCTAGTTCTCGTTCAATGCTGCAGACCGAAGGTTGAACATCAAGATCTATACAAGATTCTACTTTTTTTGCGCCAGAAGAACTGACACCACGTTGTGTTGCGTTAGATGTAAAATTGTTACATCATGATGTATATGTTCTAGACTGATATTATCGACTGGGATATAGGCGTGCATTAATTTGAATCTTGAGGGCAAACTTTTATTTTGAAAATTTTGTACGTTGCGTTGTGTAGACCCGTCTTGGTGTACAAAGCGCGTGGGTGTACAAACTCCTAGATGTACATCCGCATGTGTGTACATTCGCGTGCAACTGGGTGTACAACCGTCTGGGCGTATACCCGTGGTGAACGTGTGTACGTCAGCACATGCACTTGGTACGTACTTCGTTCACTGCACCTGATTATCCGTGTGTAACTGGGCGTACAGCCGTGTTGATTCTGAGTGTACAAAAAAAGTTTCTCGAAACCTATCAACATGGGATCTAGTTTTGAAAATCTCGACGCGAGGATCTCAAATATGAAAACGGTTTGTAATTTCGAAATACGGTTCAGGAGATATTTTATTTTGAAAAACAATATCACAAAATAAATGCGTTCACATCCCACATCTTGTGCCATGCGGACACCCTCTGGAGAATAGGAGGAAAGAGAGTACGACAAGTGTCACGTCCACAACGCGCGCGGGATGATCTTCCGGAAGGAAGACCTTTTTCTAATGATTTCGGAGTTCTTTTTTTTGTTCCTTCTAATTTTGAAAGACTTGAACCTGGTCCTGGGCCGACCCGCTCTTAGATATGGATGATTTGTTCCAGTCGAAAACTGGCACACACGTGCCGTTCAGGATTACAACTCTTCTACGTGTCATATACGTGTCATATACGGAAACTTGTATACATGATATTATGTGTGTAACATTCCGATCCATATATTTTAAATAATGTAGCTCAACGTAATGTCTCTATTAGACAATCGTATATTGCTTTTAGTATATAATAGAATAGATGTGACAACCTTATCCAAACGCATTATTCACGACTTATCCTCTAATCAAATACCCATATGACTATGTTCAACCACCTTTTATCGTTACAAGCAAACATAAACTTAGCTTATGCAACCCACCAATTAGTGGCGGAGCCAAGGCCCGGCATGTCCGGGCACCTGCCCGGGCTAAGCTGGTTAATTACCACCGGGAAGTGATGCTTTAAGCAAGATTATTTACTTGGCAATCAGTCTGCAATGGATGTTTAGTTTGAGTTTGTCCAGGCTCTAATGATCAGCTAGCTTCCCCGCTGCCACCAATCAAATACTCCCTCCGATCCATATTAATAGGTCATGAAGTGGATGTATCTAGCAATAAAATATCTCTAAATATATCCACTTCAGCACCTATTAATATAGATCGGAGGGAGTAGCAAAAGGCGTGTCCACAATCAGAGTTACTCTATACCGCAACCAAACAAAACCTAAGATTGCGCTAGTGGAAGGCTAGACGTAGAAATCTATCTAAGAAAATGTATGTCAGTATGTCTATAAATCGTTTCGGTGGGTTGTTTGATCTTGTAGTCCATAAGTTTGCGTGTATTTTTATTTGCGAATGGCACTTTGGGTAAAACGTTATCTTTCCCAGATTTGTACGCAGTGACAAGGACCGAATCAGCAACGCTCACATATCTGCTGGTCAATGCAGTTGATGCTCTGCTGCCACCTTCACGTGGCTACTACATATACTTCGGAGGTGAACGGTGCAGTGTCCACAAGGCCCAGGCAATATTTTTATTGTGTTCTCGTCCTGTCTTCAGACCAGACCAGGCCAACGTCAGGTTTCTCTCGGTATTGGAAAACAACTGTAGACACATGCGTGAGTGTCTGCACCCTGCATGTTGCAGCACAAGAAACCCATTGAACCGGGATGAACTACTGAACTAGTAAGGCTGGTGCCAATGCGGGCTTTAGGAGGAGGCGGTAGAGCCCCTACCGCCCGGAGGCGGGCGATAGGGGGCGGTAGTGGGGGGCGGTTGGCGGCGGCGGGCGGTGGGGCTGCCGCCCGGGCTAGAGCCGTTGCCGCCTCGCTTACCGCCCGGGTTGGCGGGGCGGTAGCGACGGGCTGGGGCGGTAGGGGGGGGGCGAGAGGGGCGGTAGGCGGGGCGGTGGGATGGCGGCGTGGGGCGGTAGGGCGGGGCGTTAGCGCCTAGCCGTTGGGGGGCAACGGCTAGCTGACGTGGCGCCCCCCTATTGGTCCACGTCAGCTAGCCGTTGGGGGTATCCGTTGCTGTCCAAAAAAACTGAAAAAAAAATCGAAAAATTTGAAATTTGGAGCTGATCCCTCCTATAAATACCCCCCCCCATATGCTGCACTCAATCCACACCAACTTCATCCTCTCTACTCTTCATTTCCACCCTCTCGACGCCATGTCTTCGTCAAGCAGCAGCGATTCGAGCGAGGGACTGGAGGGTGAGATGATCGCCGCAATGCAGGCGGCAATGGAGGCTGAGTACGAGGCGGCGCTCCAAGCGGTGCCAAGACCGCCGCGGCGCCGTCGACAGTTCATCAGGCGTGATCGTGTTGGCGCCGCCGAGCGGCTCTACGACGACTACTTCGCCCCCAACTGCGCTTATCCTCCGAGCTTCTTCCGGCGAAGGTATCGGATGAGGCGATCCCTTTTTCTACGCATTGTGGATAGATTGGGTGAATACTCTCCGTATTTCACCCAAAGAGTTGATGCTCTGAACCGTACGGGTTTTACTCCGCTACAAAAGTGTACTACGGCGTTGCGTCTGTTAGCTTATGGATCCGGTGCTGATACCATAGATGAGTGGCTTAAGTTAGCTAGACAAACTTCGTCAGACTGTCTAGATCGATTCTGTGAGGGCATCATCGACTGTTACGGTGAAGAGTTTTGCCGTCGACCTAACGTCGAGGATACTCAGCGTCTGTTAGCGAAAGCCGAGGCGCGGCTTTCCGGGCATGCTAGGGAGCATAGATTGCATGCATTGGCAGTGGAGGAACTGCCCAGTTGCGCATGCCGGTCAGTTCACAAGGGGAGACATCAAACACCCTACCGTAATCTTAGAAGCCGTTGCGTCGTATGATCGTTGGATCTGGCATGCTTTTTTTGGAGTCGCCGGGTCCAACAACGACATCAATGTGCTCAATCAGTCCCCATTGTTCACGGAAGTGCTTAGAGGAGAAGCACCCACAGTGAACTTCACGGTGAATGGACACCAGTACAACTGGGGTTACTACCTTGCCGACGGCATCTACCCCTCCTGGCCGGTGTTCATGAAGGGTGTTACTCTTCCACAAAGTGACAAGCAACGTGTCTTCACTGCTGCTCAATCGTGTTGGCGCAAAGATGTGGAGTGTGCATTTGGAGTGTTGAAGTCTAGATTCAACATTTTAGCAGTTCCCGGACGCTCCTACTCCATGCGCACTCTTGGGTTGATCGTGCGTGCATGTGTCATTCTGCACAACATGATCATCGACGATGAGCGTGGTACCAATTTGGAGAACACCTATGAGACAGTTGCGAGCAACGTCGGGCCTCCAATACATACCAATGCACCACCAAGCCTAGCAGCAAGGATTCAGATGGACAACAAAATGCAGGACTCGCCGATGTATACACAGCTCCAGGGGGATTTGATTGAGCATGTGTGGGCTCATCAAAACTAGATTATGTAATTTTCTCATTTTTTATGTAATTTTTATTTATTATTATGTAATCGGTACAATTTTAGTTGAATAAAATAATTTCTTCTATTATTTGCAATGTTTTTAATCTTCAAAATATGTGTTGACGTGGAAGAGAGAGAAAAGCTGATGTGGCAGAGAGAGAATCTTACAGCCCGGGCTATAGCCCGTGCACTGGCACCGTGCCCGTGAGAGTGGCGTGATAGTGGTGAGAGAAGGTGACGTGGCGGGGGCTATAGCCCGTGAATAGTGGGCGGTGCATTGGCACCAGCCTAAGTAGGTTGCATTTCCATTTATATTTTTTCTCCAAGTACACTTGGAGTTTTATCAACCAGTACACTTTCATTCCATCGATTCCGTTGGGCAACCTGCAGTACAGATCTTACTTACGGTTACTTTAAAAGTGTAATAGCGGGGAATCTGCTCATTGTTTTTTTTTTTTTGAAAGTAGAATCTGCTCATTGTTTGCGGGCCAGGCGAAGCGACGAAGACTGGGTTACTTTCATCAGTGTTTGTGATGACATCGACCACTGTTTACACCTTTGGAGGTCAAATTTGACAAGACCAAAAAGAAAGACTATGCATAAAGATGAGGCTTTGCTACCTTGTGCTCTCTCAAACTTTGGAGGCTAGCTAGCTACACACGGTGGTTAGTACCTTTATGCTCTCTCAAAATAATCAATCAGGCTCCCGGGATCCATGGAACTCGGTTAAAAAATAGAAAACCTTTTGTTGGAAACAAAAAAAAATATCCGAAAACCCTATATGGGTACATATGGTTTCTAGTATGCACGTGCTAATTTGCATCGACACGTCTTTTCAAATGTGATATAAACAAAAGGCAAATCTGCTGGTCGAGGTTGACAAGGAAAAAAAAAGACTTTGCAGGTTTTTTTAAATGGTAAACCTGGCCTCTGCATCAGATCGATGCACACAGCCTATTATTAATAAGAAAAGTCATATTCCAGACGTAGTTTACAAAGAATACCGCTCAACGGTCAACTAAAGTTGCAACAAAAATCAGCCAGCAAAAGAATTGCAGCATCAGCAGTCCATTGTAGGCGCTTAGTGTGTTGCCATCCACCCTTGCTGAATATAGCCCGAACGACCGCCATCAGCCGTGAACATCCGGCATCCAAACGTTCACGCTGGCCGTCTGGTAGTAGGTAGGACCACAAATGAATCCAGTGTATAGCCTTGTGAACCACCTGCATAAAATGATCAGCCAACAAATTGTTAAAAATAACATCGTTACGACAATTCCAAATTGCCCATAGGAAAGCACGCACACCAATGCGTATACTAGCTTTAGTAGACTTATCTACTCCATTTAGCCACTTTCCAAACATATTATTAACATTAGTTGGTGGAGTTATACTAAATGTAAAGTGGACTAATCTCTAAATTTTTTTTAGCAAACTCACAATGTACAAACAAATGGTTCATCGTTTCATCCAAATCACAAAACACACATTTTCTACTCCTTGTCCATCTCCTTCTAGCTAGATTATCCTTGGTCAACAGTTATTTCCGAGAAAGAAACCACATGAAGATTTTAATCTTTAGTGGAACATTCAGTTTCCACAAATACTTATGTAAGAATTTCGTATTCCCATTCATAAGTTCCTCATAATAGGATTTGACTGAGAACTTTCCGGAGCTTGTCAACTTCCAGACAAAAGTATCATCCTCAGGTGATAAAGAGACCGACATCAATCTCTGTACCAAATTTAACCAGGCATCCCATTTATCTCCATACAAAGATCGTCTAAACTCAATATTTAAACGCTCATGACCAAGGACATCCGCTACCAACACATTTTTGGAGCGCACAATATTAAAAAGAGAAGGATACCGTGTAGCTAACGATAACCCATCCAGCCACGGGTCCTCCTAGAATCTAACATTTTGACCATCGCCGAGTGTAACAAAAATATGCCTAAAGAAATCATCGTTGACTCTCATAATACCCTTCCAAAAAGGCGAGTCAGTAGGCTTTGCGATCACTTGTGTGAGCTGTTTTCCTTTGACATGTTTATTGTGCAAAATTTCATGCCACATACTTTCCTCAGTGAGCAACTTAAACAACCATTTAGAAAGTAAACATTTATTCTTAACATCTAAGCACTCTATTCCAAGACCACCCTGATCTCTGGAACGACAGACGATATTCCACTTGGTCAGTCTGTATTTCTTCTTGGACTGATCACATTGCCAGAAGAAGCGTGATCGATAGAAATCTAATCTCTTTTTACCCTAGCAGGAAATTCAAAGAAAGAGAGAAGAAACATCGGTAAACTAGACAGAACCGAGTTGATAAGTACAAGTCGATCTCCATATGAGAGCAGTTTTCCTACCCAAGAACTCAGCTTCTGTTCAAACTGGTCCTCTATCGGTTTCCACTCCCTATTAAGAAGTTTACGATAATGAATTGGAATCCCCAAATATTTAAATGGTAGAGCACCAAGCTCACATCCGAAAATATTTTGATAGTCTTGCTGACAATCCATGGCCTTTCTAAAACAAAAATCTCACTTTTGTGAAAATTAATTTTTAACCCAAACAGTTGCTCGATGATGGACAAGATTAATTTCATATTTACCGCTTTCTCCAGGTCATGCTCTAAAAATAAGATAGTGTCATCAGCGTATTGTAGGATAGAGACTACACCCTCAACTAGGTTAGGAATCAGACTCCCTACTTGGCCATCTTCTTTTGCTCTTGCAATAAGGAGTGCCAACATATCAACAACGAGATTAAACAATATGGGTGATAATGGATCCCCCTGTATTAATCCTTTTAGAGTTTGGAAAAAATGACTGATGTCATTGTTCACCTTAATCCCCACTCTTCCTCCTTGCACAAATCTAGCCACCCAATCGCACCACTGCGAATTTAATCCTTACATGCGTAGAGTTTGTTGGAGAAACTCCCAGTTAACCTTATCATACGCTTTCTCAAAATCAATTTTTAGTAAGACACCACCTAACTTTTTACGCTTTAACTCATGAATGGTTTCGTGAAGAACCACCACCCCTTCCAAAATGTTTCTCTCAGGGAGAAACGCTGATTGAGAAGGGCGAATGACTATCTGCGCAATCGATGTTACCCTCGCCGTACCAACTTTAGCAAAAATCTTGAAACTAACATTTTAGAGCCAAATAGGTCTATATTGTTCAATCTTGCTAGTATCTTCCTTCTTAGGAAGTAAAGTAACTACTCCAAGATTCAACTTGAACAATTCTAGAGTACCACTATGTAGTTGATTGAACATGGCCATTAAATCTGACTTAATGACCCCCCAGAATTTCCTATAAAACTCTGCCGGAAATCCATCCGGACTCGGAGCTTTATTAAGCTCCATCATAGATATTTCCTCCCACACCTCCTTTTTCAGAAAAAGGCTTTGTCAATATCTCATTTTCCTCCGCGGAAACCTGATTAATGCCATCGATTCTAGACTCCTCCAATGAGAAGCTAGAAGGGTGCGGTGAACCAAATAATTTTTTGTAATACTCTGAAATAAAAACCTTTAAATTCTGTTGCCCCACTATAGTCCCTTCATCCTGTTCTAACTAGAAGATTTGTTTCTTACGATGTCTACCATTAGCAACAAGATGAAAAAAAACGTGTGTTATTGCCCCCTTCCTGAATATGTAGCACTTTCGCCCGTTGAGCCCACTTAGACTCCTCCTCACGATGAAGATTGGCGAGAGCCGTGTCAGCCTCTGACTTTGCAGCTCTCTCCGCCTCCGACAGCGGCATACTTCAGCTTTCAATTCTAACTCATTAATAAGCAGCAATAACTTATCTCTCAAGATCTTATACTCACCCGCACGATTCCTAGCCTAACATCTGAGGAAACTTCTCAAATGTCTAATTTTTTGCTGCCATGTAACAATCGGGCAAGATCCATTCGAAATGGACTCCCATTCAGCCTTTACTAACTCATAAAAGCCTGCCTGACGCAACCATGCTAGCTCAAAACAGAATAGCAGATGCTTTGCTGCAACCATCACGTGGCCCCTCTTTGGGTGGGGGGACTGGACATGTGTCCGTGAATTTGGTGGGTGTCGTCCACAATGTTGCTAATTGGTACCACTAATCGACTAAGATCAGAGCTATATGATTATGGAAATTTCTCAACACATTAGAGAACTAATAATTAGAACTAGGTCTTATCGGGATAGGACACCTTAAAATCCAATTAGAATAAGCTTTAATCCAATTATAGGGCCTTTAATTAGAAGCTCCAATTAGACCCTCTAATTTTAGGGGAGAGAGGGGGGAGGGTTGAGAGATAATTTCTCGCAAAATTATGTTTTGCTTCAAGCCTTGGTTGTACTTTTACAGTTGGAGGGGACGGGGAACCTGCCAAAGGTAAGAGGAGTCTACTATAGTTAGGAGGGGGGGCTTGGCCGCATCAAGGAGGTGGCCGCACCCATCTCCTAGGTGAAATCGGAATGGACTCCCATATGGGAGTACAACTCCACATCTTCCCCCTTTTTATTTTCCCTCATTTTTCCTTTTCCCTTCAAATAAATTTAGGAAAAACACCGGAAGGTTCCAAGTGAAATGATTGTAGGTTCTGGGGCCCACCTGCCAACCGCACTAAGTGGTGCGGCCATGGGGGCGAATCTACCCACTCGGCACCCCTTCTCGGTTTTTGCCTGAAACTCTTCCGAAACCTTATGAACCCTTTAGATAAAATCATCAATCTCATCTACTGATGTTAGTAATATATTTCTGACATCCCAGGATAGCTCATGTCATGTGTTATCTCTCATATAAAATTCTGGTTAACACCGACATTATTTTTTCCTTATAGTAACTTCCCCGAAACCTCTTCGATTGACACCACACTTGTTTCTGTGAAATCGTATCGACATCGAACATTCATAAAACCAATAAAAACATATTTATTCTCTCAATTAAAGGTTGGCACAACTTAAGCGCGTGACCCGTAAACTCTCGATAACACACAAACATGTTCGGGAATTTACCGAATAATAACAATCAGTGGGACCGTGGACACCCATGATGGCTTCTATGTGTTCATGAAGATCGAGGGAACCTTATACGTTACTCATTGCACTTATTTCCTTAAATTCACGATACGCGTGATATCACGAGGTGAGACTATGTGATTTAGTCTGATCCTAACACATATAAAAATCGTTATCGATATCGTCCTCTTTTCTCATTCATTTCCCCGATGTCCTTGTGATCAATCGTACTGTGTCTAGCCAAACGATCGGTTCACATTAGCGTAACAATGGGAAAATGGACGACGACCCGCCTTTTACGTGGGGAGGAAATGGAATCATGCATGATCAGTTACCAACTCCGTACTCTCTCCAATTAGACGCCGGTCGATTGTATTTATCCGCAATCAAAGACCACCATGACCTTGCGTTAAATCCCCTTCCACCATACCTGGAACAAAAATGCACTCTGCTTAAAGAAGGAAAAAATATACTGATAGGTCCCGGAGCATGTATCTCTTAATCGTCTAGAGGAGTTAAGTACTAGGATTTAACGATCTTAATTCCATTACACTTTCTAGCTTATACCCAGACATTACCGTTATGATCCCCAGTTACAGCAAGACGGTTGATGACATCCAAAGTATAACTTCCGATCGTGCGATCATTAGATATTCTCATAGTATAGGAATTATAGGAAATGACTACTTCATATGTACTTTGCTAAATATATTACAATTGTTTAATCTCTTTTAGTAAGATCATATAGCTGGGTCGGTTTAATACTATTGTTATCTGAATGGTAGATTCTTATATTTTGCTAGACTTTTAACCAATTCCATGATTGGGAAAACTTGATCATCTCACAAACCATAAACTAATCTTAGAGAAAAGATTGTGAACTTTTGTTTGTTTATGTATTCACACTCACATAAAGATTTTTATCTGAAAACTCACTTTTCAAGTGATATAACGGTTCTAGTATGATGTCATAATCTTTATTCTGAACTTGGAGATAGAATAATAACTGAATATTATTCTCTCTAAAACATATGTCCAACATATTTTACGTTTTAAGGCCCGAGTGGGACATTTTATGTGTGCCGAGCTTAGGGAGATGGCCGGTGAGTTTTTTAGAAATGGGGATTAAAACCCCAGGTTCTGCATCGATCGATGCACACAGCTGTTTTATTAAAAGTATTCAACGAGTATCAATTCATTACAATCCAAGATCCAACCCAGCTGAGACACTACTCAACAAAACAAGACGTAATAACAACACCCAACTACGCATCTCGTATTCGACTAGTATGCTGCCACGAAGCCCGGCTGAAAAAATCCCGAGCGACCATCAGGAGCTGGCAAGTTAGGTGCAACTAGTTAGGTCAATGTTGTCAACCGTTTACATGGAAATTATCTATTGGGAAGGTTGGTTCCATTGTGAGTAGGAAATAACCTTATTTAGGAGGGTAGAGGATCAGAGATCCAATGGTGCAACGTTATCTGCAAACGAGGAAGACATCATTACAACAGCGTCACGGTGAGAGAAATTTGATGAAAAACGAGAAATGAGTTGGGTGGAAAAGAAATGAGTGGGGGTTTTTGTTCTAGATATTGGATCTCGGCTGCAAAGTGGTGGGAAAATAGGAATAGGTCGAGAAGATGGGAACCGATTCCTACTAACGAGGAAAAATAACGAGAGCACTAGACATGAAAATAGTATGCATGCACAATTTAACGCGGTTTTCTACATCGCCGACCACTTCTGTTGCGTGGAAATTTATATACCTAACTTTTATCATCCTAATCACCTTGTGACATCACTATTATTGTTTTTTGAAATTGGTTATCCGACTGAAGGGACCCACCTCATTATAGATCATAGTTAGGGTGAATGATGTGTTCGCCTAGTCCTCGTTCAATTCTGCAGACCGAAGGTCGAACATCAAGATCTATACAAAATTCTACTTTTTTTCCGCCAGAAGAACTGACACCACGTTGTGTTGCGTTAGATGTAAAATTGCTACATCATGATGTATATGTTCTAGACTGATATTATCGACTGGGATATAGGCGTGAATTACTTTGAATCTTGAGGGCAAACTTTTATTTTGAAAATCTTGTACTTTGTGTGTACTTTGAAAAGAGCTAAGCAATAATTTTCTTCATCTATCTCAAGAAAAATATACACAGACTAAAGGGTTCTAATGAACAATTAAGAATATGCGTTGTATCTATACATCCAAAAAGTATTGCCATGTACATGTTTTTTGCAGTGGTGGTGAAGGTGTTTAGACTGACCTATCTAATAGCACCAAATGCAGCAGACACAACTCGGCACATGGCACAAGGTGCATCAAGAGAATTTTCCATGATGGCTCGAAGCATCGAATGCATGCGTCGGAAATGGAGGAATTTTCAATTCACTTGGCGAGATATATATAAAGGTCATATTCGAGAGTGTAGTCTCATATTTCAAGTTGTGGCATATTATGACATGTGGCCTTGACACTCTTTCTTTTTTGGCATAGCTAGCTCTCGCAGCAACAGTATCAACAACGCTCTCCGGTGTTCGCGAAAAGGGTACTACCTGTCTAGTTGCATCTATAAGATCAATAGCCACCAATATAATTAGGGTACTACATGGCTAGTTGCATCTATTCTTGCCGGTCAACATTTGTCAAGTCAATCTGTAACCCTGCAGGTAAAAAAAAGTCTTACTTTGCTAAAAAAAAAGGGTGTTAAGAAGGATGTCGAGCTGGCATTTTCTATGCTCCAAGATCGTTTTGCTATTGTTAGGTACTTGCTCAAACATGCTGGCTAAATCATACGTGCAAGATCATGAGTGTCTGTGTTATCATGCACAACATGATCATGGAGAGGAAGTGTGATGATGGTCTATTTTTTTATCAATAGTGGGACTACCAGGGCCCTTTGCTGAGCCACAACATGATATCCCAGTCGAGTTTGCTCAATTTCTCTACATGCATCATGAGATCATGATGAAAAATATCACCAACTACAAGATGATCTAGGCGAACACTCGTGGATGATAAGTAAACGAATAGTTCGAGTGTCATGTTGTTTTCTATAACTTTACGAATTTAAACTTAAATTTTAATTGGTGTACACTTATTTATTTATGTGTGTAAATTATTGTTGAAATATTTATGTAGTTGTATGTCCCATTTAGATAGAAATATAAAAAAATATTGATGAAAGTAGAGAAAATTGATAGGTCCTGCCGTCGCGCGGGGGGGGGGGGGGGGGGGGGGGAGGGGCACCACTGGGGCTATCATCCAAATATAGCCGAATATGTGTCTGTCACCCTGATAGCGAATACATTTTCGGAAGTGTCGGACAAACTTTGGGATGTGATCTAACAAAAAAAAATGGGAGAAAATTCGGACGTGATCTAACAAAAAATTCGACATATCATTTCGGATATGATCTAACAAAAATAATAATTTGGGAGAAAATTTTGTTTTCCTTTTTTAGTTGTAACTAGCAAGAGGGCCCTCACAAACGCAAGGGCAACATCTTTAGCATATTTATCATATCCAAAGATTTTATGTAAGTAAAGTAATAATTATGTAAAAAATGGTTTGATAAAAGACAACTAAACTCCTACAGGTTTCAAATTTATATGTGACAAAAAAAGTGTATTTGACTTTAAATAATTACACATTAAGAAAATAGTTCATTTCATTTCATTCGTGATCTCTAGGGAATCATTCTTAAGATTTATGGAGCGAATATTGTCAATAAAAAAATCCTAGGAACAGGTATTCTTCAAAATACTTTTAAAATTACATTTAATATGAAGTGAATAGACATACATTGTACATACAAAGTTGAAACCTTATGGAATACTTTGTTACCACATCAATTTAATATGTTGGCATTATACTTCTATAGTAGAAACACCATTCTCTGTTATTTAGAATCCTCACCTCTATGCACATCTTGTGATTCATCTATTTTTTTTGGTTCACGCTAACTTTGGTAGGAGTTATGAATGGCCGAGATCAAATCCAATTGAATAAATCGACAATATTCATAACACTGTTGAGGTATACACATCAATCTAGCCCCCCAAAAAATGTGAAAATAATAATTATTATGTCAAAACAAGATTTTCATTTCGAGATTATATCAAACGGCCTACACATCTGAGTTACTATATGGATAAAATCATCTATAGAAATTATTTGAATACCATGGATAATATGAAATACAATAGTCTAATTTCAAACCACATTCATATTTTGCATTACAGAGATATTATTAGCATCTGATATTTTGTTAGGGGATATTCAAAAAACCACCCAAGACACAACTCAAAACCTTCTTGGCCGATTGCACATCTCACGTCGAGCCACGTGTCTCGGCGTTGGATGCGGGATGATGAACACACGTAGGATCGCGGTGCTATTTTGCACCATGGAGGCGTTGATGGCAGACCTGGCAAAGTTTCTGCATCGATCTCTCTAGAAGATGGTTTGGCGGATGTCAGCGACATCGGCTTCCGAGTGTGCACACCGTGGTGTATAATGCGCACTGGCAAGACCGGTTTGTGCTCCCAGTTAACCGTCGAGCGGTTTGGTGGAGGTAACCAGATTAGATGATACGCGTTGGTGGGTCAGGTCAGAGCATATGGCTTTGATAACGACCACCCCCTTCATCATGTTTGTACATGTGACCAGTTTTGTCGCCATGCTGGTGGCTTCCAGTTGATTCTTATAACTCTTTATAAGGCGTCGTAGTTTCACTCTTATTATTAGTAAAACCGGATGTTTGTGTCAAGCTGTAGGGGTAGAACCTCCATTTCGAAGAAAAAAAATATGTAGAATAGTATTAAAAGATCATACTAGACACAATATCGCAAAATATTGCGATTGTGTTTTTTATTTCTTCCTTGCATTATAATTGTCGACATTTTATTACTTTTATATTTTGTTATTATAGGAAAATTTACTATTGCACCATCTCTGTCCTAACATTGTCTTCGTCTTTCTCTTTCGGTGGGATCGCCACCTCTATTACCAATAATGCTATGTTTTTAGGGCCGAGTGGGAGAATTTGTGTGCGTCCAGCCTTAGAGAAACTCTAGAAGACACCGCAAAATATTGTACTGTAAAATTGTCGTGGTTTAGCACAAAACACTTTTGTGGCATGACATCTGATATGGTTAGCACATATCTCATAAGCGCTACCGCATAATTCAAAAGAATTGACAAGTAATACACATAAACTAGATCATGTACCCCCTCCGTCTCAAAATAAGTGCTATAGAAATGAGTTAAAATGGATGTAGCTAGCACTACAATATATCTAGGTACATTTGAAATGGCAATTATTTTGAGACGGAAGGGATAAAAAATTTAAAGAAACATGCGGCGAGAGAGGTGGTCGCGGGCACACGCGGGTGCAGAACGAGCTTGGCTGGCGAGCAAGCTCCACCTCCCTCGCGTGTGTTGTCCGATGAGTTCACATGCGAATTTTTGACACATTGCACCACCTCAAAAAGTACATTGCCAAAGAGGACCATCCCTAAACTTATTTGCCAAAACTGTCGTGACGGCAGGCCAGCCAAGCGACACGTGGAGCGTGCCGCCACTGCCGGAGGCGGCAGACCCTGCCGGCACAGCCCCAGGCGGCACCCCGCGCGTCCGTGCATCGCGACGGCAAAAGCTGGGACGGATTCCGTGGAGTGTAACATGCCGCCTCGCTCGCTGGCGGCACCCCGCACTGATTGCGAGGCCGACATCTCCACTCGCGTTGATTTCCACGCGTGGGCTGATTGCTAGGATAGTGTTGTTCTACAGAAAATAAACTGCCCTCATTCCCACGTGCCGATTCCTTCGTTGCCTATTATTTTATACGCCGAAAGTTGATTGTGCTGCACGCTCGAATCCTCAGCTGGTTCTATTATAAACCCGCAACTCGTTCGTGTACTTCATATTGCCCGCTTGCTGCTGCTCTCTCGTCCCCACAGCTGCTCTGCAAAATACTCCCGCTGCTCTCGTTGCTCTCTCATTCGTGTGTCACCTACTCAGCACGAAAAAGAGAGGGTAGAGCCATTAATGTGATGACAGATAGTGCTAGTAGTGGTCTCGACCCATATAGCTCATGGTGTATTCTATATCATGCGGAAAAACGTTCTTGCTAGAGCCGCAGTTAGTTTTATGGAACTAATGACTGAGTGGGACCACGCAGTTGCTCTAGGGAAAAATTTAGCCAGATATAAGCTTCCGCCTAGATCCACCGATGAAATTAGGGATAAACTATTGAGGTGGCGTCATAAGTGGTCCAGAGTAGTTGAGCTAAAAAGGATTGAGCCGGGGCTTCGAGGCTTGTCTATCTCAACTAGTAGCGATCAGATACAATTTTTTCCCGAGGCCTATGCACTTTATGTTGACGAAATCGATTTACGAGTTTACATAATGTTTAATGAATTTTCATCGTCCTAGTTTATGTTTGTCTTTTATTCTCAATATGCAGCACTGACCTGCGGACGCAGAGTTTCTGAATAAAAAGATCACGCACTATGGTTGGATGAGCATACAGTTTGGGCCATGTCCTAGCGGGTATCCGGAGTCCAACATCCACGCTGAGTGGATCTTGAGGACATTATCAGAGGGGAAGAGTGGTGCCGCATCAAAGGGGAACAGTGGCCGTACATCAAAGGGGAAGAGTGCTGGTGCATCAAAGGGGAAGAGTGCTAGCGCATCGAAGGGGACGAGTCACATCAAAGGGAAAGAGTGCTGGCGCATAGAAGGCAGTTGTCGACGAGAGCAGTGACAATGAATTTACGCCAAGAAGTCGAGCCATGTTTAACACTATGTGTAAGAGTGCAGGTTCATCAAAAGCTGTCGCTGATGAAAATAGTGATGACGACTTCATGCCTCCATCACGAACACGTGGGAGAGCGAAGTGAAGTCGTCGAGTTTAATTAGTTATCGCTATGCGTCTTTTATTATTTCAACTTGTAGTTGTTTCTTGTTGTGAGTTGTATGTTAAATTAATTTCTTCTTTACAAAATAATAATAATAAGTTCGTCACAAACTCATAATAACGAACATGTCTCGCAAAAAAACATGTCAGGTACATAGGTAGTAATATGTCTCTCACGTACATAAAAAACAACATGTGTCTACGCATGGAGAGATGTCTCAGGCACGTCGTATTCGGCCTCGGCGGGGAGCTCGTGGAGGAGGCGTCGATTGCCCATACTTGCGGGGTGCCCGAACATTACGGGGAGTAATGATGGACCCGTCATCCTGCTGTTCTGAAGGTTCGGGGGCCGGGGTACGTATCACTGGTTCATACTCTGAATATCCAGAAATTAAACTGGACGTTGTGCCCGAAGGGTCATAACCAAAGAAGTCAGTAAGTATTTCAGGAACCCCGCTGGTGTGCGATGTTCTGACGTTTTCTGGTTGATGCATCTGCTGACGACCCAACAGTTGGGGCATAGTGTATCCATAACCAGCCGCCATCTGGCCCCATGTAGACTCAATATTATCATGATTATGGAAGCAATTTATAAATAATAGGCATGCAATGATGTGCATGACATTCGAAAAAATAAATTAACATACATGTGTCGTGTTGAACCGCTCCGAGCGACACTCTGGTCGATCCATATTGTGTCCTAAACCAGCTCCCGTCTCCTCCCATGTAGGAGATATAATTTCCTTTTCACGTAAAAATTTTGTAAGTAATGGACGGTACAATTTTGTTACATAATATATATTTAGTAAATATGAACATACCTGTGTCGCGTTACGCATATGTGAACCCTCGCCTTCAGTATAGGAGTAACTTCCTCCATGGGTGACAGCTTGCTTTCTTGCTCCTTTATGGTGGCCATTCACCCGCTTTGCTCGTATGTTGATTTGCCACTTATGCCTAAGGGAATCCACTCGAGTGCAACCATGACTTCTGGATTTCTCTATCTTCTCATTCAGATGGCGTTGAATCTTTTCAGACCATGTCTTGCTCATTGTAACTTGTACATTGGCGACCATGACTCTGTCTCCAAAGTATGACAGAATCCGGTTCCAAGTTTCTTCAATAAGGGAGATGATTGGGAGGTCTCGCACACCTTTAAGCACGCCATTGTACACCTCTGGCATGTTGCTTGTCATTATGCCGTAGCGAGCCCCAGTGTCGTGAGCCAGTGCCCACTTATGTAACAGAGGGCAATTCTCACCAATCCATTGGGACAAATTCATTCTCAGCCTACTACCCCTCCGTTATTCTCCCGCAGCAACCTCGATTTGTGAATTGATTGCCACCTTGATTGTATTCATCTTCGCAGTTGTTTTCTGCATGCACATCCTCTTGAATTGCTTGAACCGATCCTTGTTCTTGAACTTTGAGTAAAAATTAGCGGCCAAATGCAGCATACACCACCTTGTATCCAGATCGGGCCACCCCCAGTTATGGTCCGTCGACTGCTTGATTGCATCGAGCGCGCTCAATAGACTCGTGTTTCGATCAGAGACGATGCAAACATCGGCACGATCTTGCACGAATCCCATCTTGACGCAACTCAGGAACCACAACCAGCTATCTCTGTTCTCACTCTCGACCCAAGCATATTCAATAGGAAAGAGCTGGTTATTTAGATCTTCTGCGATCGCCACCAGGAGTGTCCCCTTGTACTTTCCGGTGAGAAATGTCCCATCAATTGATAGTACCGGACGACAATGACGGAATTCTTGTATAGTCTGGGGGAATGCCCAAAAATAGACGTTCAAGGATAATGGAATTTTCCTTCGTTGGGTGTCCACGAGTTTTCATGAACATTTCAGTCCTAAGGTTAACATCTGCTATCTACCGTAACAGTTTGGGGGACCAGTCATAGGCCTCCTCGTAAGTGCCATACAATTTCAGAAAAATGGCTTCTTTCGCACGTCTAGCCTTACCATAGCTGACAGGGAAGCCAATCAGACCATCCTCAGTATGTTGCAGCGTCTTAATACCCATATTTATATCTGCTCCCACCGCCACAGATATGATTTATGCCACATATTCGCAAGATTCCCTACTAGCTCGCAGCTATGGGGTTCTATTTTTGAGATATGCCAGGGCTTACAAACCCCAGGGCTCTGGCGAGCGATCACCCTTCCCTTGCAACCTTCAGCCAAATAGATGCATACGACTTTCAACAATGCTCGGTCAGACTTTATGTTGGTGAGAAATGCCCAGTGCATACCTCTTGATTGCCGTGTCAGAGAGGACTCGTGTGGGACAGTCTGCCCTTCTTGCAGACTATCCTCTTCCAGACCCAGAACCGACTGAAATTCATTGTTGATGGTCATTGTCGTTAAGAAATGATGGTCCAGCGGTGTTGCAACCACCCTCCGAGAAAGATCAGGCCCTTCTTCATCTGAGGATGATGCCGACGAAGAATGTCCATCATCGTTATGGTCCAGCACCTCCGGCAGTCCCTCCACATGTTCACTGATGTCAACGACGGCAGACCAATATCCTGGGTTAGGACATTATGGCCGCATGTTGCCTCCGATGGGCCGGTGCTAGCGCCTATGGTGATGGCCATTGATGGGAGACTGCTTGCTCTCGCTGGTAAACCCCAAGAGAAAGGTCGTGAAGAGTGCAGCGACAAGTTTTCCCTCAAAAAAGAAACCAAGGTTGAATCGACCAGTAGGAGGACAAGCAATCTCTCAAGGTTGATGCAACCGAGGTGGAAGGGTGCACTACCGATTCAGCAGCAACGTGGAACCTACACAACAGAATCAAATCACTTTGCCACAACGAAGCAGTGAGGTTGTCAATCTCACCGGTTTTGCTGAACACAAAAAGGTTAAACATATGGTGTGGAAAACAGTAGTAAAACATCATGAAAGCAGTAGTAACAGTATGAAAGCAGTATCAGAGCACTAGGTGTTTTATCAGTATGAGGAAAAAGGACCGGGGTCCACAGTTCACTAGTGGCGTCTCTTCGTGAAAGATAAATAACATGTGTGGTGAACAAATTACAACTGGGCAATTGAAAGAAATGAAGTCTACACCGTAGTGCATATGCAAGACATAAAGATTACTATTTGATTCATGCGGGCATTACAACAAAATACATAGATCGTCATCCAACTGCATCTATTTCTAATAATCCACCCTCCGAATATCATTTGAACAAACGTTGGGTATTAAGTTGCTAGCAACAGATTATCATAATAAGCAAAGTGTGTAATGTAAACAATGTAAACTAGGTAAACACCGTTGTTTTCTCCTTAATGGCAACAACACATCCTCCATCCATCATGTTTCTGTCACTCGAGCACAGATGCAAAGGAGGCATGAACCCACTATCGAGCATAAATACTCCCTCTTGGAGTTACTAGCATCTACTTGGCCAGAGCATCTACTAATAACGGAGAGCATGCAAGATCATAAATAACATAAGCATGAAGATAACATGATAGATTGATAATCAGAAGACATAGCATTCAACATTCATCATATCCCAGCAAACACAACATGTAGCATTACATAAATATGATCACGATCATGTGAGGTAGCTCACGAGATCTAAACATAAGGTGCAAAGTGGAGAGAACAACCATCTAGTTACTCCTATGGACCCGTAGTCCAGGGATGAACTACTCACCCATCAGTTCGGAGGAGGGCATGGTGGTGTAGACCCCTCCGGTGATGAATTCCCCTCCCGACAGGGTGCCAGGGAGAGCTCCAGAACCCTTCCGGTCTCGGGATGACGATGATGGAGGCCTCGTGTGTTTCTCGGGATGAAGTGGTACATACTTAGGGTTTACGTCTCGGGGGGTATAAATAGGCGAAAGGGCAAAGGCGATGGATGCCTGGGTGCCCCATACCACCCCATGGCGCGGTCAGGGGCGCGCCGCCCTATGGTGTGGGCCCCCTGTGGCCCCCCTTAGGGTCTCTTCGGGACTCCATGGAACCTTTGGGAATTCTAGGAACTCCGGACTTCGAATTTTCCAATTCCGAGAATATTTCCAGAATAACTTTTCTGAAACTAAAAACAGCAGAAAACAAAGAACGGGCTCTGTGGCATCTTGTCAATAGGTTAGTCCGGAAAATCGATAAAAATGACATAAAGTGCATAGAAAACATGTGGGAAACAACATGGAACATCAGAAATTAAGGATGCGTTTATGACGTATCAACATCCCCAAACTTAGTTCCTACTCGTCCTCGAGTAGGTAAACGATAAAAACACAAAATTTCCGAGGTGACATGCTACCAACATAAACTTGATCATCAATAATGTAAAAGCATAAGTAAGCTGAGATCATTGAACTTAAACACAAGCATGATAAATATAATTTTAATAATAAAGCATATCAATCACCTTGCATCATGAGAAATAACACAAATAAATAATCATGAATAACAATGCGAAGGAAGATATACGTTTGTTTCAAGTATAGAGAAAACATGGCAAAGAGATATTTCGCTAGTACTTAAGAGTGGGGCAAAACATAAATGCCAGGACACCTTCAAGTTCATGAGGAAGACTAGAACAAATAATTAGAGAACAAGCAATAACATATAATGAATCAATTAATAATGTTTCTGGGACAAATGCACATAAAAATCGGTATGGCAACTATGCTCTCTCAACTGTGCATAAAGTTAGAAGATGGAGACTCAACATAAAAGTAAAAGAAAGGCCCTTCGCAGAGGGAAATAGGGATCAAGTCATGTGCTAGAGATTTTATTTTATTAAAGAGAGGTGTTGAAATTTTTTTAAGAGAGGTGTATGCTTATGTCTACATCACAAGCCAACTAGACTTCACAAGAGCAGACCCCATAGAAGGATGCATATGGGTAGAAGGTCATCCCTCTTTCTCTTTTGTTTACGCAATTATGCTTTGACTGATAAATCAGGGGCAACAATAGTGAAGAGAATTTGTTGTTATTAATTTGGGGCTGGGCACCCCGCTGCCAGCTCTTCTATCATTGGATAAGCGGATGAAGCCACTAGTCCAGGGTGTGAAAGTAAAATCAACAAGTGAGATAAAGATTCTCTATTTATGTCCTCATGAGCTAAAACAGGAGTAATTTTGAAAGTTTTTTAAAGGTAACACATGAGAAATATTCTTTGCAGTGGAGGTTAAATACCACATGTAGGTAGGTATGGTGGAAACAATGGGAAAACTTTGGTGTTTGGGAGTTGGATGCACGAGTAGAGCTCATACTCAGTACAGGTAGAGGCTAGCAAAAGACTGGGAGCGACAAATCAAGAGAGCATAAGAGACATAATCATGCATAGCGAGATAAACATCATTAATCAAAGAATTAGTGGTACCACAAGTTCAAAAACTAAATTATCATAGAGGATATAAGTGAATGGTTCACAGTCATAAACATGGTGTGAGCATGTGCCAAGTCAACCAAATAAAACATTCAAAGGAGAACACCACAAATTTATGCTTCAATATGACAAGAACAACTCATGATTCTTTCAATGGCACATTAAACACTCTCAGATATTTGAGCCTAATCATGCTACTAAATAAACACAATGCTTTAGAATTAAAATAACATCTAGCATGATATGAAAAAGTCTCGCCACAGTCTATACAAGGTTCTACTTGCACCATTATAAATTCTACCACAATCAGCAGTTTCTTTTCCCAATAAGCACCATACAAAAAATGGTTTAACAAAAACTTTCTAAATGCTACATCAAGCAAACATGAGAGTACTCACATAACACTACTAAAAATAACATCTCTGGACAAGAGATGCAATGAAAACAATAGCTAAACAGGAAAATTTACAGCAGCTAGAAGAAAAACTAAGAATACTAGCATAGCAAGTATTCAAACGAAAAATCGGAGTGTGTATCTCTCCCAAAAAAGGAATGCTAGGTTACAACTATATTATTTCATCAATAAAAAGAAAAGAAAAAATAAAAACAAACAGACGCTCCAAGTAAACTTCATATGATGTGACCGAATAAAAATATAGTTTCACTAGAAGTGACTTGATAGATTATTGATGAAGAAGGGGATGCCTTGGGCATCCCCAAGCTTAGATGCTTGAGTCTTCTTAAAATATGCTTGGATGAACCACGGGGGCATCCCCAAGCTTTGACCTTGCACTCTTATTGATCACATATATCACCCTCTTCTCTTGACCCTTGAAAACTTGCTTCACACCACACTCCAAGAGTAATTCATATTAGAGGGTTAGTGCAACAATAACAAATCCATTGGTTATGTCAGGGCACAAGTGCTATTGATACTTTTAAACATTAGCTACATACTCTGATGTTCCGTGAAGCAAAGAAATCCACTTGACATTGCAAAAGATCAAATGCAAGAAAAATGGCAGAATCTGTTAAAACCAGAACAGTCTGTAAAGACGAATTTTTTTGAGGCACTTACGTTGCTCGGATCGAAAAACTTTAAGAACAAAAAAGTTGCGAAATTAGCCGAGGAATAATCAGAAGAAATTTCAGACCATTCTGATTTTTTATGATTTATACGATTTTTTACGATTAACAACAGAAATCTGTTTCCTGCGCAGAAATCTCGAAACCACATCCAACTCTCGTCAGAAACCTTACTTGGCACTACTAAAACATGAACATAAAGATACAAAGGATTTTCTACAGAACTATATGACCCCTTTACTCAAAGAAAACAAATAAAAACAAAGCAAAATTAAAACCATGGGTTATCTCCCAAGAAGTACTATTTTTTAACGCCTTTTAGCTAGGCTCGGAAAAGTGGAATCAAGTATTTTCAAGTAAAGAAGCATCCAAATTGTAACTCGTTCGAATAATGGAATCAAAAGGCAACTTTATTCTGTTTCTAGGAAAGTGTTCCATACCTTTCTTGAGTGGGAAATGAAATTTAATATTCCCCTCTTTCATATCAATAACAACACCAATAGTTCTAAGAAAAGGTCTTCCCAAAACAACTGGACAAGAACCATTGCATTCAATATTCAAGACAATAAAATCAAGGGGACAATATTATTATTAACCAGGATAAGAACATCATCAAATCTCCCCAAAGGTTTCTTTCTAACATTATCAATAAGACGAATATCCAAATAACAAGGTTCCAATTGTGGTAAATCAAGAATGTCATAGAGTTTCTAGGGCATAACAGAGATACTAGCACCAAGATAACATAGAGTATTGCAATCAAAATCGTTCACTTTCATTTTAACAATAGGTTCCCAACCATCATCTAGCTTCCTAGGGATAGAGGCTTCACATCTTAATTCACCCTCTTTAATTTGCATGAGAGCATTTGTAATATGTTTTGTGAAAGCCATTTTCATAGCACTAGCATTAGGACAACTAGCAAGATTTTGTAAGAACTTAATCACTGAAGTTATGTTGCAATCATCAAAGTCAAGATCTTTTTTATCAAAGATAATGGGGCCATTGTCTCCCATATTTCTAAAAATTTCAGCACTATTGTCAGGAACATTTTTAGCAATTTCGGGCAGTTTTGCATTTTTAATAGCAGAAGTGGGAGTGTTTCCAACACCAATTACTTTACCATTAATAATAGAAGGTTTTATATCATGAGAAGCTTCAGTTTTACTAGTGGTGGTAATGGTGCAAATATTAGCTATATTATTCTTTCTAGCTATTTCATCTTCTCTTTCCCGTCTAGCATGCAATTCAGCTAACATACTAACATTATCATCAATTCGAATTTGAATAGCATTCAAAGTTTTGCTTTCTTTAACATCATGAGGAATAACCTTTAGTTTCAGAAAATCAACATCAAGAGCAAGGCTATCAACTTTAGAAGCAAGAACATAAATTTTGCCAAATTTTCAACATATTTATTAAAAGCAGTTTGTGTACTAATAAAATTCTTAAGCATGTTCTCAAGATCAGAGGGTACAATTTTACTGTTGTTGTAAGAATTACCATAAACATTACTATTATTGGGACGATATGGCCTATAATTGTTGCTACAAAAATTATTCCTATAAGCATTGGTGTTGAAATTATTATTTTTAATGAAGTTCACATCAACATGCTCTTCTTGAGCAACCAAAGAGGCTAAAGGAACATTATTTGGATCAATAGGAGCATGGACATTCACAAGCATAGACATAATAGGATAAAGTCTTTCATTCAAAGAGGAGGTTTCTTCAACATAATTTACCTTCTTACCAGGTGTAGCTCTCTCAGTGTGCCACTCAGAATAATTTCACATCATATCATCAAGAAGCTTTGTTGCTGACCCCAAGGTAATGTACATAAAGGTTCCTCCAGCAGCTGAATCCAGAAGGTTTCTTGAAGAAAAATTTAGACCTGCATAAAAGGTTTGGATGATCGTCCAAGTAGTCAGTCCATGAGTGGGACAATTCTTCACTAAATATTTCATTCTTTCCCAAGCTTTAGCAACATGCTCATTATCAAGTTGCTTAAAATTCATAATGCTACTTCTTAAAGATATAATCTTAGCAGGAGGATAATATTTTCCAATGAAAGCATCTTTACACTTAGTCCAAGAATCAATAAGTTCTAGGCAAAGACAACAACCATTCTTTAGCTCTTCCTCTCAAAGAGAAAGGAAACGATTTCAGTTTAATAATATCTCCATCTACATCTTTATATTTTTGCATCTCGCATAGTTCAACAAAATTATTAAGATGGGCGGCAGCATCATCAGTACTACCACCAGAAAATTGCTCTCTCATAACAAGGTTTAACAGGGCAGGCTTTATCTCATAAAAATCAGCAGTATGAGCAGGTGGAGCAATAGGTGCGCTAATGATATCATTGTTGTTGGTGCTAGTGAAGTCACACAACTTAGTGTTCTCAGGAGTAGTCATTTTAACAAGACTAAAAAAAGGAATAAAACTACAGCTAGAATATGAACTAATTTTTGTGTGTTTTTGATAAAGAGAAGAAAACAAGACAAAATTAAATAAACTAAGCAAAAAAAAAAGTAAAGAGATTGGAAGTGAGAGACTCCCCTTGCAAAAATTCTCTTCCTTCCCAGCAACGGCGCCGGAAAACTTGATGGGAGACTGCTTGCTCTCGTTGGTAAACCCCAAGAGAAAGGTTGTGAAGAGTGCAGCGACAAGTTTTCCCTCAGAAAAGAAACCGAGGTTGAATCGACCAGTAGGAGGAAAAGCAATCTCTGAAGGTTGATGCAGCTGAGGTGGCAGGGCGCACTACCGGTTCAGCAGCAACGAGGAACCTACACAACACAATCAAATCACTTTGCCCCAACGAAGCAGTGAGGTTGTCAATCTCACCGCTTTTGCTGAACACAAAGAGGTTAAATGTATGGTGTGGAAAACAGTCGGAAAACAACACGAAAGCAGTAGTAACAGTATGAAAGCAGTATGAAAGCAGTAGGTGTTTTATCAGTATGAGGAAAAAGGACCGGGGTCCACAGTTCACTAGTGGTGTCTCTCCGTGAAAGATAAATAACATGTGTGGTGAAAATATTACAGCTGGGCAATTGACAAAAATGAAGACTGCACCGTAGTGCATATGCAAGACACAAAGATTACTATGTGATTCATGCGGGAATTACAACAAAATACATAGACCGTCATCCAACTGCATCTATGTCTAATAATCCACCCTCCGAATATCATTAGAACAAACGTTGGGTATTAAGTTGCTAGCAGCAGATTATCGCAGTAAGCAAAGTGTGTAATGTAAATAATGTAAACTAGGTAAACACCGTTGTTTTCTCCCAAATGGCAACAACACATCCTCCATCCGTCACGTTTCTGTCACTCGAGGACATATGCAAAGGAGGCATGAACCCACTATCGAGCATAAATACTCCCTCTTGGTGGTACTAGGATCTACTTGGCCAGAGCATCTACTAATATAGGAGAGCATGCAAGATCATAAATAACATAAGCATGAAGATAACATGATAGATTGATAATCAGAAGACATAGCATTCAACATTCATCATATCCCAGCAAACACAACATGTAGCATTACATAAATATAATCTCGATCATGTGAGGCAGCTCACGAGATCTAAAAATGAGGTACAAAGTGGAGAGAACAACCATCTAGCTACTGCTATGGACCCGTAGTCCAGGGATGAACTACTCACGCATCACTTCGGAGGAGGGCATGGTGGTGTAGACCCCTCCGGTAATGAATTCCCCTCCCGGCAGGGTGCCGGGGAGAGCTCCAGAACCCTCCCGACCTCGGGATGACGATGATGGCGGCCTCAGGTGTGTCTCGGGACAAAGTGGTATATATTTAGGGTTTACGCCTCGGGGGGGTATGAATAGGTGAAAGGGCAAAGGTGGTGGAGGCCTAGGGGCCCCACACTACCCCATGGCGCGGCCAGTGGGCGCGCCGCCCTACGGTGTGGGCCCCTGTGGCCCCGCTCCGGGTCTCTTCAGGACTCCGTGGAACCTTCGAGAATTCTAGAACCTCCAGATTTCGAATTTTCCTATTCCGAGAATATTTCCAGAACAACTTTTGTGAAACTAAAAACAGCAGAAAACATGGAACTGGCTCTATGGCATCTTGTCAATAGGTTAGTCCAGAAAATCGATAAAAATGACATAAAGTGTATAGCAAACATATGTGAAACAACATGAAAACAACATGGAACATCAGAAATTAAGGATACGTTTATGACGTATCAGCCATCTCGACCTCACCAATGCCGTTACTGCATCCGACACATCACCGCGAGGAAAAAACTGGACATACACCATCGGCTCTCAATACATAGCGGAACCAACTGTGGTTGCGAAGATCATGTACGTCCTCCAGTTCCCTTCTGACTGCACCTCCTTTACACCCCAGCGGGGAAACCCATCATTCCCTTCTTCCATGATGAAGGCCTCAACCCTCATCGTGTTTCCATGCTCCTTCTTAAAGTATCTGATGATGTGTTTTCGTACATCCCCAAATTCTTTATTGACGATGTATTTAACTACTACTTTCAACGAGTCACAATTTGACACGTCGACACCAGATATATCGTCACGTACCACTAGTAGAAAAACCCCTTTAGTCCCGGGCCGTAAGGGATTTTAGTCCCCAATTCGCATCCGGGGCAACAAAAGCGGGACTAAAGGCCCCCACCTTTAGTCTCCAACGAGCTACAGACTGGTACTACGAATATGTTGTGATTTTTTTCTACAGTTTTAACCTAGTCCCTATTATTTTTTAACTCTAATCATTTTACTTTCGTCTCAATTATTTTTAACTCTAATCATTCCTCTTTTTTTCTCTAGTGACACTTCCCAGTCGGTCACCCATCCTCAGACTACTCCACTCTCAGCACACTTAACTTCTTAGGTCCTTCCCTCTCAGCTTCCAAGAAACAAATGTTGTTTTCCTGACAATACTATGATGTCAATCATGTTAACCCTTAAACTATGATGTCGAGTGTCTTTATTTTGTGAATAATAACGATTATTTAGTTAAACACAAATAAATAAGTAATAATGATCTTGAATTAAAAAATCTTGATTTTTTTTTGTGTTTTCCATTTAATATTGAATAATTCGTATATACAAATCCGTAAATCAAAAATTGACAAATAATATGTCTAAATTGATTAGAAAAATGAGACAAATTCAAATATGACTTCCATATCATATTTTCAATCGTGTATATATAGGACTATACTTAATTCATAACTAGTGGTTCATCCTTAAAATTCACATGGTTCCCTAGAAAGTCCCAAAACAAAGTAATTTTTTGTCCTTTCTCATGGATTTTTTTTGAACAATGTGTGTGATTATGTAGATCTATTTCTTCTCTTCAAAACGAGCTAAATAACAACAAAATCTGAGTTCCAATGCAAAAGTTATGCTCAAAACGGTGAGTAAGAAAAAAAACAGAGGAAACCTTTAGTCCCGGTCCGTGATACGACTTGGGACTAGAGGCCTCCTTTAGTCCCTGTCCGTGATTCGACCCGGGACTAGAGGCACGAGCACCTTTAGTCCCGGGTGGTATCACGGCCCAGGAGTAAAGGTCAGGAACGGCCTGGGACTAGATGCTCCCCGGCCTCCCAGCCTTTGGAGCCGGGACGGCCCGGGACTAGTGTGTCGCACCCTGATTTCTAGGGGATACTCACCGTACGAACTGGATAGCAGATGCTTGGATTATGGGGCATAACTGCTCCCACGTCCCAGCTTCCTGGTAGGCCTGCGCTTATGCGCGACAACACAAGCCCTGCTATTCCATCGTCGATGTAAACTATCCACTAGAGATCAAAGGCACTTCCGTCGACGTACTTCAACCATACACACATGGTACGTCAACGGCGTTTAACAAGTGATATCACAACAGATCTCTACGACACAAAAGATTGAAATAAGTTGCAAATGGCTCTCATTAGAGCAGAGATAGCAAATACAATCATTCAGAGGGCACATGCCCCAACAATACATCGTTACAATACAGCGGAAGCATTCAACATGTCTGAGTACAGACAAGAACCAAATAGGCCTAAGAGGCCGGAAACAAACAGACGGAGCCCATCCACGAAGTCTCGGATCCTGCCCGGGTCCGCTATCTACTCGTCAGCAGTCTCGTCATACTTCACGTAGTTGCCACCATGTAGATCCTCGGAAACGTAGGTCTGCGGAAACCACAGCCCCAAAGGGGTCAGTACATAAACGTACTAGCAAGTAAGACTCACAGTTCACCAAAGTGTAACCCGTCAACACCAAGCACAAATGCCTTGGGTTCAACGGAAGAGATGGGATATAAAAGATGCTGCAACTGGCTGCACTAACCAACTACAGAGATTCTACCACTTCCGGCTAACAGAAAGGAGATAAGATCGAGGATTGTAACCAACTGAAAGATAACTTCAAACAAACCCATCCTGGATCTCGCCCCTTATCCAAAGAAGCAATCCGAGGATAACTCACACAGTTGTAATAATGATGGTTCAAATTATTGTGTCAATAAGCCTATTACTAGTCAGGTTATTAATCATTGGGTGAAACATGATTGATCATTATGTTGAAGTTGTCCTGAGTACTTGTTAGCCAGTACTTTCACCAAGTAATCCATAACCGCGGAAAACACGGCTTCTCGAGAAGATTATCCCTGCAGGGTTGCACCAATTTGGCCGTACACTCATGAATAACCCGCCAGATGGAAAGGCCCTTCCACCAAGCGGGGTACTCAACACAACCAACCATTCTTCGCATCAAGCCCAAAGCACCTTGGGCGCACGGCTAATCAAGCCCAGAAGAAAATGGACCATCATAGCACTCTAAGACCGTGTCCCCCTATATGCCGACTACAAAAGTTCCACCCTGCGCTGGGCTCGCAAAAACATGCATGCGGCAAATGGAAAACACGAACTAAATGAGGCGATTTGGACGAGATGCGAATCAGGTCAAGTTGAGGGGGGCGCCCATACTCGCTTCCCAAATGCGGGTAGTGCGCTCATCATGGATCAGTAGACAAGACCCTTTTCCTATTAGGGTCGACACTAGCAGGCTCCAAAACCTCTCATGGGCCTCCTGCCGGTGCCTTATCATCAAATTTATTATTAATAGTAACATTAGCATGATTGATTGATTAAACATCGAGCCCCCACAACGTAAATGATATAGCAACAGAAAGTAACGGATAACAGACTCGAGCAAAAGCAACCTAAGCATGCTAGTAAGACACTGGCTCAAACAATGGGTTGTAGGAAGGGAGATGAGGCAATATCAGGTTTAAGGGATTCATGTGATGGGTTCGTAACAGAACAACTACTACTAAGGCTAGCAGAAAAGAACAACGGAAAGTATCGGTAACCAAGGTTGAAAGGAACACGATGGTTCATGTGAGTGATAACTTGCCTGCAAACCCAGTAGCCTGGTACTGAGCTAACTCCTTAGAAGGGGTGTCGTAAGTATCGTCGGTCTCAACGTCGTCGTGTATCCGAGAAGAAGCAAACAAACATTGCAGAAAGATAAGCAATCATTATCATGGCATAGTGCACAATCAAATATGATGCATGACAAGTTAAGGGTTGCTTCAAAATAAACTAGACAACATGATAACACAATTTAAATGGACCCATATGCAATTGGATTGCATATGGCAAGAGTCCATGAATTAAGTGGAAACAAATGATCTACAATTTAGTTATTATGTGAAAGTGGTTAGCATGATGCATGCATGATGAAGAACAAGAAGATAACACTATTAAATGCACTTGAAATGATAGTTAACCATTTTAGAAAACATTAATAAGGTTTGGCAATTATTGCTACTTAATGGTGTTAAACAAGTAGTGGTTGTTTTCATCAAGTTAAAGTGATCAAAACAAACAACAAAGTTGATATTTGAAAAGGTTATCAAATTTTAGTTGGATTACATGTTTCACATTTTGAAATTGGACTTTGGATTATTTAATTATGAATTAAACAATATTAAACAAGTTTTAATTGAATTAAACAAGATTTAAATTGTTTAGGCAATTTAAATTATTCAAACCAGGAAACAAAATTTATATTTGAATAGAACATTCAAAAAGGTGTGAAAAACATATTTTATTTGAATTATTTGAAAACAGTATGAATTAGTTATGAATTATTTCAATTTGCATTTGAATTATTCAAATTTGAAATTTAAAAGTATTTTGAAAACTCAAAACAGAACACAAATTGATTATTTGGAAAGGTTATGAAATTTGGAGCAGTAAACATATACAAGTTTTATTTATTAGACTTATGGTTTAAAAGTTATTGCATTTTAAAGTTTGTTGCTTTATTCTGCTATTTAAAAGAATTGGAAAAACAAAACAGAAAGGTTTTATTTCTTTTGTTACAGCCACGGGGTCTAACCCCAGCCTCTGCCAGTGGGCCACTGGACAGCGTGGCACGGCTAGGAGGTGATGTGGCGCACTGGGTGGATGACAGGTGGGGTCACGCTTGATGAATAAAGGGAGAAAAAAATTGGGTGCGCCCCTGGGATTCGATCCCAGGATCTGCACCGCGCGCGAGGGGAACCGGACCAACTGGGCTGACAACGAATCCTTGACAGGTATAGGGCGCGTTTGAGGTTATTGTTCAGTGACGAAGTTTAACTGAACCTCGTATCTGCAGGTACCGATTACTGCATCTCGATGCAGTTCGGGAGCGAACAGCGAGCGAGGGCGGACGGCGGACGGCGGCCTGCCGCGGTGGCTCGCCGCCGCGTGCGGTGCTAGTGCGGCCGGGGGCGGATGCGGTGGCCGTGCAAGAACAGGAGCAAAGGGCGAGGGAGAAGGAGCAGAACAGAGCGCTCACCTCGTTGTTTCGTGGTAGAGGTTCAGGCGACGGGCAGAAAAGCGGCGGACTTCTCCGGCACGGCGCGGTCGCCGCAGCCCCTCCCGGCAAACGGCGATGGGACGGCGAGCCTCAGGGCACCTCCAAGATTCCATTCCCGCCACCAACTACTCCTCGAGGTGACTGAGGAGACCGGCGGTGAGGGAGGCAGTGGTGCTCACGGCGGCAGGTGGCGGTGATTCAGAGATTCAGTCAAAGAACGGAGGGCTCGGGGAAGAGGAAGAAGAGGGACTGGCGGCGATGGAGGGTTAGGGCTAGGGTTACGGTGCGAGAGGTAGGTTAGATATAGGGTGGCTAGCTCGTACGGCAAGCCATCCAGAGAGGGGAAAACGATCGCACGGTGGGGTGCCTGTTCGTACAGGAGGTGACCTCACGCGAGGAAGACGACAGCGAGGGAAGGGGTATTGGGCCAAAGGGTAACTGGGCTGGGCTGGTTGCTGCTGCTGCTCCCTCTCCTCTCCTTTACAATTTTTATTTTTTTCTGCTTTATTATTTTTTTGTAACTTTGCTTTTGGAAGAAAGAGTTAGGGTTTTGTCTATAGAAAAAATTGAAAAAAATTAGTTAAGCCTTTTAGGTAATTAGGAACCACATTGCATGCTTGGATTTCAATTATTTGAGATTTAAAAATATGTTTGTATTTGAAACCAATTTGGGAGATTTTCATATTAATGAACCATTAAGGAAAAGAAGCATGTTTATAGGGTAGCCCCTATGAATTTTAAAAATTAAAATTATTTGGTTGAATTGATAATGTTTATAAAGTGGTATGACCCAACTTGGGTGCTGTTTGGAAAACAAACCAAATTGATCGAAATTTGCAATATTCATTAATATTAGGAAAACAAGCAATTTCAATAGGGTTTCCCCTAGGGTTTAGAATGATTTAAGGAATTCAAATTAGTGGTGCACTTCATGGATTCAAAAGTTTAATGATTTTGAGACATGGTTTGAGTTTGGAAGTGATTTGGAATTAATTGATTAAAGTGATTGATTGAATTAAGCCACAATTTAATAAGTGATCCAATATGAAATAAAATGGAACAATTTGGTTGTTTTCATTTGTTATTTTTATTCCAAAAGTTGTAACAGAACAAGTATGAAAACATTGTTTGAATAAGGTTTGAAATTGAGTTGTGAAAACAGTGGAAAACAGATGCAACAATATGATGACATGATGCAATACTTTAATTAAACAGGAAATCAAACATTCTATGGGGTAGTTTTCATACTTGGGATGTTACATAGTGCTACACTAGTCCTGGCCCAAAACACAGTGGGGACTAGAGGTCTTTCCTAAGTTCGACCAAACCCCCTGTTTCCACTAGTGTACTATGTCCCCATAGAACACTGTCAATATTTCCATCGTACATATCGAACAACCATATTTACAAAAACAAAATTAATAATATCGCAACTTAATTATTTTGTAAAATTATATTTATTAAATTTTATATTGCATGCATTTATTTTATTATCGCATTTTTAATATATCTCTGAGATTGTTTTCTAGCTTCGTCACGGCTCCCATGCAAATACGATATCCATAAATATTTGCGGTTAGCTAATGCGGGTATACAACTTTGAAAACAATAACTGATTGTAGTAATTATGACTTAATGATAGCGCGAGCAAATTAATAACATCGCAACATAATTATCTTGTATAATTTAACTTATTAAATTTTATATTGCATGCAGTTATTTTATTATCATATTTTTAATATAGCTGACCTGACTGAGATTATTTTCTAGCTTCGTCACGGCTCCCATGCAATACATAAATATTTCCGATTAGTTAATGGGAGTATACACCTTTCAAAACAATAATTGGCCGTATAAATTATGACTTAATGATGCACGAACAAATTAATAACATCTTCGCTTAATTATTTTGTACAATTGTACTTACTAAATTTTATATGGCATGCAATTATTTCATTATCACATTTTTAATATAGCTGACCCGATTGAGATTATTTTCTAACTTCCTCGTGGCTCTCACGCAAATACGATATCCATAAATATTTGCGGTTAGCTAATGCGTGTATACACCTTTGAAAACAAGAACCGACTCTACTAATTATGACTTAATGATAGAACAAACAACATCATACCACAGAGCTGGCACTATAATATCTATATCTACGTTACCGAAATTCCAATAATAACTACAACAACATGGCTACCTACGAGCTATAAAATCAACTAATTTACACTAATTTTTAGATTTCTCATATTCTAATTATAAGTGCATGGCAAAACAAGTAAACACACTCTAAAGCATGTACCTTGTTGTTGAACCTCTTAATTCGCAAGATCGTGAACAAATGTATGAGAATAGCATGTCTCTAATCTCTTCTCCTTTTCCTACTGCCTTGGAGACACACGAGCGTGAGAGTACACGCGTAAGCCAGCTGGTGTGAGAGAGCGCCAGTATGAGAGTACATGTCTGAGAGAGTGAGAGAGCAGCTGCTGCATATAAATAGGCAGAGAGTAGACCAGATGAGCTGCTCCTTCGGCAAAGAATTGCAGTCTGCATGCACGAGAAAATTAGTGCGGCCTGGAAATCAGCGAAGTTTGTCTGCCCGCATGGGAATCTGAGCAATCAACGCACTATGCGCCGTGAAAATTAGTGCAATCAGCGTACTCCGCGTGGAAAGTTGAGCAATCATTGCACTGTGTCAGCGTGGGAATCAGTGCAGCGTGCTACCGCCTCCAGTCAAACACTTCACGGAATCAGCCCTCGAGCCAAACACTCCACGGAATCCGTCTCAGCTTTTCCTGTCGCGCTGCACGGACGCGCGGGGTGCCGCTTGGGGCTGTGGCGGCAGGGCCTGCCGCCTCCGGCAGTGGCGGCACGCTCCATGTGTCGCTTGGCTGACCTGCCGCCACGATAGTTTTGGCAAATAATTTTAGGGGTGGTCCTTTTTGGCAATGCACTTTTTGAGATGGTCCAATGTGTCAAAAATTCGTTCATATGCCACATTTCAACGAGAGGAGCCACATGAGCTTTTTAACAGGTGGGAAAGGTAGATGATTATCGCAGCAAGTGCAAAGAAGATGGGAAAAGAAGGGTAGGTTCACGAGAGAGGAGGTAATAAGTTGTCCCCTCCTCTATCTCAGGAAAATTTGAATCTTTTCTTTGAAAATTTGTACTTTGTGAATATTTTGCAAAGAGCTGAGAAATAATTCCCTTCGTCTATCTTAGAAAATACTGTATATGTCACTCACAATAGTGTTGATGGATAATTAAGAATATGAGTTGTATTATCTGCATCCACAAGTTATTGCCTGCGCTCTTTCCTTTTTTGGCTATCCTCTGCTGGCTCCACATGGCCTTCCTTCCTCTTTGGTGTTTCACTCGCACTATTTTTCTCGCACGCCGCAACTGAAAAGGCTGGCTCTCCTTCCTCTCTGATAAGTTGATCTCTCGCCCCCAGAGAAAATATTTAAGAGTTCAGCTCACCAGATGGAGTTCGGCGAGGCAGAGGTGAAGCCAGAGGAAGGAGAGGTGATGCAGGACAGCGGCGACGCAGGGGGTGCCATGCCAGAGCAGCCGCAGCTGGATGTCAGGATGGACGTGGCGTTGCTCCACTGCCAGGCCTGCCTCCTCCCCCTCAGACCTCCGGTGTTCAAGGTGAGCTCTCTGCCTCGCCGGAATGACGCGCGATTTATTTCCAAAGATCAATAATTTGTTCGGAAAGCGATGAAAGAAAAAACCCCTCTTTGATTCGTTCTTGCCAAGGCCATGAAAGGAAGATGCGAAGTTTTTTCCCCTTTTAAAGAGAATCTGCATGTCGTGATGTTTGTGTGGCAGTGCGACGCGGCCGGGCACGTCGTGTGCTGCTACTGCCGCGCCGGCCACGGCGACATCTGCAGCCGGGCCACCACGCACTGCGGCGAGCTGGACGCCGTCGTCGCCGCCGCCAAGGTGCCCTGCCGCTACAGAGGGTTCGGCTGCGAGCTGTACGTCGTGTACCACGGCGCCGCGGACCACCAGCGCGCGTGCAAGTCCGCGCCGTGCGCTTGCCCGGAGTCCGGGTGCGCCTTCGTCGGCTCCCGCGACATGCTGCTGGACCACTTCGCCGGCGCCCACTCACGCCTTGCCGTCACGGTCCGCTACGGACGGTCCTGGAACCTCACCTTCCCCCTGGCCCAGAGCTGGCACGTCCTCGTCGGGGAGGAGGACAAGAGTGTGTTCCTCGTGTTCCTGGGCGCCCTCGGCGGCGCGGCCACCGCCGTGTCGCTGGTCTGCGTCAGGGGCGATGGCGCCCCGGCGCCGCCCCAGTTCTGGTGCAAGCTCTCCGTCGAGCGCCCCGGCGACGACAAGGACAACTTGGTCCTCATGGCCTCCACCGTGGGCAGCAGCGCGCTGACTGGCGGTGCGCCGGCGCCCGGACAGGGGATGTTCTTGGCGGTGCCACGGGAGCTGCTCTCCGGCGACATGCTCCCGCTCAGCGTCCGGATTGATCAGCTCCGGCCTGCCGCCGCCACCACCAGGTCGACAACACCACAAGCTAGGACACCGAGGAGGTAGTGCGTTTGATCTTCCGGATGTTACTGATGAGTTGTCGAGGCTTGTTAATGCTATTGCAGTAGTAGAACAGTTTGAGTCAGTACTAATTAAGTTATGCAAAGGATGAATCTGCAAGCAGTAGTAATGCAGTTATATATGTGGAATTTGGTGGAACCGTACCCTTTGCCTCGGGCCGGGCTGCGTGTTTATATGGTGTGGAAAAACCCCACACGTGGTATTACATGTACGTATACGAGTACGGGTAGAGTACTACTCTATACCGACTCATATACAGGTTACATAGTTCAACACCCCCCTTAATCTAAACCACGAGAGAGGTTTAGATTACGCTTAAATTCATCTAAATCCTTAGCTCCTAGAACTTTGGTAAAACCATCCGCAATTTGATCTTTAGTAGAGATGAACTTGATATCAAGAAGTTTAGCAGCAACACGCTCACAGACAAAATGATAGCCAATCTCAATATGCTTCGTCCTTGCATGAAACACTGGATTTGCAGACAGATATATAACACCAAGATTATCACACCAAAAACAAGGACGTTGCTGAAGTGAAGCCCCCAATTCTTTGGCCAAACCTTCAACCAAAATCAACTTAGTTGTGGCATTGGCAAGTGCTTTATATTCACCTTCGGTACTAGATCGTGAAACAATTGCTTTTTACGAGCACTCCATGAGATCAAATTAGGACCAAAGAAAACAGCAAAACCTCCAGTGGAATGTCTGTCATCTAGACATCCTGCCCAGTCTGCATCTGAAAAACCACTAAGAAGAGTAGAAGGAGATCTCTGAAAGGTAAGTCCAATGTCAATTGTACCTTTGACATAACGAAGAATACGCTTAACTGCTGTCCAATGGCTGGTGGTGGGTGCATGGAGATACTGACATACATTGTTCACCGAGAAGGATAAATCAGGTCGTGTAAGTGTCAAATACTGTAATGGTCCAACAATACTTCTGTAATTAGTGCTATCCTCAGAATTAAGAGCAGTGCCATCTGTCATTGATAACTTATCTGTGATGGACAAAGGAGTAGGACAAGTAGTGCAATGTTGCCTTCCAATTTTCCTCAACAAATCAACATATTTCTCTTGAGTTAAGGTTATCCCACTAGAACACCTCTTAACCTCAATGCCCAAAAAGAAGTGTAAATCACCAAGATTCTTAAGTGCAAAATATGTACTGAGATTCTTAAGCAGAACTGTTGTAGCATGATCAGAAGAACTAGCCGCAATAATATCATCAACATATATGAGGATAAACATGATGATACCTGACTGATTAAAGAGGAATAAAGATGTGTCATCCTTGGAAGGTATGAACCCGAGTTCTTGTAATTTTGAGCTCAACCGTGAATACCAAGCACGTGGAGCCTTTTGAGACCATAAAGAGATTTATCCAATTTGCAAATATGATGCGGAAAGCGAGGATCCTCAAACCCAGGAGGCTGTTTCATATACACTTCCTCCTCCAGAACGCCATGAAGAAACGCGTTCTTCACGTCTAGCTGTCGTAGGTCCCATCCTTGAGACACAGATATAGCAATAACAAGTCTGACACAGCAGCAGCTTTAACCACATGACTTAAGGTGTCCTCATAATCAATCCCATACCTTTGTTTAATCCTTTTGCAACGAGACGGGCCTTGTATCATTCAGTGGTGCCATCAGAATGCATTTTTATACGATAAACCAACTTGCAATCAATTAAGTTTTTATTGCCACTAGAAGGAACAAGATGCCAGGTTTTATTGTCCAAGAGAGCTTGATATTCTTCCTCCATTGCCTTCTTCCATTTTCCATCACCAAGTGCCTCCACAAGACTACTTGGCTCACCTGTAGAAGTGTACATGCCGTATCGAACAATGCTGCCAGTCCACTTTTTACCATACGGAAAAGTCCCATCAGTCCATTTTTTCGGATGTGTGATACCTTTTTGTAACCGGGTGCGAGGAGGAGAGATAGCAGGCACATGAGTGCTCACAGGATCATGCGCCACAGGAGATCCAGAGGTGTCGCTGTCGGGAGCAGAGACAGAGGAAGAATCTTCCTCTTCGTCTGTGCCGTCGGGATTTTCCGCGTCTGCATGCGAGTGGACCCCACTGCTGCCGTCAGGGGTACCAACAACCGAGGCGGGAGAGAGAGAGAGAGAGAGCGTGTTCCGCGCGCAGCGTCACGTGAGCGGGGTCCACGGCTGTCGGCCGCACTGCGCGAGGAGGGCGGCGTGGCAGCAGGTGATTGGGTCGGCGGGGTTGTGGAGGCCGAGGGTGATTCGCTCCGTGATCCGAGGCAAATCGGCTGTCAGCCGAATGTTCGGTGGCAGACAAATCCTCCTCGTTAGACGTGTTGAACGAATTTTGCTCTATTTCTTCACTGGATTCACCGTTTGAACTCAAATTTTCACCGGAACCTGCAGAATTTTGAGGAGCATCTGCAGGAGTCTCATTAGCACCCGTTAGAGCATCAGTTACAGGGACAATATGCAAATTATCATCAACATGTACACCCTCATTAGAAGTGATTAAAGATTCTGGTAAAAGCAAAATTTCTGCACGGAGTTGAGCACCGGCATTGGGATGAAGGCCTTTGAAGGGAAAGATGTTTTCATCAAAAACAACATCTCGTGAGATATAGATACGTCCAGTGGAGACATCAAGACATTTAACTCCCTTATGTCGAGGACTATACCCCAGAAAAACACATTGTTTAGATCTAAAAGAGAGTTAACGTGTGTTATATGGACGAAGATTAGGCCAACATGCACAGCCAAAAACACGAAGAGCATCATAATTTGGTTTGACTTGAAGGAGTTTTTCAACAGGAGACTCAAGTTTAAGAACTTTCGTAGGAAGCAAATTTATAAGAAAAGTGGCAGTGAGGAAGGCTTCATCCCAAAATTTCAAGGGCATGGAAGCATTAGCAAGGAGCGCAAGACCAACCTCAACAATGTGTCTATGCTTTCTCTCAGCTGAGCCATTCTGTTGATGTGCATGTGGACATGAGACATGATGTGTAATGCCAACCTTTTGAAAGAAGCCATGAAGTTTTTCATACTCACCACCCCAGTCAGTTTGCATGGCGATGATCTTGCGGCCAAATTTTCGTTCAACAAGTTGTTGGAAGTTAAAAAAGACTTGATACACTTCATGTCTATTTTTGAGCAAATAAATCCAAGTAAACTTACTATAGTCATCAATAAAGCTTACATAATACTGGTGTTTGCCAACAGAGGCTGGAGCTGGGCCCCATACATCAGAAAAAATTTGTTCTAGAGGAACAGTGGACACACTAGTGGAAGTAGGATAAGGTAATTGATGACTCTTGCTTGTTGACATGGATCACACACATATGTTTTATTTCTGGGGAATGCGAGAGATTATTCTTCCTAATAACTTGTTAAACGATAAATGAAGATGGATGCCCTAATCGACGATGCCAGGTGAATGAAGACGACTTGATGGTGATGAAAGCATGCTTGTTTGTCTTGGCAGCAGTGGGAATAAGGGGATACAAGCCTCCATGATAGGGACCTCTAAACAGAATTTCCTTAGTTTCCTGATCCTTGATCAAAAAGAAGAAAGGGTGAAATTCAACAAATGAATTGTTATCTTAAGCAAGTTTATGAGCGGATATGAGATTTTTGGTGGCACTAGGAACATGTAGAATATTGCGCAATTGCAAGGAACTATGAGGGGTATGTAATGTTGAATGACCAATGTGCTGTATTGTCATACCTGTGCCACTAGCATTGTGGACTTGATCATGGCCTCTGTAGTTATCACAAGTGTGCAGTTTGTTCAACTCTCCAGTAATGTGGTCGGTGGCTCCAGTATCCATATACCAATTGGTGTCCACACATATGCTCCATTTGCATTCCCATTGCGAGTGTTGTCCTCATCATCATTTCTTCTATCCTCATAACGCCACCATCAGTCACTTGCGGGATGCCCATATTTCTTGCAAATTTGGCAAGTGATGTCCATAAAGGGAGTAGGAGTGCGACCACGACCACGGCCCCCCTTGGGTGCACCACGGTCATCACGGAAACGGCCACCACCATCACGACGGTAGCCTCCATCATCACGACTATCATCACGTACACCATCACGACGATCATCACGCCTATAGTCATCACGGCGGTACTGACCACCGCCACCATTGTCATCACGCCTGTCACGATAATACTGGCCACCATTGTTATCATCACGTCGGTACTCATCACGACGATACTGCCCACCGTTGTCACGGCGGTAGCCCCCTCCATCGCGGTATCCTCCATGATCGCGATACCCATTACCGTCACGGTAATTGGCGGGGCCATCACGACGGGTCTGCTGCTGTTGCTGTCCACGATCATCTCGACGGTACGAACCAGTACCAGAACGGTTAACAGCGTTGGCAGAGGACTGAAAAACCGAGTTGTTTTGACCCGACTCAGAGAGGGCAGACTGGCGATAATCGTAGGCCTGTAGCTGGGCACACATGTCGGTCAAGGTGGTACTCGGAACAGCATTGATGGAGGCCACAAAAGGAGTGTAGTCACCATCTAACCCTGCAAGTATATAGCCTTTCAACTCATCATCATCTACAATTTTTCCAGCAGCAGCTAATTCGGAGACAAAACTCTTCATCTGGGCAATATATTAGGCTGCCGTGATGGTCATCTTCTTGGTGTTGCTAAGAGCACCGCGCAGCATATTGATGCGAGCATGGGATTGGGAGGAAAACAGTCCATCGACGGCGGTCCATACCTCATGGGAGTGTTCAAGTCCAATTACTTGCGCAAGGAGATCCGGGCTGAGACCTTTAACGAGGAAACTCAGCAGGGTTTGATCGCGAGCGAGCCAGATGTCATAAGCCGGATTGGGAACGGCGATCTTCTTCTTATCTACATCTTCTTTCTCAATCATCTTGGGCGGGGCGGGGTCGGAACCATCTAGTAGTCCCATGACCTGGGCGCCGCGAACAGCCGGAAGGACTTGTGCCTTCCAAAACAAGTAGTTTTCTCTGGAGAGCTTTTCCGTCGGAGGGGAACCGAGAGCGGACGCCAGGGCGGCAGCAGTCGACGAGGACCCCATCAGCTCGAACAAGGAACTAGGGTTTTTCGGGTGTTGGGAGGGTGGGTTTTTCGCTACGGCAGGGGATCACCGCCGCAGTTGTTTGATCTCTGGTTGTTGTGTATAGGTTGTCTGGTTTCTAGGGTTCTTCGGGGTCCTACACCGGCGATCGCCGGCGGTGGTTGTGTGTTTTTCGAGGAGCTTGCCGATCGGATCTAGACGCCGGAGGCCGGCTCTGATACCATGTGGAATTTGGTGGAACCGTACCCTTTGCCTCGGGCCGGGCTACGTGTTTATATGGTGTGGAAAAACCCCATACGTGGTATTACATGTACGTATACGAGTACGGGTAGAGTACTACTCTATACCGACTCATATACAGGTTACATAGTTCAACAATATATGCAATAGATTAGTTCAGCTTAATTCAGTAGGAATTCTTCACTCATTCTTCTGAATAAATGTACCAACCAGTAATGCAGCTAGTGCCTACTGGTATGTTGTTGATACGAGTGAAGTGAAACGAAGTGTTAATTGGAAGAACCTGCAAGCAGAATTCATTCTGTTTTTTTCATAGGCATCAGGTAGATCATAGCCTGCTGCCTGCAGCAGTGTGAATTGTCGTGAACAATTTTGTTTCAGCAGTTCTTACTGGCTGTATCAGGTAGATCATTACATGCAGCACTGGTTTATTCACATGGGAAGTACCTGTTATAGATCATATCGTCATCCTGGCATGAACATGATGCATGTAAATGCATCCTTCAGAAATACTAACATCAATTTTCTATTTCTTGTCTGAGATCATTCTTCCATTGTGAGCAACCTGGACCTGATGCACACATGATTTTCTAGTTAAGAGCAAAGATGACAGTGGAGACGGAGTCACATTTCTTTTTTCTTTTTTTCTTTTTTCTTTTTCAAGCGTTGGTATTTTTTCTCCTCGGTCGGTCACGCGTAAGTTCTGTGTTGTTGCGTATTAGAAAAATGTCGAAAAGGCGAGAAATAGTACAAACTGGGTATAGAGAGGATCATGCTTGCAGCGTTTGCGTTCATGGTTTACATAAATCCTTGTCTGTTATCGTCCGTTCTGAATGATTTAGCAAACATATGAGATATGAGTATGCAAATCACGGTGTCAGTTTATAAACAATAGTTTTGTCCAGATTACACATTTTATATCAGAAGTAAGGATAGTGGGTGCAGCAGTGTCAGGTTATGTTCAAGTTCAGAGCTTCATGTAATTAGCACTGACCGATGTTCTTTGTAAAAAAATGTTATGCATCATAAATTTTTCACAATTCACAATGCAGTTGTGCTCACAAACTTCACTCTATAGAGTAAATCTCTTTCTGCACTCTACAGGTATTCATGGAGGCATGCCATCATCTGATTGTGGAGGATCCCCAGAAGCCGATCATAGGCTGCCGGTTGATGTCGCCAATGGTATTCACCCTCGGTAATGCCCTGGAGCTGCAGAATGATAAATTCAGCTATGGATGAATAATTCAGTTTAATGCAGTATGAATTCTTCACTCTGTCTCCTCCGGACAGTTTTACCAACCAGTAATGCAGCTATAGCGTACTGGTTGCATTTGATCTGAGTGAAGTTAATTGGAAGAACCTGCAGTAGAACACCAGAGTACGTAGAGTTAAGTGTATAATCTTCTGATCATTTTGTTCTACCAGCTCTCGCTGACTGAATCAGCTAGTTACTCCATTGCTTGTAGACTTCAGTGGGTTTCTTCGATAAAATACTTCAGTTGTTTGGTTGCATGAAAGGAAATGTTGAAAATAATTTCGTCAGATAGGCATAAATCAGATGCATGTAAAAACTAATATTGCTTTTTTATCTGTTATCTGAGATCGTTCTTTTGTGAGCAACCTGACCTTATGCTCTCAGATTTTTCAAGTTCAAACCAAGGAGTCACAATTCGAATTGCTTTTTAGTTTCTCAGACACGCGTCAAGTTTTGTATTATTGTGTATAAGAAAAACACCAGGAAGGCGAGGAACAGTACAGAGTGACGACAGAGGATCATGTTTGCAAAATCTGCATTCTAGGTCAGGTATAAGCCTATGAACAACATTTGCGTCCAGAACGACGTCAGGTATAAGCCTGACATTGTTCGGAGTGATCTAGTACAAATACGAGATATGCATAACACCATAGTCAGGTTATTATGAACAACAATTGTGTCCAGATTTTTGTGGCCCAATTGAAGACAGTGTGTGCAACATTTATCTTCAAGTTCAGAGCTACTTGTGAGTACTGAGTAGCCCTCTGCCTGATGTTCTGCATCTGGACAGTTGTAATTTAATCTGTGAACACAAATAAAACTTAGCTCCAAATACCACACCATACATTAGAACATGAAAGGTCAGCTACTAGAAAATACACCTGAAAATGTGCTTCGGAAAACAAGTGTCACGATATTTTTTTGACATTTAAGAAATGCACATGCAAATCAATTGTTTAACCTACAATCACCTACGTTGCATGCCGCAAAAAGATGATTGTCATTGGCCACGGTCCAACACAAGTGTTCTGATCACAAATTATGTGACGACTGTGGTTCTGTAACCGCGGAGGAGACAAACTAAATGGACAACACGCATATACTACTGGTTCCATGGGAGGGACCACATTCAGTCAACAACCTAAGTTTGCGTGGTTGTAGAAAGGGTTTTCAAAGATTCCGCATTGCTTGTGGAAGCAGCTGATTCTTCCATCCAGACATACTTTCAAGTCCCTAACAGGCAAGTAGAGTGTGCTTTTGAAGATTCTGCGTTGTTTGCAAGAGCAGCTGATTCTTCTACTGGATAGAGCATGCGAGACATCTTGCGATCAACTGCAAGCTGTTCGGCAGACTTGCTACTACCTCTGTACTTGCCTTCAAGCATTGGGCTTCTCTTAGGTGATACTCTCTCCGTTCCTAAATATAAGAAGTTATAACTATTGTTCATGTTGTCTAGATACATATTAATATGAGTGAACATATACACTAAAAGTTGTCTACATACATGTAGACATGTGTGACTGTGAAAAAAATCAAAAACATTTTACATTTAGGAACAGAGGGAGTATTTCTTCCTAGGACGTTTCACCTTCAGTCTCACTGGATTTCCACAATGTCCTCGAAATGTGAGAGCATCCGGAGTGGTCTAAGTGAGGCCTGCAGCGATAACAACTTATCTCTTTCATGGTGTGAAAACATGGATTGTTGCAATGTCTTCTTCAATGGATTATTTTCATGATAGGCATACAATTTAATAGAAAAAAGGGACAGAGAAGAATTTAGCCAATTTTTTTGTAAATAATATGTTTTTATTACTTAATTCCGGAAATATTACGCAGATTTGAATATTCTCAAAAATATTAGCCATTTGGGTTCCTGAACCCAACAGGATCCAGTCGGGGTAGCTGAACCCGATTAGGGCCTTTCGGCCACGTTAGTCCCGATTAGTGTGCACGCCAGCGCATAGCATCCAGTCGGGGCGAAGACAAAAAACATTAGGGCTAGCTAGGCCCGACTAGTAGCATGCCCATTTTTTTTCCCTCTCCCTCTCTATTTCTCCCGCCACTTTGTCCCGCCCTTTTCTTCCCGGCAGCGTCTCCCGCCATCGTCTCCCTACGTTGTCTATATAAACCCCTGCACACTTTGTGATGGATGTGTGTGGTGTGTAGTGAACTTCTCGGAGGCATTAGAGTGATGGCTGATAGTCCGAGTGGTGGTCTCGACTCATATAGCCCATGGTCTATTCTATATCATGCGGCAAAAGGGTCTGTGCCCAATAGGAAGGAGGAGAGTCGCGGTTAGTTTTATGGATCTAATGAATGAGTGGGACCAGACATTTGCTCTGTGGAAAAATTGAGCCACTTATAATATCTCGCCTCGATCCACCGATGAAATTCGGAATGAACTATTAAGGTGGCGTCATAAGTGGTAGAGAGTAGTTGAGCTAAAAAGAATTGAGGCGGGGCTTCGGGGCTTGTCTATCTCAACTACTAACGATAAGATAGATTTTTCTCATGAGCCCTATGCACTTCACATTGAGGTAATCGATTTACGAGTTTATATAATGTTCGAATGAATTGCCAGCGTTCTAATTTTTGTTTCTCTTTTATTCTCAATGTGCAGCACTGGTCTGCCGACGCGGAGTTCCTGAACAAACAGGTCATGCACTATGGTTGGATGCGCATACTGTTTGGGCCATGTCCTAGCGGGTATCCAGAGTCCAACATCCACACTGAGTGGATCTTGACGACAATATCAAAGGGAAAGAGTGGTGGCGCATCTGAGGGCAAGAGTGGCGGTGCATCAAAGGGATAGAGTGGCGGCACATCAAAGGGGAAGAGTGGTGGTGCATCGAAAGTGGTTCTGATGAGAACATTGATGATGACTTTATGCCTCGTAAACGAGGTAACATCAGACCCAAGTGTAAGGCAGGCATCGAAGGCAGTTGCTGATGAGAACAGTGACGATGACTTTACGTCGACATGTCGAGGCATGTTTAATACTAAGTATAAGAGTGTAGGTGCATCCAAAGCTGTTGCTGATGAAACCGGATTAACGTCCCCTTTTTCACATCCTTGTATCCAGCCTAACCGACTGCCCCGCTCTATGGGCCTCAAATACTAGTCTAAGTTTGTTCTTGACCGGGTCCACAACACATGGACACCGAGAGTGTGTGTTTCAGTATTAAGGATAAAACTTAGCGTCAACTAATCTTTCAATTGGCTAACAGACCATATTTTAGGGGTTTGTAGCGGAACATCCATGTGCGCAAACTCACTAAGATCAACTCCGGTCTTTGTTGTCAGGACATTACCAGGTCCGTAGCAAAAAGTAAACGTCACTAAATCCGATATTTCTGCTGATCTATAAAATTACTCAATATCGTTAACAATATTCAATCTATAATATTCTGCGCATCTCCAAAATTATATCCGCACAACACTACCGAATAATATTACTACATATCCGCACAGTTCTAAGATTATATCCGCACTACACTACCGAATAATATTACTACATATCCACACATCTCTCAAACTACATCCGCATATTACTACATATCCGCACATCTATAAAATTATATCCGCAAAACACTACCGAATAATATTACTAAAAATCCGCAGAACTCTCAAATTACATCTGCACAACACTACCAAATAATATTACTACATATCCGCGCGTCTCTAAAATTATATAACAACATAAAAAACTATATATCTCCGCACATATACAGAATTATCTACTCGCGCACATCACTCTGACCCCGAATTCTTTATTGACGATGTATTTAACTACTACTTTCAACGAGTCACAATTTGACACGTCGACACCAGATATATCGTCACGTACCACTAGTAGAAAAACCCCTTTAGTCCCGGGCCGTAAGGGATTTTAGTCCCCAATTCGCATCCGGGGCAACAAAAGCGGGACTAAAGGCCCCCACCTTTAGTCTCCAACGAGCTACAGACTGGTACTACGAATATGTTGTGATTTTTTTCTACAGTTTTAACCTAGTCCCTATTATTTTTTAACTCTAATCATTTTACTTTCGTCTCAATTATTTTTAACTCTAATCATTCCTCTTTTTTTCTCTAGTGACACTTCCCAGTCGGTCACCCATCCTCAGACTACTCCACTCTCAGCACACTTAACTTCTTAGGTCCTTCCCTCTCAGCTTCCAAGAAACAAATGTTGTTTTCCTGACAATACTATGATGTCAATCATGTTAACCCTTAAACTATGATGTCGAGTGTCTTTATTTTGTGAATAATAACGATTATTTAGTTAAACACAAATAAATAAGTAATAATGATCTTGAATTAAAAAATCTTGATTTTTTTTTGTGTTTTCCATTTAATATTGAATAATTCGTATATACAAATCCGTAAATCAAAAATTGACAAATAATATGTCTAAATTGATTAGAAAAATGAGACAAATTCAAATATGACTTCCATATCATATTTTCAATCGTGTATATATAGGACTATACTTAATTCATAACTAGTGGTTCATCCTTAAAATTCACATGGTTCCCTAGAAAGTCCCAAAACAAAGTAATTTTTTGTCCTTTCTCATGGATTTTTTTTTGAACAATGTGTGTGATTATGTAGATCTATTTCTTCTCTTCAAAACGAGCTAAATAACAACAAAATCTGAGTTCCAATGCAAAAGTTATGCTCAAAACGGTGAGTAAGAAAAAAAACAGAGGAAACCCTTTAGTCCCGGTCCGTGATACGACTTGGGACTAGAGGCCTCCTTTAGTCCCTGTCCGTGATTCGACCCGGGACTAGAGGCACGAGCACCTTTAGTCCCGGGTGGTATCACGGCCCAGGAGTAAAGGTCAGGAACGGCCTGGGACTAGATGCTCCCCGGCCTCCCAGCCTTTGGAGCCGGGACGGCCCGGGACTAGTGTGTCGCACCCTGATTTCTAGGGGACTCACCGTACGAACTGGATAGCAGATGCTTGGATTATGGGGCATAACTGCTCCCACGTCCCAGCTTCCTGGTAGGCCTGCGCTTATGCGCGACAACACAAGCCCTGCTATTCCATCGTCGATGTAAACTATCCACTAGAGATCAAAGGCACTTCCGTCGACGTACTTCAACCATACACACATGGTACGTCAACGGCGTTTAACAAGTGATATCACAACAGATCTCTACGACACAAAAGATTGAAATAAGTTGCAAATGGCTCTCATTAGAGCAGAGATAGCAAATACAATCATTCAGAGGGCACATGCCCCAACAATACATCGTTACAATACAGCGGAAGCATTCAACATGTCTGAGTACAGACAAGAACCAAATAGGCCTAAGAGGCCGGAAACAAACAGACGGAGCCCATCCACGAAGTCTCGGATCCTGCCCGGGTCCGCTATCTACTCGTCAGCAGTCTCGTCATACTTCACGTAGTTGCCACCATGTAGATCCTCGGAAACGTAGGTCTGCGGAAACCACAGCCCCAAAGGGGTCAGTACATAAACGTACTGGCAAGCAAGACTCACAGTTCACCAAAGTGTAACCCGTCAACACCAAGCACAGATGCCTTGGGTTCAACGGAAGAGATGGGATATAAAAGATGCTTCAACTGGCTGCACTAACCAACTACAGAGATTCTACCACTTCCGCTAACAGAAAGGAGATAAGATCGAGGATTGTAACCAACTGAAAGATAACTTCAAACAAACCCATCCTGGATCTCGCCCCTTATCCAAAGAAGCAATCCGAGGATAACTCACACAGTTGTAATAATGATGGTTCAAATTATTGTGTCAATAAGCCTATTACTAGTCAGGTTATTAATCATTGGGTGAAACATGATTGATCATTATGTTGAAGTTGTCCTGAGTACTTGTTAGCCAGTACTTTCACCAAGTAATCCATAACCGCGGAAAACACGGCTTCTCGAGAAGATTATCCCTGCAGGGTTGCACCAATTTGGCCGTACACTCATGAATAACCCGCCAGATGGAAAGGCCCTTCCACAAGCGGGGTACTCAACACAACCAACCATTCTTCGCATCAAGCCCAAAGCACCTTGGGCGCACGGCTAATCAAGCCAGAAGAAAATGGACCATCATAGCACTCTAAGACCGTGTCCCCCTATATGCCGACTACAAAAGTTCCACCCTGCGCTGGGCTCGCAAAAACATGCATGCGGCAAATGGAAAACACGAACTAAATGAGGCGATTTGGACGAGATGCGAATCAGGTCAAGTTGAGGGGGGCGCCCATACTCGCTTCCCAAATGCGGGTAGTGCGCTCATCATGGATCAGTAGACAAGACCCTTTTCCTATTAGGGTCGACACTAGCAGGCTCCAAAACCTCTCATGGGCCTCCTGCCGGTGCCTTATCATCAAATTTATTATTAATAGTAACATTAGCATGATTGATTGATTAAACATCGAGCCCCCACAACGTAAATGATATAGCAACAGAAAGTAACGGATAACAGACTCGAGCAAAAGCAACCTAAGCATGCTAGTAAGACACTGGCTCAAACAATGGGTTGTAGGAAGGGAGATGAGGCAATATCAGGTTTAAGGGATTCATGTGATGGGTTCGTAACAGAACAACTACTACTAAGGCTAGCAGAAAAGAACAACGGAAAGTATCGGTAACCAAGGTTGAAAGGAACACGATGGTTCATGTGAGTGATAACTTGCCTGCAAACCCAGTAGCCTGGTACTGAGCTAACTCCTTAGAAGGGGTGTCGTAAGTATCGTCGGTCTCAACGTCGTCGTGTATCCGAGAAGAAGCAAACAAACATTGCAGAAAGATAAGCAATCATTATCATGGCATAGTGCACAATCAAATATGATGCATGACAAGTTAAGGGTTGCTTCAAAATAAACTAGACAACATGATAACACAATTTAAATGGACCCATATGCAATTGGATTGCATATGGCAAGAGTCCATGAATTAAGTGGAAACAAATGATCTACAATTTAGTTATTATGTGAAAGTGGTTAGCATGATGCATGCATGATGAAGAACAAGAAGATAACACTATTAAATGCACTTGAAATGATAGTTAACCATTTTAGAAAACATTAATAAGGTTTGGCAATTATTGCTACTTAATGGTGTTAAACAAGTAGTGGTTGTTTTCATCAAGTTAAAGTGATCAAAACAAACAACAAAGTTGATATTTGAAAAGGTTATCAAATTTTAGTTGGATTACATGTTTCACATTTTGAAATTGGACTTTGGATTATTTAATTATGAATTAAACAATATTAAACAAGTTTTAATTGAATTAAACAAGATTTAAATTGTTTAGGCAATTTAAATTATTCAAACCAGGAAAAAAATTTATATTTGAATAGAACATTCAAAAAGGTGTGAAAAACATATTTTATTTGAATTATTTGAAAACAGTATGAATTAGTTATGAATTATTTCAATTTGCATTTGAATTATTCAAATTTGAAATTTAAAAGTATTTTGAAAACTCAAAACAGAACACAAATTGATTATTTGGAAAGGTTATGAAATTTGGAGCAGTAAACATATACAAGTTTTATTTATTAGACTTATGGTTTAAAAGTTATTGCATTTTAAAGTTTGTTGCTTTATTCTGCTATTTAAAAGAATTGGAAAAACAAAACAGAAAGGTTTTATTTCTTTTGTTACAGCCACGGGGTCTAACCCCAGCCTCTGCCAGTGGGCCACTGGACAGCGTGGCACGGCTAGGAGGTGATGTGGCGCACTGGGTGGATGACAGGTGGGTCACGCTTGATGAATAAAGGGAGAAAAAAATTGGGTGCGCCCCTGGGATTCGATCCCAGGATCTGCACCGCGCGCGAGGGGAACCGGACCAACTGGGCTGACAACGAATCCTTGACAGGTATAGGGCGCGTTTGAGGTTATTGTTCAGTGACGAAGTTTAACTGAACCTCGTATCTGCAGGTACCGATTACTGCATCTCGATGCAGTTCGGGAGCGAACAGCGAGCGAGGGCGGACGGCGGACGGCGGCCTGCCGCGGTGGCTCGCCGCCGCGTGCGGTGCTAGTGCGGCCGGGGGCGGATGCGGTGGCCGTGCAAGAACAGGAGCAAAGGGCGAGGGAGAAGGAGCAGAACAGAGCGCTCACCTCGCTGTTTCGTGGTAGAGGTTCAGGCGACGGGCAGAAAAGCGGCGGACTTCTCCGGCACGGCGCGGTCGCCGCAGCCCCTCCCGGCAAACGGCGATGGGACGGCGAGCCTCAGGGCACCTCCAAGATTCCATTCCCGCCACCAACTACTCCTCGAGGTGACTGAGGAGACCGGCGGTGAGGGAGGCAGTGGTGCTCACGGAGGCAGGTGGCGGTGATTCAGAGATTCAGTCAAAGAACGGAGGGCTCGGGGAAGAGGAAGAAGAGGGACTGGCGGCGATGGAGGGTTAGGGCTAGGGTTACGGTGCGAGAGGTAGGTTAGATATAGGGTGGCTAGCTCGTACGGCAAGCCATCCAGAGAGGGGAAAACGATCGCACGGTGGGGTGCCTGTTCGTACAGGAGGTGACCTCACGCGAGGAAGACGACAGCGAGGGAAGGGGTATTGGGCCAAAGGGTAACTGGGCTGGGCTGGTTGCTGCTGCTGCTCCCTCTCCTCTCCTTTACAATTTTTATTTTTTTCTGCTTTATTATTTTTTTGTAACTTTGCTTTTGGAAGAAAGAGTTAGGGTTTTGTCTATAGAAAAATTTGAAAAAAATTAGTTAAGCCTTTTAGGTAATTAGGAACCACATTGCATGCTTGGATTTCAATTATTTGAGATTTAAAAATATGTTTGTATTTGAAACCAATTTGGGATTTTCATATTAATGAACCATTAAGGAAAAGAAGCATGTTTATAGGGTAGCCCCTATGAGTTTTAAAAATTAAAATTATTTGGTTGAATTGATAATGTTTATAAAGTGGTATGACCCAACTTGGGTGCTGTTTGGAAAACAAACCAAATTGATCGAAATTTGCAATATTCATTAATATTAGGAAAACAAGCAATTTCAATAGGGTTTCCCCTAGGGTTTAGAATGATTTAAGGAATTCAAATTAGTGGTGCACTTCATGGATTCAAAAGTTTAATGATTTTGAGACATGGTTTGAGTTTGGAAGTGATTTGGAATTAATTGATTAAAGTGATTGATTGAATTAAGCCACAATTTAATAAGTGATCCAATATGAAATAAAATGGAACAATTTGGTTGTTTTCATTTGTTATTTTTATTCAAAAGTTGTAACAGAACAAGTATGAAAACATTGTTTGAATAAGGTTTGAAATTGAGTTGTGAAAACAGTGGAAAACAGATGCAACAATATGATGACATGATGCAATACTTTAATTAAACAGGAAATCAAACATTCTATGGGGTAGTTTTCATACTTGGGATGTTACAAAACGCCCCCCCTTGAAGGAATCGCGCCCCGAGATTCCTGCTGAGAAAAGAGAAGGTCCGAAAACTTCTTGGGTAGACATGAGGGAATTTGGAAACCACCGGAACATTTTCAATTGAAGGAAGAGGTTTTTGTATCGAGGGTGTATAGCTGGATAGAATTTGATGCATTTGTAGAATAGACTATCTGGCTAGAATGGTTGAACAGGGTTATTGACATCAATGGAACACCAAGAATAATATCAATGTCAGAATCATCAACATGAGAGTAACGAGGAATATGTGGCCTCCCATTAGAATTGGATTGTTCTTACTTATCTTGGAAGTCAACACTTGAGATTCCGGATAGTGAACGGTGATTTGATTGCTTAGTGGAACCAGAGCTAAATTGTACGTTGTAGCAAAGATCTTTGACACAAACGAATGCGATGCTCCAGTATCAAACAACACTTTAGCTGGAATAGAGTTTAGTAGATGAACGGGGAAAACTTGATTAGACGCCGGTAGAAGAATTGAAGTGGAAACAACAACAAAATTTGAACGGACGAAATGTTCTTTAGAAGAACAGGATAACGAAGCAACACCGGGGAAAACGAGAACAAAACTTCTGAGGTACTATAGAGAACCCAAAACACGTGAAATCCTAACTTGAAAGTTTAGATGAGAAGGGAAAACAACGTTGCACTTCCTTACCAGAAAAGGGAGGGAGGGTGGGGAAAGAAGAAAAAGAACAGAATTCCTACTCTCACGTTTCATTTTTTCCTATATAGCTACAAAATAGTTTCTAGACTCAACTGCGACCAGTAAAAAGGGATCCTACAGGCAGACAGGCTCTGATACCATTTGTCGCACCCTGATTTCTAGGGGATACTCACCGTACGAACTGGATAGCAGATGCTTGGATTATGGGGCATAACTGCTCCCACGTCCCAGCTTCCTGGTAGGCCTGCGCTTATGCGCGACAACACAAGCCCTGCTATTCCATCGTCGATGTAAACTATCCACTAGAGATCAAAGGCACTTCCGTCGACGTACTTCAACCATACACACATGGTACGTCAACGGCGTTTAACAAGTGATATCACAACAGATCTCTACGACACAAAAGATTGAAATAAGTTGCAAATGGCTCTCATTAGAGCAGAGATAGCAAATACAATCATTCAGAGGGCACATGCCCCAACAATACATCGTTACAATACAGCGGAAGCATTCAACATGTCTGAGTACAGACAAGAACCAAATAGGCCTAAGAGGCCGGAAACAAACAGACGGAGCCATCCACGAAGTCTCGGATCCTGCCCGGGTCCGCTATCTACTCGTCAGCAGTCTCGTCATACTTCACGTAGTTGCCACCATGTAGATCCTCGGAAACGTAGGTCTGCGGAAACCACAGCCCCAAAGGGGTCAGTACATAAACGTACTGCAAGCAAGACTCACAGTTCACCAAAGTGTAACCCGTCAACACCAAGCACAGATGCCTTGGGTTCAACGGAAGAGATGGGATATAAAAGATGCTGCAACTGGCTGCACTAACCAACTACAGAGATTCTACCACTTCCGGCTAACAGAAAGGAGATAAGATCGAGGATTGAACCAACTGAAAGATAACTTCAAACAAACCCATCCTGGATCTCGCCCCTTATCCAAAGAAGCAATCCGAGGATAACTCACACAGTTGTAATAATGATGGTTCAAATTATTGTGTCAATAAGCCTATTACTAGTCAGGTTATTAATCATTGGGTGAAACATGATTGATCATTATGTTGAAGTTGTCCTGAGTACTTGTTAGCCAGTACTTTCACCAAGTAATCCATAACCGCGGAAAACACGGCTTCTCGAGAAGATTATCCCTGCAGGGTTGCACAATTTGGCCGTACACTCATGAATAACCCGCCAGATGGAAAGGCCCTTCCACCAAGCGGGTACTCAACACAACCAACCATTCTTCGCATCAAGCCCAAAGCACCTTGGGCGCACGGCTAATCAAGCCCAGAAGAAAATGGACCATCATAGCACTCTAAGACCGTGTCCCCCTATATGCCGACTACAAAAGTTCCACCCTGCGCTGGGCTCGCAAAAACATGCATGCGGCAAATGGAAAACACGAACTAAATGAGGCGATTTGGACGAGATGCGAATCAGGTCAAGTTGAGGGGGGCGCCCATACTCGCTTCCCAAATGCGGGTAGTGCGCTCATCATGGATCAGTAGACAAGACCCTTTTCCTATTAGGGTCGACACTAGCAGGCTCCAAACCTCATGGGCCTCCTGCCGGTGCCTTATCATCAAATTTATTATTAATAGTAACATTAGCATGATTGATTGATTAAACATCGAGCCCCACAACGTAAATGATAGCAACAGAAAGTAACGGATAACAGACTCGAGCAAAAGCAACCTAAGCATGCTAGTAAGACACTGGCTCAAACAATGGGTTGTAGGAAGGGATGAGGCAATATCAGGTTTAAGGGATTCATGTGATGGGTTCGTAACAGAACAACTACTACTAAGGCTAGCAGAAAAGAACAACGGAAAGTATCGGTAACCAAGGTTGAAAGGAACACGATGGTTCATGTGAGTGATAACTTGCCTGCAAACCCAGTAGCCTGGTACTGAGCTAACTCCTTAGAAGGGGTGTCGTAAGTATCGTCGGTCTCAACGTCGTCGTGTATCCGAGAAGAAGCAAACAAACATTGCAGAAAGATAAGCAATCATTATCATGGCATAGTGCACAATCAAATATGATGCATGACAAGTTAAGGGTTGCTTCAAAATAAACTAGACAACATGATAACACAATTTAAATGGACCCATATGCAATTGGATTGCATATGGCAAGAGTCCATGAATTAAGTGGAAACAAATGATCTACAATTTAGTTATTATGTGAAAGTGGTTAGCATGATGCATGCATGATGAAGAACAAGAAGATAACACTATTAAATGCACTTGAAATGATAGTTAACCATTTTAGAAAACATTAATAAGGTTTGGCAATTATTGCTACTTAATGGTGTTAAACAAGTGGTTGTTTTCATCAAGTTAAGTGATCAAAACAAACAACAAAGTTGATATTTGAAAAGGTTATCAAATTTTAGTTGGATTACATGTTTCACATTTTGAAATTGGACTTTGGATTATTTAATTATGAATTAAACAATATTAAACAAGTTTTAATTGAATTAAACAAGATTTAAATTGTTTAGGCAATTTAAATTATTCAAACCAGGAAACAAAATTTATATTTGAATAGAACATTCAAAAAGGTGTGAAAAACATATTTTATTTGAATTATATGAAAACAGTATGAATTAGTTATGAATTATTTCAATTTGCATTTGAATTATTCAAATTTGAAATTTAAAAGTATTTTGAAAACTCAAACAGAACACAAATTTATTATTTGGAAAGGTTATGAAATTTGGAGCAGTAAACATATACAAGTTTTATTTATTAGACTTATGGTTTAAAAGTTATTGCATTTTAAAGTTTGTTGCTTTATTCTGCTATTTAAAAGAATTGGAAAAACAAAACAGAAAGGTTTTATTTCTTTTGTTACAGCCACGGGGTCTAACCCCAGCCTCTGCCAGTGGGCCACTGGACAGCGTGGCACGGCTAGGAGGTGATGTGGCGCACTGGGTGGATGACAGGTGGGGTCACGCTTGATGAATAAAGGGAGAAAAAAATTGGGTGCGCCCCTGGGATTCGATCCAGGATCTGCACCGCGCGCGAGGGGAACCGGACCAACTGGGCTGACAACGAATCCTTGACAGGTATAGGGCGCGTTTGAGGTTATTGTTCAGTGACGAAGTTTAACTGAACCTCGTATCTGCAGGTACCGATTACTGCATCTCGATGCAGTTCGGGAGCGAACAGCGAGCGAGGGCGGACGGCGGACGGCGGCCTGCCGCGGTGGCTCGCCGCCGCGTGCGGTGCTAGTGCGGCCGGGGCGGATGCGGTGGCCGTGCAAGAACAGGAGCAAAGGGCGAGGGAGAAGGAGCAGAACAGAGCGCTCACCTCGCTGTTTCGTGGTAGAGGTTCAGGCGACGGGCAGAAAAGCGGCGGACTTCTCCGGCACGGCGCGGTCGCCGCAGCCCCTCCCGGCAAACGCGATGGGACGCGAGCCTCAGGGCACCTCCAAGATTCCATTCCCGCCACCAACTACTCCTCGAGGTGACTGAGGAGACCGGCGGTGAGGGAGGCAGTGGTGCTCACGGCGGCAGGTGGCGGTGATTCAGAGATTCAGTCAAAGAACGGAGGGCTCGGAAGAGGAAGAAGAGGGACTGGCGGCGATGGAGGGTTAGGGCTAGGGTTACGGTGCGAGAGGTAGGTTAGATATAGGTGGCTAGCTCGTACGGCAAGCCATCCAGAGAGGGGAAAACGATCGCACGGTGGGGTGCCTGTTCGTACAGGAGGTGACCTCACGCGAGGAAGACGACAGCGAGGGAAGGGGTATTGGGCCAAAGGGTAACTGGGCTGGGCTGGTTGCTGCTGCTGCTCCTCTCCTCTCCTTTACAATTTTTATTTTTTTCTGCTTTATTATTTTTTTGTAACTTTGCTTTTGGAAGAAAGAGTTAGGGTTTTGTCTATAGAAAAAATTGAAAAAAATTTTTAAGCCTTTTAGGTAATTAGGAACCACATTGCATGCTTGGATTTCAATTATTTGAGATTTAAAAATATGTTTGTATTTGAAACCAATTTGGGAGATTTTCATATTAATGAACCATTAAGGAAAAGAAGCATGTTTATAGGGTAGCCCCTATGAATTTTAAAAATTAAAATTATTTGGTTGAATTGATAATGTTTATAAAGTGGTATGACCCAACTTGGGTGCTGTTTGGAAAACAAACCAAATTGATCGAAATTGCAATATTCATTAATATTAGGAAAACAAGCAATTTCAATAGGGTTCCCCTAGGGTTTTAGAATGATTTAAAGAATTCAAATAGTGGTGCACTTCATGGATTCAAAAGTTTAATGATTTTGAGACATGGTTTGAGTTTGGAAGTGATTTGGAATTAATTGATTAAAGTGATTGATTGAATTAAGCCACAATTTAATAAGTGATCCAATATGAAATAAAATGAACAATTTGGTTGTTTTCATTTGTTATTTTTATTCCAAAAGTTGTAACAGAACAAGTATGAAAACATTGTTTGAATAAGGTTTGAATTTGAGTTGTGAAAACAGTGGAAAACAGATGCAACAATATGATGACATGATGCAATACTTTAATTAAACAGGAAATCAAACATTCTATGGGGTAGTTTTCATACTTGGGATGTTACATAGTGCTACACTAGTCCTGGCCCAAAACACAGTGGGACTAGAGGTCTTTCCTAAGTTCGACCAAACCCCCTGTTTCCACTAGTGTACTATGTCCCCATAGAACACTGTCAATATATTTCCATCGTACATATCGAACAACCATATTTACAAAAACAAAATTAATAAATCGCAACTTAATTATTTGTAAAATTATATTTATAAATTTTATATTGCATGCATTTATTTTATTATCGCATTTTTAATATATCTCTGAGATTGTTTTCTAGTTTCGTCACGGCTCCCATGCAAATACGATATCCATAAATATTTGCGGTTAGCTAATGCGGGTATACAACTTTGAAAACAATAACTGATTGTAGTAATTATGACTTAATGATAGCGCGAGTCAATTAATAACATCGCAACATAATTATCTTGTATAATTTAACTTATTAAATTTTATATTGCATGCAGTTATTTTATTATCATATTTTTAATATAGCTGACCTGACTGAGATTATTTTCTAGCTTCGTCACGGCTCCCATGCAATACATAAATATTTCCGATTAGTTAATGGGAGTAATACACCTTTCAAAACAATAATTGGCCGTATAAATTATGACTTAATGATAGCACAACAAATTAATAACATCTTCGCTTAATTATTTTGTACAATTGTACTTACTAAATTTTATATGGCATGCAATTATTTCATTATCACATTTTAATATAGCTGACCCGATTGAGAATTATTTTCTAACTTCCTCGGGCTCTCACGCAAATACGATATCCATAAATATTTGCGGTTAGCTAATGCGTGTATACACCTTTGAAAACAAGAACCGACTCTACTAATTATGACTTAATGATAGAACAAACAACATCATACCACAGAGCTGGCACTATAATATCTATATCTACGTTACCGAAATTCCAATAATAACTACAACAACATGGCTACCTACGAGCTATAAAATCAACTAATTTACACTAATTTTTAGATTTCTCATATTCTAATTATAAGTGCATGGCAAAACAAGTAAACACACTCTAAACATGTACCTTGTTGTTGAACCTCTTAATTCGCAAGATCGTGAACAAATGTATGAGAATAGCATGTCTCTAATCTCTTCTCCTTTTCCTACTGCCTTGGAGACACACGAGCGTGAGAGTACACGCGTAAGCCAGCTGGTGTGAGAGAGCGCCAGTATGAAAGTACATGTCTGAGAGAGTGAGAGAGCAGCTGCTGCATATAAAAGGCAGAGAGTAGACCAGATGAGCTGCTCCTTCGGCAAAGAATTGCAGTCTGCATGCACGAGAAAATTAGTGCGGCCTGGAAATCAGCGAAGTTTGTCTGCCCGCATGGAATCTGAGCAATCAACGCACTATGGCGCCGTGAAAATTAGTGCAATCAGCGTACTCCGCGTGGAAATTGAGCAATCATTGCACTGTGTCAGCGTGGGAATCAGTGCAGCGTGCTACCGCCTCCAGTCAAACACTTCACGGAATCAGCCCTCGAGCCAAACACTCCACGGAATCCGTCTCAGCTTTTCCTGTCGCGCTGCACGGACGCGCGGGGTGCCGCTTGGGGCTGTGGCGGCAGGGCCTGCCGCCTCGCAGTGGCGGCACGCTCCATGTCGCTTGGCTGACCTGCCGCCACGATAGTTTTGGCAAATAATTTTAGGGTGGTCCTTTTGGCAATGCACTTTTTGAGATGGTCCAATGTGTCAAAAATTCGTTCATATGCCACATTTCAACGAGAGGAGCCACATGAGCTTTTTAACAGGTGGGAAAGGTAGATGATTATCGCAGCAAGTGCAAAGAAGATGGGAAAAGAAGGGTAGGTTCACGAGAGAGGAGGTAATAAGTTGTCCCCTCCTCTATCTCAGGAAAATTTGAATCTTTTCTTTGAAAATTTGTACTTTGTGAATATTTTGCAAAGAGCTGAGAAATAATTCCCTTCGTCTATCTTAGAAAATACTGTATATGTCACTCACAATAGTGTTGATGGATAATTAAGAATATGAGTTGTATTATCTGCATCCACAAGTTATTGCCTGCGCTCTTTCCTTTTTTGGCTATCCTCTGCTGGCTCACATGGCCTTCCTTCCTCTTTGGTGTTTCACTCGCACTATTTTTCTCGCACGCCGCAACTGAAAAGGCTGGTCTCCTTCCTCTGATAAGTTGATCTCTCGCCCCCAGAGAAAATATTTAAGATTCAGCTCACCAGATGGAGTTCGGCGAGGCAGAGGTGAAGCCAGAGGAAGAGAGGTGATGCAGGACAGCGGCGACGCAGGGGGTGCCATGCCAGAGCAGCGCAGCTGGATGTCAGGATGGACGTGGCGTTGCTCCACTGCCAGGCCTGCCTCCTCCCCCTCAGACCTCCGGTGTTCAAGGTGAGCTCTCTGCCTCGCCGGAATGACGCGCGATTTATTTCCAAAGATCAATAATTTGTTCGGAAAGCGATGAAAGAAAAAACCCCTCTTTGATTCGTTCTTGCCAAGGCCATGAAAGGAAGATGCGAAGTTTTTTCCCCTTTTAAAGAGAATCTGCATGTCGTGATGTTTGTGTGGCAGTGCGACGCGGCCGGGCACGTCGTGTGCTGCTACTGCCGCGCCGGCCACGGCGACATCTGCAGCCGGGCCACCACGCACTGCGGCGAGCTGGACGCCGTCGTCGCCGCCGCCAAGGTGCCCTGCCGCTACAGAGGGTTCGGCTGCGAGCTGTACGTCGTGTACCACGGCGCCGCGGACCACCAGCGCGCGTGCAAGTCCGCGCCGTGCGCTTGCCCGGAGTCCGGGTGCGCCTTCGTCGGCTCCCGCGACATGCTGCTGGACCACTTCGCCGGCGCCCACTCACGCCTTGCCGTCACGGTCCGCTACGGACGGTCCTGGATGAAGTTGTCACTCTCTCTGATCTCTCGATTGCAAGCACACGAACTCGACAGAAACGAGAAGGAAAACGAGAGAGACCCAGGGTTTGTGCTGTGTAATGCGTACAGCGTTTTCTGTCTTTGATTCAGATATAAACGAATACAGGAAAGGCCTAACAACTTGGCCGTAAAACCAGCTCCACTATGCGACTACTGACCGTGCCATCCCACGCTCTGCATAACGGCCTGGAGATCCTACAAACTAGGAAAGCAAAACGAATCCTATCCCTAACGACGCGGGCGTGATCACAGGCGATCAACACTCGGTCTTATTCTGAACTTATTCAGGCCAACACACACACACGCTGCCGCGGCAGAGAAATGACCGTTTTCCTGCCGCGGTACACTTGACTGAAGAACACAGAGTTTCAGTTAGTGAAAATGCAGGATTAAAACCAACATTTCCCCTTAATCCTGCACCTTTGTGACTCCTAGCTTGGTCCTCATCTCGACGAACCGTGTTCTTCCCAGGGCCTTGGTCAGAACATCTGCTAGTTGATCCTCCGTGCGCACATGATCGACATCAAGTTTTCCCTGCTCAATACACTGCCTGATATGATGAAACTTGATATCTATATGTTTGCTTCTGTTGTGATGAACTGGGTTCTTGCTGAGTGCTATGGCGGACTTGTTGTCGATGAACAGCATGAATTTCTTCGGTGCTTTCCCTGTCAGATCCGCCAGTAAGCTGCTCAACCATTCCCCTTGGTTTGTGCCTGAAGCAGCTGCGACATATTCAGCTTCACAAGATGACATTGCCACCTGCTGCTTCTGTGATGACCAGGTGATAACGCTTCCTCCTAGAAAGTAAAGCACGCCCGAGGTGCTCTTCCGATCATTCACATCCCCGGCCAGATCACTGTCCGTGTACCCAATAAGCTCGGGTTCTCCTACTCCTCTTTTGTAACAGCAACCGTAGCCAAGTGTTCCTTGCACACCTCAGTATTTGTTTGACTGCTGCCCAGTGACGAGTGCTCGGAGCCTCCATGAACCTGCTCATCACGCCAACTGACAAGGAAATATCTGGCCTTGTGTTGACAAGATAACGCAAGCATCCAATGACTCCTCTGTACTCTGTGGCATCCATCTTTGCAGCATCATCATGTTTGGACAACTTCAATCGAGTTTCCATTGGAGTATGGCAAGAATTGCATCCACTCATTCCAGCTCGCTCAAGGATTTTCTCTGCATATGCACGCTGACACAGTGTAATCCTTCCATCCTCCTGCTTCACCTCGATGCCTAGATAGTATGACAGCAGACCTAGATCACTCATTTTGAACAGCCTGTGCATCTCCTCCTTGAATGACATGATCTCCTCGCTGCTTGTTCCTGTAATGATCAGATCATCTACGTATACACCAACGAGCAGAAACCTGTCAGTGTTTCCCCTTCTGTATACAGCATGCTCCAGGGGACTCCGAGTAAAGCCGAGCTCGACAAGGGAGGAGTCCAATTTCGCGTACCATGCCCGCGGCGCCTGCCGCAGACCATACAGCGCTTTACTCAACTTCATCACTGCCTGTGGGGAACTTTTGTCGATGAAGCCCGGCGCCTGCTGCACGTACACTTCCTCCGCGAGCTCTCCGTTCAGAAATGCTGATTTGACATCCATATGGTGCACTTCCCATCCACCATGCGCAGCCAGAGCGAGGAGGACACGCACCGTTTCCATGCGCGCCACGGGAGCGAAGAGTCGAAGTCCACCCCTGGCGCTGTGCATAACCTTTCACCACCAGCCTCGCCTTGTGCTTGACGACGTTCCCCTCTGGATCCTTCTTTAACTTGAAGACCCACTTGAGGCCGATCGCTCGGTGTCCTCCCGGGAGCGTGCACAGCGACCAGGTGTGATTTTCCGCGATGCAATTCATCTCTCCTCCATCGCTTGCCTCCACGCGGGATCGGCCATGGCCTCTTCCACGCTGAACGGTTCCTCTGCTGCGACGAGCTGAAGAACTTCCGGATCGCTTTCGTCGCTCTCCAAATCAAGCACTGCACCTGGCGCGCTCTGAACGCCAGCCTGCGCAGTGGTGGTGTCATAGACATTTGACACTCTCCTGTAGCGATGGAGCCTTTCCTCCTCGTCCGCTGCATCAAGTGCGCTGTCGTGAGACGGCGGTGTGCACCATTCGACAGACGGTGCCCCGGAGCTGCTTCCTGTGACGGCGGTGTCCTGTCCTGGCGAGTGCGGCGTGTTCGGAACAGGCGGTGACCACGAACGCACTGCGCTCTTGTGCATGGCTCCTTCCCCTTTATCTTCCACGCGTTCGCCGCTGTCTGTGGTATACACCACAGTGAACGTGGTCGGCTCTCCATCGCCTCCACTCTGATCCTCCTGCGACCCCCAATTCCAGCTGCGCTGCTCCTCGAACATGACGTCACGAGTGACGTATAGTCTCTTGCCTGTGGGATCGTATACTCTGTATGCCTTCGATCCTTCCTCGTAGCCAACGAAGACGGTAAGGATGGAGCGATCAGACAGCTTGGTAATCCCAGGGCCTGTCTTCTTCATGTGAGCAACACCGAAAGCTCGCAGGTGCTCGACTGTGGGTTTTCGTCCATGCCAGGCTTCATACGGGGTGATCCCTTGCAGACAGCGCGTCGGGGCTCGATTGAGGATGTACACCGCGCTCATCACTGCTTCTCCCCAGAACTGCGACGGGACGTTCATGGCCTTGAGCATACACCTAGCCATCTCCACCACCGTCTGATTCCTGCGTTCCACGACTCCGTTCTGCTGTGGAGTGTACGGGGCCGTGGTGTGATGTTCGATCCCCTTCTGCTCACAGTAGCGCTTGAATTCGACCGAATTAAACTCGCCTCCGCGGTCAGACCTGAACACTCTGAGCTTGCATTCCCGCTGCGCTTCCGCTCGCAACTGAATTTTCTTGAAGCGCTCGAATGCTTCATCCTTGGACTTCAGCAGCTCCAGCCACATAAACCTCGTGTGATCATCAACCACGAGCAGGAAATACTGATTTCCTCCAGCTGTAGCGGGCTTGATCGGACCGCAGAGGTCGGTATGCACCAGATCAAGATGCCGTTCCGCTCTGAACTTGGTGGCGCGTGGGAATGACATGCGGTGCTGCTTGCCCACCGTGCACCCGTCGCAGATGGCATCGACGTGATCCACCTGTGGCATGCCGCGCACCATGCCCCTCTTGGACATGGTGTTCACAGCACGGAAATGGAGGTGCCCGAGCCGTGCGTGCCACAGCCATGCTGGATCATCCACCTTCGAGAGCAGACATGCTGGCGCCGCGATGTTCAGCTTCAGCACATACAGGCGATTGCTTGTGCGCCGTACCTTCACCATCTGCTGCATTTGCTGATCAAATATCGTCAGGAGCCCTCGCTTGATCACGGTCTCGCACCCGATCTCGTCCAACTGCCCGATGGAGATGATGTTCGTCCGCAGCTTGGGTATGTAATATACCCTGGAGAGCACACGCTGGTGTCCGTCGTCGCGGCGGAACAGGATGCTGCCCTGACCGCAAATCTCCACCAGAGAACCATCGCCAAAGCGAACAGTGCCCCTGATCTTCTCGTCGAGGGAGACGAACGCCGTCTTGGAGCAGGTCATGTGACTGCTCGCGCCCGTGTCAAGGTGCCAGATGTCCTCCTCTGCGGGCACGGGCACCACGCGTTCCTCGTTGAGGAACACCACCTGACGATGCACGGCCACGGTGGTGTCAGCGCGCGGCTCGGACACCGCGGCTGCAGCTTCTCCAGGCGTGATCTCCGCCGTGGTCGCCAGGTAGAGCGCGGGCGCCTCCGCTTCGGCTTCAGCGAGGTGAGCTGCTTCGCTCGGCGCCGTCTCTCCTTTCTTCTCCTTGTCGCGCTGAGCCTTCCTGCACTCGCGCGCCCAATGTCCGGCTTACCGCGCAGTAGCGGCAATTCCCAGGTTTGCGAGTGCTCGTGCCCTCGCCGCCCTGGCCTGCGGGCTTGCCGTTGCCGCCCTGGCCTTTTGGCTTGCCACCCCTTTCGCCGGAGAGGATGACTGTCCGTGGCGCTGGCGAGCGCTCCACTCCTCCGCGGTGAGCAGTAGTTTCCCTCCTTCCGCCTCGGCGTCGCCGCGCCCATCAGACACGGACAGGCGACCACAGAGCTCCTCGATTGACATCTCCTTCAGATCGAGGAGCGTCTCGATCGAGCACGCCATCTGGGCGTATTTGGCGGGGACGACGCGGAGGAATTTCTGCACCGCGTCCAGCTCGGTGATCGTGTCCCCGAGAGACTGCAGCTCGGTCACCACGCCGGAGAGGCGCAGTGAAAAATCCTCGATCGCCTCGCCGCCCTTGAACGCCAGGTTCTCGAACTCCTTCCGTAGACGCTGGCGGCGCGCCTCGCGGACACGATCCACGCCAACGCGCATGGTCTTGACGGCTTCCCACGCCGCTCTGGCGTTGTCCTTCGCCGCCAGCGCCGGCACCATCTCCGGTGGGACTGATCGCAGGATGGCGCCCAGCGCCTGCCGCTCCTGTCGATCGTCTTCTTGGTCGCCAATTCCAGGGTCGATCGCGTCCCAGAGGCGCGCCCCCTGGAGCTGTACACGCATCAATATTGCCCACTCCGTATAGTTAGTACGGGTGAGCATCGGGAGGTGCATCGCGCCGCCACCACCGCCCTCGCGCACCACCTCCCTGACCACGATCTCGCGCCCGCCGCTGCCCTCGCCGCGCCGGGCAAGGCTGCGTCCACGGCTGCGCTCACGACTCCGGGAGGCTGGTGTTGCGCTTCTTGCGGGTGCCTTCGAAGGGGAGCGCGACGGCGTCCGTGACTTCGAGGTCGAGGGCTTCTTGCCGTCGGCCATGGCGATGCACACTCACTTGGCTCTGATACCAAATGAAGTTGTCACTCTCTCTGATCTCTCGATTGCAAGCACACGAACTCGACAGAAACGAGAAGGAAAACGAGAGAGACCCAGGGTTTGTGCTGTGTAATGCGTACAGCGTTTTCTGTCTTTGATTCAGATATAAACGAATACAGGAAAGGCCTAACAACTTGGCCGTAAAACCAGCTCCACTATGCGACTACTGACCGTGCCATCCCACGCTCTGCATAACGGCCTGGAGATCCTACAAACTAGGAAAGCAAAACGAATCCTATCCCTAACGACGCGGGCGTGATCACAGGCGATCAACACTCGGTCTTATTCTGAACTTATTCAGGCCAACACACACACACGCTGCCGCGGCAGAGAAATGACCGTTTTCCTGCCGCGGTACACTTGACTGAAGAACACAGAGTTTCAGTTAGTGAAAATGCAGGATTAAAACCAACACTGGAACCTCACCTTCCCCCTGGCCCAGAGCTGGCACGTCCTCGTCGGGGAGGAGGACAAGAGTGTGTTCCTCGTGTTCCTGGGCGCCCTCGGCGGCGCGGCCACCGCCGTGTCGCTGGTCTGCGTCAGGGGCGATGGCGCCCCGGCGCCGCCCCAGTTCTGGTGCAAGCTCTCCGTCGAGCGCCCCGGCGACGACAAGGACAACTTGGTCCTCATGGCCTCCACCGTGGGCAGCAGCGCGCTGACTGGCGGTGCGCCGGCGCCCGGACAGGGGATGTTCTTGGCGGTGCCACGGGAGCTGCTCTCCGGCGACATGCTCCCGCTCAGCGTCCGGATTGATCAGCTCCGGCCTGCCGCCGCCACCACCAGGTCGACAACACCACAAGCTAGGACACCGAGGAGGTAGTGCGTTTGATCTTCCGGATGTTACTGATGAGTTGTCGAGGCTTGTTAATGCTATTGCAGTAGTAGAACAGTTTGAGTCAGTACTAATTAAGTTATGCAAAGGATGAATCTGCAAGCAGTAGTAATGCAGTTATATATGTGGAATTTGGTGGAACCGTACCCTTTGCCTCGGGCCGGGCTGCGTGTTTATATGGTGTGGAAAAACCCCACACGTGGTATTACATGTACGTATACGAGTACGGGTAGAGTACTACTCTATACCGACTCATATACAGGTTACATAGTTCAACACCCCCCTTAATCTAAACCACGAGAGAGGTTTAGATTACGCTTAAATTCATCTAAATCCTTAGCTCCTAGAACTTTGGTAAAACCATCCGCAATTTGATCTTTAGTAGAGATGAACTTGATATCAAGAAGTTTAGCAGCAACACGCTCACAGACAAAATGATAGCCAATCTCAATATGCTTCGTCCTTGCATGAAACACTGGATTTGCAGACAGATATATAACACCAAGATTATCACACCAAAAACAAGGACGTTGCTGAAGTGAAGCCCCCAATTCTTTGGCCAAACCTTCAACCAAAATCAACTTAGTTGTGGCATTGGCAAGTGCTTTATATTCACCTTCGGTACTAGATCGTGAAACAATTGCTTGTTTACGAGCACTCCATGAGATCAAATTAGGACCAAAGAAAACAGCAAAACCTCCAGTGGAATGTCTGTCATCTAGACATCCTGCCCAGTCTGCATCTGAAAAACCACTAAGAAGAGTAGAAGGAGATCTCTGAAAGGTAAGTCCAATGTCAATTGTACCTTTGACATAACGAAGAATACGCTTAACTGCTGTCCAATGGCTGGTGGTGGGTGCATGGAGATACTGACATACATTGTTCACCGAGAAGGATAAATCAGGTCGTGTAAGTGTCAAATACTGTAATGGTCCAACAATACTTCTGTAATTAGTGCTATCCTCAGAATTAAGAGCAGTGCCATCTGTCATTGATAACTTATCTGTGATGGACAAAGGAGTAGGACAAGTAGTGCAATGTTGCCTTCCAATTTTCCTCAACAAATCAACAGCATATTTCTCTTGAGTTAAGGTTATCCCACTAGAACACCTCTTAACCTCAATGCCCAAAAAGAAGTGTAAATCACCAAGATTCTTAAGTGCAAAATATGTACTGAGATTCTTAAGCAGAACTGTTGTAGCATGATCAGAAGAACTAGCCGCAATAATATCATCAACATATATGAGGATAAACATGATGATACCTGACTGATTAAAGAGGAATAAAGATGTGTCATCCTTGGAAGGTATGAACCCGAGTTCTTGTAATTTTGAGCTCAACCGTGAATACCAAGCACGTGGAGCCTTTTGAGACCATAAAGAGATTTATCCAATTTGCAAATATGATGCGGAAAGCGAGGATCCTCAAACCCAGGAGGCTGTTTCATATACACTTCCTCCTCCAGAACGCCATGAAGAAACGCGTTCTTCACGTCTAGCTGTCGTAGGTCCCATCCTTGAGACACAGATATAGCAATAACAAGTCTGACAGTAGCAGCTTTAACCACATGACTTAAGGTGTCCTCATAATCAATCCCATACCTTTGTTTAAATCCTTTTGCAACGAGACGGGCCTTGTATCATTCAGTGGTGCCATCAGAATGCATTTTTATACGATAAACCAACTTGCAATCAATTAAGTTTTTATTGCCACTAGAAGGAACAAGATGCCAGGTTTTATTGTCCAAGAGAGCTTGATATTCTTCCTCCATTGCCTTCTTCCATTTTCCATCACCAAGTGCCTCCACAAGACTACTTGGCTCACCTGTAGAAGTGTACATGCCGTATCGAACAATGCTGCCAGTCCACTTTTTACCATACGGAAAAGTCCCATCAGTCCATTTTTTCGGATGTGTGATACCTTTTTGTAACCGGGTGCGAGGAGGAGAGATAGCAGGCACATGAGTGCTCACAGGATCATGCGCCACAGGAGATCCAGAGGTGTCGCTGTCGGGAGCAGAGACAGAGGAAGAATCTTCCTCTTCGTCTGTGCCGTCGGGATTTTCCGCGTCTGCATGCGAGTGGACCCCACTGCTGCCGTCAGGGGTACCAACAACCGAGGCGGGAGAGAGAGAGAGAGAGAGCGTGTTCCGCGCGCAGCGTCACGTGAGCGGGGTCCACGGCTGTCGGCCGCACTGCGCGAGGAGGGCGGCGTGGCAGCAGGTGATTGGGTCGGCGGGGTTGTGGAGGGAGGGTGATTCGCTCCGTGATCCGAGGCAAATCGGCTGTCAGCCGAATGTTCGGTGGCAGACAAATCCTCCTCGTTAGACGTGTTGAACGAATTTTGCTCTATTTCTTCACTGGATTCACCGTTTGAACTCAAATTTTCACCGGAACCTGCAGAATTTTGAGGAGCATCTGCAGGAGTCTCATTAGCACCCGTTAGAGCATCAGTTACAGGGACAATATGCAAATTATCATCAACATGTACACCCTCATTAGAAGTGATTAAAGATTCTGGTAAAAGCAAAATTTCTGCACGGAGTTGAGCACCGGCATTGGGATGAAGGCCTTTGAAGGGAAAGATGTTTTCATCAAAAACAACATCTCGTGAGATATAGATACGTCCAGTGGAGACATCAAGACATTTAACTCCCTTATGTCGAGGACTATACCCCAGAAAAACACATTGTTTAGATCTAAAAGAGAGTTAACGTGTGTTATATGGACGAAGATTAGGCCAACATGCACAGCCAAAAACACGAAGAGCATCATAATTTGGTTTGACTTGAAGGAGTTTTTCAACAGGAGACTCAAGTTTAAGAACTTTCGTAGGAAGCAAATTTATAAGAAAAGTGGCAGTGAGGAAGGCTTCATCCCAAAATTTCAAGGGCATGGAAGCATTAGCAAGGAGCGCAAGACCAACCTCAACAATGTGTCTATGCTTTCTCTCAGCTGAGCCATTCTGTTGATGTGCATGTGGACATGAGACATGATGTGTAATGCCAACCTTTTGAAAGAAGCCATGAAGTTTTTCATACTCACCACCCCAGTCAGTTTGCATGGCGATGATCTTGCGGCCAAATTTTCGTTCAACAAGTTGTTGGAAGTTAAAAAAGACTTGATACACTTCATGTCTATTTTTGAGCAAATAAATCCAAGTAAACTTACTATAGTCATCAATAAAGCTTACATAATACTGGTGTTTGCCAACAGAGGCTGGAGCTGGGCCCCATACATCAGAAAAAATTTGTTCTAGAGGAACAGTGGACACACTAGTGGAAGTAGGATAAGGTAATTGATGACTCTTTGCTTGTTGACATGGATCACACACATATGTTTTATTTCTGGGGAATGCGAGAGATTATTCTTCCTAATAACTTGTTAAACGATAAATGAAGATGGATGCCCTAATCGACGATGCCAGGTGAATGAAGACGACTTGATGGTGATGAAAGCATGCTTGTTTGTCTTGGCAGCAGTGGGAATAAGGGGATACAAGCCGCCATGATAGGGACCTCTAAACAGAATTTCCTTAGTTTCCTGATCCTTGATCAAAAAGAAGAAAGGGTGAAATTCAACAAATGAATTGTTATCTTAAGCAAGTTTATGAGCGGATATGAGATTTTTGGTGGCACTAGGAACATGTAGAATATTGCGCAATTGCAAGGAACTATGAGGGGTATGTAATGTTGAATGACCAATGTGCTGTATTGTCATACCTGTGCCACTAGCATTGTGGACTTGATCATGGCCTCTGTAGTTATCACAAGTGTGCAGTTTGTTCAACTCTCCAGTAATGTGGTCGGTGGCTCCAGTATCCATATACCAATTGGTGTCCACACATATGCTCCATTTGCATTCCCATTGCGAGTGTTGTCCTCATCATCATTTCTTCTATCCTCATAACGCCACCATCAGTCACTTGCGGGATGCCCATATTTCTTGCAAATTTGGCAAGTGATGTCCATAAAGGGAGTAGGAGTGCGACCACGACCACGGCCCCCCTTGGGTGCACCACGGTCATCACGGAAACGGCCACCACCATCACGACGGTAGCCTCCATCATCACGACTATCATCACGTACACCATCACGACGATCATCACGCCTATAGTCATCACGGCGGTACTGACCACCGCCACCATTGTCATCACGCCTGTCACGATAATACTGGCCACCATTGTTATCATCACGTCGGTACTCATCACGACGATACTGCCCACCGTTGTCACGGCGGTAGCCCCCTCCATCGCGGTATCCTCCATGATCGCGATACCCATTACCGTCACGGTAATTGGCGGGGCCATCACGACGGGTCTGCTGCTGTTGCTGTCCACGATCATCTCGACGGTACGAACCAGTACCAGAACGGTTAACAGCGTTGGCAGAGGACTGAAAAACCGAGTTGTTTTGACCCGACTCAGAGAGGGCAGACTGGCGATAATCGTAGGCCTGTAGCTGGGCACACATGTCGGTCAAGGTGGTACTCGGAACAGCATTGATGGAGGCCACAAAAGGAGTGTAGTCACCATCTAACCCTGCAAGTATATAGCCTTTCAACTCATCATCATCTACAATTTTTCCAGCAGCAGCTAATTCGGAGACAAAAACTCTTCATCTGGGCAATATATTAGGCTGCCGTGATGGTCATCTTCTTGGTGTTGCTAAGAGCACCGCGCAGCATATTGATGCGAGCATGGGATTGGGAGGAAAACAGTCCATCGACGGCGGTCCATACCTCATGGGAGTGTTCAAGTCCAATTACTTGCGCAAGGAGATCCGGGCTGAGACCTTTAACGAGGAAACTCAGCAGGGTTTGATCGCGAGCGAGCCAGATGTCATAAGCCGGATTGGGAACGGCGATCTTCTTCTTATCTACATCTTCTTTCTCAATCATCTTGGGCGGGGCGGGGTCGGAACCATCTAGTAGTCCCATGACCTGGGCGCCGCGAACAGCCGGAAGGACTTGTGCCTTCCAAAACAAGTAGTTTTCTCTGGAGAGCTTTTCCGTCGGAGGGGAACCGAGAGCGGACGCCAGGGCGGCAGCAGTCGACGAGGACCCCATCAGCTCGAACAAGGAACTAGGGTTTTTCGGGTGTTGGGAGGGTGGGTTTTTCGCTACGGCAGGGGATCACCGCCGCAGTTGTTTGATCTCTGGTTGTTGTGTATAGGTTGTCTGGTTTCTAGGGTTCTTCGGGGTCCTACACCGGCGATCGCCGGCGGTGGTTGTGTGTTTTTCGAGGAGCTTGCCGATCGGATCTAGACGCCGGAGGCCGGCTCTGATACCATGTGGAATTTGGTGGAACCGTACCCTTTGCCTCGGGCCGGGCTACGTGTTTATATGGTGAAAAACCCCATACGTGGTATTACATGTACGTATACGAGTACGGGTAGAGTACTACTCTATACCGACTCATATACAGGTTACATAGTTCAACAATATATGCAATAGATTAGTTCAGCTTAATTCAGTAGGAATTCTTCACTCATTCTTCTGAATAAATGTACCAACCAGTAATGCAGCTAGTGCCTACTGGTATGTTGTTGATACGAGTGAAGTGAAACGAAGTGTTAATTGGAAGAACCTGCAAGCAGAATTCATTCTGTTTTTTTCATAGGCATCAGGTAGATCATAGCCTGCTGCCTGCAGCAGTGTGAATTGTCGTGAACAATTTTGTTTCAGCAGTTCTTACTGGCTGTATCAGGTAGATCATTACATGCAGCACTGGTTTATTCACATGGGAAGTACCTGTTATAGATCATATCGTCATCCTGGCATGAACATGATGCATGTAAATGCATCCTTCAGAAATACTAACATCAATTTTCTATTTCTTGTCTGAGATCATTCTTCCATTGTGAGCAACCTGGACCTGATGCACACATGATTTTCTAGTTAAGAGCAAAGATGACAGTGGAGACGGAGTCACATTTCTTTTTTCTTTTTTCTTTTTCAAGCGTTGGTATTTTTTCTCCTCGGTCGGTCACGCGTAAGTTCTGTGTTGTTGCGTATTAGAAAAATGTCGAAAAGGCGAGAAATAGTACAAACTGGGTATAGAGAGGATCATGCTTGCAGCGTTTGCGTTCATGGTTTACATAATCCTTGTCTGTTTATCGTCCGTTCTGAATGATTTAGCAAACATATGAGATATGAGTATGCAAATCACGGTGTCAGTTTATAAACAATAGTTTTGTCCAGATTACACATTTTATATCAGAAGTAAGGATAGTGGGTGCAGCAGTGTCAGGTTATGTTCAAGTTCAGCTTCATGTAATTAGCACCGATGTTCTTTGTAAAAAATGTTATGCATCATAAATTTTTCACAATTCACAATGCAGTTGTGCTCACAAACTTCACTCTATAGAGTAAATCTCTTTCTGCACTCTACAGGTATTCATGGAGGCATGCCATCATCTGATTGTGGAGGATCCCCAGAAGCCGATCATAGGCTGCCGGTTGATGTCGCCAATGGTATTCACCCTCGGTAATGCCCTGGAGCTGCAGAATGATAAATTCAGCTATGGATGAATAATTCAGTTTAATGCAGTATGAATTCTTCACTCTGTCTCCTCCGGCAGTTTTACCAACCAGTAATGCAGCTAGCGTACTGGTTGCATTTGATCTGAGTGAAGTTAATTGGAAGAACCTGCAGTAGAACACCAGAGTACGTAGAGTTAAGTGTATAATCTTCTGATCATTTTGTTCTACCAGCTCTCGCTGACTGAATCAGCTAGTTACTCCATTGCTTGTAGACTTCAGTGGGTTTTCGATAAATACTTCAGTTGTTTGGTTGCATGAAAGGAAATGTTGAAATAATTTCGTCAGATAGGCATAAATCAGATGCATGTAAAAACTAATATTGCTTTTTTATCTGTTATCTGAGATCGTTCTTTTGTGAGCAACCTGACCTTATGCTCTCAGATTTTTCAAGTTCAAACCAAGGAGTCACAATTCGAATTGCTTTTTAGTTTCTCAGACACGCGTCAAGTTTTGTATTATTGTGTATAAGAAAAACACCAGGAAGGCGAGGAACAGTATAGAGTGACGACAGAGGATCATGTTTGCAAAATCTGCATTCTAGGTCAGGTATAAGCCTATGAACAACATTTGCGTCCAGAACGACGTCAGGTATAAGCCTGACATTGTTCGGAGTGATCTAGTACAAATACGAGATATGCATAACACCATAGTCAGGTTATTATGAACAACAATTGTGTCCAGATTATCCATTTTGTGGCCCAATTGAAGACAGTGTGTGCAACATTTATCTTCAAGTTCAGAGCTACTTGTGAGTACTGAGTAGCCCTCTGCCTGATGTTCTGCATCTGGACAGTTGTAATTTAATCTGTGAACACAAATAAAACTTAGCTCCAAATACCACACCATACATTAGAACATGAAAGGTCTACTAGAATACACCTGAAAATGTGCTTCGGAAAACAAGTGTCACGATATTTTTTTGACATTTAAGAAATGCACATGCAAATCAATTGTTTAACCTACAATCACCTACGTTGCATGCCGCAAAAAGATGATTGTCATTGGCCACGGTCCAACACAAGTGTTCTGATCACAAATTATGTGACGACTGTGGTTCTGTAACCGCGGAGGAGACAAACTAAATGGACAACACGCATATACTACTGGTTCCATGGGAGGGACCACATTCAGTCAACAACCTAAGTTTGCGTGGTTGTAGAAAGGGTTTTCAAAGATTCCGCATTGCTTGTGGAAGCAGCTGATTCTTCCATCCAGACATACTTTCAAGTCCCTAACAGGCAAGTAGAGTGTGCTTTTGAAGATTCTGCGTTGTTTGCAAGAGCAGCTGATTCTTCTACTGGATAGAGCATGCGGACATCTTGCGATCAACTGCAAGCTGTTCGGCAGACTTGCTACTACCTCTGTACTTGCCTTCAAGCATTGGGCTTCTCTTAGGTGATACTCTCTCCGTTCCTAAATATAAGAAGTTATAACTATTGTTCATGTTGTCTAGATACATATTAATATGAGTGAACATATACACTAAAAGTTGTCTACATGTAGACATGTGTGACTGTGAAAAAAATCAAAAACATTTTTACATTTAGGAACAGGGGAGTATTTCTTCCTAGGACGTTTCACCTTCAGTCTCACTGGATTTCCACAATGTCCTCGAAATGTGAGAGCATCCGGAGTGGTCTAAGTGAGGCCTGCAGCGATAACAACTTATCTCTTTCATGGTGTGAAAACATGGATTGTTGCAATGTCTTCTTCAATGGATTATTTTCATGAGGCATACAATTTAATAGAAAAAAGGGACAGAGAAGAATTTAGCCAATTTTTTTGTAAATAATATGTTTTTATTACTTAATTCCGGAAATATTACGCAGATTTGAATATTCTCAAAAATATTAGCCATTTGGGTTCCTGAACCCAACAGGATCCAGTCGGGGTAGCTGAACCCGATTAGGGCCTTTCGGCCACGTTAGTCCCGATTAGTGTGCACGCCAGCGCATAGCATCCAGTCGGGGCGAAGACAAAAAACATTAGGGCTAGCTAGGCCCGACTAGTAGCATGCCCATTTTTTTTCCCTCTCCCTCTCTATTTCTCCCGCCACTTTGTCCCGCCCTTTTCTTCCCGGCAGCGTCTCCCGCCATCGTCTCCCTACGTTGTCTATATAAACCCCTGCACACTTTGTGATGGATGTGTGTGGTGTGTAGTGAACTTCTCGGAGGCATTAGAGTGATGGCTGATAGTCCGAGTGGTGGTCTCGACTCATATAGCCCATGGTCTATTCTATATCATGCGGCAAAAGGGTCTGTGCCCAATAGGAAGGAGGGTAGAGTCGCGGTTAGTTTTATGGATCTAATGAATGAGTGGGACCAGACATTTGCTCTGTGGAAAAATTGAGCCACTTATAATATCTCGCCTCGATCCACCGATGAAATTCGGAATGAACTATTAAGGTGGCGTCATAAGTGGTAGAGAGTAGTTGAGCTAAAAAGAATTGAGGCGGGGCTTCGGGGCTTGTCTATCTCAACTACTAACGATAAGATAGATTTTTCTCATGAGCCCTATGCACTTCACATTGAGGTAATCGATTTTACGAGTTTTATATAATGTTCGAATGAATTGCCAGCGTTCTAATTTTTGTTTCTCTTTTATTCTCAATGTGCAGCACTGGTCTGCCGACGCGGAGTTCCTGAACAAACAGGTCATGCACTATGGTTGGATGCGCATACTGTTTGGGCCATGTCCTAGCGGGTATCCAGAGTCCAACATCCACACTGAGTGGATCTTGACGACAATATCAAAGGGAAAGAGTGGTGGCGCATCTGAGGGCAAGAGTGGCGGTGCATCAAAGGGATAGAGTGGCGGCACATCAAAGGGGAAGAGTGGTGGTGCATCGAAAGTGGTTCTGATGAGAACATTGATGATGACTTTATGCCTCGTAACGAGGTAACATCAGACCCAAGTGTAAGGCAGGCATCGAAGGCAGTTGCTGATGAGAACAGTGACGATGACTTTACGTCGACATGTCGAGGCATGTTTAATACTAAGTATAAGAGTGTAGGTGCATCCAAAGCTGTTGCTGATGAAACCGGATTAACGTCCCTTTTTCACATCCTTGTATCCAGCCTAACCGACTGCCCCGCTCTATGGGCCTCAAATACTAGTCTAAGTTTGTTCTTGACCGGGTCCACAACACATGGACACCGAGAGTGTGTGTTTCAGTATTAAGGATAAAACTTAGCGTCAACTAATCTTTCAATTGGCTAACAGACCATATTTTAGGGGTTTGTAGCGGAACATCCATGTGCGCAAACTCACTAAGATCAACTCCGGTCTTTGTTGTCAGGACATTACCAGGTCCGTAGCAAAAAGTAAACGTCACTAAATCCGATATTTCTGCTGATCTATAAAATTACTCAATATCGTTAACAATATTCAATCTATAATATTCTGCGCATCTCCAAAATTATATCCGCACAACACTACCGAATAATATTACTACATATCCGCACAGTTCTAAAATTATATCCGCACTACACTACCGAATAATATTACTACATATCCACACATCTCTCAAACTACATCCGCATATTACTACATATCCGCACATCTATAAAATTATATCCGCAAAACACTACCGAATAATATTACTAAAAATCCGCAGAACTCTCAAATTACATCTGCACAACACTACCAAATAATATTACTACATATCCGCGCGTCTCTAAAATTATATAACAACATAAAAAACTATATATCTCCGCACATATACAGAATTATCTACTCGCGCACATCACTCTGACCCCGAAAACACATATATGCACAAAATAAACTGAGGAATGTCGATCGATTCTTACCCTTGAAGCGTGAACGCGAACTTCAACCGGGCGTGTCAAGTCACCGGAACTGCAGCATGAACACTCAGTCCACCACCACCATGAGAAGAACTCAAGCCACCACCATCACCATAACAACCATGAATACCAACCCCACAAGCTACCCCATCATGAGATCAAGCTCTCCCTAGTCTCCCTAGCCTCCCTCTAACTGATTCATGGTGAAAATCCGGAGGAAATCGGCTGAATTTGGTTTGATTAATTCAGGGCTTAGAGTTTGGAGAGAGAGAGGGGGAAGAACACGAAAACCAGGAAAGAAGAGGAAGAAGAGAGGAAGAGGGCGTCGGCCAATAGATGCAGCCACTAATCGGGTTTGGCGACCCCGATTAGTGTTGTCGGGCCCGACCGCTTTTGGTTTGCGCCCCGACTAGGCGCGTCGACGTTGCATGGCCACTAATTGGCCCACACGTGGCCGAAAGGCTCTAATCGGGTACGGCTACCCCGATTGGATCTGGTCGGTTTCAGCTGCCCCGATTGGCTAATATTTTTGAAAATATTGAAATATGTGAATTATTTCTGGAATTAAGTAATAAAAATGTATTATTTTAAAAAAAGTATTTACTTGGGAATGGCACTGCTGTTGCAGGGAAAGTCTGTATTGTTGCTGGAGGGCAAGGATGTGCTGCATCTACATCAAGAGACTCCTTTTCCTCTAGAGTTTCTTCGGTAGCTCCAACAAACACATGATGAAGGACATGAACATCTTTCCTTTCTTTATCGACAACAGCAATTATAGCCTGCCAATCATGCATTGTTACGTGGCTCCGAGTTGTGATGTGCCCCCCGTTGAACAGTCACCTCATCGCTACTTGGATCAATAATAATATCATCAATCACGTGGATGAACTCTATTACTGGCATGCATTGTGTGGCCTGAAATTGTAAAAATGTCTGATATAATTTATTAATAATGAAGAGTGGATCAACAATCAAAATAAATTGAAGCTATATCCTTCCATTTATCAAAAAGGAAAAAAGAAAGATAAAAGTGTCAAATAAAAATGACGATCTAGTAAAGGAACTTATTTCTCTTTAACAAATCAATTAAGGTATTCATAGAGTATGAAAGGGAAGCAAATATATTATATTCCATGGGAGTTTCCAAATCCAGAACCTAGTCAAATGGTTAGTTAATAGATTTCAATTTGATGGCAGAGTTGGATTTATTTCTGAAACTTTCACATAGCTCTAGTCAATCTTTTTGGTGATCCGATCCACTTTGTTGCATGACTTTTGGGTTAAAAAGGTACAAGAGATTGACGTACAAGAATTCTCCAAACGAGTTAATGGAGAAGGAGTGACAATATCGTAAGAACTCGGTAGGTAAGTTTCAGTTTTTGAGTCAAAGCTTCATCCACTGAACTTCGGATCGAGCAATAAAGCTCAACCAATTAAAAGAAAGAATAAAATACATTGGAGATCATCGAACTTATCCTTATAGATCAGTTAGGTCACTGTATTCCGAAAATGTCAACTTACAATCATTGAATAGCAAATAAAAAATGTCGACCTAGTAAAGGAACTTATTTCTCTTTAAGAAATTAATTAAGGTATTCATAGCGTATGAAAGGGAAGCAAATATATTATATTCCATGGGAGTTTCCAAATACAGAACCTAGTCAAATGGTTGGTTAATAGATTTCAATTTGATGGCAGAGTTGGATTTATTTCTGAAACTTTCACATAGCTCTAGTCAATCTTTTTGGTGATCCGATCCACTTCGTTGCATGACTTTTGGCTTAAAAATCTACAAGAGATTGACGTACAAGAATTCTATAAACGAGTTAATGGAGAAGGAGCGACAACATCGTAAAAACTCGGTAGGTAAGTTTCATGCATTGGAGATCATCGAACTTGTCCCTATAGATCAGTTAGGTCACTGTATTCCGAAAATGTGAACTTACAGTCATTGAATACGCGTTGACGCTCACGGCATACGCTGCAACTACATATTTGCTGACTTGTCTGGGTGGGACCCGGATGGCAGTGGCAGCAGCGCCGGACTCATCTGCTAGCGTTCTAGCAGTGAATTTGCTTTTGTAAAAAGGCCCCTGTATTTACTACTACCTCCATTCCTTGTATAAATTTAGTCAAAAGTCAACTTACAGTAAATTTGACCAATCATATAAACAAAACTAATTTATTTTAGAATACCAAATTAATATCATTAGACTCGCCAAAGAATATAATTACATAATATGTTAGTTAAATCTTGTAAATGTTCATTATTTTGTCTAAAAGATTGGTCAAAGCTATAGTATGTTGACTCTTGACTAAAAATATGTTGGGAATATGCCCTAGAGGCAATCATGTATGATGTAATTCCCAATGTATTCATAAAGTTATTAAGTTGTCCTTTGGTTTGAACATCTGATATATGTCATTGAATATGTGATTCGATTGTGGAACTATGTATTTATGTTGTTCATACTAATTGTCCTTGGTCGTTAAGGTTGTGCTGGACACACACCCTAGACTAATGTGAGTGTTGGCTGATGACACGGTTCCACTTGTCATGGGCATGATGATGTCATTCCAACGATCACAGACTTGGCTAAAGAGTTTAGCAAGTCGGACTGACCCACATTGAGATGCAACGAGCAAGTCGTCATTTGCATGTCTAAATCAATGTAATCATTAGACCTGAGGTTGTCGCACAATCCGAGTTGTGGATCACCGACTTAGGTTCTGTTAAGCGTTGCTCTGTGACAAGGCAGTTATAAAGGCAGAGTTCGGGTCGAACGAGAAACAAGCTGCGTGATGTGGATAATCAAGATGGGATTTTGCCCCTCCGAATGGAGAGATATTCTCTGGGCCCTCTCGAGTGATATGATTCAGGAAGCATGGCCATGCGCGACTCAGTTAAGTGTTAACTGTGTCTATTGACTAAAGAGTTAGTCAGATGAATCATATATCACGGATCGAGAAGAGAGTCGAACTACTTAAGGGATGACGAAAAATCGCCTATAGTTCGACAAGGTATATCGTGAGGCAAAAGGGACTAAGATGAATATCACATTGAAAGATATGTCGTAATGACTCAATGGGACTTGGGAGTCGGCACGTTCTGCTAGGAGCCGCTACCGATTGATCGATTAGGAGATGGACTCCAATCGTGTCCAAGTCGCCATGAGCCTGCAGGGTCGCACACTTAAGAGCGTGAGCAAGTATTGGTCGGGTTGGACCCGAACCGGAAATGGACTGATTTATGAGTCGGACTCACAGAGGGAATGGACCACAAGTGTTGTGAAGCCCACTACCATTCGCTATATAAATAGGGGCGCAGGTTGCCCAGCGGGCACGTTAGTCCACTCCCATGCGTTGGGAACCCTAGCCCCACTCAGTCCAGCCGTCGCACCGGACCTAGCAGTCCGCCGCCGGAGCTCCTCCTCGTACGTGTGGATACCGGCAGAGGTGCTGTATGTTCAGCACTTCGACGTCCGTGGATTGTATCGGCTGGATCGGATCGTGGGACTGCACTGCCCCGCCGCGCTTCATCGATAATCCGCAACCGCGCGTCTAGTGGTAATCATCGTGGCCTTCTACCTCGGCTAGATCTTGAAAGTACCGCGTAGGAAAAAGTTTTCTTTATCTCTACGCGTTCCAACAAAATACACGCCTTATTTTGTGAAATCGGAGGTAGTAGCAAACTCGAGACGGACAAACTATCTTCTTTCTTTCCCTTCCCGAGATCCTCTATCCCGAGTGAATCCATGTATGTATCTCTTTCTTTACAGAGAAGTAATTCCCATCTCTGAACATCCAGTAGGTACCATTTTGTTCACCCAGTTTACGATGTGACTCTGGATAGTACCAAAGTCAAAAACCTCCAGAATATATTATGCTAATAACCGCATGGTCAAATGATGCATTGTAATATAACCGTATTGTGATATAATTATAAGGACAAAGATATCTTGGTGGAATCTCCTAGCATATCAATATACTTAGGAAATACCCAAATATATTGTTCCCTTCCAACAATATGCTATTCATTGATGTTGACATAAACAATGTCCATGACTAGGAAAACATAGTCATCAAACATCCAGTAAATTACTCTAAAAAGACAAGACTAGGGTTTGTTTCTGTGTTCACGTTACTACACGTGAGCATGAGTTTTCCTACGAATCTCATAATCAGAAACTACGTCAGTTATAGTATAGTAATATAAATCATATGTATAAATATTATTACCTTTTGGGCATACATCCAACACCATGCACTCCATGGAAGCATGGTGGGACCGCACTTGAGCCCATGGCACCCATCATGACGCCTCACGCTGGGCATAAAACCCGAAACCCGAAGCCCGAACCCGAAAATCCCGAACCCGAACCCAAATAGCCCGAACCCGAAAAACCCGAGTACCTATTCGGGTGTCAATTCTAAAAACCCGAATTTTATATGGGAAATTCGGGTTTACACTTCTATAACCCGAACAACCCGAATAACCCGAAGTAGATAAGTGATTTTAGCTAAATACAATGAATTAAACTCCCGCATAGCCCAACAACGTGAATTAAACTCCCGCACAGCCCAAGGACGCATCATTGGCCACAAGCCTCGAAGTCTCAATCGCTCAACTTTACGCACACGAACAGGCCACGACGGACCGAGACCCTGACCTGGTTGCCGCCTGCACGCGGTGGCCTTCCATAGACCCTGCACCCGCCCTAGCCTGAGATGACAAGAAGTTGCATCGTGTTTGTCGCATCCCGCCGCCTACCTCGATGACGTGTTGTGGTGATATGCAATTCCCGCCTCCTACCTTGACGGCATGTTCGGGTACAGCGCAGCGCCTGTCGCCTATCTTGACGGTATACTGTGGTACAGCGCGGCGCTCGCCACCTCCATGGATTAAACGACATGTTATGATGCAGTGTTGCTCCGGTGGAATCCCTATACTGCGTGTACGGGTGTGGCGCCGCATCGAAAGATCTGCCTAAGTTCTTCCCTAGTAGATACGGCTCTGATGCATTGAGGAATTTGTTTAAGTGATGCTCCTATTCGGGTAAATCGGGAAAACCCGAACCCGAACCCGAATTATCGGGTACCCGAATTGTCGGGTTCTTATTATTTTAGCTAAATTTCGGGTATCATTTTTCAGAACCCGATTTTTCAAAAACCCGAATAACCCGACCCGAATTTTTCGGGTAACCCGAACGCTCGGCCTGAATGACGCCCTTGAGACTATCTTGTCCCTGGCCTAAAACTTTGGGAGAAATTTAAGTGGATTTTTTGTACCGCCTCACAAGGTACTAATCCCGCGACAGGGGGGAGGGGGAGATTCGAGGGTATCGTCATGATCAAGACACGTTTCATCATCGGGATCAAATCATCGGGATCATCATCATCTCTATCAACATATTCGTTGTCCTCTCCACGCCGCATTGTGTTCAGTCTATGAACTATAACTTCATTTTTGTCATTGGGGTTATTTTTCGGTGTTTATATTATCTATTCTAGTTGATGGTTATAAGTTTTATTGGTGGATGATTGTTATGCTCAGATTGCTATTCATATATTCATACCCACTGATCATGATCCATATGATATCTTATGATTAGTTCATTAAGTAGAAACCTTGTTGTTATAATCATGTGAAGTTAAATAAAATTCAACTTGTTTTAATATTTTTTTTGTTGTGTTATTTTTGTAGTGGTGTTATGTGAACATCGACAATATGATACTTTATATTGATTGGACAGGTGAAATGTATTCCGTACTAGTTTGTTTATCATGTGTTGCAGGAGTGACCAAAATCTGGTACAAACTATTGAATGAGTAGCTGTTTTTGGATCCCAATGTTCATCGATCTGCTCATATCATATCTTATCTTAATTAGCACTCTTTATTTACGGATACTTATATGGGAGGTTTCCGTAAATATGTACTCCCTCCGTCCACGATAAAGTGTACGTTTTCCTTTTTCGGCAGTCAAATTTATTGAACTTTGACTAACTTTATCGGGAAAAGTACTATCATTTATGACACCAAATTAATATCAATATATTTGTCTTGACTTCAAGTTTTAAAATATATCATTTTGATGTCATATATATTGCTACAATTTTCTATAAATTTGGTCAAAGTTTAAAAAGTTTGACTAAGTGTAAAAATAGATGTACACTTATTCGTGGACGGAGGGAGTATGTCGTGTAAATAAGAACAATACATAAGTATAGCTTTACCCACACAACAGTTATTAATTTTTTTAATCTAAATATAACTTGACGAATGTAACTACTCCCTCCGTCTTGGTGTATAGGGCACAATCTCAAAAACATGCAGTCCCATCTATTAGGCACATTTTGCATTAATTCTCTTCTAATTAGTGGGTGGTTGGATTTCTTCACTCCTCTCCACCAATGCATGTAATGTTTAAACCCCAATGAATGACTACTTAGGGCCTAGAGAATAGCAATATGTACCCTATACACTAGGACGGAGGGAGTAGGAAATATTCCTGTGTGTATTCAAAAGCGTTTCAACCACTCTAAAAGATACAACTGCGGCTTGTCCTTAGTACACAATAAGGATCGAACCACTTGCTGCACCCTTATAAAGTTATTCTTCTATAAATCGTTTTTAAAATTATCCAGTAGTGATATTATTTTCTGCTTCACGTTGGATTCAACACTCTTATTTATCGAAATGACTACGATAGATCTCTACACTTATGGGTCATGACTCCTGCCATGTTTCCCCTCCAATCTTTGCTGTCGGCTCTCTTGTTTAGTGCCTCTTTGATTCATAGGAATGACATATGATTTTTGTAGGATTAGATCCTATAGAAAATTTTCATATATTGTTTGTTTGATTTATAGGATCATATCATATAGGAAATATTTCCATAGTAATCTTATAGGAAATATTCCCATAGGAATCTTACAGTACAAATCGTATAGAAAAAAAAACATGAGGTCCAACCTCATGGTAAAATTCCTTCACACAATCAAAGAAAATTGCCCTTCTCATAGGATTTATTTAGTCATGTCATAACAATCCTACAAGTTTACTATTCCTATACTTTTCCGATCCTATGAATCAAAGATGGCCTTATGCGTTGTGCCCTGGGCCGTAGGGCATCGTCTCTCTGGAAAAGTTCTCGAATTAGAGGTATACCAGTCGGTTATGACAAAACGGAGATGTGGTCTTTAGATTGAAGTCTTTAGATCCTGATACCCGATACCAATTGATGGAATAATAATTGGTACTACAAGGAACACAAGAATGACGATTTGTAGGCCCATGCCAAGAATGAATATTCTAGGAAATTCATCTACTAGCATGTGCTAGTAGTATCACTATAGCCGTTGCTACCGAACATGAGATTATTTAGGATAAACGAAAGCCGTGTACTCGACTATTTTTGCTATCCTTGATAAGACTTAATTAGACCGTGGGCCATCGATGAGCAATAGCATGCAAGAGACCTAGCATGTAGCAGCCGGAGCTGATGAGATCATCTCAATGCGAACACTGAGGAGGAGTTCTTCGCTCTGGTTCCCAAAGCCCGGTGGCACCTTGAGGCAGATGGGCTGCTGCCCACCGGGAAGATGGTTGCTGCTAGCCATTATGGAGCGCAGAAAGACATGAAGCTCCGAGTTGCTCGCAACATCAGCCCAGACTTTGGACCTGAACCCAGGCACGGGCGCCGCCGTCAAGCTCTCCCGCACGCACAACACCGAGACCGCCGTGTCCTCGCCCGACGCGGACAGGGTGACGGCGAACAAGCGCCGCTCGTTCTTCTCGACGAGGAGATAGCTGCTGCGCCACGGCGGCAGCACGGCGAGCATGCACGGGTTCCCGTAGCGGACCTCGATGACGGGCCAGGAGTGGGCGCCGGCGACATGTTCGACGAGCGCCGGCGCGGAGGCCCAGAAGCTGCAGCCGTGCTCCGGGCAGTAGGTCGGCGCAAAGGCGCACTGGAGCACGTGGTCGGCGAGCTCGTGGTACACGAGTTTTCTCCCGCAGCCGTCCTCCTCGAAGCGGCACGGCATCTGGAGGGCGTGGATGGCGTCGTCCCTGGAGCGGGAGGGACGGTAGGCGGTCGGCGGTTCACAAGCCGTGCAGCGGTCGCCATGGCACCTACCGCAGACGTAGTGGCCGCCCTCGCACTGCAATCAATCACAAATGTACAGTCGTGTGTCCCTTCCTGGCTTGCCATCTGGGAGGGTAGATCAGTTACCTTGTGCACGGGAGGCTTGAGGGGTCGCTGGCATGCAAAGCAGTGGTAGAAGACAAGGTTCATCTCCACGTACGCGGGTGCCCACTGATCTGGTACGGGCGCTTCCACCGCCACCGGCGCTCCCTCTCCCTCGCCGCCTAGGCTCACCCTCCTCTTCACACGCTCCTGCTTCACCACAACGCCGTCGGCGGGCGGCATCGCTCTCTTGTTCACCTCGCCCTTCTCCATTGTTCCTGCCCAAGTTCAAACACGCGCTCGATTGGCGGAAGACTGAACACCGGCTCAGCTTGCTTCTGATTATTTTTTATAGGCGTAGGTGAGAAGCCAGAGGATCCCACGGTGTGCAGTCAGCACAAAGCACTTGTGTGGGAACTTGCTCCATATAATTACTATGAGACACCCAACAGCCACGTATGCATTAACTTGGCACTGAAATGCAAATGCATGCTTGACTTACACATGCAAACCGATGAGATCAGAATTGACCAAAACGTGAAGAAAGCATAAATACGAAGAGCGTCTCGAATGGAGTACTCATTATGTCACATTTAGGTTCCGTTTTTCTCCGCGTTCCGGACACAACATGCACAACTTCCTCCCGGCGCGGCACAACTCGATCGACCGTAGCAGTGCAAAAATACTAGTTTGCCCATGAAGTCTGAGCACCGGCTCAGCTTACCTGATTATTTTTTATAGGCGTACTCCCTCTGTCCTCAAATATGTGTACAGTTTATTTTTACGAAAGTAAAATATTTTAAAATCGAACCAACTTTATAGTGAAGGGGAACAAAATTTACGTTACTAGATTGGCCGTTTTGAAATGTAATTTCATAATACATGGATTTAATATCATTTATATTGATATTATTTTGTATAAGGTTGATCAAAGTTTAAAAGGTTTGACCGAGACCAATTCTAGAGATATACACTTATTCGAGAACATAATGAGTATTCCCTCCGTCCGGATTTAATCTACATTCTGGCCTAAGATTTTGTTCGGAAATCATCTACATTTTGGATGGGTCCCACCTTGATAATTAAGATGAGAGATAAAGCACACAACATGCAAGTGTTGGGATTGGCCAAATTATGTGCAATTTACATGTATTGCATTAATTAAGCTTGGTTTAGCCAATGAAATGTTTTGTTCCTTGTGGGGCCATAATTGTGATGCATGGTAGGGTGTGCTAATATATGTTATGCTAATTTGTCTAAATTTTTTCAAAATGTAGAATAAAACCGAACGGAGAGAGTAGGTGAGAAGCCAAAAGGATCACACGGTGTGAAATCAGCAAAAAGCACTTGTGTGGGAAATTGCTCCACACAATTGCTATGAGGCTGGTCACAACAAGAGTAACATAGGTAGTAACTTCAGTATCATGTAAGCAAAAAAGATGACGTGGAGGCTAATTAATGAAGAGAGACAAATGGAGTAACATAGCTATTTAATAGCTACTTACTGTAACATCACACATACCAAGATAATATAAGTCTATAGTGCAATAAATGAACTCTTACATGCCACTACACTACTCATGCATTGTGGAGATAGTAACATAGTCTAGGGAAATATGATGTCATCGTTGTATGTTACTCCCATTGTGACTAGCCTGCGCCCACGAATGCATTAACTGGCACACGACTCCAAATGCATGCTTGAGACACACATGTGCATATGGATGAGAATTGACCAAAACGTCAACAAAGCGTGAAAACTAAGAACAACCAATGGCTCCTTAAATCGGACATTTTAGAGTCTGTTTTGGTGTGGAGACACACATTTAGAAAAGAGAAAATAAACAAATTCCAACGGTCCCAAGCGGACCGAGGGAGAGGACCGTCCGACTATCCCCCAAACTTGGCCCAATGATCCATCAGGCAGTTTTTGGACACGCCGCGTCCCCTGGCCCAGCTGGCACCTACACAATGTTCACGGGTCCCCTGTCTGGCCCATCTGCTAGCGACACGGTGACCTTTCACCTACTTGTCGTGTTCTTTTTAATGGGACCGGTGTGCGTCCACGTCTGCATGCACATTTTTCTCAAGTCCACTCCCGAAACATAGGCCAAACACTAGGTGCAAAAAGCTCGACGGCGGCAATGGCCCACAACCTGGTAGGTGGAGGCGTGCCCGTGGCCGTCTCACGCATGAGGCGTGTTGTTCCCGTCATCAAAGCGAGCTATTCGTCGTCTCCCTCGACATCGCCACGACTTTCTGGTGGGAGCGCGTGGCCAGTGGTGCACCTACCCACCGGGTGGCGGCTTAGTAGCCGCTTTGTGCCGATGCCTCAAGTGTTGGAGGTCGCCGACCTCGACGACGAGTCTGACAGCGACGACGAATCTGACATAAAACTGTTTCTCTTCATGATGTATTTTGGTGGCTTTTTGGTAGGTTCCCTTGGTGAGCTCTTTTGTGCCCCTTGTGAGGCTGTGAACTATTGCAGATGGCCTTTGATGCCTCTGCGGGTGGCCCTTGTGAGGCTGTAACCAGTCTTATTTGCTGCATGTTTTTGCGTGTGTTTTTCTATGAATTTAAAATTCGTTCGCTCCGGCTAAACGGCCTTTCGAACCACGACGAGAAAAAACGTCGATGCACGATGACGTCACCAGAGCAGCTGGCGACGGATGCGATCCGTTACGGATACGAGAACACGTGGTACTATATCGTAGGTCCACGAGGCGGCACCTTATTGTACGAAAATCGCGACGGAAAATCACGTTACGTATACGTTTCGACGTGGCCATGCCATGTTGGTCCACGTGCTGGCTCATGATTCGCGACATCTTATGACGAACTAAAACGTCTCACCGTCGGACAACGTTATAAATTCATCGATAATAAGCGTATACGTGGAACTTTATGAGAGCGCCACATGGCACATCTATAGTGCTTGAATCCGCGACGAGAAAATAAACGCCGCACGTATTATGACGTCATAACACGGGATGGATGACGTCATAATGTGAGGTAACGGTATTTCCAATCGCGACGTTTTAAAATGTTAAGAAACTGATGACGTCAGGAACGGTATAACTGACGTCAGCGGCGCCTGTAACGGGTAATGGAAAATACGATGCCACGTGTGCACACGCTGCAACGAAAAAAAACGTCGCTTCTAGTTGGGCCTTGTGCTGGGCCGGCCAGTAGCTCGCGACGGTCAAATTTCCGTCGCGGGCTTCGCGACGGATTAGTGTTCATTTAATCGTCGCAGAATCATCTGTGACAGTCGATCAGGAACGTTCTCACTTTGTCGCGTAAATCATCGCGGATTGCCCTTGGCGACGGTTTGGAGCCCATCCTCAATGTTATTGAAATGTTTCAGACCGCGCAGAATTTGGTAGTGAACATCTTTGAGATCATGAAATAAAGTTGTCAGAATTCATACATCTATGTTTATTATAGTATAAAGCATAAATCCGCCTTATCTATTTCCCAATGATCTTTCAAAATACTCAATGTTAACCCGAATTGTTATTGAATGCTCGGAGTTAAAAAACTGAATAATTTTCAGCCTAAGGAGGCTTAAGGAAACTCAGATTGTGCCTGCGTGCCTGAGTTTCAGAAGAAATTCCTTACTTTTTTCTATAGGTATTATCTGATTGGTTTTATGTTGGGTCACTGAAATTAGTAAGTAAAAATGTCTTTAGTATAATCCATGTTTCCGAGTTTCGACTGATTGGTTATACCCAGTCACTTGGCATGAAGATGTACTATTGAGCCATTTCAAACACTAAAGACAGTTAGGACATATAAACCAGAGAACTTAGAAGATAAAGGAATAAAAACCCGGAAATTTTGCGAAGACTTAATAATTTAACTGCAAAAGCGGAGTACTTGTTTATACAAAAGAATAGAAATCATTACAATAAGTGTTACATTATAAGAGCAGTAATGCTTCTATTTTCCTATCTCCTACTCAGGACCAGGCAGCTTCTTCAGGCATCCGAGTCGTCATCGTCGCTGCTGGATTCCTCGGGAGTTGTCGGGATTTCCTCCTCGGGGTAGAAGGTGGAGATGTTCACCATGTTGGCAATCTTGGTGGCGTGACCTTTGATTTCATCAAAGATGTTGGTCCTTTGAGCATCCGTGTATCCTTGAAGGATGCCGGACGCCACGCGCCAAGATTTGGCAGTAGGGTAGTGCATGCGCATGAGCCCAAGGGCCATGCGTGCACCACCGCGAGCTGCGGAACGGAGCAAGGACTCCTTGCGATCCGTCACCTCCACGATAGCTTCCGGAAGTTTCTCAACTTCCGAGAACTCCCCAGATTTGGTGGGAATGTACCTATTAATAAGTAACATCCTCGTAGCCCTGATCGCGGTGAAGACCTTCCCGAAATCCCGGATTCTTTCAATCCGGGTAAGCTGAGGGCTACCTCCTGTTTCAATCAACAGGTAAATGTTAGAAAAACAGAAGAAGAGGAAACAAGGAAAATCCGGTAAAATACAAAGTAACTTACCGAGAATCCGGTCCATCTCGGTGCCTTCTTCCAGGCGCTGGTTCAGGGCGTTCTCTAGGTCCCTGATTGTAGCCTTATCCTTCTCGGACTGGCTGCAGGCCTTAGATTCGGCAATGCCAAAAGCTAGTTTGTGAATATCCAGGTTCTCGCGGCGGAGGTTCTCGGTGTTGCCGGCATCTTCAGCAACTTGTTTAGCTTTCGCCAAAGAAGCTGAAAAGCAAGTAAAAAGAAGAGTTAGAAACTCGGAAAAATACTTACACAAATTTACGAATGAAAGCAGAGAAAATTTATTACCTGCTGATTCACTCGGCTGCTGCTGAATAGATGCAAGCTCCGCATACTTATCTTCAAGAATTTTAAGAAGGGTTTTCCCCTCCTTGTTCTTGATGGTAAGTTTGTCGAAAACTTCCACGTTGATGTGTTCAGCAGTTTCCCGAAACACAGAAAAGACAAAAAGTGCTTAAGTTAAAAACAAGCATAATAATGAAAAAAAAACACTAAGTCAAAAGTATACATTCGGCTTATTGTTTGGGGCTAGAGATATTACCTGGCTCATTTTGGTTAGGTTTGCCAAGTTTTCGTTGAATTCTTTTGCATAGTCTGCAAAAAGAATCCCAACATGGCAAAGGCCGTCCTGGATGACCTGCTGAGGTGAAAACACGAAGTTATTCCTTACAATAAGCCCGCCTTGCGGCCAAGGACGGATTAGAGGTGCTGGAGCGATGAATTTGGTCGCCCATGGATGAATATATCCGAGTTCGTCAAATGGCTCTTCCCTTACCGTAAACTCCTTGTCAAAAGTCGGAATGGGTTTCTCCTCAGCTGCACGAGAAGGGACACCCATTTCCGGCACCTCCGTTTCCCTCTCGCCCGTCTCGGACGCAATAGGCTGGCTGGTCGGCACGGGATATTCTTCCTCCCTTGCAGATTGGTTCTCTCCTCCTGGGGCGGCTGGGGTAGCAGGAGTTGCAGCAGGGGATGGGTGCACCCCTTTGCTAGCAACTGCCCTATGTCTCTTCAGCTTCTGTGGCTTCAGAGAAGTAGGAGCAAGGATGAAAAAGAATGGAACTGAAAGACATTCCGAGAAATTAGAATTCCGAGAAAGTAAAAGAACTCCTGCGACAAAAAGAAGAGAAAAACGGAAACCCGGATGATTTACCTGGAAGTAACGACGGGAACTCCGTCAAGTTCCACCACCTCTTCAGCAGTTGATGGCTTCTCGCGTTTCCGTCCACCGGCGAATTTGGCGCGCAAAGCATCCAATTCAACATCAGATGCAAGATCCTTGTCAGTGAGATCGGCCAGCTGTACGACAAAATCCGGCTAAGTTAAATCCGAGATCAATAAAAATTCGACAAAGTGCCCAAAGAAGTAAGTCATTACCTTTGGAGCCGGATTTTCTTCGTGATACATCTCTCGGCTTTCTTCATATTGATCGCGTGTAGCGAGCAAATGATTTACCCGCTTTTTGAAGTCTCTTTTGGAGAACGCCTTGTCTGTTCCCCTCATTGTATCTTTTGGGCCCGTGTAATCACACAAAAGCCAGGTTCCGAAGGTAAGCCAAAGGCTGGATGCGTCTCCCGAAACAGCAAAGAACTGTGTCGGTACCAGTAAGAGGGGAATCGGAGGAGACGAGTTTGGCGATGCGCCGTTTGATTCTCATCAAATCATCCGGCAGAGTTTGAACTGCTTCCACTGCCCAGTTGTCCTGGGGAATGGCAGCGCAGTTGACAAAAGGTGGAATTCTCGTATCCTTTCTAGGATACGGGACGTCTTGGTGGTAGAAGAATCAATCCTCCCTAAATCTAAGGATATGGTTCCGCAAGTCGGGAGTGCGCCCTTAGAGGGGATTCGGTTAACCCCGAAATAGTACTGCCAAAAGTCTAGCCTAGGTTCTATTCCTAGATACCCTTCAAAGAGGGCCTGGAACCCGGCTAAATATAGATTGGAATTTGGAGGAAGATTGTGGGGTTGAATTTTGTAGTGGTTGAGGACCTGGAGGAAGAAGGCGGAAGGCGGAAAACCCATACCTCGGCTGATATGCGAGGTGAGGAGAACCATTTCCCCGTCTTTAGGCATTGGCTTGGAGTCGTCCTCCTGCCGCCATTCCCCTTCAATATCAACCCCCCGTTTTCCATGGTCGGAAGGAGCGAAGGGACCAGATTGCACTGGCTCCAGTTCCCGGACATCTCGCTCTCGTCTTCTGCGCCAACGACGGCTGCAGCGGCGAGCTCCTCACCGACGAGGAATTATTTCTTTCGCTGTTTCGACGGTGAAGGGCGGAGGCGGAGCGGAAGACGATGCCGCCAGATTTCCGGCCGCGAAAGGAGGATCCTCGCGGGCCATGCCACCGGCAATTCCCTCTGGCGTGTTCGCGGCGGCGCGGCTCGGGGAATCGAGCAAGGGGTCGATGTCGTTGATGATGTCGTCAATGTCGTGGGAAACAACGTTCTCCTCCGCGGCGCGCGGTGAATCAGTTGATGCCATTTTCAGGCGGCGCAAGAGGATTTGTAACCTCCGATGATGAGTTTTCCGGCGACGGTGCGGTGTGCATAGGCTCTGCTCGCACTAGTGATACCTTGGCTCCAGAGCAATGGCGCTTGAGGGCTGGGAGGTGGTGTGAGAGCGGAAGGATTACTGGAGGGCTCGAGGAAGGCTATTTATAGCCGGAAAAGCTTTAAGATGCGCTACAACGGCTCTTTTGACCATTAGATCTTCGACGCGTGTCACTCGCCGGAAAATCCGAGAAATGAGGGGACGGGTGATTATTGATATCTACTCGTTTCCCGCGAGAATCTGTCAGAGATACGTTTCAGGGTATCACATTTGGAACCCAAACGTCCCTGACGTCAGCATGATTTTACCGCTGACATAAGGAAGTTCCTTCTCCACGAAGGCTCGTGGAAGAAAAAGCCGGATTTTCCCAAAATCCGAGTTTCGTGTTAAAGCATGATTTGAGGAAAAGAAGAATCGAAACGAAGAGCCAACATTTCTCGGAAAAGAATGCTAATTGACGAAAGACGGCGGATTGGAGTCTCGATCCTTCTTGGGGGCTACTGTCGGATATATACCGATAGGGGTATATCCGACATTGTCCTAAAGAGCCGGATTACCAGGGTGGCTTGAATGGTAATAGATAATGGTCCATTAGGCGGCCCAGTAAGCTGATGCGCAGAAGCCGGATTCTAGAAGGACCCGGACCACGGCCCACGTGGTACGGCTTGGAGTAGAAGGCAGATTCTTGCTTTCCAAGTTAGAAGCTTACCGTAGTCTTCTAGGTTTACTTTCTGTAAGTTCTAACCCGGCTATCTATATAAAGTCGGGCGGGAGAGAAGAAAGAGAGGAACAATTAGCTAGAAGCCAACTCGCTGAGAAGTTGATCCTTGTCGAGTTAGCTAAACAACTCACATTGTACTTTGTATACTTCAGGCTTCGGCCCTTATTTAGTGAGATTGCAGGAGTAGGAACGCCGCCTAGTTGCGACGTACCGAACCTGGGTAACTTTTGTGTACCTGGTTGTCATACTACCACGTTTTCCCACGTCTCTATCAGTAGTCTAATGGCACCCCTGTCTATGAACTCTACTACGATGTCTCGACACAATAGACACGCCCGGTTGTGAATCGGCAAGAGGGCCCTGAAATTCAAATGGATGCTCGAACACCATTTCGATGTCTCGCTCTCTCTCGATGATCATATTATGCATGATAATACAATAGTTCATGACATCACACATTTGATCTATCGACCAAGATAGACAAGGATACCTTACCACAACAAACCGTGCCTAGAGTACACCAAATGGCCTTTTCACATCTTTCCAAACGACCTCCTATTTCTTTGCCAAAAAAATATTTGCCTATTCCACAAGGTCACGGATTGTATTCACAAATATAGACCAATTGGGGTATATGCCATCCGCTAGGTAGTACCATCTGTCGTACTCACGTCCATTGATCGAATAGTTGCAGCCTGGAGCATGTCCTTCACCTAGTCTCTAAAATATCAAAAACTGTTGCAACATGTTGATGTCATTGTGAGAATCGGTCATTCCAAAAAATGAATGCCAAATCCAAAGATCGCAATCAGCCATCGTCTCAAGCACAACGCTGCACTTTCCGTGATGACCACCGTACATCCCTTGCCAAGCAAATGGATAATTCTTCCAGCTCCAATGCATGCAATCGATGCTTTCAAGCATCCCAGTAAATCGTGTTTCTTCTCCTTGTGCCGATAAATGAGTCGTGTCTGCATCATTTGGTGATCGCTGATACACGGGACCAAACACTGCAACTACTTCCTTGCAACATGAAATATGGCTGCAATGGCGGTGGTCTCAGACATACGAGGATAGTCATCCAATGAATCTGTAGGGGCTCCATATGAAAGATATCTTTTTGCAGCCGTGCATTTCTCAAGATATGAAAATCTTAGAAGCCCGACGTAGTCTTTTTTCAGCTCAAAGTAATCGTCAAACTCCCGAACACCGTGCACAATTCGTCTGGAGTCTTCTTTGTTCATCCAAAAACGCTGGCGAAATTCGTGATTTAGGTTTGCCGGCGTGTCCGAGAAATAGTCGTCCCTTAAGAGTCTGTGGCCAGTTGCCCTTTGCCGGTTCTTGTTCACCCTACGCCCTTTCCTTGATCCTCCATGCTTTGGCTCGGCTGCCTCCACGGTCGTCGCCTCTAAAAGAGCCGCCATGACCATTTCATTCTCCTCGTCGTTTGCAAGGGTGGCCTCCTGTCCCATGAGTTGGCAAAACATGAATTCTTCGTCACTATCCATATTATATTGAACAAAACCCAACCATTAGCCATGAGCTAAACAAGTTTAACGACAGTTCATCGACCTATGCCAAACAGCCGAACACCAGATCCGCATGGTGGAAGCAAGGAAGAGGCGAATGCAGTTAAATGACCTGCGGCGGCGCGCGAAAAAGACGGAGAACGGTGACGAGCAGCGGCGAATCGGCCAACGTCGTACGTGCTCGACTCCTGCGTACATTTGACGACGACAAGGGTGCCGGCGATGGTGCGAATCGGCGGTGAGAGGAACAACAGAAGGATGGGGACAAATGACTATCAGACGGTGCGGGTTTGTCTCTATGACGGACGGGGTGACCGGACAATATCCCGCGCTCCCAGGCCCGGACACAATTTTGACGGGTAGACACCTTTGGGAGGCGCCGCTGCAGCGGATTTTTTTAGTCCGGACCCTCGTTAGGCCTTTAGGGGTGGGGGTGACGGTGGAGATGCTCTTGCATGTTTGATATCGAAGCCCTAATATAACTGTGCTTCAGGTAGAAAACTTCATCACATCAGCGCATATATGTAACTTACATGATCCTAAAATGAAAGCAAAAACGTAGAAATAATTGTATGTACCATAACCATTATACATCGCGTCTTAATATTTATTGGGCTGTGCTTCGGTGTCTCCCTCTTGACCAATTTGGTGGAAGGGCATGATCGATATTTTACATTAAAAATATATTTTTTGTTCTAATACGGTGTACCATCCATGCTCGTATACAGATTTATAATATACAGTACGCATATCTAAATTATAAACTGTCCACTCACCACTCAACCACGTACGAGGCAACGACGTGCCCACGGAAACATTCTGTGCGAATACTTATACACAAAATTCGTAATTAAAAAAATCATGACGGATTTATACAGAGCCGCGTACGCCTTAATACGACATTAATACGACTTAATTATTTACGACATTAATATGACTTAATTATTCACAGTCGTCCAAGTTAACGAAAGGGTATGAAGCGATCTCAGCCATCCTTGCATAACCTTTTTGTTTTAGGGGGAGACACGGAAGCAGAAGCGATATTTATCAGTGGCAAAGTAACACATATAGCTCAATCCACTTAGGACATCTCCAGCGGGGCTGCTCATTAGGCCCGGACTGGCCGGATTTGAGCAGGCCCGGGCAAAACAAGGCCCCACCGGGGCTGCTCAACCCACGGTCTGGTCCCTTTTCAGTCCGCGGATGCTCAAATCCTGACCAAATTTGGGTCAGATTTGAGCATCCCGCGGACACGAAACGGACGCGCGCGCTCGGTCGTGTCCCTTTTCGGTCAAAGGGGGTGGCCCGCCGGCCAGCGACCGCGGCGACGGCTCGGCTACCCACGGGGTCCTATTTAAATGGGCCCCGCGGCCACGCGTCCCTCCCCACGCGCACCGCCTCCTCGCAGTCACCCACGCCATCACTGCCTCCTCGCAGTCGCCACCTCCTCCCCCCTCGGCTTCCTCGCCGCCGGCCATGGGCCGCAGCTGGCTGAACTGGGGGCGCGCCAAGAACGACCACGAGGCCGGCGGCTCACGCCGCCGCCGCTCGCCCTCGCCCTCTCCCCCGCTCCCACCTCCTCCACCCCTCACCCGCGTCCAGCGCGCCCAAGCCGAGCAGGCGCGCACGCCGCCGGCATCTCCCCCTCCTTCTTCTCAGGGTCCGGCGGCCCCATTCCGCCTGGTGCCCGCCAGCGTGCGAGAACGGCCGTACCTCAACAAGGTACGCTGCCAATGGTACTGGGATCGTGCGATCCCGGTGCCATGGCCAGATGTCCACCTCCCCGATGGGTGGCATCTGAACAGGGACAGGATCCCTGTGCCGCCGGTACCGCGGTCGGGCGCGGCGCGGGAGGTGGAGATCCACCGCCGGCGGGACGAGCTGCCACCGGACCTGCGTGCCCACCCGGCGTTCGCGGTGAACAGTCCCCACTGGGACACGTGGTTCACCGACGAGCACGACCTGCGCCGCAGGTCGTACTTCGGTGCGCGCCGCGCCCGCGGGGAGCCCCAGCTCCCGCCGCCGTCACCTCCACACCAGGCGAGGCGTGGAGCCGCCCTCCAACGCCCCCTCCGCATTGGCGACCGCGCCCCGGTCGTCAAGGACGAACCAGAGTAGGAACCTCCTCAATGGTACGAGGAGGAGGACGACCAGGACGTCGACATGGCCGAGCCAGAGCCCAATGAGGAGCTCCAACTGGCCATGGCCATCGAGGCCTCCAGGAGGGAGGCAGAAGCAGCGGCCGCAGAGGAGGCGCGCGCGCTGGAGGACGCCCTGGCGGCGGTGGCCGCCCAGCAGGCCGCAGAGGAGGCGGAGGCCCGCGCAGCCGGCGCGCGGGCTGTGGACGAGGCCGTGGCGGCCATCCACGCCCAGCAGGTGGACGACTACCCCTACCACGAGGAGGTAGACGACGACGGGCGCGATGAGAACGCGCCGGTGCCGGCCTGGTTCGAGCCCCTTGTGGGCATGCGTTGGAGGTGGGAGGCGCCACCACCTGAGCACCTCGTGCCGCCGCCCCGGCCGGCCACGCCGCCGCCGCGCATCCAGCCCCCCACGCCGCAGGGGGCCAGGGCCGCCCCACTGCCACCCCACCTCGCCCCCGAGACCCCGGACTACGTCATCCTAGATGACTAGGAGCTCCGGGGGCAACTCCGGCCGCCGCCATGCCACTGGCCAGTGGCCGTCTAGCCCTAGCTAGACGTTTTTTTTATGTTTTTTATTTTTTTTTAGGTTGTAAATCTATGGGCCCCTATGGGCCCTACTAAATCTATGCAATGTCCCTTTTGGTATGAGCAGCCCCACTGGGGGCACCTGGTCCGGGCCGCATCCGAGGACAGCGGACGGCTGCTCAAACAGACAAAATGCGGACCAAATTGGTCCGCATTTGAGCAGCCCCGCTGGAGATGTCCTTAGTTCTACACCCACTCCCTCCAACAACCACAAAACACTTTGTTCCACTGTTGGAATTTACTAGCAGAGTACCTCCCTAATCTGATGTTGAGGTAGTACTGGTAAAGATATCACTGGTACTTCGTTGCATATTGCAACCAAAATCATCACTTCTTAGACATGTCAGCTCGAACTGAATTATGGCCTGCCTGAGCATGATCACACGATTACTGAAGAGTGGTGGAGCATGAGCAGATCAGGAGCTGGTCCTCTCGATGCGAATGTGGAGGTGCAGCTCCTTGGACGGCCCAGCCCCCTGGACCAGGTACCGCGGCGGCACCGTCAGGTAGGAAGTCAGGTCGTCGAACACGACAGCGCCCGGCGCCGCGCTGCTGGTCGCCTCGAAGTCCGCCAGCACGATGTCCGTCTTGCGGCTCGGTGCCGGTGCCGCCAGTGGCGGCCCGTTCACCCACATCTTGACGGTGTAGCGCGGCGAATGGCATGCTTCGGCCCTGATGCAAACTGCTGTGACGACCGTGGCGGCCCCGTGCGGGGCCAGGGACATGAGGAACGCGCCGCCTTCGTCCCCGGCACCGACGAGCAGTCGCCGCGCCGGCTCCGGAACGGTCGCCTGGATGCGGTGGACCTTGCCGTACGGGACCTTGCTGACCGGCATGGCGTGGGCGGCCGCGAAGTGCGCGACGAGGGCCGGCGCCGGCCCGACGAAGCCGCAGCCGGGCTCCGTGCACGAGCAGGGCGCGCGCGGGCACGCGGCCTGGTGGTCCTGGAGCTCGTGGTAGGGGACGTACATCTCGCAGCCGTCATGCGTGCACTCGATCCTCGCCGAGGAGACGACGCCGTCCATCGCCGTGTTGGGGACGTCGAAGGCGGTGCCGCCGCCGTCCACGCACTTGCCGCACGTCCCGCCGAGGCAGCCTCCGCACGCCATGTGCCCGCGCTTGCACTGCGCTTGGCGAGGAAAAATCAAAACCGGCGCCAGCGCCCGCTTTAACGGGGATGAAACCGGAGGGGAAGAAGCTAGCTGACCTGGAACACGGGAGGCTTGAAGGGGCGGAGGCAGTTGGGGCAGTGGAGCACCGTGACGTCCAGCTTAAGGGCGACCTCCAGCGTGGGGCCGTGTTCCGCCGCCACGACGGCGCCGGCCGGCTGACGCACGACGATTTCTTGCTTGACCGGGCCATCGAGCCGCGGCTTCTTGGCGCTGTGGTCGCCCGTCTCCAACGTGGGCGGCGAGGCCCTGTGACCGCCCGAGGGCGGCGAGCCCCTATGGCCGCCCGCGTCCGTGGTGGCCGGCGAGTCCGTGTTGGTAGTCCCCTGAGAGGCGGCGACGACCTGCATCGATCCTATCCTGAAACTCAATGGACAAGCAGGGCATCACCCAGGTCATCATGTGCGCAGAGAAGCACGCTGCGATTTGATACAAGGAGGCAAGGAGCTATAGGAATGTAGATGGATGAGTGTTGTTACCTGTGGGCGAGGTGGAAGAAGGGCGAGGGTGTGATGATGTGAGAGTAAAACTGGCGCCGGTGGAGGAGAAGAAGATGCCGCAGCAGCTGGATTGTGAATGCTGGCTTTAATGACTTGAGCGCGGTGAGAAGAAGAAGAGGGGCAGCGTGACGGGCTCATACAGTAATACTAGTAGGAGTGTACTTGAAGCGTGCGTCTCATTTGTACTTGAGCGCGGCTAGCTCTCAAGTAGGAGAAGAAGAGGGGCAGTGAAAACGGGCTCACACGGTAATACTAGTAGGAGTACACTTGGAGTGTGCGTCTCGATGCCGCACATGAATTATTCCTTTTGAAAGTGGTGCAGAGGAGTCAAAACATGGCGTGCTCCGCTAGCCCTGCCAGTGGTTGTCGTTTGCAGCTCGACGGGATAGCACCCGCCACCGCCGTAGCTGCACCGTGCTGCAGTCGTAGACTTGCAGAGGAGGGTCAGCAACTACTCCCTCACTCCAAGAATAAGTGTACTTCTTTTTGGTCGGTCAAACTTGTTCAACTTTAACTAATTTTATTAGAAAGTGTATTAGCATTTATAGCATGAGTTTGGTATCGATAGATTTGTCTTGGTACGAGCTTTAAAAATATACCATTAGCCTGGTGCCAATGCAAATCCTCACTCTCACCCCACTCTCATCACACTCTCACCCACGGTGCCAGAGCACGGGCTTTAGCCCCGCGCTCGCCTCCCTCTCGCCCCACGGTGCCAATGCACTCTCGCCCGCTCTCGTCCGCCTATTGCCTCCCTCTCGCCTCCAGTGCGGGCGGCAGCGGGGCGGTAGCGGGCGCTACCGCCGGGCGGTGTATCCGTCGCCCGTCGCTGCCGTCTCGCCTGCCTCCCGCCCCGCTATCGCCCCGGCCTGGGCGATATCGCCTCCTCTAAAGCCTGCGTTGGCACCAGCCTTCTGTTGTCATATATATTGTCACTATTTACTATAAAATTGGTCAAAGTTTAAAAAGGTTGACTAAGTGTAAATCTAGATGTACATTTATTTGTGAACGGAGGGAGTACGCACGTTTGTCTGTCCTAGCAAAGAGAGTATGCACTATTTTCTGTCTGACACCAACATCCACTCGCTCGCGCCATTTGGCGTCCAAAACGGGCACGTAGAATAGTGTTTTTCTTTTTTTAACAGGGAATGACCCCAAGGATCCAGAACTGCATTAATCACTCGGTGAAGTTATATTGAGGACCTTAAAGGAAAAGAAAATAATAACTAGGCCCTCAGAGATTACAACCAGGACCTTACAAAGATTGCAAGAAAAGCAATCCGGTCCTTCACCATTGCCGCCATGCCACCGGGGACATCACCACTTGGGGCAGCACCTCCGTTGTTCCCCACGCCGAGACCGAAGATCTTCCAATTAAGGAACACGAAGCTCGGAGATCTGAGGAATCCGAGCGCGGAGTGGCCTCCTGGGCCGAGCATAGCCTCGTTGCTTCGCAGCTTGGGCTTGTAATCTCCGCAATCTTGAGCAGCTCGTGAAGCAGGCAACGCATCACCCACTCCACCTTCCCTCGACGACCGGGCAGGAAGAAACAGATGCGTACCTTCATCTTCAATCCCCCCACCTTAAGGGCACCTAAGAGGAACAGAACTCTCTGAATCTTGAAGACAACGGCCGCAAGCGAGCTTATTGGGAAAGGCGCCGCCAGTTCTGCCCCGCCTCTCCAGCTCCCGCCATGGGAGGTGATCAGCAAACACAGAGCTGAGATCTAGGCCATGGCTTGGGGATGGCTTAGATGGTCGACGCAGCGGCAAGATGCCAAACACCATGAAATAAAAACTCGCGCAGCACCTACTAGAATCTACTACTAGTACTCTGTACAAAGGGGGACGGCATCCCAGCCCTTCTCGACACCTACCAGGGCACGCACCGGAGGCAGGAGAGGCCGGAGACAGGAGCTCTCGGCTGACTCTCAAAGCGGCGTGTTTTGCACATGCCCCTACTTTCGTCTAGCCTGTAGAATAATGATTTGGGTTGTTCGAACGAGAACGAGATTTTGGGGAGAGATGCTACCCAGTCGTACCCCACTCGAACCCCAACTAGAACACCGACTATGAGAGCTGCACGTCGGCGCGGGCCTCCAAGAGCAGCTGGGGGCGGGAGTTGGGCACATCCACCCCGACCATGGACCCAGCGGAGATGGAGATGCTCTTCCTCGTCAAGCTGGCGGCCGCCCTGGCCGGGACTGCAGCGTCCTGGACTTGAGCCAGATCCATTCGTCCAGGCACACGCGGTGGGGCGGCGTACGGAAGTCCTTCACGCGAAGTCGCTCTGGTCCGCCCACGGTGCACAACACCATCACGCTCAAGTCATCGACGCTCGGCTCCACGGCCACGACCGGAACGAGGAGATGGTGAAGACCGTGTGAGCACCGCGCACCAGGGCATCTCCTTGAGCACGAGGAAAACGGCGTGGCGAGGACGGCAAGCTGGCTGGAGACCGCGATCATGCTCCCGAGCTTGTAGACCATGCGCCGCAGCTCCACAGCGCTGTCGGCGCCTCGGTCGTTGCCTCCGGTGGCGGTGGGGAGCAGAGGCGTTTGGCAGAGTTGATCCTGGAGAGCGCAGAGGAGAAGCCCCACGACGGCGGCGGCGCGTCAGCCCCGTGGCCATGGTCGTACGTGAAGGCGTCGAGCGTGTAGTAGCCTCCGTTCATGGCTTCTCGCAGCATGCCCAGCTGCCGTAGCATGGCCTGGTTCGTGATGTGCCGCCCCTCAGCCTCCTCTACGGTGACGCTCGCACGCAGCAGCGCTTGGTGCAGCTACTCGATGCTGTCGTCCACGCTGCTTTGCTGCGCGTACCTCTGGACCAGGAAATACACGGACCTGCCAAAAAGGTCGCTCTGGATTGCAGGCAGGAACATCTCCATGGCCATAGCCGCTCGATCTCCTCTGTTTTCTCAGAGAAGAAGACCACCGAGGCGGTTTCTCCGGCCATGCCTCGGGGCTTGGCGTGGAGTCGGCGGCGGGAGGAAGCGTCCTCGGGTCTGGGCATGATGTTGGTGGCCGGGCGCCGTGCACGCAGCCGATTGGAGATGCGGTGGAGGGAGATGGGATGGCTCGGCCGGGGAGAGAGAGAGTACTACTTGCAACGCACTTAGGGCATCTCCAGCCGTCCCCCCAGAGCCCCCCCAAGCGGCGCTTTTCGCCGTTTTTAGCGCCGTTTCTCACCAGTCGCCCCCCAGGATCCGGTTTAGCGCCGCTTTCTGCCGTTTTTAGCGCCGTTTAGCACCGCCGAACCCAGGCCGAACTCAGCGCGCTGGGTTCGGCTTGGGGGTGCGAAACGCGCGCGTGGGCCACAGCTTTCGGCGACGGAAGGCGATTTCCCTCCCTTTTTTCGGCGTTTCCCTCCACTTTCCCCCCTCATGTATGTCTCCCCCCACTCCATTCCCGCCATTTCCCCCCGTCCGCGAGATCTAGACGCCATGGCTCCCTCCTGATTTACAGGACCCCGCCCCGCCACCACCGCCGTATCCATTCCCGCCACCGCCGATCTTGGCAAGAAGCCACGCAAGCCGAGAGCGCCGAAGGAGAAGCCGCCTGACATGACCAACAAGGAGTGGATCGCCGAGAGAGCGCGCCTGGATACGGCCAACATCAAACGCCGGGGGAGGGAGGCGGCGCAGCGACAGAGGCAGCTGATGGCGCAGCTGCAGGCGGAGGAGCAGGCCGCCGCCGAGGAAGAGGAGTTGGAGGACGAGGAGGAGGAGGAGGCCGCGCCGGACGAGGCACCTACTCCGGTCGTAGCCACGGCGCCGCTCGCCAAGCGGAAGTGCCCCTTCGGCCCCATGTTCGCCGGCTGGAAGCAGTCGCCGTCGCCGTCGCCACGCATGTCACCGCCCCAGCCAGCGTGGTTCGTCGAAGGCGACCCCCTGGGAGGTTTCAACCCCAACCTCACCTTCCCCTACCACCCGCCAATGATGTATGGCGCGTCGCCGGGCTACGCAGCTTCCCGGTCCCATCGCCGTGCGATCATGGACGGACTTCAGCCCCAGGACAACAGCTACATGGAGGAGATCATCGTGGCCGACACGGTCGCGGCGGCGGCGAGCCCTGGCTTCCTCGAGCAGAGCGGGGAGTTCTTCACGCAGGGAGGTGGCGAAGGATGCTCCGCGGGCATGCAGGCGACGTAGGTGCAGGACGACGACGACGAGGTGGACGAGACACCGGTGCCGCCAGAGGGGACCGATCCAGCCGGCGAAGGCCGAAATTGCCATGGTCCTGGCCGTCCCCGCAAGGAACCCAAGGTACCCGCGCCCCCCGTCGAGCCTCGCATCAAGTGGTTGAACAGGGAGGACGTCCTCCTCGCCAAGGCCTAGAAAACGATCAACATGGACATGATCGTCGGCGCGAACCAGCACGTCGACAACTACTGGAAGCGGGTGAAGACCGCCTACGACGAGCGCCGCATGATCGACACCTACTACGCCTGTTGCATCACCGACCGCGGCCAGAAGGCCATGGCGAACCATTGGGCGAACATCCATGCGTCCTGCAACAAGTGGCACGGCATCCAGGAGGAGATCTCGATGAGGCCGCAGAGCGACGCCAACCGCGAGATGGAGATCGTCCGGATGCTCGAGGCGTACAAGAACGACGAGGGCTCCGACTTCAAGTTCCTCCACGTCTTCGTCGTCATCGAGAAGTGCGAGAAGTGGGCGGAGGTGCGGCGGTCGATCAGCAAGGGCAAGGAGTACGTCCCCGATACGGTGGTTGCAGGTGCGTCCGAAGGGCGTCCGCCGATGGGCCACAAGAAAGCCAAGTTGGCAAGGGACGGCGCGCCGACAGCGGCAAAGCTCCAGGCGTCGATCGAGACCTGCATCGCCGACGCCCAGGCCCAGGCCGGCAAGAGGGAGGAGGTCGCCAAACAGCGATGGGCGGCGCTCATGGCCAACTCGCAGGTCAAGATCGACCTCCTCAGGACTGGCACAACGGTGAAGAAGAGGAACAACGACCTCGCCTTCCTCACGGGCGGCGACCCGGCCGCGATGACCCCCGAGGTGAGAGCTTGGTTCCTGGCGCAGTGCAACCTCATCCTGACCGACATCAGCACGCCCCCGGCCCCGACTACGTCGTCTGATGGCACCAGCTACATCACCGCGCCGACGAGCACGCACGCTGACCTGGAGGATGCCGCGGCCGTCGTCGACAAGGATGCCGAGCCCGTCGTCGACCTGGAGAATGACGCGCCCGTCGTCGACAAGGATGCCGAGCCCGTCGCCTGCTCGGACGCTGTCATCGACCTGGAGGATGCTGCGCCGAGCTCGCCGCCTGCTCCGACGCCGGCCGACGCGTCTGCCTGATCACCTACGTTTGCCCACGCCGCGCGCGCCCGTCTGTGTGATTCTATCTAGACTCTATTTGATCGCCCACCTGTGGCGTTTTTTGTAATATTATTGCCCAAAACCATGGCTGCCGTGATCGCCGAACTAGGTCTCTATATTTTGGGGCGGGAAGATGAAGTTTCAAACAATATCACCGTTCTCTTTTCTGGGCCGCCGAACGGCTGGTGAAATCGGCCCCCCCAGGTTTTGGTGCGGGGCGGCGCTTTCGCTAAAAAGCGCCGATCTGAAACCTGGGGGGCCGAACGACTGGAGATGCCCTTAGAGAGAGGATGTGTGGGCAGGTGGGGGAGAGAAGGGATGGCACGTGGAGGCACCCAGTTGGGGCGGAGCGATGAAACATCTCGTCCGGACGCCCCACGGCAACCCTTCGGAAGCGCCTGGTGGTTGTGGGCCCCACCTTGCACTAGTAGGAAAAGCCTTATAGACACCAACTTACCCCTGGCCTACAAGATTTTCTGTTAACCAGTGCTATTACCGTTTGGCCAACACAAACAGGCGTTCTCCAGTGCTACCCAGCTTACTGCTGGGGAACAGACCATTTTGTTCGCCGCGATAATGGTGGGCGAGGGGATGCGCGCGGCCATAAGTACCGTTGGCGAACAGGGGCTGGTTCGCCAGCGCTACCAACCTTAGCGATGGCGAACAGGCCATTCGCCAGCGGTGCCCAACATAGAGGTTTGCCAACGCTAAGTATACCGCTGGCCAACAAATTTCTTTGTTGGCCAGGGGTAATTTTGAATTTTTCGCTCCACACATACGCACACACCTTCCCCCTTTTTTAGTTTTCTAAAACATAAACAAAAATGATAAAAGATAAAAAATAAAATCCTTTGATATGTGCGTAGGGTTTAGTGTCTATTTGGTATAGGAATTTTGAAATATGGATTTGGACCTTTTATGCAAAATTCAAAAATAAAAGGTATAACCGCCATAACTTTTGCATACGATATAAAAAACGGGTTTAATATATCAAGAAAATTGTGAGCAAATTTCCAATCCAACCTCACCTAGGTTAACCCGGTCAGATTTTCACAGATTCGCCAAATTCGAAAAGGAAAAAAAAGTTATTTGAGATAGATGAAATTTTCCTACAAAATCAAATTAACAAAAAAAAATCAAAATTCAAAAAAATAAAAAATATTTTTTTAAGAAAATATGATATGGTTGTCATATTTGGATTCCTCTTGTTTTTCAACTAATTTAGACATATCATTTGTCGAATTTCGAATTACGGATTTGTAGATACGAATAATTCAATATTAAATGACAAAATTCAAAAAAATATTTAAATTTGTTTTAGGGATATTTAAGTCAGTATCCCCGGTTTCTTAGTTGTGCTCACTTTTCCCCATTCGTTAACCTTTTGCTCATTTTTTCCATGTATCTAAATTTTTGGTTTCACATTTTGCTCACTATTGGCCCCGAAAAGTTGCTCAAAACCACGACGAAATGAGCAGTTGGGAAAAGGTGAGTAAAAATGATAAACCGGGGGCACAAACTTAAATATACGTTTATTTTATTGCTATTTGAATTCAAGATTATCACTACAATATTGTTTACTTCAATATTTTTTTCAATTCAAAACGTGAGGCGTGTGACACTATGTTCCAATAGTTAAGAGTATTGATAGTACTATATTAACAAGAAGGTACGAGTTGTTCCTAGGTAGCTCATAGTAAAGGAACTAATAAATTAAGCGTGTTGGAGATAGAGTAGTGGGAGGGTGGGTGACCGAGCGGGAAGTGGACAATTAGAATTGAAATAAAGCACACAAAAAATCTACACTATGAATAAAGGTTCCCCGATTCAAATGTTTCGAAATTTTCAAAAAAAAATAATGGGAAACAAATTATTTTGAAATTTTAAATATTTTGAACTTACCGCTGGCGAAGGAAATAAGGTGTTCGCCAGCGGTAGCTGCATAGAGCTGGCGAATAGGATGGTTCGCCAGCGGTAGAGAATATTTTGTTCTGTCAGTGGTAAGGCTTTTCCTACTAGTGTTGACTTGTCCTTCTAACTCATGAAGTCTTCTGGGTAATTTGAATTTCTGTAATTTTTTGGTAATTTTGTAAGCACTTTCATATTTGGACCTTTTCTACAATACATAGACAAAAAAATTGAAACCGACACTGGGCACAGAATTAATAAGTTAGCCCAATAAATGATATAAAACCATAGTTAAAACATGTAGCAATGATATAAAACGAAAACCCAGCCTAGGTCGGCTAGAAACCCGGCCAGGATGGCTTAGATCCGGTCCAGGAACTCGCTCGAATGAAGGGTTGTCTACCGTCCCGAGCCCTCCCCCTCCAGGCCTGAAAAGCGTCGGCCCCACTATTAGGAAAAGTGTCATGCGTGTGTGCCACAAGTGGTCAATAGGCACGGCGTGAGAGGCATGGAGCACCAGGGTGCGCCACGGCCATGGGTTTTAGGTGCGCCACGACTACTGATTTCATTTTTTTAAAGGAGGGATCCGGCTGCCGGATTTGGTCGCATCGTTGGTGGAGCCGGTGGCCGCTGAAGAAGGCCGCGGTAGTTGCCTCCGGTGGTCGGAGAAGAAGGCCGTGGTGGTGGCACTGGTGGTCAAATAAAAAGGCCGTGGTGTTTTGCGCCAATGGTCGAAGAAGGAGGTCGTGGTGGCAGGAGAGGGACAGTGAGACTCGTAGGAAGGGAGATGGAGGAAGGCTCCGGCATGGAGGTTCTCGCCGGCCATGGAAAGTTGGGGCAGGGAGGAGAGATGAAGAGAAGGGGGAAGAGAAGGCAGAGAAGGGGGAGTGAAGAGAAGGGAGAAGAGAGAATGTAGTGTTCCCACATTTAAATAATGTAGGAACACATGTGTTATTGTGTTAGTCCCTAGATCAATTTCTAACACCACAGTACAAAATCAAATATCATGCAAATGCGTCAAATTCTATTACGATCCAGCCTTTAAAAAAACATTATTACAAATTGAATAGTCTTAGAAGATTACATGAGATAAATTACAACTTGCATAGTCTTAGAAGACTAGCAGAAAACGTAGTGTTACAGCGGAAAACATAGTACATCATTGAGCCTCATCTTCTTCATGAGTCACATGGAAATAATTTGGCGGTAGACTCGAGATCCTATACACAGTCTTCACTCGTCATCAAATCCATCTATAGGATGGAATATGCAACAACAAGGGGTCAGTAAATGTACTAACAAGTAACACTATGGTGGATATAAGTGGCAAGACTATAACTACATGAATATTTGGCTGAGTGGAGTTTTTGGCTAAGTTTGCATAAAGTAGATTTTCTCCTATATTTTATAAAACATTTTTTTCATAAAGAGGTACCACTGGATGGAGATCAGTGAACCATTTTGAAACCAGACGGTACCATTGATGGAAACCAATGAACCATGAGTCATCTGTAGAAATGTCGACATATTCATAGGTCCAACCATGTGAATGGTCCCCTACCATGCCATAGATAAGCGCATATGCATAGGTTCAACCACAAGAGTGACCCCTACCATGCTACACATAAGCGCATTTTCATAGGTACACCACCAAAGTGATCCCCTACAATGCTGGAGAATAAAGCATTTTCGTAGGTACAACTACCAAAGTGATCCTCTACCATACTAGAGAATAAAGCATTTTCGTAGGTACTACCACCAAAGTGATCCTCTACCATGCTGGAGATATGATATTAGAGCATCTTCATAGGTTCAACCACTAATGAGGTCCCCTACGATGCTATTCATGTGAACATTTTCATAGGTTCAACCATGTAAGTGGTCCCCTAACATGCCACACTTACTTGTAAGTATCTACTACTCCACCAAAAATATTTCATAAACACCTTAGGGTAATCCATCAAAACATAGTAATACTTTTCAATCACATCAACTTCATTTACAAGCGTAGCTAAGCAATCAACTCCCAAAATTAAAGGCTTCTACACTATCAAGACAATAAGGATGGCTACACACTACTTGGGATAATAGCATAACATAATATTTTACCAAAGATTTTCCTATCATGGATGCTAATGCATATAGAAATAATAGGTAGTTTATGATGTGTCATATTCCTTGTTGAAGTTGGTGTAGAGGTACACTCTTCACAACGAGATCGTTCTATTCCTACAGTCGGACAGTCTTTGCCAGAAAATGGCGCACGGTGGTTCTCCGACGCGAGACTCGATGGCGGCAGCGATCCAGTGGCGCTCCGGGCTTGGCGAGATGACGATGAGGTGCGGGAGGTCATGGTGAGCTTGATGGGCACGATGGAGGAGTCCTCGCTTCCGGAAACAGCGACGGTGGGCGGCCGGAGAAGGCACGGGATCCAACGGCCTCGGGAGTGCACGCCGGCGAAGATCCTGAGGTGGTAAAATTCAGGAAAGTGGTCACTAAGAAGTGCACGCCTACTGCGAGTCGAATAGGGGTGGTTGCAGGCTCGGAGGAGGAAAGGAATGTCCAGGGGAGGAAGATGACATGTGGACTCCTCTTCTGAGAAATTTCTTTTTTTTCTGTTTTTTCTTATTTCTTTCATAACTCATGTTTTAAACATCCAATTAACATCAAATAAATTTCTAAAATAATGTTAAAATATCTATTAAATAGAAACCTAATTTTATTGTTTCCAACACAATTCAATTTTTATATTTTGCAAATATAAATAAATCACTAATAGTATCTAGTTGTTATTTTAAAATTAGAAAATAATAAAATGGTGTTATTGTTTAAATAAAATTTTAGAGACATCATACATGTCATATATAATTTTTCAAATACATTTTATCTCATTTTCATTTTTTTAAATATGAGTGATTTACTAATAGTAAGATAAGGCCATTTTAAAATACAAAATACAATAATTATAAAAGTGGCTTGATATGAAAATTTTCACAAGCCATAATATTGCTATTGGAGTCCCATTTTATATTATATTCATGGCAAAACATTTTATGTACACCACTTTTTATGTTTAAAGCTTGGAATACCATTTAATAATAATTTTAAATATCTTTTATTCTCATAAAATATGTTCGAGGCTTAGAACATTATTAGAGTTAATAATTCTCCGATTTAAAAAGCTATCAAAAAATTCAAAGTAATTTTTTAATTTAAATCATTTATATAATAAGGTTTGCTGAGAGAAAACAATTTCTTTGAATAATGAATATTTATTTTGAATGGGGTTTAGGGTTTAGAAAAACAGAGGCATAATTGGATTTACAGTACCAATATCATTGGAATAGGACATAATATTTTATTGGTGTTTGAGTTTTTTTTTGTTTTTGGTGGCTCGCATTAACAAGAAAACAAACGTTTCAATTTTTAGTTATTTTTGAAGTTTCCAAAAATCAGGGATGTTATGAAGAAGGTGAGAAGTGAGGAGGAGAAGAGGAGAAGGGAAAAGAAAAGCAGAGGGTGTGCTATTCAAAATTTGAATCCCCCGCTCACTTAGTTGTGGCGCAGCAATTAGGGGTGCGCCACGGCTATCATTTCTCTATTTTTTTATTTTGTAAAAAAAATCATCTTTTTCTAGAGATTTGTATTATCCTCCGACCGTGATAAGTTGTGGCGTTGTTCTTCTCTTTTGCTAATAGAGAGAAGCATGCATTATTTATGTTGCAAAATGAAATAAAATAAACATTTAGCTTTTATTTTTCCTGGAGAATTAGATTATGTTCAGATCGTGAGAATTCGCAATGTCGTTCTTCTCTTTTCCGATGGAGAGAAGCATGCACTATTTCCGTTGTATAATAAAATAAATAAAGCATTTAGCCTTCATTTTTCAAGAGAATTGGATTATCTTTCGATCGTGAGAATTTGCCGCGTCGTTCTTTTGTTTTAGGTCGAGAGAAGCATATATTTCTTTGGTTGCAAAATAAAATAAATAAAACATTCAGCCTACATTTTACGCGGGGAATTGGACTATCTTACAGTCGTGAGAAGTCTCCATGACGTTCTTTTTTTTAATCAAGAGATGCATGCATTCTTTTTATTGCGTAAAATTTAAGAAGTTGACAGTCAAGCCTATATTTTGATCATATTATGGTACGTGATAAAAATAAATAAAGTTTCATAAACTTTACTTGTGTCCACCAAATTTGAAAATTATTACTAAAAACTTTAAGTATAAGTGTACATTCAAGCCTTGAAAATCATAATCAGACTATGGTATACAATAAATCTTACACTCCCTCTGATCCCAAAAAAAAGTGTTGGCAACGGTAGTATTAAGTTGCACACAATCAACTATTTCCCAGCGATACTTATATGGAATCCAAGGGAGTATGAAATTTCATAACTTCGATTTTTCATGGGGGAAATCAAGTTGCTAATATTTGTGTTAATGATCGTATCTACGGCAGAACTGTATACTTGCCATATTTAGTCTGACTCATCTCGAGAAACGACGAGGTCGATGACGAGGGAGACGTGATATAAGTAATTCGATACAGTCTTTTTCTATTTGTAAACTGCCCCCCTTTTTTTTTTGAGATTTTCCCCCTTAATTGTTAAGACGTGCGTTATACAATTTCACGTCTTTACAATTAAAGATGACAATTCATAGGAAAAACCGTGCCAAGATCCACGTGGATATTCTTTTTTTTCTTTGGTGCAAGTCAATGGCCGACTGCGTTCCAATCTGGTAAAACCAGCACGGTCACACAAATCATATCCTCTGCTGACTCGGTCAGCAACATGTCAAGTAAGCGGCGCTTCCGTGATAGACACGAACAACATGTGTGTAGGGCTGTAGGCAAGGCACGTACAAAGTCCTGAGCAGTCACCAAACATGCATCTCCTTTTTGAGAGATATTTTCTTATGACACCAAACATGCAACTCGGTACTTTTTTTTTTTTGAAAGGAGAAACCATCCTCTGCATCGCATTGATGCACACGGCTTAACTCGGTACTACTTAAGGCAAGAATAGACAAGATGTCGTGAGTCGTGACAGCTGAACAACGTTTCAACCCTCAACTATAGAAACTCGTCTAAGAAGCCCATGCGTGCTTAGCCAGCGCCCATATAAAAATGTGTTATTTAACAGGGTGCTCTCAGTTGGTACCACGACCTCAGTTTTGCCCCTAGCGCCGAATCGACCTCAGTTTTTGCCCCTAGTGTGTGCGCAAGGATTCATTTCGCTACTCCCACCGTAACTTTCTGCCCCCGTTAGGATGCTGACCTGTGGGACCCATCATAGAACCGTTGGCGCGGCCTATGGGCCCCAGCTGTTGAGCGTTGGCGCGGCTTGTGGGCCCAGCTGTTGATCATTGGCGCGGTTTGTGGGCCCTAGCTGTTGACCGTTGCTTGCGGCCGGCGGTTTAAAAGCGGCGGAGCTCGCGGCGGTGAGCAGGAAAATCAGCCGAGCTCCGCTTCTTCTCAGACAGCGCGTCCCCTTCTTCTCCGGCGGCATGTCCTCGACCTCTGCTTCTGAATCCCACTCTAAATGGCCGCGCTTCGGGCCAGTTCCGCTAGGAAGATGCCCTGCCTGCCCACGGACGGCGTCCCTCCAGCGGCGGATCACCGCGAGCGATAAGAACGGCAACCGCGGGCGCGAGTATGTGAAATGCGAGAGCAAAGAACAGCTTGGGGAGGTGAGATCTGTGTTCCCCATGTCAATTTCGTTAATTTTCAGCCGATTTGGGTTTTCATCCGATTTGGGTTTTCATATTTGCAGGATCTTCTTCCATGTGACCATTTCGAGTGGCTTGATGATTACATAAAGAAGATTAAAAAGGAGGACAAAAAAAAAGGTGCCCAATTTGCTACCGGCGGTGGAGCAATTGGGATCTGCTACGGTGTCCAATGTGGTGCAGAAGTACGAGTTGAAGAAGATGGCCAAACAGCTGGAGACGCTTGTCGATCTAAAGAAGCAGAGCAATATGCTTGCTGTAATTTTTTATTTATGTGGATTTGTTCTTCGAATTGTGTATTTGCAGATTATTAGTCAAAAATAATGTAGTTAGTGTTGTAGTTAGCTTGACATTGTCAATTTGTGTATGACTCAGACTTGAAATAAATGCGTCAGGAATTCATCCCTGATTTGGTTTGTTTCAGTTCATATGTTCATTTTTCAGTTCAGTTCAGTTTTCAGTGTTCGTATGTACAGGTTCAGTGTTCAGTTCAGTTCGGGTTCAGTGTTCAGTTCAGTTCAGGTTCAGTTCAGCATAAAAGGGCAGCCTCATCTAAAACCAAGACATGCCCAATGTTAAATGAGACCCAAATGTATAATAGCAGGGACAAACAGTGGACAAAAATAATTTAAACATTCGACAAATATAATTTAAACATTTGGACAAATATAATTTAAAATTTTGGACAAATATAATTTGAACATTTGGACAAATATAATTTAAACATTCAGACAAATATAATTTACACATTCAGACTAACATTCAGACAAATATAATTTAAACATTGAGTTCATTTGGGCAAATATAATTAAACATAACTTCATTGGCAAACATAATTAAACAGTGGACATATATATATATGGATAATCATTGGCCCCACTTTACATACATTTAGTAGGGCCCGTCGGAAATTACATCTATTAAACAAAAAAAAGGGGCCCTAGCCCTAAACCCTAACCGCCCGCGGAATGCATGCGGGCGCCCTTCCTGCCGTCCGGCCAACCGCCGGGGGTTGGCCTACTTCTTCCACTCTGCCGCCCTGGTCTCGATCTCATCGTTGATCCGGGAACGGCGGTTCTCCTCCTGCATCCTCTCCTCGTCGTTCTCACGAGCCCTCTTGATGCGGGCCCGGAGATTCTTCTCCTCCTTCTTCTCCTCCGCCTCGAGCTCCTTCTTCTCCAGCCGCTCATGTTTCTTGTGGCGGCGTTTCTTCGTATTGGGAGAGAGGTTCTTGGCACGCTCGACCCAGTCGGGGTCGGACGACGGCGATCGCTCCCGTCCGGGAGATTCGACGGGCACGAGGCCCGTCTCCTCTGGCGTCCAATCGGCCTCGTACCAAGGCCGAGCCTTGGGGTGGTTGTCCTCGTCGGAGACAGACTGGGGGCTTCAAGGGACAGAAGGCAAAGGGGCTGGAGAGGGATGAGAAGATGGAGGACGAGCGAAACGGGCTATTTAAAGACACGATGAGACGTGAATTAATTGGGGTAGATGAAGAAAACTGTGTGAAAACGTTGGATGCAGTGTAGAACAGTCGATGCATGGTCAAAGCAGTGTAGAACAGGAGTAGGCGTAGGACAACTAGTGATACGGAGTAAGATCGTGTGCATTAAGCAGTCAAAGTGATTCGACGTTGCATGCGTGTATTAAAGAGGTGAAGAGAAGAAATCCAAAGTGTCACGCCAAATCCTGTCTCGCTGCATGCATTGATGCGTATCTTCTGAAAACGAGGCGTGGAGGGCTGCGTCGCTGCAAATGCGACGCGACTCGTGTTTCTGAAACGAGGCGTGCAGGGCTGCAAATGTGACGCGACGTTTACTCTTTTCTTCTTCTGCCACGTTGTTTACTTTGAAAAAACGAGGCGTGCATGCACCAGGCTAGTGAACGGGGCCCTACTAGACAGTGTCTGTTGTTGCATGCAGTTACATTGAGATAAAACACTCAGTCCATGCACCGCGTCATTTTCGATCATTTGATCGTAAGGAACGGTGCAGATCGAGTCCATCCATGCAAACTACTCTGAGACGAGCGCTTCTCTGTGTGGGAACGGGATCCTCTGACTTTAGGTCACTGACAAATGGAGCCCATCACACACCGGACCAACGTGTCATCGGAGAAAGTCAGAGAACATAAGGTGTGCAAAGTAAGAGGATCTGGTTCCCTCTGTTTTTAGGGCATGTACAATAGTGTAGACGGGTCCTGTCTGCACTACTCGGCCATGTTTTTTCTCGACATTTTTAGAGATAGATGGTACAGTGCGGTGACCCCCTAGCTTGTGTTGGGATCCAGACGGTCCGTACCCCCCTCCCGGTGAAACCCTAGAACCGCTGGAGAAATACCGGATTTATATGGAAACACGCGGTAACGGCGTCAAAAGGGGGTAGCAATGTGGAACTATTTGCTTGGTTGTGCTAGGATAGCCCATAGGAACACAAAAGAAAAAGGTATGACCCACCTCTTCGGAAGATTCACGATGTTTCGTCCGATACAGGAGTTTCACCCTAGAAGCGCTCACGAGAGAGAAGTGGATGCCGGTGAAGCGGGTCACACCCCAGAGAGCAATCTTTGACATCCAAAGCACACAACACACCTATAGTAATATGTTATGGCACCCCCTAGCTTGTGTTGGGATCCAGACGCTCCGTAGCCCCCCTCCCGGTGAAACCCTAGACCCGCTGGAGAATACCTGACTTATACGGAAACACGCGGTAACGACGTCGAAAGGGGGTAGCAATGTGGAATTATTTGCTTGGCTGTGCTAGGATATCCCATAGGAACACAAAAAAAAGGTAGAACCCACCTCTTCGGATGATTCATGATGTTTCGTCCGATACAGGAGTTTCACTCTATAAGTGCTCACGAGAGAGAAGTGGATGCCGGCGAAGCGGGTCACACCACGGAGAGCAATCTTTGACATTCAAAGCACACAACAAACCTATACTAACATGGTATGGAAACCCCTAGCTTGTGTTGGGATCCAGATGCTCCGTAGCCCCCCTCCCGGTGAAACCCTAGACCCGCTGGAGAAATACCGGACTTATACGGAAACACGCGGTAACAGCGTCAAAAGGGGGTAGCAATGTGGTACTATTTGCTTTGTTGTGCTAGGATAGACCATATTAACACAAAACAAAATGTAGAACCCACCTCTTCGGAAGATTCACGATGTTTCGTCCGATATAGGAGTTTCACCCTATAAGCGCTCACGAGAGAGAAGTGGATGTCGGTGAAGCGGGTCACACCCCGGAGAGAAATCTTTGACATCCAAAGCACACAAAACACCTATACTAACATGGTATGGCACCCCTAGCTTGTGTTGAGATCCAGACGATCCGGAGCCCCCCTCCCGGTGAAACCCTAGACCCGCTGGAGAAATACCGGACTTATACGGAAACACGCGGTAACGGCGTCAAAGGGGGTAGCAATATGGAACTATTTTCTTGGTTGTGCTAGGATAGCCCATAGGAACACAAAACAAAAAGGTAGAACCCACCTCTTCGGAAGATTCACGATGTTTCGTCCGATACAGGAGTTTCACCCTATAAGCGCTCACGAGAGAGAAGTGGATGCCGGTGAAGCGGGTCACACCCCGGAGAGCAATATTTGACATCCAAAGCACACAACACACCTATAATAACATGGTATGGCACCCCCTAGCTTGTGTTGGGATCCAGACGCTCCGTAGCCCCCCTCTCGGTGAAACCCTAGACCCGCTGGAGAAATACCGGACTTATACGGAAACACGCGGTAACGGCATCGAAAGGGGTTAGAAATTTGGAACTATATTCTTGGTTGTGCTAGTATAGCCCATAGGAACACAAAATAAAAAAGGTAGAATCCACCTCTTCGGAAGATTCACGATGTTTCGTCCGATACAGGAGTTTCACCCTATAAGCGCTCACGAGAGATAAGTGGATGCCGATGAAGCGGGTCACACCCCGGAGAGAAATGTTTAGCACCCAAAGAACACAACACACCTTTACTAACATAGTATGGCACCCCCTAGCTTGTGTTGGGATCCAGACGCTCCGTAGCCCCCCTCCCGGTGAAACCCTAGACCCGCTGGAGAAATACCGGACTTATACAGAAACACGCGGTAACGGCGTCGAAAGGGGGTAGCAATGTGGAACTATTTGCTTGGTTGTTCTAGGATAGCCCATAGGAACACAAAACAAAAAGGTAGAACCCACCTTTTCGGAAGATTCACGATGTTTCGTCCGATACAGGAGTTTCACCCTATAAGCGCTCACGAGAGAGAAATGGATGCCGGTGAAGCGGGTCACACCCCGGAGAGGAATCTTTGACATCCCAAGCACACAACACACATATACTAACATGGTATGGCACCCCCTAGCTTGTGTTGGGATCCAGACGCTCCGTAGCCCCCCTCCCGGTGAAACCCTACCCGCTGGAGAAATACCGGACTTATACGGAAACACGCGGTAACGGCGTCGAGAGGGGGTAGCAATGTGGAACTATTTGCTTGGTTGTGCTAGGATAGCCCATAGAAACACAAAACAAAAAGGTAGAACCCACCTCTTCGGAAGATTCACAATGTTTCCACCTCATATTCTTTGAAATCTCTACTACTATATTTGAGGAATCACATTTTAGTGAATGCTTTCGTTCTAATGTTTATAAATCCTATTTATATTTTTCCTAGACTTGTATTCGACCTATATAATGTAATTCTGAAGCCTGAAAATTTATTGGATGTATATTCGTATTATTAATTTTCTTTTGAATAATATAATGGTTTTTATCGAAAATCGTAAATAAAAAAAGTTTAAAACATCAAAATGAAAAAATAACTTTGGATCTTTCTTAGTCACACCAAAATGAAGCTTTGGTGAGATTTTGACCTTATTTCAGTTCCAAAGGTTTGAAACTCATCTCATTTTCTTGAACTCTCTACTAGTGTGTTCAAGATATCACATATCAGACAAGGCTTTTTCGTTCCATTCTTTAGAAGGCAGCGCACGACGGCGGGGCAACTAAATTGGGCGGCAGCGCACGACGGTGGTGGCGGGAAGCTCGGGTGTGGACTATTCAGAATAGTCAACTAACTGCGCGGTCCCCCCTGTAAGCTCCGAACGGTTTCAACGAACTTGGCAGTCCCACCCCGACCCACTTCGCGAAACGGAGTCTCACTCCTCCGGGCCCACTTCGCGAAACGGATTTGGCTCCAAACTTACCGTTCTGGCCTCTCCATAGTAGTTGCGCACAGACTAGGGGCAACACTGAGGTCGATTCGGCGCTAGGGGGAAAACTGAGTAGAAGTGGACCGCCGTGGGAAATTCGATAAATGACCCTATAAAAATAGCACAGCTTAGTCCAGCAAGCACAGCGAGATCTCAACCACTTTAGTACCGCCTCGACTTATAAGCCAGAAGTTGCAAGTGCGGGTTAACATAAATAATTAGCGATAGAACACAATTCAACAGTGGAGCGATCTTGTCCATTTGGTCCACCTAGGTTGATGGCTGAGAATATATGTATAGAAAAAAAAATCATCTTTTTGGCATATTTTTTTTTCCTTTATGCATTTTGAGAATCTAAGAAAACTTCACCGGGTATAGCATGGTGAAATTGAGTAGGAAATTTTCTCTAGTATTTTGTTGGTATATTAAATTTTGACATCGCATACAAAAGTTATTGCCATTTAATTTTTTTCCCCTACTTTTGCCAAAAAGTCAAAACTTATGTGGCTATTTTTTGGTAACAACTAGACCTTCAACCCTACCTAGATATGAAAGGATTTTATTTTTTGAAAATTTTACCTTTTTTAATATTTTTACGACACTGAAAAGTCGGCCGGGGAGGGGGCGTGTTGTGGAGTGAAAAAATTGGGACAGACTTAGCCATGGCGCACAACACTATGGTGCGCCATGATACGTCCATTTTGCATCACTATTTTATATCGTTATTTTCTGTTATTCATCGATATATTTGATGTTATGATACATTACTTATGTTATTTCATCTTATTTTGCATGTTTAATAATTATGGGAGAAGAATACCTAGAACAAGAAATCTGATGGAAAAAGCACCGTGAGGACACCCTATTTCAGAAGATCGGAAGAAGAGGGGGAACACTGAAGGAGTCTTAGAAGTCCCGAGGAGGAAGCCAGCGAGAAGGGCACCCGGAGGGGGGCCACCTGGGGCCCACACCACCAGGCAGCGTGTAATGCCCGGGAGATTCCCCCCCCCCGAAAGAATTTGTTGGTTGTTTTTCTTTTTGTGCATCTCATAACATCATGCACCATCATCGATTTAAAACTTGCAAACTAATTTAAATTAATCAAATCAAGTTTTCTAAAATTTACTAAAATTTATTTGATGTTTAAATCTATTTTTCTTATTGCCTAAACAATTTCTGGAAAGTAACCAAACAAAAAAAAATTCAGGAGAGAGAGAGCAGCCTTGGCCGAACTGGGCCAGATCCGGCCCAGGTAGGCATCCCAGCCCAGCCGAAACCCTAGCCTTTTTTTTGCATTCCTACCCCTGCCTTCTTGCAGCCACCCTCCTCCTCTTCTTCATTTTTGCAATCTGGTCCCTCCACCATCGCTCACAGAGCACCACACGCACACAACGCACGCACCCAGGGGATCGCTCGATCCCCATCTCCAGGACCGTGTCGCAGGGGGCGACTCATCCCCAACCTCCCGTCTGCCCCCCCAACCTCCTCCTCAACCCGGTCCCCCTCGCCTCCCTTCCAATCGCTCTCCATGGCCAGGAGGCCATGCCCCGCCGCCGTCGCCTCCTCCTCCCGGTCACCCTCCTCTGACGAGCTCCGCCTCGCGCAGCACGGCGCCGCCCCGAGCTCGACCCCGCCTCTTGCCTCGTCGGACTACCGTCCAACCGCCGTTCCCTGCACCTCCCGTGGCCTCTTGCTCGCACCCCGGCCCCTGTCCATCAGGTTCTTGGCGCTGGTTGCCATGAGATGCAGTGACGGCAAGGCACCCTTGTGCACGCTCGGAACAAGTCCAGTTGTGGTTGGGGCGGCGCAACAGCAACAGGCCGGTGATTGTCGACCACATCGGAGATCTTGCCGCCGTAGACGCCCGATGATGACCAGCGCTGCTACAACGCCATGCGCCCTCTTGCATTGTGCCTCCCGACTGCTGGGACCAAGAACAAAGAGGTGTGGGAGCTCCCCTGACCCGATCTAGCTGACTGGTTTTTGCTCCTGCAGTCTTCGGCGAGCTGTTTATGCTATTGGGAGGTGTGGCTCTGCGTAGGTCGACGCGCCGCTGCTGGGGTGCTCCTTGTGCCGCCGTCGCTACGGTGATGCCGTTGCTGCTGCCCCAACTTCGATGTCGGCGGGACGGCGCTGTGTCTGCAACCCCTACATCGATTGTGCCGCCTCCACTGCCTCGGCTACAACTTCTCGAGGCACTTGATCATGCACATGCTCTGTTTGGTGTGGCTGAGGCCTTCGCGCCCGTGTCGTGGATAACCGTGACGCTGCCGAGATCCTCCCCAGCCCGTACCTCGTCGCCATGATCTTCTTCGACAAGAACGTGCCGTGAACGGCTACCCCGCCGCCTCCTCCCCACAAGTACATCGTCGCCGATGCAAGATCTTCACCGTGTTCACTTTGCATTGGCCACCTTCATGCACGTCATGAACCCCGAAGATCGAAGCTGCCGAGTTCTCCTCGACGTGTATTATCGAAGACGCATTGAGTGCTAAGGTCCTCTCCGGCTCATTAAGATGATGTTGTAGTGGTTCACCCATGACTACTTCCAGTACGAAACGAGTACGACTACTTCCTCGACTACATGAGAACGAACGACTACTTCCCCTACGTCGACTACTTCCACTACAACGTCTACTTCCTCTACGAACGTCTACTTCCTCCACGCACCAACGACACCGGCGTTATCCGAACATCTCTTTCCAACGTGCGAACCCAAAACCCCAACCCTATACCTATATGCCTATTTTTCTAAATGTCATCTATATCGTGTATATTAAATCATTCATGTGTTGCATTGCATATTGTGGGTGCGGGCAATAATAATGTCACCTAATAATTAAGTATGGAATGAGTTGGGATAATTAAATATTGTCCCGTTTCCATTTAAAATTGCATAGCTCATCTTTATATTATCTCGCCATGTTAAACAACATTTAATCTTGATGGGTAGATAAATAACTCGAACCTCCTAAATTAGATGTTGGGCTTCCGGCTCAATTTAAATTGATTTAATTGCATAAATCATAACTAATTCATTTTAACTCCAATTTTGAAAAGTAAAATATGTTTTCCAATCAAAATTCTCTGAACTTTGCAAATATCAACTTTGTGTTCTCGTTTGCAACCTTTAAATTGAATAATTGTTTCACCTCTTAGTTAATGCATTTAAGTTGGTAATACGCTTAACTAAATCATTTAAAATTGTTTCCCAACATGTCAAATATGTTTTCCAATCCAAATTTCCTGTACTTTTCAAATATGCAATTTGTTTACTGTTTTGAATATTTCAAATGGTTTCAAAAATTCAAATTCAAACAACTCTTTCAAATTTGGTCAAATTCATAACTAATTCAAATATAATTCAAATGGCACATATAAAATATGTTTTCCATGCAAAATTGGATAAGCTTACCAAATATAAACTTTGTTTTCTGTTTTGAATAATTTAAATTGCTGAAAACAACTATTTCTTAATTAATGCATTTAAAATTGTCAATTTAATAACTTGCTCATCTAAAATCCAAATTCAACAAATGAAATATGTATTCCATCTAAAATTTTGTGTTCTTTCCAAATATAATTTTTGTTATCTGTTTTGAACAATTAAAATGGGTGAAAACAACAAATGCTTGTGTAACTCATTTAAGAAGCCAAATTTCATAACTTAATAAATAAAATTCCAAACTTGGTAAACAACATATCAAACTGAAGCTATTGTTGTTTTCTCATTGTTTTCCTCATCCATGCCTCATTCTAATTAACTTCCACATGATGGCTATTTGTAGATCATTTAATTCAACATTAATTCATGGGGTTTTCCATATGCAATCCAAATTGCATATGGGCCCATTTAAATATGTTTACCATGTCAACTAGTTTATCTTTGATGCACCCTTTAACTTGTCATGCATATAAAATAGGATCATGCTGGATCTTTTGCCGTAGTAGTAATTGTTGCATCCGGTGTTTGTTCTAGTTCGTTGCTTCTTCGCGGGTAGGACGTTGAGATGATGTGAGCAACGACAAGTTCTTCGGATGTACCTCTACTTGCTGGATCTCAGGCAAGTATACTCACTTTCTACCTATGGCTGCCTTTCATCACTTGTTACCGATTCTTTCCGTTATTCTTATGCTAGCCTTATGATTCGATGCTTGTGTCTCGATCCTATCATATGTTTACCTTGCAGCCATGATATAGCCTTCCTTCCACTTCCTATTACCTGTTGTTTGTTTACCCCGTTGGCCCTCGTGTCGTAGTTGCATGCTTAGGTTTGTTTGTGCTCGAGTCTTGTCGTCATTTATCTTATCACCTGTTTAGTTTGATAGTTGGGTTTCGATTCAATCAACAACATGTTAATGTTTTGGGTAATAATAATTTGATGATAAGGCACCGGCAGGAGGCCCGGCGTGGTTTTGAGGCCTGCTAGTGTCGACCCTAATTAGGAAAAGGGTCTTGTCCATTTATCCATGATGAGCGCACTAACCGCATGTGGGAAGCGAGTATGGGCACCCCCCCCCCCGCAATTCTGATTCGATTCGCATCTCGTCCAAATCGCCTCATTTAGTTCGGGTTTTTCCATTTTCCGCATGCATATGCAGGTGCGAACCCTTGGCGCCAGGGTGGAACTTTTGTAGTCGGCATTTAGGGAGACACGTTCTTAGAGTGCTATGAGGGTCCCCTTTTCTTCGTGGGGCTTGATTAGCCGTGCGCTCAATTGCACGGGGTTCTTTGGGCTTGATGCGAAGAAGAGTTGGGTTGCGTTGAGTGCCTCGCTTGGTGGGTTTGCTCCCCACCTGGCGGGTCATTCTTACGTGTACGGCCAAATTGGTGCATCCCTGCAGGGTTAAATCTTCTCGAGAAGCCGTGTTGTCCGCGGTTATGGATGACTTGGTGAAAGTGCTGGCTAACAAGTACTCAGACAACTTACACTTAACGATGATAACTTGACTAGTAATATAGATTACCTCCACCATAAGAATGAATGTCATCTTAATCAACAGTGTGAGTTTCCTTGGGTTGCTTCCTTAGTAGGGGGTAACACTGGATGGGTATTGTTTGGTGAGTAGTTATAGTTGGTTCTGATACGCTATCTTATCAACCTCTTTTAGCCGGATGTTGTAGCGAGTCTCTGTAGTTAGTTAGTGCAGCCCGCTGCCGCTTCTTTGCAATAATCCCTTCCTTTCCATTGTACCCTAAGTATTTGTATCTTGTGATGATTGGTTACGCTAGTATCTTGTGAGTATGGGTTATCCACTTGCCAGTACTTAACCGTACTGACCCACGAATCCCTTTCGTGGCTGCATATTCCACATTGCAGTCAACAGGTTTGAAGTCTGACGACGTTAGCTTGGGAATCCCTCCGGCTTGGCCTGGGCAGGGATTGGACGCCATCGGTTATCTTCAGGACTCTTAGTCCAACGTGTATCTTGTCCGTAGTCGGACACTATGTTGTTTCTTCCGCTGTCATTTGGATCTTTGTATTGTATCAGTTGTATCTTTGACTTGTTCGAGTCGTCTTGTATATATCTTTTCTGTTGTTGTTGTGGATTATTCGTGAACTGTTGTAACGTTATCACAAGTGGCAACCTGGAATCGGTTATTATGTGGACCGAATTCCCAATGTTGTCTCGATACGAATGGTTATCGAAGCAACGGGTCCGCAAAGACTGTAGGATAACCTCGCTAACGGCCGTGTTCTTAGAGTGTCAAAAACTATTTGTCAAAAACCTGTTTTGGAAACATCTCAATAGGATTCTTGTTTTCTCCTTATCTCTATTCTATTTCTCCTCCCATCCTATTTGTTTTGGAGTCTACTCTCGTACCTATCTTTCAAAGTTTTAGGATCCTACGTGGGTGGACGTTTTCTGAGCCTTTAACCTAATAGGTTCGATCTTCGGAACGTTCTCACCGGAAGAGCATCATCATCAACAACGAGCAAGAATCTCTTATTAGTGGTGTCGAGAAGCCCTTGTTAGTGGTGTCGAGGAGATCAACTGGAAGCCTGAAGAATCGTTAGTCGAACTTCTTCTCCCTCCCGGGTTAGTGGGTGGATTGCGGGGGCGCAATCCCTTGTTAGTGGTGTCGTCTGTAATGCCCGGGAGATCCCCCCCCCGAAAGAATTTGTTGGTTGTTTTTCTTTTTGTGCATCTCATAACATCATGCACCATCATCTATTTAAAACTTGCAAACTAATTTATATTAATCAAATCAAGTTTTCTAAAATTTACTAAAATTTATTTGATGTTTAAATCTATTTTTCTTATTGCCTAAACAATTGCTGGAAAGTAACCAAACAAAAAAAAATTCAGGAGAGAGAGAGCAGCCTTGGCCGAACTGGGCCAGATCCGGCCAAGGTAGGCATCCCAGCCCAGCCGAAACCCTAGCCTTTTTTTTTGCATTCCTACCCCTGCCTTCTTGCAGCCACCCTCCTCCTCTTCTTCATTTTTGCAATCTGGTCCCTCCACCATCCCTCACAGAGCACCACACGCACACAACGCACGCACCCAGGGGATCGCTCGATCCCCATCTCCAGGACCGTGTCGTAGGGGGCGACTCATCCCCAACCTCCCGTCTGCCCCCCAACCTCCTCCTCAACCCGGTCCCCCTCGCCTCCCTTCCAATCGCTCGCCATGGCCAGGAGGCCATGCCCCGCCGTCGTCGCCTCCTCCTCCCGGTCGCCCTCCTCTGACGAGCTCCGCCTCGCGCAGCACGGCGCCGCCCCGAGCTCGACCCCGCCTCTTGCCGCGTCGGACTGCCGTCCAACCGCCGTTCCCTGCACCTCCCGTGGCCTCTTGCTCGCACCCCGGCCCCTGTCCATCAGGTTCTTGGCGCTGGTTGCCATGAGATGCAGTGACGGCAAGGCACCCTTGTGCACGCTTGGAACAAGTCCAGTTGTGGTTGGGGCGGCGCAACAGCAACAAGCCGGTGATTGTCGACCACATCGGAGCTCTTGCCGCCGTAGACGCCCGATGATGACCAGCGCTGCTACCATGCCATGCGCCCTCTTGCATTGTGCCTCCCGACTGCTGGGACCAAGAACAAAGAGGCGTGGGAGCTCCCCTGACCCGATCTAGCTGACTGGTTTTTGCTCCTGCAGTCTTCGGCGAGCTGTTTATGCTATTGGGAGGTGTGGCTCTGCGTAGGTCGACGCGCCGCTGCTGGGGTGCTCCTTGTGCCGTCGTCGCTACGGTGATGCCGTTGCTGCTGCCCCAACTTCGATGTCGGCGGGACGGCGCTGTGTCTGGAACCCCTACATCGATTGTGTCGCCTCCACTGCCTCGGCTACAACTTCTCGAGGCACTTGATCATGCACATGCTCTGTTTGGTGTGGCTGAGGCCTTCGCGCCCGTGTCGTGGATGATTGTGACGCTGCCGAGATCCTCCCCAGCCCGTACCTCGTCGCCATGATCTTCTTCGACAAGAACGTGCCGTGAACGGCTACCCCGCCGCCTCCTCCCCACAAGTACATCGTCGCCGATGCAAGATCTTCATCGTGTTCACTTTGCATTGGCCGCCTTCGTGCACGTCATGAACCCCGAAGATCGAAGCTGCCGAGTTCTCCTCGACGTGTATTATCGAAGACGCATTGAGTGCTAAGGTCCTCTCCGGCTCATTAAGATGATGTTGTAGCGGTTCACCCATGACTACTTCCACTACGAAACGAGTACGACTACTTCCTCGACTACATGAGAACGAACGGCTACTCCCCCTACGTCGACTACTTCCACTACAACATCTACTTCCTCTACGAACGTCTACTTCCTCCACGCACCAACGATACCGGCGTATCCGAACATCTCTTTCTAACGTGCGAACCCAAAATCCCAACCCTATACCTATATGCCTATTTTTCTAAATGTCATCTATATCGTGCATATTAAATCATTCATGTGTTGCATTGCATATTGTGGGTGCGGGCAATAATAATGTCACCTAATAATTAAGTATGGAATGAGTTGGGATAATTAAATATTGTCCCGTTTCCATTTAAAATTGCATAGCTCATCTTTATATTATCTCGCCATATTAAACAACATTTAATCTTGATGGGTAGAAAACTCGAACCTCCTAAATTAGATGTTGGGCTTCCGGCTCAATTTAAATTGATTTAATTGCATAAATCATAACTAATTCATTTTAACTCCAAATTTGAAAAGTAAAATATGTTTTCCAATCAAAATTCTCTGAACTTTGCAAATATCAACTTTGTGTTCTGGTTTGCAACCTTTAAATTGAATAATTGTTTCACCTCTTAGTTAATGCATTTAAGTTGGTAATACGCTTAACTAAATCATTTAAAATTGTTTCCCAACATGTCAAATATGTTTTCCAATCCAAATTTCCTGTACTTTTCAAATATGCAATTTGTTTACTGTTTTGAATATTTCAAATGGTTTCAAAAATTCAAATTCAAACAACTCTTTCAAATTTGGTCAAATTCATAACTAATTCAAATATAATTCAAATGGCACATATAAAATATGTTTTCCATGCAAAATTGGATAAGCTTACCAAATATAAACTTTGTTTTCTGTTTTGAATAATTTAAATTGCTGAAAACAACTATTTCTTAATTAATGCATTTAAAATTGTCAATTTAATAACTTGCTCATCTAAAATCCAAATTCAACAAATGAAATATGTATTCCATCTAAAATTTTGTGTTCTTTCCAAATATAATTTTTTTTATCTGTTTTGAACAATTAAAATGGGTGAAAACAACAAATGCTTGTGTAACTCATTTAAGAAGCCAAATTTCATAACTTAATAAATAAAATTCCAAACTTGGTAAACAACATATCAAACTGAAGCTATTGTTGTTTTCTCATTGTTTTCCTCATCCATGCCTCATTCTAATTAACTTCCACATGATGGCTATTTGTAGATCATTTAATTCAACATTAATTCATGGGGGTTTCCATATGCAATCCAAATTGCATATGGGCCCATTTAAATATGTTTACCATGTCAACTAGTTTATCTTTGATGCACCCTTTAACTTGTCATGCATATAAAATAGGATCATGTTGGATCTTTTGCCGTAGTAGTAATTGTTGCATCCGGTGTTTGTTCTAGTTCGTTGCTTCTTCGCGGGTAGGACGTTGAGATGATGTGAGCAACGACAAGTTCTTCGGATGTACCTCTACTTGCTGGATCTCAGGAAAGTATACTCACTTTCTACCTATGGCTGCCTTTCATCACTTGTTACCGATTCTTTCCGTTATTCTTATGCTAGCCTTATGATTTGATGCTTGTGTCTCGATCCTATCATATGTTTACCTTGCAGCCATGATATAGCCTTCCTTCCACTTCCTATTACCTGTTGTTTGTTTACCCCGTTGGCCCTCGTGTCGTAGTTGCATGCTTAGGTTTGTTTGTGCTCGAGTCTTGTCGTCATTTATCTTATCACCTGTTTAGTTTGATAGTTGGGTTTCGATTCAATCAACAACATGTTAATGTTTTGGGTAATAATAATTTGATGATAAGGCACCGGCAGGAGGCCCGGCGTGGTTTTGAGGCCTGCTAGTGTCGACCCTAATTAGGAAAAGGGTCTTGTCCATTGATCCATGATGAGCGCACTAACCGCATGTGGGAAGCGAGTATGGGCGCCCCCCGCAATTCTGATTCGATTCGCATCTCGTCCAAATCGCCTCATTTAGTTCGGGTTTTTCCATTTGCCGCATGCTTATGCAGGTGCGAACCCTTGGCGCCAGGGTGGAACTTTTGTAGTCGGCATTTAGGGAGACATGTTCTTAGAGTGCTATGAGGGTCCCCTTTTCTTCGTGGGGATTGATTAGCCGTGCGCTCAATTGCACGGGGTTCTTTGGGCTTGATGCGAAGAAGAGTTGGGTTGCGTTGAGTGCCTCGCTTGGTGGGTTTGCTCCCCACCTGGCGGGTCATTCTTACGTGTACGGCCAAATTGGTGCATCCCTGCAGGGTTAAATCTTCTCGAGAAGCCGTGTTGTCCGCGGTTATGGATGACTTGGTGAAAGTGCTGGCTAACAAGTACTCAGACAACTTACACTTAACGATGATAACTTGACTAGTAATACAGATTACCTCCACCATAAGAATGAATGTCATCTTAATCAACAGTGTGAGTTTCCTTGGGTTGCATCCTTAGTAGGGGGTAACACTGGATGGGTATTGTTTGGTGAGTAGTTATAGTTGGTTCTGATACGCTATCTTATCCCCCTCTTTTAGCCGGATGTTGTAGCGAGTCTCTGTAGTTAGTTAGTGCAGCCCGCTGCCGCTTCTTTGAAATAATCCCTTCCTTTCCATTGTACCCTAAGTATTTGTATCTTGTGATGATTGGTTACGCTGGTATCTTGTGAGTATGGGTTATCCACTTGCCAGTACTTAACCGTACTGACCCACGAATCCCTTTCGTGGCTGCATATTCCACATTGCAGTCAACAGGTTTGAAGTCTGACGACGTTAGCTTGGGAATCCCTCCGGCTTGGCCTGGGCAGGGATTGGACGCCATCGGTTATCTTCAGGACTCTTAGTCCAACGTGTATCTTGTCCGTAGTCGGACACTATGTTGTTTCTTCCGCTGTCATTTGGATCTTTGTATTGTATCAGTTGTATCTTTGACTCATTCGAGTCGTCTTGTATATATCTTTTCTGTTGTTGTTGTGGATTATTCGTGAACTGTTGTAACGTTATCACAAGTGGCAACCTGGAATCGGTTATTTTGTGGATTTTGGCGGGAATGCTGAAATCTGCATAGTGCCCGATCCCGGGGCGTCACACAGCTCTCCCCCCTCTTGCCGCGCCTAGGGGTGGTCTGGCCCCCCTGGCCCCCCTGGCCCACTCCTGGGCGCACCCTTTCGCGTACTTGACCCCCAGGGAACCCTAAGCCGTAATACATCGTCGAAGAATTATTCCGCCGCCGCCTCGGGGCGGAAAACGCCAGAGAGAAAAAAGCTCTCCGGGAGGAATAAATCTGCCAGGGAAATTCCTCCCCGGAGAGGGGAAATCGTCGCCATCGTCACCGTCATCACTCCGGGCTTCATCGAGATCATCCTCATCACCCTCACCGTCACCGTCCAACTTCATCCCATTGTAACAATTTGGGGTCTTTATCGGTGTTTACACTTTATGACCAGATTGTTATTATCCATTATATCACGTCTGATTATGATCCATATGATGTCTCCTGAGTAGTTTGTTTAGTTCTTGAGGACATGGGAGAAGTCATGATGTTAGTAGTGAAGTTATGTTGAAGTAATATCTCGTGGGTTGGTATTTAAGTTGTGGTGCTATTCTTCTAGTGGTGTCATGTGAACGCCGACTACATGACACTTCGCCTTTATGGGCCTAGGGGATGCATTGTGTGTTTGGCTACTAATTGTGGGGTTTATGAAGTGACATAAACCTAAACCCCCATTAGGAAACCAATGCTCGAGGGAGTGTTGGGTCCCAGAGTTTTAAGGCTGTGGTTAGAGTTATCTTAATTACTCTCTTGTATTTGCGGATGCTTGCGAGGGGTATAATCACAAGTATGTATTAGTCCTAGTTGGGAGGTGCATTAGCATAGGTTCACCCATACAACACTTATCGAACCAATAAATATTAATCAACTATATGAAGCGAAAGCACTTGACGAAATTCCCATGTGTCCTCGAGAACGTTTGGTAATCATAAATCGAACAACCCTCTTGTCCTTTGCTCTCAAAAGGGTGATATTTACTATCTTTCATTTACTCGCACTTTATTTATCCGCTATATCAAAAACCACCAAAAACCCGTTTTCTAGTGTTTACAGTGAAATTTCTATCCAACCTACTTGTCAACACCTTCTTTTCCTCATTGGGTTTGACACTCTTATTTATCGAAAGTGCTACGATACACCCCCTATACTTGTGGGTCATCACGCCACGGGTATCTCAGTTCCCGTGGCGCACCAGGAATACGATGTGACACGGCTATGGATTTGCGCCCTAGCCCCCGTCCACCTATAGGATATGATTCGGACCACATTCGTGGCCCAAGTCGGGACCGTGTGGACCTAGATCTCTAAATATCAAGGAATGGATATGAATGTGGAAGATGACATGGAGCAAAGTGTAGGGATGATGCGGGAACATGATTAGAAAGTTGTTACCCAACTTTTGTAAGCTTGCTTCCTTCTTAATAGTATGGCATTGTTGTGAATCAAAACCGACAATGGTAAAAAAAATGATGTCATCTTCCCAGTGTTCACTTTTTTGCACGGTAATAGGTGTCTGATTTATAAAGTAAATATTCAGTTAGAAGACATGTAAACATCGATATTACATGACAGAAAAGATATGATAATCCTACACAGAAACGAGCGCATGTACATCTCTTTCGATAATCACCGAAGAGACCACCAAGAGAAAGAAGAAAAATCACCTCTTTACATGAGATCGACGTGGCTCCATCGATGATCTGCAACTTTTCGGACCTCCAAAGTAGTTTGTCTGATGCAAAACCATTGTCGTTGAAAGAATGAGACCGGGTCAATGTGCCCTCGGACACGCAATCGAGCTCTATACCTAGCCACACCACACGACTACGACGTCGGAGGAGGAAACTAAAAACGTCAGCCACCGACCACAAATCCATCATAGGATTCACCATCTTCCAGCTATCACCTGATCAGACAACCACCTGCGCATACTCCCGGATGACAAATCCTTCCTGCTCTACCATGACGTAGGAATGCCGCAACCACGGGGACAGAGAAGAAGGAGATACACGGCTGATGGGATCGCCGCCGTCGTCTCGCCGACACCATCCATAAACCCTAACACTGCCGATCTGAAGGATCGGAAAACACCCAAGGCCATCAACTTCGAGTCGCCGCCACAAAGGACACCGCCGGTGTGGGAGTAGAGTTGAGGCCAATTTATTTGTCCGGGCGCCGCTTCCACCACCCCAACAACGCACTGATACGTCCAAAACGTCTCTCTGTTTCCGAACACGTTTGCTATTGTTTTCTTCTAAACCTGTGAGTTTTGGATGCAACTAACATGGACTAACGCTGTTTTCAGCAGAATTGCCCAGGTATCCCATTTTTGTGCAGAAAAATCAACTTTCGGGAAATTTCCCAAAGAAGATCCGAATGACCTTATTTCACCCGAGGACCCCCGGAGCCAGAAGGATACCTAGAGAGGGACAAGGAGTGGCCCACACCATGCCTCGGCGCGGCCCAGGCCGCGGTGCCAGGTGGTGTGGTGGCCCCAGGCACCCCCTCAAGCTCCCCTTTCAAATACTTATGCCCCATAACCCTAAAACATTAGGGGTTCGTCATATTTCATAGAAACACACCCGAGCGCTGCCACCGCCTCGAAACCCAATTCGGGGATCAGAAGTTCCTGTTCTGGGACCCTGCCGGGACGGGCATTCGAAGGAGATCATCGCCATCGTCACCACCACCTCTTCTCCATCAAACATCCATGATTCCTCGTCCTTGTGTGATTAATCCCCGCTGTAGGCTGAGATGGATGTAGGAATTGGATGATATCGATCATGTAATAATGCAGATTGTTTGGGCATAGTGCCTAGTATCCGTTGTTAGTGCTATATATCATTGTTGCAACTTGTTATGCTTAATGCTTGTCACTAGGGCCCGATTGCCATGATCTCAGATATGAACATATTATGTTTTATATCTGCAAGTTCTTTACACATGTCGTTCTCCAGAACCCGAGGCCCCAAAATGACAGCAATTGGGACAACCGGAGGGGTTGGCTGCGATTTTAGGATCACATGTGTTCACAGAGTGTTAATTCTTTGCTCTGTTGCTTTATTAAAAGGAGCACCTTAATTACCAGTAGTTTCCCTTGAGGCCCCGCTGCAAACGGGCTGGTAGGACGAAAGATGTTATGCAAGTTTCTCATTAAGAGCACGTATGACTATACTAGAACACAAGCCTATGGTTTGCCTAGAACTTGGATGCTTTATTTTTATCTATCTGCAATGCTCACGTTATTATTATTACATGAACTATCTTATCCATGCCACGTCCATTCATCCATTCCCTATGCCTACGGTACTTTAATCCTGTTGTTTTCACGATTACTATTGTTGTTACTATTTTACTCCTGTTGTTATTTTACTACTGGTGTTATATAACTGTTACCATGATAAATTGTTGCGAGCAAGTCTACTTTCAGGTACAGCTGAATTGACAACTCATGTTTTAAGGCTTATAAATATTATTTGTCTCCCCTTGTGTCAAATCAATAAATTTGGGTTTTACTTCCCTCGAGGACTATTGCGACCCCCTATACTTGTGGGTCATCAAGACTATTTTCTGACGCCGTTGCCGGGCATAGCTTTATTTATTTTCTCACTTGAACGTGATATTGTTGGATGTAAGCTTTTCATCATGGAAAAAACTCATGATGGGAAGGTCCCCATATTACCATCCACTACAAGGAGAGGTACAGCTCTGAACACCTGTGTTGCTCTTGATTCTTTATCTGTAATGAGTAAGCTTCTTACACCACCACATGCTACACAAACTGTTACATCTGCTGAATCAGAAAATGCTTCTGATACTTTTGATGATGCTTCTACTTGCTTGATGATATTGGTTCACTAGGCCCTTTCCTAGATGCTACAATTGCTAAATCTAAACAAATTGAAAATGCTGAAATTCGTGTTGAAAATGCTAGTACACCTATTAATTCACCCGAGTCTATTGATGATCTTGATGAAACCTACATTGAACTTAATGATGACTTTATTGAAGAATTTGAAGCTACTACTAGTGCAAGTACTCTTAAGAGTATTCTTGCAAGACATGTTGTTAAATATAAATCTCCTTCTGATGCTAGATTTGCCACATATCCTAAATTTAGGATAAGGATTATGATTTCTCTCTAGATTTATCTTACGTATCTATTGTTGAGAAAGCACCTTTTTGTGGTACTGAAAATGAAAGTGTTATGGAACATATGAATGAGCTCTCAACTTTGATTAGTTCATTTTCTGATGATATTAAGAAACACACTTATTTTCTTGCTAAGATTTTTTCCTTTCTAATTGAAAGATGAAGCTAAAACTTGGTTTAACAATTTGACACCTTGTATATTACTAGTCCTATTGGATTGGCTAATGTTTTCTTTTAGAAATACTTTCCTGCTAGTGCTCAACATGATGTTGTGCAAGGAATCTTTAATTTATAACTAATTGAAGAAGAAAAATTGCCTGAATCTTGGTCAAGGTTTTGTTCTTTAATAAGAGATTGTACTGGAAATCCATTACCTAAAAATGAGCTTCTAGCTATATTTTATAATGGACTAACTGTTGAATCAAGGACATACGTGGATAGTTGTGTTGGTTGTGTTTTTAGGAAAAGAACTCCAGAAGAAGCTGAGGAATAACTTGCTAATATAAGGAAGAACCATGATGATTGGACTATACCTGATCCTACACCAACACCCAAGAAGAGGGGAATGATTGAATTAAATGATTAAGTGATGAAGGAAGCGAAGAAATCTCTTAAAGAGAGGGGTATTAAATCTGAAGATGTGAAGAATTTACCACATATAGAAGAATTATTGAATCCAATTCCTCACTCATCATAGTAACGGTACACTCCCTCCAGTATTTTGATAATATAGATTTTCCCTATTCTAAACCACATAATCAATGCTTAGATGAATTTGATAATTATGTTGTTAATCAAGATAATTTTAATATGAGAATGCAGAATCATCTAATAGAAAACTCTAGAGCTATTAATAATTTGCATGGTATTATTGAGAGAGTCTATAATGATGTTAAAATGCGTGTGAAATATTTTTATATGGTTCAAACTCAAATTGATCAACTTACTAAAGTGCAAAAAGATTTGCTAACTAATGCTTCTAGAGAAAAACATGTTTATGAAATAATTACTAGAAGTGGTGTTTCTACTTAGGATCCGTTGTATCCTGATAATCATTCTAAAAGAATCGAACAAGATTCTAAACAACCTAAAAAAGAATAGTACTTCTTCTAAGAAAAAGAAGAAGAAACATAAATTTTTTGTGGAATCCCCTGAACCTGCTAAAGATACTCATAGCATATCTATTTGTGATGCTTAAACTGAAAGTGGTAATGATAAAAGTGATGCTTCTGATAAGAAAGAAACTGAAGTCAAACCTGATAAGGAAACTAAAACTGCAAAGTACACTAAAAAGATTTCATTTCTAATAAACATGGTAAAGAAAGAGAACATTGGGTTCAAAAACCAATGTCTTTTCCTAATAAGAAACATAAATAAAAGGAACAAGAACATTTTAATAAATTATGTGAGTGGATAAAACCTTTGTTTTTGCAAATTCCTTTGACCGAGGCTATTAAACTGCCTCCTTATTTGAAATACATGAAAGATATTATCTCTAACAAAAGAAAAATCCCTAATGAGGAAATTTTCACTATGCTTGCGAATTACTCTTTTAACGCTAAGATTCGAAAGGAGCTTGGAGATCCTGGTATACCCACTATTCCATGTTCCATTAAAATAATTATGTTAGAACTGCTCTATGTGATTTGGGAGCAGGAGTTAGTGTTATGCCTTTTTCTCTTTATAAGAGGCTCTCTATGCAAAAGTTAATACACACAAATATATCCTTGCAAATGGCTGATAAATCTAATGCTATTCCTATTGGTATATGTGAGAATGTTCCTGTTTAAGTGGCTAACAATTGTTTGATATTAACTGACTTTGTTGTGTTGGAAATGCCTAAAGATGATAATATTTCTATAATTCTTGACAGACCTTTTCTTAACATTGTAGGGGTTGTTATTAATTGCAACCAAGAAAAAGTAACTTGCAATGTTAATGATAAAGAACACACTGTATATGTTCCCAAGAAGATCGATAGAAGATATGGTATAAATTCAATTGAAAATATTGAGACTATCAAAATTGGAGAATTCTATTGTCCTATCCAAAGCCACAAAAAAAATATGAAATCATTATGATTGGTACTGTGTCTATTAAAGTTGAGGTAACATAATCATTTCGTGGTATACAAAATTTTGATTCATAAAAAATGTTTTGTTGCCAAGACTTGATCAACCCTGTTAACAAAGTGATTTGAAATGAAGGAAACAATGTTTTCACCATGCTCACTATGTTTCACCATGCCCAACATTGTTTTCACCATACCCATCTTTGTTTTCACCATGCTACACATGTTTCCATAATCCATACCTTTGTTTTCACCATCCATACTTTTGTTTTCACCATGTTATGTTTGTTTTCACCATCCATAACTTTGTTTTCGCCACTTCCACATTTGTATTTACTGGTATTTACACATTAAAATGTCTTAGAACCTCTGTAGAATTGGTTTTGGTTCTGCTTTCCAACATTCCATAATTGCTTTCCAGGTTTATAATTAATTATTAAATTTTGAAAATAACTCGAAAAAAAAGTTTATCGAATGGAATGCATTTGAATTGTAGTATTGATACCACCAAAGTCGTAAGGAATATATCACTATGACCTCTATTCCATAGGAATCTCAACATGAGGTTCAACCTCTTTTTATTTTTTTTTCCTTTGAGAAGTCCAATGCACTGATACTCTATCTCTACTCTCTCCACATTTCTGCAAAATTTCTGCGTTTGTTTCCCGTGTGCCATCCAAATACATCTCTTACCAATGCATGACACTTCAATCCTTTGTTTTTTCTTTTCCTACGTTTTAAAAATCCTTCGAACCAAAGAGGCCATGAATGTTTGATACAGGTGCAAATAGTATTCCTAGAGTAATACATGAATACATCACAGACTGCGTTTCTTAACAGTAGCAGCATGCAAGCAACATTGACCTCAAAAACATTTCTAGGCAAAACGTTTGGGTTTGCTACTCCCAAATAACAGTTCCATCAGCTGGATCCACAAAATACCAGTACCGCTAGTTGCTGCAACCAAAATGATGTCTGCCACTTCTCGTGAACACTGAACCTACATCAGATTATTTCTTCGAGAAGGAGGAGGAGGAGATCCTCTCGATGCGGATGCTGAGCGGCACGGCCATGGACGATGCGGCGGCTCCTGGAACTAGGTACCTGGGCGGCACCGTCAGGAACGAAGCAAGCTCGTCCACGGCGACCACCGCGCCGGGTGACGTACTGCTCTCCACCTTGATGTCCACCAGCGCCACGTCCGCCTTGCCACCGCTCGCCCCAGCCGCCGGCAAATTCGCCCACATCTTGCATGTGTATCGCGGCCACGGCGCCGCGCTCGCCCTGACGCACACCATCGACACTGCCGTGGCGGCGCCGAGAGCGCCCGCTGTCAGGACGAAAGCGCCGCCGTCGCCGAGGAGCAGCCGCCGCAACGGCACGCGCATCCGGAAGCCGTGCACCTTGCCGTACTGGACAGTCAGCTGGGGCCAGGCGTGTTCGGCGGCGAGGTGCGCGGCGAGCGCCGGGGGCAGGCCAGCGAAGCCGCAGCCCGGTTCCGTACAGAGGCAGGGCGCCCGCGGGCACGCGCCGCGGTGGGCGTCCAGCTCGTGGTAGGCGACATGCGTCCCGCAGCCGCCGTGGGGGCACTTCACCCTGGCCGCCGAGACAACTGTCACACCTGATACTGTAAACAGGCTGTAATCGTGTGGAGTGGGCAGGTGTGCCATGCGTGTGGGCGTCAATATAAGCGGAAACAGAGGAGACGGGATCGAATATTATGACTGAAATTCTGCATCTCTGTCCCTGTCTTCTTTTTCCTCCTGTCCCCTCTTGCGTCTAAGTTCTTCCTTCGTTCGTTTTCCTTCTTCTCCACGCAAGGTGTTGCCGATCTCACGCCTTCGAGAAATCGATTGGCAAGGGGGTACTTAAAGTGGTATCAGAGGTTCGGTCGGTCGCTGGATCGCGCTTCCGTTCAACCTACAGCCGTAAAATTCCTGGCGGAAGGTAGCGATCGGAGCTGATTTCGATTCCGATCGAAGTCAGCACTGGACGCGTAAATCCGGAAGTTGGTTGGCTGGGTTTGACGAGCGTTCCACGACGGCGCCTCCCAAACCGTCTCCACAGACGCAGTTCCTCTTGGCGGCGATGGGGGAAACGGCGGCGCGTACAGACGAGGCGCTGTCGGCGATTCGAGCGAGCCTTGATCTGGTGCAAACACAGATGGGATCTCTCGATGCGCGCCTCGGGCTGCTGGATACATCGTACCAACAAGTGGCTAGCCAATTGGACCTCAACTCGCGCGCAGTGGGGGATCATACACGTATCATGGATGGTATCGAGAGGCGCCAGGAGTCGCTGGCCCAGCAGATGGCTGCAACGGCAGAGGCGGTCGCGCGGTTGGCAAGCCAGAAACCGTCACTCACGGTGGATCTGGAGGACGGGGCTGGGGAGACCGCACGGGCAAGAGGTAAATCCATTCTCGGATCACCGACGGCGAGCAGTCCGACTGGCGGCGCGTTGAGTGGGGCAGCAGTGCCAGGCACATCATCGGCACAACACCAACTCGATCCAGGCATCGGCGTACAGTTTGGGACAGAAGGAGCTCGGGGACGTGGGCGACCACCGGACGAACACCATGGAGGCAGCAGAATCATGGCACCGAAGATGTCATTTCCTAAGTTTGATGGCACTTTTCCTCGCATATGGAGAGACAAATGCATGGATTACTTCCAGGTGATGAATACTGCTCCATCCATGTGGCTCACAACAGCTCCTCTGCATTTGGAGGGCAATGCTGCTCACTGGTTTCAAGCATACAAGCTTAGGAATGATGTCCACTCATGGGAAGTGTTGGTAGCCGCAATTGAGGAGAAGTTTGGAATCGATGATCATAGACAACTCATGTCCGCACTGATTGGTCTGAAACAGAAGGGTACAGTTTCAGAATATTGCACTGAGTTTCAGGAGTTGATGTTTAAACTGTGTGGCCATAATCCATATTATGGTGAAACCATGTTTATTGGGCATTTTCTCAGAGGACTGAAGCAAGAAATCAGGGGACCAGTGGCCTCGCAACTACCCAATACAGTGGACAGAGCTATTCTGCTAGCCCATGTGCAGGAGGATTTAGCAACTCAGAGCAAACCTTGGGGGAACAAAATCACTTCCATGGCAAAACCTGACACATCACGAACAGTGGTGAAACCGGGCCAGGGTGAATTCTGGAAGGAAAGGCAGCTCAAGGAATATAGAAGGGCTAATGGCCTCTGCTATAAGTGTGGATAGAAGTATGATCCAGCACACAACTGTTCGGCAAAAGCAAATGTCCATATCCATGCTCTTACTGTGGAGGATCATGACATACAATTATCACCGGCAGTCTTAGACATGCTTGAGATGCAAGATATTGCTGAAGCTGCCCAATTATCTCTATCCCTGAATGCCTTGTCGGGAGCCACAAGTGGAGATACAGTACGCATTAGGGCCTTGGTGCAAAACCAGGTGATGCTATTGCTGGTGGATTCAGGAAGCAGTCACAGTTTCCTCAATTCGACATTCTTGGACAGGCTACAGTGTACACCTACACAAATCCCTCCGGTGGAAGTACGAGCAGCAAATGGGGAAGTGATGATCTGCAACCAGATGATTCCCCAATTTGAGTGGTGGACACATGGCGAAACATTTGAGCACGACATGCGTATCCTACCTCTAGGGGCATATGATGCGATATTAGGGATGGACTGGCTCAAAATGCAAGGTAAAATGGCTTGTCACTAGGAACAGAAGACACTGCAATTTGTACACAAGGGCAAAATGATAAGTTTGCAGGGCATACAACCACACTCAACAGAAGAAGAATTACAGGAAGTTCCCATTGAACAAGTATTGAAGTGGAATAAAGGGAATGATATTTGGGCACTAGCTGTGCTAGATACAGCAGGAGATACTGAAACATCACAAGAAGTACCAGAGGAAATTCGAGCAGTTCTGACTGAATTCGATCAAGTGTTTGCTGAACCCAAACAATTGCCACCTCAACGCATCTATGACCATACAATTCCCTTGAAACCAGGCTCCACCCCAGTGAACTCCAGGCCATACCGTTATTCACCTCTTCACAAAGACGAAATTGAACGCCAGGTGGCTGAAATGTTAGCTGCAGGAGTCATTGTGCATTCGATGAGTCCATTCGCGTCTCCCGTATTACTGGTGCAAAAAAAGGATGGGTCCTAGAGGTTTTGTGTGGATTACAGACGCCTGAATGAACTCACAATTAGGAATACATTTCCTATGCCAGTGATAGATGAGCCACTGGATGAATTGGCAGGAGCACAATATTTCTCAAAGCTCGATCTCAGGGCAGGCTATCACCAAATACGCATGCATCCGTCAGATGAGGCCAAAACAGCGTTCAAAACTCACCATGGGCATTACCAGTTCAAGGTTATGCCCTTTGGACTGTCGAATGCACCTGCGACGTTCCAGTGCGTGATGAATGAGGTGCTCTTGCCCTGTCTACGTAAATTTGCTCTCGTTTTCATGGACGATATTCTGGTATACAGCCCATCGCTAGCAGAATGTCGCACCCTGATTTCTAGGGGATACTCACCGTACGAACTGGATAGCAGATGCTTGGATTATGGGGCATAACTGCTCCCACGTCCCAGCTTCCTGGTAGGCCTGCGCTTATGCGCGACAACACAAGCCCTGCTATTCCATCGTCGATGTAAACTATCCACTAGAGATCAAAGGCACTACTGTCGACGTACTTCATACCAATCACACATGGTACGTCAACAGCTTTGAACAAAGGATATCACAAAAGATCTCTACGACACAAAAGATTGAAATAACTTGCAAATGGCTCTCATTAGAGCAGAGATAGCAAATACAATCATTCAGAGGGCACATGCCCCAACAATTCATCATTACATCACAGCGGAAGCATTCAACAGGTCTGAGTACAGACAAGAACCAAATAGGCCTAAGAGGCCGGAAACGAAAAGACGGAGCCCATCCACGAAGTCTCGGATCCTGCCCGGGTCCGCTATCTACTCGTCAGCAGTCTCGTCATACTCCACGTAGTTGCCATCATGTAGATCTTCGGAAACGTAGGTCTGCGGAAACCACAGCCCCAAAGGGGTCAGTACATAAACGTACTGGCAAGCAAGACTCACAGTTCACCAAAGTGTAACCCGTCAACACCAAGCACAGATGCCTTGGGTTGAACGGAAGGGAGGGGATATAAAAGATGCTGCAACTGGCTGCGCTAACCAACTACAGAGATTCTACCACTTCCGGCTAGCAGAAAGGAGATAAGATCGAGGATTGTAACCAACTGAAAGATAACTTCAAACAAACCCATCCTGGATATCGCCCCTTATCCAAAGAAGCAATCCGAGGATAACTCACACAGTTGTAATAATGATGGTTCAAACTATTGTGTCAATAAGCCTATTACTAGTCAAGTTATTAATCATGGGGTGTGACATGTTTGATCATTAAGTTTAAGTTGTCCTGAGTACTTGTTAGCCAGTACTTTCACCAAGTAATCCATAACCGCGGAAAACACGGCTTCTCGAGAAGATTATCCCTGCAGGGTTGCACCAATTTGGCCGTACACTCAAGAATAACCCGCCAGATGGAATCAAACCCACCAAGCGGGTACTCTACACAACCAACCATTCCTCGCATCAAGCCCAAAGCACCTTGGGCGCACGGCTAATCGAGCCCAGAAGAAAATGGACCCTCATAGCACTCTAAGAACGTGTCCCCCTATATGCCGACTACAAAAGTTCCACCCTGGCCTGGGCTCGCAAAAACATGCATGCGGCAAATAGAACACACGAACTAAATGAGGCGATTTGGACGAGATGCGAATCAGGTCAAGTTGAGGGGGCGCCCATACTCGCTTCCCAAATGCGGGTAGTGCGCTCATCATGGATCAGTAGACAAGACCCTTTCCTATTAGGGTCGACACTAGCAGGCTCCAAAACCTCTCATGGGCCTCCTGCCGGTGCCTTATCATCAAATTTATTATTAATAGTAACATTAGCATGATTGATTGATTAAACAACGAGCCCCCAGAACATAATGGAATAGTAACTGAAAGTAACGGGTAACAGACTCGAGCAAAAACAACCTAAGCATGCTAGTAAGACACTGGCTCAACCAAAGGGGTGATAGGAGGGAGGTGAGGCAATATCAAGGTTAAGGGATTCATGAGATGGGTTCGTAACAGAAACAACTACTACTAAGGCTAGCAGGAAAGAACAACGGAAAGTATCGGTAATCAATGTTGAAAGGAACACGATGGTTCATGTGAGTGATAACTTGCCTGCAAAACCCAGTAGCCTGGTACTGAGCTAACTCCTTAGAAGGGATGTCGTAAGTATCGTCGGTCTCAACGTCGTCGTATATCCGGGAAGAAGCAAACACACAATGCAGAAAAGGTAGACAATCAATATCATGGCAGGGTGCACAATCAAAGATGATGCATGTCAGGTTAATAGATGTATCAGAATAACCTACTTGACAAGATAACACAATTTAATTGGACCCATATGCAATGAGAATTGCATATGGATGCAAATGGTTTAGGTTGAAGCAATGATCTACATTTGATTAACAAGTGTAAGTAGTTAAACATGATGCATGCATGATGATAACAATAAAGTAACCAAGTTAGATGCAAATGGAAAAGGAATTAACAAGTTAAGGGATTAATTATTTAAGTTTAGAAATTTTGGTTATTTGAACTTGCCACACAAGTAATTGTTGTTTTCAACAATTAAAGTGCTCAAAACAATTAACAAAGTTTATATTTGAAAAGGTTATCAAATTTTAGTTGGATTACATGTTTCACATATTGAAATTGGAATTAGGATGAATTTATTATGAATTAAACAATATTAAACAAGTTTTAATTGAATTTAGAACAAGTTTGAATTTTATTGAATTTTATTTGTTCAAATCATAAATTCAAATTCACATTTGCAAAGTTCACACTTTGGTGGTTTGGAAACATATTTTGCATGTTCAAAAGTATTTTATTTTGAGCAAGTTAAGATTTTATCAAATTTAATTGAGTTAAACAAGGATTAAATGGTTTAGGCAATTTTAATTATTCAAACAACGAAACAAGTTTTATATTTGAATAGAACATTCGAAAAGGTGTGAAAAACATATTTTATTTGAATTATTTGAAAACAGTATGAATTAGTTATGAATTATTTCAAATTACATTTGAATTATTCAAATTTGAATTTTAAATGTATTTTGAAACCTCAAAACAGAATACAAATTGGATATTTGGAAAGATTATAAATTTGGGACAGAAAACATATACATGTTTTATTATTAGACTTATATCAAAAGTTATTGATTTTTAAAATGTGGTGTTTATTCTGCCAATTTAAAAGGATTTGGAAAATATCAGAAAACGTTTTAACCATTTGTTACATTACCGCAACCCAGCCGCAGCCACTGGGTGTGGGCCACGGTGCCAGCGGGTCCACGGTACGCGCGGGTGGCAGGTGATGTGGCACTGGGGGTCACTGACCGGGGGTTCCTACCCCCTGCGCGTAGCTGAAAAAAAAGTGGGTGTTTAATCCCTTCTGCGGGGATCGAACACGGAACCTGTCCGCTGCGCGCAAGGAACAAGCCAATGCGGCTAACTGTGGGTCGTGACAGAACAGGGCATGTTGGCAGGATATCCTTCAGTTCAACGCAACTAACTGAAACTCTGAACTTTGGTCGCAGGTTCAGGCGCGGACGGAACTTCGGCCGGCGATCGTCTGCTGTGCGCTGCCCGCGGTGATGCAGCGGGTGTCCGGCCGGGGGGCGTGCGGGCCAGACGTGCGAGGTGAGGTGCAGAACGGATCGGGGGGAGAGGGGAAAGGGCAGGCGATCACCTCGTTTCTGTTGCCGAGGCTCTGTCGACGGAGAAGGGCGACGGTGGCCGGCGGGAACGTCGGGGAAGCGGGCGCCTCCCCTAGGCCATCTCCGGCCCAGAAAATTAGACGAGGAGGGAGCGCAGGGCATCGTGGTTCCATTCCTCTGTCCAGCTCGACGTGGTAGCAACCATGGCGACGGCGATGGTTCTGAAAGTGATGGCACCGGGGTGTTCAAGTGCAGAGACAGAAGGCTTTGGGGGAAGGAAGAGAGGAGCTGGCGGCGATGGTGGATGGGACTGGCTAGGGTTAGGGTTGGAGGTGGTCTCGGTGGGGATTATAAGAGGGAGGAGGGTACTGGTACGGCACACCATCGGAGGGACAGAGAGCTGATCGAAGGGCGCTGAGGTGATCGTACATGTGATGACGTCTGTTCGAGGAAGACGACAACGACAGGGGGGGTACTGGGCCAAGAAGTATGGGCTGGACTGGTGGGGCTGCTGCTGCCTCTCCTTCCTTTTGCAATTTTATTTTATTTTTGTACTGTTTTTTTTTTGTAGCATGTGCTTTAGGAAGAAAACATTAGGGTTTAGATTAGAGAAAAATTTGAAAAATTTAGGATAAGTTCCTTAGGCCAAATGCAACCATTTGGTAATTTTCATTTTTCAAAATTTTAACATTTGGTTGATTTTTGAAATTAGAACCAAATTTGAGTGAAATTGTTAATATTAATAAACATTAATAAAATCAACCAATTAAATAGGGTAACCCCTAAGGTATTTAGACAAATTGAAATGATTTGTTTTGGCATCAACATAAATTCAAAATGGTTCTGATTTGGTGCTTTGCTTGGAATATAAACCAAATTAGATTATTTTGAATAATTAAAATGATTATTAAGTCAACACTTTAATAGAATGACCCAAGTGATTTAATTGGAAACAAAAGATCATAAATGCTTTGGGTTATTATTTTTATACTTTCACATTGGGTTCTGTTTGGAACACATGGTTTGAATTTGGAATATTTTGTTAATTAATATAGAAAACAACAACTTAATAGGGTGGACCCTATTATTAATGTGATTAAGGTGAGTTGATTGGTTTGGAGATTTTCATAATTCCAAAGAAGGTGCTGTTGATGTTTTGCTTTGAATTTGAAACCAATTGGGAATTAATTAGTGAAAATAAAGGCACCATTTTATTAGTTGATCAACATGGAATAAAATGGAACAATTTGGTTGTTTTCATTTGAAATAACATTTTGGAAATTGTAACATCACAAGGATGAAACAAAAGGTTTGAATTTTGGTTTGGAATTCAAATAGAAAACAAAGGAAAACAACTGAAAATAGTTGGAAAACAAATGGAAAACAAACAAAACAAATGCAACCAACATGATGCCATGATGCAAAACATAAAATAACAGAGAGCAACCATTCTAAAGGCTATTTTTCAGACTTGGGATGTTACAAAACGCCCCCCCTTGAAGGAATCGCGCCCCGAGATTCCTACTGAGAAAAGAGAAGGTCCGTAAACTTCTTGGGAAGACGTCAGGGAATTTGGAAACCACCGGAACATTTTCAAGTAAAGGGGATGTTTTTGTATGGAGGATGTATAGCTGGATAGAATTTGATTCATTTGGAGAGTAGATTATCTGTAATAAGGGTGGAACGGAGTTATTGACATCAATGCAACACCAAGAATAACATCAATGTCAGAATCAGCAACATGAGAGTAACGAGGAATATGTGGCCTCTCATTAGAATTGGATTGTTCTTACTTATCTTGGAAGTCAACATTTGAGATTCCGGGGAGTGAACAGAGTTTTGATTGCTTAGTGGAACCAGAATTGGGTTGTATGTTGTGGAAAAGATTGTTGACACAAAGGAATGTGATGCTCCGGTATGAAATAACACTTTAACTGGATAAGAGTTTACGAGGAAGTTTTGATTAGACGCTGGTAGAAGATTTGAATTGGAAAACAACAACAAGATTTGAACGGACGAAAAGGATGTTGAGAAGAACAGGATATCAACATCGGGGAAAACGAGAACAAAACTCCTGAGGTACTACGGAAAAACCCATCCAGGCTTCTAAAGGATCAATATCTACTGCTTAAGGAATAGAGGATCTGCTTCCGGAGCTTACACGCCTCCGTTCTCAATCATGAGTAGGCAACATGATAAATCACGTCACAACCACCTCCATTCCTATGGTCTAGTAGATATAAGCATCCTAGAGAAACCAGAATTCGTGAAATCCTAACTTGAAAGTTTAGATGAGAAGGGAAAACAACGTTGCACTTCCTTACCAGAAAAAGGGAGGGTGGGTGGGGAAAGAAGAAAAAGAACAGAATTCCTACTCTCACGTTTTATTTTTCCTATATAGCTACAAAATAGTTTCTAGACTCAACTGCGACCAGTAAAAAGGGATCCTACAGGCAGACAGGCTCTGATACCATTTGTCGCACCCTGATTTCTAGGGGATACTCACCGTACGAACTGGATAGCAGATGCTTGGATTATGGGGCATAACGCTCCCACGTCCCAGCTTCCTGGTAGGCCTGCGCTTATGCGCGACAACACAAGCCCTGCTATTCCATCGTCGATGTAAACTATCCACTAGAGATCAAAGGCACTACTGTCGACGTACTTCATACCAATCACACATGGTACGTCAACAGCTTTGAACAAAGGATATCACAACAGATCTCTACGACACAAAAGATTGAAATAACTTGCAAATGGCTCTCATTAGAGCAGAGATAGCAAATACAATCATTCAGAGGGCACATGCCCCAACAATTCATCATTACATCACAGCGGAAGCATTCAACAGGTCTGAGTACAGACAAGAACCAAATAGGCCTAAGAGGCCGGAAACGAAAAGACGGAGCCCATCCACGAAGTCTCGGATCCTGCCCGGGTCCGCTATCTACTCGTCAGCAGTCTCGTCATACTCCACGTAGTTGCCATCATGTAGATCTTCGGAAACGTAGGTCTGCGGAAACCACAGCCCCAAAGGGGTCAGTACATAAACGTACTGGCAAGCAAGACTCACAGTTCACCAAAGTGTAACCCGTCAACACCAAGCACAGATGCCTTGGGTTGAACGGAAGGGAGGGGATATAAAAGATGCTGCAACTGGCTGCGCTAACCAACTACAGAGATTCTACCACTTCCGGCTAGCAGAAAGGAGATAAGATCGAGGATTGTAACCAACTGAAAGATAACTTCAAACAAACCCATCCTGGATATCGCCCCTTATCCAAAGAAGCAATCCGAGGATAACTCACACAGTTGTAATAATGATGGTTCAAACTATTGTGTCAATAAGCCTATTACTAGTCAAGTTATTAATCATGGGGTGTGACATGTTTGATCATTAAGTTTAAGTTGTCCTGAGTACTTGTTAGCCAGTACTTTCACCAAGTAATCCATAACCGCGGAAAACACGGCTTCTCGAGAAGATTATCCCTGCAGGGTTGCACCAATTTGGCCGTACACTCAAGAATAACCCGCCAGATGGGAATCAAACCCACCAAGCGGGGTACTCTACACAACCAACCATTCCTCGCATCAAGCCCAAAGCACCTTGGGCGCACGGCTAATCGAGCCCAGAAGAAAATGGACCCTCATAGCACTCTAAGAACGTGTCCCCCTATATGCCGACTACAAAAGTTCCACCCTGGCCTGGGCTCGCAAAAACATGCATGCGGCAAATAGAACACACGAACTAAATGAGGCGATTTGGACGAGATGCGAATCAGGTCAAGTTGAGGGGGGCGCCCATACTCGCTTCCCAAATGCGGGTAGTGCGCTCATCATGGATCAGTAGACAAGACCCTTTTCCTATTAGGGTCGACACTAGCAGGCTCCAAACCTCTCATGGGCCTCCTGCCGGTGCCTTATCATCAAATTTATTATTAATAGTAACATTAGCATGATTGATTGATTAAACAACGAGCCCCCAGAACATAATGGAATAGTAACTGAAAGTAACGGGTAACAGACTCGAGCAAAAACAACCTAAGCATGCTAGTAAGACACTGGCTCAACCAAAGGGGTGATAGGAGGGGAGGTGAGGCAATATCAAGGTTAAGGGAGTCATGAGATGGGTTCGTAACAGAAACAACTACTACTAAGGCTAGCAGGAAAGAACAACGGAAAGTATCGGTAATCAATGTTGAAAGGAACACGATGGTTCATGTGAGTGATAACTTGCCTGCAAAACCCAGTAGCCTGGTACTGAGCTAACTCCTTAGAAGGGATGTCGTAAGTATCGTCGGTCTCAACGTCGTCGTATATCCGGGAAGAAGCAAACACACAATGCAGAAAAGGTAGACAATCAATATCATGGCAGGGTGCACAATCAAAGATGATGCATGTCAGGTTAATAGATGTATCAGAATAACCTACTTGACAAGATAACACAATTTAATTGGACCCATATGCAATGAGAATTGCATATGGATGCAAATGGTTTAGGTTGAAGCAATGATCTACATTTGATTAACAAGTGTAAGTAGTTAAACATGATGCATGCATGATGATAACAATAAAGTAACCAAGTTAGATGCAAATGGAAAAGGAATTAACAAGTTAAGGATTAATTATTTAAGTTTAGAAATTTTGGTTATTTGAACTTGCCACACAAGTAATTGTTGTTTTCAACAATTAAAGTGCTCAAAACAATTAACAAAGTTTATATTTGAAAAGGTTATCAAATTTTAGTTGGATTACATGTTTCACATATTGAAATTGGAATTAGGATGAATTTATTATGAATTAAACAATATTAAACAAGTTTTAATTGAATTTAGAACAAGTTTGAATTTTATTTGAATTTTATTTGTTCAAATCATAAATTCAAATTCACATTTGCAAAGTTCACACTTTGGTGGTTTGGAAACATATTTTGCATGTTCAAAAGTATTTTATTTTGAGCAAGTTAATATTTTATCAAATTTAATTGAGTTAAACAAGGATTAAATGGTTTAGGCAATTTTAATTATTCAAACAACGAAACAAGTTTTATATTTGAATAGAACATTCGAAAAGGTGTGAAAAACATATTTTATTTGAATTATTTGAAAACAGTATGAATTAGTTATGAATTATTTCAAATTACATTTGAATTATTCAAATTTGAATTTTAAATGTATTTTGAAACCTCAAAACAGAACACAAATTGGATATTTGGAAAGATTATAAAATTTGGGACAGAAAACATATACAGGTTTTATTTATTAGACTTATATATCAAAAGTTATTGATTTTTAAAATGTGGTGTTTATTCTGCCAATTTAAAAGGATTTGGAAAATATCAGAAAACGTTTTAACCATTTGTTACATTACCGCAACCCAGCCGCAGCCACTAGGTGTGGGCCACGGTGCCAGCGGGTCCACGGTACGCACGGGTGGCAGGTGATGTGGCACTGGGGGTCACTGACCGGGGGGTCCTACCCCCTGCGCGTAGCTGAAAAAAAAGTGGGTGTTTAATCCCTTCTGCGGGGATCGAACACGGAACCTGTCCGCTGCGCGCAAGGAACAAGCCAATGCGGCTAACTGTGGGTCGTGACAGAACAGGGCATGTTGGCAGGATATCCTTCAGTTCAACGCAACTAACTGAAACTCTGAACTTTGGTCGCAGGTTCAGGCGCGGACGGAACTTCGGCCGGCGATCGTCTGCTGTGCGCTGCCCGCGGTGATGCAGCGGGTGGCCGGCCGGGGGGCGTGCGGGCCAGACGTGCGAGGTGAGGTGCAGAACGGATCGGGGGGAGAGGGGAAAGGGCAGGCGATCACCTCGTTTCTGTTGCCGAGGCTCTGTCGACGGAGAAGGGCGACGGTGGCCGGCGGGAACGTCGGGGAAGCGGGCGCCTCCCCTAGGCCATCTCCGGCCCAGAAAATTAGACGAGGAGGGAGCGCAGGGCATCGTGGTTCCATTCCTCTGTCCAGCTCGACGTGGTAGCAACCATGGCGACGGCGATGGTTCTGAAAGTGATGGCACCGGGGTGTTCAAGTGCAGAGACAGAAGGCTTTGGGGAAGGAAGAGGAGCTGGCGGCGATGGTGGATGGGACTGGCTAGGGTTAGGGTTGGAGGTGGTCTCGGTGGGGATTATAAGAGGGAGGAGGGTACTGGTACGGCACACCATCGGAGGGACAGAGAGCTGATCGAAGGGCGCTGAGGTGATCGTACATGTGATGACGTCTGTTCGAGGAAGACGACAACGACAGGGGGGTACTGGGCCAAGAAGTATGGGCTGGACTGGTGGGGCTGCTGCTGCCTCTCCTTCCTTTGCAATTTTATTTTATTTTTGTACTGTTTTTTTTTTGTAGCATGTGCTTTAGGAAGAAAACATTAGGGTTTAGATTAGAGAAAAATTTGAAAAATTTAGGATAAGTTCCTTAGGCCAAATGCAACCATTTGGTAATTTTCATTTTTCAAAATTTTAACATTTGGTTGATTTTTGAAATTAGAACCAAATTTGAGTGAAATTGTTAATATTAATAAACATTAATAAAATCAACCAATTAAATAGGGTAACCCCTAAGGTATTTAGACAAATTGAAATGATTTGTTTTGGCATCAACATAAATTCAAAATGGTTCTGATTTGGTGCTTTGCTTGGAATATAAACCAAATTAGATTATTTTGAATAATTAAAATGATTATTAAGTCAACACTTTAATAGAATGACCCAAGTGATTTAATTGGAAACAAAAGATCATAAATGCTTTGGGTTATTATTTTATACTTTCACATTGGGTTCTGTTTGGAACACATGGTTTTAATTTGGAATATTTTGTTAATTAATATAGAAAACAACAACTTAATAGGGTGGACCCTATTATTAATGTGATTAAGGTGAGTTGATTGGTTTGGAGATTTTCATAATTCCAAAGAAGGTGATGTTGATGTTTTGCTTTGAATTTGAAACCAATTGGGAATTAATTAGTGAAAATAAAGGCACCATTTTATTAGTTGATCAACATGGAATAAAATGGAACAATTTGGTTGTTTTCATTTGAAATAACATTTTGGAAATTGTAACATCACAAGGATGAAACAAAAGGTTTGAATTTTGGTTTGGAATTCAAATAGAAAACAAAGGAAAACAACTGAAAACAGTTGGAAAACAAATGGAAAACAAACAAAACAAATGCAACCAACATGATGCCATGATGCAAAACATAAAATAACAGAGAGCAACCATTCTAAAGGCTATTTTTCAGACTTGGGATGTTACACAGAACATACACACCACTTGGCCTCGGTGCTCAAGTTGTTGCAGGATCACGAGCTCTATGTGAAACGGTCCAAGTGCTCATTCGCTCAGGGAGAATTGGAATATTTGGGACATATTGTATCCAGAAATGGGGTGGCCACAGACCCAAAGAAGACAGCAGCCATGGAGGCCTGGCCTATACCATTGAATGTCACAGAGCTGCGAGGATTTTTAGGACTCACGGGTTATTATAGGAAATACGTCAAGTCGTATGGGATCATCGCGAAGCCACTCACCAACTTGTTAAAGAAGAAGGAGTTCTCTTGGACACCTGAAGCAGAACGAGCCTTCCTGCAGCTCAAGGATGCTATGACGCATACACCAGTATTGCAGTTACCCAACTTTGCTAAACAGTTCATCATCGAAACTGATGCTTGTGATTATGGCGTGGGAGCAGTACTGATGCAAGAAGAGAAACCCGTGGCATTTCTTAGTAAAGCACTAAGCGCTCAACACCGCGCGCTTTCCACCTATGAGAAGGAGTTTTTGGCACTAATCATGGCGGTAGAACGCTGACGTCAATATCTGATGCGTGGTGAATTTTTGATACGCACAGATCATCAGAGCCTAAATTTTCTGGACGATCAAGTGCTGCACTCCACCATGCAGAGGAAAGCCATGGCAAGGCTGATGGGCTTGCAATTTCGCATCATTTACAAGAAGGGCCGAGAAAACTTGGCTGCAGACTCGTTATCCAGAGTAGCCCAGGCAATGGATGTTGCAGCAATCTCTTCTGCGAAACCAGATTGGGTACAGGAGGTTCTCAACTCGTACGCCACTGACAAGGAAGCGCAAAGCAAACTACAGGCTCTAGCACTAACCAGTCCAGATGAGCAAGGTTATGCACTGTGTCAAGGACTTATCAGATACAGAGGGCGAGTGTGGATTGGAAATAATTCAGCAATACAAACCAAATTAATTAGTGCATTTCATACCAGTGCGATTGGGGGGCACTCTGGCCATCTACCAACATACATAAGACTAAAAAAACTGTTTGCCTGGACAGGGATGAAGGGAGCAGTGGAAAATTTTGTCAAACAGTGTACAGTTTGTCAACAAGCAAAACATGAGCTATCACATCCAGCAGGCCTTCTGCAACCTTTACCTCAACCTGCAAACAATTGGCAAGAAATTTCCATGGACTTTATTGAAGGATTACCAACCTCCCACGGGGCCAATGTGATTATGGTGGTGGTAGATCGACTCTCAAAGTATGCTCATTTTCTTCCTCTGAAGCACCCTTTTACTGCTGCCACGGTTGCCCAGATTCTACTAGATTCAGTAGTGAAATTGCACACATTGCCTCTCTCAATTGTGTCAGATCGTGATAAGATCTTCACCAGCCATCTTTGGAAGGAACTCTTCAAAGCTCTGGGAACCAAATTACACTTCTCAACAGCATACCATCCGCAGACGGACGGGCAAACCGAGAGAGTAAATCAGTGCCTGGAGATGTTTTTGAGATGTGCTGTGCATGACGATCCTAAGCAGTGGAGGAAGTGGCTGCCGTTAGCGGAAATGTGGTACAACACTACATACCACTCGTCTATTGGGTGTTCTCCGTTTCAAGCTGTATATGGAAGCGAGCCAAATCTCATCGCGGTACCAGAGATAACAAAGGACACGGGGAAGGAAGCAACACAAGTGCTACTGGAGCGACAAGAACAGTTGAATAGGATAAAAGAACATCTCGCGAAGGCTCAGAATCGCATGAAGTTGCAGGCCGACAGGAAGAGGACGGAGCGCATGTTCCAGGTAGGAGAACAAGTACTGTTGAAACTCCAGCCATACGCTCAATCGTCACTGATCAATCGACCGTGTCCAAAGCTGGCATTGAAGTTCTTTGGCCCTTTTCGTGTTTGGAGAAAATTGGCAATGTTGCGTATAAACTGGATTTGCCAGACCAAAGTGCAATTCACCCGGTGTTTCACGTCTCACAGTTGAAAGGCTACACTCCAGACTTCACCCCGGTGTACTCTGAACTTCCATCACCGCCAGCATTGGACTCCATCGACACAGGGCCCGAAGAAGTCCTTGATCGTCGTCTGGTAAAGAAAGGAAACGCTGCAATGCCCCAGGTACTGATCAAGTGGAGAGGCATACCGACAACTTCAGCGACTTGGGAAGATCTTCACGTCATCAAGGAAATTTACCCACATGCGCTTGCTTGGGGACAAGCAAGTTTTCCAGAGGAGGGCAATGTCACACCTGATACTGTAAACAGGCTGTAATCGTGTGGAGTGGGCAGGTGTGCCAGCGTGTGTTGTGGGGGTGGGACCCATGCGTGTGGGCGTCAATATAAGCCCAGGGAAACAGAGGAGACGGGATCGAATATTATGACTGAAATTCTGCATCTCTGTCCCTGTCTTCTTCTTCCTCCTGTCCCCTCTTGCGTCTAAGTTCTTCCTTCATTCGTTTTCCTTCTTCTCCACGCAAGGTGTTGCCGATCTCACGCCTTCGAGAAATCGATTGGCAAGGGGGTACTTACAACAACGGCGTCCATAGCCGTGTTGCGGACGTCGAATCCGCCATCGCCTTTCGGGTCGCACTTCCGGCACCCTTCGCCGCCGGCTGTGCAGCCGGCGCATGCTAAGTGGCCGGCCTTGCACTGCACGAGTCGGGCCGCGGAGATTGTCACGCATGTAACTAATCGATCGAAGATACAGAAGAACATACCTGGAAGACGGGCGGCGTGAGGGCGCGGGAGCAGAGGGGGCAGTGGAGCAGACTCATGTCCATCTTGATGATGCCCTCCACCCTCGGTGCCACGGCAACGCCCGCGCCGCCGCCGCCTCCGGTAGCTTCATGCACGGCGACTTCTTGCTTGACAGGGATTTCTGGCGGCGGCTCCAGCCTCGGCTTCTTGGCGCTCTGGTCGCCCGTCTCCATCGCCGCCAACGGCAAACCCTGTTCAACACTTCCAATCCAAATCATCGGAGCTATGACGGGAACAAGAACCACCTGGTGAAATGAACTTGTGTGGTGAACAAGAACCTCTGTGTCCGCGGAAGAAGGGCCGGCGAGAGGCTAGGGGAGTAGACGACGGCGAATTGAGCGGCTGGTGAATTAGTGCTTTCTTGATTGATTGTGATTGACAGTGGTCACTGGTGTGGTGGGGCAGTGAGTAGAAACGTGGCCTTCACCACTTCGTCTTCGGCATAATAAAAATGAAATCTGTGCCAAATGTGTCCATTGCGCTGCCGGCCTAGAGGTAGCAGATGGACAAGACAAGGCATGACCTCCTACCGAAGAGCATCTTCAGCATAGTTGTTCGCGCTAAAAACGTTTTATAACATCTCGACGTGCGGAGAAAATTACATAAAACTACCACAATTGGGGCAGCGGTTGCGAGTCAGTACCGTTTGTGGAATTTTTTGCTAAAACGTACCACGTCTTGGACTAACGACCACACGATGCGCTGATGCCACTCGCTGAGAGCGTTTACGTGACCTGACAAGACGGGCCCGCCTGCAGAGCTGACGTGGCCAAACGGCCGTTCGCAGCTGCCGTTTGGACCGCGCCCGAGCCGCGAGCTGGTTAAGACGCGCCCGGTCGGAACCAGACAGCAGTCAACGCGCACGCACTTCACTCCTTCCCATCTCACTCCTCTTCCCCGACGAGCTCTTCCGACGAACTCTCTTCCGCCGTGGCTGCTAGGACGCCACCACCGTCGAAATGCCGAGCTGGCCCGACAGCGAGACGTCCAGCGGCGATCTTCTGAGTGGACTCAGCTCTGGGGTAAGTTCTGATTGGGGAATTCGTAGCTAGGGTTAGGTTTTCCGATTTGGGGATTTGCAATGTTGGTTCGATTTGTCGTCTATTAAGGCTATATTTCTTCTGCTATGCTCGATTTGTAGTCACAAGATGGCGGTTATACTCCTGATTCCATCGAGGATGCATCATTTGGAGGTTTAGCCATGGATTCAACGGAGGTCTGTCGCGTGCACAAGGAAATACCTGAGCGTTTTGTTGCATTCGAAGGGACTAATACTGGGAGACGCTTTCTAGCCTGTCCGATCAAGGATGTGAGTTATTTAATGAATTACAAATGTATTTAAGTTAGTGAGTAGTTTCATTAGCTAAATGTACACAGCTAATTAGTATGACATATGCTCTGTTAGTGAGTAGTTAGATAACCTAAATGTACACAGTGCAGTAAGCTAAATGGAATGATTACAACATCTCTAGTCTGTTTATTTATGTGAGCATATAATTATATCTCTGTGATTATCAATGCTTTATATATGTCTGTGATTATCATTGCATATAAATGTCCAGCATATAAATTCTTTAGTAATTGAGCATATAAATTCTTTAGTAATTGAAAAACAAATAATTAGTTCATAGTATTTTGGAAGGTACACTTTATCTTATGGGATAAGTGTTGTTTTGTTCTTATAGGAAGTTGAGAACTGTGGATTTCTTTGCTGGATAGATCCTGAATGGCCAGCAACACTTGAGAATGCATTATTTCATCTTTGGAGCAAGGTGGAGGAGACCAATAATGCCAGGATTGAAGAGAAGATTGATCATGCTTTAATGGTCAAGACTCTGCAGGCTGACAAAGTCAAAGTTGAAAAGAAGTACAACAGTTTGATTGCAGAGGTAAACAAATTGTTAGAAGACACTGCAGCAAATGTTAGGAAGGAGAACTTAGAGAAGATGAGGAAAGATGATGGAGAGCTTGCATTGAGTCAGTTTGCTAGGATGGAGCTTGAGGAACAATGGGGCCAGGTTGTGAAGGATAGGGACCATCTGAAGCTGCAGTTGGAGATGCTTACAAAGGAAAATAGTAAGCTGACTGAAGAGAACACTGCACTGAAGCATGACAGTGAAATGCTTCAGACTGTTCAAAACAAAAGGGAAGAAGAAAGGGTAGAAATGAAGGAGGAAAAGAAGAAGCTGGAGTACATGCTCTATGACATTCTGAAAGCCAACAATGTGAACAAAGAAAAGCTCAAGAGGGTCAGGCTCATTTTAGATGAATGAAATGTAGTTTGTATGTGAAATGTATTGCTGGTACTTTAGTATTGCAATACTTATCTATCTACTAGTGGTTGTAATGTTGAACTATTAGCTGGAACTTATTAAGTTGAGATCAGCTATGCAATGTTGAACTATTTGGTTGTACTGATTAATTTCAGATGAGTTGATCTCTGCTACTATTTGGTATTTATTAAGATGACATCAATAGCTATGGTAATAAAAGGTAGTTGTCGACAAAATGTCATCGACGGCAACTAATTTCTTAGACAGAGAAGAGTTGTCGTCGAGGACATATCGTCGACAACTAGTTTCTTAGAAATGTCATCTTATTTGCTTGTACCACCACCACTATTTTGTTGACATCACCTCTGCATTAAATTGTACCACCAGTAGTACTAAATAGTTGTCGTCGACGAAATTTGTTGACGACAACTATTTAGTAAAACATAACTTGTAAAACATCATTTCCCAAACAAAATTCATCCAGAATTGCAGTACCAAACAGAGACATGATAATTTGGATTGCTCAAAAAGAAACATGACATTTTGAGTTAATAACAGTACATATTTAGTACCAAACAGAATTCATACAGAAATTTAAGATAAATCTCATCAGTACATATTTAGAGGTAACCAGCATGTTCATCTCAACACTAGGAGTAGTGGTAACCAGCATGTTCTGGAATTACAACTACTGCATTACAAAAGGAGTGGGTAACCAGCAAGTTCTGAAGTTACAACAGAATCATTTCCCCAAAATAATCATCAAGTTTTTGAAATAGCACAATGCAAGTCCAAATCAGGTGTTGGAAGGGCCACCATCCTCCTCCTGATTACTAGGCTGGTAACCACAGTTGAAATAGCCCCAGGTCCTGCTTCTTTTGTAACTGGGTTCATCAGGGCCTTGTCTATCAGCTGTGGGCATATTTGTGGCTCTTGGGGCAGCAAATGATCTTCTTGCAGGTGGAGCTGGAGGAGGGCATGTCCTTGCAGGTGGAGCTGGAGGAGGGCATGGCCTTGCAGGTGGAGCTGGAGGAGGGCATGGCCTTGCAGGTCGAGCTGGAGGTGTTGCTGAATTATCTTCAGTTGAAGGTGCACCAGCAGCAGCTCTATTAGCTCTGTTTGCCTGAAAATAGCAAGGTAAATATATAAAATTGGAACAGAGCAACATAAATAGCTAGAAATATATTTGTTTGAACATAGTAGCTAGAAAATAGCAAGGTAAATATATAAAATTGAAACAGAGCAAGATAAATAGCTAGAAATTTATTTGTTTGAACATAGTAGCAAGAAAATAGCAAGGTAAATATATAAAACTGAAACAGAGCAACATAAATAGCTAGAAATATATTTGTTTGAACATAGTAGCAAGAAAATAGCAAGGTAAACATATAAAATTGAAACAGAGCAACATAAATAGCTAGAAATTTATTTGTTTGAACATAGTAGCAAGAAAATAGCAAGGTAAACATATAAAATTGAAACAGAGCAACATAAATAGCTAGAAATATATTTGTTTCAACACAGTAGCAATAAAATAGAAAGGTAAACATGTAAAATTGGACAGGGCAAGGTAAATAGATAAAAGGACACAAACCACATGGTTGTTCTTTCTAATTTCCAAATCTGGCCTCAATTTTGTTGGGCAGCTTATGTACTTGTGTCCTTGCAGATTACAGTTAGAGCATGTTGTTGTTCCCATCCTTGAAGTATCTTTAGGCTTGGGTACCTCAAATTTGCTCTTCCTTCTCTTCTCTTGTTTCCTTCCTTTTTTGATATCAAAGAAAGGTGGTACTATGTCAGGACCACCTGTCTTGGCCCAATCATGCTTCCCAGGAACAGGGTAAATCAGATGCTTGTAAGCTTTTTTATACATTTCTTTTTTGAAGAAAGGACTCACAAAATCTTCTGGACATTGCTTGGATTTTATAATGGCACTGCATGCATGGTTGCAAGGAAGTCCAGTAACATCCCACCTCCTACAACCACATGTCCTGGCAGCCAAATCAACAGAGTGTGTCTGATCACCTTTTCCATTAGTGACTTGCCATAAGTTTGTTCCTGATATCAAAGGGGTGCAAAATCTGGAGTACTTCTTGGCCATTTCTAACTTCTCACTGTAGTGAGGAGTAATCTCCCATCTAGCAGTTTCTCCACCTTCCCTCTTCTCATATCCTCTGACCATTAACTTGTTCTTTATGACTTCAATCATGGTTCCTATGGGTTTTTTCCTCACATCCAATATATATCTGTTAAAAACCTCACTGGGGTTGTTAACCACCAAGTCTGTCTTGCAGTTGGTGTCAAATGCATGTCTTGCCCATGTGTGTACAGGAATTGCACATAAGTACTTCCAAGCTGGCTCACTCTCCTTCCTCAAATTCTCCATTGCAACCTCAAACTGGTCCTTATGGAAAGCATAGCTGGCTGCATCCAGACACTTCTTCAGATCTTCCCCTCTGAACCCAGCAGTCTGCATATTAGCCCAAATATGCCTCAAGCAATATCTGACAGGGCTGTAAGGGAACACCTGACTGACAGCTTTAATCAGCCCATGTTAAACAGCACACACAATTAGTCTAAGTACAAAGTAGTTGTCGTCGACGATCGTCGACGACAACTATTGATCGTCGACGACAACTATTGATTCAGTCCAACTAGAAAGTAGTTGTCGTCGATGATCGTCGACGACAACTATTGATTCAGTCCAACTAGAAAGTAGTTGTCGTCGACGATCGTCGACGACAACTATTGATTCAGTCCAACTAGAAAGTACATGTTTTTAGTAAGGAGTTCAGTCTAAATACCTTCTGTCTATCAGACATGATAGTGTAAGTCCCAAACTTCCCTTCTGTTCCACCCAATGCAAACTTAAGTTGAGTCAGAAACCAACACCAGTTGGCTGTATCTTCTTTGGGTACAACAGCAAATGCAATTGGGTACATGTTGTTATTCCCATCTCTGCCTGTTGCAGCTAGAATCTGAGCACCAGTGCATAGTTTGATAAAGCATCCATCCAACCCTGTGAAATAGCAAGTAATTCACATCAGTTAGTAAATACAAAATTCTGTGAACATAGAGACAGACAAATAAATAGCTAGTAATTCCCATCTCACCTATAAATGGTCTGCAGCCCTGTAAAAATCCCTCTTTTGGTCCATTGATACAGAAAAATAAACCATGGAAAGTGGGGCCATGAGGGTTCTCTTCAGTTGGTGATGGAGTGACTGTTGCCACAATAACTCTACTTCCAGGGTTGGTATCCATCACTGTCTGTGCAAAGTCTCTAAGCCTATAGTACTGCTTCCTGTGATCCCCTAAGACAGCATCAAGAGCCAGGTTTTTTGCCCTGTAAGCCATCATCTTAGGCACCTCAACACCATGTTGCTGCCTAGCAGAGTCTATGAGTGACTGGATGCTTGTACTTGGATCTGACCTGAACATACATTCATAATTTGCAGCCAACCATTTTGCACTAACCCTGGAAGTTTCATTTGTGGTGCCACATGTATGCTTCAACTTCATCTTCCTTAGTACAAAGGTTTTCTCCCCTTTTATGTGAGAACCCACCATGTAGAAAGGACAAGTATCCTTAATGCACTGAGCAATTATTCTTACATTGGAGTTCCTGTGATACATGTAGTTCCTACTTTGGGCAATGTGCAAATTAATCAAGGCATCTCTGAATTGTTGGGCATCTTTGAAGCACATTTTCAAGCACAGTTGGTCATGTGGGTTCAGTCTCATTGTATCATACCATTTTCTTGGTTCCCTTTTCTTTGCTCTACTTTTTCTACCTCCCTTTGGTGGAACCATTGACAATGGTTCAAAGCCATCCTCATCTGATGAAGGAATGTAATCACCTACATAGCCATGATAATTATCCAACTCTGGTGGGGGTATGTAGTCAGGTACTTCTTCATCTTCAACACTGCAATGAGACCTAACTGTGGGTCCCTTCCTCACAGACAACTTCTTTTTATTATTCTGCTCAACTATAGGTTCTGCAAAAGGAGCTGGGTCTTCCTCTGTCACAAACAAATCTTCAACATCAGTGTCACCTTCACAGTGCATCAGTGGATCCTCTCTCACCTTCCTTCTCTCCTCAAACTTCTCAGCAATCTCCATGTCCTCCTTTGACCTCATCTCAGACATTGCTGCAAAGTCTGCCTCTCCCATGTCAAAATAGGACCCAGTTGATTCATCCCCTGAGTTATCATCTTCTTCTGAATGTACTTGTACTCCCTTCCCCTTATCTGTTACTGCTGCTTCCACATTTCTTCTTTCTTGAGTGCACACATAAGGACCAAATGGAGCACTGCCACACTGAGTTGGAATTACTGAACCTTCATCATCAACAACAAAGACAGAAGGAGGGTCCAAATCATAAACAACTGGGTCACCATACTTGATTAAAGCTCTAGCACTGGCTTTTTTAGTACCAGGTTTCAACAGTGCTGCTGGTGATGGAGAATGTTTTGCTTGCTCATTAGTAAAACAAGTGTTAGGAACAACAGGTCTGTATCTTAGCATTGTTCTCCACTCGTTCCATTCCCTGCCCCCTTCTGCAGTACAGTGAGTCCATAATACAATACCCCTGGGTCTCTATGAGTGCAATGATATTCAGATAAGTAACATCATCTCGGCCAATAGTCCTTTCAATATTATCTAATCCATCGAAATGAATTCTGAGCTCCCATAATTCTGGATCCAAACTACAAAGCAATAACAGAAATACAAAAATCAATAACATGCCACATTGAGTTTAATAGCAATGCAACATTCAGTTTAACATTACAAAAAATAAACAACAAGTTTAATAGCATGCCACATTGAGTTTAACATTACTAAATAAACATCAAGTTTAACATTAGAAAATAAACATCAAGTTTAACATTCAGATAAATAACAGACATCTAATTTGCTATCTAAAGAAATTACTAAATTAAGTTTAACATTAGAAAATAAACATCAAGTTTAATAGCAGTTTAACATTACTAAATCTAAATTGCTATCTGAATGTAATGTAAAATTCAGATAGCAGTCTACTAAAAATTCAGATAGCAGTCTACTAAAATTTCATTACATTCAGATTGCTGTGTACTTACTAACCTAAATCAAATAGCTATCTACTAAAAATTCTGAGGCACACAATCATAACCCTAACCTAAATCCCCAAATTCGTAACCCTAAATCCCCAAATCTCCAAATTCAGAGAAGAGAAGATAGCAGATAGATGAAGATGTTACTTACTCCACGCCGCCGAGCCCGGACGTCCACTGCGAACTTGTTGCCGGATTGGCAGCCCACATCTGCGCAAGAAGATGGAGATGCGACGCCGACGATGGCCGGCTCGCTGGCCACAACTCTTGCAGCTCCTCCTCCACGCCAGTAGATCCAGTTGATGCGCCACCTCCGCCGCCGTAAGTACCGCCGCCGCCAGCACAGCTCAAATCGCCGCCAGTACCGCCGGCGCCGCCGGGATTCGCCGCGTCGTCCATCGCGCGGGGAGGAGTGAGCTATCTGATTCGCGCGTTGACTGCTGTCAGGGTTCCGACCGGGCGCGTCTTAACCAGCTCGCGGCTCGGGCACGGTCCAAACGGCAGCTGCGAACGGCCGTTTGGCCACGTCAGCTCTGCAGGCGGGCCTGTCTTGTCAGGTCACGTAAACGCTCTCAACGAGTGGCATCAGCGCATCATGTGGTCGTTAGTCCAAGACGTGGTACGTTTTAGCAAAAAATTCCACAAACGGTACTGACTCGCAACCGCTGCCCCAATTGTGGTAGTTTTATGTAATTTTCTCCGACATGCGATGGGGATTTGGTGCACTGGCCACCAGTGCTCCTGACTGTTAGAATAAAATAAAATAAAAAAACGTTTATGAGTTTTAAAAAATTGTAGATGTTGCCAAGGGTGTATCCTACTATATGCGTGCAAAAATCAGTTACAAATACTTTATATTCTAGTCTATAAAAAGACAAAAGTGTGATCTGAATATGACTATTTCAAATTTCTAAATTTTGGCATGTTTTGTTATTTTCTTAGCCCATAATACTTTATATTTGAAATTGCAAATTTGCATGTTTGCGGGATATATATACACCATTTACTATATCTAGATTTTTTGTCTGGAATTTTAGAACTCATAAATAACATTTTCGATTTTTTATAACTATCAGAGCACTGGTGCTCAGGAGAACAAAACACTTTTCGCCCCACGTGCACCTATTTTATTTGTGCCTGGTGCTCTTATTGGTGCGCTCTTTAGGGGTGTCGGACATGTGTCCCGCCGATTTGGTAGGTGTGTTGTACAGCGACACTCTCCAAATAAACCCTACATAATGCTTAATCAAAACAACAAACAACTTTAGTGCACATCATAGATAGAGCATATATTAAAATTTAGACTACATTTTACCAGTTATAGACACAATATTACTTAAACTAATGCGGGGAATTTAAAACTAGACTAAGCTATCGTAGACGTCGGCCGGCCGTCATCCTCGTCGTTGCTCGCCTCCATGTTGGAGGCGTCCAGGTTCGTCGTCGCTCGCCGCCATGTTGGCGGGGCTAGCCTCCTCGTCATTCGCCGCCGGATGGGCCACCTGCGCGAGCCAACGCCGCTCAACCCTGACTTGCACCCCCATCTGGTGCAATTCTTCCGCTTGCTTGCGAGCGCGCACACGCCTATTGTTGCGTGCGCGCGATGCCAACAGCCGCCGCGTCCATCTCCCTAGCTTCGTCAGCCTACCCTGGTGCGGTGCGTGTTGTCCATGTCGCTACGGGCAGCCTAGAACGTCACTCGCCTTCCCCCCCCCACGGTGTTCAACTCCTCGCGGGCCGCATGCTGGGCAGCCATGAACGAGGCAGACTCGTCGTCAAGCAGTCGGATGAGGGTCTGCGGCTCAACGGACGCCGTGTTGGCGTTGAGCTGTTCGTACGCCTGCCACTAAGCCTCCCTGAGCTGCTCGTATGCCTGCCGCTTGGCCTGTCTTGATGGAAGCCCTAATGGAGGCAACCTCGGCTGCTGCGTCCGCCTCCTGGAATGCATATCGGACCCGACAGAACGACTGCTCGTTGCGCCATGTGGCGAAGGAGTTGTGCCCCACCACCTGGTCGGGCCAGGGTAGAGGGCGCTGTTTCTGCTCCTCCTCGTCCGTCTCCTCCTCCTCCGGTTTCGGTTCGCACACCGCCGTCTCCTCCTGCAGCTGGGCGGTAGCTCCGGCTCCACCGGCCCTCCTCTGTGTAATCGAAGGGGTCGTCGCCACTACCGGCATCGTCTGGCGGCGGGTCTTGCCCACGGCGTGCTGCCTGCTGGGTTTAAATTACCTACGAGGTATAGAGGCGACGCGGTATGGTGTCATAGAGAGAGGGAAAGTAGCAGCGATGGGGAGATTGTGGCGAGTTTCGAAGTGGCTACGGCGATGACGTGATGTTGTCTACAGCGAGAGTGTGGCTTTTATAGCTGGGCGGGAAGCGGCAGGGTCGAGTGGACACGTCGGAGCACGCATCTCGTCGGAGTAAATCGCGACGGGCCGCTTCTCTCTATAACGAGCGGACCCCATCTGTCGGGTGGGCTGACCGGACAATGTCCGGCGCACCCACGCACACCCCCAAGTTTGGCGGGTGGGCTGGGGCTGTCGAACATAAATTTGATGGCGGGCTGCTTTGGGAGCTGCCACTGTGGGCGGTCTTTTGGTCCGGACCCCCAATGGACCATTGGGGTCCGTTTGGGGGGGGGGGTGCCGGTGGAGTTCCTCTTAGAGCGGTTGTTTTCGCCGTTTTGGCCGCCGAGGCTACTACGCGCGTTCCAGTCGCGAAAAATACAGCGTGTAGAGGCGCGCGTTTATCGCACGATGTATTATTGGGCGCTAAAACTGGTTTTTTCAACAAAAATCTATAAACATGAAATTTAAACTTCTATTCAAACGAAACTTTGATTTATTACGAAGTTCAATTACAAAACTTAAGGGGTCGTTGCACAGAAAACAAAAAATTTCCTACGCGAGAGACACCTGAAAGGCCAAGATCTAATCTAGAAGAAGAAGTGCAACGGGCAAAGAGAGGGTTAAGGAGAACACATACCCTCGAAGACACAAAGCGTTACGAGATCAAGTCTCGTTGTTGGCGTAGTTGTACTCACATCGATCCCGAGAGCGAGAAGATGTGCACCGCAATCCGGAGGTGCCTCCGTGATCGGTCACACGTACGGTTGATGACGACCTCCGTTCCCTGGATCCAGCGGGGAGGCGGAAGTAGAGGATCTCTCGGAACTCCAGCAGCATGATGTCGTGGTGGTGGTGAAGAATCCCACGGTCAGGGCTTCGCCAATCCGGAGACTGTGGAATTGAGCAGCGGGTGGATAGGAATTGAGGTGGGAAAGTGTGTGTGAGAGAGGAAGCTCATGCCCTCTATTTATAGGAGAGGGGGGAGGCAGCCCAAGGGGGGTGCGGCCAGACCATAGGTGTGCCCCCACCTCTTCCCTTATGATGTGAGTGGATACTCCACTCACACCCACACATTTTCCCTTAAAAACTCCACTTAGAAAATCCAAGAGTTTTTCTTTAATAAATAAATAAAACATTTTTATTTCTTTATTTCAGAATTTGTTAATTCTATTAACAAATATTTGCATATAGCAACTCGAATCATTTTTTAATTCTGTTAACATCCATTCGATTTAAACCCCTTTGAACTATTTCAATTTTCCCCGAAACAATTTTGGTGCTGCCCAAAATATTCTTCGATATTTCGTATCCTCTCAAACGCGTCATCGAACCTTAAGTGTGTCACCTTACGGTTCACGAATAAGATAGACATGACCGAGACTCCTCTCCGATCAATAATCAACAGTGGGATCTTGAGATCCGTGATGACTCCTATATATTCAACGACGACTCTCGTGATCGTGTGAACCATCAACGTCGTGAACTATTCCCTTTGTCTCGCGATATTTTACTTGTCCGAGATTCGATCATTGGTATCAACCATACCTTGTTCAATATCGTTACCGACAAGTACTCTTTTCTTTTTCCCGTGATATAACATCCTTGTGATCATATCACGTGCTTGCAAGCGGTTTCGATGTGATATCACCGAGAGGGTCCAGAGTATATCTCTCCGTCATTTTGGATGGAAAGATCCCACTCTTGATCCATGACCCTCAACTAATACTTTCCGAATACCTAACGTCACCTTTATAGTCACCCTGTTACGGTGTGACGTTTGATGACATCAAAGCACCCTTCCGGTATGAGTGATTGACATGATCTCATGGTCTAAGGAATAAGTTACTTCGTATGTTTGATATAACAATGTAAACTTAATGACTTGATCGCATTGCTATATTCACTTTTGGTTTATGTTCATCACATCATTCTTCTAATGACATGACCCCATTATTAACAACATCCAATGTTCATGATCAGGAAACCTTGATCATCTATTAATCAACGAGCTAGTTCAAAGAGAGGCTTTACTAGGAACCATTGTTTGTTTATTAAACACACATGTATCAATGTTTCCGGTTAATAGAATTCTAGCATGAGAAATAAACATTCATCATAAACAAGGAATGAGATAATAACCATTTTATTATTGTCTCTCGGGCATATTCCCCTAAAAAACAAACCTAATTCCTAATCTAGTTCTCCATGGGATCCTGATGGCTAGGTTGAGACTCCAAGTGCAGAGTGTGTAGCTAGTGGCAAGCCTTCTTCCCCACGAGGGTGACTCGAGGGTTTATATCGAACTCTTGGGGAGCCAGTATTTCAGCAGTTGTCTTCCAAGCTTCCTCCAAGATCCTGCAAACAAAAAGAGTGTTTTGTGCCCTCAACCTCACCAAGTGGTTGTCAAGCACAAGGTGTGAGACTTCTAAATTGCAATGCAAAACTGAAAGTAAATGTGCACTAATTAAATCTACTACTAAATGCAAATGAGAAAATAAATATGCAATGGATTGTTTTTGTATTTTTGTGATGCAAGTGGTGATGGAGATAATGTAAATTCGAATTGGAGATGCAAGTAAAGTAAAGTGCAAGTAAAGTAAATTGCAGCAAAGTAACTAGAGTGTTTTCTTATAATTAAAATAGGACCGGGGTTCATGGTTTGACACTTGCATTCTCTCAAATAAAGTAGTAGACGGTGGACATAAAGAATTACATGTGAGATTACAATAACATGTTTAACATTGAGTACTTTCATATGGGCATCACGTCCTAGCATAGAGATCTCTACGGTCATATTGATCCCTCTTATACTCCACCAAGATGCGAAATAAATCATAACACCTCGATAATTAAGGAAAAACCAGAGTATAGCTTTAAGCAATGTGACATGAAGTTGAAGTAAGAACTTGCTAGATCAAGTCATGGAGATTGATTAGTGTCACTTCAAATCCCCGGTAACAAGGTACTCCTTTTTATCCCTAGTGAGGTAACTAAGAAAGGTTTAACAAAACCTAAGTGGATCGCTGAACTTCTGTCACTTTCACAACACTAGCCACCCCCCGTTACTCCAACTAATGCACCCATCACCCCACACACGCTCTCAAGAACTAGATTGATCAAAGCTTGCAAATAAGAACGGGGTACATAAGATACATCTACTCAAATAACTCAAGAGAAACAATTGCAATCTCAGATTCAATAACACATAGAAAAGATCCACCACATAGGAATTACAACGGTGCCCGTAATCATGTGAGGCAGCTCATACGGATCTAATTAGTGAAGCACATAGAGAGACAGTTACAAGTGCTACTTCCACAAACCCATAGCCCTGGGGTGGACTACTCCCTCTTCATGGAGATGTCGATGGAGATGACGTTGGAGGGGTAGGAGATCACACCGGCGGCGCCCCGCCGGAGTTTTCCCCCTCCAATCTGGAACTTCTGGTCTCTGTTTTGTTGTTTCGGTGTTTTGGCGGCGCTCTCCTCCGTAAGGGTACGGGGGACCCTTTTTATAGTCGGTTTTAGGTCAAGACGGAGTCGGTAAGTCGAAGGTGGAAGGAATTGGGGCCACAGGGGCCAAAAGGGGCCTCTCACGCGACCAAGGAATCTGGCCGCATGGAGGGTCCTCTTTTGGGCCTCCTTTCCCAATTCTCGTGGATCCTTCGCCCGCAAGTCTTCTCCTTCCAAGAAAATGACCCCCGCAGATTTTCAGGTGATTTCACGGAAGTTTGCCCCCTGAAACGTCAAAAATATAGAAAACGGGGTTTCTGACAGGCAGGGTTAATTCCATAAAAGTTGGGGGACTTTGTAATTTAACCCCAAAATACTATAAAACATTGAATTATACCCTTATATGATGCAATATGTAATAGAAAACCATGTGAAAATATGCAAAATTCATCTATACATTTTGCATGCATCAACATCCCCAAGCTTAACCCATGCTCGTCCTCGAGTATGAAGGTGATAAAAATAAGATGGGTTTTGCATATTGAAACAATCATGGGATATCAAGGAGGATTATTCATGCTACATATAATCAAATGATTAATACTAGAAATGAGTAGCAATATACAATTCATGTTGTAAGAAATATCAAATATGCAAGCAAAGATGCTTCATGAAAGTTCACAAAGTGTATAATGAAATAAAAGCACTATGGACCAAATGCATACACAAAATGAAAAATAAAATCCTATATTGGTCAAACAATAGCATAATGGAGAATAGAAAATATGGTGGACACTTTGGAGAAAATTGAGTAGAGGTAAAACATGATCAAGTCTTATTTAGCCTCTAAATTATTCAACTAAAATTACTAATTGAAATGTGGTATCCATTGATCTAGGACTCTCATTGCCCATTTATCACTAGCATCTTAAAATTGTGAGTATTGAAGTAATGAGAATGACAAGGTGGTTGAAAGCCTCATGCCCCGTGAGTGTGAAAACCTACTCCATGATTACTCAACTTAAGATTCCTAATAAGCTTTGTACAATCATAATAAGTATTAATGACATCATAGAGAACCGCAAAGAGGTACCTCTTGCCCCATGACATGGAGTAGACTCATCATCTTTTTTATTTTCATTCACTATTATGCATAGCTTCTTATTTTATTATAGGATGTGTTGTAGAGTCACTCAAGCTGTAAGTAAATTTCCACCATGATAAAGCATGGCTTGGGTTAGCGGCCCAATGCGTTTCTCTAGTCATATAGATACTTACTCATCAAAACTTACTATTCCTCTATTTCATTTCGGCATGGCAGGAGTCCAAAAACAAAAGTACATGATATCAACCAAAAGTAAAAAAATTTGTGCAATGTTGAAAGCTTTCCGGTGATACACGTTTATAGCTAGCTCCCAACCACACACTTGTCAAACGCAAAACTTGTGGCTCCCATTATTGGGTCATGTTTATTAGATGCATAAAAAGTAAAGTATGCCTTCAAAAGTTCGTGAGAGTCCTATCCCAAGTTCAACCCATGACAATTAATAAAGTGAATATCTTAATTTAGAACATAAATAACACAATAACATGGTGAACATACTCGGAATAGCAGTGAAGCTAATGGGAAGATATGGTGGACTCACTGGAAATACTTGGCTAAGGAGTGTTGGAAACAAGTTTTTACTTGTTGGAATTTTTAAATTTTTGGGCTAGCAAGAGGGAGATAGTTGACCAGATACTATGCATGCATATGTCCATAGAACTACTCATTTCATGACAAACTAAATAAACCATCAATTAACATCAAGGACATGAATAAGAGATAGCTGAAGACAACATTATTGCAAATTTCTACACATTAAAAGCCTATAAATCATGCAAACATATGTAGCTCTTCAAATCCACCATGGCATCCCTATTCCAAGTAATAATACTAGAATCCAATACATTCCAACCCTAAACTCCATTAGCTCAATCTCATATAAAATGATGGTGGTGGTCTTATCGAAACAAAAATAAAAACAAAAACTAGACGCTTCAAGTCTCTACGATAAATGCTTTGCTTAGAAAAACAGAAAGTATACGTGTGCTAACCAAAAGAGTGTAGCTCCAGTGGGGTGTTCATTATATCCCCAAGCTTATGGCTTTCACCATTCTTGGATGTCTTGAGGCGCAACTCCTCTATTCCCTGTGAAAAAACTTCACAAAACATGTTTCTCCCATTCTTTTTCTGTGGGGTGAGATTAGCAAGGACAAACAAATCACATGCTTGCTGTGCAAAATTCCAAATCAAATGCTCCAGTAGATAGAAAATAAGGTTCATTATGTTGTATGTTCACTCTCTTTCTTGAAAGAATCATGGAAATTCGAATCCCAAGCCCAAAGAGTGCATAAAACAAAAGAAGGTAGAATCTCTCCAGAAAAGCAACAGCAGCAAAAGGAACGTTTTTCCCTAAGCTAGACTCGTTAAAAAATTAAGACAATTTTTGTGCTTACAGAGGACGAAAATTTGCAGAACATATTAAAAATTTAGCTCAATCCGATATACGAATAACAAACGTAAAATCATACGGTGAGCAGACTCGTGCTGAAACAGAAATTTCATGTACTAGGATAGCAACTTATAAGTCCAAATGGGTTTGACTTGAATCTTTATTGAAAAGTTCAGAATTAAAACAAAAACACTAATCTCTTGAGACAGAAATAGGACACTAGGAAAATCCAAACAAAAACAACCGGGTTGCCTCCCGTAAAGCGCTTTCTTTATAGCCATATAGCTAGACTTTACTTACTTGATAATCAAGAGGGATAAATCTCATGAGGGAGCTTGTTCTTCAGCGTGCCCCTCTTCCTTGGGAAGTGCTCCATGCTTTTCTTGCGAGTGATCTGAAACTTAACATTCCCTTCCTTGGAGTCTATGATTGCACCTGTAGTACGAAGAAAAGGTCTACCCAAAATAATAGGACTAGGGGATTTATCCCCCATATCCATAATAATGAAATCAACGGGTACGAAAGTCATATGCAATTCAATCATAACATATTTTACTTGTCCTACAGCATGTTTAGTAGAGTTATCAGCAAGGACAAATTCTTGAGCACTTTTCTAATTTTCTAGTTCTAACAATTTATAATTCTTTAGAGAGTACCGATACACTAGAACCTAGATCTAACATAGCATGGTGAATTTATTTTTCGATTGAAACTAGCACCTTGGGGATCCATGCATCCCAAGCTTTAGGAGGTCATGGCCTCATTCTTGTACCTAGCAATTTTTTCTTGCAAGATGATTAGCAATATAAGATCCAAAGCCAGGTTGATTAACATTTATAGTGGGATCACTAGCAAATTTTGTAGAGTAGCAATAAGTTCTTGCAAGCTTTTTTCTAAATCAAGCAATGGATCCTTAATTTCAGTAAGCATCATAATTTCCTCTACTTTACTCTCTAATTTAGCTAGCATGCTTGATTCATGAGGACTAATTTTCATCTTTGCTAGCAAGATAAGACATATATGGAAGTATATATTCAGGGTACTTCTATTTCATTCAAAGTTTCTTCTAAGCTAGTAGGGACATGCTCACTTGTATTCTCAGCAATATGATCAATATTTTCAATAATAGGAGCAGCAAATAGTAATAGAATTCATTCCTACACTAGGTTGTGCTTGTGGCTTTCCTGCTGACATGCTTAATAGAGTTGCTTGATTATCAGCTAATTTTGACAATGCTTTATCTAAATTCGAAGATTGAAGTTGCAATCCTTTAATATCACTACTAATGGATGCAATAGACTTATTTAACTCATGTATCATAGCATTGTGACTAGCAACTTGTTCCATAAGCAATTTATTAGATTCAGAAATTTCACTAGAAGGCTTCCACTTATTTTCATTAGCATTAGGATATGGAACAAAAGGTTTATTTGGCACATAAGGAGGTTTACTATATGAATTGTAAGCATTACCAAAACCATTGCTACCATAATTCCTAACAAAATTAACATCCACACTTTCAGAATTACTACCAACTAGCTCCTGCAAAGGCACATTCTCCATATTTTGTTTATTAATAAAAGTAAGAATAGTGTCCATTTTAGAAGACAAATCATTGGTTTCTTCAATTGAGTTTATTTTCTTAGTGGGATTGGGTGCTCTTTCAGTATTCCATTGACTATAATTTTGCAATATGCTTTCTAATATGCTCTTAGTCTCACCTACAGTTTTACTCATAAAGGCACCTCCAGCAGCAGAATCAAGTATATTTTTAGACATGTAGTTTAGACCATTATAAAAAGAGTGTAGTATGGTCCATTCATTTACACCATGTGATGGGCATGTTCTAATCATTAATTTAATTCTATCTCATGCCATGGCTACATGTTCATTATCCTAAATGAGAGGATATTATTCCTATTTTGCAAAATTTTAACGGGAGGATAATATTTCTAAATGAAAGCTTCTTTTAAATCATCCCAAGACTTTATACTAGCTGTAGGTAGTGAAAGTAACCATTATTTAGCCTTTCCTCTAAGTGAAAAAGGAAATAATTTCAGTTTTAAAACACTACTTTCCACATTTTTAAATTTTTTCATATCACATATTTCCATGAAATCATGAAGATGCATAGAGGCATCCTCCATAGCACTACCACCAAATTGCTCTCTAGTAATTAAATTCAATAAACTAGGACTTAGTTCATAGCTTTAAGCTTGTATTTCAGGTGTAGTAATTGGCCTAGCAATGAATTGGTCATTGGGTGTATTTGTGTAGTCACTTAATTTAGTTCTATCACCCATTTTAACAGTTTTTATGTAGTTTTTAATTTTTTATGCAAAACTGAAAAGTAAAGTAACTAGGAAAATTTGAAATACTAAAATAAACTAGATAACTAAATGCAAACTAAAATAAAATATGCAAGACAAAACAAAAACAAGAACAAAAACAAAACAAAAACAAAAACAAGACAAGAAACAAAACAATCTACTTGAAAGAAGGTGGAGATAGAAAGGACGATACTCACGTAGGTGCAACCTCCCCAAGCTTAGGTGTTTGCACACCTTGTTGGTGATGAAGACTTCTTGTGAGCTCCCTTGGACAACTCCTTCACCTATGGCTCCCCGGCAACGGTGCCAGAAAACGCTTGATGGCTAGGTTGAGACTCCAAGTGCAGAGTGTGTAGCTAGTGGCAAGCCTTCTTCCCCACGAGGGTGACTTGAGGGTTTATATCAAACTCTTGGGGAGCCAGTATTTCAGCAGTTGTCTTCCAAGGTTCCTCCAAGATCCTGCAAACAAATAGAGAGTTTTGTGCCCTCAACCTCACCAAGTGGTTGTCAAGCACAAGGTGTGAGACTTCTAAATTGCAATGCAAAACTGAAAGTAAATGTGCAATAATTAAATCTACTACTAAATGCAAATGAGAAAATAAATATGCAATGGATTGTTTTTGTATTTTTGTGATGCAAGTGGTGATGGAGAAAATGTAAATTCGAATTGGAGATGCAAGTAAAGTAAAGTGCAAGTAAAGTAAATTGCAGCAAAGTAACTAGAGTGTTTTCTTATAATTAAAATAGGACCGGGGTTCATGGTTTCACACTTGCATTCTCTCAAATAAAGTAGTAGACGGTGGACATAAAGAATTACATGTGAGATTACAATAACATGTTTAACATTGAGTACTTTCATATGGGCATCACGTCCTAGCATAGAGATCTCTACGGTCATATTGATCCCTCTTATACTCCACCAAGATGCGAAATAAATCATAACACCTCGATAATTAAGGAAAAACCAGAGTATAGCTTTAAGCAATGTGACATGAAGTTGAAGTAAGAACTTGCTAGATCTAGTCATGGAGATTGATTAGTGTCACTTCAAATCCCCGGTAACAAGGTACTCCTTTTTATCCCTAGTGAGGTAACTAAGAAAGGTTGAACAAAACCTAAGTGGATCGCTGAACTTCTGTCACTTTCACAGCACTAGCCACCCCCCGTTACTCCAACTAATGCACCCATCACCCCACACACGCTCTCAAGAACTAGATTGATCAAAGCTAGCAAATAAGAACGGGGTACATAAGATACATCTACTCAAATAACTCAAGAGAAACAATTGCAATCTCAGATTCAATAACTCATAGAAAAGATCCACCACATAGGAATTACAACGGTGCCCGTAATCATGTGAGGCATCTCATACAGATCTAATTAGTGAAGCACACAGAGAGAGAGATACAAGTGCTACTTCCACAAACCCATAGCCCTGGGGTGGACTACACCCTCTTCATGGAGATGTCGATGGAGATGAAGTTGGAGGGGTAGGAGATCACACCGGCGCCCCGCCGGAGTTTTCCCCCTCCAATCTGGAACTTCTGGTCTCTGTTTTGGTGTTTCGGTGTTTCGGCGGCGCTCTCCTCCGTACGGGTATGGGGGACCCTTTTTATAGTCGGTTTTAGGTCAAGACGGAGTCGGTAAGTCGAAGATGGAAGGAATTGGGGCCACAGGGGCCAAAAGGGGGCCTCTCACGCGGCCAAGGAATCTTGGCCGCGTGGAGGGTCCTCTTTTGGGCCTCCTTGCCCAATTCTCGTGGATCCTTCGCCCGCAAGTCTTCTTCTTCCAAGAAAATGACCCCCGCAGATTTTCAGGTGATTTCGCGGAAGTTTGCCCCCTGAAACGTCAAAAATATAGAAAACGGGGTTTGTGACAGGCAGGGTTAATTCCATAAAAGTTGGGGGACTTTGTAATTTAACCCCAAAATACTATAAAACATTGAATTATACCCTTATATGATGCAATATGTAATAGAAAACCATGTGAAAATATGCAAAATTCATCTATGCATTTTACATGCATCAGATCCCGAGGTGGTGTGGTCAGACGTCGTCCATACATTATCCCACCTCGGGTCGTCAGCGTCCCAATCGAGTCCTCTCTTGGCGTTGAACTCCTGTAAGGCGGCTGCGTGTCGGACAGGCTTGTTTCTCGCCGCGCCATCCGCTCTGCCCGTCGCTACACATAGAAATCATTCTTGCAGGCAACATCTTCCGGGAAGCGACGGCGCCAATCCGCCATCGCTTGCTCGTCTATTTGGGCGGCAAGGAGGTGGCGCTGCTGCAGACGGGTGGTGAAAGAGCATGGTGCCCCATTTTTTTTTGGTAATTAATGACAATCACTATGGTCGAATGCTTGCATTAAGTTATACTTGTGGATTTTGTCAATAGGCAACAGTTGATGTCCAAGTGTTGGATTGAAGATGATCGAGTGATGACCAAGGTGCTATTCATGTGAATATCCAAAGATTGTCATGAGAGATTTGAGCGTATTGCAAGTTCTTGAATAAGAATATTGTGTCAACATTCATGTTTACCTCCAAGAAATCATTATAACGAAGAGAGAAGAAAAGATAGAAGGTTGATCAAGACAAAGTACAAATAGTGGATCAATACACAAAGTTAGAAGATGTACCATTTGCGATCAAGTGATCTCGTGGTATGGTAAGCAATTGTTGATGTAGATTTACGAACTAATCCATGATATGTGTGTGTGGTATATCTATGTGGGGTTACGTATCTTCCATGGACATGCATGAAATGGGAGATTCCATATAGCACATGGTGGATGACGTCAAAGTTGTTGTTGTTATCAAAGTTGACAAGTGCACGTCCATGAGGAGCATATCAAAGATATCACATTCTTGGATCTTGCCACCCTTTTGGAGATAAGAACCAAGTGAAGATGGGCTCAGGAGAGCCTCTCCCATAGTGACATATGGGGAGGAAATCCATGAGTCTTCACCGAACGGACAAAATCAAGAAAGGTGTTCGAACTTGAGGTGGTCAATATCTCCATCATCTGGCTCAAGTGGAATGTTAAATTCAAAGTTATCGTCTTGATAGATTTTTCTATTTTACCGGTCCATGGTGTAGTTGGAAGACCAGATTATAGGATAGATAACTGTACTATCAAGAGCGTCTCTCATATTAGAAACTTCATCGTATTATTTGGAGAGGACTCAAATTCCTCGTAAACGGAGTTCTTATGAAAAAGTTTTTTTTTATATATATATTGGAGGTTCGCCGTTTATTCTTTTATAGAGAGGTATAACCTTTAGTCATTTGGTTTTATACTCCCTTGTTGTACTATGATGTCTTTGTGCATGATCATGTAGATCTCATTGTGGTGATTCTAATGAGATCAAGATCATCGAAAATATGGAGTTTGTATGCAAGAGATATCGTGTTTCTCGTGTTGGTGTTTCTGCAGTTTTATATTGGTAGAATTGTTCGGACTAAAGTCTCCGGACTAATTTTTTCGGGCGGGGCGAAGTGGCGTAACACTTAAACTCTCACTCTGGAGTCTCCGGTCCTCCAGACCAGAGTCTACGGTCTAAAGTGTCCTCTGCATAACGATAATATTTCTTGGCGACCTATTTAAGGGGTCTTCTTCCCCTAAACGGTCCCCATGTCTTGAGCACGGTTTGGCCCTCCATTATTTACCTCAAAAGCTTTGAATATTCTCTATTTCTCCACAATTCTTTCCTTTATTTTAAGGGTAAAGAGAGAGGATATCTAGATGTATATTTCCACCAATCAATCTCTCTCCTATTAGTGAGGGAAAGCTATTGGGATATAGATCTTAGGGATTCATTTGTTGAGTTCATCCTTGTTCAACTGGGGAGCGGTTACGTAGGGCTGTAGAGGCAGGGTTAAGGTGGCGGAGCAGTGTCTCCAGTTTAGCTCCATGGAGCTCGAGGAGGCATCGCTCAGCTGATCGAAGGGTAAAGGGTGGGTGCGGTTCGAAGGAGGGGTGAGAGGTTGGTAGGTTGCACGCGTAGGCTAGGCTTTCGGCAAACGGCCCATTTTTTTGTCCTACGAAAGCGCTAGTGCGGGCCTTGAGAACGGACCACAAGGTCACATCGTCAGGATTAGGCCTGATGGAGGAGGACGAGCGGTCCTCATAGAGAGTAGGGGAGAGGAGGATGGAGATACCAGGAAGGTGGAGCGGAGAACAAAGTATGATCTCTGATTAGACACTAGTTGACACCACCGTCGTGGACAAAATGCCTTGGTGGGTTTGAGTGATTTCTAATCTGTCATACCCGGGGAACAGTGAGTCTAGGGCGATCTTAGCGAGAATTCCACGGGGCTAAGAGTATCTCCACTCGCGCCCCCAACGCCCTTTCACGCCCGTATGAGCCGCCCTAAAGGCGCCCACTCGCATCCCCAATGGTTCTTCCTGTCCGTACGGCCCCCAATTCCCGTCCGGAAACACCAACCCAAACTCGTCTCCCAGGGGTTCTCGTGGGGGATCCGGACGAGACGAGTGGGCCGCCACGTGGTTGTGGCCGCGCCCTGTTAGCGACACACGGAGGTAATCAAAGCGATAGGGTCTTCGTCTTCTCCCGAGGTGGCGCGAAGCAGAGAGACGTTTCGTCGACCAGTCGCGGCGCACATGCAGCGAGCGCGCCGGTTACGCACGCGCTCTTCGGCTTAAATGCTTGCCGCCTAGTCGCTTACCGCCTCACCTTTATAATGGCGCACATCGCCGCGGCGACCAACCTCGCCTCAGCACGTCGGTGCCCAATGTGTGGGACGCGATGCGCGCGATAACGACGCCGTCATCGTCCCGTTTGTCATCCTCGCACTCCTCCGCGGAACCCGAAGGTGGAGGTGAAGAGTGAGGCGCCGTCTTCGACGTACGCGGACATGCGGGTTGTCCAGCAGTCGCTCGCGATGCCGGACAACCCCGAGGGACCCGCCGCCGCCTTCGGAGGTGTCCTTCAACACGCCGGCGGGTTGCCCGTGCATAGGGCCGGTCCTGAGATTTCGGGGGCCAGGGCGAACCTAAAATTTAAGGCCCCTTAATATGAATAATTAAATCAAACGTATTTTTAGCTAAGTAGATATCAAAGAGAGAAACCAGATACTGAAGTTTTACGGCGAAAACCCTTTTCGGGAAATGAGTATTGCAATTTCAATTTACCCATAAAATTATGCAAAGCCAGTCAGGTTGGAATCAATATCAATATCATCCCATTTCATACCACAAATCTTTAAACGCTAACCATTTTTGGGTATTTAAATTTATATAAAATTAAAGGACACACTAAGTAGATTGTAAATCTATATATGCACCTTTGTCGGGGCAAATGATTGAGATACTTAACCCTGATCTAAAAAATGAGAGGCGCCAAAGAGATTTCAGAAAGTATAAAAGAAAAGGAAATACCACCTAGCCTACTTATAGACACTATACTGTTTGTTCCTCTGGATTGGACGACACTAGCCGGTTGAACCTGTCGGCAGCGTGGCGCCCTGGCGATTGAGAATACGCGAAGGATTCGGGGAATCAGGTTGCCATTTTCCAAACTGATGCGGTGGGTGAGGCTTGAGAAGGCGATGGGCGATGGATTTTAGATGTAGAAATGGACCAGAGATGCCATTACGTTTGAATAGCTGAAACTAGAGGGCCCAGAAGAAACTGCTCGCAACCCCGCTCACGTCGCGTACTACTCTCCCACGTGAATGGAAGGGTCCAATCGTTACCCCAGGGCCTTTTTCATATATGAATTTATTTATTTTTCTTTAACGTTTAGTGTACAAATTTTTGGGCCCGGGGCGGCCGCCCCTCCCGCCCCCCTCAGGACCGGCCCTGCCCATGCCGTGCACGAGCCGTGAACGTCGTCGTTCGTTGACCACGCTTGAAATTGTGTAATATTTCGTAAAATTTTGAATAAAATTTTGTTTTAGTTTGTTATTTTTATTGGATTTTGTTGAGGGCTGCCCAAGGGCGCCTTCTCGTCCGGAGAGCTCGTTCCGGCGTCAATGCGGACATATATTGGAGGCGGCGACTGAAGATTCTAATAAGAACATGCTGTCACCACGTCGTTACTATTGTGCGATCTGGCTTACGCCTCAGATAGAATCCATCCATTCATCTCTCAAGTAAAAACAATCGTCTCAACGCTCCTTGGAAATAGGTTATGGCTCATTCAAACTAGTCACCTCAACAAAACATGAACGGTACATACGGAAGGAAGTAGCGCGGGTCAGCGGTACTAATGGGCCGGCCCACTTTGCATGCCTCGCGAAGCCAATAATTACGCGCCGATCGCTTCTCCGCGGAGCGTACGTCCTCGTATTTTAGTCCCATACCGGTTAAAGAAGGGAGCCAGAAGCAGTTTATATACAGGTGCCGACGAGAAGCAATCACCAAGCGTCAAGCCTGGTGAGCTTATAGAAAATATACTCCCTCTGTCTCAAATTAATTGTCACAAAAATGGATCAAAAGTGGATTTATCTATATATGATCGTGAACATCTGCCATATCGACACCTACCTCGAACAGGTCATCCTCCTTAGTACAAGGCCACTCCAACATGGGGTGATTGAGCTTTTTTTCCCCTATTTTTTTAAATTAATAAAGCAAAGAGTTCGAGTTTACAATCAACAATCAACCAAACGGACATGCTGAGGCCTACAACTTAGCCAAAACCGGCCTCCCCCTAACAAGCCAGCCGGTGCAAAGATAAGAGATAAGTTAATAAAGCAAAGAGTTCGAGTTTACAATCAACAATCAACCAAACGGACATGCTGAGGCCTACAACTTAGCCAAAACAGATAAGTAAACGCTCGGGGCCGGCCTCCCCCTAACAAGCCGGTGCAAAGATAAGAGATAAGCATCTACGGCGTCGTGAAGAAAGCGAAGATCGTTTTCACCCCTTCCGCCAAGGTAAGCAGAGCCGCCTTGTCATGCTCCTTAGCGAGTCTTGCCCAAACCTGCACAAACATATATATATATACATTTTAAATATGAGGTCAGTAGGGCGATGAGGCATAATAGCTTCTATAGCGAGCTTATTACGAATCAGCCACAAAGCTCAACAAAGCGCGGCGAACAGCACCCAGCTGACCCGCCTTTGTTGGCCCAACAACGCGTTGTGAATAGCGAAAAACTGAGGGAACGAGGCAGGACACCAGCTGCACCCTAGCAGTTGCCTAATGACGCTCCAACCTAGTTTAGCAAGTACACACTGAAAGAAGATGTGTGTGGCAGTTTCCGGCTGACCACAAAGCACGCATAGACCCTTAGCCGGGTCAGACCGGGAGAAGAGACGGGCTCTAGAGGGGAGTCTACTCTTCTCTCTAGTCCTCCGTTGGCCGGATCATATCGTCAGAAGCGATATACAGTGAGTCAGTGACCAAGCGCGGCCAGCATCTCCGCTCGCCCTAGCCACTTTTTCGGCTTTTTTCCACCGGTACAAGCGGAAACTCCCCAGAAACCTAAAATTCGCTGGATTGGGCCGAAACTTGCGCCGGCGCACCCAGGTTAAACCCAGCGCGCAAGGGGCCCTAGTGGCTCGGGAAAACTCGGCGGGGGAGCAGGCTTGGCAGCGGGCGCGGCGTCTTCGTCCTCATCACTTCGCTTCGTTGCCCGTGCGCATAATTGTGCCGGTAGCGTTCAGTCGCCACGCGGCGAGGCCGCAGGCTTTTTCCAGGCGATCCGCTCACACGGCGGCGCATTGATTAGCCAACGCTGCCTTCGGGTTTCCCGCCGCTACACCCCTCCCGTGCCCTCGCCCAACGCTATAAAATGGTGCCCAGCTTACAGGCGAACCCTCATCCCTCAAACTTTCCCGAACCCTCACCCCTCAAACTTGCCTACTGCTCGCCCGCCACCATCGAATCACGCCCTTCCCTACCCATCATTCCGCAAATGGGTGAATGTTTTCCAGGTGATGGAGCGGCGGCGAACGGCTTTGGCAGCACGAAGACTAAGCATACCTCCTCATGAGCGCCGAGTACCCTGGGCCGCCGGACATGCGCGTGCCGAGCACATGGCGCCTCAGCAAGAAGGCGGATGTGCTGTCAAAATGCTTTGAGAATGTGGGCATCATCTCAACACAGCGTGAATCTGGTGCTACCACTGGACAAGCTGACTGGTGAGGGGGTCAAATACTCATGCATACTGGTAGACCAAGACGTATTGCAATATCCCTGATGAACTGATCGAGGAAGGACTTTCTATTCCTAACAAGTTGTTGCAATTGTTATGTTGATGAGGTAGCTGATGGTGTTCTAGCTATAGTCGTTTGCCTTGACTGCTGCTTTTGCTGCCTACTGCTAGACGGAAAGGGATAAATATATTAAATAAAGAGCATTACACACGCATATCTGGTTACTTCTGAAAAATGGTTACAGTTCTTATCAATGTTTGTTACTACAAAATCTTCTACTGCCCACATGATACCGTACGATGGGACTGAGATCACAATCACCAGTCTGATTAGGTCATCCGAGGCCTTACCTGCCAAGAAGCAAGCAATGTCTTACCAAATCTGGGGCCAGTCGTCTCCAAACAGGCGAGCAAGCCACTAAACTCTTGAGCAAAAAGGGCATCCGAGCCCGAACTACACTGCCCACAGAGATGAGTGACTGGCATGGCTTAAACCACAGAGGTGAGGGCGTTGAGGCCACCGCCAAATCCTTAAAAGAGTCCAAATTTATCGGAAGTGTCGAGGCCACGGCCAAGTCCTCAAACGATCCCAACTCCATTGGAAGCACCACAGAAGAATCCCCGCACAACTCCTCGAGCTCTCGAGGAAGAGTGCTCCCTGACGGTCCGACAATCAACACATGGGCAACACATAAAACCATTATCTTCGTTCGCCTGAGTTACAACGAGAAATGCATTCAGGCCTGCCATATACTCAGAAGTGCGTCGGTCAACCTACATCCATCGCTGCCGTGCATCCATCTGCATCGTATAATTAATTTTATCAAAAAACATTACAATAACATCATCAATAGAGAAATGACCACACTACATCGACAAATATAACTTTTTTATGTATCAACTACAGATGAAAAAAATAAGTTTGCTAACCTCGGTCGAAGATACCATTTTCTGTGAGCTTATGTGTGGCTCGGGTATTTCGTCGAACACCTCGTGTGCATAGTAAAAGAACACACACTAGCACCCACCTCTCTCACTCCTTCAAGCAAAAAAAAACCCAGAGGAAAGAGGGGCTAGGAGGCAGTATATGTAGGGCAAGGGGGCCATTCGTCCCGGTTTGTGGCATGAACCGGGACCAATGCCCTTGCACGTGCCACGTGGCGTATGACGAGGATTGGTCCCGGTTCATGCCACAAACCGGGACAAGTGCCGGCTAACGAACCTGGACCAATGCCCTCAGGCGAATTCTGCTGTCTCGGGCGCAAAAATCGGGATCAATGCATAACATTTGTCCCGGATATTAATGCAACCGGGATGAATGGCATTTTGGGCCCAGAACGAAAGGTCCTGTTTCTACTACTGTGTGTGGTCCGTGGTCTGCGTGACCGAAGCCATGGGCCCAGAACGAAAGGTCCTGTTTCTACTACCGAGTGTGGTCCGTGGTCTGCGTGACCGAAGCCAAGGTCCCACATATGTCCTCACTCGCAGAGGAAGCGGTCGCAATAAGTGGCGACGACAGGCAGGGAGTGCTATGAGGAGAGAAGCAACCATAGTGAAGTGCTTCCTGAACCACATATGGCTTCTGCTCAGCGGAGTCAAAGCCCGCACAGGGGATAGCCCTAGGATCCCAGAAGTACATGTCTCCACCGGAGACAAGGAAACACCGGCGCGTGCGAACAACAACTTGAGAGCTGCAACCTCATCACGAAAAGGGCGACACGCCTCCTCAATGCGGTCAGCGGCCAGCTGACAGAGCTCCTTGCGCAACAAGGCAAAGCGGGAGTGAAAGACAGAGTCATTGAACTCCTCGCGACACCTAGGGGATTGCCTTGGTTGCGCCGGAGCATGCAATGTCGAGTGGCACAGAACCTCGGCCCAACTCTAAGACGACGAGGGACGACGAGGTTGAGAGGACGGGCAGCAGGAGAGCGCACGCGCACGGCAGAAACGGGGAATGAGCGCGAGCATCCGAAGAGCGAGAACGGGCAGCAGGAGAGCGCACGCGCACGGCAGAAACGCACCCGATGAACAGGACGACGACAACGGATGCATCTGAAAGGCCCACGACATGTGTCGATATGATGGCCACGCTCGAGGCACCGAAAACATCTCCCACGAGCCCAACGCTTGAAGGCAAGACTACGCTGGAGGCCTTCCTCCCGAAGTGAAGACGAAGCCACGCGGCCAGGAAGGCCGCTCCGACCCACCTGCACCCAACCTTTCTCATCACCTAGATCGGTACCATCAACAGTAGAGAGGCCGACGCAGAGCTCCATAGCAACCTCCTCGACATGACGCACATCGGCATTGCCGTGAACCGAGCAGAAAACAGCACCACCAGAAGAGTCCATCGACGACAGCGTCCGTGGAGCCAACTCTTCATCGTCGTCGTCTTCAACGGAGGCTAGCGAAGCATCCTCAACCGGGCTCAGAACCGGTAGCATTAAGTCAACAAGAAAGGGAACCTCCGCATAGACCAGGCCATCCGCGGAGGCCGACGCGAGCGACAAAGAAACTAGGGCTTCTATCAACATGGCAGGGTTCACTAGTGGAAACAACCCCTCTCGTCCAGGGGGCCAGGGGGCAGCTGTCCCGGTTGCAACCAAATCCGGGACAAATGCTATGCATTGGTCCCGGTTTGTGTGCCCGGGGCAACAGGAATCGCCTGGGGGCATTGGTCCCGGTTCGTGGGGGAGATATTGGTCCCGGCTCGTGCCACGGACCGGGACCAAGGCCTAGCCACATGCCACGTGGCACGCGCATGAGAATTTTCCCGGTTCAAGCCACGAACCGGGACCAATGTCCCCCTTCCCCTATATATACTGCCCCAGCCCCCCCTTCCATCCTTTTTTTTGCTTGGAGGTGTGAGAGAGGTGGGTGTTAGTGTGTTTTATTTTACTATGCACACGAGGTGTTCGACGAAATTCCCGAGCCACACATAAGCTCACTAAAAATGGTATCTTCGACAGAGGTTAACAAACTTACCTTTTTCATCTGTAACTGATACATAAAAAAATAGTATTTGTCGATGTACTGTGGTCATCTCTGTATTAATATGTTATTGTAATGTATTTTGATAAACTTAATTATACGATGCAGATGGATGCACGACAGCGATGGATGTACGGTGACCGACGCACTTCCGAGTATATGGCAGGCCTGAATGCATTTCTTGCTGTAGCTCAGGCGAACAAAGATAATGGCTTCATGTGTTGCCCATGTGTTGATTGTCGGAACGTCAGAGAGCACTCTTCCGAAAGAATCCTTCACGGCCATCTACTTCGGAGAGGTTTCATGCCCATCTATAATTGCTGGACCAAGCATGGAGAAAGAGGGGTTGTGATGGAAGACGATGAAGAAGAAGAAGATCCTTTGTTCCCTGAATACGACGATACTGCAATGGAAGAGAATGCAGAAGAAGGAGGTGATCAAGAACAGGCATCAGAAGAGCCCGATGATGATCTTGGCCGAGTTATTGCTGATGCAAGGGAAGACTGTGAAAATAAATTGGAGAGGTTGAAGCTGGACAACATGTTACAGGATCACAAAAAGTTGTTGTACCCAAATTGCGAAGATGGTAGCACAAAGCTCGGTACCACACTGGAGTTGCTGAAATGGAAGGCACAGAACGGTGTGACTGACAAGGCATTTGAGAGTTTACTTCAACTAATGAAGCCAAAACTTCCAAATGATAACGAATTGCCTGAAAGTACGTACGAAGCAAAGAAAGCTCTCTGCCCTCTAGGATTAGATGTGCAAAAGATACATGCATGCATTAATGACTGCATCCTCTTCCGCGGTGAGAAGTACGAGAATTTGGATGAATGTCCGATATGCACTGCACTGCGGTATAAGATCAGAGCAGATGACCCTGGTGATGTTGGCGGCGAGCCCCCCGTAAGAGGGTTCCTGCTAAGGTGATGTGGTATGCTCCTATAATACCACGGCTGAAATGTCTGTTTAGAAACAAAGAGCATGCTAGGTTGTTGCGATGGCACAAAGAAGAGCGTAAGAAAGACGGAAAGTTGAGGCACCCCGCCGATGGATCGCAGTGGAGAAAGATCGAGAGAGACTTCCCAGAATTTGCAGGAGAGGCAAGAAACTTATGGTTTGGTCTAAGTACAGATTGCTTTAATCCTTTTGGGGAGCAGAGCTCCAGTCATAGCACTTGGCCTGTGACTCTATGTATGTACAACCTTCCTCCTTGGTTGTGCATGAAGCGCAAGTTCATTATGATGCCAGTTCTCATCCAAGGCCCGAGGCAACCTGGCAACGGAATTGATGTGTATTTAAGGCCATTAGTGGAAGAACTCTTACAATTGTGGGGCAAACCAGGTGTACGTGTGTGGGATGAGAACGAACAAAAGCCATTTGACCTACGGGCATTGGTTTTCGTAACCATCAATGATTGGCCTGCTCTTAGTAACATTTTCGGACATACAAACAAGGGATACAATGCATGCACACACTGTTTAGATAAGACTGACAGTGTTTATTTGGATAAATGTAAAAATGTTGTATACCCGGGGCATCGTAGATTTCTTCCGATCAAGCATCCCGTAAGAAAGAAAGGAGGGAAGCATTTTAGAGGTGAGGCAGATGACCGGAAGAAGTCTGACCTCCGTAGTGGTAATGATTTATTCGATATGGTTAAGGACCTAAAAGTAATCTTTGGGAAGGGTGATGGCAGCCAACCTGTTTCGAACGGCCTTGATAAGCGCGCACCCATGGGGAAGAAGAAATCTATATTTTGGGAGCTACCCTATTGGAAAGTTCTAGAGGTCCGGTCTTCAATCGACGTGATGCACGTGGCAAAGAATCTCTCCGTCAACCTTCTATGCTTCCTGCGCGTGTATGGGAAGTCAAAAGATACGCTAGAAGCACGGGAGGATCAACAACGTATGAAAGATCCAAGCAACAAGCACACGGATACATGGCGCCATTACTTAAGCAGCTACGCTCTTACTAAAGCAGAGAAGGAAATATTTTTTGAAGTCCTTTGCAGTATCAAGGTTCCGTCTGGCTTCTCGTCGAATATAAAGGGGATAATAAACATGGCAGAGAAAAAATTCCAAAACCTGAAGTCTCATGACTGCCACGTGATTATGACGCAGTTGCTTCCGATTGCATTGAGGGGGCTTCTACCGGAAAAAGTTCGAGTACCCATTTTGAAGCTATGTGCATTCCTCAACGCAATATCTCAGAAGGTAATCTATCCAAAAATTCTGGCAAGATTACAGAGGGATGTGGTCCAGTGTTTTGTTAGTTTTGAGTTAGTGTTCCCACCATCCTTCTTCAACATTATGACTCATCTCCTAGTTCACCTATGTGAAGAGATTCATATTCTCGGTCCGGTATTTCTACACAATATGTTCCCCTTTGAGAGGTTCATGGGTGTCTTGAAGAAATATGTTCATAACCGTGCTAGGCCAGAAGGAAGCATCTCGAAGGTCTATGGAACAGAGGAGGTCATTGGGTTCTGTCTTGACTTTATTCCTAACCTCAAGACGATTGGTCTTCCTGAATCGCGGCATGAGGGGAGACTAAGGGGGAAATCAACGCTGGGAAAGAAAACAATGATACCGAGGGACGAACATTCTTTCACTAAAGCACACTACAAAGTTCTACAAAATTCCATCTTCGTGGCTCCGTATCTCGAGAAACACAAGAATATTGTACGCTCCACAAACCCGGGGAAGGATGACTCATGGATTAAACGCAAACACATGGAGACTTTCGGAAGTTGGTTGCAAACACATCTTATAAATGACAGTACTGTTGAAAATCAGTTGTACATGTTGGCCGGGTCACCATATTCGACTATTGAGAGTTTTCAAGGGTACGAGATAAATGGGAATACATTTTACACGATCGCCCAAGATAAGAAGAGAACCAACCAAAACAGTGGTGTTCGCTTTGATACAACAAACGAAAATGGAAAAAATGACACATACTATGGTTACATAGAGGAGATATGGGAACTTGACTATGGACCTTCTTTTAAGGTCCCTATGTTCAAATGCAAATGGGTCAACCTGAATGGAGAAGGGGTAAAGGTAGACCCGCTTTACGGAATGACAATAGTGGATCCCAACAATATTGCTTACAATGACGAACCATTCGTCCTAGCCATTGATGTGGCTCAGGTATTCTATATGATGGACATGTTCTCCAGACCGAAAAAAGAAAAATTAAGCAAACAAATACATCATACGATGAGCCGAAGCGTCACATAGTTCTTTCATGGGAAAGAAACATCGTGATAATCGAGAACACGACAGACATGTCAGAAGATTATAATAAGTTTGTTGAAATTCCACCCTTCACAGTCAAAGCTGACCCAACCATCCCGTTCAATAATGAAGATGCTCCATGGTTACGACCGAAGCGATCATAATTAAGCAAGGGACAAGGGTTCATGGACCATCTCTACACGAAGAAAATTCAGAAGACTAGACAGGGATGTTGTTGGTGATGTGTTATAATAAATGTGGAATACATGATCATAGTTCTGTTGAAAAAGTGTTCACAAAAATTGTCGCATCGGCGCTCGCGCCCATATTGCACACAAACACGCATATTGAATATATAAAAAAAGGCAGTACATAATGGCAAGAGTGGATCTAAACCTAAACGGAGAGCATAGATCTACATAATGGCAAGACTGGATCGGACCTGCTAGTCATACTCCTGCCTAGGCCTATAGTACTCCGACTCGTAGTCGTCGTAGTCGCCTCCGTCGTTGTCAATATCGTCGGACGGTGCTCTGGACTCCCTCGGAGGATCACGAAGCCAGGACTGTGCGTGAGGGTAGCGCAGGCGGGGGCTATCACCAGTCCGTCCGCCGCCCCACCACAGCTGACGACCTGCCTCGTTGAAGTTCTAAGGAGGCGGGCCGTTCTCCTCGTACCTGGCGAGCGCACTCTCATGTCGGTTAATGAAGAAGGCGTCCCAAGTAGGGCGGTAGTCAGGATTCCAACTAGGATTCCTCCGCTGCTCCGGCGTGAGCTCGTGGTAGTAGTGGTTCGTGATGGTCGCCCGACGCGCCACACCTTGAGAAAGAGGAGGGACTGACACTCCTCCGGCGCTCAGCATCCAACCGGCGGGAACGCTGCAGCCGGGCGGGCAGGGGTAGTTCGAGGCGGAAAGTGCCTCCGCCTGGAGGAAGGTTAGAGTGGGTACGGTAGATGCCATGAGATAGTGGTGAGTTTATATGTGTTTATGCCAATGGTGGAAATGCATATATATATATATATATCTTTTCTTTACCTAATAATAAAGAGAGGAAGGTTTCTTCCGGTCCAACCTGATGTCTTACCGTTTTGCCCTCCCACAAAATCTCTCTCTATTATACTCTTTCGTACGTCCGTTGAGGTGGTTTTGTTCCTCCGTCGTAGGAGATTATGATCGTGTTGGATACGTTGCACCTAACCTGAACCGAGTCGGTCTCTCCTTGCCTTCTGTGCCACAATAATTATAGGAGCGACGGATACCCCTGAATCAAGTTGATCCATGTTTATCATCGAGATCGATCGAGATTTCCGAAAACCAGGGAACAGAATCAAAGGGGACAAGGTCGTGGACGAATCAAGAAGAGCAAGATCATCACGATCAGCTCCGACGGCAAGCACTACCAGATCACGCACGCACGAGCCAGCGGCGCTGTCGCATCCACGCATGATCCCTCCGTGGCCGGGCAATGATCCACACACGGTCTTCGACGCGGGGGCGACACTGCGCCATGACACACTAAGTTGCGGCCTCGGTTGAGGGTCGTCTCCGCCGTTAGACGTGAATCCCGCGGCCGCTGGCCCCGACGATGCGGCCAGATTATCCCGCGTACGTTTGGCGCTGGGCATACCAGCGCCGTCGAGTCCAAAGGGCACGCCATGGCCGTCAAGCCTGGCTAGAACGTGCCAGGAGGCCGACGTTTAACGAGCTGGTAGGCAGCCGCCCCGTCAAATCCAGCCACGCGCAAACGGCGTGCGTGCGCGTATGTGTCCTACAGCCTGGTGCGCATCATTTAGTTACCAAGCTTCCTGGGTGCAAGCAGTGACACGAAAGAAGTTTCCCCACCGATGGACTGCAATATCCAAAATTCGAATGCCTGCATACGAGTTTCAGTACCATGGCAGTGATCAAATATGAGTAAGGACGAGGGAATTAAAAGCATAGCTTTGATTTGAAGAACTATGATACGGAAACAGAAGCACAGAACGCTTGGATTTTAGGAGGGAAAAGGAGAGGCTTGCATGGAGGGTGTAGTAGAGTTTGGTAGTATAACCAAATTTTCAGTAGCAGCAGAACCAAGCCAATAACTCCGGTCACCTTCCTAGGTTTATAAATTGTTAGGTGCAGATACTCACGAGAATATCAGATCAACTTTGGTATGCACATGAACACCCTCTGATCCTTTTCTCATCTCTCTCGTGTTGGTTCAATATGAAGAATATGGCCCAACTCCATGGGTATCAGCTCGAGCAACTCCATGATATTACTTCCCGAACACGACGGGAAATTGCTAGAACCAGGAGTTCGCATATTTACATAATACAAGTGGGATTACTTGGCTATGTCGGAAATTAGTGACCATGTCGGTTTGATATATTTCCGTTGCAAGGCACGGCATTTTGCTATATATTATATACACGACCGTGCCGCCCGCTCTACCAATCTCCCCTCGACGCCCAAATTCTAGGCGGCAGACGATCGCGCTCGCTACCTACCGTGTGAGAAGATCATGTCGCTATTCTTGGCCAGAGCAAAGTACGATCTGGGCAAGGTTAGCTTCGACCAGGAGATACAATGTCCCTTTTATCTTTAATGATAAGATCGATGCCATCGCGACAACCAGGAGAAATCCTCAAGGGCAGGCCGGAGCCCAACCGGCATCGCTGTGATTCTAGACTCAATGGCCGCATGTGTCATGGTTCTCAGCGTGTCTATGCGCTCATCCGGCTCACGGATGGAGGAAGATGCACGAAATACGACTTTCTGCCAGTGGGGAGTCGGGGCATCGGCGCAGTGACGCCTCTGAATTCCGACAAGTCAATGAGATGCGGATTCTGTTGCATGAGGCAGACGGTTCCAAGCAACAACGGATCGTGCAGATGAAGGTGTCCAGGAAGAAGGACAACAAGCTAGAGTTACTCGCCAATGGTGGGATCTGCCGTTCCTCCGACATCCAGTGACCACCATGCGGCCGTTTGCTGCCCCGTGGCGACAACTTCCAGTTGGCTGGTTACCGATCACAGAGCATTAGCATCTGAGAGCTAGCGCCAACAAGCAGCAACAGCAGTCAGCAGGGACGAGCTCATGAAGAAAATCGGGCCTCCTTGCGATAAACAGAGAGCAAGCAATAGAACGGACAAAAATACAGAGCTAATAAATACAGAGCAAGCTATAGAACGGATAGAAATACAGAGCAAAGCTTCAGCTGGCGCTCAATTTTATTTAATAAGACGCAGTTTAATTCATCAGCACATTGTTGATGCACTGAATTAACGATCTTGGAGCTGTTTGGTTACATGAGGTAATTCATTCCTCATATTTCTTCACAACTCTTTAATTTTTAATACTCCCTCCGATCCATATTAATAGGTGCTGAAGTGGATGTAGCAAGCAATAAAACATGTCTAAATACATCCATTTCAGCACCTATTAATATGGAGGGAGTAGTTTTATGACTCCCGTACGGTACACAATATAATTTCTGGAATTTTATTTTGCAAACAAAGGAAATAATGATCCAACAAGTGATTAATTGAAGAAGATGACAAAAAACAAATGTTAATGTGATTTGATATGGAATGATGCGGTTATTATCTTTTCCCACTTGTGCATCTGAAACCTGTGCAGGTCATGTTTTTTACGGCGAATTCTGTAATCGAACTCCATCTGCACATTTATTAGTCTATACTCACACAATAACCTGGTTTTCATTCTTCGTGAGAATTGATCCAGATTAAACCATACAAAGTTCTTGCAACTAGCCAACGAATTCCCGACCCAATATCCGACGGAACGAAAAAAAAAAACAACGCGAGCCCAACTTAGAGAAGAGCATCTAATATTGTCAATATAAGAGCATCTAATATTCTCATGGCTGTTTTTTACTGGTTCTTGATGACTTTGTGCAACCACGTAAGGTTCAACCTTATAGGTTGTTCCGGCCGTATTCTGGATTACTATGCTGCTAATAAGTTTGAAGTTTGAGATCTTGGGGTAATTAATATGAACACATGTTAACTAAAAAAAATGTCCACGTGCTAGCACATTTGAATTTATTTCAAGCCCGTTGCAACGCAAGGGCACTTTTACTAGTATATATATATATATATAGGAAGCCCAAATGGGGCACCTAGGAGCATGGGCACCGGTATCAAATACCGTACATTTTAGGTATGTAGACATCATGAATACCTCGGGTATGTATACCTTGGGTATGTAGTACGTATATATTCCCCTAGGTATGCACATAATAGGGTATACATACGTAAAAAGTATATATATACTTCGTATATATACATACCTGACAGGTATGCGTACACTTGTGTATACGTATTCTAGGTACGAAGGTATGTAGATACATTGGGTATGTATATCCAAGTGTATATATACGTCATACAAACCCAAGTTCTAGGTATTCAAGGTATCCATAATGTACACCTGTACAAATTGAACAGTATTTCGTACAGGAGCATGGGCACCATGGAGCATCTGTTAATTTACCTATATAGGAAGCCCATATATATATATATATATATATATATATATATATATATATATGACAAATTCCGACTACTCATGGGTGTAGCTACACCCATATGTGTTTAGTATGATGTATGTAGTATCTATCATACCGGAGAGTATGTACATATAGTATGCAGTATATATTACTATTTCGGGAGTATATATACTACTTTTTATGTAGTATGTGTAATTTTTCTACATACTCCTTTTATACGTACATATATACAGATATTTTAAATATATAGTGCAAAATACATGCTCAATTTTATAATTTTCACGAAACTTGTTTTGGAGTATCTTAGATATAGTATATGAACGTACTCAGACCGAAAATGTATGACACATACCTCCGTACGGCAGTATATGAGACGTGGGTGTAGCTACACCCGGGAGTAGAAACCATTTTCCCTCTGTTAATTTACCTATATATATATATATATAGGAATCATGTTATATACTCCTGGGTGTACATACTCTCATACTCAATATACCACACATATTAGGGTATTATACCCCTTTATTATTTTTCATATACCTCATTAATTATTCTAAGATATCTCGGTACAATTTGTACGGAAAAAATATCATGAGAGTCCTCGGTTTTTTCAATATACCATTTGTACGTACATAAAGCAGTATATGTACACATAATATAAAGTATGTAGAATCCAATGAATTTTTTCAGAAAAATCATTTTGGGGTATCTAGTATTAAATAGTGAAGTATAATAAAAAAAATAATGAGGTATAAATGGTTCATTTATGTGGTATATTTGCACGTGAGAGTACGTACACCCAGGAGTACTGAACCATTTTCCTATATATATATATATATATATATATATATATATTGTGAGAAGAAAACACATCCCTTTAGTCCCGGCCTGTTTTACCAACCGGGACGAAATGGTTCTGGTTTCGTTGGGAAATGGATCGTTCCTTTAGTCCCGACCTGTTTTACCAACCGGGACTAAATGGTTAGGGTTTCGTTGGGACCAATCAGAAAGAATCACACGGATCGTGTGTTTCTTTCAAGCGATTGTGAGTCGTTGGATCAGGGATGTGTTTCTTTTGAGCTGTTGTGAGCCGTTCGATCAGGGCTACGGTGAGTTTCTTTCGAGCGGTTGTGAGCCGTTGGATCAGGGGTGTTTCTTAACCGTTGGATCAAAACCCTAGCACAACACTTTGTGAGCCAGAGGACCCTATATATATCCCACCTTCATACACCAGTCAGTTCATCGACCAAATACAAATCATTTAGATTCGCCAGCATACGTCCTGCCGTGCATTTGGTATGCATATATGCACTCATTAGCCACGGCAGGGCTGTATGCAGGAGATACCAATTGTTTTGTTCTACATCCCCCTTTAAGGTTTGATACATCATTCAGTTCATCGACCGAATACAAATCATCCGGATTCTCCATCATACGTCCGACCGTTCTTTTGATATGCATATATGCACTCAATAGCCACGGTCGGGGAGTATGATGGCGATACCGATTGTTTTGTTCTAGATCCCCCCTTGAAGTTTTGACAAAAGGTTTGATACATTATTCAGTTCATCGGCCGAATACATATCACCCGGATTCGCCATCATACGTCTGACCGTTCTTTTGATATGCATATATGCACTCAATACCCACGGTCGGGCTGTATGATGGCGATACCGATTGTTTTGTTATACATCCCCCCTTGAAGGTTTGACAAAAGGTTTGATACATCATTCAGTTCATCGACCGAATACAAATCACCCGGATTCGCCATCATACGTCCGACCGTTCTTTTGATATGCATATATGCACTCAATAGCCACGGCCGGGCTGTATGATGGCGATACCGATTGTTTTGTTCTGCATCCCACCTTGAAAGTTTGACAAAAGGTTTGATACATAATTCAGTTCATCGACAGAATACAAATCACCCGGATTCGCCATCATACGTCCGACCGTTCATTTGATATGCATATATGCACTCAATAGCCACGGTCGGGCTGTATGATGGCAATACCGATTGTTTTGTTCTACAAGCCCCCTTGAAGGTTCATCGACCGAATACAAATCACCCAGATGCCTTGTATCCGACGAAACTATGTATATGCATGGATCAACTGGTCTGAACTGCACTTATTATAAATTTAACGTACCTTGTTCTGTATTTGAAACGTGTGGAGTTATTATTTGAAACATAAAGTCTATAATGGAAAACAAAATAAAACAATAGAAAACATAAAGGAAATAATGGAAAACATAAAGGAAACAATAGAAAACAAAAAGGTAACAACAGAAAACAAAATAAAACATAAAGGAAAACAATAGAAAACATAAAGGAAAACAATAGAAAACATAAAGGAAACAGTAGAGAATAAAATAAAACAGGAGAAAAGAAAAAGGAAACAAGAGAAAACAAAATAAAACAATAGAAAACATAAATGAAAACAATAGAAAACATAAAGGAAACAATAGAAAAAAAATAAAACAAGACAAAACAAAAAGAATACAAGAGAAAACAAAATAAAACAATAGAAAACATAAAAGAAACCAATAGAAAACATAAAGGATACAATAGAAAAGAAAATAAAACAAGAGAAAACAAAAAGGAAACAAAAAACAAAATAAAACAATAGAAAACATAAAGGAAAACAATAAAAAACATAAAGGAAACAATAGAAAAAAAAAGAAAACAAAAAATAATAAAAAATAGGGCATTCGTCCCGGTTTTTTCAAACAACCGGGACGGATGCACCCAACACGCGCGTTATACGTACCCCTGTGGAAAAAAATAGTGTGATGCATCCGTCCCGGTTCGTAGCAACAACTGGGACGAAAGACCTTTCGTCCCTTTCGTCCCGGTTGTTGCTACGAACCGGGACGGATGCCCCTCCATATATATCTGATCGTCTCCCTCCCCCAAAATCAGAACTCCCGGCGCGCAGGATTTGTACGAAGACGCCGCCAGGCTACCCGCACGCCTCCCGCGACCGCGCCGGCATCGCCCATGGAGCTCGCCGTCGTCGCCCCATGGAGGAGCTCGCCCGTGCCCGTCGCCGTCGCCCACGCCCGTAGGCGCCGCGCCCGCCCGCCTCCGACGCGCCCGCGCCGTGGACGATTGAGCTCGCCGCCGCGCCCCTCGCTGTCGTCCGGTCGCCGTCGCCGCTCGCCCCTCGCCGTTGCCCCGTCGCCCCGTTGTCTCTCGCCCGGTAGGTAAGAAACAGAGAACATTTTTTTTAGTGCTTTTGTTTTTACAATTTTGTTAAGTGTTAAAAATTTAGAGTTAGAATTTAGTGTTAGATATTTAGTCTTAGAAATTTTTTAGTTAGAATTTAGTTAGAAATTTTAGTGTTAGAAAAAATAGAAATTTTAGTGTTAGAGAATTTTTACTTAGGAATTTTTAGTGTTAGGAATTTGTACTTAGGAATTTTTAGTGTTAGGAATTTGTACTTAGGAATATTTAGTGTTAAGAATTTTAGTGTTAGGAATTTCACTTAAGAATTTTTAGAAAATTTCACTAAGTTAGAAAATTTTCACAAAGTTAGAAAAGTTCACTAAGTTAGAATAATTTCATTAAGTTAGAAAATTTCACTAAGTGAATTAGAAAAATTTCACTAAGTTAGAATAATTTCACTAACTTAGAAAATTTCACAAAGTTAATTAGAATAATTTCACTAGAATAATTTCACTAAGTTAGTGTTAGAAAATTTCAGTAAGTTAGATTTTTTTTACTTTGTGTTAGAAATTTGGAAATGTTATTGCAGTTTTACTTGTGATGTTCGTTCGATCTTTTGAATAAATGCCGATGATTTTCACAAAGTTAGGATATTGTGCATTTCACTTGGCGCGCCGGGTCCACAGAGGCTACTTGTATGTGTCCACCGTAAATATGAGGCACACATACCGATGACCATCTTGTTCCTGTTAAGAGGTACTACATACGGTGGTGATCCGGGGAAAGGAACGAATGCGAGGGTTTCTTTATTTCTTTCGAACTAAATAATGTCACATATGTAATATGGTTCGTGAGATCCAGATGAAGTTGAACCCTTTAGTGCACATTCGTAATGGTGACATTCCTCAAAAATCCCTTCCGGGGTTATGAAGAATGTCCCCATTATGTATGTGTACAAAAGGGTCTAGTTTTTTCCGGATTTCACTATTACATGTATGATTTTGTTTAGTTTCAGAGAACTCCAGGAACCCTTCCTTCCCCCGCATCGCCATCACATGTACTTACCTCGTAACAAGGACAAAATGTGAAGGTCCAACTTCACATCAAGGCCCGATGACCATCTTGTTCGTGTTAAGAGGTACTACAGGAGGTGGTGATCCGGGGAAAGGAGGAAGATAAGGGTTTCTGGATTTCTTTGGAACTAAATAATGTCACATATGTAATATCGTGAGATCCGAACAAAGTTGAACCCTTTTGTGCACATTCGTAATGGTGACATTCCTCAGAAATCTCTTCCGGGGTTATGAAGAATGTCCCCATTATGTATGAGGGTAAAAGGGTCTAAACTTGTTCGGATCTCACGATATTACATATATGATTTTGTTTAGTTTCAAAGATTTCCATAAACCCCTGTCTTCATCCTTCTCCGGATCGCCATCACGTGTACTTACCTCGTAACAAGCACAAAATGTGAAGGTCCAACTTCACATCAAGGCCCGATGACCATCTTGTTCATGTTAAGAGGTATTACAGGCGGTGGTGATCCGGGGAAAGAAACGAATGCGAGGGTTTCTGGATTTCTTTCGAACTAAATAATGTCACATATGTAATATGGTTCGTGAGATCCGGATGAAGTTGAACCCTTTAGTGCACATTCGTAATGGTGTCAAAAAATCCCTTCCGGGGTTATGAAGAATGTCCCCATTATGTATGTGCACAAAAGGGTCTAACCTTGTTCGGATCTCACTATTACATATATGATTTTGTTTAGTTTTAAAGATGTCCAGAAACCCTTCCTTCCCCCATATCGCCATCACGTGTACTTACCTCGTAACAATCACAAAATGTGAAGGTCCAACTTCACATCAAGGCCCGATGACCATCTTGTTTCTGTTAAGAGGTACCGCAGGCAGTGGTGATCCGGGGAAAGGAGGAAGATGAGGGTTTCTGGATTTCTTTGGAACTAAATAACGCCACATATGTAATATCGTGAGATCCGCACGAAGTTGAACCCTTTTTCGACATTCGTAATGGTGACATTACTAGAAAAATCCCTACCGGGGTTATGAAGAATGTCCCCATTATGTATGTGGACAAAAGGGTCTAACCTTGTTCGGATCTCACGATATCACATATATGATTTTGTTTAGTTTCAAAGATTTCCAGAAACCCCTGTCTACATCCTTCTCCGGATCACCATAACGTATACTACATCATAACAAGCACAAGATATCATAAGGGCCAATTTGATCCTTTGTGTTTGATTTTCATCTTAGTTATGTCATATTTCTCCATTTACTTATGTTTACTAAGTTAGAAACACTAAGGTATTTTACTTAATTACGGAATATTTACTTAGTCTGGGCTTGTTTTTAGTTCATGTCTCTGTTGGACCCGCCGGGCAATGACCGGGATTGGGCCCCGCCGGGATGGCACTGGGAGGTCCTTAGTACCGGGACACGTGGCTTGGTGAGAAATCCGGGTGACGTGGTCGACCCGGATATTCTTTGGTGGCCATCGCATGGGCCACGATCGGTGCGGAGAGAGCCGGCCCCTGAGGAGGTGGTACAACAACGTATCAGAGAGGAGGACGAGCAACGCCCGTCGCTACATGTACTTGCTCGATAGGGAGTATAGCAGCGGTTGGTCGATTATTCGGAGGGTTCCTTACCACGTGAGGTATGACCCTGTGAGTGTTCCTTACCTATGGATGCGTAGCACCCGCGACTCAGCATCCCGTGGCTTAGGACCCGGTCGGAGTTAATTAGTTTGAGAGATGTCATGAGACTATGTATAAGTGATATTATTTGATCGTGATGTATTAGGGTTAAATAAAATGAACCCGAGCTATGTAACTCTTGGTGTGTATTGATACGTTTAAATATTTCATGAATATGTTGCATTTATAATTGAAATGAGGATCTGGAACATATAGTTACTCTTTTTTCTAACTTGTTTAGCTATAAGTACCATTAGTTATTATCTATAAGCAATTTTCACGAAATGGATCTGGAACATATACTTACTGTTTTTGTGTATTTTCAGAATATATAGTATGAAGCCAAGAGACGAAGATGCGGAAAACTTGCTCGAGGGTTTAATCCGCGGGGCCGACGAAGAGACCGATGTGAGCCAGTGCATGAAAACCTCCGATGAGGGAGATCCGGAGCTCACCGGGGAGACGTCTCTGCTGAGGGACAAGCTGACGGCTGCGGTGAGGGAGAAGACGACGAGTCCGGTGAGGGAGAAGCCGACGGCTCCGATAAGGGAGCAGCCGACGGCTCCGGTGGAGCCGTACAAATTACAAACACCGGCTCCAAGGTGCATATAGATATGTTAATTAATGAAGCATCCGTTGTCTATATACATGTATTAACAATCTTTATATTTTTAGCCATCCGGTTCAAGCATATGAACTGGAAAAAAGACTAAACGAGGCGCAACAAAGAAGTTGAAAGATACAGAAAGATATAGGAACGACACGATCGCAGCAGACGGCGCACCCGAGTTTCCCGCTCATGTTGCCCAAATATTTGTGAAGCAATGCGGAGTGCTAGTTAGGGATCACATCCCGATCACTGTTCATGAGTGGAATGAGCCAAAAGATCTGCGGAGACAAGGAATTTCATTTGTCAGCAAAAAAGCCAAAGAGCATCTTTTCAAAAAGATCATGTGTAATTTCAACTTACCCTTGCTAGAGGTGGACGAGAATGAGGTGGATGATAATGAGGCCGATGTCACTAAAAATAAAATTGAGATACTGGAAAAGGTCAAGGCGTGGACTCTGAAAAAGATGGCCGAGCAATTCAAAAACTGGAAGAAAAGATTGAACCTTGACTTTTTTAAGAAGGGCAAGACTCCAGATTTCACTCAAGGGTATGAGAAAATAAAACTCTTATGGGCAGAGTTTGTGAAGTACAAGCTGTCAGAGAATGCACAGGAAAGGACAAAAACAAATGAGAAAAACGCCGCCAAAAAGGTATCTCAACATATTATGGGGCAAGCTGGCTACAAGGGTTCCATGCCCAAGTGGGAGAAATGGGAGAACGACCTGCTTGAGCTGGGGATCACTCCTGAGTCGTTCTTGTGGGTCGAGCGGACAAGGTCATGGTTCTACGGGCATTGGGGCACGTTGGACGCCGAAGGAAAAGCAATCTAAAACCTATGGAATAAAGAGAATCCTCTACCCATAGAAGATCCGAGAAGCACAATAAAGGACATTAAAGAGGGGAAGTTCGTGCCAGATAGAGAGAACGACGAGCTCACACACGCCCTCGGGAATAAGGAACACGTAGGGCGCACACGAGGCACAAAAGGAAATCCTCCGTGGAGTATTGGGTTTGATGACACCAAAAAGAAATACCCCGATAGAAGCCGTCAATGGAAAAAGGACGCCAAGGCAGCTAAAGCAGAGAGTGAGGCAAACTAGAGGCGTCAACGTGAATAACATATAAAGCGGACACATGATGTAGCAATGAAGCACCAGGACCAAATTAACACACTTAGCCAGCAGCTAGTGTCTACCGGCGTACCACACATTGTAGAAGGTGAAGTCGATGCTACCGGCGCCGCACATTCTCATCGGAAAAGCAGCGTTGCGCCCATGCAGCTCCGGGGTGCTGATGCACCCGGTAGATGATATCACGGAGATGACAACCTGTGAGCTCCACGTGAAGGTCGTCAATATAACCATCAAGGCGGCGGTCGGCTATGTCTTACCAATTGGTAACGAACCAACTCACCATAGTCTTCTTGTTCCACGGGGCTACGCTGTTGTTGGGGTCGATGACGTTGTCAACAGATTCAAGCGAGTGAAGCTTGATTTCCCTGAAGGTGAAGACGGAGAGTTGAATGAACTCGGAGAAGCCAAGAAGTTGACCGTTCTATGGCTAAAGGAATGCATTGTGCTTCCAATCAGACGGCAAGGCCATCGACTCCTCGCCATTCTCCAGTGCAACAGTCTCTAGCGCGGTCGTCTCCGCCATGTATGCCATCTCCAGCGCGGTTTCCTACGCCGTGCACGTCTCCAGCGCGGTAGCCTATGCCGCCGTGTCAGCCTTCTCCGCCCACTAAGTTTCTGCCAAAACGTAAAAGATCACCCAAACATCAACGGTCACCCCTCCCGAAGGTACCAAAGGAGTTATCCAAGTTACCTTACGACTATACTCCTGAGCAAACCCATAAAATCACAAGGGATGAATACGAGGCGTGGAAATCGAAGCGAAAGGAGCAGAAAAAGGCAGATTTCCCCGAGACCGAAGAAGATGTAGAACGAGCTTGCAAAATGGTGAAGACTCTTCATCAACCCAAGCTGAGTCTGTCATCTGACTATGACCGCTCTATTCTGAAGTCACACCAGAAAATGGTGCGGTCGAAGAAGAGTAGTAGCACAAGCGGGAAAAGGGGGAAATCAGTTGCCCAGCTCGGAGAGCAGAAAAAACAATCCATCTCCCCGCTCAAAGTGATTTCCAATACTCAGGTGGGGCCGAGCACTAATGCTGACGAGCAAATTGATCCGGAGTTTATAGAACTGTACGGAGAAAGGACAGCTGCTTCCATTGTTGAGTATATGCAAACAATAGACTACTTACCCGAAGCTGAATATGCGTACAAATACTAGTACGGAAATCCTCTCATCAAACCCGAGGAGGTAAAGTATCTACCAACCAAAATGCGAAGAGTGCATAGTTGATATATGGAAGCCGCTGAGAAATCTCAGGATATGTCTCACAGTTAGAGACGAGCACTACGTGTATGGAGATGAAATGGTTCTGATTTAATTTTCCGAATTGTTTCAGTTATTCCAGCAGCAGGCCCTCGACAAATCTATCGTTAGTGCCTATTGTCTATAAGTACTTATTTCTCTAATTAATTCTCTAGCTAGCTCACCTCGTTCATTGCATATTCATATATATATATATATATATATATATATATATATAGTATACTCATTATATTATAATTGCAGAATGAAGATTCTCGGATGCAAAAGAGGTGGAATCTATGATATTGGGTTCATTGATTTTGTTAATCATAAGACTCTTGAGCTATCTTTCAAGGATACATAACATAATATTCTGAGGGCAATAATGTTTCACCAACACCGACGGGAAATACTATTTCCTTACAACTTCGGGTTAGTGTTACCGTGTTGTACATATTCTGTTTTCCTTACTCGATGTTCAGTGTATAATTGATGAGTTCTGTGTGCGCAGCTTCCACTATATTCTGCTAATCTTCCAAGTTGACAAAGGAAAAGTACTGGTAATGGACCCAAAACGTAAACCCCTAGAGATGTGGGCGGACATGCAGGAAATGATCCAGCGGTAATTTCAATCTTTATTAATTTCAGTCTTTATATATGGCACTATATCGACTATTTTGTTTCATTTTCGGATATCAAGTAATTACTAACTCTTTTTATTCTTTTAGTATCTCGGGCAGCGTTTGGAAGAGGTTCACAAAAAAGTCTCCCGGTGAATGGAAATCAGAGGTTACATTTGATATTATGCAAGTAAGTACTACTATCTAGATCCGCGCATCTCCTTGATTCTAGTGTTCGATACCATTATCATGGCTGGTTGATTATTATTTTGATTGAAACCATGTTCTCGTAAAGTGCTTGCAACAAGGATATGGGAATCACTTGTGTGGATACTACGTCTGCGAGTTCATTCGTCAGACGACCTGTCCCAAGGGCAGAGATTTAGAGCACCTTCATGTACTCCACTCGTCAATTTTCCTTATTACCATCTATTTTAATTACTTAGTTTCATTAATATATATTGACCACTCTTCTTTATATTAGATCGAACGGCTCCGGGATGGTCTTCTACTAAGGGACCGCATACGAGCAATTTAGGAGGAAATTGCGGGATTCTTAGATGCAGAGGTCCTAAGTGTAGATAGAGAGTACTATAGCGCCGGTTGGAACTGAATTTGATTTTTTAATTCATTCCATCGGTCATGTAATATGCTCGATATACTTTGATTCTGTAATATAAGTGTTCCTTCTTTTGCTATATATATGCACTACTTTGTCACTCATGGGATCCGGAGGTCCGGGGAGGGGCCACCGAGGCTCCTCTCTTCTCGTGGGATCCAGGAGGTGTCCGGGGAGAGGCCACCGGGGCTCCTCTCTTCTCATGGGATCCGGGATGTCCGGGGAAGGGCCACCGGGCTCCTCTCTTCTCCTGGGATCCGGGGAGGGGCCATCGGGGCTCCTCTCTTCTCATGGGATCCGGGAGGTCCGGGGAGGGGCCACCGGGAGGTCTGGGGATCGCAAAAAATAAAAAGAAAAATAATAAACACAAAAAATAAAAACTCTTCCGCAGCAGAGAAACAGGCAGAAGTGTTGCCGCGGCAGAAGGGGCATTCATCTCGGTTCGTGGTAAAAACCGGGACGAATAGCCCAGCCAGAATGGCGCCTCCCTGCCACGTGGGCCATCCCTAATCATCCCGGGTGCTGGTACAACCGGGACGAATGGCTATGGGCCATTTGTCCCGGCTGGCCCATCCCGGTTGCACAACCGGGACAAATGGGGCTTACCAACCGGGACGGTTGGCCCGTTTTCCACTAGTGGGATGGCTGCCCGAGCACCCAAAAACCTGACACGAAGAGAAAATGCCTTTGTCAAAATGTAATCCTCCGGCCAAAAAAAAAAAAAACAGCCCAATTTTTCTACTCCACCACTCCTCGTATAACGCCTAAAGGAAAAGTTTGACCGAGTTAGACCTATTTCTGGTCGAAAATATAGAGCATATTTTGACTGTTCAAATTCCTGTTTGAACTAGGAATTAATCCAAGCAACGTAAATCATGTTACACAAAATTGGTAATATTTCATTCAGGTCCAACGGCGCTCTATTAGAGATAAGTTTAAAATTGAGCAGTCAGGCTCTGCCATAAATTTCGAAGCAGAATGATCTTAACATTTGTTTTTTTTGCGTTCAAATAAATATAGACCATGATACCCCCAAAACAAAAACTAAAAGCACTTGAACGGATTCGTTGGCAATAAATTCTAAAATCTCAAACATGTTTCTAATATGTTGATCATTGTCCAAATATCATCACCGCTAGGTCACTTCATACGTAACTCACAAACAAAAATTAGAGTAATATTTCACAACACGACTTTAATGTGCACAATTTTAGATGATCACGCAAAATCATTACGGGTCAAGATTTGCACTGACTAAAATGGAGAGGTACAGAATAAAATATTGATAAGGATGAGAAATGTAAGTTGTGCTGTCTTGTCATAGATTGGCAATGAGGCGGTCAGGCTAGAGGAAGATCAATTCAAGATGTTAGGTGAAGACTAACTCAAAATGTGGCAGGAACCTACACCATATGAAGTGCTGATCCAGCACAACGACACCTTCAAATCTTCGATCCAGAAGCAACAATACCACCAAAACCTACAGCCCAACTAGTACCGCCTGTTGCTTTTTATCGCTCTTCTGCAGGTGCTCGAGTCGAGGAGGGTCACACTGAATGGATATCCTCATCTCTGCAGTCATAGGGGACCTCATTAGCAGGTCAACATCGTTCGTGATCATAAAGTACTTCCAGCAACAGCCTGATAGTGACAAGATTCTCCAGAGGCTATAGAGAGTTCTGCCGAGAATCCATACCGTCGTCGAGGAGGCAGAGGGGCGGAATATCACCAACGAGGGGATGCTCCGTCAGCTGAAGATGTTGAGGCAAGGAATGTACAAAGGCCACTACGTTCTCGATGCCTTGAGATACCAAGCCTCCCTCGATGAGGTGGAGGGGGAGGGGAAGATGAACCACACATCATCTCCACTGTCTGAATCTAGTGCAGCCAAACGGCTTCGTTTCTCTCCCACCCATAGTGGTTGTAGCAACAGAGAATCATTGTTGTTTTGTATAAACAAAAACATGAGAGAAGAGTTGCAACGGATGGTTGATATCCTTGAAGATACCACGGCCGGTAAGAAGGAATTTTTTCTTAATCTTGAATTCATATCCTCGTATACTCCGCCGACCTTATGGTGCATATTTGCTCTTGGAAAATTGCATGTTTGGTCGCTAACTGGAATGACAACAGGTCCTGGATTTCCTGCTGCATCCGAGTGCTACTCCAGATTTGGGTGTATTTGCGATTGTTGGTCCAACACGAGTAGGGAAGTGCACTCTTGTTGAGTATGGCTGTAGGGATGAGAGTGTGCGTGATCGCTTCTCGATGATCCTCTTCTTCCCAGAGGACAGTCTCAAGGATGAAGGAGTTGTCGACCTGAAAGGGCACAATATCAATGGTCTTGTCGAACATCATAATTATGCTTCTCAAAACAAGCTGTTGATTATTGTGGAAATAACTGAGGACATTAATGAGGAAACATGGAGAAAGCTGAAATCTTCCATAACCCGCATCACACCGTGTGGTGGGAGTAAAATTATTATCACCAGTCGATCAGATAGAATTGTGTGTCTGGGTACAACAGAAGCACTACATTTGGATTATCTGCCTCAAGAAGCCTATTGGTATTTTTTCAAGGCGCTTCTAATTGGAAACACAAACCCTGATGACGAGCCGAAACTAGCAACGATGGGCATGGAGATCGCTTTGGAACAGCGACAATGTTTCACAAAAGCACACATCATTGCTGGGATACTGAGAGATAACTTCAATTCTCAATTTTGCGCACAATTCTTGAATGCTTGAGAGCAAATAAACAGAGACATCTCCCTATGTTTGAAAAGCACCCAAGCCATCGTCTGCGGGAAGATGAACCGGTGTATTATTGGAAACTGGCGAGGAGCAGCAAACACTTCTTGGTTTGCAACTATCTTCAGTCAAATTCCGGTGGGAAAGTCCCCAAGATCAGCGTGCGGTACATTCTTTTAGGAGTTGGTGGTACACTGCCCCGTGAGAAATTTGAGGCGTTTGAATGGACGTCATGCATACCACCATAATTTAGCCCTGTGAGAAATTTGAGGCATAAGTTGGAATGGGAGAAGGCAAGCAGCAGGTCCAGCCCTGCTGCTGCCAAACTGACAGTATAATTTACGCCGAGTTGTGTGCTGACAAAGTAGTGTCTTGTCTGAGCCAGGCTTAAAGATGCACGCTTCTCGGTCAATATATCAAAACTTACGGCTTTTCTGTTTTTTCAAAGAAGATAACATACCTCCTTAGGAATAACCTTCTAGTCATAGCAATACAAAGCGTTATCAGTGATAGCCATGATCTTGTGTTTGTGGAGTAGGAGTGACCAGGTATAGCACCCAATTTCTCCAAAACAGAGCAATCAAATATGGACTTGTAAAAGTACGAATAACATTATTCTTAGCAACTACAAAAAAACACCTTCCGACGGTAATGCAGGTTGGACCTAAAATGAATTATTGCTTGAATGCATCATCCAATCTGCAGCTACATGAAACATGGCAAAAATAATATCCTTCCTGACAGCATGTTAGATGCATCAGGAACACGGAATCTATTTATAACTCTGAAATGGATGATGCAACAGTGTGTTGTATGTGAATTTCTTAATAGTGTTCTTTGTTAGACTGTTCTCAGTATTTTTCAGTACTGCGCTGAGTACAGAAAATTCAGTTCTCGAATGAAGTAATAGATGGGGGTAAGCTAGCTAGCTATGAGATGCAGACCCAGACTCCAAGGACGATGAGCGCGGTTCCGAGAGCGGCGGGCGCGGCGCGTGTGGCTTCCCCGAGGAGAGCCACGGCGACGGGGAAGGTGTGTGGCGTTGGTTATGGGCACGTCGACGGAGATGGGGGCGACGCCGACGAGTCGGAAGAAGATGGCGGAGGCGGAGAGGTTGGCGAGGAACGGCGTCGAATACTGCCACGTGAAGAGGAGCTCCGCCCACCGCCGGACCGTGCCGTAGCAGGCGGGGTGGGAGCTGGAGCGACGGTCCCGGACGAGCGCGCCCCGGTGCATCAGCGCGTTGGTGGCGTCCACACCAGCCCCACCTCCACCATGCTCGCCGCTTCGCCGCCAACCACCGCTGTGGCCATGCTCGCTCGAGTGCGATGGATCTGGGCGTCGATGAGCTCTATCTCTCTCTCTTTTTCTCACTTTCTACGAGGATCTTGCCGACTTGTAGGCAGCAGCTTCCCATCGGTTTTTTCTTTTTTTTGAAACAACCAGGGGGGGGAGGGAGGATCCCCACCTGAATATATTACTTGAAAGCATAGAGCAAAGGTACAATCACAAACGTCGTGAGGAAAAGAAGTCACGCCATAGGCCGACGTGCTCGTTATGCACCGATGTCTTGCACCGGTGAGCCCAAATAGTTAAGTCGTCAACAATGTTTGATATGGTAGTAAAGTGGGGTGGTAAACCTTTCTAAACACCATAGCGTTTCTGGAGTCCCAGATTTTCCACGATACTGCAAGGGAAACAGACGGAAGAATGTCCAAATGCAAGCTCGGAGTAGTGTGAGGGTATGGAACGTTGGCAAGGTCATCTAAGCGTGGGGAGATCTGAAGCCGTTGCCAAACCGCAGAGGCAGCTAGGGAGGTGAAGAAGAGATGATCTCCATCTTCACAGGGGGCGGAGCAGCGAGGGCACACCATAGAGTCGACTATATGTTTCTTGATCAGGTACGCCCTGGTGTTGATGCAATCTAACAAGAGGAGCCAACCAAAGATCTTAGGGTTAATTGGATCTATGTCATTACTCTATTCATGAATTGGAGATATGACATTACAAGAACTGAAGTTGGAGATATGCCACTATGAATTTTCTATACCTCTAAATATGTCCTTTTGTCCACTAAAAAGAATAATAGTTAAAAAATACATGTATTTGAGTGTATAGTGCTATATTTACCATACTACCCCTATGTTCATACTTTGGCACCACTTTAGGGTCCAAAATATTCGAAAATTCAAATTTTCGCAAAAATGAACTTTGTCAGAAAAATCTAAAAAAATTACAAAATATCAAAAACATTAATATGAGCCTGCTGTTGAAATATGAGGTAATTTTGGGCACATATACATCCATAAACTGACATTTTTTGTTCAGTCCAGAAAGTTGTCAAATTTTGACCGAAAATTTGAACTTCTCAGAAAAATCTATAAAAAATTACTGAAAATCAAAAACATTAATTTAAGTCCACTGTTCTAATATGAGCCAATTCTGAGCACATATGGACCCTTCGACCGAATTTTCAAATTTTGTCCAGAAACTTGCCATACCATTGAGAGAGAATTTCGGCAGCACTTCAAGAGTATATTGCAGATCTTTGCAAGCACAATGAAATTTCAACCAGAATTTGACATGCATATGCAAACACAATTCAAACATGTCCATACACGGGTTCACACGCACAATTTAGGAGAGGTTCATGACAAATAGAGTACCAAAAGCAAACATTTAGTTGAGTCATCCACTAGCCACCAAGCCAATGCAAAAGGCTTATTTTTGCACCATACGGAGGCTTCACTACTAGAGGTCGATGTGGAGGCATAACAGGCGTAAATGGAACATTTTTCTTTGATTTTTTGCATTTAGATGTAGTCTTCTTTGGTGGGGTCTTTTTCTTGGCATTTGTTTGTGATGCAACCGTCTTCTTAACAAGGGTCTTTTTCTTGGATTTTTCTTGTGATCTAGCTTTCTTCACATGAGTCTTTTTAGTGACCTTCTCTTGTGTTGTAGCTATCTTCATAGGTGTCATCTCCTTGGTTGGTGTGTTGGGCTTTTGTGGAGTTGTTCTAGCCTTTTTCCTACATTTACAACATGTTATTTAGATTGAGCAATAACAGATTAAGCCAAGTGCATCAATTACCTTATAAGATTGATAAAGATTTCATCATCTGTTGCATCACCATCTTCTGTAGAAACTTTTTCTTCACCTTTAATCCTACAATATGAACAAGATAAATCGCAAATTTTACAATATATAAGTCATGAAAAAGAGATGCGTAAACACAACTACAGAATCACCTTTTTTTTGTCGGTGTAGATGGATCCGGTACATCATCAGGTAACTCATCATTATTTACAGCCCCATATTTAGGATCGGGGACTTTGCATGTTTTCTCAAAATGCCCAGGTGCACCACATTTCTTGGACTTGACTATTTTCCTTCCAGGTTCTAGCCATCCTATCGGATATATACCGATTAGGGGCATGTCCGACATTGGCCTAAGAGCTGGATTACCAGGGTGGCCTGTTGGTAATTGGTCACAGTTCATTGGGCGGCCCAGTAAGCCGATGCGTAGGACGCCGGATTCTAGAAGAACCCGGACCAAGGCCCAAAGTGGTGCGGATTGGAGGAGAAGACGGATTCCTAACGTTCCAAGTTAGATACTTTCCGTAGTCTTCTAGGTTTCCTTTCTGTAAGCCCTAATCCAGCTATCGATATAAAGTCAGACGGTAGAGAATAAGGACATAGAAAACTAGCTAGAAGCCAACCCGCCGAGAAGCTGATCCTCGCCGAGTTAGCGAAACCCTACTCACATTGTATTTTGTATACTTCAGGCTTCATCCCTGATTTAGTGAGATTGCAGGAGTAGGAACGCCGTCTTAGTTGCGACGTACCGAACCTGGGTAAACCTGGTGTTCTCGATATAGTACTTCCATGTTCCCCCACGACTCTACCCATAGGCTCATGGCACCACCCTCTATGAACTGCGCGATGTTGTAAGATTCACCATTTTCTTTGTACAAATGATGACAAGTCCTATTTCCCCCTACTTTGAACCTTTATTTATGCAAAGCCTAACATCCAAAATATCTTGTAGGCGGACGAGAGGAATTATGCCACTGGAGAGCGGGTTCCATTACCAATTGCACGAAGATCTAAGCCTGACCTGCCGCCACCGTTTCCAACGAAGGAGGACTTCACACGCGTATCCTACGTGAGTACACTGGTAAGTTATATGCCAAACCTGTCGTTACCGCTGTCATGTGCCCGCCAAGTTAGAGTTGCTAACTTCTGGTAAAAAAATGCATGTAGGGATCGGGACACTCCGGGGCTACTCCCTTTGGCTGTGTTGATGGCTCGCCAAGTCGCACGATCACACCATTTCATCCCGCTCCCGGTGCATTGCCGAGTTCGTCGCGCGAGATCGATGCCCGTGATACTTCCTCGCCGAGTTCCGGGAATGGTTCGACGGCGGGTACCCAGCGTAGAGCGTCACCTATTCTCACTCGGTCTGAGATAGGCACATCGAGCACCCGCGAGATCTAGCTAGGATGATTGAACTTTTGTATGCGCTATCGATATTGCCCAGATGATGTTCGGATGATTTTGTGCTTTGTACGATGTTTGGATGATATGGATATGATGTGTGCATGTTGTTTGTGTTATTTCTACCATGTTTTCAATTTTTCTGCAATTTGAATCGTATGAAAACCCGCCCGAAACAAAACAGCACAGTGCAGGAAAAAAAGGCCATCTATACGCCGACGGCATCACCGTCGGCGTCTAGAGATTTTCGGCCCAGCTGCGGCCCATAGGCCGACGGGAACCCCGTGGGCGTCTCCGCGTGAACGGACCAGCTGCTCGGCCCAGGGTGCGCCACGTGGCCATAGGCCGGCAGGCAGGCCGTCAGCGTCGCCGCACGAACGCCAGCCCGTTACGGGGTTCTATGGGGCCCACTGAACGTATACGCCAACGGGGCAAAGCGTACGCCGACGAGGGTAGAGGCCGACGGGGATACACCGACGGCCACGCTAGACGCCGATGGGGAAGACGGTGACGACGGTGCCCCCCCGTCGGCGTATGGGTCGCGTCCTGTAGTGAAGTGGTCAAGTTGACGTTGTCGGTTTACAAGTAGTAGTGACTTGGTTAGTACTATTTGGTTTCGGTGCTGGTGCTGCTGCATCATTGTGCAACAAGAAGGCGGATGTGCTGTCAACATGCTTTGAGAATGTGGACATCATCCAAACACCGCGTGATTCTGGTGCTACCACTGGACAAGCGAATGTGGAGGGGGTCAAGCACTGAAGTATACTGGTAGATCAAGACTGCAATGATCCCGGTGAACTAATCGAGGAAGAAGGATTTTCTACTCCTAACAAGTGGTTGCAATTGTTACGTTGATGAGCTAGTGCTGTTCTAGTTGTGGTTGTTTGCCTAACAAGCCACCTTGGCCTTCCCCTCTCGACTCACAAATTCCGGGCCAACGATCTCGCCCCCATTATTTCAAAGTGTGACAAATACCCCGCGGGTTGGTGTCGGAAGTACACGGGCCTTGTCCTGGTCAACTCCGTCCTTTCTGCCATCATCTCTCATGCTATTGCTGCTGTCCTCCTTCCGAAAGGCACTATTAAGACAACTGATAAGCGCCATAGGGCCTTCCTTTGGACTGGGAAAGAAACTTGCACCGGTGGGAACTGCAAGGTGACTCCTCCCCCAAGTCCAAAGGTGGACTCGGAGTTCTGGATCTCTCCTCCCAAAATTCAGCCCTTCTGTCCAAATTCCTTGCAAAGCTCCACAATGGATCCTACGCTTCCTGGGCCGCTAGTTTCGTCGCTGATACGGGTGGAACGACTCCAGCGGCCTTGGGGACCCATACTTCCTCTACACCCCCATATGGAAGGACATTGTCTCCACTCTTCATGCCTTTCGATCCAACTTTGTCTCCTCTCTTTACTCTGGAGATCTTACGTCGTCCTGGTTTGATCCCTGGGCCGGCCCGCGCACTCTCGCTGATAGGTTCCCCGCCTTAGCATCACACGCCTCCCGCACCCATGTCTCCGTTCAGCTGGCCACCTCCTTTTCCCTCTCCACCTTCCTTGTTCCCCGCCTCTCTTCGGTTGCCACCTCTGAGCGAGCCACGGTCCACAATCTTCTCGCGAGTATCGCTCCCGACCCCAACTCTTTCGACTCTCGCCTTAACCGGTTCACCAACAAAAATGCTTCAAATAGGGACTCCTATGCTGGGTTTTTTTAGGCATTTGCCCACTGATGAGCTTGCATGTGCAGTCTAGCAGAACAACGCCCCCCAACAACTGCAGGATTTTCAACTGGCTGGTTCGTCGACGGCGAGTCTCTACAAACTTGAGGCGGTTCCGACACTCCCTTATGGACATCCCGTCTTTCCGCTCGTGTCCCAAGGATGTAGACAGAAATCACCTCCTACTTGGATGCTACCGTTCCCAGGAAGTCTGGGCTGCTTTCCCTCCCTGCGCTCCGTGCCCCCATCCGACCTCCATTGAAGATATTTGGACGACGCCCTCCTCCAGCTCTGCATGTCTGACCATTATTTCCGCGGTAATCTGGAATATTTGGAAACGACAAAATTCGCTCATCTTCAATGCCCTAGATATTCCGGCCCGGGTCACTGCTGGGAAGTGTGTCGAGGATGTGAGGTCATGGACGCACCGATGTCGTGTTTTAGTAGTTAAGGAATTTCACCTCTCTTGGTGTAACATGTTTGAGCCCCCTTGAGCTTCGGGTGTAATTCTCCCTCTAATTCCCTCCATCTCTTTATAATCATGAGTTTGTGAAACACACTGACTGTTATTAATATAGTTCAGGTTGGCTTTGGCACGTCATAGTTACGGTCAAAAAAGGAAGAAGGATTTGCTATTCCTAACAAGTGGTTGCAATTGTTATGTTGATGAGCTAGTGGTGTTCTAGCTGTAGTTGCATGACTTGACTACGGAATGCTTGCATCTGGAGGTTGCCTTTGCTGCCTACTGCAACGGAAAAGGATAAACATATTAAATAAAGAGCATTACAAGCATATCTCATGGTTACTTCTGAAAAATGTGTACAATTGTTAGCAATCTTGGTTACTACAAAATGTTAAACAAAAATGAAAATTTACTTTAAAACATCCAACATTTTGTTACTAGTACTTCATGGTAAAATTAAAAATTTGGCCACACTTGATTTCTTAAGTACTCTCTCTTTATAATTTTTTAATAAAGGTCTCCTATAAATTTTGGGGTTGTTTAAAAGACCCCATTGTTCATCTCTTGTGGTAAAATTCTTCATGCTTCTTTTTGTTCAATTTCTCTCCACTACTATAAACATCTCATAACATTTCAAATCCATAATTTTTGAATTCTACAATATGAATAAAATTTGCATGAAATGATCCAATAAGCATTACATTTTATTGGGATTTCTTAAAAACTAACTTTTTATGATTGTTTTATTTTAAGAAATTTCTCTATAAATTTTTGTGGGTGTTTAAAATACCCATTGCTCGTCTTCTTAATAGGCATCTCTACCCGATATACTCCATTGTTACGCCGCTAGTTAGGGCTCCAACTGTGTAATCCATTATCGCATAACCACTTACAATGTCGTCATCATCGTCTTCGATGGCAATTGCTATCGGACTCTTACAACATCTTCTTCATCATCTCAGATGGCGATCGCAGTTGGATTATTCCGTTCTTGCTCACTCGATTGACCCGCACGTGTCAGTCACGTTGCAGTGGCACGCTGTTCAAAATGATAGTGCGGCCTTCATAGAGAAAGATCATGTCCGGAGTAGAAGCTACCCAAAAAGTTTCAACGAAGAGCACATCACATGTTCTTTCTCGGATCACTCTCAGTCTGTAGCCACTCGGACACCATGACAAACTAGTAAAGGCGCACGTGCACGCACACATAATCGTAGCATTTTCTCTGTTCATACAGTTATTTGAACAAAATATAACAAAAATTATAAAGAAATCTAATAATGTGGCCTATAATAAACCAATGCTTGCACAAATGTTAGATAAAAGAGAATAGTACACATAATAATTTTGACTGGGAAAAAAAGACCAGGAGAATCATATATATTCATATATTACTGGTGATTGAATAAACTTTTGCCATCAATGAGGTTTCATACAATTTTGGGCTTTATTTCGACAACAATTAAAGACAACCTAGTTACGAATTTGGCTTCCTTGGGACATATCTCAACATGCATGATGCAGAATATATAATGTACAAAGATAAGTCGGTGTACATACTACTGTAAGAGCTACCTACATGCATAATAATGTCAAATCTCGGTTCATGTGCGCATACAGCTTGAATGGTAAAAAAGAATGTTGATATTTTGTTTCCTGAAAATCAAGAATGCTATGAGGCTTTCGAACTCGCTCACTTTTCCCCACCTTTCTTCCCTGTTGAGAGTCGTGTTCCAGGAGACGTCTCGCCCGACCCGATCCCGTGCACTCTCCGATGCCGCTGGCGGGCGGAGTAGAGATGGGAGAGGTGCTCGGAGCGCCCCTGTACTTAGTAGTGATATGTCTAGTTCTTCCTTGTTGTTTGTAGTTTCGGTTGTGCCCTTGAATGGAGGCATGGTCTCCATCACCAGCGAGCGGTGTTTGGCGGTTGGGGAAGCGCTATTCTTGCTCGTCGTGGTCTGGATGAAGCCGATGGCGGGCATTGGTGTAACCTGTGCATCCACACTAAATAAGCTCGTTTTTTTCCTGAGAAGTCATATCTCGATTGCTTCTTCCTTGTTCTTACTCCCATGGAGGTGGAAAGTGCAGGGGGTGGTGGGTACCTTGATTCGCAGGTCTTGGAGGAGAGGGGGCGTGGGACTTCTTTGCAGCTGCGCCCGCTGACGGAGTTGCTTTTGGGAGAGCATCATCGACGGCTTCCTCGCCGCCGATTCTTCAGGCCAAAGGGAGGCTACTCCCTCCCTCATTGTTGGCACTCGGTGGCCGGCACAAGGGCTCAATCAACCTCATGTTTTGGAGGCCCTGCCACCCCGCTGTGGTTGACTCCCGCTGCGGTGACCCAAGCAGTTTTCGAGTTTAGATCTGAGGTCTCCTGGGCAAATTTTAAGGGCTTGGTTGTAATTTTATCTTTGTGTTGGGTCCTTCTCTTGTATTGTAACGCCTCTGTCGAAAGTCAATGAAGTTTTCGGCCCTTCCGGTCGTTTCCCGTTTAAAAAAAAGAATGCTATGAGGATGCAAGTAAAAATAAAAGGGTGGTCAGTAAGATAAAAAAAAATAACAATAGCCTTTTAGATGAAGTTGTCGCCACGCTCCTTAGAAATATATACATGGTGTTGGGTCGCCTGAAAAAAATACAACAGTAAATAAATTTCGAAAAACATGTGGGAGGTATTTTAACCGAAAAAAATCAAAAGAGCATTGATGCTTTTAAAAAAAAAATCAAACTCAACATATATTTAGCTAGCAAGCCCGCCTCATTAAAAACCTTACAGTCCCTTTCGGTACCCTGTAAGGAAAAGAGCGCGTCTGAGAACTTGCTGCTACTAAACGTTAGGCACAATTACATCATCCAGGTTGGATGTTAACAGGATAAGCTACATTACAATCAGCCATCAGGCTATAAGAGAGAAAAGAGGGACTCTCGTTCACCCAGACCGCTGGAGCACCGTGGGCGCATGCATATTTTGCACACTCATGAGCTGCGACGTTTGCTGTCCTTCGAACATGAACACGGTCAAAGGATGTAAAACTCGCACTCAACTCCTCAATTTCGCTAATGATAGGGGCGATCGTAGCACGCTGATTGCCTCTTTCATTCCAAAGATCTGATAACACTAAACTGTCAGTCTCTGCAATAACTTTGTCGTAATGCTGTTTAGTCGCCTCCAGGGCCGCATCTCGCATTGCTAAGGCCTCAATCGTCAAAGGGTCTTTGATGCCATGGTAAATCCGACACCATGCACTCCTAAAAGGGTCTTTCACTCTGGGAAATGGACAGAGCGTTAGATTTTGGGAGGATCCATGGTTGCAGGGGAGGTCCCTTGCTGTCCAGTATCCTTCTTTATATAATATTGTGCGTAATAAGAATGTGTTAGTGGCGAATGTTCTTGGTCATGACCGTCTAAATATCGAGTTTAGGCGATCTCTTTATGGGGATAAATGGGTTGATTGGTTACACATTGTAGAGAGACTAATGGCAGTTTCTCTGTCAGCTGAGGAGGACTCTTTCTCTTGGAATTTGACTAGCTCAGGTGTTTTCACTGTTAAGTCACTATATGAGGAGATTATGAATGGGGACACGCGATTTTTACATACATATCTTTGGAAATTGAAGGTGTGTGGTTTCTATACCGAAAAGAGTTACTCACTAAGGATAATTTGATTAAACGTAGATGGACATGATCAAAAAAATGTGTTTTCTGCGATGCAGATGAGACGGTTGATCATCTATTTGTTCAATGTGATTTTGCTAGAAAAATTTGGAGACTAGTCCACTTTACTTTTAGCATCACTCCACCTAATAGTGTTCATCACATGTTTGGGACATGGCTGAACGGGATTGATAAATCTACTAAAGCTAGTATACGCATTGGTGTATGTGCTTTTCTTTGGGCAATTTCGAATTGCCGAAATGATGTAATTTTTAACAATTTCGTGGTGGGACATTTTTTGCAGGTGATTCATCGTGCTACGCACTCGATGTGGGTCCTCCTGCCAGCATCGTGGACGGTTGGATGCAGGATGTTCTCGACTGATGGCGGTCGTTCGGGCTATCTTCAGTCAGGGTGACTGGTTGCGTGATAGACGATTACAATGGGTTGCAGAATAATGATGTTCTTTAGGTGGCTAATCTTTGTAGCCACTTTGGCAGATCGCTGAGCTGTTTTTTTTTATTTGTCATGTAATACTGAGACTTATCATTAATATAAAAGCCGTGTGCATCGCTCTGATGCAGAGGCTGGGCTTTCCATTTCAAAAAAAAAAGTCCCTCGCGACACCTCCGCTAGCTGTTGTACTATCTTGTTGTCGGATCGCTCCGTGTGAATTCACTTTCACAGAACCCGCCAAAGGGGCCTGCCAAGTGCTAGCCGTACGCTGATATTTCCGTTTCTTCTTCCTTAGGCTATGCAAAAGAGCAATAGTCTCGGCAACCCCACTCACCGTAGATTTCGGGTTGTATCCTTGATCATCGTGACTCCACTTGTTTCTGGAGTCCCACACCTGTGCCATGATCGATATCACCATCCCTCTGTCGAGATCCCCAAAGGATGCTTCACATAAAATATCGTCCGTCCACGTTATCGGATGTAACCGTGGTAGTTTGAGGTTGAAAACATCCTTGGCCGCCGACCAGAAGAGCTACGGGTGGGAGCACTCCACAAGGGCATGGAATAAGGTTTCTGATGCTGCTTGACAAACCGGGCAGATACTTTGTTCTTTGACATGCCGCCTGGAGAGAGTTGTGTAATCCGGCAAAATTCCATTGAGAACCCTCCACCAAAATACTCGTACCCTCGGTTGGACATCCAGCTTCCAGAGCCTCTTCCACTTGAGCTCATCGCGAACAGCAGAAGTGGCCGCCCCACCTCCCTGTAGTTCCTCTTGTAGTTCCTTCTCCCCGACCAGTCCTCGATACGCGGATCGGACTGAGTAGACTCCCTTTAACTCGAGAGCCCAAGCAACTTCATCTTCTCCATCGGAATGTCGAAGAGGAATTTGGAGGATCCGCTCCGCATCCGGTGCGAAGAATAACTCCCGAATCAGTGGTTCGTTCCATTGGTGTGTGCCTGGAAGAAACAACTCGCTGACCATCTCCTTGTCTGTAGCCACTCGTCGACCCATAGGCTTCATTGTGCGTGATCCCGGAATCCAGGGATCCCTCCAAATGGAAATAGACTCCCCTCCTCCGATCCGCTTGATCAGACCCACCTGCAACGCCTCCCTGCTAGCAACTATAGAGCGCCATATTTTCGATGCCGTCCGTGGTACACCTGCTGTCATGAACTCGCCGTTAGGGTAGTATCTTCCTCTCATTACCTGCGCACACAAAGATTGTTGATTCGAGATTAGCCGCCATCCTTGCTTGCCAATAGTGCCAAGTTAAAAAGATGCATCTCTCGGAAACCCATTCCACCCCATCCTTTTGGTTTCGCAATTTTGTCCCAGGCCAACCAGTGCATGGATCGTTTATCCAGAGAGCCACTCCACCAGAATTTAGCCATTAATGCTGTCAATCTTTGACAAGTTCCTTTCCCAAGTTGAAAACATGCCATACTGTATGTCGGAATTTCTTGAATGATTGAATCATTTTGGGAGAGATTTTTCAGGTCTCCCATTGAGCTTGCTACGGATCCTCTCTGAAATATATTCAAACACTTCTCCAGTCACTCTACCAACCGCTGTTGGCAGGCCGAGGTACTTCTCGCTAAACGCTTCCACTTGGATATCCAGCTCACCTTTCACCGATGTTTCGGACCTCATCTGGGCATCCCGGGCTGAAATAAATGGAGCTCTTCTCTCTATTGACTAGTTGTCCCGATGCCTCATGATACAAATTCAGAATAACATTAAGTTTCGCGGCCCCCTCGGTGAAGCTTCAATGAAGATCAAACTATCATCTGCGAAGAGCAAATGCGTGATCCATGGTGCTCGGTTACACACCCGAACCCCTTTATCCACATAGCCCATTGTGAAGTTATTCAACATAGCCGACAGACCCTCTCCACACATAAGAAATAAGTATGGAGAGATAGGATCCCCTTGACGTAATCCTCGAGATGGTGTGAATCTTGGCAGAAGAGCACCATTCACTTTAACTGAGAATTTTGTCGAGGTAACACACTTCATTATCAAACGCACCATAGTATCCGAGAACCCCAATTTTTGCATAATGGCTTCCAAGAACTGCCATTCCACTCGATCATACGCCTTCATCATATCAAGTTTGACGGCACAAGCTCCTTTCTTGGCTCTCCTTCTTCTTTTCATGGTATGAATACTTTCAAAAGCCACAAGAGCATTGTCCGTTATTAATCTTCCCGGAACGAACGCGCTCTGCTCTTGGCTAATTGTCTCCTCCAGAACCGGCCTCAATCTGATAGCAATCATCTTGGTACAAATCTTGTACAAAACGTTACACAAAGAAATAGGGCGATACTGAGAAATTGAGTTTGGTCGGAGTACCTTGGGGATAAGAACAATGGATGTATCATTGAGTTCATCGGGTAGGTCCCCCCCATTCACAAATTCCAGAACTGCTGGTACAATTATCTCACGCACAAGCTCCCAGTGCCGTTGGAAGAAACCTGCCGTGTAGGCATCTACACCCGGTGCCTTCGACGGGTGCATCTGAAATAGGGCTCGGCGTACCTCCTCCTCCGTAAAAACCTTGTCCATCTCCTCACGCATCGGCTGCGAAATTCTTTCCTCCACGAAGTGTAGGCATGCCACCATATTAGGCTCGCCCTGGGAGAGATACAAGGTCTGATAGAAACTCTGAATTTCAGCTTGTATATCCTCCGTGCTTTGACAAATGGAGCCATCCGTTCTTTACAGACTCTTGATCTTATTCATCCGCTTCCTCTGGGCCACCCGAGCATGGAAGAAGGCCGAGTTTATGTCCCCCTCTTTGAGCCACTGAACACGTGCCCTCTGTTTGATCCAAATCTCCTCCTGAAGCAGAACTCGATTAATTCTACCCATAATAGTCGTCTCCTCTACTGACGGACCATGGCCAATCGAGTTCCTTCTAACAGTCGCTAACTCTTTTCGAAGCAACGCTAGTTTGTTTTTTAAATTTCCCAGTTCCGAGTGCCCCCAGCTTGCTAACTCTTGTTGCATATCACTGAGAGTAGAAGAAACGCCCGTCAAGCCACCTGTTTTGGAATTCTTCCTCCATAGCTCGGCGATCTACTTGTCGTACTCCCCAATAGTCTGCCATGCATTTTCATACCGAAAACTTCGGTTCGTATGCGTGTTCCTCTGTTCGTCCAGGCTCCGTAAACGCATTGCCAACATACAGTGATCTGACGCAACAAAGTCCACATGTCGCACTCTGTCCACCTTGAATGATTCAAATAAAGCCTCATTGCCGAAGGCGCGGTCTAGTCTCGCCTTCACATTCGCTGAGTCCACCTGTTTGTTATCCCATGTAAACGGCAACCCCATCCAGCCAACATCTATCAAACCACAGTCCTCCACACACTCCCGAAAAGCCCCCATCTGTGCTTCTGGGCGGGTATGAGCACCAAAATGTTCAGAGCTAACTAGCGTCTCGTTGAAATCACCCATACAGAGCCATGGGTAAGATAACGCGGTTGCGAGATGCCGCTGCAAGGTCCAGCTAACATGTCGGTTTTCCCTTCTTGGTTCTCCATAGAACCCAGTAAACCTCCACTTCATACCTCCTTCTAGAGGTTGCACCACAACATCAATATGGTTGGAATTGAAACTCTTCAGATCAACAATCACATCGGATTTCCAAAACAGCCCAATCCCTCCACTGAGGCCAGCACTACTCATAGCAAAACATCCTGAGAAGCCTAACGAATTACACAACTTCTCCGTCCTCTTCTTACTGATCTTTGTCTCCATAGCAAAGAGCAGTGTGGGTCCTTCCTGCTTCACCAGATTGCGAAGCTCCCGAACTGTCCCCGGGTTCCCAAGCCCGCGACAGTTCGCCGATAAACAACTCATTGAGACTGGCGGGACTGACCTGCAGTCTCCGCCAAAAGTACAGAATTAGTCTCAGTTTATTCACATGACACTCGAGTTTTCTTGGGGTCCGGAGATGGTGCTGGAGATGCGTCCCCCTTCTCAGGTCGATCATCACGTTTCACTCCCGCCAACTTTGGGTCAAAGACCGCCAAGGTCCTATCTGTCTCCATATGTTCAGAGGCACCATCAACGGCTAATTTTCTGTAGGTCTGCATGTTTCCCCTAGCGTTGGCGAATCTCCCACCACGGTTCCCTGCTCGGCCGCATCCCCTTCCCCACCTTGAGGCGGTATGGGGACATGATGGTCGTGGCCGTCATCCTGCAGATCATTGGTTGCTCCCGCCGTGTTACTGTTTTGTTTCCCCGGAGCACTCGCTTGATAATGTGAGGTACCTCCACCAGAAAAATTCCCCCATGAGTTTGGCTCTACTTTCTTCTTTCTGTCATCAGGTGCTCTTAAGCTTGGCTAGTATGGAAGTCGGCCCCTCTCATCCCTCTCTCCCGGTTCTGGACACATGAGATCCGAGTGGCCCAGACGTCCACAGGAGAAACAGAAGTAGGGTAGCTGTTCAAACTTAATATCATACCAATCACAGGCCTCACGCAGCGTCGAATCTATGGCTATCCACCTTTGCAATGGTTCGTTGACATCAATTGAAACACGAGCCCGCAAGAATTGTCCACTAACTTTCAGTTTGTTGGTCTTGTCAGTACTGATGAACTCTCCTATATTGCTTGCAATGCGTTCACCCCAGTCATCATGCAGATTGAAAGGAAGGTTCATCACTCTTATCCAAATCGGAAGTCTGTCAAACCTCAGCTCCGAGGGTCTCTAGCTGCGTTTGAAATTTTCCAACACAACAGCATGTTTATTCAGATTCCATGGCGAACGATCCCAGACTCGGCCTCTCTCCTGCTCCGATGGCAGCTCGCCACGAACAGATTAGGGCCACCGTCCCGGAAAACCAGTCCCTTCGGATTACCCCAAGCCGGACGAAGCACATCCGCGTTCGTCTGGATACTGAAGGTTTTCGAACACAGAATCTTGCCTGCCAATTCCCGCACTGGGTACTCCTGGACATCCGCACGATCATCGATGAAAAGTTTCGTGGATTCCGCTTCCGTTAACTTCATCCGGCCCACCAATTCCTCGATCGATTCTTCTTGCCCCCGTGTTTCTTTTCCCCTCGCTCCCGTCCCAGAGCCTCCCTGGTTGGGAGCCCCGTTCGAGGCCATCGCTCCTCCTCCAAACCTGCGGTGAGAGGAGAGAACTGCGTGCGAGGAGACCAGCCAGAGCCCACTGTCTCCGCTGAAGGAACCCTAACCGCTCCGCCGGTGAAGCACCTGCGAGCGCCGCCGGTTCCACTGGAAACCCTAAATCGCCTAAGCGCTAGGAGTCGAAACGGTATCCGGAAAACTTAGTCACGTAAATGATGGGCAATTTGGGTAGAGCATTGGTGCTAATGTCTAGTACAGTGCACACGGAGATTGCAACTATTTTGCCTAGTGCACCGATTGACCGTGCAAGCTACTAGTACAACTTTTCTCTTGCAAATCGACCATGCTATCACCGAACGAGTTTTCAAACCGGCCGGAACGAGCCTCAGGAAAAGCAAGTGGACGTGGGACAAAAAAATACAGGTACTAATGGGCCGGCCCACCTCGCTGAGGCAATTACGCGCCGATCGCTTCTCCGCGGAGCGTACATACCAGAGAAACCTCGTACTTTAGTCCCATACCGGTAAAAGAAAGGAGACAGCATCAGATTATATACGGGCGCCGACGCAGAGCTATCACCAAGCGGCAAGCCTGGTGAGCATATCAACAACAGATCAGATGTGATCGGCATGCAAGTGGCTCTATGGCATTGGACTGTGCCAGACGTGGTGCATGCCTCAGAATGCCAGAACGACAGCTTGCACAAAATGCCATTAGAAGGCCACTCCGACACGGGGTGATTGGGCTTTTTTTTCCTGTCTAGTCCTTCGTTGGCCGGATCATATATCTGAGTAAAACCTGCCGCCTCAATGACAACGGGCCTCGTCTCCTACATCGGCAGAGTAAAACCTGCTGTGTAGGAGAGGCTATACTGTATCGTACAACATCTAAACATAACAGGAACTACGTACCCGGCCACAATCACTGCTAATCTGCGTTCATGACTTTTATGATTCAAGAAAAGAAATCCAACATCGGACCTAGCTGAATTTACGGTCAAATGTAGAAGCTTTGGGTTTTTCAGAATTCGCTATGCAAACACTGCCGGTGAACTTCAAGTTCGCCTGAATATACTGGTGGCACAAAAATGAATACCATACAGAACTAATCATGTTTCTCAAACCAAGACAGCTAGCATAGGTTGATCATGGCTGCTGCAAAAATGTCAAATTTGCGAGCAATATCTTTGCCCTGAAAGCATTTTCCCCTTCTCATGTATACCATATCCTGTGTGAACCAGAAGTTATATGGTAGAGATATTGTTCTCCTAAACGACGAATCGCAATCAACAAATGTTTTCATTATTTCACGGTCAGGGTTCCCCAGAGAACAGTTGGTGTTTCTTGTAATACGAATAATTTGTATCACTGCAGACCGAGAATAGAAAAGCAAAGCACTTCGATTCCTAGAGCGGATGGCTGCCTGAGCACCCAAAAGCCTGACGTGGCGAGCGTAAATGCCTTTGTCAAAATGTAATCCTCCGGCCAAAAAAAAAAAACTGCCCATTTTTCTACTCCACCACTCCTCGTAAAGCAGTCAAAATACTGATAATGCCTAAAGGAGAAGTTTGACCGAGTTAGACCTATTTCTGGTCGAAAATATAGAACATATTTTGACCCAAATTCCTCTTTGAACTAAAAATTAATCTGATCAATGTAAATCATGTTAAACAAAATTGGTAATATTTCATTCCTGTCCAACGACGCTCTCTTACAAGTTAAAACTATGATATATGTGACTACCAAAAAAGAAAATGGAAAACATGTTAGAGACAAGGTTCAAAATTGAGCAGTCAAGCTATGCCATACATTTCGAAACAGAATGATCTCACCATTTGGTTTTTCACGTTCAAATAAATAAAGACCATGATGCCCCCAAAACAGAAACAAAAAGCACTTGAACGGATTTGTTCTCAATAAAATTCTAAAGTCTCAAACATGTTTCTAAGCGATCAAAGCAGCCCCCGTGCTGCTCCTCTCGAGCAGCCCGGGTGGAACCCTAGTCGCCTGACCTGCCGCCACCCACCTCGCCTCCTCCCCCTGCCGCCGCCGGAGGGCGCCACCGGGCAAAGCCCGCGCGGCGTCGACGGCGGCGGGGCGTCCTTCCTCGCGGGGCTTCAGATCCTTGTAGGACTCTCTCCCCGGCTCTCTGTCCAGGTGTGCGGCTGCGCCGCGCGGCCCCTCGTCGGCGGGCAATCTCTGTGAGGGGGATTCGGGTGTGGTGCTGCCCGGCCAGCCTGCTCCGATGTTGCGGTAGCTGCGGGATCTGGGCCAAGGTCTTCCAACTTCCCTTTGCCTTATGGGGGTCTCTGCAGGTCGGCCGTCGTAAGATCCGGTGGCCCCTGTCCATCATGTCTATGGCTCTGCAGAGGTGGTGTGGCCGGCCTGCTCCGATGTTGCGTTGGAGGTGCTTAGCCGGGCGAAAGCCTTATGGACGGCGGCGCTGCAGGTGTCATGTTCCTCCCTGCAGGCGTCCTTTCTGGTTTGTGCTCCTCCCTCGCTGGGGCTCCGGGAGAAATCTTAGACCCAAATTTCTTTTGGGTCAGGCGATGACGACGTCCTTCGTGTCGTTCTTCTTCCTTGGAGGCACCGCTTTGGATCCTGTCCTGCATCGGACAGCCATTGCCTATTGTCTTCTCGCCAGACCTTTTAGTTAGTATCCGATGGGATGGGTCAGTGGTCATGGTGGCCGAGGCAGAGCTTGCGGGATGACCTAGGGTGGCCTCGGCATGTGTTACCCTTCGACCACGGGGGCGGCACACCAGTGTCGTCGGTCTCGGCTATCCGATGCCCTTCGACTTTGTTTGGTCTCGACGACGCATCGCCCTTCGGCTACGCTGGCGGCACACCGGTATCATCACACGGACTCGGCTATCGGACGCCCTTCGACCGTGCCAGTGATATCCCTTGGTGTGCTCTTGTTGTGGTTTCCACCTTTTCTTCTACCTGCCCCATTGGGTTGCTTGCCTTTGGTGCTGAGGTTCTCACCGGAGATCCTCCTCTAGCGGCTGGTTTGAGGTACTCGAGGTGGCGTCCGAGTGTCGGTCGTCCCTTGAGGTGTTGGCCTCACGGGGGGTTTCGGTTGGCCTTTTTTTCTAACCTACCCCTCCCTTTGTGTTTCCCTCTTATTCTAGTTTTCCCCCTTTTTTGTATTTTTTTGTATTCTCTTCCCTTGTATCTCCATGTAATCTCTCCAATCTGTTGTAAGAACATGGCCCGCCAGGCTACCTTCGAGTGAAATGGAACAAGCGGTGGGGGGGGGGGGGGGGATCCCCCCCTCCCCCGTCAATCTCGAAAAAAAACATGTTTCTAATATGTTGATCATCGTCCTCACTGCCAGGTCACTCCATACATAATTAACCTACAAACAAAAATTAGAGTAACATTTCACAGCACGACTTTAACGTGCACAATTTTAGATGATCACACAAAAGCATTACAGGTCAAGATTTGCCATGACTAAATGGAGATGTGCATAATAAAATATTGATAAAGAAGAGAAAGATGTTGTCTTGACATAGATTGGCAATGAGGCGGTTAGACTAGAGGAAGCCATGTTAGGTGAAGACTCACAAACAAAGTGGAAGGACCCCACACCATATGAAGTGTTGATCCAGCACAACGACACCTTCAAATCTTTAATCCAGACTAAAAAATACCACCAAAACTTACAGCCCAACTAGTACCACTCGTTGTTGTTTATCTCTCTTCTTCAAGTGCTCGAGTCAAGGAGGTTCACACTCAATGGACATCCTCATCTCTGCAGTCATAGGGGACCTCATTAGCAGGTCGCGATTGTTGGTGATCAGAATGTATTTCCAGCAGCAGCCTGATATTGACAGGATTTTCCAGAGGCTAAAGAGAGTTCTACCAAGAGTCCATATCGTCGTCGAGGAGGCGGAGGGGAGGCATATCACCAACTAGGGGATGCACCGTCATCTGAAGATGTTGAGGCAAGGAATGTACAGAGGCCAGTACGTTCTTGATGCCTTGAGATACCAAGCCGCCCTCGATGAGGTGGAGGGCGAGGAGAAGGTGAACCACACATCATATCCACTGTCTGAATCTAGTGCAACCAAACGGCTTCGTTTTTCTCCCACCCACAGTGGTTGCAGCAACAGAGAATCATTGTTGTTTTGTATAAACAACAACTTAAGAGAAGAGCTACAACAGATGGTTGATATCCTTGAAGATACCACGGCCGGTAAGAAGGAATTTTTCTTCCTCTTGAATTCATATCCTCGTATACTCCGCCGACCTTATGGTGCATATTTGCTCTTGGAAAATTGCATGTTTGGTCGCTAACTGGAACGACAACGGGTCCTGGATTTCTTGCTGCATCTGAGTGCTACTCCAGATTTGGGTGTATTTGCGATTGTTGGTCCAACACGAGTAGGGAAGAGCACTCTTGTTGAGTATGGCTGTAGGGATGAGAGTGTGCGTGATCGCTTCTCGATGATCCTCTTCTACCCAGAGGACAGTCTCAAGGATGAAGGAGTTGTCGACCTGAAAGGGGACAATATCAATGGTCTAGTCAGACATCAGAATTATGCTTCTCAAAACAAGCTGTTGATTATTGTGGAAATAACTGAGGACATTAATGAGGAAACATGGAGAAAGTTGAAATTTTCCATAACCCGCTTCACACCTTGTGGTGGGAGTAAAATTATTATCACCAGTCGATCAGATAGAATTGTGTGTATGGGTACAACAGAAGCAGCACGTTTGGATTATCTGCCTCAAGAAGCCTATTGGTATTTTTTTCAAGGCGCTTCTATTCGGAAACACAAACCCTAATGACGAGCCGAAACTGGCAACGATGAGCATGGAGATCGCTTCAGAACGGAGACAATGTTTCGCAAACGCACATAACATTGCTGGGATACTAAGAGATAACTTCAATTCTCAATTTTGGCTCACAATTCTTGAATGCTTGATAGCAAATAAACAGAAACATATCCCTATGTTTGAAAAGCACCCAAGCCATCGTCTATGGGAAGATGAACCGGTTTATTATTGGAGACTGACGAGGAGCAGCAAACACTTCTTGGTTTGCAACTATCTTCAGTCAAATTCCGGTGGGAAAGTCCACAAGATCAGCGTGCGGGACACTCTCTTAGGAGTTGGTGGTACACTGCACGTGAGAAATTTGAGGCTTTTGAATGGACGTCACGCATACCACCATACTACAACTACATGATAAGTTGTAGGGTGCAATCACCAGTTGCTTTTACCCAACCGCGACCACCCCTTTCGCCTCGGATCGGCCACCACCCGGTGCAAAAGACTGCAGAGGTGGGGCCGGGCCGAGTAGGGCGCGTGGTGTTGGGGTTATTTGCCCCGGTTGGTGGCTCCAACCGGGGCTAAAGGCCCTCGTCAAGCAAGGCGATGGCGGGCGCGTCATTGGTGGGTCTTTTTCCCCGGTTGGTGGCTCCAACCGGGTCAAATGAGCCCCACCTAGATGAATTGTGGTTTCTTTATTTCTATATTGCCGTTTAATAGAATTCTTTTTTTCTTCAAATCCAAAAAGATTCTTTTTTTATAAACACTACATGCCAGCCACTCACCTTTTTGGTATGGTGTGCTCACTTATTTTTGGCATCCGGGTGATTTGTATTCGGTCGATGAACCTTCAAGGGGGGATGTAGGACAAAACAATCGGTATCGCCATCATACAGCCCGACCGTGGCTATTTAGTGCATATATGCATATCAAAAGAACGGTCGGGCATATGATGGCGAATCCGGATGATTTGTATTTGGTCGATGAACTGAATGATGTATCAAACCTTAAAGGGGATGTAGAACAAAACAATCGGTATCGCCATCATACAGCCCTACCGTGGCTACTGAGTGCATATATGCATACCAAATGCACGGCAGGACGTATGATGGCGAATCCGGATGATTTGTATTTCGTCGACGAACTGAATGATGTATCAAACCTTAAAGGGGGATGTAGAACAAAACAATCGGTATCGCCATCATACAGCCCTGCCGTGGCTACTGAGTGCATATATGCATACCAAATGCACGACATGACGTATGATGGCGAATCCGACTGATTTGTATTTGGTCGATGAACTGAATGATGTATCAAACCTTAAAGGGGATGTAGAACAAAACAATCGGTATCACCAGTATACAGCACTGCCGTGGCTACTTAGTACATATATGCATACCAAATGCACGGCAGGACGTATGCTGGCGAATCCGGATGATTTGTATTTGGTCGATGAACTGACTGGTGTATGAAGCTGGGCTATATATAGTGTCCTCTGGCTCACAAAGTGTTGTGCTAGCATTTTGATACAACGGTTAAGAAAACACCCCTGATCCAACGGCTCACAACCGCTCGAAAGAAACACACCTCTGATCCAACAACTCACAAGCGCTTGAAAGAAGCACACGATCCGTGTGATTCTTTGTGATTGGTCCCAACGAAACCGTAAACCTTTAGCGCCGATTGGTAAAACGGTCCGGGACTAAAGGGGACTCACTAGTAGGAAACAGGCTATAGCCACCAGGTTACCGCTGGCCAACAAGAATTCCTGTGCGCCAGTGCTACTACCGCTGGCGAACGCGCCCCCATGTTGGCCAGCGCTAAGTTAGGTACCGCTGGTGAACATGGCACTTCGTTCGCCAGCGGTAACAGTGGGGGTGGGGGCTGTGCGCGGCTGCGGGCGGCAGCAAATACCGCTGGCGAACACGGCACTTCGTTCGCCAGCGGTATGGTTCCTTAGCGCTGGCGAACAACGAGCTGGTTCGCCAGCGGTATGGTTACTGCTGGGCAACATTTTGGTTGGCCAGCGCTAACTATACCGCTGGCCAACCACTATTTTGGTTCGCCAGCGGTAAGTTTTGAAAAATTTCCCTCCACACACCCCCCCCCCCCCCCGTGGACCGCCTTTTTTACGTTTGTAAAGCAGAAACGAAAATGATAAAACGTTCAAAAAATAAATTCCTTAGATATGTGGGTAGAGTGCAATGTCTACTTGATATAGAAAATTTGAAATACTCCATTTGACCTTTTATGCAAAATTCAAAAATAAAACGTAAAACGGCCATAACTTTTGCATACGACGTCGAAAAAACGCGTTCAATATATCAAAAGAAGCGTGAGCAAATTCCAAAAGGAAAAAAAGTTATTTGAGACAGACTAAATTTTCCTACATAATCAATTTAATTAAATAAATTTAAAATTCAAAAAAAAAATGTATTTTTTTTCGAAAAAAGATAATAAGGATGTCATATTTGGAATCCTCATATTCTTCTGATCAATTTAGACATATCATTTGTCGAATTTGGAATTACGGATTTGTAGATATGGTGCAATAGTTAAGAGGTTTGATAGTACTATACTAACAAGAAAGAACGAGGGAGTCATAGGTAGAGTAGTGGGTTGGAACTAGGAAGTTAAGCGTGCTCAGGATAGAGTAGTGGAAAGATGGGTGACCGAGCGGGAAGTGGATATTCAAAGTTGAAAAAAAAAAGAAAAAAAAGGAAAAAATTCTACAGCGTGGTTAGAGGTTCCCCAAATTCAAATGTTTTGAAATTTTGAAAAATAATAATGCGAAAAAATTTATTTACGAAATTTCAAAATTTCAGACTTACCGCTGGCGAACAAGACTGGTGTTCGCCAGCGGTAACTAGATAGCGCTGGCGAACAAGCTTGTTCGCCAGCGGTAACCCCTTACCACTGGCGGTGTACTGCTGGCGAACACTTGTTCGCCAGCGGTAGCTTGTTTTTGTTCGTCACTAGTAAGCGTTTTCCTACTAGTGACTGTTTCTTCTCACTATATATATGTATGCATGCATTGCCACCATTGGCATAAACACATATAAACTCCCCACTCTCCCATGGCTTCTATCGTACCCACTCTAACCTTCCTGCAGGCGGAGACACTTTCCGCCTCGAACTACCCCTGCACGCCCGGCTACAGCGTCCCCTCCGGTTGGATGCTGAGCGCCGGAGGAGTGCTGGTCCCTCCTGTTCCTCAAGGTGTGGCGCGTCAGACGGCCATCACGAACCACTACTACCACGAGCTCACGCCGGAGCAGCGGAGGAATCCCAGTTGGAATCTCGACTACCGCCCTACTTGGGACGCCTTCTTCATTAATCGGCGTGAGAGTGCGCTCGGTAGGTACGAGGAAAACGGCCCGCCTTCTTCGACCTTCAACGAGGCCGGTCATCAGCTGTGGTGGGGCGGCGGACAGACTCTTCAAAGCGTAGTGAACTACATCAGGGCCGGCGATAACCCCCGCATGCGATACCCTCACGCGCAGTCATGGGGTCGTGATCCTCCGAGGGAGTCCAGAGCACCGTCCCACGATAGGGACGACGACGGCGGCGACTACGACGACTACGAGTCGGAGTATTATAGGCTTAGGCAGCAGTATGACTAGTAGATCGATGCACTCTTGCCATTATGTACTGTCTTGTTTATTTAGATCTATGCTCTCCGTTTAGATTTAGATCCAATCTTGCCATTATGTGTACTGTGCCTGGTTTATCTATCGAAATGTCCCCCCCCCCCTCCCTAACGTGAGTCATTGGATGAGGGGTGTGTTTCTTTCTGGCTTCTGAATCCCACCAATCAGGAAGAATCACCCGGAAAACAGAAAACAGACGCGCTAGCGCGCCGCAGTTTCCCGGAATACAACAAATTATTTTATTAGAAACAAAAAGCAGACGAACACTACTCCTCGCCGTCATCGGGGAACTCGTCGGTGACTTCCTCCTGGTCGTCGGCGGCGGCGAACTCGTCGGTGGCCTCCTCGTCCTCGTCGGAGGTGCATGATGGTATGTCCGAGATAGGCCCCCACCTCGGATCGTCGGAGGCCCAGACTTCGCCGGCGTGGTCGGCCCGACGGAGCTCTTGCAGCGCCTTCGTCCTCGCCTCCCGAGCGGCATCTAACGCGAGGTGGCATTCGAGGCGCCGCTACGCCCGCTCTGCCGCGCGGGTCTGCCAAAGCTTATCGTCGGCGCTCTCCTCCCCCGGATTGTTCCGGTAATACTCGCGGACCATGCGGTCGTCCCTGGCATCGACTAGGCCCTGAAACACGCGGTGCCTGAGGTGGCGGTGGTCGGCGGCAGTGACGATCTGCGGCATCGGCGCCCTGGCCTCCACTTCCCAGAGGGTGTGGCAGTCGTTGAAGTTCATCAGCGACTGCGGGCGGTTGAGGCGCCAGGCCGCCGCGTCCCAGGCGCGGGCGGCCTCCGCCGCCGTCGCAAAGGAGCCGAGGGGGATGCGGTCATCTCCGCAGCGGATATACGCGATGAACATTCCGTTCTGCTGTGCTCGGACGCCGCGGAAGCCGGTGGTTTTGTTCCTCCTCGGAGGCATGGTGGCGGTGCGACGGTGCGTGAAGAAGAGAAGACGCTCGAGGCGCGGCAGTTTATACCGCGCGTTCGTGGCCAGGCGTCACAACTCCCGCGCCACGTGTCACAACTCCGGCGCCACGCGGCAGGACTCCCGCGCCACGAGGCACAACTCCCGCGTCTCACTTTTCTTAATTTTTTTTAAAACATATTTTGTATTTGGAATCTTTACACAATTTTAAACACTTATCATATTGAAAGTTTCTTAAAATTCAAAACCATTCGTAAACTAGGTTTTAAAAAATGTTTGAAATTTCAAGAATTGTTACTAGTTTGAATAGTTGGAATAATTAATTTTTTAAACAGTACATGTGTTTGAAATGTTTGTCCAATTTTAAACACATTTCATATTGAAACTTTATCCTAATTCGAAATCATTTGAAATGTAATTAAAAAACATTTTGAAAACGTATTTAAACGGGGCAGGGGAAAAATGGCGGCAGGAAGCCAAAAATCTAAATTTTGGGGGCTTTTGCCCCGGTTCGTGCTACCAACCGGGGCAAAAGGGTGGGAGGTGAGCGGCAAGCGAGGGCCTCACCTCCCACCCTTTTGCCCCGGTTGGTAACACGAACCGGGGAAAAAGACCCCCTTTTGCCCCGGTTGGTGTTACCAACCGGGGCAAAAGGCCTGCCAGTATATAACCCCGGGTGGAGCAACCGCCTGGCGCAAACCCTCACTTCTCGCAGAAACTGCTAAGTCCCCCGGCACCGATTTCCCCTCCGACGCCGTCAGGCTGCCAAAATTTAGGCTCGCCGGAGAGAGCTCCACCGCGCCGTGGGAGAGAGCTCAATCGCGCCGCGCCGTTAAGCTCTCCGCCTAGCTCGTCACCGCGCCCTACCCCGCGCCCCCGAGCCCGGCCCCGGCCGGCGCCCCTGAGCCCGCGCCTCGTCGCCGGCCTCGTCGCCGCCCTCGAGGTACTGCTCGCCGTAGTGCTTGCCGGACTTGAGTTCCACCGCCGTAGTACTCACCGCCGATTAGTGCTCACCTCGCCGGATTTTTTTTGTGTGTTAATGTTTTTTTTAGTGTTAATCTTTTTTACTGTTAGTATTTTTAGTGTTAGTTTTTTACTGTTAGTTGTTATTTAGTTGTTAATAGTTAGGAATATTAGTACCTAGGAATATTAGTATTAGTGAATTTGTAGTTAGGAATATTAGTATTAGTGAATTTGTACTTAGGAATATTACTTACCCCCTGTTTGGATGCAGGAAAAACTGTTTGGAATTGAATTGGCCTGTGAATTCCAAATCCAAGATGGAAATAAAATGAGCTGCAATTCCAATTCTGTTGTTTGGTTGCGCATAGAATTTACTGATGGAATCAAAGGGTGTGACCCAATTCCAATTCCTGTTTCGATGTACACACTATGGAATTCGAAGTTATTTTGAGTTTGGACAATATAAAACACATGTGTGCATGAATGAAAATTTAGTATGTGTATATTTGAATGTTATATATTATTTTGCACACATATTAACATATAAAAAATCCGAATAAAGTGGTAATAACAACATAAGTAGAAACAACCCAGTTTTTTCTATAGGACATAGACAAACAAATGAATCACTTCTTTAGAAACTGCAAATTTCAGTTTACAAGCATTGCATCAGAGAAGAATAAAAAAATGTGCCCTATTCTTCTTTGCCCAGGCATAGAACAGGCACACATGCCTCTGTCCCGTTCGTCCCCCCGTAACCTATCCTCTGCAGAGCTTCATCGGTACCAAATTCCGCCGCCTCGCACCTCCCCTAGTAGAACGACAGGGGGCACCGCCGCCGGTATTCCTTTACCCGTCGCCCGTCCTCTCCCCCTCCGTTTTCCCAAGTCCGTCCCCCATCACCTGTCCTCCGCTCGCGTACCAGGACCTCTGCGGCGGCCATGGACCCTTCCCCGACAACCACCAGCCGCTGCCCGCCAGGGCTAGTCCCTTCCTCGCCAAGCTTCGGCCGATGATCTAAGTCACAGAGGGGACGGAGAGAGAGGGATCAGATGAGGGTGCAGAGAGAGAGCGCGGGGGGCAGAGTGGAGGGCGGGCACATCCGCAGAACACCGGCGAATGGGGGAAGAGACGAAGCTCACATGTGCCGCCACCGGTGTCTTGCTCCAGGTCGCCTCCTTGCGTCGAGCAGTCGCGGTCGGGTGGAAGGAGTCGCGTGGGAAAGGGTGCGAGAGAGGTGGGAGCAGAAGAAAAAATTTCCAAGCGATTTCCGAGCTCCCAGCCTCGGAATCGTACAACCACGCGCGAACGTGCGCGCGGGCCTTCCGTGGAATTGCCTACCGTTTCCACGCTCCAATTATATGACCACACCAAACAAGTGAATTCGGGTTGGCAATTCCATATTGCCAATTCCAGGGTCTTTTTCCTACATCCAAACAGGGTATTAGTGAATTTGTACTTAGGAATATTAATTACTTAGTGAATTAGTACTTACAAACTTACAAATTTGTACTTAGGGATTTTTAGAGGTATACCGAGGGGAACCGAGGGGAACACTACGCCTTAGAGTACTACATGCATGTGCAGGAGTATAACTAGCAGAACAGATCCACCCTTTCCTAGTACACTTGTGACTCGAACGGGTGCACAAGAGTGTTCCAGATTATCCAATTATGTGTGAAAACATTGCAGATCACTTCATCTTCTTCTTCAAGAAGATGAAGTGATCTGCAATGTTTTCACACATGACTGGATAATCTGGGATGCTACATCTGTTATGTCCCGTTCGAGTCGCAACTATACTCGGCAAGACTCGATCTGATCTGCTAATCATACTCCTTACTAAAGTGTACTATTGTGATGATTGTTTACTGGAATATTATTTTTTCAAGAGAATTTATAACTTACTAAAGTATTTTATCTTCCATTTGTATTATTTGAGCTATGGACGGCAGAGAGGGTGAAGAACAGGTGTTCGCGATCATAGAAGGTACACTCCCCGGTGGACCCAATGACGACGGGGGAGGTGATCAACATGATGGCTCACAATACCTGAATGACTCAGGTCAGGGAATGGAGGAGGAAGACGAGAAATTGCAAGGAATAGATCATGCGGAACCGGAGAAAACAAATGATGAACAAGCCTTACTGAAGGCTGCATCGACATCGTCTAGCAAGAGGTCGAAACGAGGCTCGGCCCAAGAGATGAGCTTGAAAGAGAAACTTATAATCGATCAAGTCTATCGAACCGGCCAACCTGCTTGGCCCGCCTATAAGTATTGAAGAATGGAATGAGCCAGCAAAGGACGAAGACGATCCTCGACGATTGGCAGTTTCTTTCGTCATAGACCGGTGCAAAAAACTCTTGTTCGACAAGCTGATGAGCCATTTCCAGCTTCCACGATGTGAATATGATGATGAAGAGGAGGCCGAGGCGGCACAGGAGGAAAAGCGAGACGCAGTGAAGCACTAGGCTCTGAAGAAGATGGCCGAGGCTTTCAATGCTTACAAGAAAAGATTATGGAAAGAATATAAGAAGAAAAAAGAAGTCCCAAAATTCGAGGGGCTGCTTGAGAAGTAGAAGATACACTGGCCAGCATTTCTGGCATACAAGGAATCAGAAAAGGGGAAGCTGAGGTCAGCCAAGAATGCGGAAAATGCCAAGTGGAAGAAATATCACCATAAGATGGGTTCAGGTGGCTACAGAGTTGCAGTGCCTAAGTTTGACACACTCGATAAAGAGCTGCGAGAGAAAGGGATCATTCCAGGTACTGAGAATTTTCCCCGGAGGTCGAGGAACTGGTTGCTTTGGCATGGGGCGACGTTTGACGAACAAGGGCACCTTATTATGACCGAAAAAATAAAGGTCCCCTTTGCGGCACTTGAGAAAGTGTTCAAGCAGGTTAGAGAGGGAGAGTTCAAGCCAGATCGAGAGAATGACGAGCTTACAAAGGCCCTCGAGAATGCAGAACATGGCGGCTGGACACGTGGCAAAGGACGTTATCCGTGGTGCTTTGGCTTCAAGCCGAAAGATTGTCTCTTTCCATATAGAAGCCGAGCGACAGGACATATAAAGAAGGATGCAGCGGTAGTAGCACGAGTTGGTGCCTTGGAAGCCGCAGTGATGCAGCAGCAACTACGGATTAATGAGCTTACTAGCCGGCCCTCCCAGACGCAAGACACTAGTACATTCGAGGAAACAACACCATCTCAATGCCGGAGCAGCGTGGCTTCAACGGAGGTAACGGCTTCCGCCGCACTTCTGCTTGTTGATGTCCGTCCACGGACGGAGGCCGTGGATGCAATCAAGGAGAATACAAGTTGTGCGCTATACGTGTCGGTCTCAAACATATCCATCAAGGTGGCCGACGGCTACGCTTTACCTTGTGTAGAGGAAGCGACCTCGCATGGCCTTCCGGTTAGACCTGGCTATGCTCGTCTCTGCGTTGATGATGTTCAGCCAGATTGGAGGATATTGCGGCTTGACATCCCCGGAGGTGACGGGGTAGAGACACTTGGAGAGGCCGTCAATTCCGTCATTCAATGGAAAAAGAGTGGCATAGTGTTTCCCCCACGCAGTCCACCACCGCCACCTTCCTAGACGCAGTCCACCGCCAACACAAGCTACTTCTCCGAGACGCAGTTTACCGCCGCCACCACCACCACCTTCTCCGAGACGCAATCCACCGCCGCCATCACCGCAACCTACTTCTCTGAGACACAGCCCAGCTCGATCATCGCCAGCACACGTCGACGCCATGGACGCCAACAGCCCGAGTCCGGCTCGATCTCCGATGCCTGAGCCGACTCCGCCGCCCACTAAGTCCTCTAAGCGGAAGGCTGCTGCCTCTTAGTCTTCCCCGAAAGCCAAGAAACCGCGGAAGAAGAAAGCCAAGAAGCAGCCAGAAAAGTTGGCTTACGAAATGAATGACGAGGAGACCCACGACTAGGTGACTGGGGATACGAAACGTCAGATGGCTTCGTTGGGAAAGAGAACCCCGGAACCGCCAAAGATACCAATAGATCCGGCTGTGAGGAAGCACTTCAAGAATATGCTGGAGATGCCGTCTCAACTTAAGATGAGTCTTCCAACTAACTATGACCGCGGAGTAACGATGAGTTATAACATAGCCAAGAAGGCGGGGAGAACAATTCCCCAGCTCGGGAACCCGTCAAAAAAATCGGTCCCCCTGCTCAAGATGTCAGACACTGCAGAGGGTCAAATTGATATGGCTGAGAGGTTTGCCAGAGACGCTGGTATAAAAGTTGAGCAACTCCTAGGCCAATCCGACGACTTCCAAACGGCTGAATTGGCATGGCAATATGAGTGGGGGAAGTCTCTCGTCAAACCTGAGAAGCTGGGCTCTATGACAACATTGAAGCGTCAACTGCATAAGTGGTATATCCAAAGTGCACGAGATGGGATAGAGCAAGTTGAGGTGAAAATTAAACAACAGGATTACTTCCGCGATGACAAGATGTATATTGATTTCGAAGATCTTTCTTTCTTATATAATCTAGACGCCCTCGACAAATCGATCCATCAGCACCTATTGTCTGTATGTATCTACCTCAACTAGTTTGATCATTGCGTCTTATATATATTATATCCTCACTTCACGATATATATTATGCTGGAAGAAGATTCTGGAATGTAATGGAAACGGTGGCGTTGGTTCATTGACCCATATGTCGTCAATGATGCCATCTTAAATTTACACGCTAAAGATACGGAGGATAACCTAGTTATGTTTTTGAGGAATCAATCTCACTGTAGTGAAATACTATTTCCTTACAGACATAAGTGAGTGTTTATTGTCTTATGCATATTCCTTCACATTTCTATTTCGCTAAGTCGATGTTAATTAATTAAGTGTAATTGATGAGTTATTTGCCTGTGCAGCTTTCACTGGATTCTTTTCGAGATTCACGTTGACACCGAAAGTTCTACTCGAGCAAGTCGCGCTGGAAGCATTGGACTCAGGAGAAACACCCGAGTCATTCCTTATGTGAGTAGGAGGAATGCGTGTAGGAGTCAAAGCACTGGGGAGGTCAAAGCAGCAGAAGGGTTGGCCATAGGAGGAGGAGTCGGAGCTCTTGGGGGAATGGGAGCCCTGAAATGGCAACAGTTAAAACCTAAAAACTTGACTAGTGCGACAAGAAATAGAAGAGTGAAACTTACCTTCTTAGAGAACCCAGACCGTATACCCGGCGAACTTTCTTAGCCGAAGTAGCTGCTGATTGCTAAGGAGCAGGTGGAGGCATCGAAGAGAATGACGAGCTTACAAAGGCCCTCGAGAATGCAGAACATGGCGGCTGGACACGTGGCAAAGGACGTTATCCGTGGTGCTTTGGCTTCAAGCCGAAAGATTGTCTCTTTCCATATAGAAGCCGAGCGACAGGACATATAAAGAAGGATGCAGCGGTAGTAGCACGAGTTGGTGCCTTGGAAGCCGCAGTGATGCAGCAGCAACTACGGATTAATGAGCTTACTAGCCGGCCCTCCCAGACGCAAGACACTAGTACATTCGAGGAAACAACACCATCTCAACGCCGGAGCAGCGTGGCTTCAACGGAGGTACCGGCTTCCGCCGCACTTCTGCTTGTTGATGTCCGTCTCGGACGGAGGCCGTGGATGCAATAGGGGAGAATACAAGTTGTGCGCTATACGTGTCGGTCTCAAACATATCCATCAAGGTGGCCGACGGCTACGCTTTACCTTGTGTAGAGGGAGCGACCTCGCATGGCCTTCCGGATAGACCTGGCTATGCTCGTCTCTGCGTTGATGATGTTCAGCCAGATTGGAGGATATTGCGGCTTGACATCCCCGGAGGTGACGGGGTAGAGACACTTGGAGAGGCCGTCAATTCCATCATTCAATGGAAAAAGAGTGGCATAGTGTTTCCCCCACGCAGTCCACCACCGCCACCTTCTCCTAGACGCAGTCCACCGCCAACACAAGCAGCTACTTCTCCGAGACGCAGTTTACCGCCGCCACCACCACCACCTTCTCCGAGACGCAATCCACCGCCGCCATCACCGCAACCTACTTCTCTGAGACACAGCCCAGCTCGATCATCGCCAGCACACGTCGACGCCATGGACGCCAACAGCCCGAGTCCGGCTCGATCTCCGATGCCTGAGCCGACTCCGCCGCCCACTAAGTCCTCTAAGCGGAAGGCTGCTGCCTCTAAGTCTTCCACGAAAGCCAAGAAACCGCGGAAGAAGAAAGCCAAGAAGCAGCCAGAAAAGTTGGCTTACGAAAAGAATGACGAGGAGACCCACGACTAGGTGACTGGGGATACGAAACGTCAGATGGCTTCGTTGGGAAAGAGAACCCCGGAACCGCCAAAGATACCAATAGATCCGGCTGTGAAGAAGCACTTCAAGAATATGCTGGAGATGCCGTCTCAACTTAAGATGAGTCTTCCAACTGACTATGACCGCGGAGTAACGATGAGTTATAACATAGCCAAGAAGGCGGGGAGAACAATTCCCCAGCTCGGGAACCCGTCAAAAAAATCGGTCCCCCCGCTCAAGATGTCAGACACTGCAGAGGGTCAAATTGATATGGCTGAGGGGTTTGCCAGAGACGCTGGTATTAAAGTTGAGCAACTCCTAGGCCAATCCGACGACTTCCAAACGGCTGAATTGGCATGGCAATATGAGTGGGGGAAGTCTCTTGTCAAACCTGAGAAGCTGGGCTCTATGACAACATTGAAGCGCCAACTGCATAAGTGGTATATCCAAAGTGCACGAGATGGGATAGAGCAAGTTGAGGTGAAAATTAGACAACAGGATTACTTCCCCGATGACAAGATGTATATTGATTTCGAAGATCTTTCTTTCTTATATAATCTAGACGCCCTCGACAAATCGATCCATCAGCACCTATTGTCTGTATGTATCTACCTCAACTAGTTTGATCATTGCTTCTTATATATATTATATCCTCACTGCACGATATATATTATGCTGGAAGAAGATTCTGGAATGTAATGGAAACGGTGGCGTTGGTTCATTGACCCATATGTCGTCAATGATGCCATCTTAAATTTACACGCTAAAGATACGGAGGATAACCTAGTTATGTTTTTGAGGAATCAATCTCACTGTAGTGAAATACTACTTCCTTACAGACATAAGTGAGTGTTTATTGTCTTATGCATATTCCTTCACATTTCTATTTCGCTAAGTCGATGTTAATTAATTAAGTGTAATTGATGAGTTAATCGCCTGTGCAGCTTTCACTGGATTCTTTTCGAGATTCACGTTGACACCGAAAGTTCTACTCGAGCAAGTCGCACTGGAAGCATTGGACTCAGGAGAAACACCCGAGTCATTCCTTATGTGAGTAGGAGGAATGCGTGTAGCAGTCAAAGCACTGGGGAGGTCGAAGCAGCAGAAGGGTTGGCCATAGGAGGAGGAGTCGGAGCTCTTGGGGGAATGGGAGCCCTGAAATGGCAACAGTTAAAACCTAAAAACTTGACTAGTGCGACAAGAAATAGAAGAGTGAAACTTACCTTCTTAGAGAACCCATACCGTATACCCGACGAACTTTCTTAGCCGAAGTAGCTGCTGATTGCTAAGGAGCAGGTGGAGGCATCGAAGAGATGGGAACCGCAGAAATTGGGTTCCTCGGCTCATCTCGTCGGGTCCCACTCGAGGAACTCGAGTCCCTAGAGGTGGCATCCTCAATCTCAACTTCTATTCGACTATGCTTGGGGGGCACTTGAGACTCCTTAGCAGTTTCCTCTTGAAAATCCTCAAGGTCGTCTGCCTCTCGAGAAGAATTGGTTGTGGCGACCAAGGGGAATGGAGCACAAGTCCACAGCAACAGCTTTAGTCAAGCCTTCCATGAACGGGATGGTGCCCGCCTTGGGTGGCTCACTAGGAAGAACGTTTAGATTCTAAAGAGAAAAAAAAATCAAGCAACAAAAAGGGAAATTACTCAAAACGGTAGAAGAAGAAGGGAAAAGCAGAAAAAAGAAGACAGAAAGAAAGACACTCCTTGGTACGTTCGATCGAAGAAGAGAGCGGGGGAAGAGAAGGATTTAAATAGACTGCTTTGTTTACCTTCACTCCAGTGATCTGACGCATGCACTTCTCGAGTTCCGTGCTAAAGAGTTCCTCACGGCACCAGCGGTGAGTCGAGTCAGCACCCGAATATGTCCACATGGGGACTGCCTTAGCCTGCAGTGGTTGAACTTGACGGTTGAGAAATACTGCAGCCAAATGAGGTCTAGTGAGCCCATCATCCTTCAGAGTGGCGACCTGGGACACCAGGTTTTCAGTCTATGCAACCTCTTCGTCGGATAGTTGATTTTTCCACGAACACCGGGGGACCACCGGCTTGTCCAGATCTACTAGAGCAGAACCGTCGACATTGGGGGAGTCCTTTGCGTAGAACCATTGACTCCTCCAGCGTGTGACGGAGTCGACGAAGCCCATTAAGAAGTAACACGATTTAGGGATAATCTGAATATTGCAACCTCCAAACTCATGTAGGTCACTGTTGTTCGGCTGCGCCTTGATATTGAAGTAGTGCTTTAAGAGGGCCTAGTGCGGTGCTACCCGAGGTAGCACTCGCACAACAAGATGAAGCATATGATGTGTTGCACCGAGTTTGGCGAGACATCGTGCAGTTGCGCGCCGTACACCGCCATGAGAGCAAGGCAAAAGGGGTGGAGAGGAAAATACACCCCCCTAAAGATGTGGTCCACGAAGGCCATTCGCTCGTCGACCTCAGGGATTGGGCGTACCTCTGAGCCTGGGCGCCTCCACGAGCCAGCCTGGAGCAGCCTATTCACGCTCGACGGCGGTGACAATCTTGGCAGTACCAATCGACTTGGTCCACTTCCCGCCCTTCCTTTGCCGGCCTTCCGTGCCACCGGCCGCCGAATAACCACCATTCTTCCGGGTCTTCACCATGGCGTGAGATTGGAGAAGCTCAAAGGGCACATCAATGGCTCTTGTGTAGGAAACGGGAAGTAGATGCAGGCGCGAGGACCAAGAAGGGGAAATTTTACCTTCCTATTTCGCGATATTTATAGCTGGGTGAATCTATCCTCACCTTTGTTTTTTTCTCGGCCTGTATCAGCCCTACACGTGGCGCGAGGAGGCTAACCGTCTCGCCTCCATGCTGCCCACTACGGGCGAAAATCTAAGTATTTATTGACAATCCCTAGATTATCGCGCACTAAACGGTTAAAAAGTGGTCAAACTCCACTCGCGCAAGCTACCGTCTGACAAGATAAGCTCACGTCACATAAATGTCTAGTCCCCTAACAGGAAAACAGGGTATTACGTCACTACAGACGACAACTACTCGAATAAGAAAGCATTCAAGTGACCGGAAAGTTCACTCGATTCATGAATAGCCTTTTCACGAGAATAAGATTCACTTGAGAAAGTGCTTAAGTTGAAGTTTCCTCCTTCGCCACTCGAAGGACTGAATCGCGCTTAAGAGTATTTTTATTGTCCCAGCAGCTCACAAAACTTTTGATGCCATACTCATATGTACGAAGATAAGACACGCGGATCATTTCCAATGGCCTGGGAGCTGCACCATCGTTGCGCTACCTGGTATTTTTTCCATACCAACAGATGTGATGAAAATCTGATGGACGCATCGGGTAAACTAAACTGATAACTGGAGTTCGACTGGGTAAGACTTCAGCAGCTCGAGTTGGGTTACCCTAGGATTTTCCAGGATTGAGACAGAGGACGCGAACCCTGAGTAGATTAAACGGTGTATTTTCCTGAGTAAGATTAATTGACCTGGACTTATCGAGTAGATCAAACCCGTTATAATCATTTTCCTCTCGCAAAGACGGTTTGTAGGAAAAGTACACAGAGTAATATGCCTGAGAAAATTGAGTCCCTAGACCGAGTCTTTGACTCCATCAAGCACTCGGGGGCTACTGATATGGGGGTACCCGAGAGACGCATATACACGAAGGCGCACGGAGAATCAAGCCACGACAAAAGGAAAGACTTTACCAGCAAGAATATGAAAGTTTAGGAGCCGTCTCGAAGTCGAAGTCCGTTTCATGTACGATCCATGAGATCCCTGCTACCTATTTAAAGCATAGGAGGGGGTCACGGATGGGACAGACAACCCTAGTTTCAGAGCTAGCTGAGATTCAATCTACGGAAAGCACCCTCTGTAATCAATACTTTTCACCTCATCGAAATAAAAACGGCGGGAAGTAACCCGTCAAGTCTAGTAGTCCACCAGCGCCCTCTGCCTTTACTAAACCCTGGGTCCCTAATCATGGGGATTGTTGAGTTCACCCCCTCGAGGGTCCTCGATACAAATCATAGGAGTAACCTCACATGAGGGGTACAAGAGCAAAGCTCAATTCATCTAATTTCATCCTAACCTAGATCTGGTCCAAGGGGGTTCTATTTATAGCCTAGAGTGTAGGTACGGGATGAAAAGGGGAAATATTCCCTCATTTGCGCACAATGTAGGAAAGCCGGGCTGGAGGCCGGCATGGCCGGGCTGCTCGGGTGGGTGGCCGGCCTGAGGTGCAGGGAGGTCGGCTGGCTCGGGCAGGGGGCGACCTGGCAGCGCGCAAGAAAGACGACCTAGGTCGGGCAGTAGGCCGGTCGACTCTGTTGTGGTGCCGGCCTGGCCAGGGTGCAGGTCGGGTTTCCTGCACTCCCTCTTCCTCCTTCTTCTCTTCTTCTTCCTCGATGACTTCTTCTTGGCCTTCCTTGCTAGCTTCTTGGGATTCTTCTTGGCACGTTCTTGAGCATCCTGGACACCGTCTTGGGGCTCCATTCTGAGATCAAACCTAAGCATACATATGGTAGTTTCATGAGGTAGCGCACCATTCAGCAAGTCAGCGAATGCATAGAGAGAGAGGATTGAGTTCGCCTTATCATGCATCGCCTTTGCTCGTGTCATGGGACCAATGGGTGTCGATGTAGGATTTGGTAGAATGAGATGTGTTGCATCATATCCTTACTAAAAAAATGAATGACTTAACATGCTCCATCACATTGTCTCGATGGGGGCACAAAAGACAGTAGATAGGTCATAAGCATTGACGAAACTTTAGAGTATAATATTCAGAAACATGGTCAGATGAACCCACGCAAGCAGGCACAAAATATTGAAGAGGCGAATAATGACAAAGGATTCAACGCCAATACAAAGACTGAAAGAGGAGAGAGAGCTTCCACGAGCTCGCCCTTCAGCCGCCGCCGCTCATTGTTCCGACTTGCTGCACATGCACGGCTGCTGCGTAGAGAAGGAGGTAGTTGAGAGAGAGGATGGAGCACACATGTTACTGCTGTCGTGCTAATCGAGGTCCAGTTGCAGATCAAGGATTGAACACACCTAAAGATTGTTATGTCATCCGCTGCTGCAACAGACTAACGGGAGGGGTACGGAGATGTGCGAGGAGACGCCACGACGTACTTGTACCAGCGCTAATCGAGGTTCAGTTGCAGATCGAGGATTGAACACACGTGAAGATTGCTATGTCGTCCGCTGCTGCAACAGACTAATGGGAGGGGTACGGAGCTGTGAGAGGAGACGCCACCATGTACTTGTACCAGCGAGCCCTATACGCCGGCGACGCGGCGCCGCCGCCTCCCACCTCGAACTGGTCGAGCAGACGGTGCAACCCCGACCATGAGGAGGTTTGAGACATAACTGGGGAGCGTCTCTAGCCCATCGCCGGAGCCGAGGTTTGAGACATAGCTCGGGAGCATCTCTATCCCATCAACTATTCCACCTCCTCCTTTTCAACATAGAACGGGAACTGGATGGCGCCGGACACCTCTTCCATGGGAATCGCTTGAGACGACATCACTACGGGAGAAAACCCCTTTGCCATGTGCCAAAAGCACACGGTAAAGGAAACAAAACGCACGGTAAAGTCTTTGCCGTGTTCTTTTCATCGTGGCACACGGTAAAGATTACACGGTACATAATTGCACGGCAAAAAAATCTTTCCCGTGTGCATATTTTCGTGGCACACGGTAAAGAAACAAAATGGGTCCAACCCCCACTTGGGCACGCACGAAAAGGGAACGGAAAAAGGTGGGCCCAACATGTCAGTCTTTCCCGTGTGCAAGCACACGGCAAAGAATTAAAAATCTTTGCCGTGTGCAAGCACACGGCAAAGACTGACATGTTGGACCCACTTTTTTTCGCCCACCGTGGGCCACACATGTCAATCTTTCCCGTGTGCAAGCACACGGGAAAGACTGACAGATGGACCCCGCTGCCTCTCCCACTATTGGATCATCCGTGTCGATCGGCAAAGATTTAGAAGATTTAAAAATCTTTGCCGTGTGCAAGCACACGGCAAAGAGGTGCCAAAAATGCCGGATTGCCCAGACTGCATCCACGTGTCCTCTTTGTCCGGCATTTGGCAGATACAATGAATGGAAAGCAAACGACATACACCACATCAAACTAACTTGCCAGCCACAACAAGCTCACGACTAAGAACCAAACCCCGACTTGCTGGTGCCAGATGCGTTCGAGGAAGCACTTGCTTGTCAACCACCGCCCACCAGCAAGACACAGCGTCCATCCTCTCCAGCCGAGACACCAGCAGCAACCATGCCACATCCTGCTCACAACAAACCACCAATCATCAGGAAACCACTGTGGCTCACCAAGAACAAAAAAAATATCCTCCTACGACTTCAAGCTTTATTAACCATCTATCTACTACGCAAGGACCAGCGCGGCACAATTTGAAATGGCCAACCACACACAACTAAAACAACCCGCTGGTCATCCATGAACCCGGAACAGGTCACCACTTGCAGAAAAAAAAGTCATCATCTACGTGTCCAACAATCCCAAAGCTACTTGAAACGAACCAAAACATGACGATGACGATGATAATCACCATCCGCCCAATATATTTCACAAACACATCAGGAATTCAATCGAGGGGCTCAACACAATTACACAGATTCTCGGCTTCTCCTCAAAAGGAACAAGAAGCCGAGAACTTACCTTCCTAAACCTCCTAGTGAGCTCCACATCTCCCCCTTGGCCTGCACCACAATAGAACAACCATGAAACCATCACTCAAAAACACACACACAGACTTAACATTCAGTCAACACATACAGAATGTCTACGAGTTTAAGGCTTATTTCACATACAGTCAACATAAAATCAATCCTTGCGGATTATACAAGGACCAAGCATGCAGTATAATCTGTAGTGACTAGGACAGATCTAAAATAACAACTTGTTCGTTCATTCATTGGTCATGAATCAGTAACACAGAGTATATAAGCTATTAGTACTTGCAGCAACATGATCATCAACTTGTTCAGGGCAACCAAGGCTACTGAACCTAACCATAACATGATGACGGTGATATTTACCATCCAGCCAACAAATTTCACAAACGCATCAGGAAATCAAGGAGCTCAACACAATTACACATATAGTAGCATGTGAGAATGTGCTCCTTCTGCTCAAAAGAAGGAAGCCAAGAATTTACCTAAACCGCCTGGCCAGCTCCCCTTCTCCCCGTGTTGTCGAATCCCCTTGCACTAGCGCCACGACAGCCTCCACCAGAGTCTGCACGACAACCATGAAACCATTGCAACAACAACATATTTAATATTCAGGTTGTTTGGCAACATGAAAATATGAAAAGTCCATCCACACGGAAGGAATATCCACGACTTCATGAAACCATTGCTCAATTAACACGTATTTACCATGGAATATATAGCAGCATCAACAATACGAACAAAAGGATGAATTGTAGAGATGCACAACTTGATATCGTTTTACCCGCAAACACGACTGAGTTCCAATGACATCAGTTTAAATTCTAGTGCTCAATCGGCAGCTTGCAAGTTTTTTTTAGAATATGTTTGAAAGATGCTAATCAAAACACTCCTACAACAGCATTAACAACCATGAAAAAATCCACCGTGTCCAGAAAATAAAGCACATATAAATATCCACTGTGCAAGTGGATTAATTACTTCTGTAGGTGCTACATAGCTATTTGCAAAGTTTGAACTATGAAGAGCACACGTACATCCAGTTATCTCCATGGCAAATTACTAATCGACCTGGCCGGATTTCTTGGCCAAAGAGAAAAAAAGACTGAAGCTATGCTGCCAATGTGGATCCCTTGCCAAGGAGTTTACGTTATTTTTTTCTGAATGAAACCTGGAGCTAGCTAGCTCGAGCCATCTTATACAGGATATGCAGACCCAGAAAAATCTCTAGCACTGGCAGGTACCCGAAACAATCAATACAGGATATGCAACTACTAACACCGAAGCAACATGCATCAGCGTACAACAGCTCCAGAAGTAGCATGTATGGCTGTTACAGTGAGGAGAAGACGCAGATGGAACGATTTGTTCTCACCTGGCACGAAGCAGCAGGATGCAGGTCTGGAGGAAGTCTGGGAAGAGCACCACCGAAGTGGAGGTCCGGTACGTACACGGCCTGCCTGCCGTCGCCGACGTCGCGAAGACGCCGGCATCAGAGGACGCTGAAGCAGCGGCAGCCTGGCCGGAAAAACGGCCAATACAGCCCCGTACCCTGCTCTGAGGAGAGGTCCCAGGGCAAGGCACACGACGGCCGCCCGTTGCCCGCGTCGGCGCCGTCGCTGTCCTGGTGGCAGATCCGTCGCCGTCGTGTGGCAGCGCCGCTGCGAACCCTAGACCACGCTATCGCCGCGGTACGGCCAGCTCGACGGAGCGCCGCGCATAGTTGCGCGCGCACTCCAGCGAGTAAGCCGGCCGCGATGGTGTGGCTCGTGGGCGGCGGCGCATATCTCCCGGCGTGGTTGGCGCGACGGGATGGATCTGATTTCGGATGAGAAAAGGTAGGGACTTGGGGGAGGAAGGGCGCGGCGGAAGGGAGGAGGGCCCGGGGGAGGATGGGTGATGACGGAGAGGAGCGGCCAGCGAGGGGGAGAGGCGGCGGCGGGGGCGCCGGCGCGGATCTGAATCGGGGAAAGGGGATCGTGGGAGGAGGTGAGCGGGGAAGGAGGCAGAGAGGAGAGCTGTCGTGGGAATTATGGTTCCGCTCGCTTGCGGCTCCAAAATTTGGTCTCCTGTGATTTTGGCCCAAAAAACATTCGCCGGCCCGATACAAATTTTTGGCTCCAAATTCTGGCGGGCTCTCTACACAAATTTCGGGGCGTCTGGATAGAGGGGATTGGATCGTAAGATGGACGGTCCAGATCGGCGATCCGTGAGTGGCGATTTTCTGACATCTCGTTGGTCCAAAGCATTTTCACGTGAGTGCTTGCTTCGCGTGGCTTCGAGTACAAAATTCCCCTCGGCCGGAAAAAGAGATATGCATCTAATCGGATGTGAAGTTGTGACCGGTAGCGGCCTAGAAATCCTGCTTGTCATGAAACAAAGTTTCGTTGCTTGAGTGAGTTTTTTTTTTGTTTTAGCGTGTCGAGAATTTGGCTCCAAAATTCATATTTGTCCGACTACGAAGAAGACAAGGTGGGTTGTGGCTGGCGATTCTAGCCAGCTCGAGCCTTCTAAGGAGACGTCGAGGACGACGAGGCGGAGATGATGGCCCTTTTCAATATGCTCGAGGCGGGCTCAATCCTTCGGGTTTGGGGGCGTGTCTTTGGCGACGTGGGAGGCGCACACCTCACTATACTTTTTTACCCAACATAGAGCTATTAGAGCTCCCTCGAAATTGTCCTAAAACCTAGGCTTCCCGGCGGTTAGAGCAACTGTTGATGTTTTGGGAGAGAAACATGGAAACGCATGAAATCACATAGCAACTATAGTTTCTTTCCCGTGACCAACTTGGATCCTGGTGCTTGGCATTATTTTGACGGGCAATCCATGGAGACGAGTTTTCTGTATCTCATTGGTGGAGTACTAATATTTCTTGAATATCAATTTTTTGGGGGTCTGCTCATTGTTCCGGAATCCAAATTGATTTATGTCCGTGAAGTGGATACCGGTGAAGCGTCCCACACCCCGGAGTGCAATATTTGCCATCCAAAGAACACAACATAACTATACTAACATGTTATGGCACCCCCTATCTTGTGTTGGGATCCATACGCTCCGTAGCCCCCCCCTCCGGTGAAACCCTAGACCCGCTGGAGAAATACCAGACTTATACGGAAACACGCGGTAACGGCGTCGAAAGGGGGTAGCAATGTGGAACTAGTTTCTTGGTTGTGTTAGGTTAGTCCATAAAAACCTAATACACATTGGTAGAACACAACTCTTCGAAGATTCACGATGTTTCGTCCGATACGGGAGTTTCACCCTATAAGCGCGTGTAAACTCACGAGAGAGAAGTGGATGCCGGTGAAGCGGCCCACACCCCGGAGTGCAATCTTTGCCATCAAAAGCACACAAAACAACTATAATAACATGGTATGGCACCCGATATCTTGTGTTGGGATCCAGACGCTCCGTAGCCCCACCTCCGGTGAAACCCTAGACCCGTTGGAGAAATACCGGACTTATACGAAAACACGCGGTAACTGCGTCGAAAGGGGGTAGCAATGTGGAACTAGTTGCTTGGTTGTGTTAGGGTAGTCCATAGAAACCTAATACACATTGGTAGAACACAACTCTTCGGAAGATTCACGATGTTTCGTCCGATACGGGAGTTTCACCATATAAGCATGTGTAAACTCACGAGAGAGAAGTGGATGCCGGTGAAGCGTCCCACACCCCGGAGTGCAATCTTTGCCATCAAAAGCACACAACACAACTATACTAACATGGTATGGAACCCCACATCTTGTTTTGGGATCCAGAGGCTCCGTAGCCCCACCTCCGGTGAAACCCTAGACCCGTTGGAGAAATACCGGACTTATACGGAAACACGCGGTAACGGCGTCTAAAGGGGGTATAAATGTGGAACTAGTTGGTTTTTTGTGTTAGGGTAGTCCATAGCAACCTAATACACATTGGTATAACACAACTCTTCGGAAGATTCACGATGTTTCGTCCGATACGGGAGTTTCACCCTATAAGCCCGTGTAAACTCACGAGAGAGAAGTGGATGCCGGTGAAGCGGACCACACCCCGGAGTGCAATATTTGCCATCCAAAGCACATAATACAACTATACTAACATGTTATGGCACCCCTGTCGAATCCCTGACTCGACAAGTCCCTTAGGTGACCCTATCGGGTTTCGATTAGGAGAACTCATGGGCGCTGGTGAGATCGTCGGCTAGACAGCGGGCGAGATTTACCCAGGTTCGGGGCCCTCGTAGAGGTAAAACCCTTACTCCTGCCTCTTGTCGATCTGTATTGGATGATTAGATCGGTTACAGGTTGCTCGAATCGAGAGTAGATCTCGAGTTCCGAGGCTTTTTGGTCGTGCGGTATTGCTTGGTCCTCTCCTTGAGGGCTCTCCTGGCCTTATATAGATGGCCAGGTCTCGAGTCCTACCCGGAGAGGGTTCAAACCCTAGCTAGGTCGGTTACAAAACTACCTAACTTAACCCGCAAGTTTAATGCGGGTGGGCTTCTGGTGGTCCTTCTGGAGTCTTCCAAGGGCGCCTCTTCTTGGGCCTTGACATTGGGCCTGAGAGGGGGTGTCCTTACCCGCAGGGTCCAAGATCTATGTCTTCGTCAGTAGCCTCCGAGCGTGTGCTCGATTGGGATTTATTTCCAGTCGGGTAGACGGTCAGACCTTTTTTGATCTCCTCTTGGAAGTTCAGCTCGACAGTTGTTGTCTTCGAAGGGTGTGTCCCCTGTTTTGTGAGTTATAACGCTCGAGTATCGAGCAGCATAGGTGCCTGTTTTTGCGGCTTTATTTGCAGAAGGATGTGGCACAGTAGCTTGGCTCTCCCGAGAGATCAGGGCCAATTAATTGCGACTAGGGCAAAAACATTCCTGGCCTACACAGATTCGAGACCTCCAACTCGAACCCGATGAGGTGATCGTTGCGACTGGGCCGTTGTGGACTTATCGAGTCGAACTTAACCTATGAGGATACCCGGCGCGTCCGCTAGGATTTTTCTTCGTGTTGTTGACACGGAACTATGCCGGAGGACGCAGCTTTCGAGTGCGATTCCAGGCCCAAAAGAGAGATCTTTCTGGGTCTTACCTTCGTATCCGAAGAATACGGCATCCAGATGTGCCTAGTCGGCTGAACAATCTAGGTTCTTATGATGTAGAATTATCATGTATAGGAGAAGCAGGTTTTTCCTACCCGATTTGAGTCATTTGAGCTCCATACGAAAGAAATTCGCGTTGGAAAAGAAGCTAAGCCCGTATGAAAGAGTTTTCATGCTCGGGATGCTATGCCCATACGAAAGAGTTTTCGTGCATAGGGTATTTTTTCTCTTGTTCGAAGAGGTCTTGCTTTATGAACTGTTCATGGAAGAGTTGCTTTTATCCGAAGGAATTGCGAAGATCATTTCGCGTTTGAACTTCCAATCGAAAAGAATCTGGTTTCGAATGACGAATGCCATGACGTCATGGCGCACTCCTCTTCTCCCGATGGGACGTGACGGAGTGGCAGCAGAAGATGGCCCACCTTGTCAGCTTTTTGACCGGGAAACGAGACGTCGTTCCCGTTTTTTACGCAAGACGCGCAGTAAATGCGCACGATCTTCTGTTAAGATCGCACAAAACAGCGCAGGCCGCCGCTTCGTTTCATCCTTACGCGTGGCGGCCGTGATAGGTGCCACGTAGCGCATCGTACGGCTGAGATTGCCTTGCCCCGTGTATAAATACGGGTGTTAGCGCTGCGGTAAAATTTTCCCAGCTCTCTGTCTTCATCTTCTTCCTCGCGCCCATCTTCGTCTTCCCCGCGCTCGAGCTCTCGCTGCAAACAATGGCTGGTGGAAAGAAGCGTGGTGCTGCCGGTTCCGCATCCGGTGAACCTTCCGCGCAACCCGCGCCCCGCGCCGGCGACTGGCGTTCTCCCAACACCACCGCAAAATGCATCAAGGAGATGCAGCGGGAGGGTTTGCTGCCGGCGGAGACGGAGAAGCGAGTCCGCCTCGGGAAAAAAGAAGAGGTACCCAATCCTCAGTCGAACGAGCGCGTGGTCTTTGTGGACCACGTGACTCGGGGCCTTTCTTTTCCCCTTCATCCCTTCTTCCTCGGGTTGCTGTGTGTCTATGGCATACAGCTTCACGATCTCCCCCCGAACGCAGTGCAGCACATTACGTGCTTCATCGTGTTCTGCGAATGCTATCTCGGCATTCGCCCGCACTGGACACTGTGGAAGGCGCTCTTCAAGGTCCGGATCTTCCGCGAGAAGTCGCGGGTGGAGTCCGAGCTAGGCGAACCGCTTCGCACCGGCGGCTTCGGGATCCAAGCTCGACAAGAAGGCAGCTACTTCAACATGCACTTCGTCGACTCCGCCCAAAGCTGGCGGAAAAGGTGGTTCTACGTCGTCGACAACAGCTCGGGTGGGATTGTAGAGTTCCACCCGTTCGCTGTTTTGACCAGGCGAAAGTCTTGGGGGCACAAGATGTCAACCGAAGAGACCCAGACTGTTGCGCCTTTACTCGCGAGAGTAGCTGCTCTTCGGGACCAGACCGCGGGAGTTGTGCTCAACGGGATGCATCTGGCGAGCATCTTCTTGAAGCGCAGGATCCAGCCGCTCCAACAGAGGCCCTCCGCCATGTGGGAGTATCAGGGCTCAGAAGATCCCAGTCGAGTAAGCCGCGAGGAACTTTCGAATGTAGAATTCGAGATGAAAATCGCGGGTATCACCCGACTGAAGGTGGGAGAGAAATTCCCCGATTGCTCTGTTCAAGCCTTCGCCGCCTCAAATCCTCCCCCAGCCGAGGTTAGTTTCTTTCTCTTCTTTCGTCTTTGAGTTGTTCCTTTTTTCTCCGTTCAGAGTCCTAGTCGATAAGATTTTCCTCGTCTTCTTCTTGCATTTGCAGAGCCTAGCCATGGCGGACTGCTACCCGCCAACCACGGGGGAAGCCGCCTCAGAGCAAGTGTCGAGCCATCAAGACGGCGCGATTGACACCAGCGTCGCCAATGCCTCTTCGAGTTCAGAGCACGATTCTTCGGATGACGTTGCAGACTCGAATGGCGCTCCGACGAAACGTCGTCGGGTAGATGAGGACGAAGCTACTTCCAAGGACAAATCCTTGGAAGCATCGCCCAGTCAAGCTCCTATCCGTGCGACTCCACTTCGCTCCCTTGCTCCTTCGCCTTCGTTCCCAGTGATGACGCCCGCTTGGAACGCGGACTTGCTGGATGACGACGAGGATGACGAGTAAGTGTTTTTTCCTTAATCTTGGTCGAACATTTTCTGTGCTTCAATATCGATTGTTTCTATCTTTCGGTGCAGTCTACAGATGATCAGTCCTCGCAGGTACGCCGCTGCCGTTCCTCCCGAGAAGAGAAATAAGGCCAAGGATGCGGGTGAAACTCCCACCGCGGGCACCGTCCAAAACTCTCCCAGAGCGGCTCCTGAAGCTGCGACTGTGGAGCGTGGAGCCCCCAGCTTTGCCGTCAGGACTTCAGCTTCCAAGGAAGTGACGGACAGCTCCACGGATCCGCTCTTTCGCGCCACCGGCCAGGTAAAACTTCGTCTTCTGTCTTCAAATTTTTATCGGGTGCACGACAGTGCTCCCGATGGGAGTAGCCCCCGAGGCTGTAGTCGACCGCATGTGGTCGGCTACAGGCTCAAAGTCTGGTTTACTTCTTCTTCATGATTCCATTTTTATCGGGTGCACGGCAGTGCTCCCGATGGGAGTAGCCCCCGAGGCTGTAGTCGACTGTAAATAATCGGGTACAGACTCAAATTTAATCCATTTGACTCTTCCGTCTTCGTGTTTTTGCAGTCGCTCGTTGATTCTCTTGCGGCGATTGGTCGCCGCGTCGTTCTCGCTGAATCGGATTGCGAGTCCCTTCGAACGGACCGTAGCCGACTTCAAACTGAAAACGACCTCCTCAAGGGTAAGTTCTATTATTTCTTTGTCTTCATTGTCTTGTGAATTCTTGATTTCTGATAAGCATCTTTTCGCAGCTCAACTTGAATTTTCGGAGTCCGAAAGGGTCAGACTTTCTGAGCAGCTAACTGCTCGGGAGGCTGACCTGACGGCCGTTCGACAAGAGCTGGAGGCTTCCCGCATGCAATCAGAAGATTTTAATCGACAGCTTGCGGATGCGCGGAAGGCCCTGAAGGAGCAAGTTGAAGCTGGCAGTAAAGCCGACAATAATATTGTCGAGTTCCTCCGTCCCCTCGCGGAACGTTTTGCGGGTAAGTGCATTTTGCGACTTCTGATATTTTATTCCACTGAACTTTGCTAAGTTCAGTCTTCTTCGTTCACAGGTCTTTTGGACGTCCCTCTAGAGATCCCTGGGCTCCAACGGGTGGACGTGCTAACCGACACACTTGCACAACTCAAGAGACATTCCGATGGAATTCTCTCTCTGATTAACGATGCCTCCCAGGCATTGGTGCAAGTGCATGGTCGCATCGTTGCCGGCGGCACTCCTACGCCTGCGCTAGATGATCTGCTGAAGGCTTTTTCGGAAGGCGGTCTTCTGGATGCCTTCGCAGTCGCTCAATCAGAGGCTGGCGCGAAGACTGCGATCCAATTTGCTCTGGCGCACGGAGTCGAAGGGTTGGAGGAGGCTTACTCGTCCATTCCAGTCGATCCTTCCACGGGCAAAAAGGTACGGCTCTCCCGTTTTGGCGAGCAAGCCGCCATTCTTGCTCGGAAGCTTTCTGAGATTTTTGCTCGGAAGAAGGGAGGGTCGACTGGCGCTAGTGGGAGCACCAATGTAGCCTCGTAGTTTTTTTTTCTTATTTCCTTCCTTGAATGTAATGAACCTTGGGATGTATTCCCGTACCTTTTGTTGTCCTTGATCGAAGCATTTATCCTTTGGAATTTTTATTCTTTTTGTTTGTGCCTTGTCTCCCGATGGGAGCAGCCCCCAAGCGTTTTTTGTCAGATGTGCGACTAGAAACAACTCGAGTAGGGCATCTCACTTATTTCCTTGTACTTCTTCCAGGCTACTGTGTTTGCCGCGGAAACTTCTGGTGGACGTGGTAATCCAGTAAATCCGCTTGTGGCCGCCGTGGGCACTTTTGCTGGCCTCCGTGATAAGGTTCATGAGGGTGAGCGTAGGCTGAAAGCTCTGCGCGGGGTTGCTGATGTGGCGATATCCAAACAGAAATTGGCGGCTGAGCGCGAACAATTTCTGATGGACGAACTATCTTCAGTCGCGAGGGAGTTGCTATGTAAGTGGTGCAGCCCCCGTGCATTTTTCCTCCTTTGTATTCTTCAGCTGACTAAGTGCGTCTGCCCTTCAGTTGTTAGACCGGATGACAGGGAGGAAAAGCAGTGGGTGGAAAACCACATTCACCAAGAGGCTAACAGCCCAAAACCTCATGCGAATAACTTCTGGTCTGATCGCAGTCGAGGGTTTGTGATGGCCACCTTGAAATTCCGAGTTCTGCAGGCGAGAATTCTCGTGGGTTCTTTTCACGAGGTCTTGATCGCGATGAATGCAACTTTTTATCCACTCGAAAGGGGTCCCGAAGACTGGAGCTATCTACTCAGGCTGTTTAGTCGGGAAGGGGAGATTCGCACGTGCGTACGCAAACAGATGACGTGCGGCGCGGTTGTGGCTCTCTCTTTTGTCCGAATATGGCATCCTGAGATAGATTTGAACTCTGCAGCTCGGCGCCCAGATTATGCAATCGAAGACATCACGCCGTTTTATGATGCTGTACGCCCTGCAGCCGAGAAGATTATCCGAATGACCTCTGAAGAGGTAGATAGGGTCTTAGCGACTGAGAATGCTCAGCGTTTTGACTGATTTGTCGGATGTGAATATCTTGTAAACTGTTTATAGTTTGTAAAAATTGTTGTAAGGTGTGTAACCTTGTATTTGATGATATTTCTTTGAGATGCTAAGTTTTTAGGTGTAGCCCCCGTGTGTGCGATGGGGTGTGTACCTGTGACTTTTAGCATGCAGTAAACAAGAAACTTCGGGTGAATATGATGAGGAAATCATGTATTTTTATTGCAATGACTGAGAAGTCATGTATTTGAGCTACAAAATTGGCTAGTATAGCCTTATTGTTGTAGAAACAAGTAAACCTAGGGGTAGAATTTGCGGAGTTGTGCAATATTCCATGGATTGGAATAGATTCCTCCGGTCTCTGGATTCTTGAGCCTGTAGGCTCCTCCTGGGATAACTTCGTGTACGATGAAGGGTCCTTCCCAAGGCGGTTCGAGTTTGTGTCCTTCCTTCTGAAGGGGAACGTAGCATAGAAAACAAAAATTTTCCTACACGCGATAAACCCAAATGGCCAAGATCTAATCTATGAGATGAAAGGCAACGGGGAGAAAGAGAGTCTTGAGATAACATACCCTCGAAGACTCAAAGTGGTACGAGAAAAGATCTCGTGGTTGGCGTAGTCGTTCTCACGCCGATCCCGAGCGAGAAGAAGAGCACCGCAATCCGGCGGTGCCTCCGTAATCGGTCACACGTTCAGCTCGATGAAGACTTCCGTTCCCTCGTTCCAGCGGGTTGCGGAAGTAGAAGATCCCTCCGGAATTCCAGCAGCACGACGGCGTGGTGGTGGTGAAGAATCCCACGGTCAGGGCTTCGCCAAGCCGGAGACCATGGAATGGAGCAGCGGATGGAAGGGAAAATGTGTGAGCAAGTGTGTGGGGAAGAGAGAGCCCTCACCCTCCTTTTATAGGGGAGGGGGAGGCAGCCCAAGGGGGGGGTGCGGCCAGCCATGGGTGCCCCCACCCCTTCCTCTCTTCATGTGAGTGGAAGCTCCACTCAAACCACTCAAAATTCCCTTAATTTCCCACTTGGAAAATCCAAAGGTTTTTCTTTAATAAATAAATAAAACATTTTTATTTCTTTATTTATATTTGTTAATTCCATTAACAAACATTTGCATGCAGCACCTCGAACCATTTGTTAATTCTATTAACAACCGTTCGACGAAAAACCCCTTGAACTATTTCAATTTTCCCCGAAACAATTCCGGAGCTGCCCAAAATATTCTTCGGTATTCCGTATCCTCTCTAAACGCTTCATCGAACCTTAAGTGTGTCTCCCTACGGTTCGTGAATATTATAGACATGATCGAGACTCCTCTCCGATCAATAATCAACAGCGGGGTCTGGAAAACCGTGATGACTCCTATATATTCAACGATGACTCTCGTGATCGTGTGAACCTTTCAACGTCGTAACGATTTCCCTTTGTCTCGCAATATATTACTTGTCCGAGATCCGATCATCGGTATCCACTATACTTTGTTCGATCTCGTTATCCGACAAGTACTCTTTTCTCGTTCCCGTGATATAACATCCTAGTGATCAAATCACTTGCTTGCAAGCGGTGTTGATGTGATATCACCGAGAGGGCCCTGAGTATATCTATCCGTCATATTGGATGGACAAATCCCATTCTCGATCCATGAGCTTCAACCAATACTTTCCGAATATCCAATGCCACCTTTATAGTCACCCTTTTACGGTGTGATGTTGATGTCATCAAAGTATTCTTTCGGTATTAGTGATTAACATGATCTCATGGTCTAAGGAATAATGTTACTCCGAATGTAAGACATAACAACAAAACTAAATGACTTGATCGTATTGTTATACTTAGTTTAGGGTTTAAGTTCATCATGTCATTCTCCTAATGACATGACCCCGTTATCAACAACATCCAATGTTCATGATCAGGAAACCTTGATCATCTGTTTAATCAACGGGCTAGTTAAAAGAGAGGCTTCACTAGGAACGTTGGTTTGTTTATTAATCACACATGTATCAACGTTTCCGGTTAATACAATTCTAGCATGAGAAATAAACATCTATCATAAACAAGGAATAACATAATAAACACTTTATTATTGCCTCTCGGGCATATTCCCTTCAGTCTCCCACTTGCACTAGGGGCAATAATCTATATTACATAGTGATGAATCTAACACCCATGGAGTTCTGGTGTTGATCATGTTTTGTCCTTGAGAGAGTTTTAGTCAATGGATCTGCCACATTCAGATCCGTATGTACTTTGCAAATCTTCACATCCCCATCTGCGACATGCTCACGGATGGAGTGTAAACGACGCTTGATATGCTTGGAATTCTTGTGAGACCTTGGTTCCTTAGCATTGGCTATGGCACCATTGTTGTCACAATAGACAACCATTGGATCCAACGCACTTGGAACCACGCCTAGTTCGGATATGAACTCCTTCATCCAAACTGCTTCCTGTGTTGCCTCCGAGGCAGCAACATATTCCGCTTCTGTTGATGATCCCGCCACCACGGATTGCTTGGAACTCCTCCAGCTTACAGCTCCTCCATTCATAATAAATACGTACCCGGACTGAGACTTAGAGTCATCCGGATCAATGTCGAAGCTAGCATCGACGTAACATCTTGCGACGAGCTCTTCTTCACCGCCATATACGAGAAACATGTCCTTAGTTCTTCTTAAGTACTTTAGGATATTCTTGACCGCAGTCCAGTGTTCCAAACCTGGATTGGATTGGTACCTACTAGTCAAACTAATAGCATGTGCCACATCCGGTCTTGTACATAGCATAGCATACATGATAGAACCTATGGCTGAAGCATAGGGAGTCTTATCCATCTTTTCTCTATCTTCTGCTGTAGCTGGACATTGGGTCTTACTCAACGTCTTGCCTTGCAACATAGGTAGGAACCCTTTCCTACTATCTTCCATTTTGAACTTCTTCAAAATCTTGTCAAGGTATGTACTTTGCGAAAGTCCAATTAAGCGTCTTGATCTATCCCTGTAGATTTTGATGCCCAATATAAGCTGCTTCACCGAGGTCTTTCATCGAAAAACTATTGTTCAAATAACCTTTTACGCTTTCTAAAAGTTCTATATCATTTCCAATCAACAATATGTCATCCACATATAGTACCAGAAATGCTACAGAGCTCCCACTCACTTTCTTGTAAATACAAGCTTCTCCGTATGTTTGGACAAATCCAAAACCTTTGATCACCTTATCAAAACGGAGGTTCCAACTTCGGGATGCTTGCTTCAGTCCATAAATGGAACGTTGAAGCTTACACACCTTGTCAGCATCCTTAGGATCAACAAAACCTTTGGGTTGCATCATATACAACTCTTCCTCAATGTCACCATTAAGGAACGCCGTTTTGACATCCATCTGCCATATTTCATAATCGAAAAATGCAGCAACTGCTAACATAATCCTAACTGACTTAAGCATCGCTACTGGTGAGAAAGTCTCATCATAGTCAACTCCTTGAATTTGTCGGAAACCTTTTGCGACAAGTCGAGCTTTATAGACGGTCACATTACCATCAGCATCAGTTTTCCTTTTAAAAATCCATTTGTTCTCAACGGCCTTGCGGTCATTGGGTAAATCCACCAAAGTCCAAACTTGGTTTTCGTACATGGATCCTATTTCGGATTTCATGGCTTCAAGCCATTTGTTGGAATCTGGGCTCATCATCGCTTCCTCATATGTCGCAGGGTCATCACCTCCATCTACCATGAAGTTTAATACGGGATCTCCGTATAGTTCAGGAGTTGCACGCTCCCTAGTTGACCTGCGTGGTGCGGTAGTTTCCTCTATTGGAGTTTCATGATCTTGATCATTAACTCTCTCTTCATCTGACGGGGTCGGCTCCGGAACAACTTCCGGCGCTGCGCTACTCGCCATTCCAAGAAGAGAAGGTTCAATAACCTCGTCGAGTTCTATCTTCCTACTATTCACACCTTTCGAGAGAAACTCCTTCTCCAAAAAGGATCCATTCTTGGCAACAAAAATCTTGCCTTCGGATCTGTGATAGAAGGTGTACCCTATTGTTTCTTTAGGGTATCCTATGAAGACGCATTTTTCCGCTTTCGGTTCGAGTTTATCAGGTTGAAGCTTCTTCACATAAACATCGCATCCCCAAACTTTTAGAAATGACAGCTTAGGTTTGTTTCCAAACCATAATTCATACGGTGTCGTTTCAACGGATTTAGATGGTGCCCTATTTAAAGTGAATGCAGCGGTCTCTAGTGCATAACCCCAAAACGATAGTGGCAAATCTGTAAGAGACATCATAGACCGAACCATATCTAATAAAGTACGATTACGACGTTCGGAAACACCATTTCGCTGTGGTGTTCCGGCAGGTGTGAGTTGTGAAACTATTCCACATTGTTTCATATGCATGCCAAACTCGTAACTTAGATATTCACCTCCACGATCAGATCGTAGAAATTTAATCTTTCTGTTACGATGATTTTCAACTTCACACTGAAATTCTTTGAACTTTTCAAACGTTTCAGATTTGTGTTTCATTAAGTAAATATACCCATATCTACTCAAATCATCTGTGAAAGTGACAAAATAACGATATCCACCGCGCGCCGATACACTCATTGGTCCACATACATCAGTATGTATGATTTCCAGTAAGTCTGTCGCCCGTTCCATAGATCCAGAAAACGGGGTTCTAGTCATCTTGCCCATAAGGCATGGTTCACATGTTTCAAATGATTCATAATCAAGTGATTCTAAGAGTCCATCGGAATGGAGCTTCTTCATGCGTTTAACACCAATATGACCTAAGCGGCAATGCCACAAATAAGTAGCAATCATCATTTAACTTAATTCTTTTGGCATTCACATTATGAATATGTGTATCAACATTATCAAGATTCAAAAGAAATAAACCATTCTTCTCAGGTGCATGACCATAAAAGATATTATTCATATAAATCGAACAACCATTGTTCTCGGACTTAAAGGAATAACCGTCTCGCATTAAGCAAGATCCAGAAACGATATTCATGCTTAATGCGGGCACCAAATAACATTTATTGAGGTTTATAACTAATCCCGATGGTAGACGTAGAGGTAGCGTCCCGACGGCGATCACATCAACTCTTGATCCATTGCCGACGCGCATCGTCACCTCATCCTTTGCTAGTGGTCGCTTGTTCTGCAGCTCCTGTTTCGAGTTACATATGTGAGCAACCGAACCAGTATCAAATACCCAGGTGCTACTGCGAGTACTAGTAAGGTACACATCAATAACAAGTATATCATATATACCTTTGTTCACTTTGCCGACCTTCTTATCTGCCAGATACTTGGGGCAATTGCGCTTCCAGTGGCCAGTACCCTTGCAATAGAAACACTCAGTCTCAGACTTAGGGCCATGCCTGGTTTTCTTCTCAGCAGTAGCAACAGATTTGCCACCCTTCTTGAAGTTTACCCTTGGCTTGCCTTTCTTGCCTTTCTTGAAACTAGTGGTCTTATTGATCATCAACACTTGATGTTCTTTCTTGATCTCCACTTCAGCAGTTTTAAGCATCGAGAGAAGCTCAGGAAGAGACTTCTTCATGCTCTGCATATTATAGTTCATCACGAAGTTCTTGTAACTAGGTGGCAGAGATTGGAGAACACGATGTATCCCTAGCTCAATGGGAATCGATATTCCCAAGGCTATGAGCTTATCAGCGTACGCAGACATTTTGAGTACGTGCTCACTAACGGAGCTGTTCTCTTCCATCATGCAGCTAAAGAACTTTTCTGAAGCGTCATAACTCTCAACTGTGGCATGGGTATCGAAAATCATTTTCAATTCTCCCATTGTGGCATAAGCAGTGCTGTTCTCGAAACGTTTTCGCAGCTCTGGCTCTAATCCATAGAGGATGCCGCAGTGAACTATACTGTGGTCTTCTTGTTGAGTCAGATAAACATTTTTATCCTCATCAGAAGCATCATCAGCGGGTTGGTCACCTAGAGGTGCATCAAGCACATAGAGCTTCTTGCAAGCGGTGAGGAGAATCCTCAGGTTAAGTGCCCAGTTGGTAAAGTTGCTTCCATTGTTCGCTAATTTCTCTTTCTCCATGAACATATTGAAATTGAAGGTAGGTGGTGCCATGATCTACAACATATTTGCAAAGACTATTTAGACTATGTTTATGATAAATTAAGTTCAAGTTAATTCTAAAATTATCCCATGAACTCCCACTCAAAAACAACATCCCTCTTAGTTGTCTTTAGTGATTACACGAACCAAATTCACTACACCGAAACCGATCATCATGTGAGACAGTGTAGTTGCAAAGGCGAACATCAACATGTTCATCATATCATTCATATGACTCATGCTTTACCTTTCGGTTACGTGTTCCGAGGCCATGTCTGTACATGCTAGGCTCGCCAAGTAGAACCATTGTATTGCATGTGTTTCAAGGCCATGTCTGTACATGCTAGGCTTGAAAACACCCGTTGTATGCGAACGTTGAGTCTATCACACCCGATCATCACGTGGTGTCTCGAAACGACGAACTTTCTTAACGGTGCATACTTAAGGAAGAACACATTATTATCTTGATATTAAGTGAGAGGGATCATCTTATAATGCTACCGTCGCGATCTAAGCAAAATAAGATGCATAAAAGGATAAACATCACATGCATGGATAATGTGATATGATATGGTCCTTCTTGCACTTGATCTCCATCTTGTGCATCATGGTATGATCTCCATCATTCTACCGGCGTGGCACCAAGGTCCGTGGCACCTCCATCTTGATTGTCCATTACAACATATCACATGGATATGACATACAGCACGCAGGCCATAAAATAAGACAACCATATGGCTCCAGCCGGTATGTCAATAATTTACAAAAGATATCATCTCATACATAACGTTTGTAACATTGACCATATCACATCACATGCCCTGCAAAAACAAGTTAGACGCCTCTAATTTATTTTTGCATATTTTACGTGGCTTTGGGCTTACGAGGATAGAACCGTTCATATCTACGTACAAGAACCACAACGTTGATAAAATATTTTTTTAACAACCCTTTGTAGATTAGATCTTAACTATAGTAGGAGAAACCGACACCCGCAAGCCACTTATGCAATTCAAGTTGCATGTCAGTTGTGGAACAAGTCTCATGTACGTGGACATGTAAAGTTAGTCCGGGCCGCTTCATCCTACTATGCCACTAAGATCATAAAATACTCAAAGAGACAAAAACATGATCATCAACGCCCACATACTCCTATGTGTTCTACCCGTACAATTCACCTACGCATAGATCCGGCTCTGATACCACTGAAGGGGAACGTAGCATAGAAAACAAAAATTTTCCTACACGCGATAAACCCAAATGGCCAAGATCTAATCTATGAGATGAAAGGCAACGGGGAGAAAGAGAGTCTTGAGATAACATACCCTCGAAGACTCAAAGTGGTACGAGAAAAGATCTCGTGGTTGGCGTAGTCGTTCTCACGCCGATCCCGAGCGAGAAGAAGAGCACCGCAATCCGGCGGTGCCTCCGTAATCGGTCACACGTTCAGCTCGATGAAGACTTCCGTTCCCTCGTTCCAGCGGGTTGCGGAAGTAGAAGATCCCTCCGGAATTCCAGCAGCACGACGGCGTGGTGGTGGTGAAGAATCCCACGGTCAGGGCTTCGCCAAGCCGGAGACCATGGAATGGAGCAGCGGATGGAAGGGAAAATGTGTGAGCAAGTGTGTGGGGAAGAGAGAGCCCTCACCCTCCTTTTATAGGGGAGGGGGAGGCAGCCCAAGGGGGGGGTGCGGCCAGCCATGGGTGCCCCCACCCCTTCCTCTCTTCATGTGAGTGGAAGCTCCACTCAAACCCACTCAAAATTCCCTTAATTTCCCACTTGGAAAATCCAAAGGTTTTTCTTTAATAAATAAATAAAACATTTTTATTTCTTTATTTATATTTGTTAATTCCATTAACAAACATTTGCATGCAGCACCTCGAACCATTTGTTAATTCTATTAACAACCGTTCGACGAAAAACCCCTTGAACTATTTCAATTTTCCCGAAACAATTCCGGAGCTGCCCAAAATATTCTTCGGTATTCCGTATCCTCTCTAAACGCTTCATCGAACCTTAAGTGTGTCTCCCTACGGTTCGTGAATATTATAGACATGATCGAGACTCCTCTCCGATCAATAATCAACAGCGGGGTCTGGAAAACCGTGATGACTCCTATATATTCAACGATGACTCTCGTGATCGTGTGAACCTTTCAACGTCGTAACGATTTCCCTTTGTCTCGCGATATATTACTTGTCCGAGATCCGATCATCGGTATCCACTATACTTTGTTCGATCTCGTTATCCGACAAGTACTCTTTTCGTTCCCGTGATATAACATCCTAGTGATCAAATCACTTGCTTGCAAGCGGTGTTGATGTGATATCACCGAGAGGGCCCTGAGTATATCTATCCGTCATATTGGATGGACAAATCCCATTCTCGATCCATGAGCTTCAACCAATACTTTCCGAATATCCAATGCCACCTTTATAGTCACCCTTTTACGGTGTGATGTTTGATGTCATCAAAGTATTCTTTCGGTATTAGTGATTAACATGATCATGGTCTAAGGAATAATGTTACGAATGTAAGACATAACAACAAAACTAAATGACTTGATCGTATTGTTATACTTAGTTTAGGGTTTAAGTTCATCATGTCATTCTCCTAATGACATGACCCCGTTATCAACAACATCCAATGTTCATGATCAGGAAACCTTGATCATCTGTTTAATCAACGGGCTAGTTAAAAGAGAGGCTTCACTAGGAACGTTGGTTTGTTTATTAATCACACATGTATCAACGTTTCCGGTTAATACAATTCTAGCATGAGAAATAAACATCTATCATAAACAAGGAATAACATAATAAACACTTTATTATTGCCTCTCGGGCATATTCCCTTCACCTTCTGCTTGAGCCGCAACACTAAGTCACCTACCACGAATGACCTGTGGCGTATGCGCCGACTGTGATAGTTGCGTAGCGTTTGTTGATAAACTGCGGATCTTGCGAGTGCGATGTCCCGCATTTCGTCGAGTGCATCGATATCTTCTGCAAGTGCTTTGTTGGAGGTTTCTTCACTGTAGGCCACAACCCGTGGGGCGCTGAATCGAACTTCCTCGGGAAGGACTGCTTCCGCCCCGTATACCATAAAAATGGTGTGTATTTTGTAGACCTGTTTGGGGTTGTCCGGAGGCTCCAGAGTACGGAGGGTAGCTCCTCTGCCCAATGCCCTGCTGCGGGGTGCAGACGGTCGAGTAGTCGTTTCTTGATCCCAGCCGAGACTAAGCCGTTGGATCTTTCGACTTGTCCGTTCGTTTGCGGGTGGGCGACCGAAGCAAACTTGAAATTGATGCCTTTCTCTTCGCAGAACTGTTGTGTTTCCTTTACCGTAAAGTTTGTGTCGTTAACTGTAATGATGTCGTGTGGCACACCAAATCTGCATATGATGGAATCGAGGAACTCCACGGCGCATTGGGCGCTAGCCGAAGTTACTGGTCTTGCCTCTATCCATTTTGTGAATTTGTCGACTGCGACCAGCAGGTGTGTATATCCACCGGGTGTGGATCTGCGTAATGGTCCAACCATGTCTAGCCCCCACTGTGCAAAGGGCCAGGCGATGGGTATCATGTGCAACTCCGTGGCGGGTGCGTGCGGCTTTGGTGCGAATCGCTGGCAGGCGTCGCATCTATCGACCAGGTTTTTTGCATCGGTGGCTGCTGTTAGCCAGTCGAATCCTGCTCGGAAGGCTTTTCCAATATCGCTTTCCAGCTAGCGTGATGTCCGCAATCACCCTGATGTATGTCCCGGAGTAATTCCTTGCCGTCTTCGGGTGCGATGCAACGCTGAAGTATTCCCGAGATGCTTTGTTTGTATAATTCTCCATTAACCACCCGAAAGGATTTGCTACGCCTGATTAGCTGCCGAGCCTCACGTGGATCGGCCGGGAGCTGTTTGTTTAGCAGGTAGTCGAGATATTTCTGCGTCCAGACTGGTTCGACCAGGAAAACCTGCCGTGATATGTTATGAGTAAGCTCGAGAAGCGCGATTTGCGGGCTGACCTCTGTTTCCATTGCGGCGGGTGTTTCTGCGGGTTTCTTCAGTTTGATCGATCTCTTAATCATCCGCTCGAAATATATCTCTGGCGGTATGGGTGTGTTCGTGGAACCCATGTTGGCCAGTCTGTCTGCTTCTTCGTTGCTAGATCTTGCAATGTGTTTTAGCTCGCACCCTTTAAAGCTTCCTTCGAGTAGGTTATACATGTCGCGATATGCAACCATGTTTTCAGCAATGGCGTCACATTCTTTCATCGTTTGCTGCACAATGAGGTTGGAATCGCCGTAGATCATTAATCGGGTAGCTCCACAGGCGATTGCCATCTTCATCCCGTGCAATAGTGCTTCATATTCTGCGTCATTGTTCGATGCTAGGTCATCGGGTGGAAAATCCAGTCGCAAGACGTACTGCAGTTTGTCTCCGCTAGGTGAGATGAGGACGATTCCTGCTCCTGCTCCTTCGTTTCTCTTGGATCCATCGAAGTACATTATCCAATTGCTCGTATACTCGGGTGGCCCGGGTGTTTGCAGCTCTGTCCATTCGCTGATGAATTCCACGAGAACTTGGGATTTGACTGCGTTGCGTCCAGCATAGGTGATATCCCAGGCGCCCAGCTCGATGCTCCACTTTGCTATTCTTCCGGATGCCATAGGGTTGTTCATGATTGTCCCGAGTGACGCATCATTAACCACTGTGATGGCGTGTTCCTGGAAATAATGTTTGAGCTTTCGAGCTGTGAGAACAACCCTGTATGCGAGCTTCTGATAGTGAGGGTAGCGTTGTTTGCATGGCGAAAGTACTTCGCTGATGTAATATATTGGTCTTTGAACTCCGTATGCTTTGCCGTCTTCAGGTCTTTCGACTACGATCGCTGTGCTGATGACCTGGTTTGTAGCGGCTAAGTATAGGAAAAGTGGCTCCCTTTCTTGCGGTGTCGCAAGGATGCGCCTGCTTTGCAAGGACCGCTTCAGATCTGCGAACGCTTTTTTAGCTTCGGGTGTCCATTCGAATTTGTCCGTCTTCTTCAGTAATTTGTAGAAGGGTAATGCCTGCTCTCCCAATCGTGCGATGAATCTGCTTAGGGCTGCTAGTCGTCCTGCGAGCTGCTGTACTCCGCGTAGATTGGTTGGCTCCTTCATAGTCAATATGGCTTGTATTTTCTCCGGGTTGGCTTCAATGCCTCTGGCGGATACCAGGTACCCGAGAAGTTTGCCTGCGGGGACACCGAAAACGCATTTGGTCGGATTGAGCTTGATCCGATATGCGTTAAGGGCGTCGAATGTTTCCCTGATGTCCTCGAGGAGTGTGTCCTCCACTCGAGTTTTGATGACGATGTCGTCGACGTACACTTGTACGTTTTTGCCACTCGAGTTTTGATGGCGAGGCATCTTTGCATGCAGCGCTGATATGTTGCGCCTGCGTTCTTCAGCCCGAAGGGCATTGTCGTGTAGCAGTATACACCGTGCGGTGTGATGAAAGCCGTCTTCTCCTCGTCTTCCTTTTTCATTCGGATTTGATTCAATCCTGAATAGGCGTCTAGGAAGGAGAGACGCTGGCAACCTGCCGTAGAGTCCACGATCTGGTCGATTTGTGGTAAAGGGAAGTTGTCCTTGGGGCAGTGTTTATTTAGCGACGTGTAGTCGATGCACACCCGAAGGATATCCGTGTTTTTCTGGGGGACCAACACCGGGTTTGCTAACCAGGTGGATATTTTGATCTCCCTGATGAAGTTTGCGGCTAGCAATCTGTTTACTTCTTCACCAAGCGCTTTCTGCTTAGGTTCTGAAAATCGTCGAGTCGTCTGTTTGATGGGTTTGGCGTCAGGAAAGACTTCGAGTGAGTGCTCGGCAAACTCCCTGGGTATTCCTGGCATATCTGAGGGCTGCCAGGCGAAAATCTCCCAGTACTCACGGAGGAGTTTGACGAGCGCGCCTTCCTATGCTGGCGAGAGGGTTGTGGAAACCATCGCCGTCTTCGCGGAGTCTGTCGGGTGCACTTGGTGCTTGCGAGTGTCGCTGTTGGCGCTGAATTCCAGTTCGCGTTTTTCTTCGTGAGGGGCATAACGGAGTGGTCCGTTGTTTTTGCTAGCTCTTGAAGTTCTTCTTGCATCCCAAAGATTTTGCGATCTCATTAATTCTATGTCGCACTTGTCCGATTTCTGGAAGTCTCCGTCGATGGTGATCACACCGTATTCGCCAGGTAGCTTGAGCTTCAAGTATGCGTAATGTGGCACGGCCATGAATCTGGCGAACGCTGTTCGACCAAGAATGGCGTGGTACTGTGAGGGCCAGTCGACGACTTCGAAGTTCAGGAATTCCCTTCTGTAGTTGCGTGGGGAGCCCAGTACAACTTCTAGGTTGATTGTTCCGAGTGGACGGATTGCCTTTCCTGGAACTATCCCGTGGAAGGATGTTTCTGATTCCGTTAGGCCGTCCAGATTTTTGTTCATTCGACGGAGTGTATCCGCGTAGATGATGTTGATGCCACTGCCACCGTCCATGAATACGCGGGCCAGGTCATAATTGCCAATTTGAGCTTGAATGACGAGGGCGGCGTGTCCCGGTCGATAGACTCGTGGCGGGTGATCTTGTTTCGAGAACGTGATTGGCTGGTCGGCCATCTTCAGGTACTCGGGCTTTGTTGGTGGTGTCTGCACTGCCATGCATATTTGTCTCGAGTTAGTCTTTTGAGCTCTGCGAGAGGGGCATACCTTCTGTATCATCCCGAGGAGTTGTCCATGCGGAGTCGGGTATGTATTTGCTCCCGCGTTTTGTTGTGGTGGCGCTGGCAATGCGGCGAGCGCCACGTTGGTCGGGGGGGTGGAGGCGGTAGCTGGAATTGTTGTCCCCCTCCTGGCAGTGGTGGATAGTTTTGGGTGGAAGCAAATCTTTTCTTGGCGAGCGCGTCCGAGATTTCGATGAACTTTCGGCAATCCTTGAGAAGGTGCGTTGCCTTAGTGTTGCCCGTGCGCTTGTTTGTGAACAGATGTAGCGAGCAGTACGCATCGAGGTCTTCCTCGGGTGATTTTTGTTCTGCCTTTGGTTTCCACTCGCGACTTCCGTGACGACCGGAGTCGCGACTTCGCGTGAATTCTGCTGCCACTAGTTCTTCTCTATCATCGTGGTCGTAATATTTTCTTCTCTTCCTTCGTCCGTGGCGGTCGTCCTCGTGTGCAGGTGATGATCCTCTTTCGTTGCGTACTGCATCTTCTCAATTTGGCCCATTTTTCGGCTATGACCATGAGCTCCCCGATGGTTTTGGGCGCGGCTCTGCCGAGCTCTTCTCGAAACGCAGTTCTTCTTGCTCCTTTGGCGAAGGCCTCAATCGCCACTTCTTCAGATATTGTCCCTGCGGTGTTCCTGAGCGTGTTCCATCGCTGGATGTATTCTCGGGTGGATTCACCGCTTTTCTGTTTGCAGGCTCGTAGTTCTTCGATTGTAGCCGGCCTCTTGTAGGTCGACTGGAAGTTCTTGCAGAAATCATGGTGTAAGTCATCCCACGATGCGTAGCAAGATCGCGGTCTCCTCTCCAGCCAGCTGCGGGCTGCTCCGGCTAGGTGCAAATTGAGGTATTGCATAGCCGTGTTTTTGTTACCACGTTGGCATTTCACTGCCGTGAGGTAGTCGCTCAACCATTGAGAGGGCTCGAGTGAGCCGTCGTACTTCGTCACTTCCGTGCTGAGCTTGAATCGCTTGGGTAGGGGCGCCTCGCGGATACTACGGGCGAAACATAGCGCGCCGCAGGTTTCGTCGTCCGAAGAGCCGGATGATGATCGATCGCGATATCTTGACGCCCTTGCTCTATCCACTTTGTTTTGCGCGATGTCTGATCGCGCGTCCCGTCCGGGTTGATCGCGATCGGCGTTCTTCCGTGGTTCCTTGCTTCGTTTGCGTGAACGGCTGCCGCGGTGTCGCGGGCTTTTTTCTCTCGGGCTGTCGTCGCCGCTGCTTCGACTGTCATCACGGCGGCCGGCTTCTTTCCCTCGGCCACGACGTGGCGACTTGTCTTTTCTCGGGGAGGAGCTTCTGTGCCTGCGGGGCGTTTCCTTGTCCTTATCCTTCTCCAGTCGCTCCTTCTCCAATTGTTCTTTGCGATCGTGAGAGGCGAGCCTCGCGGCCGCCAACCCTAGACCTTTGCGAATATGCTTGTATTGTTCCACCCGGGGATCGCTATCCGTCGGCTGATTCATCTGCATGTAGGTTGCTGCGGCTAGGATCGCGGCGGCTGGGGTTTGCGGGTAGACGTTGCCATCGTCGTCGACCCTCATGAAAGAAGACGTGGTAGACCTGTTGGTTCCAGCCATAGATTCGTGGTCCCTCGTCGGCGCTGCGGGTCCCTTCCCCCTAGGTCGGGTACCGACTGAAGGTGCGTGGGATAGCTCGGCTCGACGTTGGCTTGATTCATCCGCCGCTCTCCTGCGACGGGCTAGATCTGCTCGGGCATCCTTGATGTTTGAGGCCGCCCTCACTAGGTGATAGTGGTAGGCGGTTAGGTCTTCCTGTGTGGCTCCCGCCGCAGGCGGCTGGCTCTTTCGCATGGATTCCTTGGCTCTTTTCCAGGCTTCCCGCGAAACGCCGATTATATCGCGCTTGGTCGCGCTATATTCAGTTTCCGAGGGCTGTTCTGACCCTGCCATGCAGACTTGGGCCAGTTGTGGTCCGTGCGTCCTAGGCGTAGATCGGAAAGCTCTCCGCACCCGAGAGGGTTCCTCTGTCGAGAGGGTGTGGTAGTCGACTGCGTTGTAGCGGATGGACTCGCCGCTTTTCCCTGTAGGAAAGCGCGAGTTGGCGGTTCCAGATTCGGTTTCAGATTCATCTGAGAAGTGGAGGATCCCGTCTCTGTTCGCCATGAAGTTGAAGCTCCCGAACGTCAGGGTGACGCTCTTCTCCAGTTCCTCGAACGCCGGGCGAGATTCCGGCGAGTGAGGCGTGACCACGACAGATCCGATCCGTATAGGATTGTTTGGAGCCGTAGTCGTTGGTTTCCAACGGGAGTTGGATGTCGATGAAGCCGAAGATGCCGGTGATCCAGCGCCCGCGTTTCCCACAGACGGCGCCAATTGTCGAATCCCTGACTCGACAAGTCCCTTAGGTGACCCTATCGGGTTTCGATTAGGAGAACTCATGGGTGCTGGTGAGATCGTCGGCTAGACAGGGGGCGAGATTTACCTAGGTTCGGGGCCCTCGTAGAGGTAAAACCCTTACTCCTGCCTCTTGTCGATCTGTATTGGATGATTAGATCGGTTACAGGTTGCTCGAATCGAGAGTAGATCTCGAGTTCTGAGGCTTTTTGGTCGTGCGGTATTGCTTGGTCCTCTCCTTGAGGGCTCTCCTGGCCTTATATAGATGGCCAGGTCTCGAGTCCTACCCGGAGAGGGTTCAAACCCTAGCTAGGTTGGTTACAAAACTACCTAACTTAACCCGCAAGTTTAATGCGGGTGGGCTTCTGGTGGGCCTTCTGGAGTCTTCCAAGGGCGCCTCTTCTTGGGCCTTGACATTGGGCCTGAGAGGGGGTGTCCTTACCCGCAGGGTCCAAGATCTATGTCTTCGTCAACCCCCTAGCTTTTTTGGGATCCATACGCTCCGTAGCCCCCCTCCGGTGAAACCCTACCTCCGCTGGAGAAATACCGGACTTATACAGAAACACGCGGTAACGGCGTCGAAAGGGGGTAGCAATGTGGAACTAGTTGATTGGTTGTGTTAGGGTAGTCCATAGCAACCTAACAGACATTGGTAGAACACAACTCTTCGGAAGATTCACGATGTTTCGTCCGATACGGGAGTTTCACCCTATAAGCGCGTGTAAACTCACGAGAGAGAAGTGGATGCCAGTGAAGAGGCCCACACACCGGAGTGCAATATTTCCATCCAAAGCACACAACACAACTATACTAACATGTTATGGAACCCCCTAGATTTTTTTGGGATCCAGACGCTCCGTAGCGCCCCCTCCGGTGAAACCCTATCTCCGCTGGAGAAATACCGGACTTATACGGAAACACGCGGTAACGGCGTCGAAAGGGGGTAGCAATATGGAACTAGTTGCTTAGTTGTGTTAGGGTAGTCCATAGCAAACCAATAAAACAAGGTAGAACACAACTCTTCGGAATATTCACGATGTTTCGTCCGATACGGGAGTTTCACCATATAAGGGCGTGTAAACTCACGAGAGAGAAGTGGATACCGGTGAATCGTCCCACACCCCGGAGTGCAATATTTGCCATCCAAAGAACACAACATAACTATACTAACATGTTATGGCACCCCCTATCTTGTGTTGGGATCCATACGCTCCGTAGCCCCTCCTCCATTGAAACCCTAGACCCGCTGGAGAAATACCAGACTTATACGGAAACACGCGGTAACGGCGTCGAAAGGGGGTAGCAATGTGGAACTAGTTTCTTGGTTGTGTTAGGGTAGTCCATAGCAACCTAATACACATTGGTAGAACACAACTCTTCGGAAGATTCACGATGTTTTGTCCGATACGGGAGTTCCACCATATAAGCGCGTGTAAACTGACGAGAGAGAAGTGGATGCCGGTGAAGCGTCCCACACCCCAGAGTGCAATATTTTCCATCAAAAGCACACAACAAACCTATACTAACATGGTATGCCACCCCCTAGCTTGTTTTGGGATCCATACGCTCTGTAGCCCCACCTCCGGTGAAACCCTAGACCCGCTGGAGAAATACCGGATTTATACGGAAACCCGCGGTAATGGCGTCGAAAGGGGGTAGCAATGTGTAACTAGTTGCTTGGTTGTGTTAGGGTAGTCAATAGCAACCTAATAGACATTGGTAGAACATAACTCTTCGGAAGATTCACGACGTTTCGTCCGGTACGGGAGTTTCACCCTATAAGCGCGTGTAAACTCACGAGAGAGAAGTGGATGCCGGTGAAGCGGCCCACACCCTGGAGTGCAATCTTTTCCATACAAAGCACACAACACAACTATACTAACATGGTATGCCACCCCGTAGATTTTGTTGGGATCCAGACGCTCCGTAGCCCCCCTCCGGTGAAACCCTAGACCCGCTGGAGAAATACCGGATTTAGATGGAAACACGCGGTAACAACGTCGAAAGGGGGTAGCAATGTGGAACTAGTTGCTTGGTTGTGTTAGGGTAGTCCATAGCAACCCAATAAACATTGTTAGAACACAACTCTTCGTAAGATTCACGATGTTTCGTCCAATACGGGAGTTTCACCCTATAAGCGTGTGTAAACTCAAGAGAGAGAAGTGGATGCCGGTGAAGCGGCCCACACCCCGGAGTGCAATATTTTCCATTCAAAGCACACAAAACACCTATACTAATATGGTATGGACCCCCCTAGCTTGTGTTGGGATCCAGACGCTCCGTAGCCCCCTCCGGTGAAACCCTACCTCCGCTGGAGAAATACCGGACTTATACGGAAACACGCGGTAACGGCGTCAAAAGGGGGTAGAAATGTGGAACTAGTTGCTTGGTTGTGTTAGGGTAGGCCATAATAAACAAGGGGATTTATTATAAATTGATAAATAAAATTAAATATTGTAATTATAAATTTAACAAGCTATATTGGAAGAAAAAATAAATAAAATTCTTTACCGTCTGCATGCACACGGCAAAGATTGAAAAAATTAAAAATTCTTTACCGTGTGCATGCACACGGCAAAGACTGAAAAAATAAAAAAAAATCTTTACCGTGTGCATGCACACGGTAAAGGACATATCTTTGCCGTGTGCATGCACACGGCAAAGAACTAAAGAAAAATTTCCATTCCGTCCGCAACGGAATGGCCACGTGGCAGTTATCTTTGCCGTGCGTTTTCTTTACCGTGTGTTTTTCTTGATCTTTGCCGTGTGCGATTCTTTGCCGTGTGTCTTTGTCTGTACTAAACCGTGCGTTTTTCTTTACCGTGTGCGACACACGGCAAAGAAAATCAATGCCGTGTGCCCGATAGAATGCACACGGTAAAGAATCGAGCACACAGGAAAGATGTGCTCTCCCGTAGTGCATGGCCGCCTTCTTCTGATAGAGTGGATCCGGTGGAGGCGAGTGGATAAGTGACCAAGGGCCAAATTGCAAAACCGTTGATTTCTTAGACTGTGGGTTCAGTTCTCTATTTTACATGGGCTAAAACATAAAATCGGCATGTGACGTATTGTCGTCAAGCCATACTATATACTCATTGTGTAACAAAATGTAAATGTTTTAACTTTTCCTAGACATGTTTTACTCACAGGTAGAAAATAGGCCTTTAGTCCCGGTTCGCAAAGGCTATTAATCCCGGCCGTGCAACCGGGACTAAATATGCGCGACTAAAGGCCCTCACCCTTTAGTCGCGCCTCTTACGAACCGCAACTACAGTCCCTTCAAGTGGGCAGCTGGCGTGCGCCGGAGGCGGGAGGACCTTTAGTCCCGGTTTTTGACACGAACCGGGACTACATGCTATTTCATTATTTCTTTAATTCATTTGGGTTTCTAATTATTTTTCACTCCCTTTTTTTCAGAATTTTTATTATTTGCTTAGTGTCTAACTACAATTATCCCTAGTCAAATTACTTACTCGTGGTCAAACTTCCCGCTTGGTCACCCATCCTCCCACTACTCTAGCACTAGCACGCTTAACTTCCGAGTTCCATCCCGTCCCGCATCCAAATACTTTGCACGCATGTATGTGATACTATTATCATATCAATCCTATTAACATGTTGGTTGATGCCACATTTCTTTATTGTCTGAATTTGAAATAAATCTTTTAATAAACAAAAGTAATGATGTAATTAATAATTTTGAATAAATAAATAAACATTAACTTTTTAATTTGTATTATTTCTAAAAATATATGCAGAAAAATAAAACTAATTCATTTTAAAATCTTAAAAATACAAATAATATATCAAAATATTCAAAAAAAAAAACTAATTCATTTTCCCCTTTCCTAAATGCAAAATAAAATCTGATAAAATTCATGAACCAAACCATATGGAATCTAAACCATATAAAATCTCCAGATCCAAGTTTTGGCAATGACTATCTGTGAGAATGATTTGAACCTAACTTTTAAAATACATAACCAAAATGGACAAACTAAAATGTTCTGGGTAGATATTGAAAATATATATCCATAGCACTTAGCCTCACATCAAGGTCAGCAACCAAATGAAAATACCATCCTTTTTAATAAAAGACCAGTAGGCTCTTCTATGATTTTTAGAATGAATTCAAAAATGAATTTTGAAGTAAATCCAACTGGATGAGTTTGGTATTGACTAGATCTATGTTTTCCTGGCTTAGATTAATTTTTGGAGCTCTAGATTTATTTTTGGTGAACAGATATAGAAACATTAGTTTTTCTGTTTTGTTTTCTTGATGTTTTTTGTTTGTTTTGAAATGTGTGTTTGATCTTATCTTGTTTCCTAGCTTGTATAGAGTGTTAGGACTTTATATTAGGTTGTTTGCTTGCAGAACATCTACCTTAGAAAATGTGTGCATGATTGGAAACCCAAATAAAAATGGAACTAGTATTTGTTACTTTCTAGTTTTATTATTTTGGAATTGTATGTGAGCTAGATCTTTGTGTGATTGCTTTAGTAAATTTTGTGCTATGTTTAACCCGTGATTTTATTTGAGCCATTACATAACATAGCGGTACGTACATATATCCATTACATAATATAGAAATAATATAGGAATTAATATAGAAATAATATAGGAATTAATAGAAAGACATATATCCATTACATAATATATCCATTACATATATCGAACGCAACATAGCGGTACATAGATGCGGTACACAAACAACATCTACTCGAGCTCCGAAGAGTAGATGCGGAACAACTCGAAGGCAACGTACGCATCTATTGCTGCATACTCGAGATTGATCCGGTCAAGTGGGTTCTTCCTCCAATAAAAGTGATTCCTCGAGGGGAAACAAGTCTTCAAGGTTCTGTAGTCGTGGTGGATGAAGGCAGTTGCCATCTGAGCCATCCCGGTCTTGTGCCCGTACATCTCATCAAAATGGATCAAGTCCTGAAGATCAATGTAGTGATCTTCAGGTATCTCAATACCCAACGTGCGCATCAAGTTCTGCCGGTCATTCGTGATGTCGACACTACAGAAGTCGTAACCTTTGTTGACAAGAAAATCAACAAGTTCTGGAGATTGCTTTGAACTACTGCAACAACAAAAATGGAACACGTGTTAGATATTGTTGCAACACGTGTATTCTTTCAATGCAACAACAAAAATGGAACACATGTTACATATTGTTGAAACAAGTGTATTCTTTCAATGTAACGACAAATCGAAAATGCCATATTGCTACCCTATGAAATTTTCCTCTCGACAAATGTTGCTACCCTATGCAATTTTCCTCTCTACAATTGCTACCCTATGCAATTTTCCTCTCTACAATTGTTGCAACAAGTGATACTATTGCTATCAACATGACAACACAATTTTCCTCTCTACAATTGCTATCCTATGCAATTTCCTCTCTACAATTGCAACAAGTGATACTATTGCTATCAACATGACAACACAATTTTCCTACAAGAGAGATCGATCGTGTGCGTACCTTGCCCATTGGAAGACAAGCACGGTATCCTCGTGAGCAATTTGGATGACGGCCAAATCCTTTTGGTTGGCCGTGTACTCGAGATCGAGGCCAAAGAACTTGTGTTGTTCATCGGCGTCTTCATAGAGTTTGCTCAAACGCTTAAGAGCTACGGGGAGTCTCTCGCAAATATTGGTATACGCGACGTGGAGATTCTTGCCGCATGGTGTGGGCACGTATAGAACCTTGAAGACGGGAGAATCCATGGTGTGGAGAAGAAGAAGAAGACAGGAAGAAGAAGAGAGGCCGAGCGCGCACTGTAGCAATGAGGCCTTCTGCCTTCGATCGCGAATAAAAACCGCGCAGGAGCCGAGCAGTTTCGAAAATTAGTCGCGGGTGGCCAGGCCAACATGGACTAAAGGCCGGGATGCCAGCTGGTCGGACCTTTAGTCGCGGGTGGCCTCGCGAACCGGAATTAAAGCCCTCAGCACGCTTCCCCAACTGCCATTCACGGACCGCGACTAAAACTCATTTAGTCACGGTTCGTATAGTTGGGGACTAAAGGAGGCGTATAGAAGGCCTTTTTTCTACCAGTGACTGTAGTAGAGTAGAGATATACTCACTCCGTTCGTTTTTTGTAAGGCACGGAACCAAAATTCTGACAACCTCAAAACACAGGTAAAAGATAATCGTACCCCAACAACATATTGATTAAAGATTCGAAAAGCACTCCTCACAAGATCCCGTGTCGTCGTCGCGTCCCAGCTCATTGTGATCACGTCGTCGGGATCCCGGCGTACCACGACGCCCCCCTCAGCACCTCGCCCATGTGAACGGCACCTCGCCCTCCTCGTCACCTCGCCCAGTGGTTCCCCCGTTCCCAGAAGCTTGCCGGATCAGCTAGATCGCCAGCCGCAGCCCTCAGCAAAAGGACGGAGATGGTGAGGCTGGCCGGGGGCGGGTAGAGGATGCTGCTCCGCACATGCGCCATGTCGTCCAGTGGCGAGCATTTTGTTGCACGGCACGCCGTCACCTCCCCTGCCATCGCCTCGCCATCTAGGTTTTTGCCCCGATGGGTAGCCCCCATAATCGTCGATAGCTGTTCATTTTGTCTTGTCTGTCGGAAGCAATTTTGCTACCCGAGGAGCAGAAGCGGGGGTGGTGAGCGATCAGACGACCCTGGTTGACCCCATCCAACGGCTATCCACCTGGAGGATCGGACGTTCGGGCCCTCCGGTGGACGCTCAGCGCAGTCCTTCTTTGCACCCCGCTTTCTTACATTTCGCCTGTCCTTGAGTGTGTGTTTGTTTCTTCTGTACCTGGGCAGGGTTAGTTCGTCCGAGATTAGTGCGGTTGGCTGACAAGAAGAAACGAGCTAGCAAGGTACGTAGGTAGGATCCGCGGCACAAGATTAGTGCGGAGAGATGCGTTTAATTTCTGAGAGACAAACGGAAGGAAGCGATCGATGACGTTGGTTCGAGCGTACGTTACTGGCTACCGATGTCCATGCCGTACGCGGCTCAGCCTGGCCGGAAATGGCCGTAATGGGCCGGCCCACCAACCGCGTACGTACTACCGAAAACTGTACTGGTACGTAAATTTAGTCCCATACCGGTTAAAGAAAGGGGATGCAACCAGTTTATATACAGGTGCCGATAATAAGCAATCACCAGGCGGCAGGCCTGGTCAGCTTACAAAAAATATATATGATCGCAACCATCTGCCTTATCATCTCCTTAGTACATGGCCACTCTGACATGGGGTGATTGAGATATTTTATTTTCTCACTCACTGGTGAATTAGCATCCCAGCTAGCTAGCTACCCTACATATGTAGCCTAACAGGAAGCAACCCACAAGGTCATGACTCCAGGGTTAAGGCGATGAGGAGAAATGTCGGTCAAAGCGTCCTCGTAATCCCCTCGTCTTATCGACACCTCAACAGGTCATCTCCTTAGTACAAGGCCACTCCGACATGGGGTGATTGAGATTTTTTATTTTCTCACTCACTGGTGAATTAGCATCCCAGCTAGCTACAGACTTGGGTATGGGTACACTTTTATACCCATGGGTAGTACCCGTACCCTGCCCATGAGTTGGGTAGGTCATAGGTTTATACCCATGGGTAGTACCCGTACCCTGCCCATGAGTTGGGTAGGTCATAGGTACACTTTTATACCATGGGTTGTACCTGTGGTATACTCGTACCCTACACATTTATACTGACATGTGGGCCACTTTGGCCATATGTAGCCTGACAGGAAGCAACCCACAAGGTCATGACTCCAGGGTTAAGTCGATGAGGAGAAGGGTCGGTCAAAGCGTCCTCGTAATCCACTCGTCTCGCAAATATCCCCAAATTTCAATCACTCCTTAATCCTCTCATCTTCTAAATACTCAAACTAATAAGATAAATTCCCAACGATAAGTCATACAGTTGATCAAACTGATAATTTTGTCAAATGTTAGATCAATGAATATAATAACATACACGATGGGTACGGGTATCCGCGGGGTATGGGTATGGGTAGACTTTCATACCCATTGGTACGGGTATGGGTAGAGTTTTCTACCCGTTGATTATACGGGTATGGGTATGGTATTGCTCTACCCGCCCCATACCCTACCCATTGCCATCCTTACACCCAGGCTACACAAATAACACAATATGGAAGGAAAATGCCTTTTTGAAAAAGAGAAGAAAACTCCGACATGGGGTGATTGGGCTTTTTTATTTTCTCACTCACTGGTGAATTAGCATCCCAGCTAGCTACAGACCTGGGTATGGGTACACTTTTATACCCATGGGTAGTACCCGTACCCTACCCATGAGTTGGGTAGGTCATAGGTTTATACCCATGGGTAGTACCCGTACCCTACCCATGAGTTGGGTAGGTCATAGGTACACTTTTATACCATGGGTTATACCCGTGGTATACTCGTACCCTACACATTTATACTGACATGTGGGCCACTTTGGCCATATGTAGCCTGACAGGAAGCAACCCACAAGGTCATGACTCTAGGGTTAAGGCGATGAGGAGAAGGGTCGGTCAAAGCGTCCTCGTAATCCCCTCGTCTTATCGACACCTTCAACAGGTCATCTCCTTAGTACAAGGCCACTCCGACATGGGGTGATTGGGTTTTTTTATTTTCTCACTCACTGGTGAATTAGCATCCGAGCTAGCTACAGACTTCGGTATGGGTACACTTTTATACCCATGGGTAGTACCCGTACCCTACCCATGAGTTGGGTAGGTCATAGGTTTATACCCATGGGTAGTACCCGTACCCTACCCATGAGCTGGGTAGATCATAGGTACACTTTTATACCATGGGTTGTACCCGTGGTATACTCGTACCCTACATATTTATACAGACATGTGGGCCACTTTGGCCATATGTAGCCTGACAGGAAGCAACCCACAAGGTCATGACTCCAGGGTTAAGGCGATGAGGAGAAGGGTCGGTCAAAGCGTCCTCGTAATCCCCTCGTCTCGCAAATATCCCCAAATTTCAATCACTCCTTGATCCTCTCATCTTCTAAATACTCAAACTAATAAGATAAATTCCCAACGATAAGTCATACTGTTGATCAAACTGATATTTTTGTCAAATGTTCTATCAATGAATATAATAACATGCCCGATGGGTACGGGTATCCGCGGGGTATGGGTATGGGTAGACTTTCATACCCATTGGTACGGGTATGGGTAGAGTTTTCTACCCGTTGATTATACGGGTATGGGTATGGTATTGCTCTACCCGCCCATACCCCACCCATTGCCATCCTTACACCCAGGCTATACAAATAACACAATATGGAAGGAAAATGCCTTTTTGAAAAAGAGAAGAAAACTCCGACATGGGGTGATTGGGCTTTTTTATTTTCTCACTGGTCCTGCGTTGGCAGGTCAAGTGAATTAGCATCCCAGCTAGCTACAGACCTGGGTATGGGCAGGGTATGGGTACACTTTTATACCCATGGGTAGTACCCGTAGGTCATCTCCTTAGTACAAGGCCACTCCAACATGGGGTGATTGGGCTTTTTTATTTTCTCACTGGTCCTGCGTTGGCAGGTCACGTGAATTAGCATCCCAGCTAGCTATAGACCTGGGTATGGGTACACTTTTATACCCATGGGTAGTACCCGTACCCTACCCATGAGTTGGGTAGGTCATAGGTTTATACCCATGGGTAGTACCCGTACCCTACCCATGAGTTGGGTAGGTCATAGGTACACTTTTATACCATGGGTTGTACCCGAGGTATACTCGTACCCTACACATTTATACTGACATGTGGGCCACTTTGGCCATATGTAGCCTGACAGAAAGCAACCCACAAGGTCATGACTCCAGGGTTAAGGCGATGAGGAGAAGGGTCGGTCAAAGCGTCCTCGTAATCCCCTCGTCTCGCAAATATCCCCAAATTTCAATCACTCCTTAATCCTCTCATCTTCTAAATACTCAAACTAATAAGATAAATTCCCAACGATAAGTCATACAGTTAATCAAACTGATATTTTTGTCAAATGTTCTATCAATAAATATAATAACATACCCGATGGGTACGGGTATCCGCCGGGTATGGGTATGGGTAGACTTTCATACCCATTGGTACGGGTATGGGTAGAGTTTTCTACCCGTTGATTATACGAGTATGGGTATGGTATTGCTCTACCCGCCCCATACCCTACCCATTGCCATCCTTACACCCAGGCTACACAAATAACACAATATGGAAGGAAAATGCCTTTTTGAAAAAGAGAAGAAAATGGAAGGAACTACCTGCTCACAAGAAGTCTTCAATTCTCGCCCTCAAATGGCACGCAGCTTCTATCAATACACTTCCCGATAATAGCGATTCGGAGCATGATGCTGTAGTATTGGAAACACGCTTTATTTTGTTCACAGTATCAGATCAACCAAAACTGCCGCTCTCGAGAGGATTTGCAATCTAAAATTGTTCCTATTTTCCCATGTGGTAGAATGTCACTGATGCTAAGGACAAACCAGACTGAATTAGCTCAACTGCATAGCGCGTTGCTGCTGATGAAGGCCTCATCTGATGTTACATACTAAAAAAAAATGCACGGAACTGTCAGTATAAGGGATTGCAGCAATTCATGGACCGTGACTGATCTGAGAAATCTGTTACACGTATAGCATCAATGAGGCGATCGATGGGCTTCTTAGTCACCCATGCATGTCGTATCTCCACCACGCACATGATCCACTGCTTGACCAGCTGTTATCTATGCCCGAAGTGGGAAGTAGTGAAGTTGACGTCGGTTTACAAGGAGTGACTTGGTTAGAACTATTTTCTTTTGATGGTGGTGGTGCTGCCTGCATCGTTGTGCAACAAAAAGGCAGATATGCTGTCAACATCCTTTGAGAATGTGGAAATCATCAGAGAACAGTGTGAATCTGGTGCTACCACTGGCCTGGCGATTGGTGAGGGGGTCAAGCACTCAGAACATACTGGTCGAGCAAGACTGCTATTCCTAACAAGTGGTTGCGATTTTTATGTTGATGAGCTGATGGTGTTCTAGCTGTAGTTGTTTGCGTTGATTGCAGAATGCTTGCATCTGCAGATTGCTTTTGCCGTCTACTGCAATAGAAAAGGATAAACTTATTAAATCAAGACCATTACACGTACATCTCGTGGTTAAACTTCTAGAACAATGGGTAGAATTATTAACGATGTTAGTTACTACAAGTTACTTGAAAAGGAAATCCAACATTCGATTACTAGTACTTCATGTTATTAGGGATGGCATGTTCTGTTCGTTCAGAAGCTAGGGTAACAGTCTGAACTATCCTATATTTCTTAGCATTCTATTTTCATATTTCAAAGGAAATACATAGAAGTTCATCAAACAAAGGAATTGACCTTGATATCTCCAGATTTGTCCGAGCTCTCGCTTTAACCAACCTTTTACCACCAGTGAGTGGGGACACATTGCAAGTAAGATTGATGAACTGAGGCTCCGCGCCACTTCTGCATCTGATGCACTGTATTCTCCTTTGTATCGTGAGCTTTAGTCCTCTCGATAATATGCAGCAAAACATGTATGTGTTTTTCGTACTTGGGGAACTCTAACTTGAAACCCTCGTGCACATCACTTTTTGTCAACAGCGAGAAATTCAGTATCTTTCTGATTAATTTCTTGAGCTCTGCTCTTTGTCTTTATGCATTCGTTTTCACTACTGATAATGGCAAGAGTTTTTCCTGTATAGAGATGGAAAAAGTGTGCAAGTAACAGATATTTGCTGCAAATTATCAGTAGATGAAGATCATTACTAGGAAAAGGACAGATGACCCTGTTAGTGATGGAACAAAAAATCCATGATCCAGTTACACAAACTGTGAATAATAAGCATCCTTCCAATACCTGATCTGCAATGGAATATTGCAGTAATATTATTAGGCTGAGTTGTTCAAATTTAACAAAACAATCTTCAACAGCTCGATAATGCAATTTGGTCATTCGTCTAGTAATGCTTCTATGTCAAAATACGAGGACAATAAACCAACACCTGTTATAAACACAAGAACATTTTATGACGAAATTGGGTTTACGCAACAAATCATGGATAACAAACGCTTACTAGATATAAATAAAGATTCATGGCCTGTTTAGTGACATATATAAAATAGCGTATTTTCGCCATCCAAAATATTTTCTCTAGCACTTGTGAAATCAAGAAAAGGCATAGGAAAACATTGAATAATTTTTTAGGGTATTCACAGTTTTTTGATGAATAAACCAGCAGTCGGTACCTAGAATCTGAGCTGACAAAGGAAAGTGCTTTCTTGAGTACCACTAATCTCTTGTAGAGGTGGAGTCAGAGGCTCAGGTTTACCATCAATAACTCCAACCGGTGTATATCCCATGGTAGAAGGGTGTAAACATGTCTAATCTCATCTCCACCTAATGTAGAAAATGTGAGTTTATCATAAATTGCTATGTAAACGCTGCTGGTAAACTTCAAGTGTGTCTGAATATATTGATGGCACAACAATGAACAACATAAATAACTAATAATACTTCTCAAACCAAGACAACACAGTTTGATCATGGATGATGAAGAAATCTTCTAAATATAAATGTGAAATTTGCAAGTGATAAATGAGGTTAGTGCAGCCAATGGACGAGCAGAGACAAAATCTCCTATCGAAGACTAAGCTCAATGCCACACCAACACAAGGACGCCGCTAACTCAAATTGCAAACTATAAGAGGCCTCAATATTTGCACCGTCGAAACCGGTCTCTTTCTTATCTTTTGCAACGTGAAGCTACACGGTCCTACAAGGGATAGCACTTGGCATCGATCTTTTTCTCCTTTTTTCTCTCTTTTCAGTTTTTGCTATATGGCCGGGGATATAAATGCCAAGCCTATTTGAGCTATTCTCTCATAAGTGCAAAACACGCACTCTCGGTGCCACTAGTGTAATGCCAAGCCATACAAAAGAGCTAGTCCGAATGGGTAAGGTACACGAAGAATGGGTTAGTTCAAGCGGAAGCAAATTATACCTCTTTGATGGATGATCACGGACTTGCGGCCGGGGGTTTTCGATGTCATGTTGATTCGTTAAAGTAGTTGCATAGATTGTGTTGTTTTGGCTTTGCGTGGAAAATTCAATCACTCAAATCGGAGCAACAACGACAAAGAAAACCACGTTTAAAAATCGGTCGAGGAATCGAAGAGCGGGAATTTTCTGAGATTTTTGCCCAATTTTGAAATTCCTTGAAATCCAAGAAATTTTTTGGAAAAAATCGATGAAAGTGGCTGAATAGAAAGGTGGGGAATGTTTTTAGGCAACAAATCCACGAAAATCTCAACAAATCAACAGATCGGTCAAAATCCCTTTTCGCTATTTTTTTGTGAAAATTTTCGAATTTAGAGTTTGGGAAAGAAAATTTTGGTGGAAAGGGGGAATGTGGGGGTCCAATTCATGACAATCTAGCTACTGATACCAAATGATGGAGGGGTTAACCTGTTGGGTCGCCCGATCTTCACGAATCAACCAAGAACACGAAGAACGAACGAAGAACACGAGGGGTAAAATGAGGGGAATTGATGGAAGATAACTAGCAAGAACTGAAGAACTCAATCTCCCGTCAACTAAGCCGAAACGGTCTCCTACGGAAAGATCAATCTAACCGAACTCACTTTTTTATAAACCATTTCGCACCCGTGGCCGGTCCACCACGCCAATATAACCTCAAGGGTTGGTTGAGGAGGATTGGAAAGGACCTAACTGAATCCCAAGGAGAAAGGATAGGAAACCCGATGAATCTTTATACAATCCTAGATACAAATATTAGGAGTAGCCTTAATACGGTCCTAGGTACAAACCATAGGATTAGACTCACAAGAGGGATACAAGAGCAAAACTCAAAAGTATAAATTCATCTCTAAACCTAGATCTAGTGCAAGGGCTTCTTATATAACCAAGAGGGTAGGTAACGGGTGCCAAGGGGCCTTTTCCCCTCATTTACATGCAAGCAGGGAAACTGGCATGGCCGGGCTGGGAGGCCGGCGTGGGGTGGAGGCCGGCCTGGCGCAGCAGACGAGCCGGCCTAGGCCGGACCGCTCAGGTAGACGCCCGGTTCTGGCGCTGCGAGCGAACCGGCCCGAGGCCAGGGTGGAGGCCGGACTGCTCGGGTGGCCTGCTGACCTGAGGCGTAGGGTAGCCTGGCCCGAGGCCGGAGCGGAGGCCGGTTGCCGCTGGATGGGGTCCGGCCTGGAGGCCAGCCTGGACGGATTTGCCGGCCGGTCTTCCTGCTCCTCTTCTCCCTTCCTCTTCTCTTCTTCTTCCTCGACGTCTTCTTCTCGGATTTCTTCTTCAGCTCCTTGGGCATCATCTTGGGACTCCATGGTGGGGTCAAACCTGAGCACGTATAGGGTTCCATGAGGTAGAGCACCTTTCACCAAGTCATCGAAAACACAGCGAGAGAGGAGTGAGTTCACTATATCATGTATTTCCTTTGCTCGAGACCTTGTCATGGGTCCATTGGGTGTTTGGCTTGGTGGAAGCGGGCGTGCTGCATCAGCTACTGTAATCATCGACAAGAACATGGAGGGGGCAAGCCGTTTTCATGTCCATGCCTTGGTGCGTACATAAGCCAATTTGGCAAATCGGGATCGGATAACATCTTTCCTGAAATTGGTACCGTGTAGTTAGTTTTTTAGTTTTTACCCATCATAGCATGGTACTCCGTATCTTTTTGGTAGTGATACTCCTTGATGCTTGTATTGTAGTGTTGATTACCAATCAACAAAAATTTGGATGTTGCGCTACGAGGAACAATGCAATTCCCATTTAAGCTGATGATCTGTACAACCTCCTCAGAAACAGCCCATTAGCAATACAGCAAAACTTTTGATTGGTACTATGATGAAAAAACTACCTAGGTATGCAACTTTCTATGTGTGACCTCATATAAACTATTCAATTTGGATAATTTCCGACACATCTAAAATAATATCCAACAATAATCTAGAACGACACCTCGAAGATTTATATCAACCTTGGTATTTCTAAAAATATTGAATACTTCAACCGATAAAATACTTTTATTTTCTAGCTAAGTTGACATATCACACCAAATGTTGGTGCAACTTTAATAATCTATAACTGCTTGCTACTACTAATCGATTTTCGGTCGGAAAATGCCTACCCTTAAAGGCAATGGCAGCCTGCAATATTAGTACTGTGCAGCGTAAAATAGGGCCGAACTTCCTGAATTCAACGGACCATAATAAGTTTTTGCGAGTTAATTTCATATTCATTAATATGTGCCATTGTGCCGGCTGAAGCTTAACTCGTCGTATTTTCCGAATTTTCCAAGCATATCACTTGAAAGAGAGTTCAAATTCTAATGTGAGAGCATCAAGCCATCCGTTTGTTGATCTTGCAAAGAGATCAACACTGATCTCTCAGAAACTCGCTCTTCAATATAAATGGAAAGTGACTCCAGTATGGTGAGCTATCTTTACAGTTTAATAATGTTACAAAACTACACATGAAGAGGAATATATTTGCATTCAACAAGCTTAGCTCTAGATCGAATAGTATGTCAAGCCAGGCATCTGCGCACGCTATGAAGGGGTGTTTTTTTTTACTAAATATAGAAATAAAAATTGAATATTTTTTACTTCATATAACCTTATTCTTCATGACTCGTAGGCCATCTACGGTTCAAGCTCTGATGCTCATTCATTTATAAGCAATGCAGTTACAATGAACTATAATTATTTTCATCCCCTAGATTACACATTAACCAGCTGACCTATGAAATGATCATATGATAGTTCACACTGGCACGACAACTGTAGCAGTAATGAATCAATATGGAATACAAATCTTCGCTTAGATTGCCGAAGAAGCAGTACTTAATACACCGGTGTATAATTATTTCTTTCTTTACCAAGATTTTCTAAATATTGTCTGCCATTTTAGTTGTCTTTAGATTTTGTGGGCAGAAGCCACCACTAGACACTCCGCGGGCGTTGAATGCTGCTACAACAGAAGCTTCTAATAGTTAATGTTTTCTTTATTTTACAGAACGATGTCACTAACATGATCATAAAATTCAACTGGCTAATGTTTTCTTTATTTTACATACATATAAGCTGATGACAATGTACATATGATTTGACCTAATCCTCAAATAAGTAATTGTAGCTTGGCTGAGACAAGGATGGTCGTCATTTTCATTTCACTAATAAGAACATATATAGAGATATCTACAAAATTCCATCATATACATTACATTCGCAGCTTATAACAAACTTTGTGTTGGCATTTGAGCCATGTTCGTCTTATGTTTTGAGAGAACTATTGCTATGCTAGCAGAATAATCAAAGACTTGCCATATTTTTAATAAAAATTGTGTTTCCAAATGATAATGCCTTTGTATTGAAGAGAGTAAATAACTATTTAACTTAAAATACAAATCCTAAAAACCTTTGTTCCTCATGTAAGTACTTTTGAAACTTTGTTTGGCCACATGGTTTAACACGTTGGAAAATGGTAAAATCCGAAGACATTTGCATCCATTCCTAACAATCTATTTACCCAAAGGATGGGCGCGGCAACGCGCGCCCACATGATCTAGTTTGGTAGAAAGGGGAGGCCGGGAGGGGAGCAAGTCCCACGCACAGAATGACCGAATATTAGGAATAAAATACGAAAATCAAAAAATACAGCAAGCATTTCTATACTTTCTACACACGTCACAATCAACTGAAAATCAATATTTCTATTTTGATAAAATCAACATAAATAGTAACTCTGCAGAATCAGAAGTAATTGAGTATTTTGGGAAGTAATAGTAACTCTGCGTAGGCCGGACCGCTCAGGTAGACGCCCGGTTCTGGCGCTGCGAGCGAACCGGCCCGAGGCCAGGGTGGAGGCCGGACTGCTCGGGTGGCATGCTGACCTGAGGCGTAGGGTAGCCTGGCCCGAGGCCGGAGCGGAGGCCGGTTGCCGCTGGATGGGGTCTGGCCTGGAGGCCGGCCTGGACGGATTTGCCGGCCGGTCTTCCTGCTCCTCTTCTTCCTTCCTCTTCTCTTCTTCTTCCTCGACGTCTTCTTCTCGGATTTCTTCTTCAGCTCCTTGGGCATCATCTTGGGACTCCATGGTGGGGTCAAACCTGAGCACGTATAGGGTTCCATGAGGTAGAGCACCTTTCACCAAGTCATCGAAAACACAGCGAGAGAGGAGTGAGTTCACTATATCATGTATTTCCTTTGCTCGAGACCTTGTCATGGGTCCATTGGGTGTTTGGCTTGGTGGAAGTGGGTGTGCTGCATCAGCTACTGTGATCATTGACAAGAACATGGAAGGGGCAAGCCGTTTTCATGTCCATGCCTTGGTGCGTACATAAGCCAATTTGGCAAATCGGGATCGGATAACATCTTTCCTGAAATTGGTACCGTGTAGTTAGTTTTTTAGTTTTTACCCATCATAGCATGGTACTCCGTATATTTTTGGTAGTGATACTCCTTGATGCTTGTATTGTAGTGTTGATTACCAATTTACTATTTGCCGCAAACGAAGGTTCTGTTGCTAGTCAAACATACTTCCTCCGTCCGCAAATAAGTGTACGTTTTCCTTTTATGCCATTCAAATATTTTAAACTTTGAAATTTTTTTATACAAAAAGGTAACAACATTTATGACACCTTCTTGCTACTATTAGATCCGTTTTGAAATATAGTTTCATAATATATAGATTTTATATCTTATATGTTACTATAAAGTTGATCAAAATTTAATTTTTTGACTAAAACCAATGTTAGAAGTACACTTATTTATGGACGGAGGGAGTAAGATGTGTCTGTTTATATGCCCTCACACATTTTATGCACCTACATCGAGCATGGAAGTTATCTCGGGGTATCCCAACAATGATTTTAGTTTTCCCCATGTTCCCTCATATATGTCTTCAACTATTTCAAGAATATAATTAGCAACCTATTTTGAGAAACATAATTCTGATGTCTCGCCTTAATAATGTTTTCTCTTAGGTCGATCACTCTAACCATGAGATTCCCTTCTCGAAAGAAGAGGATCATCCAGAAATTATCGCGCACAGTCTCATCCCTGCCGACAAACTTGTGTATGTATCTCATGTGTCTATCAAAACAACTTTGTTTTCCCATGCTTTATATTCATTTTGCTCGCATTTCTAGAAAAAACTATTATTTTTGGTCGTTTATCTGCACAATCAAGCAATAAATTTAAATATAACACATTTGTTGCTGTCATGATGACCAGTCAATTCAGTACCCCCTCGGTCCAAAATAAGTTGGGGTAGACTAGACTTGAAACTCATAAGATTTTGAAACTAATTCATGTTGACTACGACCGCTGCAGAAGGCTTCTAAATATAAGTGGATGTTGGTATTTTGTTCTATATATTCGATCAAACTTAATAATGTTCGAATTTTGACAGAAATGTAGGTCCTATTTACCGAATGGAGGTAGTATGAGTATAAAATAATCTGATATTTAGTACCCAGAATCATATACAAATTATAATGATTGGACAACACTACTCTTATGTTTCTCGGTTGTGCATTTGCATCGCCACATAACACCAATCTCCAACCTGGACAACACTACTCCAATGTCCAGCACTTGGTTTAGAACTCGTGAATAATGTTATGTAGAGAAGAGTATGTCCCACTTGCGGCAACCAAGGAACCAAGGATGATAATCATAACGTTGAGCACAACCTCTGCCCTGCTACACCTCGCTGTGCCAAATATTTTGAGGTAGCAGGTGCACGGGAGCAACATGGAGAGCATGACTCCTAGGAGCGAGCTGACGAGGGCCATGAGGTGGCCGAAGAAGGGGACCGTTAGGGAGACGATGACCATGCTGATGACAATGAGGGTCCTGATTAGCATGGTCATGGACCTCTTATTGCCGACAAGAAGCTTCTCTTCGATTGCTGTCGCGATAGGGGTCAACATCAGAGCGTACTTCGAGAATGGTATGATCACCGTCGTGTAGATTGCAAGCTTGGAGCTTAGTTTGCCTTCCGGGAGGTTCAGGGTCACCTGAGACTCGACGTCATCTCCGTACATGAGATAGCCGAGTATGGCCATGGATCCGTTGTTGATGGTGCAAGCAATGAAGCATAGGATTAGTACACTATATATGGTAAAAGTGCAAACTGTAGTTAACGATACAAAAAATAGAACACTATATATGGATTAAGTCTACCTCCGATCCACAATAAGTGTCCCAGGTTTGAACTATCCATAATTCAAAACTCTGGCATCTATTTTTTGATTGGCGGGAATATTCTTCTATGGAAGTTAGCTGCACATTATAAAATCACAAGTACAATGTGAGTAAAATTGCAGCTCCTAAACAACCAAGAAGAAAAAACATATAGAAACCATAGTTACACTTTTATCATTAGGTTGTTGCTCTAAAAACATGCAATTGTGGTGTGGATAATAAGGCAACCAATATAAATATGAAGACAAAACAGTGGATAAATACAAATAAAATAACGGTTGCACCTTTTCTCGATAATATATTACAGATTTCTAGAAATATGCAACTATGATGTTGTAATAAGTGAAACACATATAAAAGATCGGCCGCAATTGCACATTTCCTAAGAAAAGTGTAACCCATTTATAAAACCAATTGGAGTTGCACATTTCTTGAGAAAAATGCAACCCATATAGTCTATTAGAGTATTTCTTGTTAAGAAGTGCATTTTGAATCGAAAATTGGTTTTCATTGCACGCTTCTTGAGATAAACGTAACTCATTTTGAATTATGGTCAGTGCTTGCACGTTTCTTGTGAAAAGTGCCGAGAAGAGTGCAGCTTGTATGGGAAATCTATTGGAATTGCATATTTTTTAGACTGGTCATAGTGTTGAGTAAATTAAACTATTGTCTTGTATATGAAACAAATCTATGTTACTACCTTCACAATGCAAAAAATTCATTGTTGCAATTTTATAGATGGCTTCACTCTTATTCACTTCTAGATTCATTTATTTGGGCAAGCTTTATGTGATGTTACATAATATGTTGCCACCATCACCTATTTAGCAATATAAAACTATAACAGGTCATTAATATGGATACTTCGCATCGCATGTGGATGCATATGTCCATCAATGTTACTCCCACACTATGGCCAGTCTTAAGAAATATGCAATTCATATAAAAATCGGTTTCTATTTTCATATTTATTTAAAAAAAATCAACTTTGCTACTATGCATGTGTGTTGGAAAACTACAACTCATAGTGAATACCCATTGGAATTCCAAATTTACTGGGTAAAAATGCAACTAGACTCAAAAACCGATTGGAGTTGTACAATTCTTCAAAAAAGTGGAACTTGTATAAAAAATGACTTGTACCAAGATATGCGACTCGTGTTGGAATATGGTTGCTACATGCATTTTAAATAATCTTGCTACTTGCACATTTCTTGAAAAATGTGTAACTTGTTTCGACCCAGATGCTAATTATACTCTTATTGAGAAAATGCAATTCTATGGTAACCAGTTGTTGTTGTTGCATATTTACTAGAAAGAGAACTTATTTGAACCCGGTTAATAATTTCACATCTTTGAAGAAAAGTGCAACGAGGCTGCTAATCATATTTTCTGAATAATGTATATCTCGTAAAGAATACCAGTTGTGGTTTCACATTTTCTTGAGAAAAATGCAACGGTGTGGAAACTTGGATTGTAGTTGCAAATTACCTAATAAAAATGCAACTTGTAATAAAGATCACTGGTGTTGTACGTTAAAAAAAATATACATCTAGAAATTGCTAAAATCTCTCCTCCCCCCCCCCCCCACCCCGGCATATTTTCGCCTCTCCACACAGCTCACCTCAAAATAAACCAAGAAAAAGATAGATGAAAACCTCACTACGAGATACATAGGTGAAAACACACACATTGCATATATTCTTGAACAAAGTTCAGCTCGCGTGTGATGAAAAAGTACATACGGTTTTAAAATAAAATATTCTGAAATAAATAAATAAAGTGAAATAGTCTCTCCTCTACTCTCTAGTGATTTTAAAATAAAAATATGTTGGCAGCTCCTCTATCTAACGCTCTCCAGCTATCTAGACGGTTAGTTCTCTCAAAACCTTTTAAAAACAAAAAGGAACACATCACAAGCCTAAGATCAAAAAAGACATATGCGACAACACAACCAAGATCCAAGGTCAGTAATGAACCCCAAACCTGAAAACGCTTGGAACTAATGATGGCAGTGGGTCACCATTAGGGTACCCTTTACCCTCTCTAGTTCAAAAATTAAACTAAGTTTTCTAAAATGATGATGTCATCACAAAATTAGTTCATTTTTTTGAACTAGCCAATTTAGAGGGTACCCTAATGGTAACCAAAGTGCCATCACTACTTGGAACTGATCACGCACGAGGCACTGCATCTGATGGCTGAAACGACCGCGACTTAACCAAAACACAATCGATTGTTTTTTAACAAATCTGCTGTGCGAAATGTAAAGATATGTAGTACTAGTCCATGAGTACATGGTTTGTAGGATTCTAAATATATAGAATAAAAAATACAAAACAGAGGATTGAAAAACATGAATTCGGTGCTTTAGTTCACATGAATAGGAAAAACAAATAGTTAGTAATAAACATGGTCAAATAACAGTCAAACCATTTGAAAAAGTATAATTGGCATGTTATTATGACGGGAGAGACCTCGTTCTCGCTGTTTATGCATATAACTCTTTTTGAAAGAGTTCCATTCATGTTGTACAGTTTCAGCAATTTTTCATTAGATCTGAGATCAAAGAAAATTTTCTCCGTTTTTCCTTTGAACCAGATAGCAAAAGAAAACTTTCTGCGCGTTGCTTTACTCGGTTCCTTTTTTGCACTAAACGGATGAACGGTTGGGAATTTTTCTTGTTCATATATTATTTTTGTACCAACAAAATCTCATGCATGTTTTGGTTGGCATCGACGTGTTACTGTGTTAGACTACTCATCAAGTCAGTACTTTACCTTAGAGAACTTGTCATTTTCTTTCATGGAACTGCACAATGCTGGGAATATGGGATGGCCAGAGTAGTAGAAGATGTAGAGTCCCAGAGCAGTGGGCAAGCCGGTGTTGAATAATTAGGCATAATTTCCATGATTAATTCCAAATATAAATCATGATGACAGCACCTATTAACATGTGAAACTCGACCATACTATATGCAGCAGGCAACATGAATAATAGCAACACGATCTCTCTAAACATGTAAACAGTAGACATGTTAAACAGACAGATCAGGACACAGATTCCGTACCGATCGTTTGTAGCGACGTTGTTGATGACAACGTTGGCGATGACGGGTCGGAGTAGACGACGCTTGAGGCGACGGTACGCAGCGCCGCCTGACTTGTTAGGCAGACGAGCCGTCGTGGAAGCAGCGAGCAGTCGCGCGAAGCGCTTCCGAAAAACCTAATTCGCCCTCTCCCGTACAGGATCACAAAGGCGACTGGTTCCGGAGACCTGCTCTCCCGTTCGCCGGTGGACGCCGGCGCTCGGGATGGAGTAGATTACGGTGGCGGCGCAAGGAACGAGGTGGAAAACCTAGATTGGTTTCGGTGTGTCTACATCGCCCATGGTGCGCGTCTTTTATAATGCGGTTCGGAAAACCCTAACGCGTGCGACGTGGGAGGCCCACGCCGCACGTCCGAGTCGGTTGCAGCACGCGATTCGGGAGCGACCCGAACCGCCTCAGCTGTGACGCGTCCGTCACGACTACGAAATCGGTTTTCCAAAACAGCAAAATAAACATAAGTATTGTCTCGGCTCGATTCACGAAACGTGGTCGCGACGTGACGTGTCGTGTCAAGACGAGCGAGCGGCGGCGGAGGAGGAGGAGGAGTGCGCGAGAGGCTCTCTTGTTCTCACTCACATACAATCCCTAAAACACTCCACCTTATAAGGTGGTGTGCAACTCCTCAAACTTCCAATGTGGGACTAAACTTCCCACTCCCACCACTCACTTGTACACATGGGCCATTTTGAGATTTCAGGATTTGTCTATTGGGCTACCCACATATGGGCCCAATATTTCAGCACACTCATATGGGCCAAAATTCCAACAATCCCCCACCAGATCTCAAATGCCCATTTGAAGATTTGCCAATCCTCGCTACTTGTTTATATACTAGTGTTTCAGCAGAGACTGTTAAGTTGAACTTTCGCCTAGAGCCTTAAGCTACATCTATCACCAACTTGAACAATGGACTATGCCTTGAATTGCAAGTTTTGTGCCAATAGACTTTACTCAAAGTCATAACTAGTACTTGGCTGCCAGTAGCCTACCCGCGGGTGGAGCATATGCGTCGTACTCTGTGGTCTCTTCATGAGTTTACTAGAGATCACCCAAATCTCATAGACTGCGACGTTTACAGTCGGACTCACATAGGTGTGTTCTTTCAAGAATGCTCTGTAGGATAGCATCTTTGCTATAAATAGCCAACATAAACACATTAAGGCATGTTGCCAACCTGCCTTACATCTCTTTGAGAGTTATGCATCATCACTTAGAGAGGGTTTATCAAATACTCTCCTCAGTCAAACCACTAGCTTGTTCTTCCCAGGTACTAATTCACGGGATCTCCGATCACATAGGTTGGGTTACCACTATGGTGTAACGCTCACGGGTCTCATACCCATCTCCCTTGATTCACTATCTATCACATTACGTGATAGTCCCTTCGTAAAGGGATCTGCCAGGTTTTTGTCTGTTTGAATATACGTAACAGTAATTACTCCGGAGTTTCTCAATTTCCTGACAGACTTCAAACGTCTTTTGACGTGTCTTGATGACTTCGCATTATCCTTAGAACTAGTCACCTTGGCAATCACCGTTTGATTGTCACAGTTCATGAGGATAGCCGGTAATGGTTTCTCAACCACCGGCAAGTCCATCAAGAGCTCATGCAGCCATTCTGCCTCAACAGTGGCTGTATCTAAAGCAGTAAGTTTTGCTTCCATGGTTGACCTCATCAATATGGTCTATTTACAAGACCTCCATGACACCGCGCCACCTCCAAGAAGAAATGCATATCCACTTGTGGCGTAGAGTTCATCTACATCTGAGATCCAGTTGGAGTCACTATATCCCTCAAGCACAGCAGGGTGCCCTGAATAATGAATCCCATAGCTCATAGTACCATTCAGATAGCGCATGACCCTTTCAAGTGCATGCCAATGATCATTACCCGGGTTTGACATGAACCTGTCAATTTGCTCACAGCAAAAGAGATGTCAGGCCTCGTCGCGCTCGCAAGGTACATGAGTGAACCGATTATTTGAGAATATCTCCATTGATCTTTCGTAATCCTCTTGTTCTTTCGAAGCCTCATACTAGGATCATAAGGTGTTGGAGAAGCCTTGCTATCAATAAAGCCGAAACGGCTCAAGATCTTCTCAACATAGTGTGATTGCGTCAACGTAATCCCACTCTCATCCTTAATAAGCTTGATGTTCAGAATTATATCAGCTTCTCCCAGATCTTTCATATCAAAACACTTTGATAGAAAAGACTTGACCTCATTGATCACAATTATGCTTGTACCGAAAATCAGTATGTCATCAACATACAAGCATAATAATATAACACTATCGCCCCCACCATGGCGATAGTATACACACCTGTCAGCCTCATTAATGACAAAGCCCGCAGAAGTTAAAGTTCTGTCGAACTTCTCATGCCATTGCTTAGGTGCTTGTTTCAGTCCATACAAAGATTTTAACAATTTGCACACCTTTCTCTCTTCACCTTTTACCACAAACCCATCAGGCTGATCCATATAAATTTCCTCTTCCAACTCTCTGTTAAGGAAAGCTGTCTTTACGTCCATTTGATGAACGATAAGACCATAAGAGGCAGCCAGGGAAAGTAGTACACGAATGGTGGTCAGTCTAGCAACAGGTGAATAGGTGTCAAAATAATCTTCGCCTTCTCGCTGAGTGTAGCCCTTGGCTACAAGCCGTGCCTTGTACTTCTCAATAGTACCATCAGGCCTTAGCTTCTTCTTGAACACCCACTTACAGCCCACTGGCTTACAACCATAAGGTCGTTCAGATAACTCCCACGTCCCATTAGAAAGAATGGAGTCCATCTCGTTATGGACAGCTTCTTTCCAGTCATCTGCATCTGGAGATGCAAATGCCTCTGCAATAGACGTAGGAGTATTGTCCACAAGGTACACAATGAAATCATCACCAAAGGATTTTTCAATCCTCTGTCTCTTACTCCGTTTAGGAGCTTCACTGTCATCCTTCTCAAGGACGTTCTCATCATGTGGTTGTTCAGTATGATCACTAGATGTACTAGATTTTGGAATTAATTCAGAAGAAAATTTAGCAAAGCTATGCATATCTTTCATAGGAAACATATTCTCAAAAAATGTTGCATCGCGAGATTCCATAATAGTATCAACATGCATACCAGGTACCTCGGATTTAACCACTAGAAATCTATAACCAATGCTACGCTGAGCATAACCTAGAAAGATACAATCCACTGTTTTCGGTCCGAGTTTGCGTTTCTTTGGAATTGGAACGTTGACTTTTGCCAAGCATCCCCAAGTACGCAAATAGGAAAGTGATGGTTTTCTCCCAACCCACTCCTCATAAGGGGTTTTCTCTTTATTCTTGTTAGGAACTTTATTCAGGACCTGACACGAAGTCAACAGAGCCTCCCCCCACCATGCCTTAGATAAACCAGCAGTGTCCAACATGACGTTCACCAAGTCGGTCAGCGTGCGGTTTTTCCTCTCAGCAATTCCGTTTGATTGTGGCGAATAGGGAGGCGTCCTCTCGTGAATAATACAGTGTTCCTCACAGAATTCATCAAATATTTTAGACAAATACTCTCCACCACGATCTGACCTAAAACGCTTGATCTTTCTCTCTAATTGATTTTCAACTTCAGCCTTATAGATTTTAAAGTAGTCTAAAGCCTCATCTTTAGTTTGCAACAAATAAACATAGCAGAATCTATTAGCATCATCAATGAGTGTCATGAAATATCTCTTTCCACCTTTTGTCAACACACCATTCATCTCACATAGATCGGAATGTATGCGTTCTAGAGGTGCCAAGTGTCTCTCCTCAGCTGCCGTGTGAGGCTTCCGAGGTTGCTTAGATTGCACACAACTATGGCACTTAGAACCTTTGGCAATGGTGAAATTCGGAATTAAACTTAAACTGGATAGCCGCGACAGTAAACCAAAATTAACATGACATAAACGAGAGTGCCAAACACTAGCATCTGAATCAACGTTGCCACAAATATGTTTTACTGACTTATTGCAAAAATCGGAAAGAGAAAAGCGGAACAAGCCTCCGCACTCATAGCCTTTACCAATAAATTGTCCAAATCTCGACACAACTACTTTATTGGACTCAAACACTACTTTAAACCCATCTCTGTAAAGAAGAGAGCCGCTGACGAGATTCTTATTCATAGAAGGGACATGCTGCACGTTCCTCAACTGCACGATCTTTCCCGAAGTAAACTTCAGATCTACCGTGCCAACACCACGAACAGAAGCATGTGACCCATTCCCCATTAGGACGGAAGAATCCCGTGCGACCTGATAAGAAGTGAACATAGAGATGTCAGCACACACGTGAACATTAGCACCCGTATCAATCCACCAACATGGAGATTGAAAAACTGAAAGTACCATCGGTATATTACCGTACCCATCAGTGTTGCTAGCGGTCACCATGTTGACATTCTTGGAGCCTTTCTTCCCTTTCTTGTCTGCACGATCTGGGCAGTCCACAGAAAAGTGGCCGAGCGCTCCACACGTAAAGCACTCGAGCCCAGCTTTGTTCAGCACCTTCTTCTTCTTATTATTCTTAAAGGCAGTAGTGTTCACAGGACCATTGAACTGGGGCTTATAGTTCCCTTTGTCCTTGCTGTTATTCTTGACGTGATGATTTTTCTGCACCATATTGGCACTAGACTGCAAATCACCACCTCTCTCAGTTGTGTCCTTTGCCCGAGCTTTCTCCTCAACACCAAGAGACGCTATCAGATTTTCAACTGATATCTCCTGTCTCTTATGTTTGAGAGATGTGGCGAAACTCCTCCATGAAGAAGGCAGTTTTGCAATAATGCATCCAGCCACAAACTTACCAGGAATCACACACTTGAGCAGATCAAGCTCCTTCGCAATGCACTGTATCTCATGAGCCTGTCCGACTACAGAACGGTTATTCACCATCTTGTAGTCGTTAAAGCTCTCCATGATATACAGCTCACTGCCAGCATCGGACGCACCGAATTTAGTATTCAGTGCATCCCAGAGCTCCTTAGCGTCTTCGATGTGCATATACACATCGCACAGACGTCCCTCCAGGACACTCAGAATACAGCCTCTGAAATTATTATTGGCTTCCTTGAACTTATTCTGAACCTCGTCAGAAGCTCCTTCAGGAAGGCCATTCATAATAATGTCCCACACTTTCATGGACTGGAGTCACAGTTGGCTTCGCAGTTGCCATCTCTTAAAGGTGGTACCATTGAACTTTTCCGGTTTTATCGAATCACTTAAGTGGGCCATAGTCAGTTCAGGAAATTGCCTACAATTAGGTTTTTGGATTGTTGAATAATTAGGCATAATTTCCACGATTAATTCCAGGATATAAATCATGATGACAGCAGCTATTAACATGTGAAACTCGACCATACTAGATGCAGCAGGCAACATGAATAATAGCAACACGATCTCTCTAAACATGTAAACAGTAGACATGATAAACAGACAGATCAGGACACAGATTCCATACCGATCGTTTGTAGCGACGTTGTTGATGACAACGTTGGCGATGACGGGTCGGAGTAGACGACGCTTGAGGTGACGGTACGCAGCACCGCCTGACTTGTTAGGCAGACGAGCCGTCGTAGAAGCAGCGAGCAGTCGCGCGAAGCGCTTCCCAAAAACCTAATTCGCCCTCTCCTGTACAGGATTACAAAGGCGACTGGTTCCGGAGACCTGCTCTCCCGTTCGCCGGTGGACGCCGGCGCTCGGGATGGAGTAGATTACGGTGACGGCGCAAGGAACGAGGTGGCAAACCTAGATTGGTTTCGGTGTGTGTACATCGCCCATGGTGCGCGTCTTTTATAATGCGGTTCGGAAAACCCTAACGCGTGCGACGTGGGAGGCCCACGCCGCACGTCCGAGTCGGTTGCAGCACGCGATTCGGGAGCGACCCGAACCGCCTCAGCTGTGACGCGTCCGTCACGACTACGAAATCGGTTTTCCAAAACAGCAAAATAAACATAAGTATTGTCTCGGCTCGAGGCTCGATTCACGAAACGCGATCGCGACGTGTCGTGTCGAGTCGAGTCGAGACGAGCGAGCGGCGGAGGAGCAGGAGGTGGAGTGCGCGAGAGGCTCTCTTGTTCTCACTCACATACAATCCCTACAACACTCCACCTTATAAGGTGGTGTGCAACTCCTCAAACTTCCAATGTGGGACTAAACTTCCCACTCCCACCACTCACTTGTACACATGGGCCATTTTGAGATTTCAGGATTTGTCTATTGGGCTACCCACATATGGGCCCAATATTTCAGCACACTCATATGGGCCAAAATTCCAACAGCCGGTGACATTGAGCATGCTCCCCTTACCCTGGAACCCGACGCCGTCGACCACCGCGGCCCAGAGTACGCAGAAAACTAGCACCACCGACGCGATGACGCCGCTGGCCGACACGTAGGCTAGCACGCTGAGGTCCCTGAGCCACGTGGTCGGCAAGATCACGATGGACACGAGCACGATGAAGAGGTTCTTGCCGGAGAAGACCTTCCCGGGACCGAGGCTGAGGCTGGTACCTGGGAACAGCTTGTCCAGGTTGTCCCCTTCCAGTATGAGCAACCCGGTGGCGACGAGGTAGATCTCGGCAAACATGATGAACGACACGGCCAAGCGGCCTTTGCCACCGAAGGCCTCCGCGCCGATGTCCTGGTAACCCCGCATGGTCGTCGGAGACGCGGTCATGCACCGCTGCAAGAGCTGGGCAGTGTAGCAGCAGACCGCCGGGATGAAGAGCAGGAGCACCAGGCTGAGCCACCCGCCTTCCGCCAGCGCGTACGGCATGGACAGCACCCCGACACCTGAAAATCCAAGATCAATCGAGTTGGCCGGCCGACAGACAGATTGGTGCCAGGTAAGGTTCGAAGATTGTAGTTGTTGAACTCACCTGAAAGGACGTTGAGGCCATTGAAGCCGGTGCGCAGGGACGTCGCGCCGCCGTCCTCCGGCGAGCACTGCGCCTCCTGGTCGTGCGTGACCGCGGGGTCTTTTCCCGCCAGCAGTCCTCCGTGGGCGTGGAGGAGGGGCTGATGGAGGTCCGGCGGCGAGTCGCCAGTAGGATTATGCAGCGCCGCTCCGCCATGGGTCATCTCCTAAGCGCAGTTGATGCATGGGGACGTGAAGTCGGAGCGTGCATGTATATATGGACCCGCGGTGGATTCACAGCTTTGTTGAGATAGGGATCAATAAAGTTTTATTCACCTCTTCTTCCTTGGAATCTGTCGAATAAATATGATGACACGTCTCCTGTTATGAGTATGATCAATTTCAGTTATTGCTATATAGTACTCCCTCCGTTCCATATTAGATGACTTTTTTTTTTTGAGGTTCATATTAGATCATTTTGAAATGAGTGTATGTAGACATAATTTTGTGCTAGATATATACATCCATATGAAAGTCATCTAATACGGAACGGAGGGAGTATCTTTTTGTGACAATACCATACAACTCACCAGAGACGTAGGATAACACAATGATGATACATGACACACCGTTGTTTCAATTTTATCTTATTGTGAAGACTTTGGTTAATTTGGATGGAGTTTGCATATACACATAAATAAATGATAGTACGCGATAAACTCTGAACCGCATTTCAGCAATACATTCTCAATAATAATTAACACGAACGAAATGACTAACCCCTTGTTAAATGAGTTTGCCTCCGTATTGGATCGGTTCTCCTTTGTGGCTACGTGTTCATAGTAATTAAGTTTATCCAGACGCAAGTGCAAATGCGTGATCAGATTGAGCTTGGGTCGAAACATAATTCGTACTTGAATGAGAAATTACGTGTACACCCGATGATGCACCTGTACCTCTCACGATGAGCTGCTACGTACGTACACTGAATGGCCAGCTCGTCCTTGCCGTTCACTTGCAGCCGTTCTGAAGCATCATTTTTCTAGTTATGGGAAGTTCCTTTCTTTTCACGTCTTATCTGCGATTTCATCACGTGGGCAAGAGAAGAACATCAGAAAGCTGTAAGAAAACGCATTGCACCACTTCCTAAAAAACGATCTATTAATCCCGCTCGCCGACTCCCTTAGACCCTCGCGATTACGTACATTTCTAGTACTTCCAAACAAACACAAAATCAGCAGCTCAGGACTCGGGCCAGTTAGGGCTAATTTGGTTGCAGAGCTGAGATTTCCCAGGGAACTAACTCCCCACCGGGGAATTTCAACCGCGCATGGGATCCCTCCCAGTCCCAGTACGGGGAAATATCCATTTCCATGGTGCCATTTGGTAGAAAGGGGAGGACGGGAGGGGAGCAAGTCCCACGCACAGAATGACCGAATATTAGGAATAAAATACGAAAATCAAATAATACAGCAAGCATTTCTATATTTTCTACACACGTCACAATCAACTGAAAATCAATATTTCTATTTTGATAAAATCAACATAAATAGTAACTCTGCTGAATCAGAAGTAATTGAGTATTTTGGGAAGTAAAAAAAAAAGCACAATGTTCATCAATCCTGATAGCATCAAGTAAATTTCTTAGGGTAGCATAAACATCTCAAATGCAGGTGCATAAGATAGATATCGACATTAACAACTTGGTTACAATCATTCAAACCATAAATTGTACGTTTATGACATGAATTAAAAGAAAATATGCATCTGCGGAGATGATATGTGCCGATTCACTCGTGGCAACAACTCCATGGTCTTCTTGGAAACATGCACAACCCTGAATGTTTTGACGGTGAGAAAAACTATTTCAGTATATGCCCTATGCCAGATAAACTTGAAGGTAGCAACTTACATTATTTCAAGAGGAGCAAATACTCATATTCAAAACAGCCATGTAAAAATAAAATGGAATTTTCTACTCATTTGCTAAAAAGGAAGTAAAACAAACATCACTGGGATCACTGTCAGGCCAATAACATCGACATTACCACTAGCACATTATGGTAGTTAAACAAGTGAATCCCAGCTAAGCGAGCATCCCTGGTTTCACTTTCTACACATCAACTTGCATTTTTCTAACAATACTTCTCAGATAACTAGAGGACCTAGATAAAGGTCAGGTTTATGGAATGCTAATGGAACGATCTACTTATGAAGGAATGGTGCTAATGGCAAGATCTACTGGATAGATAAAAATACTATAGTGAGCATAGTTTTCTTCTTTACAACATTGTTCAGATTACTCTAAGATTAATCCATAAGAACACAATCATCTTACCTTAGAAGCTACCAAATGGTCATTACTGAAGCTACCAATTGCCAAAATTGAAGCTAAGAATTGCAAAAAGATAAGGAAACGGTGGAGCCGTAAGGGTGCATCATGAAGCATAAAAGGCATCACCACAATTAGCTAAAAGAGACCATACCTACCTATGCAGAGGCGTTTAGATCTGAACCCTTAAAACATTAATCCAAGGAGAACTTCCCTACAAAATTCCAAAGCAACCGAAATGGTTCCACCCTTGGTCTCTACCACAACTACAAAAGAATGAAAAAGAAAATTCATAAGTCGCAGTCACATGAGATGAACAAAAATGCAGAAGGAAATAATGCAGCACCTAGGTAGAACGACTCAGGTAGTGAATTAAAAAGATCATCGCCACATAAACAAACAAGAACTTTGTGAACTCAGAAATAATATTTCTATGCTGAACAATGGAGGACTACATGTAATCAGTCTAGAGTTTATTTGCAAGAGGACATGGAAAATAAGATTGCTATTTTAAGATTGCTGCAAATTTAATAGTGATATTGCTAGCATGCAAGTCCCCAACAAAGCTCAACTAGATGATGTGCTATCTGAATGCTTTCTATGCTGACAAAGCAAGGAGCACGTATGCCAATTCCCAAATTTAGGATCAGTATGTTGGGGGACGTAAGAGAATTAGAAGTCTAGTAGAGTCAAAGCTTCAGATTCAGGTACAGTTGCAGAAACTTGGTTGCTTGGGCAAACAACACATGAGCCTAGTTGCAATATTACTCCCAAATTCCAGTATCTACAACCACCCATGTTTCAGCATATTGCAAAACAACCAGATCAGGAACAAAGAATACAGTAGAAGAAATGAAAAGATATATGTACAAACATACTAAGCATGATCTACTATTTTGGCAATATAGAAAGTGAATAGAAATTGACCTCTGAGTGCCACATGCAGCCAGATTATTGTTTCAATAATCAAAGCAAGTAAACCACACACAAAAGAAGCTAGCCAATAACATTATTCTTGCAGAATAATAAACTCAACAATCAACAAACCATCCAGATAGTTGGTTACTGTTGTCAATTGCAGAAAGTATACAAATTCAGAGGTTGCAACTTGGATTACACTAACTGAATTTGTATACTTTCTGCAATTACACTAACCCCCCGTTTGGATGTAGGAAATTTAGCCTGGAATTGGCAATTTGGAATTGGTGGACCGAATTCTTTTGTTTGGGGGGGTTACGGAATTGGGCTTGGAAAAGCCTGGGCAATTCCACGCGCGCGTCCGCCCTGCCTACAGCGATTCCGAGCCCCCACCCTCGGAAAGCGCTCGGAAAGTTTTTCAGCGAAGCCCGTACGTCTCCTGACTCCGCTCGACTCGCCTCCCTCGCTCTCGTCTCGATCCGCGACCTGGAGGCAACCGGCGGCAGCGGCGCTGGTAGGCTCCTCTGCCCTCTCCCTCCCTCCCTCCTCTCCCCTCCCTCCCTCCTCTCCCTTCCATGGCGGCGCCCTCCACCCTCGCGACCTGCAGGAAACTGTCGGCGGCTCCCTTCTCGAATCCACGGCGGCGCCGTTCTTCCACGACGGCGGCGCCCTTCTCCCTCGTGGGGTTGTGGGAGACGGCGGCTGCGCCATTCTTCCACGGCGGCGGCGCCCTTGTCCCTCGTGCGCGTGGTTCCAGCCGGACATGCTGCCGTAGCGTGGAAGGACGACGGGGGAAGGAGGAGGGACGCGGCCAAGCTCTATTCCGGCGAGCCGGTGCAGGTGCATGACGGTGGGCGGACGGGTGAAGAGGAGCGACGCTGCCGTGGTCCATCCCGGCGAGCCTTTCTGTCCCGACGTGTTCTCTGTTGTTTTGGCGAACGGGGACATGTACTTCTCTGTTTTTTTTGGCAGCGGTGTAGAAATTACATTGTGTTATAGTCTCTGTTTCCATTCGATTTGTATGATCAGTACTCGTTGACCAGATCGCGGAAATATGCATATACCTTATGATCAGTACTCGTTTCCATGAGCTTATTGGGTTTGTCATAGTCCACTACTCTCCCTGGTAATATGCATATACCTCATTAGTAATGGAACTATGGAACTCTATGCTGCACCATATAACAGCCCTAATGAGTAATGGAACTCTATGCTATTTTGTGACCTACACAAAATATTTATGTCCCATGGAGTTCTCTGTTTTTTGGCCATGGGCACATGTAATTCTCTGTTTTTTGGAAGCAATGTAGAAACTAGAGCCTAGAACATAAACTAAATGCACATGTGATGCTTCCATTAAACATATGCCTTTTTGTGACCTACACAAAATATTTTTTCATCATGAATAATGAAGAGTTGGTTGCCTATATTACCGAGGAGAATAGAAGAAAAAAAAGAAAGAGGATATTGTTAGCAAAGAAGTATTTTGAATTGTCATGCCTAGCATTTGCTTATCTTAGTTCTCATCGAGCTCCGAGAAACCTTGGATGCTTTGATGATGATGAGGAAAAGATAGCATATCGGAAGTATATGTTGAAACAAACTTATGAGGGGTCTGAGACAACTTGCTATGATAAGCTACGATTAACTAAAAGAAACTTTCACGATCTTTGTGCTATGTTGCGTGAGAAGTGTGGTCTCAAAGATAGCATGTTCGTGACGGTAGAAGAAAATGTTGCTATGTTCTTACAAGTTCTTGGCCATGGACTTAAAATGAGGATGTTGGGTGGCACATACCAACGTTCTTTAGAGACTATCAGTAGGCACTTCTCTACTGTGTTAAAAGCCATCTTGTCTCTAACTGGGGAGTTCATCAAGCTTCCTGATCCTTCTATCACCCCTCCTGATAATTACAAGTGGAAGTGGTTTCCTAATGCACTTGGAGCACTAGATGGGTGTCATATTCCTGTGTTTGTTAACGCTGCTGACAAAGGGAGGTATAGGAACAAGCACCAAGATATCAACACTAACATGCTAGGTGTGGTTGACTGGAACATGAAATTTTTATATGTTCTACCTGGTTGGGAGGGTTCGGCATCAGACTCAAAAGTGCTAAAAGATGCTATGAGAATCGACCGTGAAGATGCATTTGTTGTACCACAGGGTACGGCTCTTTCTCTTTGCGTTTGATTTCTCGTATTAAATTGGTAGCTAACTTGTGTACTTGTAAATAAGAAGCAGAGCACACTCCCGTTGTTGAAGTAACTCCTGAGGTGCCTAAAAAGAGGCAACGCACGGGGGATGCTATCATGTCGATGATGGGAAAGATGCAGATGTCCTTTGATGATGTTTTGAATACAACCGAGCCAACTCTGATGGCAAAGTTTACTCCTCCAGCTGAAATCCTTGCTGCACTTCAGAAAGTAGAGGGTTTGGAGAGTAAAGATATGCTCAGAGCTTATGGGAAGTTGATTAAAGATGAACGCATGTTTGAAGCGCTCATGGCACTCCCAGAAGACTTGAGGAAGCCATGTCTCTTGACCTTGGAGTGATGATTGCTATCATGTTTGGTTCATGTATGAACTTCGATTTACTTTGATGTTTGCGAACTATCCGCTTATGCTATGTGTATGAGACATAAACGATCCACCTATGCTATTTCTTAGAGACATAATTATTATCTATGTCGTGTTGTTGCTATTTTATAGAGACATGATTATTTTGTGCTATGCTTCTCGAACATGTTTTCCATGATTATTCCTACTTATGTTGTTATTATGACTTTATTCGAATTTATATATATTATTTATGTGTGCAAAATATTATATAAACATTCAAATATACACATACTAATTTTTGATACATGTACACATGTTTATATTGTCCAAACTCAAAAAAGCGTCGAATTCCATGGTATGTACATCCAAACAGGAATTGGAATTGGATCACACCCAAACAAATTCTATGCACAACCAAACAACAGAATTGGAATTGCAGCTCAATTCCAATTCCATCTTGGATTTGGAATTCACAGGCCAATTCAATTCCAAGCAGTTTTTCCTGCATCCAAACAGAGCATAACTGAATTTGTATACTTTCTGCAATTGACAACTAAAAGTATGCTCATTCTTGGTGGCATGGCAGGTGATACATCACACATACTAGTAGCTGTTTATTGGAAAATTGATTATACTGCCATACTGGCATGGTAAGTTGAAAAGAAGAAGACGCAAACCACACCACATCCAAGAAAAAGATGACACGCATCGTGACAATATGAACTGAGGAGATCAAGAAGTAGACTGCATTTTCTCTATCCACACCACAAGTGCACATACATACCAGGTCAATCATCTCCACTACTTATAAAGAGCAAAACTTCCTGGGAAAACTGAATATGAACCGTCCATCTATGTAAATCAAATGGTCCAGATTGATTCGTTCTCCCTTCGTCCCCGTACCCCCGAAATTCACGTTCCTGTGGACCGCTCGAGTCAGCTTCAATAACCACGATTCCGCTGATCACTCTCGCATGCACCAATTAGATCCGAAAATTACGATTGGAAAACTGCCCCCGTACGTGCCCTTCCGTCGACGCCGACGCTCCCGACCGCCCGACGACTCTTCAACACAACGTCGCCGCTCCCCCACATTGGTGCCGCTCCGCCAGTGAGCACGCCTCTGTCCGAGGACGTGCATGCCAACCTGGTGCAGTGGGAGCCCGCGTTCGGCTTCCGACATCCATACGAGGTCGCTGCCGCCGCCGCCGCTACGCCAGTGCGCGTACTTCGTCGAGGCGCTCGACAGGCCTGTCCTCGCAAGGCCCCGAATATCCTCAGAGCCGGTCTCGCCTTCACAAAGATTGGCGATGGGTGCTCAGGGTGCAGTGAAGATCCATCGCCCAGATGACGGCCTCCGGGGCACTGGGCGTGGCCATAGCGAGCATGGACGTGCCGTGCGCGCGCTGCAGAGCGACCTGAGGGATGCTCCCGTGCAAGCGCTTTTGCCGATGGCGTGCCTACTCATAGTGATCGCCACGAGGATAAAGAAATTTGTCGACGCCGTCTGCACGCCGGCCAGCGTCGCAGGATTCCAACATGCCAAAGATGGGAAGGTAAAAACCGATATTGAAGTACTCGGGCTGGACAATCTTGGTTGTTCTGACGTCTTAACGGTAAAGTTAGCAAGCACGGCCACCGAACAGCATTAGTACAGAGTTCTAAACCGCAGTCAAATCCGCCCAGGAGCACGGTTTTTTTCTTCTCCACACCTCCGCAATTCATTGTTTCTGTGTGCTTTTGGTATTCCATACCTGCATGCCGCGTTGTTTATTCAGAGGGAAAGGTTAATGTTCATTTTCTAGGCAGGTGAGCGGGTGCATCTTCTAGCGTGGCCGCGTGGGCCTCTTCATGGATCGATGCTCAAAGGTATTCATCAATTAACCAATCCAATTGTGTAAATTGAATAAGTAGTAGTGCAAAGAGGCATTGGTAATATTATTGTATTCATGGTACCCTGTCTATGCATACAACACAAAATTAGTTATAGTTTTTTTTTTTGGTCTATAATGTAGTTAGACCAACTGTCTGATTTTGCAAGGATTCATTGTTTCCCCTACTCTCACTATTCACAAATAGCTCTCGGGCGAATCGGCTATAAGTAATGATGTGCCCCTTTTAGATGATCAGCTTATTATTCTCCAACCTGTTCATACTCTGGTAAAATCAGAATTCACGAGGCCTTCCCACTAGATTCTTCAATGCATTCAAGATTCAATTTACATGTTCGACAATAAGGGTACATGTTGAACAGTTTCACCAAGTACCCATGCTGTAGCCAGCCATATGTTTGTATTTTGTTGCACCATTAGGTTTCTCCATTAGCGAGAGCTCATTTCTTATACTCCCTCCGGTCCGAATTAATGGTCGGAGGGATAGCCAAAGTTTTGCCTAAGCATTGTGTGAATGTGCGACCATTAATTCAGATCGGAGGTAGTAGGAAAATATAGGTTCCATATAGTTCCAAAGCAAGGATGTGATATGTGAAGATGAAAGCAAAATGTTTCCGCATCGACGGCATCCATCTCAATGTGATTGTCTCAACAGTGAGTTTATATAGTGAATGTATATGTATCAGGTTCAAAATAAAAATAAGTATGGATTATGGAAACGTGCATTGCACGTACACACTAACTAGTAATCCCAAAGACCCAAACAATGACCAGGCACACCCAAAAAAAGTTCAGACTACACGCAAAGTGGCCATCGGAACAAGCAAGATCGGGAAAATACAAGCTCCATACCTGCAACTAGACCTATATTCCAAACCTACAACTAGACCTAATCATCCAAACCTGCAACTAGACCTGAGAACACCACATAGTCGCCGAGCAAATCACAACCTACATCATGCGTGCAGTGTGAACGGCCGTAGGTCCCGATCAAGCAAGCAGCTTCCTCACGCACCACCACGACCAGATCCTAGCACCGGCGCCCGTTACCACAAGAACCGCCGCCCCGACATGGATAGATCGAGGAAACTGGAGAAATAGAGAGGAGACGCACCGGCCGCAGAGGAAGGCATTGCTCCTGGTCTGCGCCTCGCTCCTAGTCGCGGAGGAAGACGCCGCCCCTCCACCTCACCTCTCCCTGGCAACGATCGCCGCCGCCGCGAGCGAGAGAGAGAGCGCGCGAGCGAGCGAGGGATTTCCTCCCCGACGTCCGGACTAGGGGAACCCTCACCTGGGGATATGTCGCGGAAGGCCCAACTTCCGTCGCCCCCGCGGAGCGCCAAATGGGGTCGTATGGCTACCCGTGCCAGATTCGTCCGGGGGCTTTTCACGCAGGGAAAAGGTCGAGATCCCGGACTTTTCCCTTGCTACCAAATGAGCCCTTATGGGTGCGTTTGGTTGCCCAATCACGTCGGCTGTTTTTTGTGCATGTGTGGTTGTTTTGGGCCAGCCCGCGGTTCTGCATCCCACGAATTTTAAATTTGGCCTAATGTTAGCCCGGTGGAAATGGAAGAGTCGGGTGTGATTAGAAAATTCTTCCCTCTCGGAAGAAAACGGAAGGGCAAAACGAGCTCACGCGAGAGCGCCACGTGGCGGCTCGTACACGAGAAACCAGACGGAGCAAGTACACACATTTCTTTTTAGATTCGTTTTTTCAAAACGAAATATCTTTAGAACCGTAATTCAGAATTATGAACCATTTTCATATTTGAGCTCCTTGAGTCGCGATCTTCAAAACTAGATCCCATGTTGGTAGGTTTCGAGAAACTTCTTTTTCGGACTTTGTGCACCCTGTCGTATATACTTTATACTTTGCGTAGCACGCGCGTGTGTGTACCATGTACACCATATATATCCAGTAGTATGTTGCTCGGTTTCACCTCGATATTTTTGACGGCTCGGCTTCGCCTCAATAACCATTTATAAATATCTTGAACGGGGTATATAGGTCGTTGTGCGCATTGGTCGAAGCGTGCATTGGTCGCAGTGCGTGCTACGGCTCGGTGTTGCCTCATACTACCCCTCGGCTTCGCTTCGAACAAAACGGCTACGGCGCTTCACCTAAAAAGTACACACGTGTTGTATCTGAAAAGTATAAAAAAGTCGCATTGTTTTTGAAAGTATACATCTTGTATGTGAAAGTATAAAAAATTGCTACTGAAAGTATAGAAACACTGTACTGAAATTATACAAGTTGTGTGTGAAAGTATACAAGTTGGGTGTACATCCTCCTGGGTGTACCTCCGCATGGGTGTACGCTGGTCCTTTACTGGGTGTACAACCGTCTGGATGTACGTCGGCCCTTAATTGGGTGTACAAGCACCTGGGTGTACATCCGCCTGAGTGTACATCCGTCTGTGTGTACATCCGCATGCACATGGGTTTACAACCGTCTGGACGTACACCCATGTTGCACATGGGTGTACGTTAGCACTGCACTTGGGATGTACTTCGTTCACTGCAGCTGGGCATACATCTGTGTGTAACTGGGTGTATATCCGAATTGATTCTGAGTGTACCAAAAAAAAATCTCGAAACCTATCAACATGGGATCTAGTTTGAAGATCTCAATGCGAGGACCTAAAATATGAAAACGGTTCGTAATTTCAAAATACGGTTCACAAGATATTTCGTTTTAAAATAAGGAATCACGAAATAAATGCGTTCACACCATAGCTCGAGTCCATTCATGGCAAAGGGAAAATCTCACCAAAACTCTGTGGTGGTGACACCTGTCATGCATGCGGGCACCCTATGGAGGCTAGGGGTAAGGAGAAGCTGACAAGTGTCGTGCCCACGGCGCGCGTGGAGTGACCTTCCGGAAGGCTTCCCTTTTTTAGTGATTACCGAAATAGTCTCATGTGACTTTGACTCGCCGCAGGCGCTATATATCGCCTATATATAGCGAGTCGTACAACGACTCGCCCGCATACCAGTTTGCATATGTACCAGCACACTTTAACTCAAATTAGTGAATAGAAAATAATACGTACGAAAAGGGGGTGGGGAAGGGAGGGGATTCGAACCCGGAACATGCCATCCCGGGGGGTGGGCGATCGTACGAGGCAACCAATGGGATAGGTGAGCGTTCGTGTGCAGGTTGTCTCTTTTAGGTTTTTATTCTCTCGTTTTCCCCTTTACCTTTTCTTTTTCTATTTTTATTTCCGTTTTATTTCTTTCTTTTCTGGTTTATTATTTGTTTTATAGTTTTATTTTCCTTTTACTCAAAAATATTTTGTTTTCAAATATTTTGAAATAAAAAATGTTCAAACTTTAAAATGTTAAATTTAAAAATTGTTCGGATAAAAAATGTTCAAGTTTTAAAATTGTTCAAATGAAAAAAGCGTTCAATTTTGAAATTTGTTCATTTAAAAAAAAATTGAAAATCATTCATATTTGAAAAATTGAGTTTAAAAAATTGTTCAGATTTGAAAATCGTTCATATTTGAAAAATGTTCATTTTAAAAATTTGTTTGTTTTCAAAAATTGTTCATATTTTTAAAATCGTTCATACTTTAAAATTGTTCACTTTTTAGAATCATTCAGATTCAAAAAATTTCATTTTAGATAATGGTTCACATTTCGAAAAATAGCTTGGAATTAGAAAAATGAGGCATAATACAGAAAAATAGAAAAATAAATAACATGTAAGGAAACCTATTGATGGGCTGACCAAACCGGCCTAAAATCGGACTGCTCGGGGAACTATGCAGGCGAGCCGACGCTCGTGCTCGCTAAGAGCGAATGATAGGGGAACCCACGTGTTGAAAAGCGCGGGAGACGTGACGTTACGGTTAACTCCGTACTTCCCTCACCGTTCAAGCCCCCGATACCTCTCAACTCCGCTTCCAATGGCTAGAGCTCGTCCACCGTCATGCCGCCCCACCGCGCTCCTCCGGCATTCGACCTTTTTCACTACCGATGGGTGGACAGCTTCATCGCGGGCGACATCTCCTTGGAGGAGCTCCAACGGATGTTCTAGGTACCCTCCCCCGTCTGCACCAGCCACCCCGACTCAGCTCACCCTAGCTTCTAAATAAACATAACATGCCATCTTTAATAGCATGAGGTACTAGTAATTTAATGTTGGATTTATTTTTGAAGTAAGTTTTCATCTTCGTTTAACATTTTGTAATAGCCAACATCTATAAGAATTCTAGATATGCATGGTATGCTCTTGATTTAATATGTTTATCCTTTTCCATTGTTGTAGACGGCAAAAGTAATCTGCAGATGCAGGCATTCTACAGTTAAGGCAAACAACTGCAGCTAAAACACCACCAGCTCATCAACATAATAATCAAAACCACTTGTTAGGAATAGCAGTCTTCCTCTATTATTATGTTCTGAGCGCTTGACCCCCTTACCAATCGCCCGACCAGTGGTAGCACAAGATTCATGTTCACATTCTCAAAGGATGTTGACAACATATTCGCCTTTTTGTTGCACAACGATACAACATCACCACCCACACCAAAAACAAATAGTTCTAACCAAGTCACTCCTTCTAAACCGACAACATCAACTTCGCGACTTCCCACTTCAGGCAGAGATAACAGATGGTCAAGCAGTCGATCGGGCGCATGGTGGAGATAGGACATCGGTGACTAAGAAGCCCATCGGTCGCCTAATTGATGGTACACATGTACGAGATTTCTTAGGTCAGTCATGGTGCATGAATTGTCGCAATCCTTTATACTGATTGTTCCATGCATTTTTTTGGTATGTGACATCTGATGAGGCATTCATCAGCAGTAGCGCTACGCGGTTCAGCTAATTCAGTCTGGTATGTCCTTAGCATCAATGACAATGTAACAAATGGAAAAATAGGGACAATTTGATTGCAAATCCTCTCAAGAGCAGCAGTTTTGGTGGATCTAACATTGTGAACAAAATGAAGCATGTTTCCAATACTACCTCATCATGCTCTGAATCTCTATTACCGGGGAGTATTGATAAAGGTTGTATGTCATTTGAGAGAGAGAATTGAAGACTTATCCAATAACACAATAGATTGCTCATGTTGAACAATGTATTCAGGTAAACAAATTAGTCATGTTGTACACTGTATTCAGGTGAACAAATTAGACCGCTTCGCCATCCAGGACTACGCACCGCAAGTTCACAATTCAGGTGGAGAGATCACACCACATGGGAAAGAGAGGGAAAGAGATTAGAGCTAGGTCTAATCAAGAGATAATCATCCTCTCCAAGTTAGAAGAAGTCCTAAACCAATTAGAGGGTCTCTAATAAGAAGTTCTAATCCGATTAGAGATGTTCTAATTAGATGCTCTAATCCAATTAGGGAGGTTCTAATTAGAGGCTCTAGTGCAATTAGAGGGTCCATGATTAGAGTCTCTAATTTTGAGAGAGAGAGAGAGAGAGAGAGAGAGAGAGAGAGAGAGAGAGAGAGAGAGAGAGAGAGAGAGAGAGGCCATAAAGCCAATTAGATGTTGTCACGATGAGGGAGGGGTGTGATTATATAGTGGGGCAAAGGGGCGCACCCGCGTTGGGGGAGGTCGGTTTGGCCTCCCCTTCCCTTGGTCGTACCAGGTCCCCTAGGGGATTTCGGATTGGACTCCTAGATGGAGTCCAACCCCCCCCCCCCCTTCCTTTTTATTTTTCCTCCATTTCCACTTTATTTATTTATCAAATAAATTAGGGGAAATCCCAGGGGATGGTAGTACGCAATGTGAGGCCATATGGCCCACCTAGAAGCCACCCAAAATTGCTATTGGCCATGGGAGGAAAACTGTCCCCCTCCGACACTCCCCCCTTATGGGAAGTCCTTCGAAACTCTTCCGGAACCATATAATCCATATAGATAAAATCATCGACCTACGTTGTACTAAATATATTATAACATCTTCTGGATATCTCATGCCCCCTCTACACTTGCTCCGTGAAGCATGCAAAGTATTTCTCTCTCATAATAACTTCTCCGAAAGGACTCTGATTGATACCGGAATTGTTTCTAGGATATCGTAACGACATCGACCATTACTTATTGATGTCAGAAACATATATCCGACATCCTATTACATCTCACGTCCTCTATAATCTCTCTTAAATATTAATGGTATCATGTCGGAGTTACCCGAATGATACCCGCTCTCCTCTGTACCAACCAATGCAAACAACAGACTTTGACGTCTTAATCGTGTGACCCCTATAGGTTCGATAACTAGTTTATATGATTGGAAAATCATTTTCCTAATCAATAATCGGGAACATGGACGCCCATATTGATTCCTACAAGTTATATGAAGAAAATTGCTAAACTTGTTGTTTGTTAAATAAGTTCCTATTACTTCACGATACTAATAAATACATCGAGACGATATGACTGATAAGATCATTATTAAACTATTTAATCACCATATCAAATTATTCTAGATATCTGATATGATTCCTTTTACTCGTTACCGTGTCATATTATCCCCATGACCAGTGTCATGTCTTTGTCTGCGCAGAATTATTTACCGATCCTATTTCATCGAGTGGATCCTAGATGTATATCACTATTATCTAGAGGAGTAATTCCGAGTCCTGAACTATCACAATCATAATAACACTTTCGAGACTACCTAGTGTTTATCTTTTCGATCACCCAGTTTACGATATGATACTTTACTATACCAAAATGATCTTTACGATGAGCATCATCGTATATTCTCATGATATGAGGAAGCAAACAAAATATCCATTTTCTGATGACACTATATAGAAAAACATATCTCGTAGTATCTTAACTACTTGGGTCTACCCAGCCAGAATGTTGAAACAACAATGTGCTCCCATTAGTATTGACATAACAAATCTCCATGACCACGACCAGGAAAACGTGGTCATGTGATATTAACGAATTTTTCTATGAGACATGAGAAAGGGTTATAACGGCGTGTTTATGTTTCTACACGTGCGTATGAGTTTTTCTCGGAATATCATATTCAGTGATCACAACAGTTATGGCATAAAAACATAATATATTATTCATGAACCCGATGTATTTTATAGCCTCTTGGGAATACATCCAACAGTCTTCCACTTGCACAAGAAATAATATTATGGTTTCTTAGCTCAGCACCCAATGGCATTGCAGTGTTGATTGTGGTATAGACTCTGTTCTTGGATCCGAAACTTCAAATTCATGTGTATTTTCATATCTTGAAGAGTCACTTCTCCCTTTGATATCTAATGATCATTGTTGTTTAAAAAAAATTGTGTTTTAACTAAGAAGGCAGTCTGTTGTTCACAACATTGTCGTTTCTTTTGTAAAGTTTCTAATCCAATTTTGTGAAGAATTTAGATGAAAACATTTTATCTTTACACATCCAAAGTGTATCCCCATCTTACCGCTATTGTTATAGATTCTATCATAGTGTTAAACTTTGGAATTTTTCTCCAAGTATAATCATAGACCATCTCACTGTTCCACCTAATTAACACTAAGTTGATTGGTTTTCGATTATGCAACATACTCTTTATCAGTTTAGTAATTTACATTAATTTGTTTTTGCATTTATCACAACCATAAAGTGTAAGTTATATTATTGTAAGGCTATCTTCTCCTTGATCATCAACATGATCATTTTTGGTTTATGTTCATAAAACTTGGAACATAATTCATATCTTGTTTGTGTTCATATTATGGCGTACATGACTGGTCTAATCATTCATACGTATTGCCCTTGATGTGTCTCCTTTTATTTTCGCTATGAATAGGCATGCTTGGTATAAGTATTAGATTTTTAAAAAGTCCCTCCCTTGGTTGGCACAAAGATGCTAACTGTTGTTTCCAAAAATTTAGCTCCATGATTTTAACACGTTTGATCCAACACAGACAGGTAATGGAAAACGAGAACCATACTCAGTCCCATGTAGGAAAGTTCTATTACGAACTTTCCGCTCAAACGTTATCACTGATCCACTTCCAAAGTGGAAATACTTATACTTGAACGGATAGTATTGGCACCTAGTGGGGGGGGGGAATAGGTGCTACGACCAATTTTAAGTTTTCTTCAAATTAAGGCTTGACACAAAGGTGAATTCTATAGATATGCAACTACGGTGAATTTACCTATATGACAGTCATAACAATAAACAAGATAAAAACACAAAGTAAAGCAGAGGGAACAAGGTACCCGATAACGGAAGCATGCGAAAACAAGGTTGTAATCCCGAGTTCCTCCTTTTGAGGGGAGTACGTCTCGTTGAAGGGTTGTGAGTTTCGCCACAAAGGACTCAATGCCACAAAGGCATCACCCTATTCTCCGATGAACCTCGCCACAAATGCCTAGTTCACCTTCCACTATTGATTCCCTTTGAGGCGGAAATCGAGTCATTTATAATGAGCTTGACGCACACACTCACAACCCAATTGGGGGCTCCCAAGAATCACCAAGAGAGCAGTAATGGAGTCTAGGTTTTCCACAAAGAAATCATAGACTCGAATCCCTCATGCAAATGAGAGGGGAAATGAAAACCAGTTGTTGAAGATGTAGATCAGGGCTTCTTCTTCAATCCTGTAACAGCCCAAGTATGAAAACCTACCATTTAGAATGTTTGATTTCTTGTTTATTAAAGTTTTGCATCATGTCATCATATTGTTGCATTTGTTTATTTTGTTTTGCATCTGTTACTCTTTGTTTTCACAATGAAAATCAAACAATTTCAACTGCCTTGTTTTCATACTTGTTTTGTTACAATTTTTGGAATAAAAATAACAAATAAAAACAACCCAATTGTTCTCATTTTTATTCCACATTGATCAACTAATAAAATGGTGTTTCTTATTCCAACTAATTATTTTCAAACTTGGTTTCAAACTCAAAGCAAATCATTCAAACAGAACCCAATTTGAAATTATAAAAATAATAACCAAAACATTATTTACTCTTTGTTTCCAATTAATCATAGGGGTCACCCTATTTAAAAGTGTTGGTTTTAAAAATCCTTTTACTATTCAAAAATCACTCACATTTTGGTTTATTTTCCCAAACAGCACCAAAATTTCCAATTCATGAAAACTAACAAACCATTCTAATAATCTAATCCAATTAATAGTAGGGTTCACCCTATTAAACTTGTTATTTTCTAATATTAACCAACTCCTTGCAAATTATTCAAATTCAAACCATTTTGGCAAAACAGCAACTAAATTGGTTTTTCCAAAAACTTAAGTTGTAAAGTGGTATATATTGAACTAACAAACTCACCTGTTTTTTCCCAAAATTTTATAAACTCAAAACACCTTCAAATGCTTCCATTTTCTATTTCTACAAAAAAAACAGAAGAAACAAAAATAATAAAAAGCAAAGCAGCGAGCAGCAGCTAACTAACCTAACTAGGCCCAGCCCACCTAACCTCTAACTACGCGCAGCTGGCCCGTACCGGTTCGCTCATCCACCTCTTCTTCTTCGATCAGTACGGCAGCTATCCTACCGGAGCCACGTCGACGACCACCGCAGAGCAACGGTCGATGCGCCCCCTAGCCCCCTATAAGATCCCCCTCGAACACCGCGCGGCTAGACCTAACCCTACCCCCTAACTACCCTAGCCCGCGCCGTCGTTTTCCCTCTCCATCGCCACGATCCTCCCTCTGAAGCTCTCACCGCCGGCGCTCTTCTCTGAATTCCGGTGAGCCCCGCCGCCTCTCACCGCCACCCACCTATCCGGCCCCGGGAATCAACTCCACTCACCTTCCTCTACCTCTACAACACCTGACCGGGCGCTGTGGACCTCTGGTTTGTCGCCGCGGTCCGCGACGTCGCCGTCAGCCGCCGAGCTCCTCCTCGGAAATCTTCAGCGATCGCCGCCGGTAGGCCTTGCTGACCTCGTGACGACAACGGAAACGGGAAGCCCGCGCTGCCACCTACTTCCTCGACAACTCGGTGGAGCCCGAGAAGACACGCACGCCCGCCGCCGTCCTCCGATCGCCGTCGGACGCCCTCCTTCGAGCCGCTGCCCGACTCCAGCCGATGGTGAGCAGCCGCTGTCCACACTCCTCTCCCTCCTGGTTCCTCTCTGTGCGCACACGAGTACGCACGCATCCGCACCCACCAGAACGCGCCTGCATCGAGCACGAGTAAACCACGATCGCCGCCGGCCGCTGTCTGTCGCCGTCGGGTGCAGGCAAGGTTTCGTCGTCAGTTAAGTTCAGAACGAGCAACACATCAACCTGTCTGCGCCCTTGTTTCTGTCAAACGAGCGAACACACCGTAGTGGTTCAGGCACAGCGCGCACAGGGCCAGGTCGGGGGTTCGAGCCCCCGCTGCGCCAATTTCTTTTGGGGAATTTTCCCCGCACCAAGGCCCACCTGTAAGCCCCTCTGGTGGCCACGCGTGCAGCTGCATGGTCCACGTAGGCCAGTGGCCCACGGGCAGTGGCCGTGGTTAAGTAACCCGCGGTAACAAAAGTTTCTGCATTTTGTTTTCAAAATTAAATCCTTTAAAATAACAGAATTAAGCCCTAACCTTTAAACTCTAATATCTTTTAATCTATAACTCTAAAAAATAAAAGTTATATATGTTTTATGTTCCAAATTTATTAATCTTTCCAACTATGCCATTTGTGTACTGTTTTGGAAACTCCAAATGCATTTAAAATTCAAATTTGAATCATTCAAATGCAATTTCTTAAATTCCATAACTAATTCATTCCTAATCCAATAAATGCAAATAAAATATGTTTTCCATACCATTTTGAACCACCTATTCAAATATAATTTTTGTTTCCTGGTTTGAATAATTTAAATTGCCTAAATAATTTACTCCTTGTTTAATTCAATTAAATTTGATAAAATAATAACTTGATCAATATAAAATATTTTGAACATGCAAATTATGTTTTCAAACCCTCAAAGTGTGAACTTTTCAAATGTGAGTTTGAAATTATGTTTTGAATAAATAAAATTCAATTAAATTCATGCTTATTATAAATTCAACTAAAACTTGTTTAAATATTGTTTAATTCACAATAAATTCATCCTAATTCCAATTTCAATATTTGAAACATGTAATCCAACTAAAATTTGATGTTCTGTCCAAATATAACTTTTGTTTGCTGTTTTGAATAATTCAAATTGCTGAAACAACTGTTTCTTGTTTATTGCATTTAAAATTGCCAAATAATAACTTGCTCATTTTAAATCCAATTTCAACAAATGAAATATGTTTTCCATGCAAAATTAAACCCTCTTTCCAAATATAAAATTTGTTTCATGTTTTGAATAATTAAAATTGGTTAAATAATTTAAACCTTGTTTAAATCATTTAATATTGCTAAATTCATAACTTGATCAAGTCAAATTCTTTTGGGACATATAAAATATGTTTTCAAACCATAAAAGCATAACCTTTTCAAATATAAACTTTGTTATTTGTTTTGAACACTTTAACTTGTTGAAAACAACAATTACTTGTGTGACATGTTCTAAGTAACCAAACTTTCCAAACTTAATCAAGGATTTCCAAACCTTGTTCCAATCCTTTTTCACTTGCATCTATCATTGTTATTTGTTGTTATTTTGTTGTTATCATCATGCATGCATCATGCTAACAACTTTCACATGATAATTAAATTGTAGATCATTTGTTTCCACTTAATTCATGGACTCTTGACATATGCAATCCAATTGCATATGGGTCCATTTAAATTGTGTTATCATGTTAGCTAGTTTATTTTGATTCAACCATTAATTTGTCATGCATCATCCTTGCTTGTGCACTATGCCATGCTAATGATTGTTTATATTTCTGTCTGTTTGTTTGCTTCTTCTGGGATAAACGACGACGTTGAGACCGACGATACTTACGACATCCCTCCCAAGGATTGTAGCTCAGTACCAGGCTACTGGGTTTGCAGGCAAGTTATCACTCACATGAACCACTGTGTTCCTTTCAACATTGGTTACCGATACTTTCCGTTGTTCTTTTCTGCTAGCCTAGTAGTAGTTGTTTCTGTTACGAACCCATCACATGAATCCCTTAACCCTGATATTGCCTCACCTCCACTCCTATCACCCTTTGGTTGAGCCAGTGTCTTACTAGCATGCTTAGGTTGTTTCGCTCGAGTCTGTTACCCGTTACTTTCTGTTACTATCCCATTATGTTCTGGGGGCTCGATGTTTAATCAATCAATCATGCTAATGTTATTATCAATAATAAATTTGATGATAAGGCACCGGCAGGAGGCCCTTTGTGGTTTTGAGGCCTGCTAGTGTCGACCCTAATAGGAAAAGGGTCTTGTCTACTGATCCATGATGAGCGCACTAACCGCATGTGGGAAGCGAGTATGGGCGCCCCCCTCAATTTGACTCGATTCGCATCTCGTCCAAATCGCCTCATTTAGTTCGGGTTTTCCATTTGCTGCATGCATGATCTTGCGAGCCCTTGGTACCCGGGTGGAACTTTCGTAGTCGGCATATAGGGGGACACGGTCTTAGAGTGCTATGAGGGTCCCTTTTCTTCGAGGCTCGATTAGCCGTGCGCCCAAGGTTCTTTGGGCTTGATGCAAAGAAGAGTTGAGTTGTGTTGAGTGCCCCGCTTGGTGGAAGGGCCTTTCCATCTGGCAGGTTATTCATGCGTGTACGGCCAAATTGGTGCAACCCTGCAGGGATAATCTTCTCGAGAAGCCGTGTTTTCCGCGGTTATGGATTACTTGGTGAAAGTACTGGCTAACAAGTACTCAGGACAACCTAAACCTAATGCTTAACAACCTTTCACCCACTGATTAACAACTTGACTAGTAATAGGCGTATTGACACAATAATCTGAACCATCATTAACCCAACTGTGTGAGTTATCCTCGGATTGCTTCTTTGGATAAGGGGCGAGATCCAGGATGGGTTTGTTTGAGGTTATCTTTCAGTTGGTTACAATCCTCGATCTTATCTCCTTTCTGTTAGCCGGAAGTGGTAGAATCTCTGTAGTTGGTTAGCGCAGCCAGTTGCAGTATCTTTTATATCCCCTCTCTTCCGTTGAACCCAAGGCATCTGTGCTTGGTGTTGACGGGTTACACTTTGGTGAACTGTGAGTCTTGCTTGCCAGTACGTTTATGTACTGACCCCTTTGGGGCTGTGGTTTCCGCAGACCTACGTTTCCGAGGATCTACATGGTGGCTACCTACGTGGAGTATGACGAGACTGCTGACGAGTAGATAGCGGACCCGGGCAGGATCCGAGACTTCGTGGATGGGCTCCGTCTTTTCGTTTCCGGCCTCTTAGGCCTATTTGGTTCTTGTCTGTACTCAGACATGTTGAATGCTTCCGCTGTGATGTAATGATGTATTGTTGGGGCATGTGCCCTCTGAATGATTGTATTTGCTATCTCTGCTCTAATGAGAGCCATTTGCAACTTATTTCAATCTTTCGTGTCGTAGAGATCTGTTGTGATATCAGTTGTGCAACGCTGTCGACGTACCATGTGTGTATGGTTTGAAGTACGTCAATGGAAGTGTCCTGATTTCTATGGGATAGTTTACGTCGACGCTGAACAGATAGGGGTTGGTTGTCACACATACGTGTGTTGGCCTACTCGTAAGAGGACGCGGGTGCCGGTAAGCCCCGTAATCCAATCTGCTACTGTTCAACGGAACGACGAGTATCCTTTAGAAGTCCGGGTGCGACAAATGGTATCAGAGCCTGTCTGCCTGTAGGATCCCTTTTTACTGGTCGCACTTGAGTCTAGAAACTATTTTGTAGCTATATAGGAAAAATGAAACGCGAGAGTAGGAATTCTGCCATTTTTCTTCTTTCCCCACCCACCCACCCTTTTCTGGTAAGGAAGTGCAACGTTGTTTTCCCTTCTCATCTAAACTTTCAAGTTAGGATTTCACGAATTCTGGTTTCTCTAGGATGGTTATATCTACTAGACCATAGGAATGGAGGTGGTTGTGACATGATTTATCATGTTGCCTACTCACGATTGAGAACGGAGGCGTGTAAGCCCCGGAAGCAGATCCTCTATTTCTTAAGCAGTAGATATTGATCCTTTAGAAGCCCGGATGGGTTTTTCCATAGTACCTCAGGAGCTTTGTTCTCGTTTTCCCGGTGTTGCTTCGTTATCATGTTCTTCTCAACATCCTTTCCGTCCGTTCAAATCTTGTTGATTTTTTCTTCAATTCTTCTACCGGCGTCTAATCAAAACTTCCCAAATATCAAGTCTATCTGGCCAGAAAGGTTGTTGTGGTTGTTGATTCCAGGCTATGAGAGCTGGCATTCCTACCACCTGGGGTTGTTTCGAGAAAGCATTCCTGAATCACCACATTCCAGATAGTCTATTCAACAAATGAGTCAAATTCTATCCAGCTATACACCCTCAATACAAAAACCACTCCCTTTATTTGAAAATGTTACGGTGGTTTACTAATTCCCTGACGTCTACCCAAGAAGTATCCGGACCTTTTCTTTTCTCAGTAGGAATCTCGGGGCGCGATTCCTTCAAGGGGGGGCGTTTTGTAACAGCCCAAGTATGAAAACCTACCATTTAGAATGTTTGATTTCTTGTTTATTAAAGTTTTGCATCATGTCATCATATTGTTGCATTTGTTTCTTTTGTTTTGCATCTGTTACTCTTTGTTTTCACAATGAAAATCAAACAATTTCAACTGCCTTGTTTTCATACTTGTTCTGTTACAATTTTTGGAATAAAAATAACAAATAAAAACAACCCAATTGTTCTCATTTTTATTCCACATTGATCAACTAATAAAATGGTGTTTCTTATTCCAACTAATTATTTTCAAACTTGGTTTCAAACTCAAAGCAAATCATTCAAACAGAACCCAATTTGAAATTATAAAAATAATAACCAAAACATTATTTACTCTTTGTTTCCAATTAATCATAGGGGTCACCCTATTTAAAAGTGTTGGTTTTAAAAATCCTTTTACTATTCAAAAATCACTCACATTTTGGTTTATTTTCCCAAACAGCACCAAAATTTCCAATTCATGAAAACTAACAAACCATTCTAATAATCTAATACAATTAATAGTAGGGTTCACCCTATTAAACTTGTTATTTTCTAATATTAACCAACTCCTTGCAAATTATTCAAATTCAAACCATTTTGGCAAAACAGCAACTAAATTGGTTTTTCCAAAAACTTAAGTTGTAAAGTGGTATATATTGAACTAACAAACTCACCTGTTTTTTCCCAAAATTTTATAAACTCAAAACACCTTCAAATGCTTCCATTTTCTATTTCTACAAAAAAAAACAGAAGAAACAAAAATAATAAAAAGCAAAGCAGCGAGCAGCAGCTAACTAACCTAACTAGGCCCAGCCCACCTAACCTCTAACCTACGCGCAGCTGGCCCGTACCGGTTCGCTCATCCACCTCTTCTTCTTCGATCAGTACGGCAGCTATCCTACCGGAGCCACGTCGACGACCACCGCAGAGCAACGGTCGATGCGCCCCCTATCCCCCTATAAGATCCCCCTCGAACACCGCGCGGCTAGACCTAACCCTACCCCCTAACTACCCTAGCCCGCGCCGTCGTTTTCCCTCTCCATCGCCACGATCCTCCCTCTGAAGCTCTCACTGCCGGCACTCTTCTCTGAATTCCGGTGAGCCCCGCCGCCTCTCACCGCCACCCACCTATCCGGCCCCGGGAATCAACTCCACTCACCTTCCTCTACCTCTACAACACCTGACCGGGCGCTGTGGACCTCTGGTTTGTCGCCGCGGTCCGCGACGTCGCCGTCAGCCGCCGAGCTCCTCCTCGGAAATCTTCAGCGATCGCCGCCGGTAGGCCTTGCTGACCTCGTGACGACAACGGAAACGGGAAGCCCGCGCTGCCACCTACTTCCTGGACAACTCGGTGGAGCCCGAGAAGACACGCACGCCCGCCGCCGTCCTCCGCTCGCCGTCGGACGCCCTCCTTCGAGCCGCTGCCCGACTCCAGCCGATGGTGAGCAGCCGCTGTCCACACTCCTCTCCCTCCTGGTTCCTCTCCGTGCGCACACGAGTACGCACGCATCCGCACCCACCAGAACGCGCCTGCATCGAGCACGAGTAAACCACGATCGCCGCCGGCCGATGTCTGTCGCCGTCGGGTGCAAGCAAGGTTTCGTCGTCAGTTAAGTTCAGAACGAGCAACACATCAACCTGTCTGCGCCCTTGTTTCTGTCAAACGAGCGAACACACCGTAGTGGTTCAGGCACAGCGCGCACAGGGCCAGGTCGGGGGTTCGAGCCCCCGCTGCGCCAATTTCTTTTGGGGATTTTTCCCCGCACCAAGGCCCACCTGTAAGCCCTTCTGGTGGCCACGCGTGCAGCTGCATGGTCCACGTAGGCCAGTGGCCCACGGGCAGTGGCCGTGGTTAAGTAACCCGCGGTAACAAAAGTTTCTGCATTTTGTTTTCCAAATTAAATCCTTTAAAATAACAGAATTAAGCCCTAACCTTTAAACTCTAATATCTTTTAATCTATAACTCTAAAAAATAAAAGTTATATATGTTTTCTGTTCCAAATTTATTAATCTTTCCAACTATGCCATTTGTGTACTGTTTTGGAAACTCCAAATGCATTTAAAATTCAAATTTGAATCATTCAAATGCAATTTCTTAAATTCCATAACTAATTCATTCCTAATCCAATAAATGCAAATAAAATATGTTTTCCATACCAATTTGAACCACCTATTCAAATATATTTTTTGTTTCCTGGTTTGAATAATTTAAATTGCCTAAATAATTTACTCCTTGTTTAATTCAATTAAATTTGATAAAATAATAACTTGATCAATATAAAATATTTTGAACATGCAAATTATGTTTTCAAACCTTCAAAGTGTGAACTTTTCAAATGTGAGTTTGAAATTATGTTTTGAATAAATAAAATTCAATTAAATTCATGCTTATTATAAATTCAACTAAAACTTGTTTAAATATTGTTTAATTCACAATAAATTCATCCTAATTCCAATTTCAATATTTGAAACATGTAATCCAACTAAAATTTGATGTTCTTTCCAAATATAAATTTTGTTTGCTGTTTTGAATAATTCAAATTGCTGAAAACAACTGTTTCTTGTTTATTGCATTTAAAATTGCCAAATAATAACTTGCTCATTTTAAATCCAATTTCAACAAATGAAATATGTATTCCATGCAAAATTAAACCCTCTTTCCAAATATAAAATTTGTTTCATGTTTTGAATAATTAAAATTGGTTAAATAATTTAAACCTTGTTTAAATCATTTAATATTGCTAAATTCATAACTTGATCAAGTCAAATTCTTTTGGGACATATAAAATATGTTTTCAAACCATAAAAGCATAACCTTTTCAAATATAAACTTTGTTATTTGTTTTGAACACTTTAACTTGTTGAAAACAACAATTACTTGTGTGACATGTTCTAAGTAACCAAACTTTCCAAACTTAATCAAGGATTTCCAAAACTTGTTCCAATCCTTTTTCACTTGCATCTATCATTGTTATTTGTTGTTATTTTGTTGTTATCATCATGCATGCATCATGCTAACAACTTTCACATGATAATTAAATTGTAGATCATTTGTTTCCACTTAATTCATGGACTCTTGCCATATGCAATCCAATTGCATATGGGTCCATTTAAATTGTGTTATCATGTTAGCTAGTTTATTTTGATGCAACCATTAATTTGTCATGCATCATCCTTGATTGTGCACTATGCCATGCTAATGATTGTTTATATTTCTGTCTGTTTGTTTGCTTCTTCTCGGATAAACGACGACGTTGAGACCGACGATACTTACGACATCCCTCCCAAGGATTGTAGCTCAGTACCAGGCTACTGGGTTTGCAGGCAAGTTATCACTCACATGAACCACTGTGTTCCTTTCAACATTGGTTACCGATACTTTCCGTTGTTCTTTTCTGCTAGCCTAGTAGTAGTTGTTTCTGTTACGAACCCATCACATGAATCCCTTAACCCTGATATTGCCTCACCTCCACTCCTATCACCCTTTGGTTGAGCCAGTGTCTTACTAGCATGCTTAGGTTGTTTCGCTCGAGTCTGTTACCCGTTACTTTCTGTTACTATTCCATTATGTTCTGGGGGCTCGATGTTTAATCAATCAATCATGCTAATGTTATTATCAATAATAAATTTGATGATAAGGCACCGGCAGGAGGCCCTTTGTGGTTTTGAGGCCTGCTAGTGTCGACCCTAATAGGAAAAGGGTCTTGTCTACTGATCCATGATGAGCGCACTAACCGCATGTGGGAAGCGAGTATGGGCGCCCCCCTCAATTTGACTCGATTCGCATCTCGTCCAAATCGCCTCATTTAGTTCGGGTTTTCCATTTGCTGCATGCATGATCTTGCGAGCCCTTGGTACCCGGGTGGAACTTTCGTAGTCGGCATATAGGGGGACACGGTCTTAGAGTGCTATGAGGGTCCCTTTTCTTCGGGGCTCGATTAGCCGTGCGCCCAAGGTTCTTTGGGCTTGATGCGAAGAAGAGTTGAGTTGTGTTGAGTGCCCCGCTTGGTGGAAGGGCCTTTCCATCTGGCGGGTTATTCATGCGGCCAAATTGGTGCAACCCTGCAGGGATAATCTTCTCGAGAAGCCGTGTTTTCCGCGGTTATGGATTACTTGGTGAAAGTACTGGCTAACAAGTACTCAGGACAACCTAAACCTAATGCTTAACAACCTTTCACCCACTGATTAACAACTTGACTAGTAATAGGCGTATTGACACAATAATCTGAACCATCATTAACCCAACTGTGTGAGTTATCCTCGGATTGCTTCTTTGGATAAGGGGCGAGATCCAGGATGGGTTTGTTTGAGGTTATCTTTCAGTTGGTTACAATCCTCCATCTTATCTCCTTTCTGTTAGCCGGAAGTGGTAGAATCTCTGTAGTTGGTTAGCGCAGCCAGTTGCAGTATCTTTTATATCCCCTCTCTTCCGTTGAACCCAAGGCATCTGTGCTTGGTGTTGACGGGTTACACTTTGGTGAACTGTGAGTCTTGCTTGCCAGTACGTTTATGTACTGACCCCTTTGGGGCTGTGGTTTCCGCAGACCTACGTTTCCGAGGATCTACATGGTGGCTACCTACATGGAGTATGACGAGACTGCTGACGAGTAGATAGCGGACCCGGGCAGGATCCGAGACTTCGTGGATGGGCTCCGTCTTTTCGTTTCCGGCCTCTTAGGCCTATTTGGTTCTTGTCTGTACTCAGACATGTTGAATGCTTCCGCTGTGATGTAATGATGTATTGTTGGGGCATGTGCCCTCTGAATGATTGTATTTGCTATCTCTGCTCTAATGAGAGCCATTTGCAACTTATTTCAATCTTTCGTGTCGTAGAGATCTGTTGTGATATCAGTTGTGCAACGCTGTCGACGTACCATGTGTGTATGGTTTGAAGTACGTCAATGGAAGTGTCCTGATTTCTATGGGATAGTTTACGTCGACGCTGAACAGATAGGGGTTGGTTGTCACACATACGTGTGTTGGCCTACTCGTAAGAGGACGCGGGTGCCGGTAAGCCCCGTAATCCAATCTGCTACTGTTCAACGGAACGGCGAGTATCCTTTAGAAGTCCGGGTGCGACAAATCCTCCACTGATCAACAATTTTGGGTGGAGTGATTGGGAGAAATCTTGGATTTTGTGAGCTCAATAAATGTGCATTTATGTCTTAGATGAACTAGCTCACTTGGGGAAGTGATATCCCACAAGTATAGGGGATCGTGTGTAGCCTTTTCGATAAGTAAGAGTGTCAAACCAACGAGGAGCTAAAGGTATGATAAATGTTCTCTCAAGTTCTATCAACCACTGATACAACTCTAAGCACACTAAACGTTACTTTATCTAGGAAATAATACTAGAGCAATAATACAGGTATGCAAGATAGCTTTGCAAGATAATAGATAGAAGAAAGTAAATATTAGTGCTGCAGCAATAAAATATACTAAGTAACCATGAACTAACAGTACCATGAGTGTGGAAAAGTGGTGGTAATTGTGATGAATTTGTCCATAATCAAATAGTCAAATACAAGGTTGATATTCCTTTTTTATGTGGGAGAGGCAAAACTAATAAGCTCTCACTATCCAATTATTGCAAATACTTATGATTAAAACTCAAGCAAACATCCGTAACTACTAGAATATACATTAAGGTAAAAAAATACTCAACCATAGCATTAAGATCAAAAGGTCCTCTTTATCCCATATGCTTTAATCACTAGATTGGGGCTTATGTTTCTGTCATTCAAGCAGCCCTCCCTCTAGGTTTCTCCACATACTACAAACCCTGTGATGTGATCCATGCGCGCATAAACATATGATAGGAACCATATGATTGTAACAAATTCAATATAAAGCTCAAACCATCCATGGATATTCAACAATCAATCATATGACAAACGGATCTATACAAATATGACATAGATGTAATAGATCATCTGCAAATAATTTATAACATCAAACACCATGTTTACATAGGGCGGTACAGAGGTGTGTGAGAAGATGAACTGATGTATACAAGGAGGAATTAGCGATGGAGATGGCTGTGAAGACGGTTGAGAGGATAGCACGGGGCGCATGGCGGCACCGGCGGTGGCGCAGGGAGGGGGGGTGCCGCCCCTTATCCCTATTCCTTCATGGTCTTGGGAGCCCTCCCCCATGGATCTAAAACGTGGCTTTTGTGGCTAGAAATTCGTGTTCTGGGGTATCTCCCACGATCTAGGATTCCTCCCTTTTTATAGTCTCATGGATTTCCGTCATCCCATTTAGGCCTGCAGTAAATCGTTCATTTCTCGGCCGTCCTTACTCGGATTGGATCAAAGTTTATGTCTACGATGTTCGCCGCAAAATTTCCCACAGCTTTCACGACCGCACTTTTTCCATTTGACGTCGTCTTCGACCCGTGACGTGGAAATGTTTAAAAAGACTTTTCAGACAGATTTCACGAGGTTTTCCCTTGTATTATTGATAATTCCTACACATCAAAGTGTAAAATAATAACATTGTGCACTTTTGTAACTATTAGTAGGTTAGTCCAAATAAATCATAAATTTAATATAAAAACAATTATCAAAAGCATAAAAGTAGCATGAAACGATAAAAAATTCTATATACGTTTTGGACGTATCAAAATCCCTAAGCTTATTTACTACTCGTCCTCGAGTAGGTAAAATTATAAAAACAAAATATTTTTAGAGGTCACATGCTGCCAACACAATCTTGATCATCATATTTGTAAAATAATTTGTAAACCTAGATCATAGCACTCTAAACACAGACATGATAGATATAATTCTAACAATAAAACTTAGCAACCATGTTGCAACATGAAAAGTAACAAAAAAAAAAGATAATGCATAATAATGCACTTGAAAGTTATACGTTTGTTTCGAGCATAAAAAAAACATAGCAAAGTGGTATTCCGCTTGTGCTTAAAAGTGGAGCAAAACACAAATGCCAAGACACTTCAAAGTTCAAATGGTGGCTAAAAACAAATAATTTGAGAACGGGTAATAACATATCATGAATCAATCAATAATAATATTTGGGACTGATGCACATTAAACTCAGAATGACAACTATGCTGTCTTAATTGTGCATAAAATTAGAAGATGAAGACTCAACACAAAATTAAAAGAAAGGACCTTCGCAGAGTGAAGAAGGGATTAAATCATGTGCTAGAGCCACTAGTAGAAACAGGACCTTTCGTCCAGGGCCCAAAAAGCCATCCATCCCGGTTTTCTTACGAACCCGGACGAATGCTATGCATTCGTCCCAGTTCGGTTGGCCAGGGTTGTGTCTAGGCCCCGTGGAGCATCGATCCCGGTTGGGGAGGGAGCATTCGTCCCGGTTCATGGCTAGAACCGGGACAAATGCCCGGTTAGACGTTATGGGGCCAGTGCAGGGGCATTGATCCCGGTTCTAGCCACAAACCGGGACGAATGTCCCTGTCCCTATATATACCAGCCACCCAGCCCCTTGTCTCATTTTTTTCTGCTAGGAGGGTGTGAGAGGTGGTTCTAGTCTTTGTGTATCTTTTCTATGCACACGAGGTGTTTCACGAAATACCCGAGCCACACAATATGATATCCTCGATCGAGCTTAGCATTCTTATCATTTTTTGTACACAAATATTATATTTGCTGATGTACGGTGGCCATTTTGCATAGTTTTTTATAAACTTAATATTACGATGTAGATGGATGCACGACAGCGATGGATGTATGGTGACCGACGCACTTCCGAGTATATGGCAGGCCTGGATGAATTTCTCGCTATAGCTGAGGCGAACAATGATAATGGCTTTATGTGTTGCCCATGTGCTGATTGTCAGAATGTTAGGGAGCACTCTTCCTCTAGATTCCTTCACGGCCACCTACTTCGGAGAGGTTTCATGCCAAGCTATAATTGGTGGACCATGCGTGGAGAAAGAGGGGTTGTGATGGAAGACAATGAAGAAGAAGATGATCCTTTGTTCCCTGAATACAGTGATACTACAATGGAAGACAATGCAGAAGAAGGAGGTGATCAAGAATGAGCATCAGATGAGCCCGATGATGATCTTGGCCGAGTTATTGATGATGCAAGGGAAGACTGTGGAAGTGAATTGGAGAGGTCGAAGCTGGACAACATGTTACAGGATCACAAAATGTTGTTGTACCCAAATTGCGAAGATGGCAGCACAAAGCTCGGTACCACATTGGAGTTGCTGAATTGGAAGGCACAGAACGGTGTGACTGACAAGGCATTTGAGAGTTTACTTCAACTAATGAAGCCGAAGCTTCCAAAGGATAACGAATTGCCTGAGAGTACGTACGAAGCAAAGAAAGCTCTCTGCCCTCTAGGATTAGATGTGCAGAAGATACATGCATGCATTAATGACTGCCTCTACCGCAGTGAGAAGTACGAGAATTTGGATGAATGTCCGGTATGCGCTGCACTTCGGTATAAGATCAGACGAGATGACCCCGGTGATGTTGACGACGAGCCCCTCCCCCCCCCCCCCCTCTGTAAGAGGGTTCCTGCAAAGGTGATGTGGTATGCTCCTATAATACCACGGTTGAAACGTCTATTTAGAAACAAAGAGCATGCTAGGTCGCTGCGATGTAGCAGCAGACAACCAAAAAATCAGCGTTCAAGAGAAGCAATACATTGTTTGGTATAAAACATCGTTGGATCAGTTCACACTTTTTGTGCTTCTACTTATCATTATTACATTCTTTAAAAAAATTAGTATCATAATTGATGAATATTGTAATGGTTTGTCGAGACAATAGACGACTAATAAGCTGATTGGTCTAGGTCGATTATTTTCGACCTAGTCCGCGAGTCTCGGAACTTATGCATATTGTAAGGATTTTCCATGCTGCATAACTAGTAATTTCAGAAGAAAAATATTTTTATCGAAACTTATTAGTACGAGATTTAAATTTGATGATATCAACGTGAGAAACACACGGATGAAAAGTATTCGTAATTCAGACGAATGCTTTTAAATATATTTAATTTTAAAATTCCAATCTAAAAAATAAAAACATGTAGAACCTCCTCTCATCCAAATGTACGAGAAGAAACCTCCGCATAATTCTACTACGGTATAATACTTTTCAAACATGTCATTCTCCATATCTCGTAGTTAGAGGAAAAAAAACAAATCCTTCAAAATATTGTCTTTGTAATGATTACCTACCTAACGGCAGTAAACAAGAATTTTTTCCTCACATATATACTAACCGGCTACAGAATTCAATGCACTTTCGTAACAAACCAGTTGCAATTTCTCGGGTGTGGTAGTTCCACTTTCCTAACAAAGCGCAATTATAGTGTGGTAAAAAGTGCAAGCTATAGATGATGAGATATAAAATAGAACTCTATATAAGGATCAAAGGTAGCTCCAATACATAACATGTGTCACAGGTTTGAACTATCCGTAATTTAAAACTTTGACACTTATTTTTATGATCGACGGGAATATTCTTCTATGCGAGTTAGCTACACATTATAAAATCATAGGTACAGTGTGAGAAAAATTGCAGTAAATAACCAATAAAAAACACATATTGAAACCATGATTGCACTTTTATCATTATGTTGTTGCTCTGTAAATAGGCAACCGTGGTGTGGCAAAAAAAAGCAACCAATATAAATATGAAGACAAAAGACGGTATAACATAGAAATAAACCAATGGTTGCACTTTTTCTCAATAAGATAGTTGCACATTTTTTTTGAAATGTGCAATTGTGGTGTTGTAATAAGTGAAAACCATATAAAAATCAGCTAAACTTGCACATTTTGTGAGAAAAATGTAACCCATATATAAAACCAATTGGAGTTGCAAATTTCTTGACGAAAACCGCATCTCATATCGACAACTCGAGTATTTATCGATAAATATTGCATTTTGAATCAAAAATTGGTTGTTATTTGCATGTTTCTTGAGATAAACGCAACTTGTTTCGGATTCCGGTCAATACGTGCACGTTTCTTGTGAAAAGTGCAAATCGTTCTGAAATCTTCTAGCTACTAAGACATTTCTTGAGAAAAGTGACATTTGTATGGGAAATCTGTTGGAATTGCATATTTGTTAAACTGTTCATAGTGATGTGTAAATTAAACTATAGCCATGTAAACAAATCTATGTTACTATCTTCATAATGCAAAAAAAAATAGCTGTAATTTTATAGATGGATTCACTTATTAACTTCTAGACTCATTTATCTCCGCAAGCTTTATGTGATGTTACATAATATGTTATATGACTAACAATGTTACTGCCACACTAAGGCTGGTATAAATAAAAATGCAATTCATATCAAAACCGATATCTATTTTTATGTTTCTTAAGAAAATTGCAACTTGGTTACTAATTGCATATGTGTTGGAAAACTACAAATCATAATGAATACCCGTTGGAATTCCACATTTACTGGAAAAAAATGCGATCGGAGTTGCACAATCCATGATAAAAAAATGTAATTCATATAAAAAAATCAGTTGTATCAAGAAATGCAACTCGTGTGGGACTATGGTTGCTACGTGCATATTTTTAAGAATTTTGGTACTTGCACTTTTCTTAAGAAATGTGTAACTTATTTGGAACAACTTGCTAATTATACTTTTGGTGAGAAAAATGCAACCCTATGCTAACCGGTTGTTGTTGCATATTTACTATAAATAGAACTTACCTGAACCCGATTAATAATTTCACATCTATTGTTGGAGAAAAGTGTAACGAGGCTGCTAATTTCATATTTTGGGAACGATGTGCATCTCACAAAGTATACCGGTTGGAGTTGCACATTATTTTTTGAGAAAAACGCAACATGTGTGGAAACCAGGATGGTAGCTGCATATTACCTAATAAAAATGCAAATTGTAATTAAGATGGTTGGTATTTCACATTTAAAGAAAAGGTGCATCTTGAAATTCCTCCCCCTCCCCCATATTTTTGCCTCTCCACACAACTCACGGCAAAATAAAACAAGAAAAAGATACATGAAAACCTCACTGTGTGATACATAGGTGAAAAACAGACACCTCCCGTATATGTTTGAAAAAAGTCCAACTCGTGTGGCACGAAAAATTACAAATGGTTTTTAAATACAAATATGCCAAACACAAATGGAAGCAGGACTACCGTGACTTAACCAAAACAAAGTGGATTGTTGTTTTGCAAATCCACTATTATAAATGTGAAGATATCTAGAACTAGTCTATGAGTACATGGTTTGTTTGGTTTGTAGGATTCTATGTACATAGAAAAAACGTAAAACAGAGGATTGAAAAACATGAAATTCTGAAGCTTCGTGGTTTAGTTCACATGAATAGGAAAAACAAATACTGTAATAAACACGATAAAAAACAAGTCAAACCGTTTTTAAAAGTATAACTAGCATGTTATTATAATGGGAGAGTCCTCGTGTTCTCGTTCTTTATACATTGAATTGTTTTTTAAAGAGTTCCTTGTAGCTAGGTTGTAAAGTTTCTGCGATTTTTTAATCAAAGCTAAGGTCAAAAGAAAAATTTCTGCGTTTTTTCTTAGCAGTCGAGATCAAAGGAAAACTTTCTGCGTGTTTCCTTAGTGGTTACATTTTTGAACTAAACTGATGAACGGTTGGGAAATTTTCTTGTTCACCTATTATTTTTTCTCCGTTTTTTTAACCAAACAAGCTCTTATGCATGTTTTGGTTGGCATCAACGTGCTCATCGGTTAGTACTTAGCTTAGAGAACTTGTCCTTTTGTTTCATGGAACTACACAATGCTGGGAATATGGGATGGCCAGAGTAGCAGAAGATGTAGAGTCCCAGAGAAGTGGGCAAGCCGGTGACATTGAGCATGCTCCTCTTACCATGGAACCCGACGTCGTCGACCACCGTGGCCCAGAGTATGCAGAAAACCAGCACCACCGACGCGATGACGCCGTTGGCCGACACGTAGGCTAGCACGCGGAGGTCCCTGAGCCACGTGGTCGGCAAGATCACGATGGACACGAGTACGATGAAGAGGTTCTTGCCGGAGAAGACGATACCGGGACCGAGGCTGAGGTTGGTATCCGGGAACAGCTTGTCCAGGTTGTCCCCTTCCAGTATAAGGAACCCGGTGGCGACGAGGTAGAGCTCGGCAAACATGATGAGCGACACTATAGAGTACATACAGATTGGAGGGACCTAGCCTTGAAAGATTGAAGATGTTGGACTCACCTGAAAGGATGTTGAGGCCATTGAAGCCGGTGCGCAGGGACGTCGCGCCACTGTCCTCCGGCGAGCACTGCGCCTCATGGTGTTGCATCTCTGTGGGGTCTTTTCCCGCCAGCAGTACTCCGTGGCCGTGGAGGAGGGGCTGCTGGAAGTCCGGCGGCGAGTCGCCGGTAGGACTGTGCAGCGCCGCTCCGCCATGAGCCATCTTCTTATCGGTAGACCTTAATTTGTACCGTGGCGAGTGGCGACAGTTGCCACGCTCGCAAACTCTTGAGTCAGATGTGCGCGTGGCCCAGTCGGAGCGTGCATGTATATATACCTGTGGCGGTAGATCTGCTGTGTGGATTCAAAGCTTTCGTGACACGGGAATAGAGTTTCAGGCATGTCCCAATTTGGGTTTCTTAGCGTTGTATCCTAGGAAAAATGCTTATGTGGCATAGGAATTAATGAAGAAAGAGAGGGAGGTTGTATCTTAGCTAAGATACAGCCCTTGCACGTGGCCGTAGGTAAAAAGTGTTGCTAGTCCAATCATATGCATGCATGAGTTTCAAATCATTAATTTAGATACAACTAATAAGAAACAAAGCATTAGAGTAGTTGTCTCTTAGATTTTTAAGACTCCTATGATTACGTGCTAAGAGACGATACATTGGGACATGCTTTATTAACCTCTTCTTCCTTAGAATCCATCGAATAAGTAAGACGACATGTCTCATGTTATGAGTACATAGCTTTCGTTGGTTGGGACAAATCAACCATTTTAGCATGGGGACGAAGATGATGTCATTGTATTTGCATGACCTATTTATGACATGGTCCATCAGAAATTCGGTAATTTCCTCTTATATTTCTATTAAGTGCTCCTTTGGTCGCATCTTCTTCCACACTATCAAAATATGGTTCTAAAATATAACAGATAAGTGAATTTGCAATGCATAATGTTTCTATATACAATTTTAATATGAAGTCTCACTCCCACACAAGGATATATCACATGTGAATAATGGTCGCAAGTAATAACTATGACCTCGTAAACTTCATGCAGTAAAGGATTCTACTGCACTACAAGCAATGGTATAGACAATTCAAATGGTTGTATAATGAGGTATATCCCGTCGTGTCACTAGTGGAAAACAGCCTATCAGTACCGGTTCCAGAGGGCTTCTAGTACCGGTTGGTCAACCGGTACTATTAATCGGCATTAAAGGTAGTCCACCGTTAGTACCGGTTTCATTCCAAAGCGGTAATGAAGGTCCCTCCACGTGGCCTCAGGGGAGCCCGCTGGGCTAGAGACATTTGGTACCTGTTCGTAACACGAACCGGGACCAAAGGGTTGGGAGGGGTTTAGGGTTTAGGAGGGTTTTAGTGTTTAGGAGGGGTTTAGGGTTTAGGCGAGGAGAGGTTTAGGGTTTAGGAGGGGCCGTATAAGACCTTTTCATCGTACGAGGATGCGTCGATGCGCCAGGAACGTGTTTGGGTATATATTAAATATCGTACGAGGATCGCGTCGATACGCCAGGAATGCAAGTTCATGCCTCTTTATAAACTTGGTGCATACATATAACACATGCAATTAATTACATGAGATCACAAATTAAGTAGTGGTACTCTCAGAGGCATACTGTATATTACATGTAGCTAACTCACCATTACATTGAGGCCTGCATACACACTATGATGCATGGTGGTACTCTCTGAAAGGAGCTATGACTTCTTGGAGGAAAAATCCCGCCATTTACTCGCAAATTGCTTGGAAGCGGCGCTCGGTGGGGAGCTTCTCCCGCTTTCTTGCCAAGTGTTAAAGAATGAGAGAGATACAAATGAATACATACTTAAACTATCAAATCATAATAAAACAACTACTGAATCTCAGCAGAACTGATGGTAACAATATAAAGTTGTAAATATAGTTTACATACCTCCTTATTTCTATTATTATTTATTCTCTCGGAGACAATCTTGTGAATGTTCTCACGAACATAGTAAGCACATAGATTAGTCCCACTTGTTTGTTGATCGCATTCCTGTGCAATAATATAATTCAATCAAACAAGAACCAAGTATGATAACGATGTGTGTGGACCTAGGTAGTACTACCTACTTTCCCTTTCCATGTCAGCTTCTCCGGCCATCCACCTTCCGGATCTTCCTTGATGAACGTTTCCCATACGCTGCCCGAAAAAAATTGAATAAAAGAGCTATTAGTTTGTTGACATCAGGAAATTACCGAAAAAGCCGATAAGAATTAAATAAAATTACCCTCTGAGCATATCAAAGCAGTGCTTGTAAGCTATAGGTGGTTTGCTCACTGAGTCGTAGGCATCAATATGTCCATCGCGCATTTTAATGACGATAAGCATAAAGTTGAAGCTACGCAAGTTTAAATATGCAGTGTCATAGATATAATTCATTAGTTATAAGGAAAAATAGAATGTGTTAGAAGACAGTAACACTCACTTGTAATTATAAGGCCAAAGTATTTGTTCTTTGTCACGTTGTCGCTGCAAAAACCTTAGCAAAGTCTCTGGTGTATCCTTGTTGTACGTGGGATTCTTTATGGTTTCTTTATGCATTGTATCCGCGTCAATGAACCCAATTTCGTTGGTTTCATTCGTTTTGCATTCGAGCATCTTCAGTCTGCATAATAAAGCGCAAACGATATTAAATTGAGGATAATTACTGAAAATGAACGAACCCAGCTAAATCCTTCTGAAAATACATAATAAATAAATCACTTACGGACAATAGCAACTGAGCAACGATTTTCCGAGTGCCCGGAGATTGTATAACGCAAAAACATCCACTAAGTCAATGCTCACAGCGTAATCTTGGAAATAGTGCTCTTCCTTAACTACCACCATCATAGCCGCATACCCTTCCTTTTCCCTACCCAAGTACCAATTATGCAAATTGCGTATTTTTGTTGGTAGGATGGAGACATTCTCGACCAAATTTTCCCTTTTTCATATTTGTATGCTACTTCAGCGATTGAGTACGCAATATCTGTTGTTTGATAAGTACTTTGTACGGCCTTCTCGTCAAACACCTTGAGAGGGGCAACCCATTGACCGGCTTGTTCTCCGAGTTGGGGAACTTTTTCCCCTTGACCGGTTGTTTCCTTTTTGGTGCATGCTGGACCACCAGTTTATTCCCTTTTCCCTCCTGGAGCATCTCGTCATATGACTTTTCAATAGAACGCATATAGTCTGATGGCGGCGATGGTGGAGGGTTATATAGGTTCTCAACGGTACGCACAACTTTCACCGGATCTAGCGTCTTCTCAAAAGGTATCTCTGGCACTTCCTTAGCAAAATGGGCAGCCACCTCGGAACGAGTGATGTCCCGGTTTTCCTCGTCAGGTCTTTTCCCAAGGTAACTTCGAAAAAGGCGGCGGTGCTCTGTCTATTATGGGTTTCTTCCTGGGCAGCGAACGGTTCCGCTTAACGAGCGCTTCATCACGTGGAGGATATTGAGATGCTAGACTCGCGATGCCCCCCCCTCAGCAAGGTGTGTCTCTTCCTTCTCATGTGGACTGCCGGCTGGGGAGATCAATGGCCCTTGCTGCTCATGTGGATTGTTAGCAGGAGTAGTCGATGGCCCTTGCTGCTCATGTGGACTGCGCTGCTGACTGATATCACGAGGAGTCGGTGCCCTTGGCACGGTGACTGAAAAGACGATGTATTTTTTTGTCCAGAGGGCGAAACCGCGCTTGACATCGCCGGTGTCTTCTCCTCGTCACCTCCAGGATGATCAAGATCCATTGTTTCATAACCAGGAACAATGTCATCCACCCCGACAAGAGCATAGTCAGCTGGAATGGGCTGATGATAGTGTGTTGCTCCATCTTGTTGTGGGTAAACAAAGCTGATCGCCACCTTAATGGACATGTTCCTCATTGGCACATGTAGCTCGCACTCTGTATTCTCCGTGACATAATCCACGGGGTAGCTTGCTCCACATTCTTCAAGATGCGAGTAATCCATGCTGCTTTTCGACTGAGATGGGGCGGCATCGGCTTGATGATCATCTATAAAAAGCGGCTGATCAGGTGCCCACTGCCGATTCTGCTCCAGCTGTTGCACCCGTTGTTCCAATGTCGATAACCGGTCAGCGCACTTTTTCTTCGTTCTCGAACGGCTTCTATAACTCTGAGCGCACTCCGGCCATGCATCCTTCATGGTGAGACCTGGGAGGGTTCGTACTCGTCCAACGTGTTCGGGATTCCTCAGAACTAGTGTCAACGCGTCATTCTCTCTATCGGGAATGTACACTCCCCTTCTAACCTATCTATTGCATCTACAAGCTCCTTGGTGATTTTTTGGATTTTCTCCTTCCATTTTCCCTGTGCAACGATCTCCCCTGTCTTTGGGTCCACCCCTGCCCCGTGCACGAACAACCAGAACTTGGACCGGTCGGGCCAGTCGTATATCTGTGGCGTGACCCCGGCTACCAGCAGTTTAGCTTCATATGCCTTTCACATAGGAATGGCAGTCTTGTAGCCACCTGACCCAATCTATTAAAATATTTCTTCTTCTTAGCATTATCTACATGTGTGGTTGATCGGGACTTATATCCTGACGAGGTCCTATACGCCTTAAATGCGGGCCAGCAGGATTGTAGCTTCTCATATCTGCCATGGAATTCTGGACCTTCAGGTCAAAAGTCTGCCCATAATTTTTTCTTCCAGCTCTCGAATTGTACGGCCATCTTCTTAAGAGTCCATTCCTTGAGCTTCTCCTTCTAGGGTTCCGAGAACTCTAACGGTAGGTTGAAGTGTGTCAGTAAACTCTCAAAAAGTAAGTCTTTCGTAGTGTCGCTGACATAACTAGCTTCGTCAACCGTCGCCTTCTTTGACGTATGCCAATCTGCAATGCTGATCGTTACAATGTCCTTAACAATAACTCCGGCTTGATTGACAAATTTCTTGACGTTATCTGCGGTTTCCACCAGTTTGCCAGTAGCCTTAAATGTGTTGAGAGCTAATTTAGCCTCGTCCGATAGAGGTTTTGTCGGGCCTCGAGGACCTTGCTTTTTAGCAGATTTGCTCGGTGATCTAGAAGGCTAAAAGAAAAAAAGATTCGTTAAAAAGTGCAATACAAATAAATCAATGCATCTACTGATATATCATTGTCATAATGTACACCTTGGCGGAATTTTTTAAGGGAAATTCATCAGTCATTCTCTCTTCATACTCAATTCCTTCACCGGAGTCGTTCAGAAAATGTGTCATAATGTCGCCATCGACGTCATTGTCATCGTCATCGCCATCATCATCGGCTTCTGCTCGGGCACTGTTATATATCAATTTGTTGTGCCAAATCTTCTTCCTCCTCATTTAGGAAGAACAGGGGGCGTCCGGATCCATAGCTCAATGTCACTACAAAAATCACTAAATTGTAATTCTATTTCTAATCACTAAGAATTGTAAACACAAAGAAAAATTCTACTAATTGTAAAAATCACTAAGTATAATTTGTGATTTAATAGCAATCAAATTTAAATAGCAATCGGTTTAAATGTATATCACAACAAAATTTAAAGAGCAATCAATATTTGATAATATCAACTAAATTAAAAAACTAAATATTGTAAGTGCTAAAAAACTAATATTTCTAAATACAATAAAAATCACTAAGTATAATTGTACTAACTATTCTATTCACTTAGCAAATTTCTAAGTACTAAAAAAATGCTAAGTAGTAAAAATTCTAAGTAGTAAAAATTCTAACTACTAAAAATCACTAAGTATAATTCTAATTCTAAAGTTCACCAAGTATAATTCGAATTCTAAAAATCACTAAGTATAATTCTAATTCTAAGTACTAAAAATCAATAATTCTAATTCTAAAAATCACTTAGTAAAACTTCTAATTCTAAGTACTAAGTACCAAAAATCAATAATTCTAATTGTAAGTATTAAGTACTAAAAATCAATAATTCTAATTGTAAGTACTAAGTACTAAAAATCAATAATTCTAAATCTAAGTACTAAGTGCTAAATTTTACAATAGAAAAAAAACAAAGAAAAAACCAAAAAAAGAACACTCACGGTGAGTGCTCTGCCTCACGTACGGAAGGGGATGCACATGGGAAGGGTGGCGCGGTGGTGGCGCAGGGCGGGGGAAGGCGCTGGTGGCGCGGTGGTGGGGCGGAAACAAGGAAGCGACCGCGCGGGGCGGAGACTCGAGGGTAGTGCGGCTGGGGCAACAACGGGCACGGGGAGGCGAGAGGGAGAGGAAGCGCACGGCGACTAGCACGAAGGCGGCAGTGCACGGTGGCCGGAAGCGATGCAGGGGCGCAGGGGGACGGCCGGCAGCACTTCGTCGTGGGCGGCGATCAGGGAGCCCGGAGGCGCGCCGGTTCTTCTCTGCGTAAACTTGGAAAAATTTTGGAGAAAAAACGCCTAAGTACCCGCCCGTTTTCACCCCTTTAAAAAAAACAAGACCGAAGGGGGAGACGCCACCCCGGCTTGTCATTAAGGTAGAAGTATGACTCGAACCCGTGACCTGGCGCTTTAGCCTGCCGACCATCTGGCCACGAAAGAGTTCACTATTCACCCCTTTAGTCCTGGTTTGTTCTACCAACCGGGACCAATACCCCTTTGGTACCGGTTGTTGCCACCAACCGGTACTAAAGGTCTGTATTAGTACCGGCTGTTTCCACAAACCGGTACTAAAAGGTTTTCCCCGGTCCACTCCAACTGCGCGCGAACCAGCGGACCTTTAGTACCCATTGGTGGTACTAACCGGTACTAAAGGTGGATTTTCTATTTCTCTTTTCTTCTCCTTTTATTTTCCTGTTTTATTAAAAAAACTATAATTCTTGAAAGAAAAGTCCAAATGATATGAAACTAATTTCTAAATTTTTGTAAAATTAAAAGCTAGCTACTAAAAATAATTTTGTGATGTTTTGTAACATTTTCAAATTTCAAAATTTCAAAATGGATTTAAATAGGTAGTACAAACTATAATTAATTCGAAAATGGAAACCCCAGTTTAGAGCACGTTGGGGAGTTTTCGGCCACGAGCACGGTGCGACAGCAAATATAGAAGCTCTATAAAAAAATAGGGTGCTACAAATTCTTTTATTAAAAACAGACGCGCTAGCGCGCCGCAGTTCGTCGGAATACAAATTATTTTATTAAAAACAGAAAACAGACGAACACTACTCCTCCTCATCGTCGTCGGGGAACTCGTCGGTGACCTCCCCCGGGTCATCGTCGTCTCCGAACTCGTCGGTGACCTCCTCGTCGTCGTCGGAGGTGCATGATGGTATATCCAAGATAGGCCCCTACCTCGGATCCTCAGAGGCCCAGAGTTCGCCGGCATGGTTGGCCCAACAGAGCTCTTGCAGTGCCTTCGTCCTCGCGTCCCGAGCGGCATCTAACGCGAGGTGGTGTTCGAGGAGACGCTCCGCCCGCTCAGCTGTGCGGGTCTGCCAGAGCTCCTCGTCGGTGCTCTCCTCCCCCGGATTGTTCCGGTAATACCCGCGGATGACGCGGTCGTCCCTGGCGTCGACTAGGCCATGAAACGCACGGTGGCGGAGGTGGCGTTGGTCGGCGGCAGTGACGATCTGTGGTGTCGGCGCCCTGGCCTCAGCTTCCTAGAGGGTGTGGCAGTCGTTGAAGTTCATAAGCGATCGCGGGCGGTTGAGGCGCCAGGCCACCGCCGTTGCAAAGGAGCCGAGGGGGATGCGGTCGTCCCCGTAGCGGATATCCGCGGTGAACATTCCGTTCTGCCGTGCTCGTACGCCACGGAACCCGGTGGTGTTGTTCCTCCTCGGAGGCATGGTGGCAGCGCGACGGTGCGTGTATAGGAGTGGGCGCGTGGGGAGGAGACTACGCTCGAGGTGCGGAAGTTTATACTGCGCGCTCGTGGCCACGCGTCACAACTCCTGCGCCACGCGTCCACGCGGCACAACTCCCGTGCCACGAGGTGCAACTCCTTCGGCTCTTTATGGGCTCATTATAATAAACTATGCCATGTATTTGGCCATAACACCCGTCATTTCAACCAAAACCCTAGAATGTTAGGACGAGATAGCTCTTTTTTGTGAACACTTTTTCAACAGAACCTTCGTATTCCAAGTTTACTATTTTTTGTGGATACTAGTACATATGAAATGCACCAGGCAAAGGTCTCGTGTTATTTAGGTTTTTTTTAAATTTACTGGAATTTTCTCGGCCCGTTTTACGAGAAAGTCAAGACGGAGGGCATGACCGTTCGTAGCTACAGGTTGTATATTCAGCAAATCACTGTGGATCTTCATTCAAATAGGTAGTGAGTAGCTAAAAATGGTTTTTCCAAAATTTATGAGTAAATTACGAGGCACTTGTAGTTCAAATTTGTCCCGTTTCGAGCTGAATCTTCAGAAACTTGTGATTTTCGAAAGAGCTGGATGGAAATAATTTCTTACAAAACAGATTGTTTATTTGGGTATAACATGTCGTAGCATGTTAAAAAAATTATGCGCACAAGTTTGGCAACATGTTTGTGGTAGGTCCTTCACAAACAAAAACCATTTCAGACACTACGAAAATGGAAAATGGATTTTTTATTCAGTAAAAAAAAAATTCCTTCGTCAACATTGCCCATGCTTCCAAGATGCATGTTTGTGTGCAATATGGGCTCAGGCTCATTATAAGAAACTATGCCATGTATTTGGCCATAACACCCGTCATTTCAACCGAAACCCTAGAATGTTAGGCAGAGATAACTCTTTTTTGTGAACACTTTTTCAACAGATCCGTTATATTCCAAGTTTACTATTTTTGGTGGATACTAGTACATATCTAATGACACCCGGCAAAGGTCTCGCATTATTTAGGGTTTTTTTTAATTTACTGGAATTTTCTCAGCCCGTTTAACAAGAAAGTCAAGACGGCGGGCATGACCGTTCGTAGCTAGGGGTTGTATATTCAGCAACTCACTGTGGATCTCTATTGGAAAAGGTAGTTTAGTAGCTAAAAATGATTTTTGCCAAAATTTGTGAGAAAATTACGAGGCACCTGTAATTCAAATTTGTCCGGTTTTCAGCTGAATCGACAGAAATTTGTGATTTTTAAAAGAGCTGGATGGAAATCTTTTCTTACAAAACAAATTGTTTATCTAGGTATATCACATGTCCTAGCATGTTAAAAAAATTAAGCCCACAAGTTTTGCAACATGTTGGTGGTAGGTCCTTCACAAAAAAACCATTTTTGACACTCAGAAAATGGAATATGGATTTTTTATTCAGTTAAAAAATAAATTCCTTCGTCAACATTGTTCGTGCTTCCAAGATGCACGTTTGTGTGAAATATGGGCTCATTATAACAAACTGTGCCATGTATTTGGTCATAACACCAATCAGGAAGATTCACACGGATCGTTTTGTTCTATCTCCGGCATAAAAGGTTAGATACAACTTCTTTCTTGTGAACACTTTTTCAACAGAACTGTTGTATTCCAAGTTTATTATTGCACATCACCAAGAACATCATCCCTATCTAGTCTTCTGAGTTTTCATCGTGTGTTTCCCTTTCTTCTGATTGCGACGCAACAATGGACACTCTTCGTTATTTAACACGATGCTTGGGTCAGTTTTAACCTTCAAGGGTGCAATGTACTCAAACTTTTCATAATCTTCTGACATGTCTGTCTTTTCCTCCACTCCTACGATGTTTATTTTTCCTAAAAGAACTATGTGGCGCTTTGGCTCATCATATGATGCCTCCTTTTTCCTTTCTTTTCTTTTTTTGTTTTGGTAGACATGTCCTTCACATAGAAAACCTGAGCCACTTCACTGGCTAGCACAAATGGTTTGGTCTTGTATCCTAGATTCTTCAAATCCACTATAGTTATTCCATATTGTGGGTCTACCTGTACCCCATCTTTCACGTTTAACCATTTGCACCGGAACAAAGGGATCTTGAAAGTAGGTCCATAATCAAGTTCCCATATCTCCTCTATGTACCCATAATATGTGACCTTCTTCCCATTGTCGTCTACTGCATCAAAGAGGACACTACTGTTTTGGTTGGTGCTCCTTTTATCTTGGGTAATCGTATAAAATGTATTCCCATTTATCTCGTACCCTTGAAAAGTAGATATACGAAAAGATGGTTGCTTGGCCAAAAAAGAATAGTTGTTCCTCAACAATAGTGTCATTAATGAGATGTGTTTGCAACCAACCGCCAAAATTCTTCTGGTGTTCTTCATCAATCCAATCTTCACCTTGCTCCGGGTATTTTGAGCGTAAAATATTCTTGTGTTCCACTATATACGGAGCCACCAAGATGGAATTATGTAGGGTTGTGTAGTGTGCTTTAGTGAAAGAATGTCCGTCCATACTTATTTTTTCTCTCTTTCCTAGCGTGCCTTTTCCACGCAGTCTCCCCTCATAGCGAGATTCAGGAACACCGGTCGGCTTAAGGTCAGGAATAAAGTCAACACAAAACTCAATGATCTCCTCTATTCCATAGCCCTTGAAGATGCTTCCTTCTGTCCTAGCACGGTTATGAACGTATTTCTTAAAGACACAACTAGGTATCATACAAAGAACCAAATTATTTACGATGTAACAAAAATAAATTTTTGGAACAAAGTTAGGAATAAAATTGTGGAACTAGTTTTCACAAAATAAACGAAACAAAAATATTTTAGAATGAAAGAACAACTAGTTACAAAACATGAAGAAAAATAGAAAGATTGGAACAAAGCAAAGGAAGAAAAAATTGTGGAACAAGTTTTCACAAAAAAAAAAAAAACAAATCTTTTGAAACGAAGGAACAACTATGTATACAACAGGAACAAAATTATTTCTTATGGAACAAAAAATAAACTTTTTTGAACAAAGCTAGGAACAAAAAAAAATTGTGCAACTACTTTACACAAATAAAAGGAACAAAATCTTTCGAAACGAAGGAATAAGTAGGTATAAAACATGAACATAAAATATTTTCAGTGGAAAAAAAATAAGTTCGGCGCAAAAAAAAAATTGGAACTAGTTTTCACAAAACAGGAAAAAAATCTTTCGGTACGAAGGAATAACTAGGTATAAAACACGAATAAAATTATTTTCGATGGAACAAAAAAATAAAAGTTTGGAACAAAATCTAGGGGAAAAATTGTGAAACTAGTTTCCACAAATAAAAGGAACAAATCTTTCGGAACAGAGGAACAACTAGGTATAAAACAGGAACAAAATTATTTTCGATGGAACAAAAAATAGAAGTTTGGAACAAAATCTAGTTGAAAAAATTGTTAAACTAGTTTCGACAAATAAAAGGAACAAATAGGTATAAAACAAGGACAAAATTATTTTCGTTGGAACAAAAAGGAAAGCTTGGAACAAAGCTAGGAACATAACAAATTATGGAACTGGTTTTCACGAAAAAGGAACAAATCTTTTGGTACGAAGGAATAACTAGGTGTAAAACAGGAACAAAATTATTTCCCATGGAACATAAATACAATGTTTGGAACTAAGCTAGGAACAAAAAAAATGTGAAAATAATTTCCACAAAATAAAAGGAACATATCTTTCGGAACGAAGGAACAAATAGGTCTAGAAACACGAACAAAATTACTTAAGATGGAATAAAAATAAAAAGCTTGGAACAAAGCTAGGAACAAAAAATTTGGGAACTAGTTTTCACAAAAAAGGAACAAATCTTTCGGTGCGAAGGAACAACTAGGTATAAAACAGGAACAAAATTATTTCCTCCGATGGAACAAAAATAAAAAGTTCGAAACTAAGGTAGGAACCAAAAAATGTGGAACTAGTTTAAAAAAAATAAAAGGAACAAATCTTTCGGGACGAAGGAACAACCAGGTATAAAAACAGGAACAAAATTATTTTCGATGGAACAAAAATAAAAAGCTTAGAACCAAGCTAAAAAAAATTGTGGAACTAGTTTTCACAAAAAAAAATATTTTGATTTGTAGGAAAAAGTAGGTGTAAAAAGGAACAAAAATATTTACGATAGAACCAAACTAAAAAGTTTGGAACTAATTTAGGTACAAAATAAATTGTGGAACTAGTTTCCACATATAAAAGGAACAAATCTTTCAGAATGAAGGAAGAACTTGGTATAAAATAGGAAAAAATATTATTTTCGATAGAACAAAAAGAATTTGGAAACTAATTTTCACAAAAAAGGAACACATCTTTCGGATTGAAGGAACCACTAGGTATAAAACATGAACTAAATTATTTCTGATGGAACAAAATGTAAAATCTTGAAACAAAACTAGGAAAAAGATCTCCACAAAAGATAGGAACAAAAGTTATGAGAAAAATCGAAAATAAAAAATCAAAACAAAATTCTTAGATATATGAAAAAAAATCTGAAAGAAAAAAACAAATATTAAAATCTAAACTACGGAAAATAGTAAAGAAGAAAAAATAAAGAAAATAACATAGAGCATATGAAGGAAAAAATGGGACAAGCAAAAAATAAGGGAAAGAAAATGAAATGAAAATAAAAAGGACAATAGAAACAAAAACATAGGAAAAAACATAAGCATATGACGGAAGGAAGCAATTGGAGAGAATTTACTTTTGTTTCATTTTATGCACCCAAAATTTTCTAAACTGTGTACTATTTTTTGCCAAAACATTTTATTTTCTCTCCCCTTGGTCCCTTCCTCCCTCTCTACTTGTACAACCTTGTAGGTCATCCCATACTCCAGCTACGTGGATGCATGCACAAACGAACGAAAAGAGAAATGGCGAATACATGATGTGATGACGTCGCTAAGCCTCACACATGAACGAAGGAAAAAAAATGGGAGACAGGCTGAACAAGTGGAGTCAATCGGCTGTATCTCCCTAACCCTAACCGCGCCGCTAGCCCTCCCACCCCGGCCCCCCGCCTGCACCGCCGCCGGAGGAAACCGCCGAGCGAAGCCCGCGCGGCCGACGGTGGCGGCGGAGCTCTCGCGCTCGCGTGCGCGTGGTCCGTCTCCGGGTGGCGCCGCCGATGGGATCTGGGGCGGCCCGACCATGGTGCGGCCGGCGCGGAGACCTTGAAGGCCGGTATCCCTCTCACCTCCCTCTTCCTCAAGCCTGCATCGCCCCTCGAGCGGCCCCGTCGACAACCTTGAGCGGGGCGGTACCGCAGGATGGTGGGTGCGGGGCTGGTGGCGGTTTGCGGCGGGGTGTCCGCGTGCTAGGCTCCGGTGGCGGCACGACCTGCTGCTAGGAGGCGGGGCTCGTCACTTGAGCTCGACAGCAGACTACGCAGGCGGCTCGGCGTCTTGGCGGCGGCGGCGCCTTCGACTTGGCTCCCGGGCGGCGCGGCCTCCTCTGTCCTTGGCAGCGGGAGGCGGTGGTGCTAGGGACCGTCGGCGGCAGGGCTCCCAGTGGCGGGGGATGTGGACCAGGAGATCTTTCCCCTCCCGCAAATGTCCCTACCTAGGAGTCGTTTCGCAGCGTCGGGGCTGCGAGACATCAGAGTAAAAAAGGTGGTCCTAGGTTTTCTCATCGCGCGAGGACGAAGATCTTCCTGATGTAGGTTCTCTTTGTTCAGGCCGGGGTGTCGACCCGAAAGGCTCCACCGACGAACTCCCTTGGGCGATGCCTGGAGATTGCTGGATCGGTGGAATTCGGGCCCAATGCACGGTCATCGAAGATGAGATTGGAGGACTAGCAATGGTGTTCGGATTCTTTGCATCGATGGGGACTGGCTTGGAGTTACAAGATTCGTGGCAGCGGTATGTAAGATTGGACGACAGCATGCATGGAGCCCAAAGTCCTACCTTTTAGGGTGAAAACCAAAGGTCTGGCCTTTATTGGTTGTGCCTGACACTGGTCTTGTTGGAGACATTGTTTTGAGAGCGAGGATTATTTTCAGGGTGAAAACCCAAGGTCTGGCCTTAATTGGTTGTGCATGGCACCGTTTTTCTTGAAGACGTTGTTTTTTGAAGAGTTGGACATCAAATGTTGTTTAGGTGATGATTGTGCGGCTGCTACAATAACTGTAACTCTGTAGCGGGACTTTCTTTTTAGTTCTTATTTTTATTTTCTTTTGGCTGTGTGCATCCGTAATGGTTATGGCTATTGCGTTGTTACAGAGGCTAGATGTAATTTGTATTTCCACTATATTAATATACTTCCCTTTATCAAAGGAAAATGAACGAAGGAAAAAAAGGCAACCACCTACACGAGAGATACCTACCAGGAAGCACTGGCGCCATTCACGTTCCGCACCTACGAGTTTGGCGGGTTCAGCGTGGTGGAGCACTTCCCACGGGCCGGCCCACGATCTCTATCTTTTAGCGAAACCGTAGCTCCCATCGTCGGGCGATGGAGAGCGTTTTCCGCTCAGCCTGGCGCTCCCGCTCTTCGTCGCGGCCGGAAGTGGCCCTAATGGGCCGGCCCACTATTTCTGTGGAGGGGCGTACGTACTACAGAAAACTGTACTGGTACGTAAATTTAGTCCCATACCGGTTAAAGAGAGGGGATGCAAGCAGTTTATATACAGGTGCCGATGCGAAGCAATCACCATGCGGCAAGCCTGGTCAGCTTACAAAAAATATATATGATCGCAACCATCTGCCTTAGACACCTTCCTCAGGTCATCTCCTTGTACAAGGCCACCCCGACATGGGGTGATTGGGCTTTTTTATTTTCTCTCTAGTCCTGCGTTGGCAGGTCACGTGAATCAGCATCCCAACTAGCTACACGACCACCCAGGCTACACAAATAACACAATGACGTCTCCTGCATCGGCAGAGCAAAACCTGCTGCTAGATGGACCAAGACCTGAATAAATTGTTCAACATGAGCAATTTGTTGTGTTACTAAAGAAGTCTTCAATTATCACCCGCAAATGGCATGCAGCTTCTATCAATATACTTCCCGATAGTAGCGATTCAGAACATGATGCTGTACTATTGGAAACACGCTTCTATCACTGATGCTAAGAACAGACCAGACTGAATTAGCTCAACTGCATAGCGCGCTGCTGATGAAGGCCTCATCTGATGTTACATGCTAAAAAAATGCACGGAACTGTCAGTATAAGGGATTGCAACAATTCATGGACCGTGACTGATCTGAGAAATCAAGTACACGTGTAGCATCAATTAGGCGATCGATGGAGCAACTGTTGTGTCTGCCTGAAGTGGTGAAGTTGACGTTGTCGGTTTAGAGTGACTTTGTTAGAACTATTTGCTTTTGGTGGTGGTGGTGCTGCTGCATCGTTGTGCTGCAACAAAAAGGCGGATATGCTCTCAACATCCTTCGGGAATGCGGACATCATTGGAGCACAGGGTTATCGATGGGCTTCTTAGTCACCGATGTCGCATCGCGCCTGATCCACTGCTTGACCAGCTGTTATCTCAGCCTGAAGTGGCAAGTGGTGAAGTTGACGTCGGTTTACAAGGAGTAACTTGGTTAGGTGGTACTGCTGCTGCATGGTTGTGCAACAAAAAGGCAGATATGCTGTCAACATCCTTTGAGAATGTGGAAATCATCAGAGAACAGGGTGAATCTGGTGCTACCACTGGCCTGGCGATTGGTGAGGGGGTCAAGCACTCAGAACATACTGGTCGAGCAAGACTGCTATTCCTAACAAGTGGTTGCGATTTTTATGTTGATGAGCTGGTGGTGTTCTAGATTGCTTTTGCCGTCTACTGCAATAGAAAAGGATAAACTTATTAAATCAAGAGCATTACACGCACATCTCATGGTTAAACTTCTAGAACAATGGGTAGAATTGTTAACGATATTGGTTACTACAAGTTACTTGAAAAAGAAATCCAACATTTGATTACTAGTACTTCATGTTATTAAGGATGGCATGTTCTGTTCGTTCAGAAGCTAGGGTTACAGTCTAAACTATCCTATATTTCTTAACATTCTATTTTCATATTTCAAAGGAAATACATAGAAGTTCATCAAACAAAGGAATTGATCTTGATATCTCCAGATTTGTCCGAGCTATCGCTTTAACAAACCTTTTATCACCGTGAGTGGGGACACATTGCCAGTAAGAAATATGAACTGAGGCTCCGCGCCACTTCTGCATCTGATACCCTGTATTCACCTTTGTATTGTGAGCTTTAGTCCTCTCGATAATATGCAGCAAAATATGTTTGTGTTTTTCGTACTTGGGGAACTTTAACTTGAAACCCTTGTGCACATCACTTTTCGTCAACAGCGAGAAATTGAGTATCTTTCTGATTAATTTCTTGAGCTCTGCTCCTTGTCTTTATGCATTCGTTTTCACTACTGATAATGACAAGAACTGTTCCTGTATAGAGATGGAACAAAGTGTGTAAGTAACAGATATTTGCTGCAAATTATCAGTAGATAAAGATCATTACTGGGAAAAGGACAGATGACCCTGTTAGTGATGGAACAGAAAATCCATGATCCAGTTACACAAAATGTGAATAATAAGCATCCTTCCAATACTAGATCTGCAATGGAATATTGCAGTTATATTATTAGGCTGAGCTGTTCAAATTTAACAAAACAATCCTCAATAGCTTGATAATGCAATTCAGTCATTTGTCTAATAATGCTTCTATGTCAAAATACAAGGACAATAAACCAGCACCTGTTATATACACAAGAACCTTTTATGCCTAAATTGGGTTTACACAACAAATCGTGGATAACAAACGCTTACTAGAGATAACTAAAGATTCATGACCAGTTTAGTGACATATATAAAATAGCGGATTCTCGCCTGCCAAAATATTTTCTCTAGCACTTGTGAAATACAAAAAAGGCAGAGGAAAACATTGAATAAAGTTTTATGGTATTCAAAGTTTTTTGATGAATAAAGCAACAGTCAGTACCTGGAATCTGAGAGTTCTGACAAAGGAAAGTGCTTTGTTGAGCACCACTAATCTGTTGTAGAGGTGGAGTGCTTACGTTTACCATCAATAACTCCAATCGGTGTATATCCCCTGGTAGAAGGGTGTAAACAAGTGTAATCTCATCTGCACCTAATGTAGAAACTGTGGGTTTATCATAAATTGCTATGTAAATGCTGCTGGTAAACTTTAAGTGTGTCTGAATATATTGATGGCACAGCAATGAACAACAGAAAGAACTAATAATACTTCTCAAACCAAGACAGCACAGTTTGATCATGGATGCTGAGGAAGGCTTCTAAATATAAATGTGAAATTTGCAAGTAATATCTGCCTGAAAGCATTTCCCCCTTTTCATACCATACCCTTTGAAACTAGAATGCATACGGTAGAGATACTGTTTTCCTCAGTGACAAAACAAATCAACGCATGTTTTCATTGTTCGTGACAAGGATTCAACTGAGAAGAGTTGGTGGTTTTTGTAATATGGAAATAGTGCTAATTAACAAGCATTGGCAAGATTGAACAAACAGGAGGGTATTTTGTATCACTGCAGACCAGAGTAGAAACGTAAAGCAGTTCGATTCCTGGAGTGGATGGCTGCTCAAGCACCCAAAAATCTGGCATGACAAGCATGAATGCCTTTGTCAAAATTTAATCCTCCAGTCAAAAAACAGCTCGATTTTTCTACTCCATGTCTGATCCACCACTACTCGTAAAACAGTCAAAATACTTGATAATACCTAAAGGAAAATTTTAACCGAGTTAGACCTCTTTCCGTTTTAAAAATATAGGTAATATTTTGAATGTTCAAATTTCTTGTTTTAACCAAGCTTTAATCTGATCATACGTAAATCATGTTTCACAAATTTGGTAATATTGCATTCTGTCCAATGTTGCTCTCTTACAAGTTACTACTATGATATCTGCGGCTACCCAAAAATTTAGAAAGATATTAGAGACAAAGTTCAAAATTGAGCAGTCAGGCTATGCCATACATTTCGAGAAAAAAAAGGATCACAACGTGTAGTTTTTCGTGTTAAAACAAATAAAGACCATGATGCCCCCAAAACAAAACAAACAATGCACTTGAAGGGTTGGTTGGCAATAAATTCTAAAATTTCAAACATGTTTCTAATATGTGATCTACTTCCGACCATCATAGCCACCAGATCACTCCATATGTAACTTACAAACATAAATTAGAGTAACATTCCATTGCATGACTTTAACATGCACAATTTTTGATGATCACACAAAAGCATTACAGGTCAAGATTTGCCATGACTAATGGAGAGGTATAGAATAAAATATTGACAAAGATTAGAAAGTTAAGTTGTGCTGTCTTGACATAGATTGGCAACGAGGCGGTCAGGCTAGAGGAACCTCAATTCCAGATGTTAGGTGAAGACTCACTCATAAAGTGACAGGATCCCACACCATATGAGGTGTTGATCTAGCACAACAACACCTTCAAATCTTCCATCCAGAACCAGCAACACCACCAAATTTTAGAGCCCAACTACTCGCTACTGTTTACCCTCTTCTGCAAGTGCTCGAGTGAAGGAGGTTCACAATCAATGCATATCCTCATCTCTGCAGTAATAGGTGACCTCATCAGCAGGTCGGCATCGTTCCTGATCAGAAAGTACTTCCAGCAGCACCCTGACATTGACAAAATTCTCCAGAGGCTAGAGAGAGTTCTACTGAGAATCCACACCGTCGTCGAGGAGGCAGAGGGGAGGCACATCACCAACCAGGGGTTGCTCCGTTAGCTCAAGACGTTGAGGCTAGGAATGTACAATGGCCGCTACGTTCTCGATGCCTTGAGATACCAAGCCGCCCTCGATGAGGTGAAGGGGGAGGGGGAGGAGGAGATGAACCACACATCATCTGTGCTGTCTGAATCCAGTGCAGCCAAACGGCTTTGTTTCTCTCGCACCCGCAGTGGTTGCAGCAACCGAGAACCATTGTTGTTTTGTATAAACAGAAACATTCGAGAAGAACTGCAATGGATGGTTGATACCCTTGAAGACACCATGGCTGGTATGAAGGAAATTTCCTTCTTCTTGAATTCATATCCTCGTATCCAACCTTGGACAATTGCATATTTGGTCGCCAAATGGAACGGAAATGGGTCCTGGATTTCTTGCTGCATCCCACTGCTACTCCAGATTTGGCTGTACTTGCGGTTGTTGGTCCAACACGAGTAGGGAAGAGCACTCTTGTTGGATATGTCTGTAGGGTCTTAAGGGAGGGAGATGCTAACTCTAAATTCTTTCACCTTAGGGTGAACTCCCGCCGCAGGAAAAACACCATTCAACAGTTAAAGCGCAACGAAGGCTGGGTAGTAAACCATGGTGACAAAGAGGAACTCATTCTCAATCATATTACTTCTGTGCTTGGAGCACCTACTCGGCGCCAGCTGGATTTTAATCAGCACACCATGGCCCCTATGGTCGAGGATCTGGATTGCTTGGGACTGCCTTTTTCCGAGGAAGAGATCAAAGCCGTGTTGGATGATTTGCCGGCTGACAAAGCCCCCGGCCCGGATGGGTTCACGACCAACTTCTTTCGCTCTAGCTGGACGCTCATTAAGGAAGATCTCACGAAGGTCGTGGATGCTTTTTCGAAGCAAACAGTTAACAATTTCCAGGTCATAAACACCGCCTGCATCGCCTTGTTGCCAAAGAAAGAGGGAGCAAATAGCATCTCGGATTTCAGACCAATCAGCCTCATTCACATAGTTCCGAAAATCATCCTCATTCACATAGTTCCGAAAATCATCGCGAAGGCAATGGCTCTCCAACTGCGCTCTAAAATGAACGAGATCATCTCCAACTGCCAAAGTGCTTTCATCAAGTCTCGAAGCATCCACGACAACTTTATGTACGTCCGCAATGCTGCACGTCGTTTCCACCGGAACAAGAGCCATGCTCTGCTAATCAAACTGGAGATTGCCAAAGCTTTTGACACCGTGAGAAGGGAGTACATTCTCGATCTTATGCAGCGCAGAGGTTTCCCGCATAGGTGGCGGGCTTGGGCCTCCCTTATTTGGTCTACCTCCACTTCCCGCGTGCTGCTGAATGGGATTCCAGGAAGGGAAATCACTCATGGCTGGGGCCTCAGGCAGGGCGACCCACTTTCCCCTGCTGACATGGCTATCGATCCTCTAGGGAGTTCTTGAGCTCGCCACTTCCTCGAGGTCTGATATAGCCCATGTCGGGTGGCTTCATCAAGTCTCATTGTATGCTGACGACGCCGTGATTTTCTGGGCAGGATGTCTCCAACTTAGTGGCGATTCTGGAGAATTTTGGGAAGGTCACGGGCCTGGTGACAAATGCGGCTAAGAGTGCGGTGGCTCCCATCAGATGTGAGGATATCGATGTCACGGAGGTCTTACAGTTTTTCCCTGCAGCAGTGGCCACTTTCCCCCACTCTCGCTGGGTAGGCTTCGGAAAGTTGACCTCCAGCCCTACTTTGACAAGGCCGCGCAAAGTTGAATCCTTGGAAGGCAAAGTTTTTGAATAGGGCTGGATGCATGGAGCTGGTTAACTCGGTCCTGACCTCGATGCCAATCTTCTTGCATATGGCTATTAAGGTGGACAAGGGGACATTGAAGGCGCTAGATAAAATCGCAGTGAAACAGCGGAGGAAAATGTAAAGTCGGTTGGGCAAAGGTGTGTCGCCCAAAGATAATGAGAGGTCTTGGGATTCTGGACCTTGAGAAGTTTGCTAGGGCTTTGAGGCTGCACTGGCTCTGGTACGAATGGATGGCCCCGGACAAGTCCTGGGTAGGTCTGGACACCCCAAATGACCAGGCCGATAGGAATCTTTTCAACGCTTCCACCAGCGTCGCGATTGGGGATGGTAAGATGGCTTCATTCTGGTGACACCCCCAGATCGGTTGCGCCAAAAATTTATGCAACCTCGGGGAGAAAGAAGAGACGGGTGTGTGAGGCAATCACAAATCACACATGGATGGCTGATATCTCCAGTCTTCTTCGGTGGAGCACATCCAGAAGTTCCTCAATCTTTGGGAGCTGCTGCAGGGGATTGTGCTTCTGCCTGGCACTTCGGACTCCATCACATGGACGATAGCAGCCGACGGGAAATATTCGGCTGGGTCATCCTACAAAGTGCAATTCATGGGATCCACCCATTGCTCGTTTGGTAACATCATCTGGAAGGTTTGGGTGCCGCCGAAGTGTCGTTTCTTCGCTTGGTTGGTGGTTTAGAACAGACTTTGGACTTCTGACCGCCTGGCCATTAGAGGATGGCCGCACCCCCCCTAGTGCCAACTGTGCAGGGCCCAGCCTGAGACGGCACGACACATTCTGTTCAAGTGTCGCTATTCCAGGCGCATCTGGTAGGCTGCGGCCCAGTGGCTTGATCGCCAAGATCTTGTGCACATTTCGGGAACTGTTAGGCCCACGGTCCTACAATACTGGGCTTTGGCAGCTGCTCCGACTGCCAACCCGAAGGGTCTGAAGACGGCAATCACATTGATCACTTGGGAGATTTGGAAGAAGAGGAATGCGAGAGTGTTCAAGAACACTTTCTTGGCTCCGACGGCCCTCTTCCAGAAGATAAAAGACGAAAGCAAGAATTGGATTAGGTCCGGGGCCAAGCACCTGGCAGCTGTAGTTTCTTAAGTCTCGTTTTGTTCCTTTCGTTGTGGCTTGTTTTTAGTTTGGCTTAGGCCGCCTCATGTTTGCTCCTTCTATATCAATATAAAAGGCAAGTTTTTTGCCCTTTGCTTCAAAAAAAATGTCTGTAAGGATGAGAGTGTGCGCAATCGCTTCTCGATGACCCTCTTCTTCCTAGAGGACGGTCTCAAGGATGAAGGAGTTATCGACCTGAAAGGGAACGATATCAATGGTCTAGTCAGATATCAGAATTGTGCTTCTCAAAACATGTTGTTGACTATCGTGGAAATAGCCAAGGACATTAACGAGGAAATGTGGAGAAGGCTGAAATCTTCCACAACGCATCACACCATGTGGTGTCAGTAAAATTATTATCACCGGTCGATCAGATAGAATTGTATGTCTGGGTACAACAGAAGCACTACCTTTGGATGATCTGCCTCTAGAAGCCTATTGGTATTTTTTCAAGTCGCTTATATTCGGAAGCACAAACTCTGATGACGAGCCAAAATTGGCGACGCTAGCCATGGAGATCACTTTGGAACAGAGACAATGTTTCACAAACACACATATCATTGCTGGGATACCGAGAGATAACTTCAATTCTCGATTTTGGCGCACAATTCTTGAATGTTTCAGAGCAGTTAAACAGAGACATTCTCCCTATGTTTGAAAAGCACCCAAACTGTCGTCTGCGGGAAGATGAACCAGTGTATTATTGGAGACTGGCGAGGAGCGGCAAACACTTCTTGGTTTGCAACTATCTTCAATCAAATTCCGGTGGGAAGTCCCCAAGATCAGCGTGTGGGACATTCTCTTAGGATGTGGTGGTACACTGCCCTGTGGGAAATTTGAGGCTTTTGAATGGAGGTCTGGCAATACCACCATACTACAACTACACGAAAAGCTGTAGGGTGCAATCACCACAACCAATGGGGAAAAAGAAGAAGTGTGCGTCCCGGGACGAAGGACGTTTTATTTGAGCAACACATCTATCTTGTGTCTTGCTGCTATCTTAATTAGTAGACTTCCGGCTCTTGCCAAGTTAATTAACATCTATGTCTGTTAACGTGAAAGCATGGAGGAGCCCAATCCTAGTTGCATAAGTTTGCATGTCGAGTACACTGTGCTTGCAAGTGTGTACGTACTTTGAGAGTCAAGGCAATGTTCGAGTTGCCAGTTAAATCAGAGTCAAATACAAAATTTGGAAAGTCGAACCAGTATCCTATTGATCTCGACTAGTGGGCACTATATAAACCCAAGCTTTGTAATATACCTGGAACATGAAAAAGGGAGTAGAGAAAATGCCAAAAATTATGTGTCTTTCATGTGCATGATCTTGGGCAAAAGCCAAGAAGTTCCAATTCCTCTGGCACATGTATTTTCTGACAACTTTTTTTTCCTGGAATTAAACATCAAGAAAATAAGTTGGAATAGGAACAGGCAAGCAGCAGGTCCAGCCCTGCTGCTGCCAAACTGATGCCATAATTTAGGCCGAGTAGTGTGCTGGCGTAGTGTGTTGTCTTAGCCAGGCTTAAAACGCACACTTCTCGATTAATACATCAAAATTTAAGGCTTTTGTGTTTTTTCGAAGAAGATAACATACCTCCTTAGGAATAAGCTTCTAGTCATAGTAATACAGAGCATTATCGGTGATAGCCATGATCTTGTGTTTCTGGAGTAGAGTAACCAGATATAGCACCCCATTTCTCCCAAACAGAGCAATCAATTATGGACCTGTAAAAGTACGAATATCATTCTTCTTAGCAAATACAACAAAACACCTTCTGCATGCTCATGAAGCCATAGTCAGGCACGGAATGGAATGGCCGTAATGCAGGTGGGACCTAAAACGAATTATTGGTTGGAGGCATCAACCAATCTACAGTTACATGAAACATGGCAAAAATATGAATTATTGGTTGAAGGCATCAACCAAGCTGCATGAGGAACATGGGAGCTATTAATAACAGATTCAAATAACTATATTTCAGAAATTCATCCTTATTGCTAGCTGGAGGCCTGGAGATAACATACAAGTAAGAGAACGCGCAGACAGAGCTCATACAGAAATATGTATGTTTGGAATGCCACTAGAGATTCAGATAAGTTAATAACTTGGGAATGTTGGGTTAAGTGGTACAGAAAATACGTTAGTTGAGTGGCTCCGGTTTTTCATGCTCGGCCTTTGATACAGCCACTACATGACTCGGAACCAGGAGTGAGAAGTTCTACTGGAGCAAGTGACGCTGGAGAGTCTCGACACAAGGTCAGGATTGGGGGCTGCAATGATGAGGACTGAGGAGAATTTGAATTGAGAAGCAACAATCTATCTGTATGTGTGTAGATAGGTTGTGCAGCATCTCTTATCAGCATTTTCTTCGGCTTTCATTTGATACAGTTACCAAGTTTCCTACCTGGCTCTAAGAAAACCAATCAAGATTGCTAAAGGAAAAAAGTTGGCAAACAACATACTCTCTCCGTTCAACAATACTTGACTTCCATTTGTCAAAATATGAATGTATCTAGACACTTCCATTTGTGAAAATATGAATGTATTTTGAAAAATGTAAGTCAAGTATTGTTGAAGGAGGGAGTACATTTTAGCATCAAAAGGTAATGTGTGATGAACCGAGAGATTTATACAGGTAGACCAAATGTGAAACAATTACACAAGTTGACCAAATTCTACAGGAAACCTTGAAGAAATATGATAACTCTGAGCTAGATGATGCCACAGTGTGTTGTATGTGAATTTCTAAATAGTTTCAGTACTGCTCTGGGTACAGAGAAATTCAGTTCTTGAATGAAGTAATACCGATGGGGGTAAGCTAGCTAGCTAGGAGATGCAGACCCAGACTCCGAGGACGATAAGAGCGGTGCCGAGCGCGGCGGGCGCGGCGCGTGTGGCCTCCCCGAGGAGCGCGGCGGCGACGGCGGTGGCGGCGAAGGTGGTGGCGTTGGTGACGGGCACGGCGACGGAGATGGGGGCGCCACCGAGGAGCCGGAAGAAGGCGGCGGAGGCGGAGAGGTTGGCGAGGAACGGCACCGAGTACTGCCACGTGAGGAGGAGGTCCGCCCACCGCCGGACCGCGCCGGAGCCGGCGAGGTGGGAGCGGGAGCGGCGGTCCCAGACGAGCGCGCCCCGGCGCATCAGCGCGTCCGCCACCATGCTCACCGCATCGCCGCCCACCGCCGCCGTGGCCATGCTTGCTCGGGTGCGACGGATCTGGGTTTCCGGTGAGCTCTCTGTCTCTCTGCTTCGCCTTTGTAGCCGGATCTTTGCCCACTCGCAGAGAGCAGCCCTCCGAGGCTCCGACTGTTTGAGTTTTCTTTTTCCTTCTCCACGTTCTGAGTTTGGGTATAAATTTTCAAATTTTGCCACACTTGATTGGGATTTCTTAAATACTAACTCTTTATAATGTTCTGTTTTAAGAAAGGCCTCCTGTAATTTTTTGGGTGTTTAAAAGACCCCTTTGTTGATTCCTTGTGATAAAATTCTTCATGTTTCTTTTTCTTCCATTTCTCTTCACTTTGTAGATATAAAATTTCATTTCACTTCATTAGCACTTCATAAAAAAAAATCAAAATTCTATGTTCCTACTGTATCCAATTTCACAACATTTCAAAACGATATTTTTTGAATTCTAAAATATGCATGAAATGATCCAAATAAGGATTACACTTGATTGGGATTTCTTAAAAACTCATTATCCATAATTGTTTTACTTTAAGAAGGTCGCTATAATTGTTTAGGGTGTTTAAAAGACACATTTGTCGATTCCTAGTAATGAATCCTTCATATTTCACTTTTCTTTGGCACATGAACTCCATTTGACTTCATTAACACGTCATAATAACTCAAACTTCTAAATATTGAGCGAAAGTTGCAAAAAAAATGCACGAAATTGTCAAATAAAACAAGACGATACATGATTAAACAATGGGAAGCCTCTATTCATTTACTGGTTTCGTCCCTACGAAAACAATCTTATACTTGGGGACAGTAGAAGTAGTTTTCAACTAGGTTTTATTGAAGATGTGATCGAATGTCTTTTATCCTCCACTAGTAGAAAATAGGCCTTCCATACGCCCTCATTAGTCCCCAAAAGTATCGACCCGCGACTATAGGTCCCCAGCGCGCTCGGTCCACAGTTGGCGGACGGGGGGGGGGGGGCTTTAGTCCCGGTTGGCCTGGCCAACCGGGACTAATAGGTCCCCAAGGCCTTTAGTCGCGGTTGTCCAGGTGAACCGGGACTAAAGGCCCATCCCTATATATAGGGCTCAGGTGGCTGCACTTAGCCACATTTGGTGTCACTTCTACTCACAATATTCACAAGGGGTGGTGGGTTTGCTTTTTGTTCCTCCTATGCACACAAGATGTTTGATGAAATGCCCGAGAGCATGAAACACACATGATATGAAGTGTCCGAGCCGCACTTGAGCGTTTTCATTTATTTTACCTCCGGGATCGCGGTTAGCAACTTGAACCTTTCATTTATTATTTCCAGCTAGTTAGTTTAACAAATGCATGATGGTTAATTATATACTTTATATAATAATAATGCAGATGAATCGGCAATGGATGTACGGTAACCGACTCTTCGGCGAGTTCACTACGGGTTTGAAAGATTTCCTCGTAGTGGCAAATGCGAACAAGCAGCGAGGTTTTATTATCTGTACATGTGCTGAATGTAAGAATGAGAAGGGTCACTCCTCCTCAAAAGTTGTTCACATGCACCTGCTTCGGCACGGTTTCATGCCAAGCTATATTTGTTGGACCAAGCATGGAGAAAAAGGGGTTAGAATGGAAGAAGATGAAGAAGAGGATGATATCGATTTCAACTATCATGACGCTTTCGGTGATACTTTCATGGAGGATGATGCCGAAGGTGGGGAAGGGTTTGGTGAAGGTGAAGAAGAGGCACATGATGAGCCCGCTGATGATCTTGGTCGGACCATTGCTGATGCACGAAGACGCTGCGAAATTGATAAGGAGAGGAAGAATTTGGATCGCATGTTAGAGGATCACACGAAGTCACTGTACCCCAGGATGCGACAATAGTCTGAAAAAACTGGGCTGCACACTGGATTTGCTGAAATGGAAGGCACGGGAAGGTGTAGCTGACTCATCATTTGAAAAATTGCTGAAAATGTTGAAGAATATGTTTCCGAAGAATAACGAGTTGCCCGCCAGTACGTACGAAGCAAAGAAGGTTGTCTGCCCTATAGGTTTAGAGGTTCTGAAGATACATGCATGCATTAATGACTGCATCCTCTACCGCGGTGCATACGAGAATTTGAATGAATGCCCTGTATGCACTGCATTGCGTTATAAGATAAGAGGCGATGACCCTGGTGACGATGTTGAGGGCGAGAAACCCAGGAAGAGGGTTCCCGCCAAGGTGATGTGGTATGCTCCTATAATACCTCGGTTGAAACGCTTGTTCAGGAACAAAGAGCATGCCAAGTTATTGCGATGGCACAAAGAGGACCGTAAGTCCGACGGGGAGTTGAGACACCCCGCTGATGGAACGCAATGGAGAAAGATCGAGAGAGAGTTCAAAGATTTTGCAGCTGACGCAAGGAACATAAGATTTGGTCTAAGTACTGATGGCATGAATCCTTTTGGCGAGCAGAGCTCCAGCCATAGCACCTGGCCCGTGACTCTATGCATCTACAACCTTCCTCCTTGGTTGTGCATGAAGCGGAAGTTCATTATGATGCCAGTGCTCATCCAAGGTCCGAAGCAACCCGGTGTAACATCCCAAGTCTGAAAAATAGCCATTAGAATGTTTGCTCTCTGTTATTTTATGTTTTGCATCATGGCATCATGTTGATTGCATTTGTTTTGTTTGTTTTCCTTTTGTTTTCCAACTGTTTTCATTTGTTTTCCTTTGTTTTCTATTTGAATTTCAAACCAAAATTCAAACCTTTTGTTTCATCCTTGTGATGTTACAATTTCCAAGATGATATTTCAAATCAAAACAATCAATTGTTTCCATTAAAGTGTGATTCCAAAACTATTGTTTTGCTTCTATCAAAATTAATTTAATATCAAACCCTTTTCAAATGCAATTATGATTTTCTTCCAAACAACAACCATGTTGAAAGTTATAAAAATTGCAAAACAAATCAATCATTTGTTTCCAATTAAACCATAAGGTTCACACCATTAAATTTATGGCTTTTAATAATTTAATTAATACAAACTTAATCCAAATGTTATTTCAAATTCAACTGCAAACAATACCCACTTTTGAAATTATGAATAACCAAAACATTTGTGCTCATTTGTGTCCAATTAAAATCATTTGATCACCCTATTCAAATATTGTTCTCAATAGTTTGAAGTTGATGTAAATTGCTTGTGAATAAAATTCCTTTTTATCAACACCCTAATGGCAATTTAAATTTCAAATCAATTCATAATTGACATGTTTCAAATTGTGGTTTAAACATTAATTTATTGCAAACAATTAAATTCAACAATATTTTCTTAATTGCTTGAGCTTATCAAATAGAATCTGTTTATTCCCAAAAAACTCCAAATCCAACTAATATTTGAAATTCAACTACCAATTTAAAAGTCAAGCTAATAATTCAAAGTTTTGGGTCAATGCTAACATTTGCTTGACATTTCTGTTTTGAACACTAACAAAAATATTTTCCTAAAAATATAACCCTACCCTTTATCCTTTTCTCTCCCTCTCTCTTTTACAAAAAAAAGGATCAAAAGAAAATAAAAATAAAAACAAGAGGGAGACAGCCCATCTCTTTTCTTCTCCTCCCTAGCCCACCTTACCCTAGCCCCAAAGCCCACCACTTAAGGCCCTATACCCCTTTTCCCCCTTGTCGTCTTCTTCCTGCTACCGTCATCACTGTACGAACGCAGCCATCGGTGGCCACGTTCACAGTGGATGCGATGGACGGCCTCCCTGCCCCCCTCTCCTCCTATATCCATGTCCGGTGGGTAGCCCTAATTCCCCTCTCATATTCCTTCCACAGCGCCGCCACCCATCTCTCCCTCCTTGCTGCAACACCTCCATGCCAAACCGCGCGCTCTAGGGCCCCGAGGGTGGCCGCCGTCGTCGTCCCCACGTGTACACGCCGTTCCAAGGCCAGCCACCGTGTCCAGGGGGTGCGCCGTCGTCGACTACACCCTGGAGACGCAAGGTCTCGAGGTGAGACGCCAAGGAGCGTCCCCATCGAGCTCGTCGACCTCGACGCTCTCTGACCGCGGGAGCACCGCGACCGTCGCCTTCCACGCCAATTCCCCGTCTCGTCGGTGATCCTCGAGACGAGCCACCAACGGGAATGGAACCCTTGCCTCTTCGCCGTCCTCCTCGCTGCAGCAGCCCCCGGTGAGCACCCCTCGTTCCCCTCGCTCTGCTTCCGCCGTCGCGTCCGTGTTGCCAACGCCATGGACGAGCTGCAGAACCACGCACTGGTCTCCTCTCGATCCCACCGCGCCAGCACCCTCCTCCTAATTCTGTGCCGCCCACTGCACCCTGGAGCCACTCCCCGGCCCGCGCTCGAGCGCAGCATGTCGCGGGTGGGCGTCCATGCCGTCCATGCCATCGATCTCCGTCCCTGTTGCCTGAACTCTGAAGATCCGATTGGAAATTCAGTTACGCCCCGCACACACACCTTAACCTCCCTCCAGCACGCTTCCCTGACAAGATCCCGCAGAGCACCCCACTGGCAGCGAACCCTCAGGTCCTAGGATCGAGTCCCAGCACCCCACCCTTTTTGCTGCTTATTTACCGATTTGAGTGCAGTACCGATTCCTGAATCCATAACCACCCCCGAGACCCCCTTCCTTCCAACAACAGCGCAGCAGCCTATCTGGTTCCTCTCCCTTGCACGCAGCAGGAGGTGGGGGGATCGAATCCCACCCCCTGCAGATTAAAACAACCTTTTCTTGTTTTATTTCTTCAGGTCCAGAACAACTGCAAATCACCAATAAGTCCCTGTATATTCTTTTTAGGCCCTGTTTAATTTTTTCCTAAGTCCCTAGTTACTAAAAAATGGCAGATTTGCATCAAATGTTCTAAAATGCATAAGTAATTCATCCCAACTCCAATTTTGACTTTTTAAATATGTTTTCTGTCCCAAATTAAATGTTCTATCCAAATATAAAATTTGTTTACTGTTTTGAATATTTTAAATTGGTGCAATATTTGAAAACTTGTCAAATTCACTTAAAATGGCAAAAATCATAACTTGTTCATAAAAATTCCAAATTCCACAAACTAAATATGTTTTCCAATCAACTTTTCATGTAATTTCCAAATATAAATTTTGTTTGCTGTTTTGAATAATTTAAATTGCTGAAAACAACTGTTTCTTGTTAATGGCATTTAAAATTGCCAAAATAATAACTTGCTCATTTTAAATCCAATTTCCACAAATGAAATATGTTTTCCATGCAAAATTAAACCACCTTTTCAAATATAAAATTTGTTTCATGTTTTGAATAATTAAAATTGGTTAAATGATTTAAACCTTGTTTAAATCATTTAATATTGCTAAATTTATAACTTGATCAAAACAAATTCTTTTGGGACATATAAAATATGTTTTCAAACCATCAAAGCATAACCTTTTCAAATATGAACTTCACTCAATGTTTTGCACAAATAAAAACTCAAATAAGTTCATGTTTGAATTAAATTCATTTAATTCTTGCTTAAACTTGTTTAATTCCTAAATAATTTATTTGAAATCCTTTTTCAACAAGTGAAACATGTATTCCAACTAAAATCTTATTTTCTTTTCAAATATAAACTTTGTTATCTATTTTGAACAATTTAAGTTGGTGAAAACAACAAATGCTTGAGTGACACCTTTAAGAAACCAAAATTCCAACACTTAATAAATGAATTTCTAAACTTGGTAAACCTTATTTCCAATTGCTTCTATTGTTGTTATTTTGTTGTTTTCCTCATCCATGCATCATGCTAACTCACTTACACATGATGATTAGTTGTAGAACAATTAATTCAACCATAATCCATGGGCTTTCCATATGCAATCCAATTGTGGGTCCATTTAACCATGTTATGTTACCATGTCAACTAGTTTATTTTGATGCATCAATTAAATGGTCATGCATCATCCCATGTTTGTGCACTATGCCATGATATTGATTGTTTATCTTTCTGCATTGTTTGTTTGCTTCTTCTCGGATACACGACGACGTTGAGACCGACGATACTTACGACACCCCTTCTAAGGAGTTAGCTCAGTACCAGGCTACTGGGTTTGCAGGCAAGTATTCACTCACATGAACCATCGTGTTCCTTTCAACATTGGTTACCGATACTTTCCGTTGTCTATTCTGCTAGCCCTATGATTAGTTGCTTCTGTTACGAACCTATCACATGTATCCTTTAACCCTGATATTGCCTCACCTCCAAAACCCATAACCTTTTGCTTGTTGCCCGTGTCTTACTACCATGCTTAGGGTTGTTTGGCTCGAGTCTGGTACCCGTTACTTTCTGTTACTATTCTTTATTATGTTCTGGGGGGCTCGATGTTAAACAATGAATCATACTAATGTTATTGTTAATAATAATTTGATGATAAGGCACCGGCAGGAGGCCCTTTGTGGTTTTGAGGCCTGCTAGTGTCGACCCTAATAGGAAAAGGGTCTTGTCTACTGATCCATGATGAGCGCACTACCCGCATGCGGGAAGCGAGTATGGGCGCCCCCCTCAATTTGATTCGATTCGCATCTCGTCCAAATCGCCTCATTTAGTTCGGGTTTTCCATTTGCTGCATGCATGATCTTGCGAGCCCTTGGTACCCGGGTGGAACTTTCGTAGTCGGCATATAGGGGGACACGTTCTTAGAGTGCTATGAGGGTCCATTTTCTTCTGGGCTCGATTAGCCGTGCGCCCAAGGTGCTTTGGGCTTGATGCGAAGAAGAGTTGAGTTGTGTTGAGTGCCCCGCTTGGTGGGAGGCATCCCATCTGGCGGGTTATTCATACGTGTACGGCCAAATTGGTGCAACCCTGCAGGGATAAATCTTCTCGAGAAGCCGTGTTTTCCGCGGTTATGGATTTGGGTAAGTACTGGCTAACAAGTACTCAGGACAACTTAAACCTAATGATTAACAACCTTACACCCAATGATTAATAACTTGACTAGTAATAGGCTTATTGACACAATAACCTGAACCATCATTAATTCAACTGTGTGAGTTATCCTTGGATTGCTTCTTTGGATAAGGGGCGAGATCTAGGATGGGTTTGTTTGAAGTTATCTTCCAGTTGGTTACAATACTCGATCTTATCTCCTTTCTGGTAGCCGGAAGTGGTAGAAACTCCGTAGTTGTTTAGAGCAGCCAGTTGCAGCATCTTTTATATCCCCTTCCTTCCGTTGAACCCAAAGCATCTGTGCTTGGTGTTGACGGGTTACACTTTGGTGAACTGTGAGTCTTGCTTGCCAGTACGTTTATGTACTGACCCCTTTGGGGCTGTGGTTTCCGCAGACTACGTTTCCGAGGATCTCCATGGTGGCTACTACGTGGAGTATGACGACGAGACTGCTGACGAGTAGATAGCGGACCCGGGCAGGATCCGAGACTTCGTGGATGGGCTCCGTCTTTTCGTTTCCGGCCTCTTAGGCCTATTTCGATCTTGTCTGTACTCAGACATTTTGAATGCTTCCGCTGTGATGTAATGATGTATTGTTGGGACATGTGTCCTCTGGATGATTGTATTTGCTATCTCTGCTCTAATGAGAGCCATTTGCAACTTATTTCGATCTTTTGTGTCGTAGAGATCTGTTGTGATATCACTTGTTCAAACGCCGTTGACGTACCATGTGTGTATGGTTTGAAGTACGTCAATGGAAGTATCCAGATTTCTATGGGATAGTTTACGTCGACGCTGAACAGATAGGGGTTGGTTGTCACACATACGTGTGTTGGCCTACTCGTAAGAGGACGCGGGTGCCGGTAAGCCCCGTAATCCAATCTACTACTGTTCAACGGAACGGCGAGTATCCTCTAGAAGTCCGGGTGCGACAAATGGTATCAGAGCCTGTCTGCCTGTAGGATCCCTTTTTACTGGTCGCAGTTGAGTCTAGAAACTATTTTGTAGCTATATAGGAAAAATGAAACGTGAGAGTAGGAATTCTGTTCTTTTTCTTCTTTCCCCACCCACCCTCCCTTTTCTGGTAAGGAAGTGTAACGTTGTTTTCTATTCTCATCTAAACTTTCAAGTTAGGATTTCACGAATTCTGGTTTCTCTAGGATAGTTATATCTACTAGACCATAGGAATGGAGGTGGTTGTGACATGATTTATCATGTTGCCTACTCATGATTGAGAACGGAGGCGTGTAAGCCCCGGAAGCAGGTCCTCTATTCCTTAAGCAGTAGATATTGATCCTTTAGAAGCCCGGATGGGTTTTTCCGTAGTACCTCAGGAGTTTTGATCTCGTGTTTCCCCGATGTTGATATCCTGTTCTTCTCAACATCCTTTTCGTCCGTTGAAACCTGGTTGTTGTTTTCCATTTCAGTTCTTCTACCGGCGTCTAATCAAAACTTCCCAAATATTAAGTCTATCTGGCCAGAAAGGTTGTTGTTGTTGTTGTTGTTGTTGTTGTTGTTGTTGTTGTTGATTCCAGGTTATGAGAGCTGGCATTCCTATCACCTGGGGTTGTTTCGAGGAAGCATTCCTGAATCACCACATTCCAGATAGTCTATTCTCCAAATGAATCAAGTTCTATCCAGATATACACCCTCAATACAAAACCTCTCCCTTTATTTGCAAATGTTCCGGTGGTTTCCAAATTCCCTGACGTCTTTCCAGAAGAGTTTCCAGAAATTCCTATCGTTTTGAACTTCCAGAAAAACTATCCAATGTGCACGATGTGTTTCACGTGTCACAGCTCAAGAAGATCTTCCCAAGAAGTATCCGGACCTTTTCTTTTCTCAGTAGGAATCTCGGGGCGCGATTCCTTCAAGGGGGGGCGTTTTGTAACATCCCAAGTCTGAAAAATAGCCATTAGAATGTTTGCTCTCTGTTATTTTATGTTTTGCATCATGGCATCATGTTGATTGCATTTGTTTTGTTTGTTTTCCTTTTGTTTTCCAACTGTTTTCATTTGTTTTCCTTTGTTTTCTATTTGAATTTCAAACCAAAATTCAAACCTTTTGTTTCATCCTTGTGATGTTACAATTTCCAAGATGATATTTCAAATCAAAACAATCAATTGTTTCCATTAAAGTGTGATTCCAAAACTATTGTTTTGCTTCTATCAAAATTCATTTAATATCAAACCCTTTCCAAATGCAATTATGATTTTCTTCCAAACAACAACCATGTTGAAAGTTATAAAAATTGCAAAACAAATCAATCATTTGTTTCCAATTAAACCATAAGGTTCACACCATTAAAATTATGGCTTTTAATAATTTAATTAATACAAACTTAATCCAAATGTTATTTCAAATTCAACTGCAAACAATACCCACTTTTGAAATTATGAATAACCAAAACATTTGTGCTCATTTGTGTCCAATTAAAATCATTTGATCACCCTATTCAAATATTGTTCTCAATAGTTTGAAGTTGATGTAAATTGCTTGTGAATAAAATTCCTTTTTATCAACACCCTAATGGCAATTTAAATTTCAAATCAATTCATAATTGACATGTTTCAAATTGTGGTTTAAACATTAATTTATTGCAAACAATTAAATTCAACAATATTTTCTTAATTGCTTGAGCTTATCAAATAGAATCTGTTTATTCCCAAAAAACTCCAAATCCAACTAATATTTGAAATTCAACTACCAATTTAAAAGTCAAGCTAATAATTCAAAGTTTTGGGTCAATGCTAACATTTGCTTGACATTTCTGTTTTGAACACTAACAAAAATATTTCCTAAAAAATATAACCCTACCCTTTATCCTTTTCTCTCCTCTCTCTTTTACAAAAAAAGGATCAAAAGAAAATAAAAATAAAAACAAGAGGGAGACAGCCCATCTCTTTTCTTCTCCTCCCTAGCCCACCTTACCCTAGCCCCAAAGCCCACCTTAAGGCCCTATACCCCTTTACCCCCTTGTCGTCTTCTTCCTGCTACCGTCATCACTGTACGAACGCAGCCATCGGTGGCCACGTTCACAGTGGATGCGATGGACGGCCTCCCTGCCCCCCTCTCCTCCTATATCCATGTCCGGTGGGTAGCCCTAATTCCCCTCTCATATTCCTTCCACAGCGCCGCCACATCTCTCCTCCTCGCTGCACACCTCCATGCCAAACCGCGCTCTCTAGGGCCCCGAGGGTGGCCGCCGTCGTCGTCCCCACGTGTACACGCCGTTCCAAGGCCAGCCACCGTGTCCAGGGGGTGCGCCGTCGTCGACTACACCCTGGAGACGCAAGGTCTCGAGGTGAGACGCCAAGGAGCGTCCCCATCGAGCTCGTCGACTCGACGTCTCTGACCGCGGGAGCACCGCGACCGTCGCCTTCCACGCCAATTCCCCGTCTCGTCGGTGATCCTCGAGAGCCAAACCAATGGAACCCTTGCCTCTTCGTCGCCCTCCTCGCTGCAGCAGCCCCCGGTGAGCACCCCTCGTTCCCCTCGCTCTGCTTCCGCCGTCGCGTCCGTGTTGCCAACGCCATGGACGAGCTGCAGAACCACGCACTGGTCTCCTCTCGATCCCACCGCGCCAGCACCCTCCTCCTAATTCTGCGCCGCCCACTGCACCCTGGAGCCACTCCCCGGCCCGCGCTCGAGCGCAGCATGTCGCGGGTGGGCGTCCATGCCGTCCATGCCATCGATCTCCGTCCCTGTTGCCTGAACTCTGAAGATCCGATTGGAAATTCAGTTACGCCCCGCACACACACCTTAACCTCCCTCCAGCACGCTTCCCTGACAAGATCCCGCAGAGCACCCCACTGGCAGCGAACCTTGCGCGCAGCGAACCCTCAGGTCCTGGGATCGAGTCCCAGCACCCCACCCTTTTTGCTGCTTATTTACCGATTTGAGTGCAGTACCGATTCCTGAATCCATAACCACCCCCGAGACCCCCTTCCTTCCAACAACAGCGCAGCAGCCCATCTGGTTCCTCTCCCTTGCACGCAGCAGGAGGTGGGGGGATCGAATCCCACCCCCTGCAGATTAAAACAACCTTTTCTTGTTTTATTTCTTCAGGTCCAGAACAACTGCAAATCACCAATAAGTCCCTGTATATTCTTTTTAGGCCCTGTTTAATTTTTTCCTAAGTCCCTAGTTACTAAAAAATGGCAGATTTGCATCAAATGTTCTAAAATGCATAAGTAATTCATCCCAACTCCAATTTTGACTTTTTAAATATGTTTTCTGTCCCAAATTAAATGTTCTATCCAAATATAATTTTTTTTTACTGTTTTGAATATTTTAAATTGGTGCAATATTTGAAAACTTGTCAAATTCACTTAAACTTGCAAAAATCATAACTTGTTCATTAAAATTCCAAATTCCACAAACTAAATATGTTTTCCAATCAAATTTTCATGTAATTTCCAAATATAAATTTTGTTTGCTGTTTTGAATAATTTAAATTGCTGAAAACAACTGTTTCTTGTTTATGGCATTTAAAATTGCCAAAATAATAACTTGCTCATTTTAAATCCAATTTCCACAAATGAAATATGTTTTCCATGCAAAATTAAACCACCTTTTCAAATATAAAATTTGTTTCATGTTTTGAATAATTAAAATTGGTTAAATGATTTAAACCTTGTTTAAATCATTTAATATTGCTAAATTTATAACTTGATCAAAACAAATTCTTTTGGGACATATAAAATATGTTTTCAAACCATCAAAGCATAACCTTTTCAAATATGAACTTCACTCAATGTTTTGCACAAATAAAAACTCAAATAAGTTCATGTTTGAATTAAATTCATTTAATTCTTGCTTAAACTTGTTTAATTCCTAAATAATTTATTTGAAATCCTTTTTCAACAAGTGAAACATGTATTCCAACTAAAATCTTATTTTCTTTTCAAATATAAACTTTGTTATCTATTTTGAACAATTTAAGTTGGTGAAAACAACAAATGCTTGAGTGACACCTTTAAGAAACCAAAATTCCACACTTAATAAATGAATTTCTAAACTTGGAAAACCTTATTTCCAATTGCTTCTATTGTTGTTATTTTGTTGTTTTCCTCATCCATGCATCATGCTAACTCACTTACACATGATGATTAGTTGTAGAACAATTAATTCAACCATAATCCATGGGCTTTCCATATGCAATCCAATTGCATGTGGGTCCATTTAACCATGTTATGTTACCATGTCAACTAGTTTATTTTGATGCATCAATTAAATGGTCATGCATCATCCCATGTTTGTGCACTATGCCATGATATTGATTGTTTATCTTTCTGCATTGTTTGTTTGCTTCTTCTCGGATACACGACGACGTTGAGACCGACGATACTTACGACACCCCTTCTAAGGAGTTAGCTCAGTACCAGGCTACTGGGTTTGCAGGCAAGTATTCACTCACATGAACCATCGTGTTCCTTTCAACATTGGTTACCGATACTTTCCGTTGTCTATTCTGCTAGCCCTATGATTAGTTGCTTCTGTTACGAACCTATCACATGTATCCTTTAACCCTGATATTGCCTCACCTCCAAAACCCATAACCTTTTGCTTGTTGCCCGTGTCTTACTACCATGCTTAGGGTTGTTTGGCTCGAGTCTGGTACCCGTTACTTTCTGTTACTATTCTTTATTATGTTCTGGGGGGCTCGATGTTAAACAATGAATCATACTAATGTTATTGTTAATAATAATTGATGATAAGGCACCGGCAGGAGGCCCTGTGGTTTTGAGGCCTGCTAGTGTCGACCCTAATAGGAAAAGGGTCTTGTCTACTGATCCATGATGAGCGCACTACCCGCATGCGGGAAGCGAGTATGGGCGCCCCCCTCAATTTGATTCGATTCGCATCTCGTCCAAATCGCCTCATTTAGTTCGGGTTTTCCATTTGCTGCATGCATGATCTTGCGAGCCCTTGGTACCCGGGTGGAACTTTCGTAGTCGGCATATAGGGGGACACGTTCTTAGAGTGCTATGAGGGTCCATTTTCTTCTGGGCTCGATTAGCCGTGCGCCCAAGGTGCTTTGGGCTTGATGCGAAGAAGAGTTGAGTTGTGTTGAGTGCCCCGCTTGGTGGGAGGCATCCCATCTGGCGGGTTATTCATACGTGTACGGCCAAATTGGTGCAACCTTGCAGGGATAAATCTTCTCGAGAAGCCGTGTTTTCCGCGGTTATGGATTACTTGGTGAAAGTACTGGCTAACAAGTACTCAGGACAACTTAAACCTAATGATTAACAACCTTACACCCAATGATTAATAACTTGACTAGTAATAGGCTTATTGACACAATAACCTGAACCATCATTAATTCAACTGTGTGAGTTATCCTCGGATTGCTTCTTTGGATAAGGGGCGAGATCCAGGATGGGTTTGTTTGAAGTTATCTTCCAGTTGGTTACAATACTCGATCTTATCTCCTTTCTGGTAGCCGGAAGTGGTAGAAACTCCGTAGTTGTTTAGAGCAGCCAGTTGCAGCATCTTTTATATCCCCTTCCTTCCGTTGAACCCAAAGCATCTGTGCTTGGTGTTGACGGGTTACACTTTGGTGAACTGTGAGTCTTGCTTGCCAGTACGTTTATGTACTGACCCCTTTGGGGCTGTGGTTTCCGCAGACTACGTTTCCGAGGATCTCCATGGTGGCTACTACGTGGAGTATGACGACGAGACTGCTGACGAGTAGATAGCGGACCCGGGCAGGATCCGAGACTTCGTGGATGGGCTCCGTCTTTTCGTTTCCGGCCTCTTAGACCTATTTCGATCTTGTCTGTACTCAGACATTTTGAATGCTTCTGCTGTGATGTAATGATGTATTGTTGGGACATGTGTCCTCTGGATGATTGTATTTGCTATCTCTGCTCTAATGAGAGCCATTTGCAACTTATTTCGATCTTTTGTGTCGTAGAGATCTGTTGTGATATCACTTGTTCAAACGCCGTTGACGTACCATGTGTGTATGGTTTGAAGTACGTCAATGGAAGTATCCAGATTTCTATGGGATAGTTTACGTCGACGCTGAACAGATAGGGGTTGGTTGTCACACATACGTGTGTTGGCCTACTCGTAAGAGGACGCGGGTGCCGGTAAGCCCCGTAATCCAATCTACTACTGTTCAACGGAACGGCGAGTATCCTCTAGAAGTCCGGGTGCGACACCCGGCAACGACATCGATGTGTACCTAAGGCCATTAGTTGATGAACTTTTACAGTTGTGGGGCAGACCTGGTGTACCTGTGTGGGATGAGCACAAAGAAGAGGAATTTGACCTACGAGCGTTGCTTTTTGTAACCATCAATGATTGGCCTGCTCTCAGTAACCTTTCGGGACAGTCAAATAAGGGATACAAAGCATGCACGCACTGCTTACATGAGACTGAAAGTATATTTTTTGGATAATTGTAGGAAGAACGTGTACCTGGGTCATCGTCGATTTCTTCCCCGAAATCATAAGGTAAGAAAGAAAGGCAAGCATTTCAACGGCAAGGCAGATCACCGGCCGAAGCCTGCGGAACGTACTGGAGCTGAGATATTTGATATGGTCAAGGATTTGAAAGTCATCTTTGGAAAGGGTCCTGGCGGGCAATCAGTTCCGTTGGGAGTTGACGGGCACGTACCCATGTGGAAAAAGAAATCGATATTTTGGGAGCTACAGTATTGGAAAGTCCTAGATGTCCGCTCTGCAATCGACATGATGCATGTTACGAAGAATATTTGCGTGAACCTGCTAAGCTTCTTGGGCGTGTATGTGAAGACAAATGATACAAAGGAAGAACGGCAGGACCAACAACTTTTGAAAGACCCAGATGACCGGCATCCGGAATGGTTTCAAGGTCGTGCCAGCTACGCTCTTACCAAAGAAGAGAAGGTCATTTTTTTTGAATGCTGAGCAGTATGAAGGTCCCGTCTGGCTTCTCGTCGAATATAAAGGGAATAATAAACATGGCGGACAAAAAGTTCCAAAACCTGAAGTCTCACGACTGCCACGTGATTATGACGCAATTGCTTCCGATTGCTTTGAGGGGGCTCCTACCGGAAAATGTTCGAGTAGCCATTATGAAGCTATGTGCATTCCTCAATGCAATCTCTCAGAAGGTAATCAGTCCAGAAGATCTACCACGGTTACAGAACGATGTGGTCCAATGTCTTGTCAGTTTCGAGTTGGTGTTTCCACCATCCTTCTTCAATATCATGACGCACCTCCTGGTCCACCTAGTCGACGAGATTTCCATTCTCGGTCCTGTATTTCTACACAATATGTTCCCCTTCGAGAGGTTTATGGGAGTATTAAAGAAATATGTTCGTAACCGTGCTAGCCCAGAAGGAAGCATCGTAAAGGGCTATGGAAATGAGGAGGTAATTGAGTTCTGCATTGACTATGTTCCTGACCTTAAGCCGATTGGTATTCCTCAATCGCGGCACGAGGGGAGACTAAGTGGAAAAGGCACGATCGGAAGGAAATCAATGATATGTATGGACGGTCATTCTATGACTGAAGCACACCACACAGTTCTGCAAAATTCAAGCTTGGTGGCTCCGTACTTCGAGCAGCACAAGAATATTTTACGCTCGGACAACCCGGGGAAGCCTGAATCATGGATTAGAAAGGCCCACATGGAGACTTTCGGCAGTTGGTTGCGAAAACATTTAATGAATGACAATGATGTTGGAGATCAGCTGTACATGTTGGCCAAGACACCATCTTCGACTATAACGACTTACCAAGGGTACGAGATTAATGGGAATACATTTTACACGATCTCCAAGATAAAAAGAGCACCAACCAAAACAGTGGTGTCCGCTTTGATGCAGCAACCGAGAATGGGCAAAAGGTCACATATTATGGTTACATAGAGGAGATATGGGAACTTGACTATGGACCCTCCTTTAAGGTCCCTTTGTTCCGGTGCAAATGGTTCAAGCTAACAGGAGGTGGGGTAAAGGTGGACGAGCAATACGGAATGACAATGGTGGATTTCGACAATCTTGGTTACCTTGACGAACCATTCGTCCTAGCCAAAGATGTCGCTCAGGTTTTCTATTTGAAGGACATTAGTAGCAAACCGAGGAAACGGAAAGATAAGAAAACGATCAGTACATCATGCGATGATCCAAAGCGCCACATTGTTCTTTCAGGGAAAAGAAACATCGTGGGAGTGGAGGACAAGACAGACATGTCAGAAGATTATAATATGTTTGGTGAAATTCCGCCCTTCAAAGTCAACACTGACCCAAGCATTAAGTTAAATGATGAGGATGCTCCATGGATACGGCCAAATCGTAAGAAAGCGGGGACACAAGGGAAGAATTGATGTGTAATAATTTATTGTGTACCAAACTTTTTTGAATGGATCATGTGAATTATATTATCTCTGATGTGTTTAAGACTAACTCCTTTGCAAAATATTTGAGAAAACGAGTGGAAAGCATGGAAAACAGAAGGTTACTTAAATGTCTCAAAACCTTGTGAGATAAAATATTTGATTTCATAACTTTTATTAAAAACAGAAAACAAACGCGCTAGCGCGCCGTAGTGTCGCCGGAATACAAATTCTTTTATTAAAAAGAGAGAACATACAAACACTACTCCTCGTCGTCGTCGTCGGGGAACTCGTCGGTGACCTCCTCCGGGTCATCGTCGTCGGTGACCTCCTCGTCGTCGTCGGAGGTGCATGATGGTATGTCCGAGATAGGCCCCCACCTTGGATCGTCGGAGGCCCAGACTTCGCCGGCGCGGTCGGCCCGACGAAGCTCTTGCAGCGCCCTCGTCCTCGCCTCCCGAGCGGCATCTAACGCGAGGTGGCGTTCGAGGCGGCGCTCCGCCCGCTCAGCCGCGCGGGTCTGCCAGAGCTCCTCGTCGGCGCTCTCCTCCCCCGGGTTGTTCCGGTAATACTCGCGGACGACGCGTTCTTCCCTGGCGTCGACTAGGCCCTGAAACGCGCGGTGAAGGAGGTGGAGGTGGTCGGCGGCAGTGACGATCTGCGGCTTCGGCGCCCTGGCCTCCGCTTCCCTCCTCTTCCTCAAGGTGTGGCGCGTCGGGCGGCCATCACGAACCACTACTATCACGAGCTCACGCCGGAGCAGCGGAGGAATCCCAGTTGGCATCCCGATAACCAGCATACTTGGGATGCCTTCTTCATCAATCGGCGTGAGAGAGCGCTCGTCAGGTATGAGAAGGACGACCTGCCTCCTGGGAACTTTGACGAGGCCGGTCGTCGGCTATGGTGGTCCGGCCGGACTCTACAGAGCGTCATGGACTACATCAGGGCCGGCGATATCCCCCGCCTGCGCTACCCTTAGGCCCAGTCCTGGAGTCGTGATCCTCCGAGGGAGTGCAGAGCACCGTCAGACGATAGTGACGACGACTGCGGCGACTATGACGACTACGAGTACATGTACTATAGGCCTAGGCAGGAGTATGACTAGCAGATATCAGATGATGCATCTATTGCTCTCCGTTTAGGTTTAGATCCACTCTAGCCATTATGTACTGCCTTTTTTATCTATATATATATATATTCAAGATATGTGTGAATCTTTATGATTGGATGGAACAAAACCATAACCATTTCGTCTCGGTTGGTAAAACATGCCGGGACTAAAGGGGTTTTATTTTTCTGAATTTTCTGATATATTATTTGTATTTTTAAGATTTTAAAAAGAAGTAGTTTTATTTTTCTGAATTTTTCTGATATATTATTTGTATTTGTAAGATTTTAAAATGAATAAGTTTCATTTTTCTAAATTTTCTGATATATTATTTGTATTTTTAAGATTTTAAAATGAAGTAGATTTATTTTTCTGATATATTATTTGTATTTTTAAGATTTTAAAATGAAGTAGTTTTATTTTTCTGAATTTTCTGATATATTATTTGTACTTTAAGATTGGAAAAAGGAAAAGTATTTGAAAAACCACCTGTAGTCGCGGTTCCTGTCACGGACCGGGACTAAAGGCTCTTTCCGCGCGGGAACGAAAACGCCGCGAAAAAATACCCCTTTAGTCCCGGTTGGGGACACCAACCGGGACTAAAGGTCCGCGGAGGGTACCCGGGGGGACCTTTAGTCGTGGTTGGTGTCCCCAACCGGGACTAAAGGCTGCCCCTATATATTCTCTGCCCCCAAAAATTTCCAAGTCCCAAACACACCTCGTCTTCTCCGCGCCGCCCTCGCCGATTCCGTCTCCGGTTGTTGCCCGCCGCCCCCGCCGATTCCGTCTCCGGTTGCTGCCCGCCGCCCTCGCCGATTCTGTCTCCGGTAGGTGCCCGCCCGTGCGTTCTTGAGGATCTCTGGAGGACCGTGCACGACGATCGGAAACGACGACGACGGCCGTGGCCCCCGCCGGAGGATCTGTTTAGGGTTTGGCCGTGCCCGTGCGTGCGTGCTTGGCCATGCCCGTGCCGTGGCCGTGCCCGTGCGTGCATGCTTGGCCATGCCCGTGCGTGCGTGCGTGCTTGGCCGTTGCGTGGCCGTGCTTGGCCGTGCGTGCGTGCACGGTGGTGCGTGGCCGTGGCCGTGCTCGCGGGGGAGAGAGGGGAGTGGCGCCGCGGCCCTCGCCGGAGGAAGACGAAACAGAGACGCTGACGTCACGGCCTGCGGGGGAGAAAAAAAACGCTGAGTTGGGCTGCACTCGGATTCTCAAAAAAAAAAAAAGGTTGGGCTGCACTCTTTTTTTGCAAAGTTAAAATAAATCCTAAGTCAAAAAAATTCCTAAGTCAAAAAATTTCCTACTAACCCTAAGTCTACTAACCCTAAAAATATATTTGTACTAATATTTGCTAATTCTACTAACCCTAAATATTCCTAAGTCAAAGAAAAGCTAAAAAAAAATCCCTAAGTCTACTAACCCTAAATATTCCTAAGTCAAAAAAATAATGAAAATAAGTTTTAATTCAATAAATTCAGAATATTAAGTGTAATATACCAAAATGACCAGGAAAGCAAATGCAACCTAGCTATGGGGTTCTCCAAGTCATTTGAGAAACTAATCTTGGACACACCTCTAAAGTATGGTTTTCCCCCTCCGGTGGTTATCGTTCTTCCACCCAAAACCCTAGCAATCTGTTTTTCCTCCTTCTACGATAATATTTGCTAAGTCTCATATATACTTAATTAATTTTTACTACATGCATGTCTGCAGGAGTGACATATGGCGGACAATAGAGACCTGACGGAACAGGAGGCTGAAGGTTATATATATGAAATTATAGCCGGAGAACATGATGTAATCTCTTCTTATCTGAACCTTAATGCTCAAGAAGGTGAAGAAACGGACATTGTCGATGATCAAGGAGGTGAAGGAACGGACATTGTGGATGATCAAGGAGGTGAAGGAATGAACATTGATGACGGAGGTCAACCGTCGACAAACGACGATCTCCAATTGCAAAGAACAACTATATATATATATATATACATTGAGCCTCTCGTGATACAAACTTACTGAAATATGAATACATATGCACTAACGCGCGCGACTCTCTTTCTTATTTTAGCCCTCGGCCGGATCGAGTACGACAACGCGTGGCAAATCCAAGGCGATGAAAAATGGAGAAACATATACCATCGAATTAGTCGGTGAAACCGGCAAGCCCCTACAGCACACCACAAAGTTTATCAACCAATGCGGAGTCATTGTTAGAGACACCGTCCCGATCACCGTCCAGGAATGGAAGGAGCCAAAGAAAGCACGTCTTGGTTTCAGTTATGTCCACAAGAGAACGAAAAAGGAGATGTTCAGAAAGCTTATGGTACATTTCATTCTACCTCCGGAATACCACAAAAAAGATGAATTCGGTGAGGAGGTTCCGGTGGACGTCAGAGGGAGGCTAGTCAAAGAGTTCGCTCTTCAGAAGATTGCCGAAGCATTCCGGAACTTCAAGAAAAAATTGTTCCGTGAATATGTCAGCAAGGGCAAGACTCCGCTTTTCACTGGACAACATGAGAAACTGAGAGATGATTGGACAGAATTTGTGACGCAGAAGAAATCGGAGCATTTCAAGGAAATGTCGAAAAAAAATAAGGCTAATGCGGATAAGAAACAGTACCATCATGTTATGGGGCCAGGAGGATACCGTGTTTCGGCGCCTAAGTGGCAGGCGATGGAGGACGGCCTGAGGGCAAGAGAAATCCGTCTAGGTATAGAGGGATGGGACGAAAGAGCCAAAATGTGGTGGTACGGGCATGGGGGATCGCTAGACCCGGAGACAGGGGCGTGTGTTCATCGGCAGAAAACGTTTGCTCCCACAAAAAATCTTGTTGACGCAATGACCAAAGCTCAACAGGGCTGGATCACGTTCAACAGAGAGAGAGACCAACTGACCCATGCCCTCGGGAATGCTGAACACGGAGGACATATACGAGGCAAAGGCAGATTGCCATGGAAAGTAGGGTTTTCCCAGGAGGGTGACCCGTACTGTTATAGAAGCCGTAAGAGAAATACGGACCGGGCTGCAGATCTTCTGTCAAAGCTTGCAACGGAAGTTAGTGAGTTGAAGCAGACCGTGGCGGTAATAGTTGAGAAAGAAACAACGGCGGCTGCAGGGCCGCATGAAGAACATGCAGCGGATCAGCGGAGAAGCAGCGTGGCTTCCACGGAGGCCCCGCCTGCAGGTGCTGATGCACCGATGACCGAGAGTCGTGCACCGGAGCCTCACTACCCCGTGGATGATGTAAAGGAGATGAAAGAATGTGATCTGCATTATCCCGTGGGGAACATTTCCATGAAGGTAGCTACAGGCAGTGCTTTACCCTATACACCTGGAGCACTCCATCACAACAACCCCATTCCATATGGCTATGCTCGTGTCACGGTGGAAGACATAGTCCAAGGGTTTGAGGACCTGGAGATTGACATAGCTACACCCGAAGGGGAGAGAAGACTTGAAGATGTCAAGCGCCAGTTCATTCTATGGAAAAAGAAGTACATAGTGTTTCCAAGCGAGACGCCAAGGCTAACAAGTCCACCCCCTCCGATGGTGCAGGTGCTGGTGGTGGTGGTGCTGGTGCTGGTTCACCTACGCCTCCTTCACGCCATTCGACGCCGTCCCCCGATCCACAATCTCCGGCGGGTAAGCAGCCGTTGCCCCCCATTCCTCCTCCGGAGGTTAAGCAGCCGTCGCCCCCCATTCCTCCTCCGGAGGATAAGCAGTCGTCGCCCCCCCATTCCTCCTCCGGAGGATAAGCAGACGTCGCCCCCCATTCCTCCTCCAGCGAAGAAACAGAAGCAGGCGGACAGCAAGGGAACCTGCTCTTGGACTATTAACCCGGAGCCTTATATACCTAAGACCACACGGGTACCAGAGCCATCACTGAAGCCTATCCCCCCAAGGCCTTGGGAACTTAGTGATGCTGAAACCAAATTGGCCGTGAAGACTGACGTTGAGAAATGGAATGCCCGTCAAAAGGCGCTAAAGGAGCCTGAGCCCAAGGAAGTATTCCCTCCGATTGTAGACAAGTGGGCTACGGGTTTTTTGTCGACACCGTCCCAAGCCGAGAAGAATTTGCCTAAAGACTATGATATTGAACTTCGTAAGCAAGCAAAAATATTGGAGGAGGAGAAAGCAAAAAGAAAAAAAAAGCGGGAAACAAGTTGAACAGCTCGGGATGCAGAGTAAACAATCGATCCCCCCGCTCATAGTGAAAGCCGGTCCGGAACAGGACCCCGAGGTCATAAAAGTTGTGGCAGCAATAGGATTGACTATAGCTACTGCCATGGAAAATGCGTCCGAGGCCAGTATGTCTCTTCGTGCCTTTTTAGGTCTGGACGATGCGCCAATGGCTGAGGTAGCATTACAATATGTGAAGAAAGGGCCTCTCGTCGAGCCTACGCAGGAAAAGGATCTACCACCACTAATGTAAAGTCTGCTACGTTGGTACAAACAATTCATATCATGGTCCGATAGAGACTATGTGTATGTGGATGTTACAGAGGAGTATCACACCAAAAAGTACACTGTACCAGTTGAGATGAGTGAATTGTTCCAGCTGTTCAATCTGCGCGAGCTCGACAAATCTATCCTGAGTTGCTACGTTCTGTAAGTGATTTATTTCTACCTCATCTCGTTCTTCATTGCCTATATATATATATTATATGGGGCGTGCTGAGCGTCCCCCGGGGGATCGGAAACCCCGATCCCCGCCTCCAGCTTCTGACACGTGTCCGCTAGGGCCACTCACGTACACGCACGCGCAGCCGGAAAAAAACTCATGAAAAAATCCAACCGGCAGAAACGCACGCCCGTCGCTCCATCCGGCGGGGCTCGCTTCGCTTGTCACCGGAGAAAAAAGTCAGGGAGAAAGCCATCGCCGGCACCTTCGCCCGACTACGGACGGTAGCAGCCCATCGCCGCCGTCCGCTGCCCATCAGTCGGTTCCGGTAGCCCTCACACCATTGTCGACCGTGAATGGTAGCACTGCCGCTGGCCCGTCTACAGCACCTCCGGCGGGCGCTCATAGCATCGACGGTAGCTGCCGGAAGCATTGCCGGCAACGGGGAGTACAGCGAGGTCACCTCACCGCAGACCTTGTAGCAAAAAAATCGGAAGATTAGAGCAAAATAAAATTGACAAAATAGCAAAAAATTTAGAAGATTGAAGCAACCGGGAGATTATAGCAAAATAAAATTGACAAAGTAGCAAAAAAATTGGAAGATTGAAGCAAAATAAATTGACTATATAGCAAAAAATTCGGAAGATTATAGCAAAAAAATTTGACAAAATAGCAAAAAAATTGGAAGATTGAAGCAAAATAAATTGACTATATAAGCAAAAAATTCGGAAGATTATAGCAATTTTTTTCTGAAAAGAGCAAAAAAATTGGAAGATTGAAGCAAAATAAATTGACTATATAGCAAAAAATTCGGAAGATTATAGCAAAAAAAATTGAAAAGAGCAAAAAAATTGGAAGATTGAAGCAAAATAAATTGACTATATAAGCAAAAAATTGGAAGATTATAGCAATTTTTTTTTGAAAAGGAGCAATAAAATTGAAAAAGAGCAAAAAAAATTGGGGATTGAAGCAAAATAAATTTGCCGGCCCTGCAGCTGGCCATGGGAGATTGAAGCAAGATTATAGAAAATTGGGGAATTGGGAGATAGCACCTGGGAGGCACTGCCATTGCCGGCCCTGCAGCTGGCCATGTAGGATTCGATGGGGATGAGTAGGGGTTCGCACCTTGCAGTGAGGCTCGAGAGGGCACCGATTCACGGTTGTCGGTGGCGCCGCGCGGACCTGGGCCTGACGGCGGGAGCACAGCGTGGCCGTCGACCCCCGTGGTGGCCTCCGTCACGGGCGGCGGCGGGAGTGACGCGTGGTCGGCGACGTTGGTGCTCGGAGAAGGTAGACGCCATGGGAGCCGCGACGTCCGTGCTGGTCGTGGGTCGCCGTCGCGTTCCCGGGCGCCGGCGGCGCTTGTTGCTCGGGCGTGAGCTCGTCGGAATTTGGTTGAGCATCGGAGATGCGTCTGCTCTTAGCTCTGGCGTGCTTGTGTTTGTTGACCAAAAAACAGAAGCGAGCAGCGGAAGGAGAGGATAAGAAATGAAAGGTGGAGGACGTTCCACGCGTGGGACGCGTGGCGTCACGGGGATGCGGAGGATGCGAAGGAACGAACCACCGGACGATTCACAGCGTTTCCCTATATATATATATATATAGAGAGAGGGGGAGACCCTATTAAACTCTCTGGGTGTAGAATAAGTAATTCTGCACCCGGTCGATCGACCGAACCGTACCATCGCTATCACCTTCTTGATTTGATTCAATCGCGCCACAATTCTGGGACCGCTATCCCGGCGCGGCGACGTAACTTCCTTTTCCTTTTTACGTTGGCTGCCACGGTTTATTTCTTTCCCAATCGTGGTGGCTTACGAGTCTATCCACTCCCCGCATTTTATGGACCTATTGTACCGGGAGCAGTATCGGGCGACGGCGAGCGGTTCCGATGGGGGAACGTGTAGCAGCTGGAGGCGGCCTCGTCGGTCGGTGGAAGCACCGAGACAAGCGGCACTGCGGGAGCTTTAGGTGGCGAGAGCTGTGGATAGCCGCGTCGGCCGGCGGCAACGTCGAGGCAGGCGTCGCTGAGGGAGCTGTCACAGCGTGGTGGGTGGCCTGCAGCGCGGCGAGTGGCCGGTGCCGGAGGCTTCGTGCCGTGGTGGGTGACCTTGACTTGGGCGAGTAGTCTCTTGCCTCGTCGCCGTGGAGAACTGCGGCGAGTTGCCCCAACCTCCAGATCTCAAGTGATGCATCTTGGCTTCTGCACACCTTCAATCGTCTGGTGCCCTTGTGGCGTGCAGCACAGCAGGTGGCTGCAGGGTCTTCCAGGAGGGAGGCGGCGGTACTACTTGCTGCTGATGGGATTCTCATACCATCACGGCGGTTCGTGGGCAAGAGAAGCAAGCTTGTCGGTGGCCAAGAAACATCTCCTTCTCTAGCAAAAGCTCCCTTCAACATTTAGCCAGCTCGAGATACCTGACTCTGAACCCTCCTCCACGTACGCAGGTATTGTCAGCTCATAAAGAACCTAATTATTGTTAGCATGATAAATGTGTTTTTCTGAATGTGTTCAAAAGAAGGCATCCATGGTGCGAGCAGATGTCCGTCCAATTTGATCTCTTTCACTGCAAATATATTGTTCCTTATATAGAAATACAAAATTAGTGGATGTTTCAGTTTTCTTGGCTTCGATTTCTTTTGCAATTAGGAAATCTTAGTTCATTGGTTGTTTGGGCAATACAGAACCGGAGAACATGCAGTTTCTATAGATAGAAACTTGACGATTGATTTGTTCAGAACTATAAACTTAACAATTAATTGAAAGCTGAATTTTGTAGTTCAGAAATAGCTAGCTCTCTCACCGCAAAAGAAAGTGAAAGACTTAACATTTTAAGCTGAACTTCATGCATAATATTCAATCTCGTGGGGTTCAGTATATATAAAAGAAATACACGAGGGGGAGAGAAGATTACAACGTGCACTAACTGAATTAGTTTGGATCCTGAAGATGGAGTTCATGATCTGATCGGCTAATGCAAGGACTAAATACTAGGGCATGCTGCTGAGTTGGTGTAGATGCTTTATTAGTCTAACAAAAAAGAGGTAGCTAGATCTCATATAAACGTGTATGTATATCTTCTGGCAATGCTAAATCATGGTAGGCTTGCCGCTGTCGTTGGTCGGTGTCCTCACCAGCATTATTGAGATCAGTGGGTGGAATCGGCGGACAGCGCGGCTGGTCGTGTCCACGGGTGACGCTGCGGTGGCTGACGAAGATATGGATCCTAGACCCTGCGGATAAGAACACCCCCTCTCAGGCCCAAGGTTAAGGCCCAAGAAGAGGAGCCCTTGGAATACTCCAGAAGGCCCGCGTGAAGCCCACCCGCTCTAACTTGCGGGTTAAGATAGGAAACATGTAACCGACCTAGTTAGGGTTCGGGTCCTCTCCGGGTAGGATTCGAGACCTGGCCACCTATATAAGGCCAGGAGAGCCCCCCCGGGAGAGGACCAAGCAATACCGCACGACCTAAAGCCTTGAACTGGAGACCTACTCTCGATTCCAGCACCACCTTTGTAACCGATCTAATCATCAATACAGATCGACAAGAGGCAGGAGTAAGGGTTTTACCTCTACGAGGGCCCCGAACCTGGGTAAATCTCGCCCCTGTCTAGCAGACGATTCCACCAGCGCTCATGGGTTCTCCTAATCGAAACCCGATAGGTTCACCGAAGGGATTTGTTGAGTTAGGGATTCGACAGTGGCATTGGTATCGCAGTGAACTGCAGACAGCCTCGGCACTACTGCGGGCAGAGAATGCCGGTATTAGGTGCCGCAGAGACTGTCCTTGGTGGAGGTTCTGTTTTTGGTGTCGGTATTCTACACCAGAGAAGATAACTGTCCCGCTCGGTCTCCCCTCCATTGACTCGAGCCTCCACCTCGCAAGACCTGAGTCCAGAGAGTACATGAATAGCCTCCTGGACGCGCTCCACCTGCAGGAGTCAACAACATGCTCGCTGGTATAGAATTCTCGCACAAATATAATTTCCCTGCCCATCCTGGTTACAAGTGTATTTTTTCAAACCATTTGTATTCTTTGGTACCGCTCATCAATCTCTGCTCGCTCCAGATGCAATAGATGACATAATTTTTTGTTAGCCAAATATTAAAGGAGCTGCAAATTTGAGTTAGATTTATTTCAGTTGCAATGAGGTGGACTCCTACTGATCCTTACCCAGCCTGTCAATGTTTGCTGCATTTTTGGTTTAGCCCCGCCACAAACAAGGAATACTTTTTTTTTTTGAGAAAACACAAAAGACTTTTGCATTTCATTAATTTGGAAAGAGAGAATTCGTTACAATCCTCCTAGGAGGCAGAATACAAGAAACCAAGAAGGATGGCCAGTGTACATCCCAATTCCGGGGCAGAATGGCTCGTAGGCAAGGGCTCCAGCTCGTGCCCAAAGGGCAGCCTCGTCTTTGATTCTGGCAACCGAGTCGCTCGTCGAAGGGCGGGCGCTATTGAAGACAGTCACAGCGATGTTTTCATATCATCCACGGATGAGCAGGGCCGCCGATGCAAGGCCTTTGTGCATGGGCTTTGGAGAGCCCTGAACAAGGAGTACTCTTGTATATCATTAATCTTGATTTGTTCATTTAGGTTATTGCTTGTTATCATTCTGTAGCATACATAAGATGGGTATGTGCTATTTTCTTGAGCACCCATGCGATTGCAGCTAGGCAGCTGGGAATGTGATATTCAGTAACATTATAGTCACAAGGGGTGTTTCTTTAGTGCCTAATTTGCAATTGGTGTTATAGTATAGTAGTTATATTGGTCCACCCAGGCTAGCTGTGATGTCAACACAGTTTCAATCGCATCAAGGACAATCGTCTAGCTATATATGGTAATAATAATATTCCTATCTCAAGTTCTCACTAATGAAATTTAAGGAGGGGTTGTATTTCAGCAAGATATGATCTCAACTGAATTTAACTCAGTTGAAATCCCTTAGAATAAAACAAGACACGTATAAGCTCCTGTCAGTACTAGCTAAAAACTGATGCCCAGCTGGTGTATGCTGATTTTTGTTGGCATTTTGTGACCTGAGGTGGGCCCAAGTCTGAATCCAACAGTTCACACTGTGCTACTATTTCTTGTTTGGAGTTTGGTGATCCAGTGTTGATTCTGGTTATCTCAAACCTGGAGTTTGGTTCAGAAATCTATGTCCTGCATCCGATTTAGCCATCATGGTGAAACGTCTAGCTGAGCTGGGCTTACTATATGTGTAAATGTATTAGAATTACTACTTTATTGCCAATGAAATTTAGCTTCATTCTGTCTTTGTCTTCAGGAATATATTTGACTTGTTTGGGAGGTACACAGCTTTACTTCTAATACGGCCACGTTTTATTATTTCACTAATGCCAGCAAGGTTACGACTATGTATGCATCTTGTCAATTAAAATAAAAGAAAAGCTTGGCTCACCTTCTACATGTCCCATGGAATAACTTCTGATCCTTTACTGAATGAATTCCTGACTTCGTTTCCTTCTTATCATACATACATCAGCCACTTATTACTACAACAAAACAATACTATTTGTCGGGTTTCTAATCTCTACTGGAGCTTACAGATTTAGCTTATGTGGAAATTCTTATGACAAACATATTTTATGTTTATTGCTCAGGCTTTGATTCTATAGCGGAAGGCCGATGAGCTCTTCAGATGCTGAAGATGTAGTCCGGAGGTCGACACCGGAGCTCTCATCCCAATCGATGACCTCTTGCCACCAATGGGGGAGACGTCTGGGCTCTCCAGGTGACTCCCAACAGCAACGCCTTCGTACCGGACATCAACTCCTCGGACAGTTCTCTGCGGCACTACTGCGGACTAGCTGGTTATCACAAAGCGCCGGAGAAAATTCTATTGATTGTCAAAAAATATAAATCTTAGTAAAACAGTGTGATTTATGCCGGTATATATAGAGGGAGACAGGAGCAAGCATGCATGAGACACGGTTTTTGTTGGTCATGTGTGGTCTTTACCGCAGTAACTAAGTTAAGGGAGTAATCAGTGTGATTGATTGGAAGTGAATTATGGTGTAATTAGTGTCTCTAAAGTCGAGGTGTCCGAGTAAAGAATATAGTGCAGCTGCGGAATTATTATGTTCCAGGCCAGCTGATTCAGTTTAGTTAGTATTAAATCATTTGGTGAACAGAGGAAGGTATGTTTGTCTGTGAATACGAGTATGTCTTCTTCAGACAACTAATTGAATCAGGTTATTTCGGTTGTAATGTAAATTTACCTCAAACGCTTAGCACATGATATTAATTTGCATTGCAACACAAAATATTACGCCAGATTTGTCTCACATGCATGTCTCACGGTGTAATTTCGTTGCACATGAAAAACTTTACGGCACATGCAGAGTGGCACATCCAGTAACTAAACTAAGGTCACATGCAGAAAGTGATTTGGTGAAAGCATGTCATAAAATTACCCCACATGCATCACAAAGCATGCAGTAAAATTACGTCACATGCAGGCTGCGGGATAGATTTGTGCGCCGGAAGCTGTAAAATTACGTCACATGCAGGCAGTTTGTGGGCTGGTTCGGAAGCCTGCCAGGTTAGACGCGGTGGATGGCTGGGTGCAGAATAATATTCTGCTCCCTGGGAGTCAAATAGCGCGACAATATTGTTGCGTACGCTATTATGCAGATTGAACATTTGAGAATGCAAAATAAGACTCATCCATGATGTTGGGTTCATTGACCCACAAATCATTAATGGAACTATGTTAGAGCATCACACCAAAGACGTGGAGAAAGACTTGTACAATTTTCTTAAAAAGCATGAATTCAAAAGTAAGATTCTATTTCCTTACCATTTTGGGTGAGTGTTTATCTCTTATGCCCATTCTCTTTTGTTTACTCCATGCATGGTATGTCTAATCGATAAGTTATGCCTGTGCATGTAACGTGTCCGCAGGTTCCACTGGATTCTGCTAAAAATTGAACTTGACAGCTCCACAGTTTTTATCATCGACTCTATGAATTCAGATACAAATCTTTGGATCGACATGAGAAAAATGATGCAAAGGTAATTATTTTCAATCATTTGCACTCTATATCGATCGGTCTCTTTTGTTCATTTCCTAATATGCAGTAACTAATAACTCTCTTGTTTATTTAATTTTATTTGCAATGTAGAGTTTGGAAACGGTTCTCACATGAACATGTCGGTGGATTCAAACATCAGCTAGAATTTAAAAATGTGGTTCGTGGTGTGGATAAGCAGCCACCGGGGACCGGTCTATGTGGATACTATGTTTGTGAGAACACACGGAAAGAAATCTCTGAGAGGAAGAAGGACGAGAGCACGCGGAGGAGTCTCAATAACTTGCGGAGGGCGATTACTCCAGAAGCTCGCTTCCGACCAATTCAAGAGAAAATAGCAGGATTTTTCCTTAGGCATGTCGTCGATTCCAAAGGAGAACACCATGCGTCCACCGACGATGATGCTTATATGCATCTCCGAGAATAAAACTTGTTCGAATTTGTGTATGGTCATCTATCTTAATTGTGTATATAGAAACTTGTTCGAAGTTGTATATGGTCACCCGAGATTGAATATATATTATATATTCCTATTGAATTCTTCTTGTTTGAAATTTCATATATATATGCATGTATATAGTAGCGTAAAATATATATATATATATGTGTGTGTACTAAAACTTCATCAAAATTAAAATAAAACACAAAATAAAATATAAAAGAAATAAAACAAAACAAATTAAAAAGAAACCAGGTTTAGGGGGCCTAGAACCCTAAACCTACGCAGGAGGTTTTCAGTTCCGGTTAGCCACAAGAACCGGGACTAAAGGTCCTCCGCCGCGACGGACTCCTGGCGCCCACGTGGACGGGCCTTTAGTCCCGGTTCGTAAGCGGCGCGACTATAGAGGGGGGTCTTTAGTCGCGCATAGCTAGTCTCGGTTGCGCGGCCGAGACTACTGGCCCTGGCGAACCGGGACTATAGGCCTATTTTCTACCAGTGCTCCTTGCACTTCGGGAAATGTATGGACTCGGTTGTCCAAGCACGAATTAGTTCTATCGTGTTGAGTGATGGGTAGTCATGCTACTGCATTCTAATCCCCATATGTGTCATGGGGTATATATGCACATGACCTAAGCGCCTACACTGACCTACCAACCTAGTTGGTAGACACCCTGGAATCTTAGAAGGGAGCTTTATGGTTATTTGGAAAGAGACCATGAGTACGACTTGTACACAGAGAAGACAACTTCTCGGAGGAAAGGAGACCATCGACATACCTTATATATATGAGGTGGGAAAAAATATGTAAGCAGACCAAGTACTACACAATCAAATTATTCGCACATACCTCACAAACAACCTAAGCCCATAACAATCTAAAGAACTTCGTCTATTTTTTTTCGACAATAGTTGTGGTGTTCCTAACAAATCACATGGTTTCACATTGTAACAACAACTGTAGCATGTCTAGAGATAAGCAAGAGTAAGGATATTACCTCTTTCGAAGGGCCCGGGTAAATCAAATCTATTAATCCCTTGTATCGTGACCATATCTCCATGGTGCAACAAACCCTTTCAAGTATCATATAGTGGCTAGGCAATGACATAGTATTCGTCGACAATGCGGCCGATTGTGGGCATCTTACATCACCAGATCACATTTTTATCCATTTTCGCGAGGTATAGCATACCGTTTTGAGGTTTGAGGATTTCCAACCATGATGGTCCCATAACAGGAGAAGACTCGTCATTTTCTCATTTTATTGCCGTCTTAAGGGGCGTCTCTAGCCGATCTCTCCGTTGTTGCGCCGCTAGGGCTTCGACTGTCTTATCCATTATTGCATAACCACTTACATCGTGGTCATCACCACCTCTGGTGACAATCGCTATCGGACTCTTACAACATCTTCATCATCGTCTCCGGTGGAGACCGCACTTGGATTCCCGACCTCGGTGTCCCCCGTGCTTGCACTAGTGGGAAACGGGGCTCTAGTCCCGGTTGGTAAGAGCCTCTAGTCCCGATTTTCCAACCGGCACTGCCCAATTGGGACTAACCCCCCTAGGCCCGACAGGTCACGGACTGGCACTAAAAGTCATCCACGTGGATGCGGCGCAGTGCTCGGTCCGGGGGACCTTTAGTCCCAATTTTTAACCCGAGACAAAAGGTCCCCACGTGTCAACGTCGCATCGCGTGACTGGAGAAACCTTTTGACCCGGTTTCTGTTACAAACCGGGACTAAATATCCCGTGGGGTTTTGGGGTTTAAGGTTTGGGGTTTTGGGGGTTTACGGTTTTGTTAGGGTTTTCGCGGTACTATGTATGTAGTGTACACGTTGATGCATACATATAATATCATATCTCCTACAAAAATTGTATTACATTGCACCTCTTCAACAATCAACAAGCGTTCTACATCGCTCGCCGTCCTCTCTATCGTCGCGGGTATTACAAGGAATCTTTGGTACGTTGGAGCTACATCTAATGTGCTTGGTAGTTGAACTCTTCCCATAGAGGTATGGCATGCTCTAACAAAAAATCTTGCCAACTCCTCTTGAATTCCTCGTATGCGGTTCTGTGGTAGAAACTTCTCCCCCATGCTTTTTATCTTGAAAGAAGGAGAACAAAATGAATATTTGAGTGGGGTGTACATATGAAGGAAACTCAACACAACTTAAGGTAATAGATAAACCGGGAATATTGTTTATGTACCTCCATTTGACTTACATCCTTGGGCCGCTCACTGTTCGTCATGCGAATGTACTTGCAAATATAGTATCCACACAAGTTTGTCCTTTTTTTTCTGTCTTAGCCACTTTACGAGAATATAATTCAATCAGATAATAGTTAAGCATGGTAATGATATTCAAACTAGAATCAAAGAGATGCGAGAACATAGGGTGTTAGCTACGCATGCACTTAGAATCTTTGGATGTGTTCTAGTGGTTCGTGCTACCGTTTAGGTGTCGTCGACAGAATCCGCTGCCATTTTCGTTAACCGAGTGTGCGGCATGGTCTGCAACCGAGCCCATCCCGTTTTTTGTTCACGACAAGGAACCAAAAGCAGCGCTCGTGCAACTCGAAATTTGCCGTGCCAATTTCTAGCAAAAAAAAAAAGAAATCGACCCGTCCCCTGTTAAAGAAAAGTAACACTTCCCTTACTACCAAGCCCTGATAGATCTTCCTCCCAGGCCCGTACGTCCCTCCGAATTTTCACCATCGACAGCGCCACCCCAAAATCCCCCATCGCCCAGTCGATGCAGAGCAGCAACCGCATCGCGGTGGATGGTGTGCCCTCCGCCCCAGCATCTCAGGGCCAAGAAAGTTGTTGTTGTGCTGGAGGTCGCCCGGGTCTGGATCGGCGTTGCGTGTTGCCGCGGGGGTGGAGGCGCCGGTGGGATTGGATGCGGTCTATCGCCAAAGGATGAAGCTGGGTGGAGCGGTGCGGTGTGGTGCCCCGTTGGCCGGAAAGAAGCTGCCTCCCGCGCTGTTCGGTTTGGAGGAGGAAGAATGCTGAGGAGTGCAGGGAATACGGCCGCCTCTGTGCTGGCTATTCTGACACGGTGGAGGGAGTGTTGGTCGGCCGGGCGGTGGAGGACTGTAACATCCCAAGTATGAAAATGTCCCTTAGAATGTTTGATTTCTTGTTTAATTAAAGTATTGCATCATGTCATCATATTGCTTTCATGTGTGGATTCTCAAAATTCAACTAAATTCAAATCACTTATGTTTTCACACTTGGTCTGTTACAACCTTTTCAAATAAAATAATCTAATCTAATAAGTTATTTGTTTTCCATAAATTTGAATTTGCAAGAATTAATTTGGTGGAATTTCAAACCTTTTCAATTATCACAAAATTCACTCAAATTCATTTGAATTTCAAATAGCAACAAAAATTTGAGATTTTGAAAAAACAAATTTTGTGCAGCTGGGCATTTTGAATTCCCAATGCATAGGAAATTATTTCATGATTTTCTGACTTGAAAATCTACCTCAAATTCCTTTTCTAATTTCCTTTTTACAAAAAAAAAGAGCAAAAATAAAAATAAAACAACACACAAGGGAGAGAGAGACAGCAGGCCCTTTTTCCCTTTTTCTCCTCAGCCCATCACCACCCAAACCCCCTTTTGGCCCGATACCCCCTCGTGCCTTCTTCCACCTCTGTACGGATTGCATCGCAGCTATCCACGTAGCAGAGACCATGGGGGAACGGCCATCCTTCTCCCCCTCCCTCCTATAACTCGACCTCCAAACCCTAGGGTTCCCCTACCTCTCTTCTCCCTCCTTCGTCTCTTCCCCGCCGCCATCTTCTTCCTTCTTCCTCCCTTCCCTCTGCTCTCTCTTCTCTCTGCTACTCTGTAACTGAACACCTGAACCTACCGAATTTTCCCTCCGTTTGCCGCCGGTGATCGCCGCCCCTAGAGCCTCCCTCCGGCCGCGGCGAGGGCGGGAATGGAGCCGCCCCACCGCGGGCTCCCTTCTCCCCCCTCGGCTTGGACCGGGATGCACCGGAGCGCCGCCGCCGTCGCCTCCTTCCGCCGGTCGCTGCACCTGTCTGCCCGACCTGCTCCACCACCGACCGCCCCCTACTGGCTCGAGGTGAGCACCCCACCTCGCCTTCCCCTCGACCTATTCTCTCCTCCCTCACCTCCTCTAACTCCCGCAGCGCACCACGACCCCCCTCCCGCGGGCGCGCCTCCCTATTTCCTCTCCGGCGAATAGCCACCCGCAGCAGCCCGTCGACCACGACTGCCCCGTGAGATTCAGTTACCTGAATCGTTTTCAGATTCAGTACACCGCGGAAACACACCTTATCCACGCCCCTGCTCCTATTCTGTCACAACCCGAAGCACACCCCAGTGGTGCTGTTCCTTGGCGCAGCAGCAGGAGGTTGGGGGTTCAAGTCCCCCCTCCCACCATTTACCCAAATCTTTTTATTTCCTTTGTTTTAGAACATCACCTCCTCAGGAATCACCAATAGGTCCCTGTTGATTAAATCTAGGCCCCTGAAAAATATTTTCCAAGTCCCTAATGAACTAAAAATGGCAGATTTGCACCAAATCTTGTAAAATGCATAAGTAATTCATCCCAACTCCAAATTCAACATTTTTAATATGTTTTCTGTGCCAAATTGAATTGTCTATCCAAATATAAAATTTGTTTACTGTTTTGAATATTTTAAATTGGTGCAATATTTGAAAACTTGTTAAATTCACTTAAACTTGCAAAATTCATGACTTGAGCATAAAAATTCCAAATTCCACAAACTAAATATGTTTTCCAATCAAATTTTCATGTACTTTCCAAATATAAATTTTGTTTGCTGTTTTGAATAATTTATATTGCTGAAAACAACTGTTTCTTGTTTAATGCATTTAAAATTGCCAAAATAATAACTTGCTCGTTTTAAATCCAATTTCAACAAATGAAATATGTTTTCCATGCAAAATTAAACCACCTTTTCAAATATTAAATTTGTTTCATGTTTTGAATAATTAAAATTGGTTAAATGATTTAAACCTTGTTTAAATCATTTAATATTGCTAAATTTATAACTTGATCAAAACAAATTCTTTTGGGACATATAAAATATGTTTTCAAACCACAAAAGTATAAGATTTTCAAATATGAATCTCACTTAATGTTTTGAACAACTAAAAATTCAAATAAGTTCATGTTTGAATTAAATTCATTTAATTCTTGCTTAAACTTGTTTAATTCATAAATAATTTATTTGAAATCCTTTTTCAACAAGTGAAACATGTATTCCAACTAAAATCTTGTTTTCTTTTCAAATATAAACTTTGTTATCTGTTTTGAACAATTTAACTTGGTGAAACAACAAAATGCTTGTGTAACCTTTAAGGAACCAAAATCCCATAACATAACTAAAATTCCAAACTTGGTAAACCTTATTTCCATTTGGTTCTGTTGTTGTTATTTTGTTGTTTTCCTCATCCATGCATCATGCTAATTCACTCACACAAGTTGATTAGTTGTAAAACAATTGTTTCAACCTTAATTCATGGACTTTCCATATGCAATCCAAGTGCATATGGGTCCATTTAAATTGTGTTACCATGTCAACTAGTTTATTTCTATGCATTAATTAAATGGTCATGCATCATCCCATGTTTGTGCACTATGCCATGTTATTGATTGTTTATCTTTCTGCATTGTTTGTTTGCTTCTTCTCAGATACACGACGACGTTGAGACCGACGATACTTATGACACCCCTTCTAAGGAGTTAGCTCAGTACCAGGCTACTGGGTTTTGCAGGCAAGTTATCACTCACATGACCATCGTGTTCCTTTCAACATTGGTTACCGATACTTTCCGTTGTCTATTCTGCTAGCCCTATGATTAGTTGCTTCTGTTACGAACCTATCACATGTATCCTTTAATCCTGATATTGCCTCACCTCCATACCTATAACCATTGCTTGTTGCCCGTGTCTTACTAGCATGCTTAGGGTTGTTTTGCTCGAGTCTGTTACCCGTTACTTCCTGTTGCTATTTCTTTTATGTTCTGGGGCTCGATGTTTAATCAATCAATCATGCTAATGTTATTGTTAATAATAATTTGATGATAAGGCACCGGCAGGAGGCCCTGTGTGGTTTTGAGGCCTGCTAGTGTCGACCCTAATAGGAAAAGGGTCTTGTCTACCGATCGATGATGAGCGCACTAACCGCATGTGGGAAGCGAGTATGGGCGCCCCCCTCAATTTGATTCGATTCGCATCTCGTCCAAATCGCCTCATTTAGTTCGTGTTTTCCATTTGCCGCATGCATGTTTTTGCGAGCCCAGGCCAGGGTGGAACTTTTGTAGTCGGCATATAGGGGGACACGTTCTTAGAGTGCTATGAGGGTCCCCTTTCTTCGGGGCTCGATTAGCCGTGCGCCCAAGGTTCTTTGGGCTTGATGCGAAGAAGAGTTGAGTTGTGTAGAGTGCCCCGCTTGGTGGGAGGCATCCCATCTGGCGGGTTATTCTTGCGTGTACGGCCAAATTGGTGCAACCCTGCAGGGATAAATCTTCTCGAGAAGCCGTGTTTTCCGCGGTTATGGACTACTTGGTGAAAGTACTGGCTAACAAGTACTCAGGACAACTTAAACCTAATGATTACCAACCTTACACCCAATGATTAACAACTTGACTAGTATTAGGCTTATTGACACAATAATCTGAACCATCATTATTTCAACTGTGTGAGTTATCCTCAGATTGCTTCTTTGGATAAGGGGCGAGATCCAGGATGGGTTTGTTTGTGTCACATCCCAGTTTTTAGACCCTTGATCTGTGCTCAAGAAGTCAACTATTAGGGCCAACAAAGTAATGTTTACAACAACATGATTGTTTTAAATAACTTGTGTTATGATCCTAATCATATTTGCAACATAAGTTTTGTTATAAAACCAACACCTTATGTTTCTGAAAAATATTCCTGATATTTTTCCCTAATGTTTTCTTATTAATACTTGAGTGGATTTTCTTTCCAAGACTTGGACTATTCTTGTTTGCATCTTAAAACAAACTTTTAACCTTGTTGGATCCAAGAAAACAAGTTTCCAAGTTGATCTATGAAAGTTTTCTTTTAACTTTCCTATAGAAAACAATTAAAGCCAAGTACCTGTTTTCTACCATTGTTTTCACCAAGCTAGAGATTGTTATTTTATGATTTCTTGACTTCTAACTAATCCTTGGTATAGTACTACAAAATCCATAAGCTCACTTTTATTTTGGGTGAAATAAAAACTATCTTGTGCTTGTTGTTTTTGTGGTATAAAATTAAGGCAGTTTTTAGAAACAGATAAAAACAGAAAGTATACCTTTTTCCACATTGTTTTCATGGCCTTAAACTATTTCAAAATGGTTTCCAAAAGTTGTTTCTGAAAGTATGTAACATGGTTAACAAGTCCATGTTTTGAAAACAAATTTTGGAAAGCATTTGAACCCTGAAAACAACTCCAACTTTTGCTATCTCTGTCTGTTTTTCCAGCACTTAGAAAAATTCAGAAACTGTCTAACTGAATTTTTCTGACAGAACAGTGTCAACACTTTTTAGACTTGATGTTTTATCTTGTGGGTACTGATCCAAGCCTTGCCACCTTGCCAACTCGAAAAACAATGTTATGGAGCTTCTGGAAGGGGCATTGGATCCTCTTTTGGTCAGCTAGGGAGGGAGAGAATGAGGTGGCTTGTTGACTAAGTGATGATGTCACTTGTAGTGGTTGGAATAGTGTGCACCTTCACTTTTGCCCATCCCTTGGCCCTTACTGTGGCCTTGCTCACACCCTTGTACCATTATTCACCTCATGGCACCAATTAGAAGCCAGGCCACCCATGGAGACACCCCAAGGGGCAAGGCAAGCCCATGCCTTTGCCAAACCAAGCACACCCACTTGGACTCGAGCCTACACAACCCCAGAGGGCACCTCCTCAAGCCTTGCACTCCCTCATACCTCCCTCTGCCTCCCCAAAGCAAGAGGAACCCAAAAACTAGCCCTAAGAAGCCCTAGCTCGAGATCTAGCCCGAGGGGTGACCACCACGGCCACCACCTTGCCCTGCTCGCACCTCTCTCATCTAGCCCTCCCACTGCCATGGCTAGCCTCCCCACACTCCCAGGAACCTCCTAGACAAGGTCTCCCACCCTATACCTGCCGGAGTCGCCGCCGCCGTCCGCGGAGCGCCGCCGCGGGCGTCTGCGTCGCGCCGCCGCCTGGAGCCGCGGTCGTCGCCGCCGTGACCTCCCCTCGACGCCCTCGACCCCCTGCAGCCTCCCCGAGCTCGCGCCACCCCTTCCCGAGCCCCACGGTGAGCTCCTCGCGTGTTCTCGCCGCCGATCGCCGGACAGAGAGAGAGAGGGTCGGGAGCTGGACGACGCGCCAGCGCCGTTGGATCGAAGATCCACGGCCCCCTTCGAACGCCCTTTTCCCGCGCAGCGTGCGCGCGCGCGCAAGCGCGGTGGGCTGCGCTGCCGCTAGCTGGGCCGCGCCCGCACAATCCGACCCGCGCTGTGTTCCTTTTATTCTTTTATTTTTTTTACAGATCTGAGGCATTCACTTTGGACTTGTATAAAATACTAAATGAGCATAATAAAATCTGAGAAAAATCAGAGACATACGTACATGAAATCTAAACCATGCCAAATTTGCAGATCTGGATTTGGGCAAATATTTTGGGCACAATGACTGTTTTGCCACAGACTGGACATAACTTTTAAAATATATAATCAAATGGAACAAACTCAACTGATCTGGATAGGTATTGAAAATGTCTATCCAATGAGCCAAACCTCACATCCAGGAGTTGTATAATGAAAATGCCATCCAAATTGCTAAAGGACCAGTAGCCTTTTCTTTGATTTTTTTTAAGGAGTTTAAAAATGAATTTTGGAGCAAACTCAATTGGATGAGTTTGGTATTGAGTAGATCTACCTTTATCCTAGCTTAGATTAATTTTCTGAGTTCTAGATTATTTTTGGTGGACAGATCTAGAAACAGAAGCTTATCTGTTTTGATTTCTTTATTTGTTTTTGTTGAAATGAAATGCTTGGTTGACTTAATCTTTGTTCCTAGGATGTAGAGATGTGTTGAATCGTGTTATTAGGTTGTTTCCTTGCAGTACATCTACCACACAAAGTGTGTGCATGTTTGCAATATTTTATGGCTAAAGAAGTAGCATATGTTGTTTCACTAGATTGTTTATTTGATGTTTTGTGTGAACCAACTCCTTGTGTGCTTGTCACCTAATTTTTGTGCTATGTTTGCTATAGGTCCAGTACCATTTTGGTACTTGTATTTTGATGTTTTTGTCTCTGATAGCTTGCATGTTTTTTTTTCAGATGAAGCATGTGTAGGTTTGGTTATGCTTATGCACTAGTCTTGTATGCACTAGAATAAATAGCATTGTTTTATTTATTTTTGCTATACTAATTTTGTCATAAGTAACCAGAGGCTTAGAACCTCATTTACCTTGTTTTTAAATGGCCCATCACCCACTGGTCCCATTGCATCTTGGTTGTGGATGAAAATTCCCAACTATGCACATGTGAGAAATTAACATGTTTTCATTATGAGGTTGATAGGAATATTTTCCACCATGGAAAATATAATGGTTTGTTTTCACTTATGCAAGTGAGAAGTTTTTTTTATTATAAGTATCTACTATGATAGGTGTGATCCATTTGTTATCATGATATTCCTTAGGAGTATCTTGTTAAGAGATGATTCACTATTGAGTGCTAAATTATATTGTTTGCAAATAAAATGAATTCCTTTTGATAGATAGATTGTTTGTGGATGATTTTAAATTGAGTGTTTGGATTTTTGAAAAGGTTTAGATAACTTTTCTTTTGTTGCATAGCTACTGGTTGTATAGGTTATACCTTGCTTGCTTGCTAGTAATTGTTTAAGAAAAATCATAAATTGCTAGAATTAATTTATGCATGTTTAATAGTTGTTTCATGGGATTGTTTTGATGTTTGTGATTGCTAGCATGTGTAAGTTTGGTGTACTGTTATTAAGTACATTTTATGATCATGACTTGCTTGTTTATAATTGAGCATCATAGTAACATTGTTTGCTTCTCTAGTGTTGAACTAGTGTCACCACTAGAAATTGGTGAATTTTGCTCTAGTGTTGCCATCTTTTGTCTTATGAGTGTTGGAGTTTATTATAGCATATGTAGGAAGTTATTACTTCTGTTATGATGCCATGAATTAATTAGTTGCTTGTGCTATAGTTGTAGAATACAAACTTTTCCTTATAGCATGTGTGTATAGAATTTCATACTAGAATATTCATGTATGCTTTTTGTCTTTGTTTTCCCCTGGGGAAAAATATGAATCTTTGGTATGGAAACCAGAGGATGGAATGTCCTTGTGGCATTATTATCTTAGGGTTTTCACCTCTGATAGGTTTCCTCTTAAGTAGCATAAAAGCATGAGTAACACTTGGATGACTAGGAATTAATCTCCTGACATGTGTAGCTTTTTAAGCATAGTTTTTCCTTGTTTCCTAGCTATGCTTTTATGTTATTTTGTGGAATCAGTAGCAATTATGGTACTGGTTAGAGGAGTATTTTGCCTCTGCTAGCTTGCACACTTGTGCATAAAATTAGCTAGTGTAGCCTAAAATAGTCTAGTATTTTTCCTAAATTTTCTACTAGTATGAGTAGGAGTTTTTGGATGCTTGTTGTTTGTTTGCACTTTTATGAAAGTGACCAGAGGCTTATTAACCTCTTGGTGAGCATATTTTGCTAGTGGAACACCCACTGGTATTTTTTCCTCATGGTGGAAAAATAGGTTTGACTTGTTGTCATGAGCTTATTTCACCACTTGAGTAAGTTAGCAAATTATGTGTGCTAGCCATAGAGATTGTTGTGGGAATTTTTAGACATCAAAATGTGTTTTATGTGACACCCTACTGTCTAGTAACATGTGCTCTACCCCACTGGTCCATGGTGTTCTTAACTAAAAATCATTGATTTGGCCACACATACACGCTAGGAAAAAAGCAGACTTTTCAACCATAGTTTTTATGCCAATTTTTCTTAAGGGAAAAATTGAGAACTTGGGTGGTACTTCTTGATTGCTTGCTGTATGTATTACTTGTAGCCTTGTTTGTCTTGTTTGGTTCTGAATGTGTGTCCTTTATTCTCTTTTTACGACGTTAGAAAACGAAGAGGAAGGAAGTGTCGGGAAGCTCTGTTTCAAGTTCCAGTCACTCCAACAACCAGAGACACAAAGAGATACCAGGCAAGCCATCCTGATGCTTGCTGATACAATACTTATCATTATCTATCATGCATGTTTTACCTCTGAAGTTTTACCAAAAACTTGATTATCAAAACTATTTTTTGATGTGGATTTTACTACTATACTATATTATAGGTTACTATCATGCCAGTAGTTAAACTTGGTAATACCAAGCCCATAGGCCACCATATGGTATTTATTACCATCAAATATACTAGTCCCTAAGTGGACACCTAAAATTGTGATTCTACGAAACAAGGGCTTTACGGAAAAACCCCGGAGAAAAGGCGGATCCTTGTTCTCCGGAGGAATGTGGAAGTGGTCATTTTTGAGAAAGTGGTGTTGTTCAAAAATGACACATAACCTAGTCTTCGCCGGACAACCTTTACCGTACTGCCACCCTACCCCAACATGGGCACGGGGCTTAACTTGAAGTTTGTTCTTATTAGTGTGCTATCTCAATCGCTATAAGGGACATCGTACCCTCGAACCGAATGTCGTCAAAACTCCCAATGTTGAGACATAAAAAGTGTGGGATTAATTTTCCCTCCGGTTGCATCGGTTGAGTCTCCTGTCATGGCGATGTGCGACATGGTGCCGAGGAGATTAAAACTGAGAGATAGGCATATTCTAGCTTGAACATAGTGGATGGTTATGATCAGATACCTGATGTTCATACTGTTGTTACAGTCCGTGATTGTTCACGAGAGGTGTACTGGATCTGGTGGATGTGTACACCTCTGCAGAGTACAACTTTTTCGAAGAAGCCGCGTCCTCGGATATGGACAGTTGAATGGCCATGTAGCTAGCATTGTGTCAATGTTTTCAAAAAGAGTTTTTGAAAGGGAATCTTTGGAAAGGAAGTGTTGAACTTGTGAAGTTCGGAAAAGAATGGAAACTTATACCGTGGAGGTATCGTCGATGATGAAAAGCCAGATGATGTTATACAAAACAAAATGTTTTGCAAAGAAAACCTTTTCTACTCTAAGCAAGAATTCTGGAAGCTGATTCCAAGAAGTTCTGCAAAGAGAAAATATTCTTTAACAAAGTTTTACAAAATCTCTTGTACATGCGATATCTACAAGAGAAATAAAACTATATTATTTTTCTTCTGAAGTATCTTCTTCAACGAAGATACAGATTAACCTGACTGCAACTGTGGTGTCATCTTATATGAACACCATTGATAGTGAACCCTACTTATAGCCTACCTATTCCACCATATAAGCATATTTGCATGTTGGTAAGTGACATGATGGATGTCTTGCTGAGTACATTCAAATGTACTCATTATGGTTTCGCCCCTGGTATCTACTTATCAGATTTGGAGAAGGAGCCTCCAAAGGATATCTATGAAGAGAAGTACGGAGTTGACGGCTTTGCGAACTAGGATCGTCTCCGAGTCAGCAGCCTGTAGGTTAAGGCGTGACTTGGGCTCAACTACGTTGTGTTTTAATTGTCTTCCGCTGTGTTTGTTAAGTTGCCTGCCCCATGTGGCAGTTGCGTTAAACTTGATCATGTGATCTTTTTGTAATACCTGTATGTATTCGTGTAATGGATGATGTATTTCTGTGTGCCAACTGTGTATGTTGTTCACGACTGATCTTCCTGGGATCGTGAATGCATGCATACGTAGGGTTTCAGACTGCCGGTCTGGGGTCCTTACAGAGTTGGTATCAGAGCCATCCTGACCTTAGGAGACCTTAGTTAGCATGGACGTCAGATAGGAAAGAAAAGTATTTTTGAGTAAGAACCTATTTACAATCTAAGTTATTTTTGTCTAAGGGAATTTTTGTATATTTTCCCTCCTTATTATCTTGTCAAAAGATTAAAAAGGCATATGTCTCTCGGTTAAGAGTTTATTTCTTAGTTATTTGCAACTGCTCCGCTCTGTTTTTGAAACATCTCTCGTCTTTGAAGTTTTTCTGTCCAGATAATAGTTGGAGTTTCAAAAACAGATTGTTGCATAAAGTTTTATCAAAACTTTACTTCTATTTATCTTGTTTGCATACAAAAACTTTTATACTTGCCGATGTCCCGAGAAGACCAAAATAATTGCCTAAGCTCTGCAGTGATGATGGTCAGAAGTAGATATAGTTCTTCAGCCACTTCTAGGATTTTGGATGAGTCTAGTTTGGAGTAATGTAGCGATGACTCCATGAGTCACCACCCTCGACGTAGCTCCAATGAAGTCTTGTTTGTGTGTTTTGGCTTGCTTATGTGTGTTCATAGGACTTTGTGCTGTTGTGTGGTGTAGGATTTGGTTCATCTAGGCTTCTATATGTTTGTGGGGTGCTAAAAATTTACAGATTTGTGCTTGCCCCGCTCTTGTTTTTGAATCGCCTCGTGTTAAATTTTTGCAAGCAAAAATGTTGGTATAGCATTCAAAAACAAGAATTTGTTGCTTAGATTTGTACTTGTTTTCACTTCATAATGCGACTCGTCGTGAACCACCACCATCTCCCCCACCATCAATAAAAGCACCATTGGACCTAATAATAGAGGACCATCAAGCCACACAAGCTGATAGCGTTGCTACCAGTGATGCACTCCAACAGATAAAGCTCCAACAACGACAACCTTTAAAGAAGAAAATGCGTGAAGAAAACCAACCAATACTGACCAAAACCTCTATGTTTTGTCTGTTTGCAAAAGACTCTTTTTACCATGTTGGCTAAATGTCGCACCTTTTTATGCCCCCTTTTAAAAGACCAAACAAGAGAAATAAGGATCTTAAAATTTTTCACACTGCTACCTAACTTAATCCCCTTCACAATCTTGTGTAGATGGCAATTGTCTTCACCAAGTCCTTCCGGCTGGGATCGCATGAACCTTGCTACCACCGCTTTGAGGAGGATTTGATCAAGATGACTCGCCTGATCGGTCGTCCCCTACCTGAGTTAAAGGGAGCCCAGTTCCACATGGATGGACGAGAAATGTCCTGGTTGGTCGTCTGCACCATCCGTGCACCAGTGAGAGCACCCTCAACCCCCGAGATCACTTGCGAAGTCGTGGAGAACAGTTGGGAAGATGGTATCCTTAGGGTGATGCAGCTGACCATCGCCAAGCTCGCGAACTTCTTCCATCGCAAGTTTGCGGGAACCCCATACAGCTACTTTGGAAAACGCGACGAGGACGACAAGCCAATAGAAGTCACTGGAGACGTTGTGGTTGCACGTCACTTCCAGCATCTGGAAGGACAGCTGTACAACACCCAGCTCTCCCTTGACAAGGTTAGAGCAGACTATGACCTCCGAGGCAGAGAGATAGACCAACTAGAAGCCCGTCTTGGTGCATCTTCGGCTACCGAGCGTCGTCTCAAGGTACTGAAGAAGACCATGAAGTACACTGACTCCCAGCACCGCACTCAAGTGATAGCACTTCAGCTTCAGCTTGCAACTAGCAAGGCCAGAGTGGAAGAGTTGGAGGAACAGCTCCGCGCTTCCTCGAGCACTTAGGATTGTCGCAGGATGTTAGGGCTTATGTTGTTGTTCCACCCCAGACGCTTGTTTGTGTTGGGTTTCGTTTCGTGTGAGCTCCTCTGTTAGAGCGTTGTGTGTACTAGTTGTGTTGTAAGTTTTATCTGGTAGCCTTGTGAACCCTTAAGATGAGTTATGCTTGTTAAGACTCGTTTTTCACATACGGGTTAATCTGGGTTTTAGTTTCGTCGATGCTTGCTGGTTATCGTGTTATCTACCGTTCTCATATCCGCTATGAGCCGGTATATGTCACGAGCCTTTAAAACCAAGACCACCTTTAGTTATTATCGTCTTACACCGTTCTTTTTCTTCAGCATGGCCAGCAATCCACCTCCGTCACCTGAGCCGACAGTTGCTCAACTGTTTGCTTTGTTGAGGGAAAATCATGAAGCCGCTCGTGCTGAGCACACCGCCACCCGTGCTATCCTGGAACAGTTGATTCAGCTTGCCACCACCAACGCTGAGAATACTATGTTCCTTATGAGAGAATACCAGCAACTGCTTGCTGGAGAGAGCCGCAAAAGGAAGATGGTGACGCCAGGAGAAACTAGTCTATGGGTGACTGAAGAGTGTTTTGTCTGTGGGACGGAAGGGCACTTCGCTCGTGATTGTCCCCAGAGAGAGTATGATCCGGCTTGGTCTGAGCAATCTTCGAGGAGACGGGTGAAAGTCAAGCCTAAAATCAAGGGTTGTTTTGCCTGTAGACAGGAAGGGCACTATGCTCGCAACTGTCCCAATAAGAACCGTATTCTATCTCATCCTGAAGAAACCCAAGAAACCCAAGAAACCCAGGGTCCATCCCAGAAGAAACGCAAGAATCTGATGAGTGGACCTCGAGACAGAGATGATGTTGCAGGAGCATCTTCGACTCCTGCCATAGCCAATGGTACGTTTCAAACCACACCTGTGAACCCCCTTGTTCTGTTTATCGTCGCACCATGAGAAAACCCGACGTAAATGGGACACTAGAAGTGTCAGGTCAGACTAAGTAAAATCTTAAATAGTTAAAGATACTAACCAAAAATCTAAAAGGGTTTCATCTAATTCTAGTTCAAGGCCTTACAGAATTGGAGACCTTACCAAATTAGTAATATAACCTCATCTAATCGTAAGCTTAGAACCTTACAGTGTTGGCTCATCACATTTTCGTTTAAATACCCTACAGAAGTGGTATCTAAAACCAAAATACCTTACAAAGTAACTTATAGAGTTGATATGTTACAGAGTTTGTTATCACCGTTTAAAAAGAAAACGGGTAATCAACTTTTTCGAAAAACAAAGGGAAAGGTGCCTTAGAAAGATTCTATAGTTTTTTTTTTTTGAAGAAAGTGAAAGGTTGGAAAAAAATATTAGATGGGTAAACTATGATCATTCCTAGTAGACAATATCTCCCGTATATATGTGTTGAAGGAACCAGATTCTACAGTATGAGATAGTAGAACTCGTTGAGGCTTAAAAAGATTGGTGGATATAAATTGATGATGATAGATTTTAGGAAAAATCATTATGAGCTTCGAGTTTTAGAAAGAAAACTTATAAAGATGATAGTACTCAGAGTTGTTATAGCTTTATGATATAGATAAACTACCTTTGAGGAAAAACAATTGTTTTGGGATTTAACTATAATAGGTTAAGAGGAAGGTAGTGGATTTTCCTGGATTTTCGACGGTGAGCAATGGAAAGCTCATACTTTTTAAATGATAATGGATATCCATTAGATTGATCATTGAGTGGTACGCAATAGAGCTTATGACTAAAGAATAACCACTGGTTGGACATCATGGTTTTAAGGAGCAATATGTTCGAGGTTTAGACCATGGCACCCAAACCTTTGTAAAGGAAACAAATTTACCAGGGAATTCTGGTAAGAAAATCAAAGGGGGGAAGCCCCTGTAAATAAGGTTACAAAACACCAACACATGTTTTGTAAACAAATCATCTAACATTGTTATTTGACCATACCCTCTTTTCGCTTGCCTGCGAATCTCGGGACGAGATTCTGGTAAGGGGGAAGGTCTGTCACATCCCAGTTTTTAGACCCTTGATCTGTGCTCAAGAAGTCAACTATTAGGGCCAACAAAGTAATGTTTACAACAACATGATTGTTTTAAATAACTTGTGTTATGATCCTAATCATATTTGCAACATAAGTTTTGTTATAAAACCAACACCTTATGTTTTGAAAAATATTCCTGATATTTTTCCCTAATGTTTTCTTATTAATACTTGAGTGGATTTTCTTTCCAAGACTTGGACTATTCTTGTTTGCATCTTAAAACAAACTTTTAACCTTGTTGGATCCAAGAAAACAAGTTTCCAAGTTGATCTATGAAAGTTTTCTTTTAACTTTCCTATAGAAAACAATTACTGAAAATAAAGCCAAGTACCTGTTTTCTACCATTGTTTTCACCAAGCTAGAGATTGTTATTTTATGATTTCTTGACTTCTAACTAATCCTTGGTATATGTACTACAAATCCATAAGCTCACTTTTATTTTGGGTGAAATAAAAACTATCTTGTGCTTGTTGTTTTTGTGGTATAAAATTAAGGCAGTTTTTAGAAACAGATAAAAACAGAAAGTATACCTTTTTCCACATTGTTTTCATGGCCTTAAACTATTTCAAAATGGTTTCCAAAAGTTGTTTCTGAAAGTATGTAACATGGTTAACAAGTCCATGTTTTGAAAACAAATTTTGGAAAGCATTTGAACCCGAAAACAACTCCAACTTTTGCTATCTCTGTCTGTTTTTTCCAGCACTTAGAAAAATTCAGAAACTGTCTAACTGAATTTTTCTGACAGAACAGTGTCAACACTTTTAGACTTGATGTTTTATCTTGTGGTACTGATCCAAGCCTTGCCACCTTGCCAACTCGAAAAACAATGTTATGGAGCTTCTGGAAGGGGCATTGGATCCTCTTTTGGTCAGCTAGGGAGGGAGAGAATGAGGTGGCTTGTTGACTAAGTGATGATGTCACTTGTAGTGGTTGGAATAGTGTGCACCTTCACTTTTGCCCATCCCTTGGCCCTTACTGTGGCCTTGCTCACACCCTTGTACCATTATTCACCTCATGGCACCAATTAGAAGCCAGGCCACCCATGGAGACACCCCAAGGGGCAAGGCAAGCCCATGCCTTTGCCAAACCAAGCACACCCACTTGGACTCGAGCCTACACAACCCCAGAGGGCACCTCCTCAAGCCTTGCACTCCCTCATACCTCCCTCTGCCTCCCCAAAGCAAGAGGAACCCAAAAACTAGCCCTAAGAAGCCCTAGCTCGAGATCTAGCCCGAGGGGTGACCACCACGGCCACCACCTTGCCCTGCTCGCACCTCTCTCATCTAGCCCCTCCCACTGCCATGGCTAGCCTCCCCACACTCCCAGGAACCTCCTAGACAAGGTCTCCCACCCTATACCTGCCGGAGTCGCCGCCGCCGTCCGCGGAGCGCCGCCGCGGGCGTCTGCGTCGCGCCGCCGCCTGGAGCCGCGGTCGTCGCCGCCGTGACCTCCCCTCGACGCCCTCGACCCCCTGCAGCCTCCCCGAGCTCGCGCCACCCCTTCCCGAGCCCCACGGTGAGCTCCTCGAGCGTGTTCTCGCCGCCGATCGCCGGACAGAGAGAGAGAGGGTCGGGAGCTGGACGACGCGCCAGCGCCGTTGGATCGAAGATCCACGGCCCCCTTCGAACGCCCTTTTCCCGCGCAGCGTGCGCGCGCGCGCAAGCGCGGTGGGCTGCGCTGCCGCTAGCTGGGCCGCGCCCGCACAAATCCGACCCGCGCTGTGTTCCTTTATTCTTTTATTTTTTTTACAGATCTGAGGCATTCACTTTGGACTTGTATAAAATACTAAATGAGCATAATAAAATCTGAGAAAAATCAGAGACATACGTACATGAAATCTAAACCATGCCAAATTTGCAGATCTGGATTTGGGCAAATATTTTGGGCACAATGACTGTTTTGCCACAGACTATCTCTGAAAATGTTTTGGACATAACTTTTAAAATATATAATCAAATGGAACAAACTCAACTGATCTGGATAGGTATTGAAAATGTCTATCCAATGAGCCAAACCTCACATCCAGGAGAGTTGTATAATGAAAATGCCATCCAAATTGCTAAAGGACCAGTAGCCTTTTCTTTGATTTTTATAAGGAGTTTAAAAATGAATTTTGGAGCAAACCCAATTGGATGAGTTTGGTATTGAGTAGATCTACCTTATCCTAGCTTAGATTAATTTTCTGAGTTCTAGATTATTTTTGGTGGACAGATCTAGAAACAGAAGCTTATCTGTTTTGATTTCTTTATTTGTTTTTGTTGAAATGATGCTTGGTTGACTTAATCTTTGTTCCTAGGATGTAGAGATGTGTTGAATCGTGTTATTAGGTTGTTTCCTTGCAGTACATCTACCACACAAAGTGTGTGCATGTTTGCAATATTTTATGGCTAAAGAAGTAGCATATGTTGTTTCACTAGATTGTTTATTTGATGTTTTGTGTGAAACCAACTCCTTGTGTGCTTGTCACCTAATTTTTGTGCTATGTTTGCTATAGGTCCAGTACCATTTTGGTACTTGTATTTTGATGTTTTTGTCTCTGATAGCTTGCATGTTTTTTTTTCAGATGAAGCATGTGTAGGTTTGGTTATGCTTATGCACTAGTCTTGTATGCACTAGAATAAATAGCATTGTTTTATTTATTTTTGCTATACTAATTTTGTCATAAGTAACCAGAGGCTTAGAACCTCATTTACCTTGTTTTTAAATGGGCCCATCACCCACTGGTCCCATTGCATCTTGGTTGTGGATGAAAATTCCCAACTATGCACATGTGAGAAATTAACATGTTTTCATTATGAGGTTGATAGGAATATTTTCCACCATGGAAAAATAATGGTTTGTTTTCACTTATGCAAGTGAGAAGTTTTTTTTATTATAAGTATCTACTAGTATGATAGGTGTGATCCATTTGTTATCATGATATTCCTTAGGAGTATCTTGTTAAGAGATGATTCACTATTGAGTGCTAAATTATATTGTTTGCAAATAAAATGAATTCCTTTTGATAGATAGATTGTTTGTGGATGATTTTAAATTGAGTGTTTGGATTTTGAAAAGGTTTAGATAACTTTTCTTTTGTTGCATAGCTACTGGTTGTATAGGTTATACCTTGCTTGCTTGCTAGTAATTGTTTAAGAAAAATCATAAATTGCTAGAATTAATTTATGCATGTTAATAGTTGTTTCATGGGATTGTTTTGATGTTTGTGATTGCTAGCATGTGTAAGTTTGGTGTACTGTTATTAAGTACATTTTATGATCATGACTTGCTTGTTTATAATTGAGCATCATAGTAACATTGTTTGCTTCTCTAGTGTTGAACTAGTGTCACCACTAGAAATTGGTGAATTTTGCTCTAGTGTTGCCATCTTTTGTCTTATGAGTGTTGGAGTTTATTATAGCATATGTAGGAAGTTATTACTTCTGTTATGATGCCATGAATTAATTAGTTGCTTGTGCTATAGTTGTAGAATACAAACTTTTCCTTATAGCATGTGTGTATAGAATTTCATACTAGAATATTCATGTATGCTTTTTGTCTTTGTTTTCCCCTGGGGAAAAATATGAATCTTTGGTATGGAAACCAGAGGATGGAATGTCCTTGTGGCATTATTATCTTAGGTTTTCACCTCTGATAGGTTTCCTCTTAAGTAGCATAAAAGCATGAGTAACACTTGGATGACTAGGAATTAATCTCCTGACATGTGTAGCTTTTTAAGCATAGTTTTTCCTTGTTTCCTAGCTATGCTTTTTATGTTATTTTGTGGAATCCAGTAGCAATTATGGTACTGGTTAGAGGAGTATTTTGCCTCTGCTAGCTTGCACACTTGTGCATAAAATTAGCTAGTGTAGCCTAAAATAGTCTAGTATTTTTCCTAAATTTTCTACTAGTATGAGTAGGAGTTTTTGGATGCTTGTTGTTTGTTTTGAGCACTTTTATGAAAGTGACCAGAGGCTTATTAACCTCTTGGTGAGCATATTTTGCTAGTGGAACACCCACTGGTATTTTTGCCTCATGGTGGAAAAATAGGTTTGACTTGTTGTCATGAGCTTATTTCACCACTTGAGTAAGTTAGCAAATTATGTGTGCTAGCCATAGAGATTGTTGTGGGAATTTTTAGACATCAAAATGTGTTTTATGTGACACCCTACTGTCTAGTAACATGTGCTCTACCCCACTGGTCCATGGTGTTTAACTAAAAATCATTGATTTGGCCACACATACACGCTAGGAAAAAAGCAGACTTTTCAACCATAGTTTTTATGCCAATTTTTCTTAAGGGAAAAATTGAGAACTTGGGTGGTACTTCTTGATTGCTTGCTGTATGTATTACTTGTAGCCTTGTTTGTCTTGTTTGGTTCTGAATGTGTGTCCTTTATTCTCTTTTTACGACGTTAGAAAACGAAGAGGAAGGAAGTGTCGGGAAGCTCTGTTTCAAGTTCCAGTCACTCCAACAACCAGAGACACAAAGAGATACCAGGCAAGCCATCCTGATGCTTGCTGATACAATACTTATCATTATCTATCATGCATGTTTTACCTCTGAAGTTTTACCAAAAACTTGATTATCAAAACTATTTTTGATGTGGATTTTACTACTATACTATATTATAGGTTACTATCATGCCAGTAGTTAAACTTGGTAATACCAAGCCCATAGGCCACCATATGGTATTTATTACCATCAAATATACTAGTCCCTAAGTGGACACCCTAAAATTGTGATTCTACGAAACAAGGGCTTTACGGAAAAACCCCGGAGAAAAGGCGGATCCTTGTTCTCCGGAGGAATGTGGAAGTGGTCATTTTTGAGAAAGTGGTGTTGTTCAAAAATGACACATAACCTAGTCTTCGCCGGACAACCTTTACCGTACTGCCACCCTACCCCAACATGGGCACGGGGCTTAACTTGAAGTTTGTTCTTATTAGTGTGCTATCTCAATCGCTATAAGGGACATCGTACCCTCGAACCGAATGTCGTCAAAACTCCCAATGTTGAGACATAAAAAGTGTGGGATTAATTTTCCCTCCGGTTGCATCGGTTGAGTCTCCTGTCATGGCGATGTGCGACATGGTGCCGAGGAGATTAAAACTGAGAGATAGGCATATTCTAGCTTGAACATAGTGGATGGTTATGATCAGATACCTGATGTTACATACTGTTGTTACAGTCCGTGATTGTTCACGGGAGGTGTACTGGATCTGGTGGATGTGTACACCTCTGCAGAGTACAACTTTTTCGAAGAAGCCGCGTCCTCGGATGGACAGTTGAATGGCCATGTAGCTAGCATTGTGTCAATGTTTTCAAAAAGAGTTTTTGAAAGGGAATCTTTGGAAAGGAAGTGTTGAACTTGTGAAGTTCGGAAAAGAATGGAAACTTATACCGTGGAGGTATCGTCGATGATGAAAAGCCAGATGATGTTATACAAAACAAAATGTTTTGCAAAGAAAACCTTTTCTACTCTAAGCAAGAATTCTGGAAGCTGATTCCAAGAAGTTCTGCAAAGAGAAAATATTCTTTAACAAAGTTTTACAAAATCTCTTGTACATGCGATATCTACAAGAGAAATAAACTATATTATTTTTCTTCTGAAGTATCTTCTTCAACGAAGATACAGATTAACCTGACTGCAACTGTGGTGTCATCTTATATGAACACCATTGATAGTGAACCCTACTTATAGCCTACCTATTCCACCATATAAGCATATTTGCATGTTGGTAAGTGACATGATGGATGTCTTGCTGAGTACATTCAAATGTACTCATTATGGTTTCGCCCCTGGTATCTACTTATCAGATTTGGAGAAGGAGCCTCCAAAGGATATCTATGAAGAGAAGTACGAAGTTGACGGCTTTGCGAACTAGGATCGTCTCCGAGTCAGCAGCCTGTAGGTTAAGGCGTGACTTGGGCTCAACTACGTTGTGTTTTAATTGTCTTCCGCTGTGTTTGTTAAGTTGCCTGCCCCATGTGGCAGTTGCGTTAAACTTGATCATGTGATCTTTTTGTAATACCTGTATGTATTCGTGTAATGGATGATGTATTTCTGTGTGCCAACTGTGTATGTTGTTCACGACTGATCTTCCTGGGATCGTGAATGCATGCATACGTAGGGTTTCAGACTGCCGGTCTGGGGTCCTTACAGTTTGGTGGTTAGTTGTTAGTTGGTTACGATACGCTATCTTATCCCTTTTCTGATAGTCGGAAGTTGTAGCATGTTTCTGTAGTTGGTTAGAGCAGCCAGTGGCAGCATCTTTTATATCCCCTTCCTTTCGTTGAACCCAAAGCATCTGTGCTTGGTGTTGACGGGTTACTCCTTGGTGAATTGTGAGTCTTGCTTGTCAGTACGTTTATTTACTGACCCCTTTGGGGCTGTGGTTTCCGCAGACGACGTTTCCGAGGATCTACATGGTGGCTACTACGTGAAGTATGACGAGACTGCTGACGAGTAGATAGCGGACCCGGGCAGGATCCGAGACTTCGTGGATGGGCTCCGTCTTTTCGTTTCCGGCCTCTTAGGCCTATTTGGATCTTGTCTGTACTCAGACATGTTGAATGCTTCCGCTGTGATGTAATGATGAATTGTTGGGACATGTGTCCTCTGGATGATTGTATTTTCTATCTCTGCTCTAATGAGAGCTATTTGCAACTTATTTCAATCTTTTGTGTCGTAGAGATCTGTTGTGATATCACTTGTTCCAATGCCGTTGACGTACCATGTGTGTATGTTTTGAAGTACGTCAATGGAAGTATCCTGATTTCTATGGGATAGTTTACGTCGACGCTGAACAGATAGGGGTTGGTTGTCACACATACGTGTGTTGGCCTACTCGTAAGAGGACGCGGGTGCCGGTAAGCCCCGTAATCCAATCTACTACTGTTCAACGGAACGACGAGTATCCTTTAGAAGTCCGGGTGCGACAAATGGTATCAGAGCCTGTCTGCCTGTAGGATCCCTTTACTGGTCGCAGTTGAGTCTAGAAACTATTTTGTAGCTATATAGGAAAAATGAAACGTGAGAGTAGGAATTCTGTTCTTTTTCTTCTTTCCCCACCCACCCTCCCTTTTCTGGTATGGAAGTGCAACGTTGTTTTTCTATTCTCATCTAAACTTTCAAGTTAGGATTTCACGAATTCTGGTTTCTCTAGGATGGTTATATCTACTAGACCATATGAATGGAGGTGGTTGTGACATGATTTATCATGTTGCCTACTCATGATTGAGAACGGAGGCGTGTAAGCCCCGGAAGCAAATCCTCTATTCCTTAAGCAGTAGATATTGATCCTTTAGAAGCCCGGATGGGTTTTCCGTAGTACCTCAGGAATCTTGTTCTCGTTTTCCCGGTGTTGCTTCGTTTTCCTGTTCTTCTCAACATCCTTTTCGTCCGTTGAAATCTTGTTGTTGTTTTCCACTTCAATTCTTCTACCGGCGTCTAATCAAAACTTCCCAAATATCAAGTCTATCTGGCCAGAAAGGTTGTTGTTGTTTCGAAAACTACCAGGCTATGAGAGCTGGAATTCCTATCACCTGGGGTTGTTTCGAGGAAGCATTCCTGAATCACCACATTCCAGATAATCTATTCTACAGATGAATCAAGTTCTATTCAGCTATACACCCTCGATATAAAACCTCTCCCTTTACTTGAAAATGTTCCGGTGGTTTGCGAATTCCCTGACATCTTCCAGAAGAGTTGCCAGGGTTGCCTATCGTTTTGAACTTCCAGAAAAACTATCCAAGGTGCACGATGTGTTTCACGTGTCACAGCTCAAGAGGATCTTCGCAAGAAGTTTCCGGACCCTTTCTTTTCTCAGTAGGAATCTCGGGGCGCGATTCCTTCAAGGGGGGGGGGGGCGTTTTGTAACATCCCAAGTATGAAAATGTCCCTTAGAATGTTTGATTTCTTGTTTAACTAAAGTATTGCATCATGTCATCATATTGCTTTCATGTGTGGATTCTCAAAATTCAACTAAATTCAAATCACTTATGTTTTCACACTTGGTCTGTTACAACCTTTTCAAATAAAATAATCTAATCTAATAAGTTATTTGTTTTCCATAAATTTGAATTTGCAACAATTAATTTGGTGGAATTTCAAACCTTTTCAATTATCGCAAAATTCACTCAAATTCATTTGAATTTCAAATAGCAACAAAAATTTGAGATTTTGAAAAAACAAATTTTGTGCAGCTGGGCATTTTGAATTCCCAATGCATAGGAAATTATTTCATGATTGTCTGACTTGAAAATCTACCTCAAATTCCTTTTCTAATTTACTTTTTACAAAAAAAAAGAGAGCAAAAATAAAAATAAAACAACACACAAGGGAGAGAGAGACAGCAGGCCCTTTTCCCTTTTTCTCCTCAGCCCATCACCACCCAAACCCCCTTTTGGCACGATACCCCCTCGTGCCTTCTTCCACCTCTGTACGGATTGCATCGCAGCTATCCACGTAGCAGAGACCATGGGGGAACGACCATCCTTCTCCCCCTCCCTCCTATAACTCGACCTCCAAACCCTAGGGTTCCCGTACCTCTCTTCTCCCTCCTTCCTCTCTTCCCCGCCGCCATCTTCTTCCTTCTTCCTCCCTTCCCTCTGCTCTCTCTTCTCTCTGCTACTCTGTAACTGAACACCTGAACCTACCGAATTTTCCCTCCGTTTGCCGCCGGTGATCGCCGCCCCTAGAGCCTCCCTCCGACCGCGGCGAGGGCGGGAATGGAGCCGCCCCACCGCGGGCTCCTTCTCCCCCCCTCGGCTTGGACCGGGATGCACCGGAGCGCCGCCGCCGTCGCCTCCTTCCGCCGGTCGCTGCACCTGTCTGCCCGACCTGCTCCACCACCGACCGCCCCCTTACGGGCTCGAGGTGAGCACCCCACCTTGCCTTCCCCTCGACCTCTTCTCTCCTCCCTCACCTCCTCTAACCCCCGCAGCGCACCACGGCCCCCCTCCCGCGGGCGCGCCTCCCTATTTCCTCTCCGGCGAACAGCCACCCGCAGCAGCCCGTCGACCACGACTGCCCGTGAGATTCAGTTACCTGAATTGTTTTCAGATTCAGTACACCGCGGAAACACACCTTATCCACGCCCCTGCTCCTATTCTGTCACAACCCGAAGCACACCCCAGTGGTGCTGTTCCTTGGCGCAGCAGCAGGAGGTTGGGGGTTCAAGTCCCCCCTCCCACCATTTACCCAAATCTTTTTATTTCCTTTGTTTTAGAATAACACCTCCTCAGTAATCACCAATAGGTCCCTGTTGATTAAATCTAGGCCTCTGAAAAATATTTTCCAAGTCCCTAATGAACTAAAAATGGCAGATTTGCACCAAATCTTGTAAAATGCATAAGTAATTCATCCCAACTCCAAATTCAACATTTTTAATATGTTTTCTGTGCCAAATTGAATTGTCTATCCAAATATAAAATTTGTTTACTGTTTTGAATATTTTAAATTGGTGCAATATTTGAAAACTTGTTAAATTCACTTAAACTTGCAAAATTCATGACTTGAGCATAAAAATTCCAAATTCCACAAACTAAATATGTTTTCCAATCAACTTTTCATGTACTTTCCAAATATAAATTTTGTTTGCTGTTTTGAATAATTTAAATTGCTGAAAACAACTGTTTCTTGTTTAATGCATTTAAAATTGCCAAAATAATAACTTGCTCATTTTAAATCCAATTTCAACAAATGAAATATGTTTTCCATGCAAAATTAAACCACCTTTTCAAATATAAATTTGTTTCATGTTTTGAATAATTAAAATTGGTTAAATGATTTAAACCTTGTTTAAATCATTTAATATTGCTAAATTTATAACTTGATCAAAACAAATTCTTTTGGGACATATAAAATATGTTTTCAAACCACAAAAGTATAAGATTTTCAAATATGAATCTCACTTAATGTTTTGAACAACTAAAAATTCAAATAAGTTCATGTTTGAATTAAATTCATTTAATTCTTGCTTAAACTTGTTTAATTCATAAATAATTTATTTGAAATCCTTTTTCAACAAGTGAAACATGTATTCCAACTAAAATCTTGTTTTCTTTTCAAATATAAACTTTGTTATCTGTTTTGAACAATTTAACTTGGTGAAAACAACAAATGCTTGTGTAACCCCTTTAAGGAACCAAAATCCCATAACATAATAACTAAAATTCCAAACTTGGTAAACCTTATTTCCATTTGGTTCTGTTGTTGTTATTTTGTTGTTTTCCTCATCCATGCATCATGCTAATTCACTCACACAAGTTGATTAGTTGTAAAACAATTGTTTCAACCTTAATTCATGGGCTTTCCATATGCAATCCAAGTGCATATGGGTCCATTTAAATTGTGTTACCATGTCAACTAGTTTATTTCTATGCATTAATTAAATGGTCATGCATCATCCCATGTTTGTGCACTATGCCATGTTATTGATTGTTTATCTTTCTGCATTGTTTGTTTGCTTCTTCTCGGATACACGACGACGTTGAGACCGACGATACTTACGACACCCCTTCTAAGGAGTTAGCTCAGTACCAGGCTACTGGGTTTTGCAGGCAAGTTATCACTCACATGAACCATCGTGTTTCTTTCAACATTGGTTACCGATACTTTTCGTTGTCTATTCTGCTAGCCCTATGATTAGTTGCTTCTGTTACGAACCTATCACATGTATCCTTTAATCCTGATATTGCCTCACCTCCATACCTATAACCATTGCTTGTTGCCCGTGTCTTACTAGCATGCTTAGGGTTGTTTTGCTCGAGTCTGTTACCCGTTACTTCCTGTTGCTATTTCTTTTATGTTCTGGGGGCTCGATGTTTAATCAATCAATCATGCTAATGTTATTGTTAATAATAATTTGATGATAAGGCACCGGCAGGAGGCCCTGTGTGGTTTTGAGGCCTACTAGTGTCGACCCTAATAGGAAAAGGGTCTTGTCTACCGATCCATGATGAGCGCACTAACCGCATGTGGGAAGCGAGTATGGGCGCCCCCCTCAATTTGATTCGATTCGCATCTCGTCCAAATCGCCTCATTTAGTTCGTGTTTTCCATTTGCCGCATGCATGTTTTTGCTAGCCCAGTCCAGGGTGGAACTTTTGTAGTCGGCATATAGGGGGACACGTTCTTAGAGTGCTATGAGGGTCCCCTTTCTTCGGGGCTCGATTAGCCGTGCGCCCAAGGTTCTTTGGGCTTGATGCGAAGAAGAGTTGAGTTGTGTAGAGTGCCCCGCTTGGTGGGAGGCATCCCATCTGGCGGGTTATTCTTGCGTGTACGGCCAAATTGGTGCAACCCTGCAGGGATAAATCTTCTCGAGAAGCCGTGTTTTCCGCGGTTATGGACTACTTGGTGAAAGTACTGGCTAACAAGTACTCAGGACAACTTAAACCTAATGATTACCAACCTTACACCCAATGATTAACAACTTGACTAGTATTAGGCTTATTGACACAATAATCTGAACCATCATTATTTCAACTGTGTGAGTTATCCTCGGATTGCTTCTTTGGATAAGGGGCGAGATCCAGGATGGGTTTGTTTGGTGGTTAGTTGTTAGTTGGTTACGATACGCTATCTTATCCCTTTTCTGATAGTCGGAAGTTGTAGCATGTTTCTGTAGTTGGTTAGAGCAGCCAGTGGCAGCATCTTTTATATCCCCTTCCTTCCGTTGAACCCAAAGCATCTGTGCTTGGTGTTGACGGTTACTCCTTGGTGAATTGTGAGTCTTGCTTGCCAGTACGTTTATGTACTGACCCCTTTGGGGCTGTGGTTTCCGCAGACGACGTTTCCGAGGATCTACATGGTGGCTACTACGTGAAGTATGACGAGACTGCTGACGAGTAGATAGCGGACCCGGGCAGGATCCGAGACTTCGTGGATGGGCTCCGTCTTTTCGTTTTCGGCCTCTTAGGCCTATTTGGATCTTGTCTGTACTCAGACATGTTGAATGCTTCCGCTGTGATGTAATGATGAATTGTTGGGACATGTGTCCTCTGGATGATTGTATTTGCTATCTCTGCTCTAATGAGAGCTATTTGCAACTTATTTCAATCTTTTGTGTCGTAGAGATCTGTTGTGATATCACTTGTTCCAATGCCGTTGACGTACCATGTGTGTATGTTTTGAAGTACGTCAATGGAAGTATCCTGATTTCTATGGGATAGTTTACGTCGACGCTGAACAGATAGGGGTTGGTTGTCACACATACGTGTGTTGGCCTACTCGTAAGAGGACGCGGGTGCCGGTAAGCCCCGTAATCCAATCTACTACTGTTCAACGGAACGACGAGTATCCTTTAGAAGTCCGGGTGCGACAAGGACGTGGTCGGGTGCTGCCGGGCAGGGAAGACCCGAGCCGAGGAGCTTCATTGCCTGCCCCGATTCTTAGTTGGAAGGGAATCCATCTACGGCCTGCCCCGATCCATAAATTGGCGTATCAATCTACCTGCCGGCTAGACCACGAGCACCGACCCCGACCTCCCTTGTTTCTTTTCTAGCGCTGGCTTGTGACCGGACCCGGCTGCACCACGACCAATTGGCTAGGGGGTGGCCATGGCACGGGGTGAGGGAAGAAGGTGGGGGACCGGAGGAGGAAGAAAACCACTGTCGCCTCGCCCCTTCTGAAGCAGCATCGTCCATGCCCCTCCTCCACCTCCTGTAGAATCCCCTGGGTGGGAGCACGAGCTACCGCGCGTGGGCGCAAAACCGCCGCCGAGGATGACAGGCGGCACGGTCGTGACCATGGCGTTGGAAGCGAGCCCGCGGTCGGAACCAGCGGTTGTACTGGCCTTATCGCGTGCATGGAGAAGCACGGGGTGGCCTGGGTCTACCGCCGGCAAGCAATCCGACCTTGGTGCCGTGGTGGGCTGTTGCCGGCGGGGAATCAAGTCGGTCTGGGGAAAATATCAGAGAGAGAGAACGTGCGTGTAGGTGTGAGAAAAGGCACCAAAGAGAGAGAGAATGCGGGCCATGTGGGTTTTTTGTTTTCTTTGGTGAAGAGGGTCCATCGTATGGAGACAAATGATATGCTTTTTTGAATCATCGAATGGAGAAGTGGATGGGACGACGTTAAGTAAATCTATGGTGGAAACTGCTCTATAGGGTGATCCAAGGGCTGGTTGTGAGTGAGTAGCTAGCACCCATGATAGCCCATTATTTCCCCCATATATATATATATATATATATATATATATACTACTTACCCTGACAGGTCTAAAAGTCAGCTTCGATTTCCATTCACCGACAGTCTCCTTGATGAACTGTTCCTAACAACTGCACGGCAAAGAAAAATGAATAAGGAGTTATATTAATTACTTGTTATCAACAAATGAACGAAATAGGCCGGTATAGTGCTATACTGATTGAAATAATGCATTATTGAACTTACCTCTGGAGCATCGTAATAATGGTCTCGTATAGCCTTGTGTATTTACCTAATGGGTCAATGATTTCAATTACTCCATCGTAAACTCTAATGATTAGCAAAATCCAGTGAAATCTATGCACATTTATATAAGCAGGCATGCAATATAACTTATCAATTACAGTTGACATCTAGTAAGCAAAATAGAATGTGTACAAGACGGTAAAACTTACCCGAAATTGTAAGGAAATAGTATTTCTGTTTTGGTATTTTGTTCTTTAGAAACTTTAGTAAGTTAGCCTTTGTTTCCACGGGATGATGGAGTACCATATTTTCATGGACGACGTCTGGGTAAATGAACCCAACGTCATAGATTCTATCTCGTTTGCATTCGTTAATCTTCATTCTACATAATAGCGTACAAAAGAATATAGTGAGGATATACATGCAATGAACGAGCAGATTAAGATACTTAACTTACGGATGGAAAACTGTCAGGGGGTTACCCCCGAGTAGGGTAAAGGCAAGTGGTAAAGGCAATAATCAGAAGAGAAGTTTGGTCGAGTAGCCGCCTACCCGGTACTCGCTACTCGGTCGACTGCTACTCGGACTTACACAAAAGAGGATCAGAAGGTCATGTCAAGCAAGTTATGTTTGTTCGAGTAGAAGAGCTGGTCCGAGTAAAACTGGCGGGAACCTACTCGGGCCAGAAGTCAAAGGAGCCATTCTGACAACGGATCCCGCGTATCCCGGGTCCGTACTTGGCACTGTTCACAGCACTGTTCATCTGGGGACGGCGTGCCTGACAGCGACAGTGTGTCAGCAGGGCGTCGCAGGATAGGGGGACCTACTCTGTGTTCGCACAGTGATAACAGACTGGTTACTTGGTTTTGCCCAACGACTTTCTGCATCAGGACAAGCTTAGAAGACAAAGCTGTCAGCGGGAACTTGGAAGAAGGACGGTGTGCACACAATGTCGACACTTGTTTGTATTTGGCTGTATCTGGCTGGGCACCGGGTATATAAGGTGCCCCGCCGCCTCCTGCGCGAAAAACGAGTCTAAGACACGCTACACACGAGACTTGGGCTGGATCACACGTAGAGATTCTTGACCTAATTCTACCCGGAGAGAGAAGAGTGGCTACTCGGTAGCAAGAACCATTGTACTGTGGCTACTCGGTGAGACACCAGAATACATAGAGAAAGACAGGAGTAGGGGTTTTACCTCCTCACGAGGGCCCTGAACCTGGGTAGATCGTGTTCTTTGCAGTATTTGATCTTCACCTCACGCGTCTACTGTCGCGTGATCCCTCCCCGAGCGCCTCCAGCGTCCTTCGTCCCCACATCTTTAGCCATCCTATGGCATCTGCCCTGACACCACCACGACAGTTGGCGCCCACCGTGGGGCAACCAGCGGCGCTGGCTGGAGTTTCCGTTCGGACGGGATCAATTTCTGCTACCGGAGAGCGCGTGGTCTGCGGCCTTGTCCACAGATTCGGCTCCTTCGACTTCGTCACCGACAACGCCGGAGATTTCGGCGGTAGGGCCATGCCGGAGGGCGGCTCGGTGATCTCCTTCGGCGCGCACCTCGTCTACGTCGCCACCGTCGTCGACTGCGAGTACCCCGAGCTGGTGCATGACGCGGAGGATCCGCCTGCCGTTATCGCCGCACGCGGGAGGCCGCTGGGCTGCTCCCCGGACGCCGCGGAGGTGATGGTAGCTGGCCTGGCTGCAGACGCCGGGAAGGGCACGGCTGCTACCGCTGCGGTCGTCGTCGAGGATCTCGCTGGCTCTAGTGCTGGCGGGAAGACGCACAAGCCTTACGAGAAGGAGTGCAACCTCCCGCTCTCCACTACTCCGACAATCCCTGCATCTGCTGCGCGGACGGGCATGCCGCCTCCCACCGAACTCGAGCTCCTGACCATGAAGGCGCAGCTCGACCGGCAGCGCCAAGAGCTGCTCACCGAGCAGGCGGAGTTGGAGAAGATCAGGCTAGAACTTAGCCTAGATCAGCTTGAGTACAACAAGGCTCATGGTTTCACACCAGTGGTTAGGAGAGCTAGCAAAGTAGGCGCTACGCGTCGCAACCTAGGTGCCGAGATGGCAACTGTTGTAGAGGCTCCCAGTCAGTCTGCCACCGCAAACACCTCCACCCGACCCAGATATAGCACACCCGCCAAGACACTTAGAGCTGCTGAGGCTGTAGCTGCCGAGTTGCCACATCTAGTAGGCGACGCGCGCGTTAGGCAGCAGGAGAGGCTGAACGAGTTGGTGCTAGAGGCGGCTAGGCAGAACGAGGAGTTCCGGAAAGCCAACCCGGGTGCTGGAGCTTCTCAGGTGGTGCACTCGCACGTGGCCAGATCTAACGATCAGGCCTCATCTCCGCATCCCAGCCGCGAGAAGAGCCGCAGTGGGCGTTCAGGCAAGGACAGGCAAATGCAGGTGTACGACCCGGCTGCTGCCGCGAAACAGCTCGCTGTGCCGCAGCAGCCCGGTCAGAAACAAAACGCTGCAGGAGCAGGCTTTCAAGCCCATAAAGCTCAAAGCCGGGCCCGAGATGGAGAGCGCCCAGGTCCTTCTCAGCACCCTGTCGCTCAGCCTACTCGGCAGAGGCAGCAGCCGCGTGCAGTGGCGCCAATCGCCAACCCGGTGGAGCAGCCTGCGGCTGTGCAGGTGGATAGATATGATGACGGCTACTCGGCCATGGAGATGGCTGGCTATGATATTCTGGATCGTGTTGGCGAGCGCGTGTTGGCGCCTGGAGATGCAAGGCACCAGCTGGACCGGATCAGCTTGTCGGCGCGGCTGGAGAACACGGGTCCTCCTGGCCCCGAGTGCTTCGGCCCGCGCATCATGAATGAGCCGTCCGTGAAGAATTTCCAGCTTGCAAGAGGCACCAAGAGTTACAACGGCAGCACCAAGCCGAAGGATTGGCTCAATGACTATGTCACCGCGGTTCATATCGCGAACGGCAACCGGAGATGGGCGGTGCGGTACGTCCCGCAGATGCTAGAGGGTCCAGCTCGCACTTGGCTCAACAACTTGCCCAAGAACAGCATCAATTGCTGGCTGGACTTCTCGGACGCCTTCATCAGCAACTTCACAAGCACTTACAAGAGGCCGAATAGGCCACAACAGCTGTCCGCTTGCAGGCAGCGAGAAGACGAGACGGACCGCGAGTACCTTACTCGGTGGAGCACATTGAGGAACACCTGTGAAGGTGTGAATGAAGCCCAGGCCATTACTTGGTTCGCGCAAGGTTGCAGACATGGCAGTATGCTGTGGCAAAGGTTGCAGAGGGAGATGCCAAACACTCTGGCGGAGACCATCAAGATTGCGGATCAGTACGCACTCGGTGACCCTACTCAGCCTCTGATGGATTCATCTGAGCCGAGAAGAAACTTCAGCAACAGCAAGCGCAACGAGTTCCGCAACAAGCGTAGGAGTGACCGAATAGATACTCGGTACGACCCTGAAGAGGTGAATGCAGTGGCTGTTGGAGCTGGGGGTAGCCAAAGGCAGAAACCTGCTGGAGCCTACGGGCAGAACCAGAACCAGGGCCAAGGCAACAAGAAACCATTCCGTGCTCCTCAGTCGGGTAGCGGCAACTCCGAGCAGCCGAGGAAGTTCGTCTTTGACGACATGAAGGATGGCCCATGCAGTTTTCACACTTAGCATCCCTCAAGGCCAGCTAATCATACTACCCGGCAGTGCGAGTGGTGGGATCTGATCAAGAATGAAGGCTTGCCTCCTCCTCCTCCTCTGCCAGCGGCCAATGCTAATGTGCAGCCTGCTCGCGCACCCGCAGCTCGGCCGCCAGTGTTTCCGAGAAGGGAAAATGTGAACCAAGTGGCTTTAGGAGCCAACCGTCACTTCAACAATGAGGGCTATCGCAACAACAACAACTACTACAACCGCAACAACAACAGAGGCAACAACAACTACCAGGGCAACAACAACAACGGCAACAATGGGGGCGGAGGCTCCAACCAGTACCAAGAGCACCATGAGAGCTACATGATCTTTACTTCTGAGCCTGTCGACAAGCAATCCCAGCACAGGCATGCCATGGAGGTCAATGCAGTGATTCCTGCTGTCCCTCACTACATGTATTGGTGTGACCAAGAGATCAGGTGGTCCCGAGTAGATCATCCCAAGGTGATGCCCAACCCGGGTAGCTACGCCTTGGTGCTGGATCCTACTTTCCCGGGCCCCGAGAAGAATGTGAGGTTCAGCAAGGTGCTAATCGACAACGGCAGCAGCATCAACATCGTGTACAAAGACACACTCGAGAAGCTTGGGCTGGCCGAGAACATGCTGCTGCCTAGCAAGACCACCTTCCATGGCATTGTGCCGGGAGTCTCGTGCAACCCGATTGGCTGAGTATGGATAGATGTGCTATTCGGAACAAGGGAGAACTGCCGCACAGAGCGCCTGCAGTTCGAGGTGGTTGATCATAAGAGCCCCTACCATGCTCTACTCGGCAGGCCTGCTCTGAGCAAGTTCATGGCTTCTACACACACTGCATATCTGAAGATGAAGATCCCTGGTCCCAATGGCGTGATTACCATTGCTAGTGATTACAAGAAGTCCATGGAGTGTGCCTCTGCTGGTTCCCAGTTGGCGGAGTCAATGGTGATTGCTGCCGAGAAGAAGAAGATGTATGAGGTGGTGGCTATGGCGCAATCCGCGCAGGCTGGTGCGCAAGGCGTGCCGAGTACCCAACACGGGACCGCGTTCCAGGCATCTCAGGAAACCAAGAAGGTCCAGGTCGACCCCGAGTTCCCCGACCGCGTAGCCATCATTGGCTCCGGGTTGGCGGAGAAATAGGAAAGCGAGCTCATCCACTTCCTCCGTGAGAATCGGGACGTGTTCGCCTGGTCCAATGAAGATCTACCAGGAGTCCCGAGGGAGTTGGTTGAGCACTCATTACATGTGCGTCCTGACGCCAAGCCAGTGAAGCAGGCTATGCGCCGCTTCGGAGATGAGAGAAGGAAGGCCATTGGTGACCAGATCACCAAGTTGCTGATAAGCAATTTCATCATGGAGGTGCTGCATCCGGATTGGTTAGCCAACCCGGTCATGGTCGAGAAGAAGAAGGAGGATCCCAAGGCTGCTACTGCATGGCGCATGTGTGTCGACTACACCGACTTGAACAAGGCATGCCCCAAGAATCCCTTCCCGCTACCTCGCATCGATCAGGTGATTGATTCCACTGCCGGTTGTGAATTGCTGTCTTTCATAGATGCCTACTCTGGTTTCCACCAGATTGCACTCAATCCTGCTGATCAAATAAAGACTGCTTTCATTACCCCGTACGGGGCTTATTGCTATCGCGTCATGTGTTTTGGCTTGAGGAATGCGGGTGCAACCTATCAGAGATGCATGCAGAACTGCTTGCACGATTAGCTCGGCAAGAATGTGCAGGTGTACGTAGATGACATTGTCATCAAAACGAATAAAACACATACTCTTCTTGCCGACCTGGAGGAAACCTTTGCTAACCTACGCAAGTATAAAATGAAGCTGAATCCGAGTAAATGCACCTTTGGTGTCCCGGCTGGCAAGCTACTCGGCTTCCTGGTGTCTAGTCGGGGCATTGAAGCCAATCCTTCAAAGATAAAAGCTATTGAGAGCATGTCTTTGCCGAGATCCTTGAAAGACGTGCAGAAATTCACGGGTTGCTTGGCATCTCTGAGCCGTTTCCTGGGCCGAATGGGCGAGAAGGCCCTGCCTCTATACCAGCTGATGAAGAAAAGTGACAAGTTTGTCTGGACTCCGCAAGCGGATGTGTCATTCAATGAGCTGAAGGCAATGCTAGCTAGCGCTCCCATCTTGGCTAGTCCGCTACCCAAGGAGCCGATGCTATTATACATTGCTGCCACTAACCGAGTAGTCAGTGTGGTGATTGTGGTGGAGCGAGAAGAAGAAGGCAAGAGTGTGCAGCGTCCAGTGTACTATCTCAGTGAAGTGCTGTCTAGCTCCAAGCAAAACTACCCGCACTACCAGAAGATGACCTACGGCGTGTACCTGGGCGCCAAGAAGCTAAAGCATTACTTCCAAGAGCATCCTATCACGGTTGTGAGCTCTGCGCCCATCTCGGACATCATGGGCAACAAGGAGGCGAGTGGCAGAGTAGCCAAGTGGGAAATCGAGCTGGCCGCGTATGCACCCGCGTATGCGAGAAGAGAAGCTATCAAGTCTCAGATTCTGGCGGAGTTTCTGGTGGATTGGGCCAAGGTGTAGCATGAACCTCCTGCTCCAGTTTCTAATTACTGGAAGATGCACTTTGATGGCTCGAAGGTGAAGGAAGGCCTTGGTGCTGGCGTAGTGCTTACGTCACCCAAGCGAGATCAGCTCAAGTACGTGCTGCAGATTCATTTCAAGGCGTCCAACAATGTAGCATAGTACGAGGCAGTGGTGCATGGCTTGCGAGTAGCCAAGGAGGTTGGCGTGCAGCGCATCATATGCTATGGTGATTCGGATCTGGTGGTGCAGCAAGTCTCTAGCACTTGGGATGCTCTAGATGCCAACATGGCATCATATCGCTTCCTGGTATAGTCTATGACTGGATTCTTCGAAGGCTGCGAGTTCCAGCACATTCACCAAGCAGAGAACGAAGCGGCAGACGAGCTGTCCAAGTTGGGATCTTCTCGGCAATACATCCCGGCGGGGGTTGCCTTGGAGCACTTCAAGCCATCATCAGCCATCTCCCAACTCGGAATCCATATTTGTCCCTTCTCTGCCAAGCGAGGAATCTGATCTCATAGAGATTGACTGGGAGAATGCTACAGGAAACCCGGGGACTGCTGCTCCCAACTCGGGGACTGCCGTTCTCTACTCGGGGACTGCCGTTCCCTACTCGGGGACTGCCACTCCCTACTCGGGGACTGCCACTCCATACTCGGGGACTGCTGTCCTTAACCCGGGGACTGTCGCATTCATTGAGGAGGTCCTCGCCAATCGATCAGGGCTCCAGAGAAGTGCCCCCAACCCTAAAGAGCAACCAGAGGTGCCTGTCCCAATGGAGGTGGACGAACCAGTGTTTCCCACACGGGAGACACCGAGTTGGGCCATGCCCATATTATCCTTCCTAAGGGACGGTACTCTGCCAGAGGATGAGGTGGTCGCAAGACAGATTCAGAGAAGATCCAAGGGCTACACTATATTCCGAGATGTGCTGCACAAAAGAAGTGCCACCGGCGTGCTGCAACGTTGTGTGGACCCAGAAGAAGGAGGAGAAATTCTGCTGGAAATACACCAAGGAGAATGCGGGCACCACGCCTCTTCTCGGGCATTGGTCAAGAAAGCTTTTCGGCATGGCTTCTACTGGCTCACAGCTCTGCAGCAAGCCGAAGACATCGTGAGGAAGTGCAATGGCTGCCAGATGTTCGCAAGTAAGATTCACATGCCTGCTTCCGAGCTGAAGACAATTCCTATCACATGGCCATTTGCCGTATGGTGCCTGGATATGGTTGGCCCCTTCAAGCCGGCTAAAGGCAACATGACACACATCTTGGTCATGGTGGACAAGTTCACCAAGTGGATCGAAGTGAAGCCTATTCAGAAGTGCGATGGGGCCACAGCTGTGAGATTCTTGAAGGATGTGATCCTGAGATATGGCTACCCGCACAGCATCATCACCGACAACGGCACAAATTTCGCAGAGGGGGCAATGGTGCGGTTCTGTAGAGATAAGCACATCCGACTAGACGTTGCGTCAGTCGCGCATCCTGCTTCCAATGGGCAAGTTGAAAGAGCAAATGGCATGGTGCTAGCCGGCATAAAGCCAAGGCTGATTGAGCCACTGCTGAAAACACCTGGGTGTTGGCTAGACGAGTTGCCAGCAGTGTTGTGGAGTCTAAGGACTACCCCTAACCGGTCAACCGGCTACACGCCATTCTTCTTGGTATACGGGGCTGAGGCCGTGTTGCCAATAGACTTGGAGCATGACTCCCCTCGAGTAACCCTCTACACTGAGGTGGAGGCGAGAGAAGCTCGAGAAGACGACGTTGACTTGCTTGAAGAAGCAAGAGAGCTGACTCTGTCACGTTCGGCTATCTACCAGCAAAACCTGCGGCGTTATCATAGCCGAAAGGTGAACCCAAGGGTTTTCCGAGAAGGAGACATGGTCCTTAGGCTTGTGCAGCGCACGGCCGGGATGCACAAGTTGTCTCCTCCATGGGAAGGGCCTTTCATTGTGAGCAAAGCGCTGCACAACGATGCATACTATCTTGTAGATGCGCGTCCATCACAGGCGAACAGGGCAGATAAAGCTGGAGAGGAGACCAAGCGCCCTTGGAATGTAGCCCTACTTCGTCGCTTTCATTCGTGAGCAAAGATGTGTATGTACTTTCTCATCCGAGTTAAAATTCTACCCTGCAATCTGAAATTCAGCTCGGGGACTGCCCTCGCCTCAAATTTGCTTTGTGTGTTCCTACCCGGCTTTATCTTTTGTCTATTCGGTTGCTCCACTTCAAAATTCATAAGTACATTGAGTATTGTGTTTAAACCTACATGCCAACTCTTCGACTCTGCTGCTGTCCGAAACCCGGCTTCATGGCAAGCAAGAGAACAAGCAAAAGGTCAATGGGCACAAGAAAAATTGCTAAGGAAGAAAAGAGTGCAGGAACCGAGTAGGGTGCATTTACTACTGTTCTTTGTCTTGTCTTTTCGGCTAAGTGGTGGGCCGCGTTACTATGATTGTTTCTAAGCGGCTAAGTATTTGCAGCTCTACTCTTTGACTCTTGTGAGTCGAATACCAAAAAAGCAACAAGTTGCGGGTAGAGCTGAGACGAAAAGAGAGAGTGAATAAGAAATGCAACTCGGGGACTCGCATGATAACGCAACCCGGCATCGAGCCAAGGCTGAAAAAAATGATTAAGTTGAAAATAACGGGTGTGAATAAAAATGAGTAGCAAACGGCATAAGTAGTCTGATACATTTGCACCCGGCATCCCGGGGATCTGATAAGTGTTTAAGGAATGAGCTGCAGGACAGATTCAGGTCGAGGCAGCGTTCTCAGTGGCGGCCTTGGCTGCTTCATCTTCAGTATTGGCCGTGGTAGCGTCTGCTTCAGAGCTGGCTTCAACGGTCTTCGCAGTTTCGTCCTCGGTGCTGGCCTTGGCAGCATCTGCTTCCGAGTTGGCGGTATCGGACCTCGTTGCGTCTGTGTTCGCCTCGGTGGCTACCCGGTCTGGAGTGGCCGTGGTCGCTGAGGTGGAGCCACCGGCTTGGGCGCGAAGGCTATCGTGTCGTCGAGGGCAGCTCCTGACGAGGTGCCGAACTCGAGCGCGGCGGTGTCAATCGACATCTTCTCGTTCTCGTCCTCCTCATCGCTACCCGCGACGACCGCGGCCTTCCCCTTCCCGGCCTTGCCAACAGGAGACTCGAAGCAGCTCAGGTCCAACTCCTCTGTGTCCGTCTCTTCGTCTTCATCCTCCTCCTCGCCTTCGTCCACCTCGGTGTCGGGCTCGGTGAGGCCGTCGATGAAGGTCGCGGTATCAGCGTACTGGGCAACCTCGTGCGCAACCAGCTGGCGGATAGCCACGCAGTCGGGGTTCTTCTCCCACTTGGAGTCCTGGCGCATCTCGCGGACAATCTGCAGATTAAGGTTTTCATACCAACTGGTGATAAATAGCAGCATCATGTCCGCGCCTGCCCGAGCTCCTGATGCGCGCCACTTCTTCAGGCGGTGCAGCTTCAAGGCAAGTCCGCAGATTGTCGTTGGTGCAGAGTCATGAGGCCAGAAAAGGTTGTGGATCTGGAAGGCGACGCGCACCAGCTCGGTGCCCACGCCCGCTAGTCGCTGGAATTGCCCTTGCATGATCAGGATGCTCTCCTCGATTTCTGCTCTGGTGTCCAAAGGCTCGCCCTTCTCAGCGCGAGCTGCTCGGACCTTTGCCAGGGCAGGCACGCAAGAAGACTCGAGGTCGGGGAAGACTCCTGCAAGAGCTATCGAGAAGATCAGAAACAGTAACAGAGTAGAAACGTGAAACGAGTAGCAGAGGAACAAGAGGAAGCAGTGAAGCAAAGAAAAAAGAGCACTTACTGTTCAAGTCATAGCGCAGCCCCTGTAGCTGGTTCTTCCACGATTCCTCGTCGGATAAGTGCTTTTCTTCAATCAGGCGGAGCCTGTCCAGCTGAGCGAAGAGGTCAGCGTTGCTTTTCTTCAGCACCTCGCACTCTTGTTCGAGGGCTCTCTCCTTGGCTTTGGCTGCCGCTTCGTTCTTCTCCTTCTCGGCAAGCAAATCCTTCTTCTCGGCTGCTAAGTTGAGGGCGTCCTTGAGCGCAGTCTGCAGCTGGAGTTGGAGAGCTTCCATCTCGGTAGTGTGCTCTTTTATCAGCTCGACAGCCTAGCTGGACAACTGCTGCTGCACCTCAGCAGGTTTGAGGCAGTCTTGATGTTCCTCGGCAAACTTCTTATGATCTTCTGAGAAGAGCAAAGCACGGTCAGTAGAGTAGCGAAGAAAGAAACGCAAAGACAAGCCGAGAAGACGGCAACGTACCTTCTAGTCTTTTAATCGTGGCTTGGCCACTCTCGACAAAGGCACGGCAGGTTGAGTGCTCCTCCGCCAGGGCCTTTAACTTCCCTGCAGAGTAGAAGTGGTTAGCGCAAAAAGCAAAAGCGGGCGTAAACAACAAACGCAAGAACCGCGTAGCTAAAAGCGTACCTTCAACTTCAGAAAGTTTCAATGTGCTGTTCATCACATCCTTCTCGGCTGCCTCGTCGTCTGTGCGCTCTCTTTCCAGGGCCTCAATGCGTCTCTTGGCAATGGCATGGTTCCAGAGTAGCTGACGGTGCAGGCTGGTCCGCTTCAGTAAGCTATTCTGAGAAGCAAAAGGAAGAAGAATCAGGCAAAGTAATAAAGATTCAACCCGAGAAGGCGGCAACTCGGGAGTGTATCCGCCTACTCGGCCAGAATCTCGGGGACTGGGTGGTGGATAAGGAAAAGAATAAGAGTAGAAGAAAAGTGAAACGCAACTTGGGGAGGATGAGTAGAAGCTTACCGCGTAAGATTGCTCAAGGTCCTCTGCGTTCTTGCGGTGGACGAACATCTTGGCGGCAAGCGTGCTGGAATTGGATGAGATAGTCATGGGTTTGTAACCCAAGTCTGCCTTGTTCCAATCGACACGCATATGGTCCAAGTCGCCCAAATCCGTGCCGTCCCAGTTCGAGTTGCCAAGGACCTTGCTGTCCCACTTGGCATCGATGAAGCCAACCAAATCGAGCACTTGCTCAAGGCCCTGGGACGTCACCGCCTTGTCCTGAACCCCGCGCGAAGAAATGGAGAGGGACTTGTCCTGATTTTGGGCCGGGGGTCTGGAGTCCACTGCCACGGTTTTCTTCCCTTTCCGAAGAGCAAGCTTCCTCTCCGCGGGGGTTAAGCCAACCTGGTGCTGCTGGCTGACCTTCACCATATAAGGTGGAAAGCTGGGCGGATCTGTGACACTGGATGCGCCAACGGCGTCAGCATCCGTGCCAGGCTCGCGGATAGCCAGCTGAGAGGACTTGCCGATTGACGTTGGCGGCGGCATCACGGCTGCATCTTGACCGGCGCCACGCGCCGGGTTCCTGCGAACAGTGCCTTCTGCCGGGCCTGCTGTCTTCTCGGCAGCCCGCTTCTTCGAAATCTCCTTCTGGGCGGTTGGCTTCTCGGTGGTCTTCTTCTCGGTGGCCCTCTCCTCGGCGGCTTTCTTCTCGGCAGCTTCCTGAGCGTTCTTCCTCGTAACAGGCTTGGCCGGAGGGCTGGCTACAGCCTTGGTTTTCTGCACCAAGGAGGAGTCTGGTGCAGTGGAGGAGGTGCCCTGCTGGGTAGGCGGCGCCAGGGGCGCGCTACTTGGCGCGGCGTCTGGCTGAGCGCTACCCTGCGCGGCGCCTGGTTGCGCGTCGCTCAGAGGGTATTGTTCCGCCTCGTTGACTACTTCTACCCGCTGCTCGGCAGCGGGATCTGGCTGTGAGGCATCTGGTTCTTCTACCCGCGGCTGGGCCGCGGGGTCTTCTTGTTCAGCAGCCCCTGTTGCTGGCTGCTCTTCTTCTTCTTCCTGCCGCTCAAGGGCGGCGTCGTCATGCATCTCGTGTTCTGGATCTTGGTTCTCCTCGGCCCTGGTGGCTGGAGGGGAAGGTGGCAACTCGTGGTGAGCAGCATCCTGCGCCTCCTGCTCGGCGCGGGACTACTGCTCCTGCTCGACGTCGTGGGCGTCGGTATCCCTGTACCGAGCCTCGTCGGAGTCCTCTTCGTGGGCTGTGGCGGCTTCATTCTCATCTCCGTCGAGGTTGATGAGCTTATCAACGTCAATGGCGGCTTTCTTCTTGGTCTTCGTGGGCGCACGAGCGGCATCCGCATCCAAGGGGGCTCTGAAGAGAAAATTGCATTCAGAAATAAGAAGAGGGCAGAGGAAACTGAGAGGAAACAGCGAAGTAAAAGGATTGGGAATCAATCGAGATGGAACTTACCCCTTGCGGGTAGGGATCGCTGGTCGTTTCCTCTTCACGACCTTCTTGGTCGTCTTCTCGGTCGCCTTTTTCTTCTTGGCGGGGGTCTCTTGGGCGCCGCTGCCCGTCCACTTGCGGGTAACAGGAGTGGCAACTGCAAGAGGATCGACGACCAGGGCTGCCTCGTCCTCGTCCTCATCCTCGCCGTCATCCCCAGCATCAGCACCATCTGAGAAATTGAAAGGAAGAAAGGCAATTCAGAAGCAGGAAGCAATTAGTTTGTGCTGCTCGTGATCAGACGGGATAAAGTCAGTTACCTTCATCTTCATCCTCGGACCAGTCACGAAGAGACGCGTCCACGCGATGCTTACTCGTCTGGGCGGCTTCAGGAGGATTAAGCTTGTCCGCGGTCTCGAAGGAGACCTCATCGTCTTCCTCTCGGTCATCTGACCAGTTGCCCTCGAAGCGCTCACTGCTCTCAGCGAGCTGGCGATCAAGGACCTGAAGAATAGAGAAACATCGCAAGTTAGCCGAGTAGCATGAAGGCACTCTACCCGACTAGGCGTGCAAACACCAAGCACATTAAGCCTAAGCAATTCGGCTAAGTGTCCTACTCGGCAAGGCGTGCAAACATCAAGAACATTAAGCCTAAATGTTTCTCCTAAGTGTGCTACCCGACAAGGCGTGCAAACAACAAGCACACTAAGCCTGAGCAGTTCCGCTAAACGCCCTACTCGGCGCAGAGTGAGAATGACAGTCGCAGCAAGGAGAGGAAGCTATCTACTCGGATTGCATATACAAGAAGCAGATTAAGAAGGACATACCCGTGGAATCGGCTTTGTGCGGCTGTAGGGGATGAAGCCATACTGCCAGTTGTCTCGAAGGCCAGTGGTCAGGATGGACCGAGCGTAAGCGGCGACATCCGCGTTGCTGAGCTCGAAGGTAGTCGTCCGAGTACAGTCACGAGGGCCGCCCATGTAGCACATGGGGTGGGAGCGGCGTTGCAGATGCAGCACGCGGTTGCGAATCCAGCAGGCGACTGGATCGTCGCTCTTGAGCCCTTCTCCGATCAGATGGGCGAGCCGCTCCTCCATCTGCATCAAGTTCCTGTTGTTGGATGGCTTGCTCTTCCAATTCTGCCCGGTAGGAGTTCGGTTGCTCCAAGGAGGCAGATTGATGCGGTCCTCGATCTTGGCCTCCTTCGTGGCAGGGATGTTCTTCACGTACAAGAAGGATTTCTGCCACTTGCGGACAGAATCCAGGCCCTTGATGCGAGGATGATTGGTGCCCGGGCGCTGCACCATCATGGCGCTGCCAGTCTCGGTTACCCGGCTGCTGGTGTCCGCGCCGTCCTTCTTGCCCTGGCTCTGTTGGCGGAAGAAGAAGTACTTCGACCATGTCTCCGTCGTGGGGCGAACGCCGAGGAAAGCTTCGCACACCACAGCATGGTAGGAGAGGAAGACAACCGCGTTGGGAGGAAGATGATGCATCTGGAGACCATAATGATCCAGGAAAGAACGGAGGAAATTGGATGCAGGAAGGCCGAATCCTCGCGCGAAGTGCGCGAGGAAGACGACATGCTCTCCCTCCTCTGGAGCCGGAACGATCTCGCCGTTAGACGGCCGGCAGCGAACACCGGGAGGAACCCTCCGGGTGTTCACGAGCCACTGGCAGTCCTCGGCGGTGACGTCGGAACCGGCCCAGCCGGCGCGAGCACTATCACCGCGAGCCATGGCGGCGAGTAGGAAATTGGGAGAAAATTGGAAGAAATTGGTGGAGTGGACGAGCCCGCGGCGGCGCAAAGAGTTGCACGGTGGCGGAGAGCTCTGTGACGGCGGAGAATCGAGGAGGCAGAAGGGGAAAGTGAAGCGGAAGGAGAAGAGGAAGTTACCGAGGGGTATTTATACCGCACCCCGGGTTACCGTTACGATCCGCGGTAGTGGGATCGATCGTGGCAATAATCGTGCGGCGTGGGGTCTGTGGGCCGGTTGAAAACGCACACAGCGCGGAACGCGCGCGTAACGGCCGCATTAGATCCCACGACGAGATCGTGGGCGATTACTGCGCGTGATGGGACATTACGAGCCAGTGGGCCCACTCCGTGAAAACTGGGCGCGTGGCCTGTCAGGTTCTGGGCAGCGAGGCGACGCAGTCCTGGATGCGTGACACGTGCCCAGTTGCAGCACGGAAAGCCGGATTGTGCTCTGCGCTGCAGAGATTCGATTGAAGAAATTCCCTAAGTCTTTTTACTCGGTTACAGAGAAGGAAGATAGCTCTATTCGGAAGAGAAGAAACTCAAGGTACTCTTCAAAGTGCTACTCGGAGGTTTTACTCGGCGTATTGAGGCTCAAGGGCAAGGTTGCCAAGCTTGGTTTTAAGCTGGCAGGGCCCAGTGAACGAGTTCGCAGGGCTCTACCAGCTTCGGGGACTGCTGTCGGGGGGTTATCCCCGAGTAGGGTAAAGGCAAGTGGTAAAGGAAACAATCAGAAGAGAAGTTTGGTCGAGTAGCCGCCTACCCGGTACTCGCTACCCGGTCGACTGCTACTCGGACTTACACAAAAGAGGATCAGAAGGTCATGTCAAGCAAGTTATGTTTGTTCGAGTAGAAGAGCTGGTCCGAGTAAAACTGGCGGGAACCTACTCGGGCCAGAAGTCAAAGGAGCCGTTCTGACAACGGATCCCGCGTATCCCGGGTCCGTACTTGGCACTGTTCACAGCACTGCTCATCTGGGGACGGCGTGCCTGACAGCGACAGTGTGTCAGCAGGGCGTCGCAGGATAGGGGGGACCTACTCTGTGTTCGCACAGTGATAACAGACTGGTTACTTGGTTTTGCCCAACGACTTTCTGCATCAGGACAAGCTTAGAAGCCAAAGCTGTCAGCGGGAACTCGGAAGAAGGACGGTGTGCACACAATGTCGACACTTGTTTGTATTTGGCTGTATCCGGCTGGGCACCGGGTATATAAGGTGCCCCGCCGCCTCCTGCGCGAAAAACGAGTCTAAGACACGCTACACACGAGACTTGGGCTGGATCACACGTAGAGATTCTTGACCTAATTCTACCCGGAGAGAGAAGAGTGGCTACTCGGTAGCAAGAACCATTGTACTGTGGCTACTCGGTGAGACACCAGAATACATAGAGAAAGGCAGGAGTAGGGGTTTTACCTCCTCACGAGGGCCCTGAACCTGGGTAGATCGTGTTGTTTGCAGTGTTTGATCTTCACCTCACGCGTCTACTCGTCGCGTGATCCCTCCCCGAGCGCCTCCAGCGTCCTTCGTCCCCACATCTTTAGCCATCCGATGGCATCTGCCGTGACACCACCACGACAAAAACACTTACAGACAATAGAAACTGACGAGAGTTTTGTCGAGAGCGTCTTGATTGAATAATTGAAACAATTCCGTAAGCTCAATAGATATCTCCTGGTTTTTTTTACTGAAGTAATACTCCTCGGGAACTATAAGAAGGAGATACTCTCGATTACTCTTTATCTGTGCCATGTACCACTCATGCAATCTCCACATCTATGGTGGCAGATTCTGGATCTCCTCAGGTCTGACCAGAGTCTTCCCTTTTTCATAAGTCCATGTCAGATCATCTATGGGGATATTGAGATCTCCACCGGCTAGGAGTTCAGAAACATTCATACCAAGTTCGCTAGCAACTTCTTTGCATGTTTCAATATTTAGTTGCATTGGCAAGGCCGGTTGTACTTCCTGGGTTCGCGACGGGGGCATGACCTTGAGCGAGGGGATCGATTGTTGTTTCTGTGTTCCCAGCTAGGGAACTGTTCTCCCCACCTTGAGCAGGAGAGTCGATTGTTTCTTATGTGTTTCCAGCTGGGGAACTGTTCTCCCCACCTTGAGCGGGGGCACCGGTTGTCCTTTTTGTGTTCCCAACTTGGGAACTGATTTCGTCATGTTGAGTTGTAGGGTCGATTGTGCTTCATGTGTTTCCAACTGGGGAACTTTTGTCCCGCTTGTACTACTGCTTCTCGACTGTTGTACTTGTGTCGGTGTTCAGTCAAGAAAATCCACAAAGTGTTCTTCGACATTTGGAGGTATTTGCTCCTTTGGCGAGGGACTTTTCGGTGCTAACTTTGCAGCAGGGGCCTTCTGTTTATCCTTTGCAACTTTCTTCTGACTAGAAGCCGGCGGATCAGTGTTCTTCCTCTTTAGCACCTGTTCATGGGACCGATGTGTGGGTGCAGTCTACTCACATGGCGGAGATCGATGTGGACTCGTGCTCCTGTGAGGACTAAGAGGTTGAGATGGAGGAGTCGGCTGAAGCGACAGAGATCGAGATAGAGGAATCAGATGAAGCGGGGGAGATCGAGATGGAGGAGTCGGTGGCCTAGAAGCCCAATCTGGAAACATGATGTTTCTCTTATCCCATACAATGAAGCCACTCGTGACTTCTCCAAGTGTCGTCTCCTCTTCACCTGTAGGGTTGTCAAGCTCCAGTGACTCATATCCTGGCATAACTTCATCCACACCGACACGAGCATAGTCAGCTGGAATCGGGCAGTCGTGGATGCATGCTCCAGGTTCAGAGGGTATAGCAAAGCCGAGAGTCGCCTTCAAGGATATGTTCTTCATTGACATGTGGTAGCTCACAATTTTTCTCTCCTCGATATCATCCAAAGGATATCGTGGAACCGGTGCATCATGCAGGAGTGCGTTATCATCAGTTGGGGCGGCCGTGGAAGCCACGCTGCCTTTCCACTGAGATGGGACACCACTATCCAATGGAGGAGATTGCCTAGATTCCCTTTCCTGACAGATTGCTTGCAGTTCCTCCTGGTGCTCCTTTAATATTTGTTCTATATTCTAAATCCGGTCCGCCACCTGCTTCTTCTTTCTCGAGCGAACTCTATAACTTTCTGTCCACTCAATAAAACCTATTTTCCATGGAATAAACCCTTTGCCTCATGTTCGTCCATAGTGTTCAGAATTCTCGAGGGCCTTTGTCAGCTCGTCATTCTCTCTACCGGGAATGAATTTTCCCTGCTGAACATCCTTGATTGCTTGAACAAGCTTGTCGACAACTGTTTTAATTGCTTCTAAGAACACAATCTCCCCTATTTCCGGGTGCAACGACCCACCATGGCCATAGAACCAATTCTTCGACCTCTCGGGCCAGGCCACTGTAGCTGGAGTGATACCTTTTTCAAGCAGGCCAGCCTCCATTTTTTCGCACTTAGGAATGATAGTCTGGTAGCCACCTGTCCCAAGTCTATGGTGATATTGATTTTTCGTAGCATTGCTTTTTTTTTTGCTGACCTTGCCACAAATTTAGCTGATGTCCTCTGCTCTAGGAATCTCTTATAGTGACTTCTTATCTTCTCTAGTGCTCCAGTGAATGTTGGATTTTTTCTTCTCGACATACTCCGCGGTTAACTTTTTATTGAAGGTCTGGAATTGTTGAGCCATCTTCTTAAGAGCCCACCACTTGAGTTTCAGCTCGGACCCTTCCGGTAGGGTGAAATGTGACAAAAGCGCAGCCCATAGCAAGTTTTAGGATCTGTCTTTGACATAACTAAGTCCATCATTTTTCTTTTTCTTATTCCATCCTTGAACGATTATCGGGGCCATGTCCCTAACAATAGCACCGCATTGATTTACAAAGACTTGTACATTCTGTGTGGGAGCCATCGGTCTTCCATCGACATCGACATCGTCGATCGTGAGCTTAGGATGATCATGTCCCAACCTTCTAGTTTCAGCTTGTTTCTTTGTATAAGATTGGTTCGATCCGGAGGGCTAAAAGAATAACGATTCATTAATTAATATATATTAACTCTAGTGATCACCATAGACTTAATTAATATACCTCTCCAGACTTTGTTAATGATCCAACATTTTCGGGTTCATCACCACCGGTGTGCCCTTTGTCTCGAAGTTTTAGTTCTAGTCCATCACCCTTGTTGTGCCCTTCGTCTCAGAATTCGAGATCTAGTCCATCACCATCGGTCTGCCCTTCGTCTCGAAGTTCAGGCTCTAGTCCATCATCGATCAAGTTTAAATATGGTGATCCGTCATCCTGTTCATTATTGTCGTTAACCATGTCGAACAATGCATCTTCGTATACTCTGTTGTTGTTGACACCCATAACTATAACAGCATAGCGCATGTAAGCACAGATGCATGGAAACAAAAAATTCATTTAAATGATTAAAACTTGACATGAATAAAAAAATTAATTGACCTATATATTTCCTGAGACGGTGAAGGTGGTCGGGGCCGACGTAGGGTACTCTTTTCTGCCGGCATCGCACCGAAGAGCGAATCATTCTATCCGAAACTCCACTGCAAAACAATTTTGAATAGCTTCACAACACATTGTATCTGTTACGAGCTAGTAGACCTCATGGTGATCAGAGGAAGGATGGGTTTCTGGAATTCGTTGAAACTAAAGAACATAACATACATATATGTTATGTTCTTTAGTTACGACGAAGTCCAGAAAACCCTGTTTTCGTCCTTCCCGGGATCACCATCACGTGTAGTAACACGGAAGTCCACAAAGTGTTGCGAAGCTCTTCCAAATTTTTCTGCAATGGAGTATCAGATAGAATCATTCGCTTTTTTGGGAGATTCCAACGGAGGTGGGAAAAACAAATGATTCTAACCGGATCTCCATTCAGAATAATTTTGTACAGTTTCACAACACGTTGTGCCTATTACGAGCTAGTACACCTCATGGTGATCAGAGGAAGGATGGGTTTTCTGGACGTCTTTGAAACTAAAGACCATCACATATATATCAAGTTCTTTAGTTGCAAATAAGTCCAGAAAACCCATGTTTTCATCCTTCCCTGGATTCCCATCACGTGTAGTAACACGTAAGTTCACAACATGTTGCGAAGCTCTTCCAAATTGTTCTGGAATGGAGTACAAGATAGAATCATTCCTTTTTCCCGGGCGATGCCGACGGAGGTGGGACACAGTGAAGGTGGTCGGGGCCGACGGAGGGTACTCTTTTCCGTCGGCATCGCACCGAAAAGAGAATCATTCTATCTGGAACTCCAATCCATAACAATTTTGAAGAGCTTCACAACACATTGTGTCTGTTACGAGCTACTACACCTCATGGTCATCAGAGGAAGGATGAGTTTTCTAGAATTGTTTGAAACGAAAGACCATCACATATATGTCACGTTCTTTAGTTACAAAGAAGTCCAGTAAACACCTGTTTTCATCCTTCACGGGATCACCATCACGTGTAGTAACATGTAAGTTAACAACGGAGTACCAGATAGAATCATTCGCTTTTCGGTGCGATAATGACAGAGGTGGGAAAACGGACCATTCTATCCGATACAACATTCCAAAATAATTTTGACGAGCTTCACAATATCTTGTGCCTGTTACGGGCTAGTACACCACATGGTGGTCAGAGGAAGGATGAAGACAAGTCCGGCAAACCCCTGTTTTCATCCTTTCCGGGATCACCATCACGTGTAGTAACACGTAAGTTCACAACATATTGCGAAGCTCTTCCAAATTGTTCTGGAATGGAGTAGCGGATAGAATCATTCATTTTTTCCCGGGCGATGCCAATCGAGGTGGGGAAAAAACCATTCTATCCAGGACTCCATTCAAAAATATTTTTGAAGAGCTTCACAACACGTTGTGCCTGTAATGAGCTAGTACACCTCATGGTGATCAGGGAAAGGACGAAGACAAGAGTTTTTGGACTTCTTTGAAACCATAGACTGTCAAATATTTTTCACGTTCTTTAGTTACAGAGAAGTCCGGAAAACCCCTGTTTTCATCCATCCCGGGATCACCATCACGTGTAGTAACACGTAAGTTCACAACATGTCGCGAAGCTCTTCCAAATTTGTCTAGAATGGTGTATCGGATAGAATCATTCCTTTTCCTGGGCGATGCTGATGCTGGCGAAGGCAGTCGGGTGTCAACAACGGCATCGCCATCGACGGAATCACCACCGGCATCACCACAAACATCTCCACCGGCTCACTGCACCTACCTCGACACCTGCCCCAGCCACAGCCATGCTCTCTCTGTTCACCGACATCACCACAAACATATCTACCAGCTCATCGCCCCTACCTGGACACATGCGCCCCCACCACCGTCGTGCTCTCTCTCTTCACCGTCATCACCACCGGCATGACCATGAATATGTCCACCGGCTCACCTGCCCCTACCACCTCCGTGCTCTCTCTTCACCGGCTCACCGCCCACCGCCCCTACACCGACAACATACCCTCGTCACCTAAATCGATCGCCACCGGTAGCCCATGTTAGTGGTACGATGGGCGGTGCAATCTTTTTTCTCGGTGGGGTAAGCGCGGTGCTCAATTGCATATATTTAATCAAATTATATCTAATAGCATCCATTTAATCAAAATTAAAAATTGCATCAATTTCATCATATTTAATAAAACTACATCTAAATCCTAAACCTAGCGATATTTTTTTCTAATTCCTAAACTGATTTTTCCTCTAAGTCCAAAACAGGAATTATTTCTAAGTCCAAAACATAAATATTTTCCTCCAAACCTCTAACTAATTTTATTCTCTAAGTGATCTAAATCTAATTTTTTTCTCTAAGTGTAAAACCTAATTTTTTTTCTCTAAATCCAAAAACGAAACTTTTTCTAAGTTCAAAACCTAATTTTTTTCCTCTAAACATGTAACTAATTTTTTTTCTCCAAGTGATCTAACACTAAATTTTCTCTAAGTGATCTAAAAAAAAAATCTTACTTCAAAAGCTAATTTTTTTTCGTCTAAACATATAACTAGTTTTCTTTCTCTAAGTGATCTAAACCTAATTTCTACCTAAACTAACTAAAGTATAACCTAGCTAGCTAACAACTATAACAAATAGAATTGTCGGGGGGTTACCCCCGAGTAGAGTAAAGGCAAGTGCTAAGGACAAGATCAGAAGAGACGTTTGGCAGAGTAGCTGGCTACCCGGTACTCGCTACCCGGTCGACTGCTATTCGGCCGTACATGTTGATGGCCAGGAGAAAGGATCAAGGAAGTTATATTTCTCCGAGTAGAGATGAAGAGGGCCGAGTAGAGGGAGTGGGTTCCTACTCGGACCAAAAGTCAAAGGAGCCGTTCTGACACAGGATCCCGCGTATCCTGGGTCCGTACTGGGACACTGTTCAACTGCAGAGCGCGTGCTTATCCGCGTCAGGGTGTCAGCAGGGCGTCGCAGGTTAGGGGGGCCTACCCTGTGATGGTGGCAGTGATAACAGATCAGCTTCTTGGTTTTGCACAACGACTTTCCACACAAGACAAACTAGGAAGCCAAAGCTGTCAGCGAGAAGCTGGAAGTGTGCAGTGTGCACACTATGTCGACATTTGTTTGTACTTTTCTCTGTTGGCTGTATCTGGCTGGGCACCAGTATATAAGGTGCCCTGCCCCCTCCTGCGCGAGGGATCCAGAACCTGTTCGCATTCTTGACCTAGAACCTCACGTAGAGAGAAGAGTGGCTACTCGGCTGAAGGCCAAACTTGTACTGTGGCTACTCGGCGAGACACAAATATACAGAGAGGAAGGCAGGAGTAGGGGATTTACCTCCACACGAGAGCCATGAACCTGGGTAGATCTTGTTGTTTGCAGTGCTAGATTCATCTCTCACGCGGCTACTCCCTGCGTGATCCCTCCCCGAGCACCTCCAGCGTCCATCGTCCCCACATCTTTAGCCATCCTATGGCATCTGCCGTGACACCACCACGACAGTTGGCGCCCACCATGGGGCAACCGGCGGCGCTGGCTGGAGTTCACGTTCGGACGAGATCCATTTCTGCTACTGGGGAGCGCGTAGTCTGTGGCCTTGTCCACAGATTCGGCTCCTTCGACTTCGTCATCGACAACGCCGGCGATTTCGGCGGCAGGGCCATGCCGGAGGGCGGCACGGTGCTCTCCTTCGGCTCGCACCTCGTCTACGTCGCCACCGCCGTCGTCCGCGAGTTCCCGGAGGAGGTGCTGGTCGCGGAGGATACTCCTGCTGTGATCGCTGCCCGCGGAAGGCCGGTTGGTCGTTCTGCGGACAGCGTGGAGGTGATGGTGGCCGGCCTGGCTGCTGATGCCGGAAAGGGCGCGGCTGCTGCCATGGCCGTCGTCGAAGATCTCGCTGGCTCAAGTGCTGGCGGGAAGACCCATAAGCCCTACGAGAAGGACTGCAACCTCCCCCTCTCCACTACTCCGACAATACCTGCGTCCGCTGCGCGGATGGGCATGCCGCCTCCCACCGAGCTCGAGCTCATGACCATAAAGGCGCAGCTCGACCGGCAGCGCCAGGAGTTGCTCGCCGAGCAGGCGGAGTTGGATAAGGTTAGGCTTGAGCTTAGCCTAGATCAGAACGAGTACAATAAGGCCCACGGCTTTACTCCCGTTGCTAGGAAGTCTAGCAAAGTAGGTGCTACGCGTCGCAACTTAGGCACCGAGATGGCAACAGTTGTAGAGGCTCCTAGCCAATCTGCCACCGCAAACACCTCCACCAGGCCTAGATACAGCACCCCCGCCAAAACACTTAGAGCTGCTAAGGCTGTAGCTGCTGAGTTGCCGCATCTTGATGGCGACGCACGCGCTAGGCAGCAGGAGAGGCTCAACGAGCTAGTGCTAGAGGCTGCTAGGCAGAACGAGGAGTTCCGGAAAGCCAATCCGGGTGCTGGAGCTTCTCAGGTGGTGCACTCGCACGCAGTCAGATCTACGGATCAGGCCTCTTCTCCGCATCCCAGCCGTGAGAAAAACCGGAGTGGGCACTCTGGCAAGGACAGGCAAATGCAGGTGTACGACCCGGCTGTCGCCGCGAAACAGCTCGCTGTGCCGCGACAGTCCGGTCAAAAACACAACACTGCAGGAGCAGGCTATCAAGCCCATAAAGCTCATAGCCAGACGCGAGATGGAGGTCGCCCAGGCCCTTCTGAAAGTGCACTATGGTCAACTAGAGGGGGGGGTGAATAGGTTGACTACCAATTTTTCTTTTCTTTTCCTTTTAAGCGGCTTAGTAAGATAAGATACGATTCTCTAGATGTGCAACTAAGTGAACAACCTATGTGAAGAGAGTAGTATGCGCAACGGAAGTAAAGCGTAAGGTAGTAAAGCAAACAACAAGTGTAAACAAGGAGACAAGGATATGTTTCACCGTAGTTCCTTCTCAAAGAGAAGTACGTCTACGTTGGAGAGGTGGGGAGCCACCTAGGCGCTCCTCAATAGCACGGTTGTGCACACCTTGTTCTCCTTGAGCTTCTCCGGTGAGGGAGATGCTCGTTTCCACTATGAGGTCGACTTGAAGGTGTTGACCAAACCTTTACAAGGGCTTGAGGTCACTCCACAAGGATGGAGGCTCTCAAGCAATCCGTTGCTTCTTGCAACAAGGTGGAAACTACAAGCACGAGATCTACTAAGGTTTCTAGGCCTCAAGTAGGATTCTAGATCTACTAGGTTGTGGTGGATGGATTTGAAATTCCTTTGGTGGAAGTGTGGATCTAGGTCTCCTCTAGCTCTCCACCAAGTTTGGGAGTGATTGGGTGGACGGAGAGGGAGATCTAAGAGGTTGAAGCTTTCATTAATGGCCAGGAGAGAGAGTGGGAAAAGCTTAGCATTTATGAGGTAGGTGAAGGGGTATTTATACTCTTGGCCACGAAGTAGCCGTTTGCAGTCCAGTGCACCGGAGGCTCCGGTGGTTTCACCGGATGCTCCGGTGGGTCTTCTTTGCACTGCGCAGTTGCGCAGTGCCTTATCCTTTTTGCGCAGCTGAGGAGGCCGGAGGCTCCGGTGGATTGAGCGGAGGTTCCGCCCACCGGACCCGCACCGGAGGCTCCGGTGGAACCTCCGCCACTTTCCAACAGAAGGGGTGCCAAGCGGAGCTAGCACCGGACCCTTCACCGAGGCCATTTGCCCTTGCGCCAGGGGACCACCGATGTCCACCGGAGCCTCCGGGAACCTCCGCCACTTTCCAACAGAAGGGTATTTTAGCGGAGGGACCACCGGATGCGCACCGGATCCTTTTTGCGCACTGGCTGGTTGGCAGCAGCAGGCTGAGCCTCCGGTTGATTCACCGAAGCCTCCGGTGGATTTACCGGAGCCTCCGGTGGATTCACCGGAGCTTCCGCCCCTGCATATTTTGGCTTCCTGGGATCCTTTCTCTTAGCACTTTTCGAATATATCAAGTATTAGCCCCATAGATATAGTGAACCTAATAACCTGGGCATTTTCATCATTTGAACAAACATTAGATCCAACAATTATGTTGTCATATAATTACCAAAACGGACGATGATCTTTCAATCTCCCCCTTTTTGGTAATTGATGACAACATAATTATTTGCATGATTACGGACTCAACATGAGCGGAGCTCCCCCTAAAGATATGCTCCTTTCATATTGAGATCACTAAGACATGATATAAACTAATAATATGACAATGATAACACATAGCACACATATCACATAGATAATATGAAACGAGGTTCACACGTGATCACAGTATAGCGAGGTTCACGATAGATACGAATAAGATAAACAAACGAAGTTCCAAATAGTTCAAATCAAATTCCCTCAAGCAAAAGAGAGATGCAAATCAAAGAAAGCTTGAGGGACCATGCAAATGCCCGTTGCCTAATATATCTTTCTCCCCCTTGGCATCAAGATACCAAAAGAGGGAGAGCCAAGTGCTAACGCCCCAAATCATTCGGAGGATGTGGGAGATGCTTCCGGAGCCGGGGAGGGAACACGGTGAGAACTAGTGGCTTCGTCTCCTTCTTCCTCGGACCATTCAATGAGCTTGCCCTTGGAGTCCTTAGCTTGCCAAGCATCCCAATCTGTGATGCTATCAAGAACCGGGGATTCAATGGAGAGACCCTCTTCACGGAGACGTTCACGAGAGGCTTGAGCCTTTTACGTGCCTTGAGCTCCGCATCATAATGTGCCTCCCATTGATGTTGCTCAATCTTTTTGTTCAAGCAAAATACTTTCTTGAGAGCCCGAGCCATCCATTTGAAGGCATTGCTAGAAGGAGGGGGTTGAGATGGACCCTCGGGTTCCGCTTCCTCATCCACAATGATGTGAGGCCGAGCCTTGTGCTTGCGAACAGCTGGAGTGGGATGCACAACGGGCTCGGTGTGATTCTTCATGAGGAGCCTCTTTTCCGTATGCGAGATCCAAAGAGAATCATCCAAAGGATCATCCGGAAACCTAGCATTCCACACCTTCAATATAATTTTCATGATGAAAGGACCAAAGCAAGCATTCCTTCGGTTGGCAATGACATGCCACATCTCGTTCCAAATGTAGTCAAGGACATCAAGCTTGCGAGGAGTGGCATCCATACGGTGTTGATGAGTGAGAAGCAACAAGTTCTTCATGAAACCTTGAATCTCATCCACATTGCCCGCCTTTGGATTGATAGTCTCTCTATAGACCCGTAACATGATGTCATAGGTGGGATAGAGACCCTTGACGAAGCCCACGGCATATTTCTTCCAATGATAGAGGGGAGTGAGGTCATCCTTTGAATTAGCTTGAGCGGAGTGAACTCGAAACCACCCATTAGCAAATTCTTCTCCGTTGGCAAAAGGACCAAAATCTGGGTAGCCACCAAGCAGATGCCAACATCCTTCCAAGTTATGTCAAGTTGTTTGTCCTTGGTCATCCAAATGAGGTGGCGGTTGGTCTCATTGCCAAGGTGAACTGTGGCAAGGAACTGACAGACGAGCTCTTCATCAAAGTCTTGTTGAAGGGTGATAATGGGACGGAGGCCAAACTTCTCAATGATCTCAAGGGCCTCCCCAAAGTACTTGTGATTGCGTTCCATGTGGCCAATGCTTATAGCATGTTGGGGAACCACATTTTCCTTGGGCTTCCTCATCAAGATCTCCTTGAATATCTGTCCTTGGAAGGCGATGTGGAAACGCGGATCCTTGCCCCGGAATTGGGGCATTTGGCGGTCACGGGCAATGACATAGGGATTTTCCCTTCTTTCCTTGATAAATGTCCCATCGGACATCTTGGATGCGGTTGGTGCGGTGTTCTTCCTTGGCAAGGTCTTCTCGGGAGCCGGAAATCTCTTGCGCTTGCCTTGAGTACGATCAAGTTCCTCTTGAATCTCATCCACGGGAGGTGGGTTGCGGCGGCCCGTGGACTTGTACCTTACTCCTTTCCCTTTGGAGCCGGAAGCATCTATCATAAAAATCGAGAAGAGCAAGAGAAACAAGTAAAGCTCGAGTCAAATAAGGCACGCACAAACCAAAGAACCAAGATATTCACGGTGTTAGGGTTGAATAATCTAGGGTTAGGGCAACTTCCCATGGAACCGCAACGATTCAAGCCTAACATGGATTATCTAGGTTGCTAGGGTGAGTACTTGAGAAAGATCCACTCCTAAAACTCCAAAACCACAAATCTAGAATGCTAGAACATGAACTCCTATGCATCTCATCCATCAACTAGATGAGAGAGAGAGAGAGCACATACCGGCTTCATCCATGGTGGAGAAAGGAGGAGGGAAGGTTCCCGGGGCGTCCCTAGGCGAGGAGGAGGTCTCCCCGCGGTGGAGCACCCGAATCCGGCGGCGGTGAGCTTGGGGGCGGCGGCGGTTGAGAGGAAGAAGATGGGGGCGTGGGGGAAAATGAGATTGGATCTCACTTACCCCCGTGCGCCCAATCTTTATCCGCAGTGATTTTTCCGCCGGCGGAACCTCCGGTGGTTTCACCGGAGCCTCCGCTCCCGCCAGCGGAGCCTCCGGTGGAATCACCGGAGCCTCCGCTCCTGTCCCAAAACTTTAAGTTTTGGCCCGCTGAGCCACAGGGACCCAGCGGAGCCTCCGGTGAGGTACCGGTGGACAGACCCGGCGGAGCCTCCGGTGGATTCACCGGAGGTTCCGCCCAAAGGAATTTCAGCGCGCCAAGATTGGAAAAACTCGAGCAATACCATAAGAGCAACGGTTTGGGCAAGTGGGGCTTGGGTTGGAAAAACGTTACAGTCATACGAGAGACATTGCTCGACGGGGTTCGCAAGAACCATAAAACAAGTGAAAGACCGAACCCGTACGAGTTGTCAAGATGAGGATATAAAGTGAGAAAATGATCAAAAACACCTCAAGGGTTGGTGGCCGAGGCCACCATGTTTGAGTGTGTAACTTGGCACCGCGAAGATATATCTTGGGTCCAAAATTTCTACTCACAATTAAGCACAATGAGTCACAACTTGACTAGATATGCAATGCTTGATTGATTTTCGCATAATAAAAGGAGTGCATACTCATGAGTTGAGTAGCGCTCCCCCTATATCCATGCCTACACCTAGACGATATAGCAAGTATAATGAGGGTAGATATGCAAGGTTTCAAGTGAAGTTGGAGGAATCGATGACATTTAGTTCATTCCTCAAAGCTCGAAATCTTGGTTCATCAAGGGCCTTCGTGAAGATCGGCAAGTTGATCCGTGGTGGAGACATAAGAGAGATCAATATCACCTTCTCAACATGATCCCGAATAAAGTGATGACGAATCTCAATATGCTTCGTCTTGGAGTGAAGAACCGGGTTGTAGGCGATCTTGATAGCACTCTCATTGTCACAAAGAAGAGGCACCTTGTCAAAATGAATACCATAATCCTTCAAGGTTTGCCTCATCCATAGCAATTGGGCACAACAACTTGCCGCGGAGATATACTCGGCCTCGGTGGTGGAGAGAGCAATACAATTTTGCTTCTTGGAAGACCAGCAAACCAAGGAGCGGCCAAGAAATTGGCAACCCCCGGATGTGGACTTCCTATCCGTCTTCTCTCCCGCATAATCCGCATCCGAGTAACCAATGAGCTGAAAGCTTGAACCCTTGGGGTACCAAAGACCGAAGTTTGGGGTATGAACTAGATATCGAAAGATTCGTTTCACGGCTTCCAAATGACTTTGCCTCGGAGAGGCTTGAAACCTTGCACATTTACCTACGCTATACATGATATCGGGTCTAGATGCACAAAGGTAAAGCAAAGAGCCAATCATGGAGCGGTATACCTTTTGATCTACCTCTTTCCCATTAGGGTCGGGTTTCAAGTCGGTGGTTGTGGACATAGGGGTCTTCATAGGTTTGGCATCATTCATATTAAATCTCTTGAGCATGTCTTGAGTATATTTGGCTTGTTTGATGAAGGTTCCTTCATAATATTGATTCACTTCGAATCCAAGAAAGAATTCCAACTCTCCCATCATAGACATCTCAAACCTATCGGTCATAAGCTTGCAAAACTCCTCATTGAACAAGGTGTTAGTAGACCCAAAAATGATGTCATCCACATAGAGTTGGCATATGAACAAGTCACCTCCAACCGTCTTGGTAAAGAGGGTGGGATCGATTAAACCAACATTAAACCCGCGATCTACTAGAAACTCTTTAAGGTGCTCATACCACGCACGTGGAGCTTGTTTAAGTCCATAGAGCGCCTTATCAAGTTTATAGACATGATCGGGGTGGTTGGGATCCTCGAAACCCGGAGGTTGCTTGACATATACTAACTCATTAATGGGACCATTAAGAAAAGCACTTTTGACATCCATTTGTTGTAATTTGAAGTTATGATGAGATGCATAGGCAAGTAAGATACGAATGGATTCAAGCCGAGCTACGGGGGCAAAAGTTTCACCGAAATCGATACCTTCGACTTGAGAAAAACCTTGGGCCACCAATCTTGCCTTGTTGCGAATGACAATACCATCTTTGTCTTGCTTGTTCTTGAACACCCATTTGGTACCAATAACATTTTTGCAATCCTTGGGTCTTGGCACTAATTTCCACACCTTGTTGCGCTCGAAGTTATTGAGTTCATCATGCATGGCTTCAAGCCAATCTTGATCTTCGAGAGCTTCATATACCTTCTTGGGTTCAATGAAGGAGACAAATGCATGAGCCTTGCTAAAATCCGCCAATTGCCTTCTAGTGACCACTCTTCCACGAACTTGACCAAGAATCATGTCCTCCGTATGACCCGCTCGTTCAAGATTCTCTTGCCTTCTCTTTGCTCTTCGAGCCAATATCTCCTCCAAAGATTCCTTGGATATGGATTGAGAATCACCTTCTTCATCGGAGACATGTCCATCTTCATGTTGCCTTTGATCAATAATGGGTGATGAATCACCACTAGGTTGAGCATTCTCAACAATAATAGAATCTTGATCATGATTTAGGTGTGTTGCTTGGCCTTGGTCATTAGCTTGAGGGCTTGGTGCATCTTGTTGGATAGCTTGATCATCAATGGGTGTAGTCAATGGCTCCACTTGAGTGGGGCATAGTCCTTCTCCCTCCGTCATCCGGTAACCCTCAATGGGAATTATTTCACCAATCCCCATTCTTCTTATGACGATGGGAGGAATTGCATCTCCTACAACACCATGATCTATACGCCCCCCTTGGGAGCCATTATCCTCATCAAACACCACGTCTATAGCTTCTTCAACTTGTCCGGTGGACTTGTTGTAGACTCTATAGGCGTGAGCGTTTGTGGCATAACCAACAAAAATGCCCTCATAAGATCTAGTCTCAAATTTTGACAACCGTTTACCTTTCTTGCGAATGAAGCACTTGCAACCGAAGACCTTGAAGTAAGATACATCCGGTTTCTTACCCGTGAGGATCTCATAGGGGGTCTTGTTCAAGATCTTGCGAAGATATAACCGGTTGGTGGCGTGACATGCGGTGGAGACGGCTTCGGCCCAAAAGTTATAGGGAAAGAGAACTCCGCAATCATAGTTCTAGCCGCATCCATCAAAGTCCGGTTCTTTCTCTCCGCAACACCATTTTGTTGGGGGTATAAGGAGTGGAGTATTGATGAGCAATGCCCTCTTCACTAAGAAAACCCTCAACGGTGTAGTTCTTGAACTCCGAGCCATTGTCACTCCGGATAGCCAATATGGTAGCATTGTGTTGGCGCTCGACTAGAGTGATGAACTCGATGACTCTACTTTGAGTTTCACTTTTCCTCTTGAAGAAATACACCCAACAATATCTTGAATAGTCATCCACAATTACCAAACAATACTTCTTTCCTCCGAGACTATCATAGGATAGTGGACCAAAGAGATCTAAGTGAATGAGCTCGAGAATTCTTGTAGTGGAGATAGATGTCTTGGTTGGGTTGTTCTCCATGTTGCTTCCCAAAGGTGCAAGAGCTACACACACGATCTTTAGCAAATTTAGCTTTGGTTAGTCCTAGAACGTGATTGCCACTTTGGAGATCATGCAACATTCTCATATTGGTGTGGGCTAGTCGGCGATGCCAAAGCCATCCCACATCAACTTTAGCCATTAGGCATGTCGCGGCACACGTCTTCTTTAGAGAAGTCCACTACATACATGCCGTTTTCGACAAACCCAACAAAGGCTACTTTAAGAGATGTCTCCCAAGTGACAATCACACTCTCTTTATTAAAGAACGAGGTGAAACCACAATTTGCAAGTTGAAGAACGGACATCAAATTATAGCCAAGGGACTCAACAAGGAGAACATTCTCAATTGATAAATCATTTGAGATTGCTACCTTGCCTCGTCCCAATACCTTAAGCTCGGACTTATCACCAATGACGCAATTGAGATGAGGTAGGAGGTTCAAGATTGCTTATTGCGTCAAGGCTTCCGGTCATATGTTGGGATGCACCACTATCCACTGTCCATTTGTTAGACCCGGAAGCATTTCCCTACAAGAGATCAATTTCTTGATTTAGGTACCCATCCTTCAATGGGTCCTCTTTTGTTAGTAACAAGGGTCTTAGGAACCCAAATAGTCCAATGATAATCATCACCATAAAAGTACCAACGTATTTAGCATAAACATGTCCATCCCTAGATTTCATAAGAACATAAGATGGATTATATTTTCCGGCGAAATCATTATGAGTGATGCTCCCCCAGAGGGTATCACCACCCATAATGGCGTGGTCTCCTTTTCTTTGGTCACCTCACCCTCTTTCACAAAGACAATATTTTGAGGGGGAGGTGACATTCTTGGATGTCTTCTTTGACTTGGAAATGAACCCAAGTCCCTCTTTACCTTTCTTGGCACCTTGAGAGCTTATTGCATCGTTGAGAATTCTTTCCTTCCCTACATTGTTAGTCGTAGAGGAAGAGGTAGGTGCAATAACAAACACTATTTGATGAAGATGCAACATGCTTATTTGATTGTTGAGCTAGAAGCTTAATTCGAGACTTGGCAAGTTTATCATGAATTTCCTTAAGAGATTTAAACTCTTCTTTTAGTTTGTCATGTTCCTTGTCAAGTTTTTCATGAGCTATTCCTAGCTTCAACTCTTCCTCTTCAAATTCTTTAAGCAAAACAAGAGATTTAGCATGTTCTTTCTTAAGTTTGGCAAGAGATTTTTCATTGTCTTTCCTAAGCTTAGAAACACTAATAGCATAAGAGTCTTGTAAGCTAGATAGTCTCTTCAAGAGAGGCTCTCATGGATCTCTCCTTTTCGAGAGCCTTAATTAGTTCACCATCATGATTCTCATTGGTACCACCATTTCTCCAAGGTCATGATGATTTCCTCTTTCTCATCAATGAGAGAGTTGGCATCGTCAAGTTGCCTTAGGAGAGTTTTTACTTTTTCTTTAGTTTCACCTTCAAGACTTCAACCAAGACCCTAGGTTCTTGGCCTCCTCATCTTCACCAATGTTTTCAAACACAATCCAATAAAGAGGAGAGGTATGTTAATAGACTTGGAGGTGGAAGTTATTACCGCGGTGGCTTTTGCCATGAGACATGTAGGTTGGATCGATGTCTTCTCATTGGGAGATTCAAATAGAGAGACCGATGAAGAGGAAGTGGTAGCTATGGCGACGTGGGCAACACCTACGACTTCATCTTCTTCCTTCATCTCCGGAGTAGTATGTTTCCAATGTGGGGCCTTCTTGAACATATAGAGCCCTTGGAACCCTTCTAGCGAGGTTCTTGTTTTGTGGAGCTTTGTTCTTGTCCTTGCGAACAAGCTTCCCTTCATTCTCTTCTCTTGGCTCAAAGGGACACTCTTTGACGAAGTGGTTTGCACTTCCACAATTATAGCATGTCCTTGGCCGTTCCCCTTCTTCCTAAAGATCTTGTTCCTTGAAGGTCTTGGGGCACCGGCTTTGTGAGCCTCCCATCTCTTCCAATACCCTTGCATGGCAAGAGCAATACATTTATGGGCACCCTTGTATGTATCCTCATAGTCCTCATCATCATCATCATCATCATCATCAACTTCTTCAATCTTGGCCATTGCTCTAGACTTCAAGTCAAGGTTGGGAGACTTTCCAAGTCCTCTAGAGCGAGCAAGAGCATCATCCGCACTTTTGTGAGATAAGGATATAGCAATGAACTCACTAAGCACTCCAATGGAGTTAAGGGAGTTGTAGTCGGATCTTGTTCGAATGCTAGTGGAGAGGTTCTTCTCAAATGGAGTTATGGCCTTGACAAACTTCCTCTTGATCCATTCATCCGAGATTTCTTCTTTCCCAAAATCTCTTAGTTGATTGCCAAGAGTGACAACTCTTCTATATAGCTCCTCGGGACTCTCGTCTTCAAGCATGACGAAGTTCTCGGACTTGTCGAGAGCAACATCATATTTTGATGATTGAATGCTAGCATTTCCTTGGAACAAGGAGTCAAGTTTATCCCATGCTTCCTTGGCGGTCTTCAAGCCGCGAATGTGCTCAAGATGTTCTCTTGGGAGAGCCTTTTGGATAGTCACAATAGCGGTCTTGTTGAGTTGAAACTCCACGTCCTCTCTTGGGGTCAAGTTGTTTGGATCACGAGGGTGGAATCCATGAACAACGCTTCTCCATAGAGCGGTGCAACAACCTGAAATATGAGACTCCATATCGAACTTCCATGATGAGAATTCGTTAGTGTTAAGCATGGAGGATTTCCAACATTAACCATGTGTGGTATTGTAGCAATAGGGTGGATAGAATCGTAATTGGGAGGTGGTGGAACTTTAGAGTTAGACCCCGAACCGTTAGCCGATTGAGACTTGGAGCCCTCGGAGTTCCCACTACTCTTAGCCTTTTTATCGGCTTTTGCTTTGGCTTTCGCCTTAGCTAAAGTGATGTTAGCTTCCATTTCATCAATGTCCGGAATGGATTCTTCATCCGAGCTAACATTTGGTAGTGAGAGGTGCTTCCTCGGACTCCTTGGTTCTCCCCATCAATACCTCCATCATTTTCTTGATGCTAGAAACCTCCGTACTGACAGTAGAGCTAACCTTAGACATTTCGGCTTGGAGGATTCCAACCGAGTCTTGTAGGTTAGATATACTGTCGGACATCTTGGAGATCTCCGCACTAGAACTATCGGGGGTATTTTCATCGACCATTGTACTCTTAGGCGGTTAAGCCCTTAGTAAGAGCCGAGGCTCTGATACCAATTGAAAGTGCACTATGGTCAACTAGAGGGGGGGTGAATAGGTTGACTACCAATTTTTCTTTTCTTTTCCTTTTAAGGGCTTAGTAAGATAAGATACGATTCTCTAGATGTGCAACTAAGTGAACAACCTATGTGAAGAGAGTAGTATGCGCAACGGAAGTAAAGCGTAAGGTAGTAAAGCAAACAACAAGTGTAAACAAGGAGACAAGGATATGTTTCACCGTAGTTCCTTCTCAAAGAGAAGTACGTCTACGTTGGAGAGGTGGGGAGCCACCTAGGCGCTCCTCAATAGCACGGTTGTGCACACCTTGTTCTCCTTGAGCTTCTCCGGTGAGGGAGATGCTCGTTTCCACTATGAGGTCGACTTGAAGGTGTTGACCAAACCTTTACAAGGGCTTGAGGTCACTCCACAAGGATGGAGGCTCTCAAGCAATCCGTAGCTTCTTGCAACAAGGTGGAAACTACAAGCACGAGATCTACTAAGGTTTCTAGGCCTCAAGTAGGATTCTAGATCTACTAGGTTGTGGTGGATGGATTTGAAATTCCTTTGGTGGAAGTGTGGATCTAGGTCTCCTCTAGCTCTCCACCAAGTTTGGGAGTGATTGGGTGGACGGAGAGGGAGATCTAAGAGGTTGAAGCTTTCATTAATGGCTAGGAGAGAGAGTGGGAAAGCTTAGCATTTATGAGGTAGGTGAAGGGTATTTATACTCTTGGCCACGAAGTAGCCGTTTGCAGTCCAGTGCACCGGAGGCTCCGGTGGTTTCACCGGAGGCTCCGGTGGGTCTTCTTTGCACTGCGCAGTTGCGCAGTGCCTTATCCTTTTTGCGCAGCTGAGGAGGCCGGAGGCTCCGGTGGATTGAGCGGAGGTTCCGCCCACCGGACCCGCACCGGAGGCTCCGGTGGAACCTCCGCCACTTTCCAACAGAAGGGGTGCCAAGCGGAGCTAGCACCGGACCCTTCACCGGAGGCCATTTGCCCTTGCGCCAGGGGACCACCGGATGTCCACCGGAGCCTCCGGTGGAACCTCCGCCACTTTCCAACAGAAGGGTATTTTAGCGGAGGGACCACCGGATGCGCACCGGATCCTTTTTGCGCACTGGCTGGTTGGCAGCAGCAGGCTGAGCCTCCGGTGGATTCACCGGAGCCTCCGGTGGATTTACCGGAGCCTCCGGTGGATTCACCGGAGCTTCCGCCCCTGCATATTTTGGCTTCCTGGGATCCTTTCTCTTAGCACTTTTCGAATATATCAAGTATTAGCCCCATAGATATAGTGAACCTAATAACCTGGGCATTTTCATCATTTGAACAAACATTAGATCCAACAATTATGTTGTCATATAATTACCAAAACGGACGATGATCTTTCACCTTCTCGGCATCAGGGTGCTCAGCCTACTCGGCAGAGGCCGCAGCAGCCAGCTGCCACATAGCCGCGTGCGGTGTTGCCGGTAGCCAACCTGGTGGAGCAGCCTGCAGCTATGGAAGTGGACAGATATGATGATGGCTACTCGGCTATGGGGTTAGCCGGTTATGATATCATGGATCGCGTGGGTGAGCGTGTGCTGGAACCCATGGATGCCAGGTACAAGCTGGACATGATCAATCTGTCCGCATGACTCGAGAGCACGGGCCCACCTGGCCCAGAGTGTTTTGGCCCACACATCATGAACGAGCCGTCCGTGAAGAACTTCCAGCTTGCTAGAGGTACCAAGAGTTACAATGGCAGCACCAAGCCGAAAGATTGGCTCAATGACTATGTCACAGCCGTGCATATTGCAAACGGCAACCGGAGATGGGCTGTGCGGTATGTGCCACAAATGCTTGAGGGCCCTGCTCGCACTTGGATCAACAACCTGCCCAAGAACAGCATCAATTGCTGGCTGGACTTCTCGGAGGCTTTCATCAGCAACTTCACCAGCACGTACAAGAGGCCGAATAAGCCGCAACAGTTGTCCGCTTGCAAGCAGCGGGAAGACGAGACGGACCGCGAGTATCTTACTCGGTGGAGTACATTGAGGAACACCTGTGAGGGTGTGAACGAGGCCCAGGCTATCACTTGGTTTGCACAGGGTTGTAGACATGGCAGCATGCTGTGGCAGAGGCTGCAGAGAGAGATTCCAAACACTCTTGCGGAGACCATCAAGATTGCGGATCAGTACGCACTCGGCGACCCAACTCAGCTTCTGATGGACTCCGCGGAGCCGAGAAGAAACTTCAACAGCAACAAGCGCAATGAGTTCCGCAACAAGCGCAGGGGTGACCAGATTGATACTCGGTACGATCCTGAGGAGGTGAATGCTGTGGCTACCGGAGCTGGGAGTAGCCAGAGGAAAAAACCTGCTGGAGCCCAGTACGGGCAGAACCAGAATCAGGGCCAAGGCAACAAGAAGCCGTATAACGCTTCACAGCAGGGTAGCGGCAACTCGGGTCCTGCTCAGAACTTTGTCTTCAAGGACATGAAGGATGGCCCATGCAGCTTCCATACTCGGCATCCCGCTGGACCTGCCAACCACACTACTCGGCAGTGCAGTTGGTGGGAAGAGATCAAGAATGAGGGCCTACCTCCTCCCCCTCCTCTGCCAGCTGCGAATGCCAACGTGCAGCCTACTCGAGCACCCGCTGCCCGGCCTCCAGCATTTCCGAGAAGAGAGAACGTGAACCAGGTGGCTTTAGGAGCCAACCGCTACTTTAACAATGATGGCTACCGCAACAACAACCGCAACCGCAACAACAACAGAGGAAACAACAACAACCAGGGCAACAACAATGGTAACAATGATGATGGAGGCCGCAACCAGTACCAGGAGCACCATGAGAGCTATATGATCTTCACTTCTGAGCCCGTCGACAAGCAATCTCAGCACAGGCGTGCCATGGAGGTCAATGCTGTAATCCCTGCTGTCCCTCACTACCTGCACTGGTGCAACCAAGAGATCATGTGGTCCAGAGCGGATCATCCTAAGGTGATGCCCAATCCGGGTAGCTACGCCTTAGTGTTGGATCCCACCTTCTTGGGTCCTGAGAAGAATGTCAGGTTCAGCAAGGTGCTGATTGACAACGGCAGCAGCATCAACATCGTGTACAGAGACACGCTTGAGAAGCTCGGAATTGCCGAGAACATGCTGCTACCCAGCAAGACCACTTTCCACGGCATTGTGCCGGGAGTCTCTTGTTCTCCAATGGGCAGAGTGTGGATAGACGTGCTATTCGGCACCAGGGAGAACTGTCGCACAGAGAGGTTGCAGTTCGAGGTGGTTGATCACCAAAGCCCCTATGACGCCCTACTCGGCAGGCCGGCTCTGAGCAAGTTCATGGCCTCTACTCATGCTGCATACTTGAATATGAAGATCCCTGGTCCCAATGGCGTGATTACCATCTCTGGTGATTACAAGAAGTCTATGGAGTGTGCCTCTGCTGGTTCTCAGATGGCGGAGTCTATGGTAATTGCTGCCGAGAAAAAAAGATGTACGAGGTGGTGGCTATGGCGCAAGCAGCACAAGGTGGTGCGCCTGGGATGCCGAGTTCCCAGCACGGGACGGCGTTCCAGGCATCCCAGGAGACGAAGAAAATCCAGGTTGACCCTGAGTTCCCAGACCGAGTTGCCATCATTGGCTCCGGGTTGGGGGAGAAATAGGAAAGCGAGCTCATCCACTTCCTCCGTGAGAATCGGGACGTGTTCGCCTGGTCCAATGAGGATCTGCCAGGTGTCCCGAGGGAGTTGGTTGAGCACTCGTTACATGTGCGTCCTGACGCCAAACCAGTGAAGCAGGCTATGCGCCGCTTCGGAGATGAGAGAAGGAAGGCCATCGGTGATCAGATCACCAAGCTGCTGATAAGCAATTTCATCATGCAAGTGCTGCATCCGGATTGGCTAGCCAACCCGGTCATGGTCGAGAAGAAGAAGGAGGATCCCAAGGCCGCTACCGCGTGGCGCATGTGCGTCGACTACACCGACTTGAACAAAGCCTGCCCCAAGGATCCCTTCCCGCTACCTCGCATCGATCAGGTGATCGATTCCACTGCTGGTTGTGAGCTTTTGTCTTTCATAGATGCCTACTCTGGTTTTCATCAGATAGCTCTCAACCCTGCTGATCAAATAAGGACTGCTTTCATTACCCCGTACGGGGCTTATTGCTATCGTGTCATGTGCTTTGGGTTGCGGAATGCGGGTGCCACTTATCAGAGATGCATGCAGAAATGCTTGCATGATCAACTCGGCAAAAATGTGCAGGTGTACGTAGATGACATTGTCATCAAAACGAATAAAACACATACTCTGCTTAGTGACCTTGAGGAAACCTTTGCCAACTTGCGCAAATATAAGATGAAGCTGAACCCGAGTAAATGCACCTTTGGCGTCCCGGCTGGCAAGCTACTCAGCTTCTTGGTATCCAGTCGGGGCATTGAGGCCAATCCTTCAAAGATAAAAGCTATTGAGAGCATGTCTTTGCCGAGATTCCTGAAGGATGTGCAAAAATTCACGGGTTGCTTAGCATATCTGAGTCGTTTCTTGGGCAGAATGGGCGAGAAGGCCCTGCCTTTGTACCAGTTGATGAAGAAAAGCGACAAGTTCGTATGGACACCGCAAGCGGATGTGGCATTCAATGAGCTGAAGGCGATGTTGGGTAGCGCTCCCATCTTGGCTAGTCCGCTACCCAAAGAGCCAATGCTGCTGTACATTGCTGCTACCAACCGGGTAGTCAGCGTGGTGATTGTGGTGGAATGAGAAGAAGAAGGCAAGAGTGTGCAGCGGCCAGTGTATTATCTCAGCGAGGTGCTATCCAGCTCCAAACAGAACTACCCGCACTACCAGAAGAAGACTTACGGCGTGTACCTGGGCGCCAAGAAGCTGAAGCACTATTTCCAGGAGCATCCTATCACTGTGGTGAGCTCTGCTCCCATCTCGGATATCATGGGCAACAAGGAAGCGAGTGGCAGAGTAGCCAAGTGGGCAATCGAGCTGGCCGCGTACGCTCCCGCGTATGCGAGAAGAGAAGCCATCAAGTCTCAGATTCTAGCGGAATTTCTGGTGGATTGGGCTGAGGTACAGTATGAGCCTCCTGCTCCAGTTTCCAATTACTGGAAGATGCACTTTGATGGCTCCAAGGTGAAGGAAGGGCTTGGCGCTGGCGTAGTGCTTACGTCACCCAAGCGGGATCAACTCAAGTACATGCTGCAGATCCATTTCAAGGCATCCAACAATGTTGTAGAGTACGAGGCCGTGGTGCATGGCTTGAAAGTAGCAAAGGAAGTTGGCGTGCAGCGCATCATATGCTATGGCGACTCAGATCTGGTGGTGCAGCAAGTTTCTGGCACTTGGGATGCTCTGGATGCCAACATGGCGTCATACCGCTTCCTGGTGCAAACTATGACTGGATTCTTTGAAGGCTGCGAGTTCCAACACATCCACCGAGCAGAGAATGAAGCAGTTGATGAGCTGTCCAAGTTGGGGTCTTCTCGGCAATACATCCCGGCTGGGGTTGCCTTGGAGCATTTGAGGAAGCCATCCATCAAGCCATCCCCCAACTCGGAGTCCATTTTCGTTCCTTCTCTGCCTAGTGAGGAAGCAGTTCCAATGGAGATTGACTGGGAGAATGCAACAGAGAACCCGGGGACTGACGCCTGCAACCCGGGGACTGCCCCTCCTTACTCGGGGACTGTTCTTCCTTACTCGGGGACTGCCCCTCTCAACTCGGGGACTGTCGCATTCATTGAAGAGGTCCTTGCAAACCGTTCGGGGCTGCAGAGAGTCAACCACAACTCAGAAAAAGACACAGTGGTGGCTGTTCCGATGGAAGTAGACGAACCAGTGTTTCCCAAACGGGAGACACCGAGTTGGTCTATGCCCATATTATCCTTTCTGAAGGACGGCGCCCTGCCGGAAGACGAGGTGACCGCAAGGCAGATTCAGAGAAGATCCAAGGGCTACACCATATTCAGAGAAGTGCTGCATAAGAGAAGTCCTACTGGCGTGCTGCAACGCTGTGTGGAACCAGAAGAAGGAGAAGAAATCCTGGTAGAGATTCATCAAGGAGAATGCGGGCATCACGCCTCTTCTCGGGCTCTGGTCAAGAAGGCTTTTCAGCATGGCTTTTTCTGGCTCACTGCTTTGAAGCAAGCTGAAGATATTGTGAGGAAGTGCAACAGCTGCCAGAGATTCGCAAGTAAGATCCACATGCCTGCTTCCGAGTTGAAAACCATTCCCATTACTTGGCCATTTGCTGTTTGGTGCTTGGATATGGTTGGTCCCTTCAAGCCGGCTAGAGGCAACATGACGCACATCTTGTTCATGGTTGATAAGTTCACCAAGTGGATCAAAGTGAAGCCTATTCGGAAGTGTGATGGAGCCACAGCTGTGAGTTTTCTGAAGGACGTGATCCTGAGATACGGCTACCCGCATAGCATCATCACGGATAACGGCATGAACTTTGCTGAGGGTGCCATGGTGAGATTCTGCAGAGATAAGCACATCCGACTAGATGTCGCGTCTGTCGCGCATCCCGCCTCCAATGGGCAGGTGGAAAGAGCAAATGGCATGGTGCTGGCAGGCATAAAGCCAAGGCTGATTGAGCCGCTGCTGAAAACACCTGGGTGTTGGCTAGACGAGTTGCCGGCGGTGTTGTGGAGTCTAAGGACTACCTCTAACCGGTCAACCGGCTACACACCATTCTTCTTGGTCTACGGGGCTGAGTCCGTGTTTCCAATTGACCTAGAGCATGACTCCCCCCGAGTAACCCTCTACACTGAGGCGGAGGCGAGAGAAGCTCGAGAAGATGACGTTGACCTGCTAGAAGAAGCAAGAGAGCTTACTCTGTCACGTTCAGCTGTTTACCAGCAAAACTTGAGGCGGTATCATAGCCGGAAAGTGAACCCAAGTGTTTTCCGAGAAGGAGACATGGTGCTTAGGCTCGTGCAGCGCACAGCCGGGATGCACAAGCTGTCCCCTCTGTGGGAAGGGCCATTCATTGTGAGCAAGGCTCTGCACAATGATGCCTATTATCTTGTAGATGCGCAACCATCACAGAAGAATAGGGCGGATAAAGCTGGAGAGGAATCTAAGCGCCCTTGGAATATAGCTCTACTCCGTCGCTTTCATTCATGAGCAAAAGTGTGTATGTACTCTCTTATTCGAGTTAAATCCCTACTCTGCAATCTGAAATTGAACTCGGGGACTGCCCTCGTCTAAAATTGTTCTAAGTGTTTCTATTCTGGTGTATCTCTGTCTATTCGGTTGCTATGCTTAGAATTTCAAAAGCATACAAAGTAATGTGTTTACACTCACCGGACACTCTGCGACTTTGCTGCTGTCCGCAACCCGGCTTCATGGCAAGCCAGAGAACAAGCCAAAGAGTCAATGAACACATGAAAAATTGCAAAGGAAAGGAAGCGTGTGGCAACCGAGTAGAGCGTCTTTACTGTTTTTTGTTAACTTTTTTTCGGCTAAGTGGTGGGTAGCGTTACTATGACTGTTTCTAAGTGGCTAAGTATTTGAAGCTCCAAGTTTAAACTCTTGTGACTCGACTACCAAAAAAGCAACAAGTTGCAAGTAAGAGCTGAGATAAAAAGAAGGGGTGGATAAATAATGCAACTCGGGGACTTGCATCATAACGCAACCCGGCATCGAGCCAGAATTGCTCAAATACTAAGTATAAAATATCAAAGTGGAATAAAAACTGAGTAGCAACGGGAAGGATAATTGTTTGATACATATGCACCCGGCATCCCGGGGATCTGATAAAAATCTTAAGGCATAAGTGTTTCAGGAAGCAACTAGTTCGAGGTAGCGGTGTTCTCCAAGTTGGCATTGGCGGCGTCCGCTTCGGGGTTGGCAGCAGTTTGATCTGAGGTGGCGGTGGCCACCGAGATGGGATCCGTAGCGGATGTAGAGGCATTGGACTGTGTGCGGGGTAGCGCCGCGTCGCCGAGTGCTGCGCCAGAAGATGAGCCCAGCTCGGGAGCCACATCCTGGCTCTCGGCTTCCTCGTCGCTACCCGCAACGACCTTGCCCTTCCCCTTCTCGGCGCCAGGGTCTTCAAAGCAGCCCAAGTCTTCCGACTCGGTCTCCTCGTCGTCGTCTTCATCCTCACCTTCGCTTCCCGCATCGGTGTCAGGCTCGGTGAGGCCGTCGATGAAGAGCGCGGTATCCGCGTAGGAGGCGATCTCGTACGCGACTGCCTGGCGGCGAGTCACGCACTCGGGATCCTTCTCCCACTTCGAGTCCCGGCGCATCTCGAGGATGGTATTAAGATTAAGATTTTCATACCAACTGCAAATGAAGAGGAGTAGCATGTCGGCGCCTGCCCGAGCTCCAGATGCTCGCCATTTCTTCAACTCGGCTTTGACACCGTTCAGCTTCTCGGCGAGAGCGCGGATGGTTGTGGGCACAGGGTCTTGGGGCCAGAACAAAGCATGAAGCTTGAAGGCGGTAGAAGCCAAGTCGGTGCCCAAACCCCTAAGACGCTGGACCTGCCCCTGCATGTTCGTGAAGCTATCCTCAATCGAAGCCTTGGTGCCCATGGGCAGTCCCTTCTCAACTCGAATTTCTTGGGCCTTTGTCAGGGCAGGTTTGCAAGACGAGCAGAGGTCGGGGAAGATTTCTAAAAATGCTATCAGAAAGGATTAGAAACGGAGGCAGAGAAGAGATGCAAATCAAGGCACAGAGAAGAAGAAGGAAACAGGAAAGCGCAGAGAAGCGAGAACTTACTGTTCAGGTCGCAGAGTAGTGATTGCAGCTTCCTCCTCCATGATTCCTCATTAGCGACGTGCTTCTCTTCAACCTTGCGGAACTCGGCTAGCTGGAGCATGAGATCCGAGTTGCTGTTCTTCAGCACATCGTTCTCCAACTCGAGGGCCCTCTGCTTGGCCTTTAAAGCTGCCTCCATATTGTCCTTCTCGGCGGCTAGGTCTATGGCGTCCTGAAGGGCAGCCAACTGGACTTGCAGCGGTTCCAGCTCGGTGACATGTTTATTCTTCAGCTCGATTTCTTGGCTCTCCAGCTGCTGCTTCACCTCAGCAGGTTTCAAGCAGTCGAGATGCTCTTCATGAAACTTCTTGTGGTCTTCTGCGGAGAGAAGAGCACGGTCAGCTGAGTAGCAAAGGAGAAGGAGGAAAACAAGCAGAGCAGACGGCAACTCACCTTCCAACTTCTTGATGGTGGTCTCAGCATTGGCAACGAAAACATGGCAGTGCTTGTGCTCCTCTGCCATCGCCTCAAATTTGCCTGCAGAGTAGAAGGAGTTAGAGCAGAAAGCAAAAGCGGGCGTAAACACAAAATGCGTTAACCGAATAGCTACAAGCTTACTCTCAAGTTCTGAAAGCTGGAGAGCACGATCCACCGCCGCTTGCTCGGTCTCAGCATCACTTTTGCGTTCTAATTCCAGGGCCTCAAGGCGCCTCTTGGCAATGCTGTGATTCCAGAGTAGCCGTCGGTAAAGGTTGTCCTCTTCAAGAGACTATTCTGAGAAGAAGAAAGAAAAGGAATTAGACAGTAATTTGGAGATTTGGCCCGAGAAGACGGTAACTCGGTTGAGTTCCCGTCTACTCGGCCCGAATCTCGGGGACTGGGTAGCGGATAAGGAGAAAATGAAGGACAGAAGGGAAGAAAAGTACAGAAAAGAAGAAAGGTTGCAACTCGGAATAAGCAATCGACACTTACAGCGTAGGTTTGTTCGAGATCCTCAGCAGCTTTGCGGTGGACAAACATCTTCGCGGCCAGCGTGCTGGTGGTGGAAGAAATAGTCATGGGATTGCAGCCCATGTCCGCCTTGTTCCAATCGGTGCGCCAGTGGTCCTGTGGGCCCAAAGACAGGCCATGCCAGGTCTTGTTGCCAAGGACCTCGCTATTCCACTCAGCTTCAATGAAGCCTACCCGGTCGATCATCTGCTCGAGCCCCTGGGACACCACCTCTGTCTCTTGGACCTCGCGCGAGTAGATCGAAAGGGCTTTGTCCTTTGCCGGCAACTTGGAGTCCACCGCCGTGGCCTGCTTGCCCTTCGTAAGAGCGAGCCGCTTCTCGGTCTTGTTCAGACTGATGCCATCTTGCTTGCCCATCTTCACCATGTAGGGCAGGTAGCTAGGCGGGTCTTGAGCGCTTGATCCCGCGGCTGCGCCGGCAGCACTGCCAGAAGCGCCAATGGTGAGCTGCCCAGTCTTCACGGCAGGCTGCACGGGTAGTTTCGGTGGCAGCATCTTGACAGCGTCCAGCGCAGCGTTGCGCGATGGGTTCTTGCAAACTGGGGCATCAGGCTGGGCGGCCTGCTTGCCGGTGGCATCTGTCTTCTTAGTGGTCTTCTTGGCTGGAGGGCTTGCTGCGGTCTAGGTCTTCTTCGCTGGCGGAGAGCTTGGTGCAGTGGGTGGAGCAGCCTGCCGGGTAGGCGGCACATGGGGCTGGCTACCCGGCGCAGCGTCTGGCTGCGCTTGGCTCTGCAGGTTCTGCTCCACCACAGTCGTCTCAACCCGCTGCTCCGCAGCGGGATCTGGTCGTGCATCTCCTTGTACTTCTACCCGCGGCTGGGCCGCGGGGTCATCTAGGGCAGCAGCCTCAGCATCCGGCTGCTCCTGGTTCTCTTCCTGCCGCTCAAGGGCGGCACGGTCTTGATTCTCGGCATCTTGTTCGGTATTCTCCCCAGCTGCGGCAGCTGGGGGAGAGGAGGGGGTCTCGTCTTGAGCGGCATCCTGCGCGCTTTCTTCTGCGCGGGCCTGCTGCTCCGTGTCCATATCTTCGACACCAGCGCCCGTGGCGTCGGCGTTGGTGCCTTCATCTTCTTCCTTCACGGGAGAGGACGCACGCATCCTATCCCGTGCCGCGGTCTCGTCCTCATCAGAGAGATCGATGAGCTCCTCGAGGTTGATGGCGGGTTTCTTCTTGGATTTGGTGGGAGCGGCAGCAGCGTCAGCGTCCAAGGGATCGCTGAAGAGAAAAAGAAATTCAGAAAAGGGGAGGGGAAGAAGAACACCAAGAAGCAATGACAAGATGTAAACCAGAGGTAAATTACTGACCCTTTGCGGGAAGGGGGCAGCCTTCTGCCAGAAACCTTCTTCTCCTTCCCGGGTTTCTTGGCCTTCTTGGCAGCAGGTGCTTGGGCACCGCTACCCGCCCTCTTCCGAGTGGTAGGAGCAGCCACCGCAAGCGGATCGACGTCAAGGACGTCCTCATCTTCCTCGTCCGCGTCGGCATCGTCTGCAGAGTAGAAGAGAAGAAGCAGTTGAGAAACGGAAAGGAAGAAGAAATAGCGCTACCCGTAGCTGCAGAGGCGAGCTCAGTCACCTTCTTCATCGTCCTCAGACCAATTCCGAATGGACGCATCGACGTGGTGCTTACCATGCTGTTCAGCGCGAGGGACACAGAGGGTGTCCTGGGTGTCGTAGGAGGTCTCGTCATCTCTTCTTCTCGATCCTTGCTCCAGTGCGCCTCGAAGAGTTCCTCACTTTCAGTGCGCTGGCGAGCAATGTGCTGAAAATACAAACAAATAGTACAAATCAGTTGAGCAATACAAGGAATCCTACCCGAAACGGGATGCAAGCACAAGGCATATTTGGATAAGGTGTTCTACTCGGCGTGGCGTGCAAACACAAAGCACACAAAGCCTAAGAAATACTAGCAAGTGTTCTCTACTCGACATGGCGTGCAAACACAAAGCACATAAGGCCTAGCAGATACTAGCAAGTGTTCTCTACCCGATATGGCGTGCAAACACAAAGCACATAAAGCCTAGGAGATACTAGTAGGCGTTCTACTCGGCACAGCATGCGAATACTAAGCATCCTAAGCTGGAAAGCCACCTACTCGGTATCATGATGCAGAAATGAAGCATAAGGTACTAACCTGCTCGATGGGCTTCTCACGGCTATACGGCACAAAGCCGTATTGCCAGTTGTCCGTGAGGCCAGTGCTCATGATAGAGCGCGCCCAGACGGCCACATCCGCGTTGCTCAACTCGAACGTGGTCGTCCTTGTGCAGTCTCTGTTGCCCCCCATGTAGCACATGAGGTGCGTACGGCGCTGTAGCGGGAGCACTCGCCTGGAAATCCAGCAGGCGATGGGGTCGTCGCTCTTGAGTCCCAATTCCTTCAGCTGGGCGAGGCGATTGTTGACCTGCTTGATGTCGCCATCTAGCGGTGGCTTGTATCCCCGGTTTTGCTGAGTGGGCGCCGAGTTGGTCCACTTGGGGAGCCCAGTTCGGTCCACGAACTGCTCTCCTTCTTCAGCAGGAACGTTTTTCACGTAGAAGAAGGACCTCTGCCACTTGCGCGGAGTCGAGTCCCTTGATGCGCGGGTGGTTGGTCCCGCCGCGCTGCAGCATCATCGCGCTACCCGTCTTGGTCATCTTGCGGGCGGTCTCCGTGCTTCCGGGCTTGGGCACGCTTTGCTTCCGGAAGAAGAAGTAGCGCGCCCAGGTGTGCACCGTGGGGCGCACACCCAGGAACGCCTCGCACACCACGGCGTGGTATGCGAGCATGACGATGGCGTTCGGAGGTAGATGGTGAGGTTGCAGGCCGAAGTGGTTAAGGAATTGCTTGAAGAAGTCCGAGACGGGAAGCCCGAATCCTTGCTTGAAGTGAGCGAGGAACACGACGAACTCGTCCGCCTCCGGAGTGGGGACAAGTTCGCCGTTCGCGGGCCTGCAGCGCACGCCGGCGGGAACACGGCGGGTATTCACCAGCCACTGGCAATCGTCCGCCGTGACTTTGGATCCGGCCCATCCGGCGTGGGCATCGTCGTCGCGGGCCATCGAGAAGAGAGATTTGGTGGATTCGTGTAAGTTTGGTGGGAGATTGCTAGCCTTCCGGCGTCGCACGAGACGGCGACGCAGTGAGATGCGCGGCGGCGGAGTGCTCGGTGGCGGCGGAGAGGCGAAGAGACAGGGAGTGAATGGGAGCAAGAAGGGGAAAAAGGAGTTACCGAGGGGGTATTTATACCTCCCCTCGGGTTGCCGTTACAGGCGAAGTTAGTGGGATCAGTTACGCACAGAGATCGTGCGACGTGGGGTGTGGGTCGGTTAGAAACGCACACAGCGCAGACTGCGCGCGTAACGGTCGCAATTGATCCCACGACGAGATCGTGGGTAATAACTGCACTTGATGGGACCTAACGGGACAGTGGGCCCAGGTCGCGGAAAATGGGCGCGTGGCCTGTCAGATCCCAGGCACCGAGGCGTCGGGGTGCGATAGCGTGACACGTGCCCAGTTGCAGCGCGGAAAGGTGGATTCGCTCTGCCACGCCAGGATTCTGTTCAAAATTCCACTAAGTCCTTTTACTCTGCGACAGGGAAGGGGAGTGGTTCTATTCGGAAGAGAAGAGACTCAAGCCAGATTTGAGGGCTACTCGGAGGTTCTACTCAGCATCCTAAGGTTCAGAGACAAGGTTGGTTTTTAAGCTGGAAGCGCCCAGTGAACAAGTTCGCAGGACTCTACCAGCTTCGGGGACTAATGTCGGGGGGTTACCCCCGAGTAGGGTAAAGGAAAGTGCTAAGGACAAGATCAGAAGAGACGTTTGGCAGAGTATCTGGCTACCCGGTACTCGCTACCCGGTCGACTGCTATTCGGCCGTACATGTTGATGGCCAGGAGAAAGGATCAAGGAAGTTATATTTCTCCGAGTAGAGATGAAGAGGGCCGAGTAGAGGGAGTGGGTTCCTACTCGGGCCAAAAGTCAAAGGAGCCGTTCTGACATAGGATCCCGCGTATCCTGGATCCGTACTGGGACACTGTTCAACTACAGAGCGCGTGCTTATCCGCGTCAGGGTGTCAGCAGGGCGTCGCAGGTTAGGGGGGCCTACCCTGTGATGGTGGCAGTGATAACAGATCAGCTTCTTGGTTTTGCACAACGACTTTCCACACAAGACAAACTAGGAAGCCAAAGCTGTCAGCGAGAAGCTGGAAGTGTGCAGTGTGCACACTATGTCGACATCTGTTTGTAATTTTCTCTGTTGGCTGTATCCGGCTGGGCACCAGTATATAAGGTGCCCTGCCCCTCCTGCGCGAGGGATCCAGAACCTGTTCGCATTCTTGACCTAGAACCTCACGTAGAGAGAAGAGTGGCTACTCGGCTGAAGGCCAAACTTGTACTATGGCTACTCGATGAGACACAAATATACAGAGAGGAAGGCAGGAGTAGGGGTTTTACCTCCACACGAGGGCCCTGAACCTGGGTAGATCTTGTTGTTTGCAGTGCTAGATTCATCTCTCACGCGGCTACTCGCTGCGTGATCCCTCCCCGAGCACCTCCAGCGTCCATCGTCCCCACATCTTTAGCCATCCTATGGCATCTGGCGTGACACCACCACGACAACAATATACAAAAAAGGTAGCAAAATTAGCTACCTCTATACTCTCGATCGGGTACGGTGGAGGTCGGAGAGCTCGAGCGCGTGACCGTCCGCGTGCACGTGAGGCGGATCACGACTTGCGTGTGAGAAGCGCGCGCCGCGCGCGTGGAGGACCCTGGCTGCGCCGGAGCCGCGCGTGGAGGGAGAGGCGGAGACCTCGAGACGCGCCCGCGGCCGTACGTGCACGGCCATGGGGCGATCAAGGGCGCGTGGAGGAGGCCGGCCAGCAGCTTCTGCACGAGGGAAGAGGGACGGCGGCGGCGTCTCTGCATCCGGGAAGAGGGGGCCGGCGGAGACATCGAGGCGCGCGACCGTACATGGCGCGGCGTGCGCAGTGCACGACCGTGGGGCGAGGGCGCGTGGAGGAGGCCGGCTAGCGGCGTCTGCGTGAGGGAAGAGGGGGCGGCGTCGGCATCTTTGCGTCCAGGAAGAGGGGCGGCGGCGGCACGTCTCTTCGTCGAATCGCCGCGGCGGGATCGCTCTTTGTGCGCGCTAGGGGGAAGAAGACGAATGGGGGCACCGGTTATAATTCCCTGTATTTATAGCGCCAACATTTAGTCTCGGTTCTGCACAGCAACCGACACTAAAGGTCCTCTTTAGTCCCGGTTGTAATTACCAACCGGTACAAAAGGCCTCCTTTGGCCCCGGTTTAAGCCACCCAACGGGTCAAAAGGTCAAATTTCGACCGCCAAAATACCGCGTGCGTGCACAGACCTCTAGTGCCAGTTGTTAATAACAACCGGTACTAAACCTCACTTTGAATTTTGGGACCGTCTGATTGATAGATTCAGTTTTACACATTTAAACAATATATTGTAAAATGCATAACAATTAAAAACTGAACCAAATGAGTTGACTCAAATTTCTATGGATTCGTCTTGAAGATTTATATTAACTAGTATAATTTCGAAAGCAAGTTGGATAACAAATTTTGTAATTATTAATTAAATCCATTAATTGCATAAAATATTGTAAAATTTAAAAATACATATCTTGAGTTCTCTTAAAACAAATGGAGAAAATATAATGTCGAATTGTTTTTCTTAACATAACCTACACAATAATATTTTATTTGGACATATTGGTATTGATTAACTTCTATGTATAATTAAAATACTAAGAGGAATGTGTTGACCGGAGCTCGGAGGGGGTAACAATGTGGAACTAATTTCTTGGTTGTGTTACGGTGGATCCTAGGGAGCCCCAAGACAATGGTAGCTCCCACCTCTTCAGAAGATTCCTTCCTCCCCGACAGTTTGTTTCCGGTGGTTTGGGGCTCGTAGCACATAAACTCTCGGAGAGAAAAGTCGATGCAGGTGAAGCCCCAACACAGAGAGCGATGGGATCCATGGCATAGTTTGTTTTAATGTGCCCATATTCCACACAAACATGCATCTTGGAAGCACGAACAATGTTGACGGAGGAAGTTATTCCTTTTTATTGAATAAAAAACCATTTTCCATTTTCCAAGTGTCAAAAATGGGTTTTTTGTGAAGGACCTACCACAAATATGTTGCAAAGCTTGCGACCTGCATTTTTTAATATACTAGACCATGTTATATGCACAAATAGCCAAAAAAATTACTTAGAAGAGGTTTCCATCCATCTCTTTTGAAAAACACAAGTTTCTAGCAATTTAGTTGGAAACTGGCCAAATTTGAACTACAGGTGCCTCGTAGTTTGCTCATGATTTTGGGGAAAATCATATCTAGGTACAAAACTACCTATTTGATTAGAGATACACCAAGAGTTTCTCAATATTCAACCCCTAACTATGAGCGACCATGCCCGCCGCCTTGACTTTTCCCTGAAACCGGCTTAGAAAATTCCAGAAAATTCAAAAAAAAAAAACCCAAAATGACTCGAGATCTTCGCGTGGTGTCATTTTTTATGTCCCACTATCCACCAAAAATAATAAACTTGGAATACGACAGTTGTGTTTAAAATGTGTTCACAAAAATGAGCTATCTCCTTCGAACATTCTAGGGTTTTTGATCCAAATGACGGGTGTTATGGACAAATTCATGGAATGGTTCATTTTAATGTGCCCATATTCCACACAAACATGTATTTTGGAAGCACGAACAATGTTGACTGAGGAAGTTTTCCTTTTTATTGAATAAAAAACCATTTTCCATTTTCCGAGTATCAAAATTGGGGTTTTTTGTGAAGAACCTAACACAAATATGTTGCAAAACTTGGGAGATGCATTTTTTTAAAATATACAAGACCATGTTACATGCACAAATAAAAAAAAATTCCTAATAAAAGGTTTCCATCCACCTATTTTGAAAATGCAAGTTTATGTCGATTATGTTGCAAACGGGTCAAATTTGAACTACATGTTCCTCGTAGTTTGCTCATGACTTTTGGAAAAAACGATTTCTAGGTACAAAACTACCTATTTCATCAGAGATACATATGGACTTTCTCAATATTCAACCCCTAGCTACGAATGGTCATGCCCACCGTCTTGACTTTTCCCTGAAACCGGCTTAGAAAATTCAAGTAAATTTAAAAAAAAACTCAAAATGACGCGAGACCTTTGTGTGGTGTCATTATATAGGTCCTAGTATCCACCAAAAATAATAAACTTGGAATACGAGAGTTGTGTTGAAAATGTGTCCAAAAAAATGAGCTATCTCTTTCAAACATTCTAGCGTTTTGGTCCAAATGACGGGTGTTATGGCCAAATCCATGGCATAGTTCATTTTAATGTGCCCATATTCCACACAAATATGCATCTTGGAAGCACGAACAATGTTGACGGAGGAAATTTTCCTTTTTACTGAATAAAAAACCATTTTCTATTTTCCGAGTGTCAGAAGGTTTTTTTGTGAAGGACCTACCACAGTATGTTGCAAAACTTGGGAGCTGCATTTTTGAATATACTAGACCATGCTATATGCACAAATAACCAATTTATTTCCTCAGAAAATTTTCCATCCATCTCTTTTGAAAAACAGAAGTTTCTGCCGTCAGCTCGAAACAGGTCAAATTTGAACTATAGGTGTCTCGTAGTTTGCTCATGATTTTTTGGACAAAATAATTTCTAGCTACACATTTAAACATTATCACATATTAGAAGGTTTAATACATTATTACACATCACCAAAAAAATCCCTATCTAGTGTCGTGGTATACACTTTTTCTTGTTTTCTTTCTTCTGATGTTCGACGTCTGATCAGTCTTCACTTTTAACACAATGCATGGGTCAGTCTTCACTTTAGAGGGCGGAATTTCAGCAAACTTATTATAATCTTCTGACATGTCTGTCTTCTCCTCCACTCCCACTATGTTTCTTTTCCCTAAAAGAAATATGTGGCGCTTTGGCTCATCGTATGATGTATTTGTTTCCTTATCTTTTATTTTCTTCGGTTTGGTAGACATGTCCTTCAGATAGAAAACCTGAGCCGCATAATTGTCTAGGATGAATGGTTCGTCTGTGTATCCAAGATTGTTGAGATCCACTGTTGTCATTCTGTACTGCTGGTCTACCGTTACACCGCCTCCTGTCAGCATGACCCACTTGCACCAAAACAAAGGGACCTTAAAAGAAAGCCCATAGTCAAGTTCCCATATCTCCTCTATGTAACCATAATATGTGTTATTTTTCCCATTGTTGTTTGTTGCATCAAAGCGGACACCGCTGTTTTGGTTCGTGCTCTTCTTATCTTGGGAGCTCGTGTAAAATGTATTCCCATTTATTCTGTACCCTTGGAAAGTCAATACAGACGAAGATGTTGACTTGGCCAAAAAGAACAGATGGTATTCAACAGTGTTGCTATTCATGAGATGTGTTTGCAACCAACCACCAAAATTCACCATGTGTTAATGTTTAAATCATACTGTCCATGGTTTTCGGAGGGTACAATTTCCTTGTGTTTCTCGATATACGGAGCCACCAAGGTGGAATTGTGTAGAACTGTGTAGTGTGCGAGAGTGAAAAAATGCCCGTCCAAATTTATTGCTGCTTTCCTTCCTAGCGTGCCTTTTCCACAAAGTCTCCCCTCATGTCGCGATTCAGGAACACCAATCGACTTAGTTCAGGAATAAATTCAACAATAAACTCAATGACATCCTCTATTCCATAACCCTTGGAGATGCTTCCTTCTGGCCTAGCACATTTATGAACATATTTCTTCAAGACTCCCATTAACCTCTCAAAGGGGAACATATTGTGTAGAAATATTGTACTGAGGATGGAAATCTCTTCGACTAGGTGAACTAGAAGGTGTGTCATAATATTGAAGAAGGATGGTGGGAACACCAACTCGAAACTGACAAGACATTGGACCACATCATTCTATAGACTGTGTAAACTTTCTGGATTGATTAACTTCTGAGAAATTGCATTGAAGAATGCACATAGCTTCACAATTCGTACTCGAACATTTTCTGGTAGAAGCCCCCTCAACGCAACCGGAAGCAATTGCGTCATGAGCACGTGGCAGTGTTGTGACTTTAGGTTTTGGATTTTTTTTGCCATGTTTATTATTCCCTTTATATTTGAAGAGAATCCATACGAGACCTTGATACTGCTTAGGAATTCAAAAAAATTCCTTCTCTCCTTTGGTTAGAGCGTAGCTGGCACGACCTTGAAAATTCTCTGGATGTAGGTTGTCTCGTTCTTTCATACATTGTTGGTCCTCCCGTGATTCTGGTGTATCTTTTGTCTTTCCATACACGCCAAAAAAGCTAAGCAGGTTGACGCAAAGATTCATCGTTACATACATCACGTCGAATGCAGAGCGGACCTCCAGGACTTTTCCAATAGGGCAGAACCCAAAATCTAGATTTCTTCTTCCATATGGGTGTGTGTCCGTCAGCGTCATTCGGAACATTTTGTTTGCCAGGACACTTTCCAAAGATTACTTCTAAATCCTTCACCATAGCATATATATCATCACTAGTACGATGTCTAGGCTTATTCCGGTGATTTGCCTCACCTTTGAAATGCTTTCCTTTCCTTCTTAAGGGATGCTTGACCGGAAGAAATGAATGATGCCCTAGGTACAGATTCTTCTTACATTTATCCAAAAATATACTTTAAACAGTGCGTGCATGCATTATATCTCTTGTTTGACTGTCCTGAAAGGTTAGCAAGAGCAGGCCAATCATTGATGGTTATGAACAACAACGCGCGTAGGTCAAATTCCTCCTCTTTGTGCTCATCCCACACATGTACACCTTTTTCATCCCAAAATTGTAAAAATTCTTCAACTAATGGTCTTAGGTACACATCAATGTAGTTACCGGGTTGCTTCGGTCCTTGGATGAGCACTGGCATCATAATGAACTTCCGCTTCATGCACAACCAAGGAGGAAAGTTATAAATACATAGAGTAACATGCCAGGTGCTATGGCTGCAGCTCTGCTCACCAAATGGATTCATGCCATCGGTACTTAGACCAAACCTTAAGTTCCTAGCGTTATCTGTAAACGTTGGGAACTCTCTCTCTTTCTTTCTTTGCATTGCACCCATCAGTGTGTGTCAACATGTCTTTGTGTCTCTTAAGCTCGATTTTTCTGAATCAGTGGGGTAACATCGTGTCTTACGTCTTCTTTGTGCGATCGCAACAGCTTGGCATGCTCTTTATTTCTGAAAAAACGTTTCAACTATGGTATTATAGGAGCCTACCACATCACCTTGGCAGAAACCCTCTTCTTTGGGCGCTCGCCCTCAACATCACCAGGGTCATCTCGTCTGATCTTATAACGCAATGCACCACATACTGGGCATGCGTTCAAATTCTCGTACTTCTCACCACGGTAGAGGATGCAGTTATTAATGCATGCATGTGTCTTCTGCACATCTAATCCTAGAGGGAAGAGAACCTTCTTTGTTTCGTATGTACTCTCAGGCAATTCGTTATCCTTTGGAAGCTTTTTCTTCATTATTTTCAGTAACTTCTCAAATCCCTTGTCAGATAAACCAGTCTCCGCCTTCCATTGTAGAAATTCCAGTGTGGTACCGAGCTTTGTGTTGCCATCTTCACAAATTCAGTATAGTTTTTTCGTGATCCTCTAACATGCGCTCCAACTTCAACTTCTCATTAGTACTCTCTGCTTCTCTTTGTGCATGAACGAAGGCCCGATGAATATTATCAACGAGCTTTTGTGGTGCCTCTTCCTCAACTTCTTCCTCCATTGCATTACTATCACTGTATTCATGGAACCTTGCAGGATAGTTGTCATCATCCTCTTCTTCCTTATCGTCTTCTATTATAATCCTTTTTTCTCCGTGCTTGATCCAACAATTATAGTTGGACATGAAACCAGACATAAGCAGGTGTGCGTGAATCATTTTTGAGGAAGAGTAGTTTCTCATATTCTTACATATACCACATAGACAACACATCAAACCATTCTGCTTGGTTGCCTCAACCACGTCCAGAAAACAATGCAGGCCAGTAATGAAATCGGGAGAGCATCGGTCACCGTACATCCATTGCCGGTTCATCTTCATCATATATATCATGAATAGAGAAGTGAACAAATAAATATAAATTCATCACATTAAAACAAAAATAGATGATTTCATTTGAGCTCAAATTTAATATAAATCAAATAACAACATAGTTACTCCAAAACTAACTCATAAAGTTTATACATACTTCTCATAAGAAACCATAAAACTATCGAGAGCATTTAAATGTAACAACAAATGCGACCAAAATCGCAACTAAGGTAAAAATTTATCCAACAACGTAATGATACCTAACCTCTTTATTAATGACATAATTTCTAATCTTTCTATTCTTCAAGTGCATTGCATCCATCTCGATCTTGTGTTGATCGATGACATTGGCAATATCCAACTCAAATTTCATCTTCTGTTTTTCAATTCTTTAAAAAGATTCAAATAATTGTTTTCTTCTTCAACTAAATTTAACCTCTCAACAAAAGGGTCTGTTGGAATTTCCGGTTCACATACCTCCTAGATAAAAATATCTATGTCAAGTTGGTCGGCATAATTGTCATAAACTCTAAATGAAACAAATATTTATGAAAGATAATATACCACATCCGAATCATAGACCGGACGAGGGCCGACGGGGGCGGATATCAAAACCATGGCACTATATATTAAATAACTATCAAATAAGAAGTAATATTATACAAATAACTATTCTAAACCATACAACTAATAATTTCAAGAAGTTAACACACTAAATAATAAACTAAACCTAGCTACCACTAAACTAACACTAAAACCTATCTAAGACACACCCTAGCTAACCCTAGCACACACACTAGCTAATTAATTAACACGAAGACAAACCATACCACACAAACTAGCTAGCTAACGCACTAATTAACACTACCACTAACCAAATTAAGGAGCTAACAAACTAATTAACACTACCACTAACCTAATAAACAATACCACACCTACACATACCAAAGTAAAGAGTTAATTTGAGCTCAAATTGCAAATAAATCAAATAAAATACAACATTTCCACATAAACTAAAATCCACTAATTACTCTACTCTAGAGCATGAAATGAGACAAAATTAGAATGAGAGATGAGAGGATGAAATTGCTAACCTTTTAGACCAACTGAATATTGGCTCCACCACAAAATCTTGTCAAATTTTGGAGCAATTGGGGGATGAAATTGAGCTTGGAGTGAGGAGCCAGTGATCCAAATGGCGGATGGGAGCTTGGGGACGAAGGGATAAATCTGGAAATCTCCAGTACCGGTTGGTATCATAAACCGGTACCAAAGGCCACCCTCTAGTACCGGTTTGAGACACCAACCCAAACAAGAGTTCCCGTGCCAGATTTCAGCCTGGCCCACCGCCCTTTAGCCCCGGTTGGTGGCTCAAACCCGGGGCTAAAGGTTTGAAACCAACCGGGACTGGTTCTCGACGGGCCGAGTTCTCCCCCCTCCCGATTGGAACCGGGACTAGATCCCAATTAGTCTCGGCCCAATATGCAACCAGGACTAGATGGGGCAGACCAAACGCCTGTTTTCCACTAGTGTTGGCGCGCTGACCTTGGTATTCGTCTAGCTCTTGCTCAATAGGTTGACCCTGCACGTGTCATTCGTTACAGTACGATGTTGTTGGAAATGACAACACGACCGTAAAAAAGAAAGATCATGTATAGAGTATGTGTTAACCAAAGAGATTCAACGGTGATCACATCACATTTATTGTCTCGAATCACTATCACGATGTAACCAGTCCGACAACGCAGCTAATTAGCTACTGTAAAGGTGAATGAGAGTCCAAGTTAACAAAGCCTAGCAGTAGCCAACAAAACACACCCATGCACGAAATGGTCCAAATAAGGATTACACTTGATTGGGATTTCATAAAAACCCACTCTTCATAATTGTTTTACTTTTAAAAAGGTCTATAATTTTTGGGGGTGTTTAAAAGACCCATTTGCCGATTCCTAGTAATAAATCCATCATATTTCACTTCTCTTTGGCACATGAACTCCATTTCACTTCATTGACACGTCATAATAACTCAAATATCTAAATATTGAACGGAAGTTGCAAAAAAAATGCACGAAATGATGAAATAAAACAAGAGAAAACATGATTAAACAATGAGAAACCACTATTCATCTACTGGTTCCGTCCCTACTAAAACTATCTTTATAACTGGGGATAGTGGACCTAGCTATCAACTAGGTCATATCTTCGAATGTCTTTTATCCTCCTTGCATTTCTTGAAATTTGTGGACTCCGTTGTCCAAGCAGAAATTAGTTCTATCGCGTCGAGTGATGGGTAGTCATGCTACCGTATTCTAACCCCCTATGTGTCACGGGTGTATATGGACATGCCCCAAGCGCCTACACTGACCCACCGGGTGAGCTTTATGGTTATTTTGAAAGAGACATGAGTCCGACTTGTACACGGAGAAGAAACCTTCTTGGAGGAGAGGAGACCACCGACATACCTTATACTTATGGGGCGGGCAAAAACTATGTAAGCGGACCCAAGTGCTGCAAAATCAAACTATTTGTACTTGCCTCACAATCAATGAAAAAAATAGCGTGCTAAAGGAAAATAGCGTCTGCTTAAAATATGCTAATAGCATGCTATATCGCGCTATAGCGTGCTATTAATGAGACATTGTACATCGACTGATTTCGCAAGACAATTCTCAAAACGCTATATTGTGCTATTTTTTTTTTTTCAAGCTCACAATCAAGATAAGCTCATAACAGTGTAAAGAACTTCGCATGTTTTGTTTGTCCAAGGTGGTGGCCGAGTTTCTTGAGAAATCGCATGGTTCCACATTGTAACAACAATTGTACCATGTCTTGAGACAAGCAAGTGTAAGGATATTACATGCCTCGAGGGGCCCCGATGCTAGGTAAATCTAGTTAGTATTCCCTGGTGACCATCTCCATGTTGAAGCATACCCCTTCAAGTATCATATAGTGGGGAGGCACCGACATAGTATTCCTCGACAAGGGGTGCCGAGTGTGTGGGCATCTAAAATCACCAGATCACGTTTTAATCCACCTATTTTGCCAGCTATAGCATGCCATATTGAGGTTTAGTGATGATTTCCATCTACAATGGCCCCGGAACATCTTTAAAACTCGTCATTTTCTCGTTTTATTGCCGTCTTAATGGGCATCTCCACCCGATCTTCCGTCGGTGCGCCGCTAGGGTTCCTAGCTACTATGTCGTCCATTATAGCATAATCCCTTACAATGCCGCCATCACCACCTCCGGTGACAATCTCTATCGGACTCTTAGAACATCTTCATCATCGTCTCCGGTGGCCATCGCAATTGGATACCCAAAGAAATTCAACCGTGACCACATCACATTTGCTTTCTCAAATCACTATCAAGCTTTAACCAGTCTGACAACACAACAACAATTCGCTTCTGTAAACATGCATGAGAGTACGTCCAGCTTAACAAAGCCTAGCAGTTGCCAACAAAACCCACAGTGATGGTGACCGGCCATAAAACCAAGACATGCGAAAAATATCAAGACGTCCAACAAAAGCGTTTCAAAGGAATTTCCTCGTTGTCCTGGCCGCCGGCAGTGGCATCGTCTTGGCCGCGGCAGTAGCAGATTCAACCGGGTGGACCTGATCAATGCGGACGCTGATGGCGAGCATGTCGCCGGACATCAGCTCCTGTGGCACCGCCAGGAACATGCCCTGCCCCGGCACTGGCGGGCCGTTGGACATGGCGCTGCTTCCCACCGCGGAGGCCATCAGGACCACCTTGTCCTTGTCCCCTCCCGGGTGCTCCACCGAGAGCTTGCACCAGAACTGCGGCGCCCCAGCGGTGGCGGCGGCGCCGTCGGCCCTGACGCACACCAGCGACACGGCGGTGGCGGCAGCGCCGATCTCGCCCAGGGTGAGCATGAACACGCTCTGGTCCTCCTGGCCGACGACGACGTGCCAGGGCTGCGCGAGCGGCAGGCTGATGTTCCAGGGCCGGCCGTAGCGGACGGCGATGATGGGGCGGGAGTGACCGGCGGCGAAGTGGTCGCGGAGCGCCGCCGGGGAGCCCTTGAAGCCGCAGCCGGGCTCCGGGCACAGGCAGGGCGCCTGCGGACACACCCGCTTGTGGTGCTCGGCCTGGTGGTAGACGACGTAGCTGTCGCAGCCGAAGCCCCTGTAGGCGCACGGCACCTTGGCGGTGCAGACGAAGGCGTCTATCCCGCCGCAGTGGATGTCGGCGGGGCCGCACAGCTCGACGTGCCCGTGGCGGCAGTAGCAGCACACCACGTGCCCTTTCTCGCACTGCCGTCATCACAAACGCAGACAAAATCGATTCAAAGATCGGAAAAATAACACAGATTATCTCTGTTAGATCGCGAACAAATCTACCTTGAAGACGGGCGGCTTGAGGGGGAGGATGCAGGCCTGGCAGTGGAGCAGCGTCATGTCGACCCTGACGTCGATCTGCGGTGGTGGCACAGGATCCACCGCCACCAGGGCTTCCGCCGCCACGGCCACGGCTGCCGCTCCCGAGCCGTCGCCATGGGCCACCTCCCCTTCCTCGCGATCCTCTGCTGCTACCTCCTGTCGTGGCTCCTGCTTCACCACGGGCACTAGCGCCTGCGTCGGCCTCGCCTTCTTGGCGGCCTGCTCGCCGTTGCCCGCCGGCGTTGGCGGCGACAGCCGCTTGTCCTGCCCAGCCATGCCGCCGCCTCGACCTAACTCTAACCCGATACCACCAACAGATTCAACCGGTCTCTATCTAGCGACATGTGACCAGTTTTGTGATGAGATCCGGACCATGTATATGAGTCGGCCGGGGAGAGCTAGCTAGTCACCGAGTCAAATCCGGAGCTAGTACGACCCGTTTTACACAATTGACCATCTGTTCCTGTATCTATATATCCGAAACAATGGACTTATCTTATGTCCAGTTTTATTTTTTCATCTAAAACATGCCCTTTTTAACCTCGCCAACATGCTTATTCGCCATTCCAATTTGGTATGAAATTATTTTGAATTTATGTGCCCAGCTGTCGTCGCGTGCCAAATCACGGTTAATTTCGTCCGCGCGCCAAATGGCCGAACTTCTATCTTGCAATGAAAGCCATGGTTATAGACAACCCCCCAAATCAGGGTTAATTTCGTCCACGCGCCAAATGGCCGAACTTCTATCTTGCAATGAAAGCCATGGTTATAGACAAGCCCAAATTACTACGTACGTGCATGTGCCCGCCAATAAGGTCAAATGCCGATTACGCCACGTGTTGTGGCAAGCCACACGTCGCAAGGTGGTCGCGAAAGCGGTAGGGCGGGTTTGAATCTAATTTTTTTCCCTTGTTCTTCCTGGTAGATATTTTAGCTTGTTCAACTAAGAATTGACATGTGAGAAGTTGAAATCTATCGTCGGCAACAAGTTGCCGCCTCCACTCGTCTTGTTGTGCCACAACAAAGAGCCACCATGGTTCCCCTTCCCGGGCCACATCAGTACTCGTGCGAGTGCCGCCACAATGCCATACCCTCGCCGCACCATGGCTTTCACCCCGAGCGTAGCTGTCGTTCCCGTGCCCGCATCTAGCTTGCTTTCAAATTTCTTTTTGTAGAAATAAATTTATTGACCTAAATGTTTCGCATGCGGGGAGTACTTTTGAAATCATGGAAAGCTAGAGAGTGCATTTAGTTAAAATAGTTGTGTATCAACAAGTTGAACTCTACACTACTAGAGAAATTCCTACCGCATGCGCACCAAATATACCTACCGCAGGCGCATATCACTTCGCCTGCGACCTTTACGCCAGTGGTATTACGTACTGCTGGCGCATAAGCCTTGTTCGCCTGTGGTATTTGTAGCTACCCCTGGCGAACAAGCCTTGTTCGCCTGCGGTATTTGTAGCTACCCCTGGCAAACATTTAGGTCAATCCGCCTTCTACTCCAAGCCGGACCACGTGGGCCGTGGTCCGGGTTCTTCTAGAATCCGGCTTCCGTGCGTCGGCTTACTGGGCCGCCTAACAGACCGTAATCCATTACCATTTAGGCCACCATGGTGATCCGGCACTTTAAGATACCATCTGATATACCCCTAATTGGTATATATCCGACAGTAGCCCCCAAGAAGGATTGAGACTTCAATTCGCCGTCTTCCGTCAAATTCGCATTCTTTCCGAGAAATGTCGGCTCTTCGTCTCGATTCTTCTTTTCCTTCAAATCATGCTTTAACGCGAAACTCGGATTTCCGGAAATCCGGCTTTCTCTTTCACGAATCTTCGTGGAGAAGGAACTTCCTACGTCAGCGATAAAATCATGCTGACGCCAGGGACGTTTGGGTTTTCGAGTGTGAAACCCTGAAACGTATCTCTGACAGATTCTGACGGGAAACGAGGAGATAGCAATAATCACCTGTTGATTCATTTCCCGGATTTTCCGGCGAGTGACACGCGGTGAAAATCCAATGGTCTAAAGAGCCGTTAACGCGCATCGTAAAGGACTTCCGGCTATAAATAGCACTCTATGTACCCTACGGAAATCCTTCTGCTCTCCTCTCACCTTCTAGCTCAAGCGACATAGCCCCCGAGCCACAGTCCCGGCGAGAGCAGAGCAGAGCCCGCGCTCAACCTTGCACCGTTCCCGGAACTTCTCGCAGGGAGCTCGAGGTCCTCACCACGCCGCCAAATCATGGACTCACCACGCGCTTCCCAGGAGCACTCCGTCGCCGCGGACATCGACGACATCATCAATACGATGGATCCGCAGCTCGAATCGCCAAATACGATATTTCTGGCGGCCAGGCCCGCGAGGATCCACGTGGCCGATAACCTGGCCACATCTTCCTCTGCGCTGCCTCCGCCTCTCGCCCCCGAAACAGCGGAAGAAAAAATCATCCTCGTCGGAGAGGAGCTCGCCGCCGCGGCCGGAGCCGAGGACGAGGGCGAGACTTCCGGCAATTGGAGCCGGTGCAACATCACCCCCTCCCTTCTTCCGACAATGGAGAAGGAGGGGTTGATTGTGAAGGGAAAGTGGCGTCATGAGGAAGAAGAGTCGGAGCCTTCGCCCAGAGCCGGGGAACGAGTCCTTTACCTCGCACATTTCTAGAGGTATGGGAATCCCGCCTTCCAGCTTCTTCCTCGAAATCCTTAGCCACTATAATATACAGCCTCACAACCTACCACCAAATTATATTCTTTATCTAGTCGGCTTCTAGGTCCTTTTTGAAGTGTATTTAGGAATAGCACCTAGGCTATTTATGGCAGTATTGCTTTGGGATTAAGCGAAACCCTTCAGAGGGCGCTCTCCCAACTTGCGGAACCATCTCTTTCACCCTGCGTAGATTCAGGGAAGATTGGTTCCCCAAGATAAAGACGTCGAAATCCTTCAAATTTTGGACGGGTTCTTTTTTCTATCATCAAGACATCCCGTTTCCTGGAAAGGAAACAGGGATTCCACCATTCGTCAATGATGCCGCCACTCCCCAGGAAAACTGGGCTGTGGAGGCATTTCAGACTCTGCCGGATGATTTGATGAAAATCAAACGGCGCGTCGCCAAACTCACTTCCTCCAAACCTCCTCTCACTGGAACCGACACCGTTTTGTGTTGGTTCGGAAGACGTATCCAGCCTCTCGCGCATCGAACCCGGCTTATGTGCGAATACGAAGGTCCGGAAGATGACATGAGGGGAACTTCAAATGCTTTTACGAAGAGGGATTTCAAGAAGCGGGTCAATCATTTGGTCTCCACACGCGACCAATATGAAGAAAGCCTAGGGATGTTTCACGAAGAAAATACAGTTCCCAAGGTAATGCTTTTTCTCCTTTGGGCAATTTCTCGTATTTTTACCTCTCCCTGATTTCCTAACTTAGTCGGATATTTTGCCTTTTCCTCAGTTCGATGATCTTACCGAAAAAGATCTTGCAACTGACGCCGAACTTGATGAACTGCATGCCAAGTTTTACGGTAGTCGGAAGCGCAAGAGGCCGACAACCACTAAAGAGGTGGTGGAACTTGACGGGGTTCCTGTCGTTACTTCCAGGTAATCCGCTGGGTTTTCAATTTTTGTCTGCTTTTTGTTGCAGAATTTGTTTTGGTTTCTCGGAATATTGATTTCTCAGATTTCGTTTTGTCTTCATTCCTTTTCCAGCCTTGCTCCAACTTCTTTGAAACCAAAGAAGCTGAAAAAACATAAGGCTACTGCCGGCAAGGGGGTGAAGCCGTTCCCTGCTACAGCTCATGTTACCCCAGCTGCTCCGGAGGGAGAAATTCAGTCTGCCAGGGAGAAGGAATATCCCCTGCCGACCAGCCAGCCCATTGCGTCCGAGACGGATGCGAGGGAATGGGCGGTGCCGGACATGGGCGACCCTTCTCGTACAACTAAGGAGGAACCCATTCCTACTTTCAAAAAGGAGTTCAAGGTAAAAGAAGAACCATTTGATGAACCTGGATATATTCCTCCATGGGCTACCAAGTTCTTCGCACCTGCTCCTCTGATCCTTCCTTGGCCGCAAGGCGTACTAATTGTAAGGAATAACTTCGTATTTTCACCTCGGCAGGTCATCAAGGACGACCTTTGCCATGTTGGGATTCTTTTTGCTGACTATGCAAAAGAATTCAATGAAAACTTGTCAGGTTTGCAGCGGATGAGCGAGGTAATATCTCTAGCCCCCAAGAAATAAGTCAAATGCATGCTTTTGCCTTAATGCTTTTTTCACTTTTATGCTTGATTTTAACTAAAGCATTCTTTTCTTTCCCGTGTTTCAGCAAACTGCTGAAAATATCAACGTGGAGGTTTTCAAAAAACTTACCATCAAGAACAAGGAGGTGAAAACCCTTCTTTCCATTCTTGAGGATAAGGAGGCAGAACTGGCATCCACTCAGCAACAGCTGAAGGACTCAGCAGGTAAAATATCTCTCTGCTTTCAGTTGTGTATTTTTTTCTAAGTAGTTTTTCGAGTTTTTTAACTCTTCCTTTTCTTACTTGCTTTCCAGCTTCTTTGGCGAAAGCCAAACAAATTGCTAAAGATGCCGGCAACGCCGAAAACCTCCGCCGCGAGAACATGGATCTTCACAAGCTTAATGTGAAGTTGCACCAGGACTTGGAGGCCAGCCAACTAGCTGTTGGCATTGCCGAGTCTAGGGCCTCCAGCTAGGCCGAGAAGGATAAGGCCACCATCCGGGATCTGGAAAATGCCTTGAACCAGCGCCTGGAAGAAGGCACCGAGATGGAAAAAAAATTCATGCTAAGTGTTTTGTCTTTTACCGAATATTCCATGTTTACATGTTTCTCTGTTTTCTCTAACACTTTTGTGTTTTACTGAAACATCAAATAGCCCCAGCTTACTCGGATTGAGAAAATCCGAGCTTTTGGGAAGGTATTCACCGCAATCAAGGATGCGGGGATGTTGTTGGTCAACAAATGCCTTCCCTCTAGGACTGGGGAGTTCTCGAAAGTTGAAAAACTTTCGGGAGCCATCGTGGAGGTGGCGGAGTCCAAGGAGTCCACCCTGCGCTCCGCGGCACGCGGTGGTGCGCGCATGGCTCTAGGGCTCATGCGCATGCACTACCTAACTGCCAAATCTTGGCGCGTGGTGTCCGGCATCCCGCAAGGATACACGGAGGCGCAGAGGTCCAGCATCTTTGAAGACATCAAAGGTCACGCCACCAAGATTGCCACCATGTTCAACATCTCCACCTTCTACCCGGAAGAAGCTATTCTGGAAACCCCCGAGCAATCCAGCAACGAAGAAGATTCGGATGCTTGAAGGAAGTTTCCTAGTCCTAGGTAGAAAATAGGAAATAAAAGCATTACTAAACTTTCCCGCAAATTGCCGAGCAAAGAGGGCGGATGATGCCAACAAGATCGTTATCATGTTTAGCACCAGCCTCCTCCAACTACTTCAGCGCCTCCTGGGCCTCGGCGAGCTTCCCCTCAAAGTCAGCCGAATGCTTGCGAGAGGATTCCAGCTCCTTTCGGGTAGACTTCAACTCGGCCTCAAGGGTTTTCACCTGAGTGACAGCTTCAGTTTTCTCGGCCTTCAGGAGATCGACTTGAGCTACAGAACGTTGAATTTAGCCTAAGAGAACTTATATGATCAGAAGAAACAGCAAAAGGGAACGGATTAACCTACCTTGGAGAGCTTGGCTGTCCTCGACGAGTCGATCATGATCCACCCGAAGGGAAACGCAACCTTCCTCAGTCGAAAGCACGCGGCGACCAATAGCAACAAGAGAGTCAAGAAGAGACTGCAAAATCAGAAGACGAAGGTCAAGTCAAAGGGAAAACTCTTGAGTCTATTCACGACTGGACACAGTCGAGGATAGCCTCGGGGGCTACTCCTATCGGGAGCACTGCCGTGCACCCGATAAAGCCAAGAAAAGAAAAGAAAAAAGAGCTTAAACTTGAGCCTGTGGCTAATCTAAAGAGATTAACCACGTGCTCCCGATGGGAATCATAAATCGACGAAGTAGAAGATACAAAGAAGATAACAAGATTTAGTTGGCCTTGGGCGGTGCTCAGAGGGTCCGCCGAGCTACCCGACACTTCCTTCGAAGCCGAGGCGCCACCGGCAAAGCTAGGCAACTAATAATCTGTAGCCGCGGCTGTCGGAGCTAGGCTCGAAGACTTCTGGACATCCTTGGCGATTGGAGTTGCACTCGCAGCAGTTTCCTTCCTCTTCACAGAAGGAACAAAGGAAGCAAACTGGCCGGGGCTGATGGTCCGAAGACTATCATGAAAGGACAGATTGAACAAAGGCGTAAGGAAAAGAGAAGAAAACCTTCGACTGGGAAATAACGCAAAAAGCAAAAACTCACTCATCGTCGTCATCATCGTCCAACATATCCGCATTCCAGGCAATAGAGACCTTCGACTTGGAGGTTGGAGAAGGAAGCACGTTCAGAGGCATCACAATGAGAGGCTCGGCCGCCTTTCCAGATCCTCCACCCAAAGAACTATCTATGGAGGTAGCTTCATCGTCCCCCGCCCTGCAACGCTTGTGGTGGTGGAGGTCACTGCCCGATTCTTCCACGTCATCCGAAGAACCGTGCTCGGAACTCGAGTCAGCCTCGGCGACACTGGTGTCAAGGGGAGCCTCAAGGTTGCTCGCCAGCAAGTCCGAAGAATCATCAGCGGACATTGGCGGATAGCATGTGGCTATTTCCAAACTCTACAAGAGAAGAAGAAGAAAAGAGAAAACTCAGTCGACAAACTCTCAAATGGCAAAAATGTTAAAACAGAGAAGAGAAGAAAACTTACATCGGCTGGAGGAGGCCTTGAAGCCTCGAATGCTTCAAGAGGGCAAGCAGGAAACTTCTCGCCTACCTTCAGCTTGGTGATAGCCGCAATTTTCTTCTCGAACTCGGCATTTGAGAGGATATCTTGGCACACACGGCTAGGGTCTTGAGTGCCCTGGTACTCCCACATGGTTGATGGCCTCTCTTGAATGCAAGAAGACTACATGATTAGACTTGTTTTTCTTATTTTTGAGTGGATAATCTTTGTGGCCACCTTGAGTGATCCCTGAACTGTATTTCGCTATACTTGTGAACGTTTCGTTCTCTTAAAAAAAAACCGGCTATGTGCATCACTTTGATGCAGAGGCCGGGGCAAAGGCTCCTATTTCTAAAAAAAAACATTACAAGGAACATTTACGCGACAAAACTAACACGTCGACTACCCAGAGGTTACAAAAATAGCATGTTGCTAGCAAACTTAACATAATTTTCGAATGAATATAAGCAGGTGTCGTCAAAGCCTTCCATGAAATTCAATATATCATGTATGCACACGAAAATGGGTACTCTTTGATCTATTTCAATATATACACCATTGTAATTAGTCGACTGCCCACACACTAATAAGTTTACATTGGTTGATCTAAATTTCACTTGGAGGGAAAGAACCACTCAACCTTTGTAGACTCCGTTGAACCATAGCCTCCATTTAGTGGAACTAGACTACTTTCACCGGTGGCCATATCATATACGCAATAGCAAGGAATAGTATTGGCCAGCTTCTGGCGGTCGAGGCACCTACTCGGGTCGGCACTAGCTAACCTTCGTGCCAATTCCCAGTCATGGCCGAGAAGTACCACGCGGTTTCCTCCTCGAAATTTCTGGCCGTAATAGTGCTCCGACGAACCTTCAACCGAAAATGCCTTAGATCCTTTCCGGCCCACAAATAAGACCTGGCTGCCCAAATCCTTCACCTCTAGCCATCTTCCCATGTCCAAATCCGCCTCGAACACCTGCAGACTCATCGTTTGGTCGTCAACCTCAACATCGTTAGACCGTTGGGAGAATCCCCACCGCACCATCAGTAGCTTTTGATTGTCGGCTGACGTGACAAGGTGGTGGTAGGTTTTGGTGTCCACTGCCCCCACCACAGGTGGTGGTTCCTTGATAACATACTCGGTCCGAATCTGAGATGGCGCCTCTCGAGACGACCAATGAGAGAAGAGACCCTCCATCCGGTCGGGCAGACTCTGGGATAGTCCCTCTCCTTTCCCTTCCAACCAATGAGAGAATAGATGATCCGTTGAACTTACCGTGAAGATCTTTTCACGGTGGAAGGCTATATCCTTATAGCAAAAGTCCCTTGCCCAGAGCACATTCACCCTTTTCTACGAGAAATAATAGTATCCCCCGGTGCATCAATTAATAGGTGTTTCCTGTCAGCGCCACAACTACACGAGACGATGACACGATGATCTTTTTCAGAGAGCGAAGCCAACGGAAGAGAACCAACACAACATGTCCGTTGTCGTCAGGGACGTCACTGCAGGTCTCGTAGCGGGACGAGACCTTGATGGCCGGCGTGGACGAGAAAGGTTTGTAGAGGTAGCATCGATAGGAGCGCTTGTGCCTATACATGACCCAGACGCCGAAGGTGGCCCACACGTAGGAGCCCTTTCGCGTGGAGAATCAGTGGCGGTATGAGTTCGTATCGTTGTCGTTGGTGGCGACGCTCTGGTAGATGCCGTGGCGAATGTTGATACACGGCACCGGCTGCAATGGCGGTCCCCATTGATTGGCGACGAGGTGCCATTCGCGGCAGACCGTCTTGAAGTTGAGGCGGTCGTCATGGTTCGGGAGACGGGAGAGGATCTCGCTGGCTATCTCCGGCGGAAGGTCCGGCCAGCATGGCAATGTGGTCGTCTTGCTGAGGCAGAGGCCCATGGCTAAAGTTCGGTTTGATTAGGCCTATGGTCGATCTCTAAATTTAAATAAGGCTGTCGATCTGTTAGGGTATCCTCGTCGGTTTGCATCCGACTTTAAGAGGTTTTCTACGGTACCTTTTACTGCTCACCCCTGGGCACTAGTATGAATTCAGATCAATGGCTGAGATGAAGAGGCGAAGATTTGGCCCAGCAGGGCCCAGTACGGCCGAATATGATGGGAAAAAATAGATGGCTTTCCGTGATGTATGGGTCAGATCGCTAGGTTGGCAACGCACTGTCTCGTCACCGCCCCTTCCACGCTGCGAGATCAGTCGCTCGCCGCCGCGCCGCATCTACGTCGGACTTGGACACCGCCTTGATCCCCACATGTCACTCTTAGTCTCGCCGGCGGCACTACAACACGGTAGCCTAAATATGTACTTAGTGCCTCTAAAAATATTTAGTGGCACTTTGACAAAGTGCCCCGGTTGATTATGTCTCTAAAAGGTATTAGTGGCACTTTATCAAAGTGCCACTAAAAATCTTTAGAGGCACTTTGACAAAGTGCCACTAAAAGTCTATAGTGGTATTTTGCCAAAGTGCCACCGCATTCAATTAGTGGCACTTTGCTAAAGTGCCACCGCATTCAATTAGTGGCACTTTGACAAAGTGCCACTAAAAGTTTCTACTCTAAATGCAAATGGTAAGATAATTTTTTTTAGGGATAGTCCTTTTTTTCTACCTTAAACTCGCTTTTCTTTTTTAGCTTATTCTGGCCCGTAGACCATTATTGGTCAAACTCGCTTGAGCCCGTAGGTTTTTTTTTTTTTTTTTGAAGAACTCACAACTACTAATCAACCAATGGTGAAGTTACAGAGATGTTCAGACCCGCCGGGGGGTTAATGAACCACACATGTCTCCCATGAGGTAGTGAGGTCGCAAACTTGGCTAGTGAATGTGCCTCCACGTTCGAGTCCCTCTTCTCATGACACACGGTAGTGCTTCCACGCCGCGCCATCTTCTCCTTCACTTCCTCTAGTATAACTCCGAAAACCCCCAAATTTGTGCTGAGTAGACCCTTCACCACCTCCAAGCAATCCGATGCAATACGGACCTTGCCCACCAGCAGATCATCCGCCAAGGCAATAGCCTCCCTACAAGCAAGTGCTTCCAGTGTTCCAGGGTCAGTGATACCAACATACGACACTGCCGAAGCCCCGAGAAATAGACCTTCTGCCGATCGGCATACCGCACCAACTGCACCACGTGCTTCGGATTTAGCCACTGCTGCATCTACGTTAACCTTTGCCGAGTCCGCAGGAGGAGCTATCCAAACTGGTTGTGAATTAGCTGCCCCCGACTGAGCTCTCGGTACTGCCACCGTTGCCAATTCAGATCTCGAAGGAAACTATCCACAAACTTGCTGGCCAACGGGCTTTGAAAAACCTCCTCATGTATTGCTTCCGCCTAGCATGCCAAATCGCCCAGAGAGTCGTGAGCGTCCGTATGAGATCTCCTTGCATCTCTTCCATTATCGAAAACAGCCACAGCCAGCCACCGGCTGAGTAGATATTGCCAAAGGTCAACGATATCTTCATGTGACAGGGCCCAGACACATCTTGCCATGTTACACTCGAGGAGGAATGCCGCCATGAGTCGGCTGGCCACAGATGGTGCAGGCCGCCGTGGGCGCCATATTTCTCCTCTGTCGAATATCTCCCGTAGGTAACGAATGTTGGGCTAGCCTCCAGAGGAAGATACGAACCGATGGAACAGGAAGTTTCCATAGCTTGGTCCATGCCTTCCCTGATTCCTCCCTCCTCGATGATCCCGTTCTCTCCTCGATCCAATCCTTCCGCACCTGCCTCGTTCTTGCAAGCAGTCTATAGCACGACCGAACCGAGAATATTCCGTTACGTTCATAGTGCCAAGACCAGAAATCGCCCTGTACCCTATGGCTCAGAGGTATGTTTTGGATGATCTCCGAGTCCATTGGAAGAAAGAACTCATTCAACTTGGGAACATTCCACCTTGCTTCTTCATGTATGATGAACTCAGCCACCTGCCCTGGCGCTCCCACCACCCTCGGAGCAATCGGTTTGAGTCTCTCATCTCGTGGAAGCCAGTTATCCGCCCACGCGTATGTTGTGCGTCCGTCGCCTATCCTTTTTATCAGGCCAATTTTGATCGTGTCCCTTCCCTCTAAGATAGATCTCCATACCTGCGACGGATTAACCCCTAGTTCAGCATCCAGGATGTTGCCGTTAGGGTAGTATCTTGCTTTCAAAACTCGAGCACTCAACGTGTTGGGCTCCTGTAACAATCGCCATGTCTGCCTTGCCAGTAACGCCAAGTTAAACAACTCAATATCCCGGAATCCAAGTCCTCCATCATACTTGGCTTTCGTCATTTGCTCCCAAGACACCCAGCTTGTTCTCCTCTTGCCTTCCTTGCTACCCCACCAGAATTTGCGTAACATCGAATTAATATGCTCACACAAACCCTTCGGGAGTTTGAAGCACGACATATAATAAGTAGGTACTGCTTGGGCTACAGCCTTGATCAAGATCTCTTTGCCTCCTACTGACAGCAGCTGCTCCATCCATCCCAATACTTTTTGCCACACTTTATCTCGTAGGTATTTAAAGGCCCCGTTCTTCGAGATACCAACATCAGACGGCATCCCAAGCCAGACAGTAACTCTGAAGCACTCTCTGAACTTCCAAAGCCCCCTCTCTACTAGCTTTGATAAGGGTCGTGCTGAGCGTCCCCCGGGGGATCAAACCCTCCGATCCCCCGGGTCCAGAGAACGACACGTGTCACCAAAAAAATCCCCACCCCGCTCGTCTCCCTTCCAGGACAACACGTCCCCGTTCGTTTTCCCTGCCCCCTTCGCCAACTCCCGCGGTCTTCACCGTACCGGTCCGACCCCCATGAGCCCCGCCCCCGTCGCCGGCGAGCCCGCCCCGTCGCCGGCGAGCCAGCCCGTCGCCGGCGAGCAGCAGCTTCAATCGTGGCCGCTGAAAAGCAACAACAGTGTAGCAAAAAAACAACAAAAAATTGCTCGTTTGACTCGCATGGCCAGCCGCTTCCAGCAGATCAAAAGAAATTTGGAGAAAAGAAATTGCTTCAACTAGTTTGTCAAGTTTGCTCTAAAACGAGAAAATTTGCTATGAACCTTACAAAAATGCTCCGTAGTGTAGCAAAAAAAATAAAAATTGCTCAAACTGACTCATGCCCAGCAGTTCATTTTGCACCATATCAAAGAAAATTTGAGACCAAAATTGCTACAGCCAGTTCGTCGATTTGCTCCAAAACGAGAAAAAATGCTCCGCAGTGTAGCAAAAAAATGAGAAAAATTGCTCATTTTGCACCGTATCAAGAAATTTTGAGAACAAAATTGCTACAACAAGTTCATCGATTTGCTCCAAAACGAGAAAAATTGCTCCCGGTGTAGCAAAAAAGTAAGAAAAAATGCTCATCCGATTTGGAGCAAAAAATTCAGAAAAATTGCTCCCCACAGAAAAATTGCTCCCCACAGCAAGTTCATCGATTTGCTCCGCCATGGAAGCCGCGGCGACGAGGTTGAGGCGGAGGCGGAGCAGCCTCCCTGCAGCACTTCCTGGCATCTCCGCCGTGGAAGCCGCGGCGACGAGGTTGAGGCGGAGGGCGCGCGCTTCCCTCCAGCGGGGGCTCCGCGCGGCCGCTTCGGATGACGAGCAGATGCGGCGATGGCCTTGCCGCCACGGAGAGGAGAAGTGTCCCTGCGGCGATGGCGCAGCCGTGCAGGCGCTCGAGGCGTTCGCGCGCGGTCGGCGAGGCGTTCGCGCGCGCGCTGCGCCATCTTGGGCCGGAACGCCTCCACCAGCTGCGCCTGGTGCGCGAGCAGCGGGGACCGCGCGGCCGCCGCGGAGTCGCTGGAGAGCAGGCGGTGCACGACCTGCGCCCGGCCTCCAGGAGCATCCCCTCGTCGAGCCGGCCCCAGATGTGCTCGGGCGTGCCGCCGCCGCCGCTCGGGCGTGCGCGGTGGGGAGCGCGCCGGGGAGGACGGCGCCAGGCTGGTCACCTCCGAGTCCGTCTTGGCGTGCATCTTGGCCGGCGAAGGATGTGGTTGCCGCTCGCTCTCGGTACTCTGTTTTGCGAGCAGGGAAGCAGAGCAGATAAGGCAGTTGACTAGAGAGAAAGAGATAAGGTGGAGGAGGGGGCCTTCGGTCCGTTTCAACCGCATGTGATGTACGCGTGGCAAGCGATAGATGCGGGGGAGGTGGGACGTGGGCGAGCGTGTGCGACCCGGAGGATGATCCTCCGGGGGATCCACAGCGTTTTCCCAGGCTGTCATCGGCAAAGAGTAAATGGTTAACTGCAGGTGCAGTAGCTGCCACTTGCGGCACCCCAGCTACGCTCACGTGATCCCAGCTACCATATCGCTCAGTGGGTCTGGTAAAGTTTAGGCCCATTAACATGTTGTGTCGGAGTAATACGAATCTGGGCCAGGCCTAGTTGTGCATCGCGCAGGCATGAAATATGTGTCGTCGCTTTCCAAGCATGCCAGAGGAATGTGCGGGGACGAGCACGACTTGTCTGCAAACAATGACTACAGGCCTCTATTTACGTCCGTAGATTTCTTCTTGATCTCTCGAGGTGGGACTAAAAAAATAGCACGCTACGCATCCGTGCGGGTACATTTGGGTTCCTGCGCATGTGCGCGGCCATAGGTTTGTTTCCGATCTGACTTTTGCACATGCGTGTGCTTTGCTACGTGACCTTGTACTTTTTTTATTTTTTTTTGACACTACGTGACCTTGTACTTGATCCTGCTTTTTTTTCCTGGTTACGAGTGTGTAGTCTACTGTATTGTTATGTGTCAAATTTTTTTGTAGCTTCATCGCTGGCTGGCTCGCTGCTGCATAGTGCACCTGCCATCCATTCCTAAAAGCGAAGGAATATAAAAACTAGCACGAGCGTGTATGTACAAATATAGTTAGCACTATAGTCTAAAATCACTAGCTTCTAGACTGGGCATCCAACAATAGTTAAAAAGAAATACTCCCTTCGTTCCACAATAATTGTCTTCCATTTTGTCCAAAAATAAATGTATCTGTACACTAAAATATGTGTAGGTACATTCATATTTGGATAAATGGACGTCAAGCATTTTTTAACGGAGGAAGTATAAAACAGCATCGGAAACACAAACCATTTTTTTTAAACACAATGAAATCTGGAACAAGGAAAAATTGATTGAACAAATATTTTTTTTTTTCATGACTACGAGGGAACAAAGATTTCTTAACCTTGGAACAAATAATTAATTGCACTCTAGGAACAAAACATGAACATCACATGTAACAAAAAGAATTAAACATCTGTGAAACTAGATCTTGGAATTTAGAACCAAATAGAACACATCACGTATTCTTAGCGGAAATATGGGGAAAAAATATACGAGAACAACCACGTCGAAACAAATACCCTTAAACGATTTTTTTTTTTTGGAAGAAGGAACTAGTTCTCGAGCACAAAAAATAGTACATAAAAATACGTATAGTAGCAAATAATTATTTATGAATCAAGGAACTAATTATATAGTAGCAAGAAAATAAAGCACACCACTAGGAAGATAATTAATCTTCCTACATGACAACATCTCTGAACAAGAAAGGATGTTCATTCTTATCATCTTTGAAGAGCGAGGTCAAAGAAAAAAACAAGAAATCGAGAACTCTTATAGTCATATAAATCTCTTTATAGCAGCGGATACATGCAAGTCCGTATCTTCCTAGGTGTACAATAGGACTTGCACAAAGTAGCTTAACACATTCGATCTTTTAACTAAATTGGTGTTCAAAGAAAAAAAAATATTAAATGAATATAGCTGACAGAATAATAGATGCAACGTAGTATATGCCTAAGCAAATTCTTTTGGCTAAACCTATTATAGTTCATAGTGTAAAATGTTTAAGAGCGTACAGAAGATAGAATAAAATATGTAGCTAGTAGTTTGGCTAAGTCTAAAATATTATTGTTTGGAATGAGAAAAAATCCTAGCCGCCTCCCGCTCGTCTAGCCGGCGCCAGAAAACTCCCCTTACAATGTCTATCTCCCTCGTTGCTACGGAAGGAGGTTGTCCCACTGTGGACGGCTGCAGCGGGGAATCTCTTGTGCTCGTTTCCTCTTGAGCGCGTCCTCATCCTCCCAAAACTATGGCATGCACAAAACTATGGCATGCACAAATATGTCTAATATGCAAGTGGTTCATAACTCATCTCCAAAATGAAGCTTTGTTAACATAACAGTGCTCACCGGTAAGTGGACGTTGGAGAAGTGGCATGTGGTACGTGTCCCTGAGTTATGGAAGAAGCAGCATCATGACATCTCACATGGACTTGAACTATCCACAGCCACACCGGCTACAATGACCAGCTCAAAGAGGTGAACAGTCGGACAGAGAAATCAATTACATTTCTGGAGGTAAATAAGGAAGGACCAAATTTCAAACCATCTAAAGTCCATCATGCCACTAACATTAAGGCTATATAAATGTATGGCAGATACAGGAACATCCAAACTTTCGAAGTAAACAAATATGAAGAAAGCTAGATCTGTAAACACTATGGCATAAGTAAGGTAGTCACAAAGTCATGTGGAGCGAAGCTGGAGATGCGACAGGGCACCATCCCGCCAACGTCAACGTCATGGTTGAGGAAGCAGTCAGGGGAGTCGAGTAACCCGTGTGTCACCGTGGTTACCGGCATCACCGCCGTCCCGTCGGTGATAGTAACACCACCGCAGCAGCCCCAACACCACCACACCAACCGTACACCACCAAAGCAGCTAGAGCAGCAGGTGGTAACAGCAATGCTGATAGGCGACGACAATGGATGCAGGGAGCGAGAGAGACGTGAAAGGGGATCGAGATGGAGAGGTGTGTGTTATCGTGTTTTGCGTGCGTGCTGGACAGGGTAGGTTTACTTTTTTGGGGGGAGGGTAGGTTTACGTGACATGTACTTGATGCGAAAAATGGCTAAGCGCCACTAAATATCACTAAAAAACACTAAAAGCCGTCTTCGCAGTCCATGAAAGATGTACTATCAATCTCTCTTCTCTCTCCTTCGATCCCATGGGATGTACTTGCGTGTATTTTGAAATTTTTAAACTTTTATTCCCACTATTGAGTCCGCTAATCAGAACTTTTTTGAACATTTTCGTGTAAGAATATTTATGTGGGCAATGTAAATAACATAGTGGTTTTCATTAAAAAGTTCAGTAAAATCTAGGTTTTAATCCCCTCTTTTTTTCTCTATTAATTTAATAAATATAGTGTATATAAATGAGACACATATGAAAAACTAGCTAGCTAGCTAGTCCAATGCATCGTCTAATCAAGTGTTATACTCAAGTATGCGTGCATTAAGTGGGGCGGAAGGTACTAGTACACTGTACTAGTGCAGCACGAGTTGAATCGATGCATGCATATATGGCTTCATGGGCAAACGGGACCACTCGGCTCGAGGAGGCACCAACATATTCGTCAAGAGACGCGTCTGGTAGCGTACTTGCGAGCCTATTAGAAAACTTATCATAATCATGCCTATTTATCAGCTAAACATGTCATTTAGATATGATCTATAGTGGCACTTTGCTAAAGTGCCACAATAGACATGTCATTTAGTGGAGACACTATAAATTAAAACATTTAGTGGTACTTTGCCAAACTGCCACTAAACATAATGATATATAGTGTCACTTTGGGAAAATGCCGCTATAGGTTAAAACATTTAGTGGTACTTTGTCAAACTACCACTATAGGTATGACCTATTGTGGCACTTTGTGCCAGTGTCACTAAATGACACGATCTATAGTGGCACTTTGACAAAGTGCCACTATATGTTTAGACATTTAGTGGCACTTTGGCAAAGTGCCACTATAGACATGTCAATTAGTGGCACTTTGACAAAATGTCACTATAGACATTCCATTTAGTGGCACTTTGGCAAAGTGCCACTATAGGTCATGCATATAGTGACACTTTAAAAGTGCCCCTATCAAAATGCCCCTAAATGTGTACCGTGGTGTAGTGCGGCCTTGTGTCCTCCTCCTCGAACACGTCGTAGGACTCCGCCGCCACTTCCACGCCACGCCGCATCTATCTCGGACGCGGACACCGCCTTCGTCCTGCCTTTAGGCTCTTCTTCCTGAGGTACATGTTTCGCCCCCGTCCTCCCCTTATGCTCTTCTCCATGAGGTACATGGTTACGTTTGTTATCAAAACTGAACTCGTGCTACTTGCGTCATGATTTTTCCTGCTGTTTAAAACTATACTTTAGGCTCCTGTTTAGCCCTATTCCATTTGGGGATTACACAATTCACACCTAAAGACTACTATGTAGTGTGTTGCTTTCTGAACTTGAAAAATGGGGAATTTACCATCTCTGCTTCCAAAGTTGAGCATGGCTAGGGATCTAGAGTAGTGGTGATGTAGCTGTGAATTCTACGTTTGGTTGATACTGAATTTACTAACCACGTTGAGGTCATTGGGATTTGAAGTGATCAACTATCTCTGAATGTTCTGTGAGACGTCATTTGCTATGTCATCGTCTGCTTCCTGGTTAACATAGAGACAGTGACTATGTTTAGCTCAGTAAAGACGCTTTGATTTGGTTTGTCTAGTGATCTATATTGTTACTTGTTTTCACTTGAACCTACATAATTTTGTGTCGTCTAGCAAAAGTGATCTTGTTTTTTCGAGAATTAGCAAAAGTGATCTTTCATGAATCATTTTAGGCATTATGCTTTGGCCTGAAGCCGAGTATGGAAATTTATCGTTTTTAAGCTATTTTCAGCTATACCTCTGCAAATCTGGGAGATCGGAGGATGGGCTGCAGCTGATCCATGATATGCTAGATCGTGGCATCATCTCCAGCACAGTAAATTTCAGGACCGCTGTTCATGGTCTGAATCTGGAGGGGAAGCACAAGCTAGCCAACTCTGTACTCCTGTCAAAGTGGCATCTGCTGAGGCAATGGTCCTTCTTGTAGACGATTTCCTGTTGTACAAATTAATATATAAGTGACTCGCCTTGATATTGTGTGTTTGAACCTGCCATGACATGTCTTGTTCTGTCGATTTTATCGATTATGAAAATATAATGGTACACATTTTGTTGGTGTAGAGTTCGGAAGCAATGAAACTTCTATTTCCAATAACATATATTTCAAATAGAGGTAGAGGCTCTGAACCAGTGCCAAGTAGCTTTATATGGCAATACATATATTTCGCAATATACTTATCTTGCATATGATAAGACTTCATATAATTGTAAATTAGGCCTGCACATATGGCCATGACTACGCTAACAGCCGCAACTAAAAATCTGATAAACTTCTGTAAAACAACCTCTAGCCCCTTGATCTTTTCTTGCACGCAATATCCTTTTCATTGTATTTTTCAACATTTGCTTCCAGCTCTTCTATCACCGCATCCTGAAATGACAGTGTTGTCTCATGCTGGATTTTGTCTTTACGCAGTCATGTGCAATCTTCTTTTCTTTCCTGGCATGATTTTGCAATTCATTTATGAGAAGGCTTAGTCTTGCTACCTCCAACTGTAATCTGTGATTTTCTTTCTTCATGTAAAAAGTTTTGTAGCATCCCACTGAGCAGCCTTGTCATGGAACCATAGATTGTATGGGTCGTCGGAATCTCGAGGGATCTGTATGAATGAAACCATATGAAAAGTTATAGCGCAGGTTGAAATCAATATTTGAGTACCTCATAATTGATATGAGCTCTTTTACGGTGATTGGGACGGAACCACGGGTTCCGTCCGGTTCCGTCGAATATGTTTTTTTCTGTCCGTTGATTATAACATGAATTTTTGTAACCGTCCGTTAAAACTAGATGAAGTCCACATTTTTCTTTCTAATAGAGAGAAAATCCACCGTTGCTCTTGGGGTTTTCCTCTTTGTTTTTTTTTTTGGGGGGGGGGGGGGGATATGAGAGGAATCATATAGGGCATCGTATATGAGCAGATGGGCCGTGTGTTGCCTCGCCTAAAGCGTTGGTGAGCGCCGCCACCGCCCTGTACTTCAACGCCGGACGTCGCCACCGCCCCGTACTTCAATGCCGGACGCCGCCACCGCCACCGTCGGCGCTGCATCCGATCTCACCAGGATATTCGTTGGTGTCGTGGAGCCCAATTCGCTGGCAACCAAGGACGAGATCTACAGGCGCCTTTCAAAACTGCTGGCTCGACATCACCGGGAAGGTATGCACATACCCTGCCTCTCTCTGTAATACCTGCTGTCGTGGCGCCGATTTGGCTGCATGAGCCGACAGATCACCCGCTCACGGATCCCGCCTCGTTTTCTTCCTCCGTGCAGAAGAAATAGGTACACGATGCCGGCGGCTGCGCAATAGAGCAACACTAGTTTCCAGGGTAGACGATTGCTTGTTTAAAGAGTTTCCAGGGTAGTTTTCAGGGTACACGTACACGATGTCTGATCTTTGTCCAGAGCTCTTTTCTCTTTTTTGGTACTGACTGGTAGAAAGTGTCATTTGTTGGTCCCTGCCTGCCTATAGAATCGCTAGCTAATTGTCCCCCACAATGACGTACTAAAAGTGATCCGACCTCATGTCGGATGATTAAATGGTTGCATGATGTTTGACTGTATCATTTGTAGCTGAAGCTTGTTCCAGAGATGGCAACATCATCACTAAAAATTCCGTAACATAGCACAACTGAAACTGGCTGTAGATACCTCTTTGTTGTAGTTCACATTGTAAACCATGAAATTTGTTTGATGATCTATGCACATCTTAGATCTTTCCATGGCATTTGAGAGCCACCGTTATCCATGTCCTAGTTTAAATATATTTCATCCCGACAATTCTTGTCAGCCTTGATATATTTTTTTGTTCCTTGTAATTAAATTCTTATGCTATAACTTCTACATAGCACCTACACGCTTGCATATATATTCAGTTGTTTTGCACTCCTTTAACTGGCTAATATTGTTTGATAGTGGAGACTGGCTATAATTATCTTGTTATTTTGGGTTATGCATTTAGGTACCAGCCACCCATACCAGTTGAAGAGGTGAAACCTGCTTTTGACTATGAAAAGATTTGTTGGTGATCTTTCTTGATTTTCCTTACCTATCCACCTGTCTGTCTTTCTCATATGATACCTTTTTTTTCTTTTCTTATGTTGCGGTGGGCTTATTATGCAGGCATTCCTATGGGATTTGTTTTTGAGGATGACACCCTTATTGAACCTGACAGCTTAGCAGAACATCAACCCCGAAATGCATTGGACAACAGTCTTCTTGATGTCGATCAGCTTCTCGAATCAGTATGTATTTTCTCTTAATGCTTAACGAAAGCTGAATAGCCTTTAGTAAAATATGGAGGTGGTAATAATAGTCTTTTAAGACATAGAAATACATGCTAAAGAGAGGTTATTACTTCTGCAGGTTTTGGAAACATCTCGCAATGTTGGAAGATTGTCTGCGTCAACAAACCATGATTTGCCATTTAAGGACGTAGCGAACCAATGCGAAGCTCTCTTAATTGGAAAGGAGAAAAAGTTGTCTGTCTGCATGAGCGCCCACCAAGAAGAGGTTAGTATTGATCTACAGAAAGATCACCAGCAACTTGAGCTATCTACATTTAAACAGCTCTAGATGATAGTGCATTTTGCTCAATGAAAGCAATTTTCATAACGGGATCATGCTTGCAGGTTGGTGAAGCATCCACCGGGAAGCTTGAGTCATCTCAGTCAGATGAAAGGACGTTTGCTGAAAGCAGAACAGAGGTGGCTGGTGAGTACCTGCCATCCAAGCCAACCATCATTACGGTGTTCTGAGCGCCAAAAGCTACAATGACACATGTGACCTCGGGTAAATGGAACTGAGCAAATGACCACTCTGAGCTGAAATACTTTGGCAGAATACCTAGAAAATCCAGGATACCTAAGGAGACTGGAGGGTTTTTAATGAGGTGGCCCGCTGACCTAACCTTTTCATATCAATAAAGAGATGGTTAAATCATGATAACTTTTGCATTTCCTAACTTTTGTCAATTTTTCGCACGTTTGTTATATATTTGATCATGCTTTCTATTAGGTAAGTGTATTATGTTTAGTTAACTATGTTTATCCAATTGTAAGAAGTATAGTTTAGTGGCATAGTATATATATCTAGGTCTTGGGGGCCGATTGCTTGAATAGCACAGTTACAATCTTAGACCCGGCCATGATGCCATTAAGTTGTAAGGACTGATTACTTGCAATAAGTATAGTTGCAATCTCATAACCCGGACAATAGAGCCAAAGTTTTCTTGGCCTTTCTTGTTTAAGCTTAATGTGACTCGCAACAAAGTGGCATGTTTTGCGAACCTATAAATACAATCAGTCATGATGCCCATCGGGACTTGTCTGACCCTGTTTTGATAGAGTTATAGCAACATTGAATATCCACGCGAAAGCCGGCTTACAACAAAGGGGGTCAAAAGGGTCATCTAAACCATAAGTTATGCAGAGTGAAGGCAACAGCCGGAAACTCATAATACATCAAGCATAACTTTAAAGTATATAAATATAATAACATGGTTGAGGATCTGGTAAAATAAAAAGTTTTCTTAAGCCATCAATCCTCAGACCCAAAATCCGGGTTTTGGGGACTTGGGGACTTAAGAAAGCAAAAAGTTTTCTTAACCCAATGAACTCAAGACTAAGGATGGCAATGGGTAGGGTATGGGGCGGGTAGAGCAATACCATACCCATACCCGTATAGTCAACGGGTAGAAAACTCTACCCATACCCGTACCCATGGGTATGAAAGTCTACCCATACCCATACCCGGCGGATACCCGTACACATTGGATACCCAATGGGTACACAAGTTATTATATTCATTGATAGAACATTTGACAAAAATATTAGTTTGATCAATTGTACGCCTCATCGCTGGGAATTTATCTTCTTAGTTTGAGTATTTAGAAGATGAGAGGATTAAGGAGTGATTGAAATTTGGGGATATTTGAGAGATGAGGGGATTACGAGGACGCTTTGACCGACCCTTCTCCTCATCGCCTTAACCCTGGGGTCATGGCCTTGTGGGGTTGCTTCCTGCTGGGCTACATATGGCCAAAGTGGCCCACATGTCAGTATAAATGGGTAGGGTATGGGTATACCCACGAGTATAACCTGATATCCATGACCTACCCATGACTTGATGGGTAGGGTACGGGTACTACCCAAGGGTATAAAAGTGTACCCATACCCTGCCCATACGGGTCGAATACCCGCGAATACCCGTACCCACGGTTAAAATTGCCATCCTTACTCAAGACCCAAAATCCGGGTCTTGGGGACTTGGGGTCTTGAGAAACAAAGCTTCCCAAGCCCAAAAAAAAAGCCCTAGACCCAAAATCCATGGTTAAACTGACATGGACCATTTCTTCCCTTGACATGCTATAGGAAGCAGCAGAGTGTTTGGTTTATCCGCGCCAAATAAGTGATGCCATGGCATGGTCTATTCCTAGCGTCTGCATAATAAGATCAGGAATAAACAGCGATAGGGGGAAAAAGTTAACAACGTCTAGGCACAGTTGAAACATAAACTCTATAATGCTATGTTCTCAGTCAGTAAAGCAATATTGACATTTCGCCACGGCATTGCAGAGAAACGATCATAGCTAAAGATAAAGACCAGGTTTCTGTCTACTCTAGCTAAACTCCTAACATAAAGATCATAGCTAAACGATCACTATCTCGGACTGTGCGTGTCCTATATCTATAAACTTGTTACAGGATTCCTGCCTATATCCATAAACTAGGAATTCGGGCAGGCTTCACCAGGCTCTGGTCAGTAGTGAGTTAGTATTGCTAATCAGAAGAAACAGAACCTCGCGCAACTGCCTAAGCAGGTAAGCAGTAGCGGTATTTGCACATGATGTGGCGTCGTCAGGAACATAAATTGGGAACAAGACACGGCATGGCCGCTCGCCCTCTCGCTAGCGCAAAGTTCTTAACCTGGAGACGATTTCTCAACTTAGGGGTAGTTGTGCCTATATCTGTGTTTATGACGCTAGATAAGTTGGCAACAGAGCAGCGCCTCGATGTTTTTTACTTACCTGATCGCCATTTCACTAAGTGGTCGGGTTACGCTTGGCCTTTGTCTGTAAATTTTAGAAGCTGTCCCTGTAACTCTAACTTTGGGGTAGTTGTGCGTATTTCTGTTATGAGGTATTAGCACCCCAAGTACATAAACTTGCAAAAAATGAACACTTTCATACAAGAACTTGCAAAAGTGGACTAAGTAGTACAACAACTTGTCCTGGAGGAGCAAAGAGGTCCATATCCAATTAGAACGCGACACTTGGCACGCACGCTGGCTGCCAGCCCCGGACGCACACTTTGCGGAAACCCCCTCGATATTTTTAAGTCAGACGCGTGGGTCCAAACCGCTTCAGGTGCTGGGCAATTAATGTCGAGGCCCCTGGAGTTGACTCATTTAACGTGTCTGGATGGGGTACACACAGCCACGATCGCTCTCCTTCTCTGTTCGCTCCAGCGAGGCAGGCGAGGGCGGCGACGCAGTCGACGACGCCACATCGCCGGTGGCCACCCATGGCGGACGAGCCCGTACTGTGCAATCACGGCGTGTCCCCCCGCATTACGGTGTGTACCTCCCCTCTCTGTACTCCGTCCCTCCCCTCTCTCTGTACTCGCCATGGTCGAGTTCAACTGCCGCCATGGCCGGGTTAGGCTAGGGTTCGAGCATTGGTTGGTTGAGCTTCTAATAAGTTGCGGGAATAGTCATTGTAGGTTGGTAAGAAGCGAATGCCTAGTCGTAGTAGTTCAATTTTGGATGATCTGTGGATGAACTGAACCTCGTTGCCGATTTGATGTGCGCTCTTATTTGAGTGATTGGATGGTTATTAGCTCTGTTGAGTACTGTTTTCGTGTTGTACAGAGACTAATTATGGTTACTGAAGTGGTCTAAATTGAATCGGAACATGCCCTGTTTTTGATAGTTTATGGTGCAATTGTAGACAAATTCATAAATTTTGCACCTTTTTGATGATTTATGGCTTGATTGTACTTTGCAATGTTGTATTGATGTATATTAGATGTACTATGTTGTACTGCAAACATTGCAAATTGTTTTTTGCTATGTATCACTCAGAAGATGGCTATCTTAATTGAGTCTGCCCTGCAAGTTTAGATATTAGCTCTGCATTTAGGTGGTTAGCAGTCAAGATTTTTATTTTTGTGTGTTTCCAATGCAGGTGATGATCCAGATAGGTTCAATATTGCTATTGCGCATAATGGTTTTTTTACAGGGTTGAGGGATGATATTGAGTACACTGATGGCAGTTTGGCTGTTTTTGACAATTGCAACTGTGACACATGGTCTTTACTTTGGATTCATGATCTTATCAGACAGCTAAATCATGAAGTTGATGCAAGATTGCATGTTTACTGGTGTCTTCCAGGAAAAGGCATCAATGATGGGCTTGTGTGCATTCAGAAAGATTCAGACATTGTGGCAATGATTGAAGCAGTCAAGCATAACAAGGCACTGTCAATTCTTGTGGATCACACTGATTTTCTGCATTTTTTCAGACCTGATTGCATTATCAAGCTTGGTGAAGATATTTCAACTGAGAACTCAAGGCCACTGATGGTTGAGGACAGTCCAATCAGGCTTAAAAAAAGAGGAAATGCTAGATCAGAGGAACAGGGGAGTACTGGAATGACTCTTGTTCAATATGCACCTAATGGGGAAACAGACAGTGAGTTCTATGACAGTGATTATGATGCACATGATGGAGATGATGACCTTTTTGATGCAAACATTGACAAGGAAGTCAATGATCACAATGAAAGGGTAGAATTAATTGAAGAAGAGGATGATGCAGGGCTTGATCATGAGGATTTGCAGCTGACCAGAGAGCAAGCAGTTGAGTTGAAATACAAATTCAGTGAATTTAATCCTCAAGTAGACATGCAGAAGCCAGATTTCAAAGTTGGCATGGTTTTTTCATGCATGAAGGACTTGAGAGATGCAGTTAAAACATATAGCATCAGGGAGAGAGTGAAGGTTAGCAAAACAAGGAATGATTCCAAAAGGTTAGAGGCTGTGTGTGATGGAGATTGTGAATATGGTTGCACATGGTATTTAAAGGCTTCAGAGGATAGCAGGACAAATGCAATTGTGGTCAGACAATATTATGGTGTGCACAGATGTGAGAGAGTGTGGGAGTCAAAATCATTGACAGCTCCTTTCTTGTGCACCTTTTTCCTAAATGAGTTTAGGGACAACCAGAAAATGGATTTGGGAACTTTCAAGACTAAAATTCAGAGGGAGTTTAACATGACACCAAATACTTGGAAGCTGAGAAGAGCAAGGAAACAAGCACTGACCATAATCCATGGTGATGAGACACAACAGTTCAACCTGCTGTGGGATTATGGTGCAGAGCTTAGGAAAAGAAACCCTGGATCCACATTTTTCTGTCCACTAATTTGTCAAAGGAGAAGGGGGATGTTGTTCCAAAACACCACTTGGCTACATTGTATTGGTCTTATGATGCCAGCAAAAGAGGGTTTCTTGAAGGATGCAGGCCAATCATATGCATAGATGGGTGCCACATTAAGACCAGATACAAGGGGAATTTGCTTACTGCAGTTGGCATTGATCCAAATGATTGTATATTCCCTATTGCATATGGACTAGTTGAGGTTGAGTGCACAAGTTCATGGGAATGGTTTCTAACCACATTGAAGGAAGATTTGAATATAACTAACAGTGCTCATTTCACCATCATGAGTGACAGGCAGAAGGGGCTCATTAAGGCTGTTACTACTGTGTTTCCTGAAGCAGAGCACAGACATTGTGTCAGGCATATTTATCAGAATTTTCACAAGAAACACAAAGGGGAGACACTTAAGAATGATCTATGGGCTGTTGCAAGGTCAACCAATCTGCCAACTTATCAGAGAAACATGGAGAAACTCAAAGTGGACAGTGCTGAGGCTTATGCTTGGGTAGAAGAAATGCCACCACACACCTGGATCAAGGCATTTTTCAGTGAATTCTCCAAATGTGACATGCTGCTAAACAATCATTCAGAAGTGTTTAATAGGTGAGTACTGTGACATGCTGCTAAACATTATACTTTCTCTGGGATCATTTTATTGTTGTCACTTATATATTGCAATGAATTATGCAGTTACATCAATGAGGCAAGGGAGATGCCAATGTTATCCATGCTAGAGAATATCTTCTACAAGAGGATGCATAGGATAGTTGGCAAAAACCTGGAAGCTGCTGATTGGGATGGAACTATTTGTCCCAAAATCAAGAAGAAATTGGACAAATACACTGAATTTGCAAAGAACTGTGGTGTGGAAGCAGCAGGTGCTGGAAAATTTAAAGTTACCTCTGGAGAATTTGAAACAAGTTACATAGTGGACCTCAATGCTAAGGTTTGTGACTGCAAGAGATGGCAACTCACAGGAATTCCCTGCCACCATGTCATTGCATGTTGCAGACATGAAAGAATAGCACCTGAAAGAATGGTGCACAATTGCTACTCCATTGAAACTTACAAAAAGGCATATGCTTACAACTTGGCTCCACTCAGAGCAAGATGTTTCTGGGAAAAGCAAAATGGAGTGCCTGTCCACCCCCCTTTGTACACCAAGGTCATGGGGAGGCCTAAGAAAAACAGGAGGAAAACACCAGAAGAGAAGGACTTAAATCTTGGTCAAAGCCTGACAAAAGCTGGAGTACAAATGCATTGTTCAGTGTGCAAAATGGCAGATCACAACAAGAAAGGACATGCCAAGTACATGGAAAATCTAGCAAATGGCATAACCCAAGCTCCAGATGTTGATGGAAATGTAGATAACCCAACAATACTTGAGCATATCATCCATCATCCCACAAGGACTGAACTTGGTCCAAGCATGCAACCTAACATGATGGTTCACATTATGAACCAAGAGGTAAAATTGAGTACATACCATCTTTCCTTTTCCATTTGCTGCAATCATTGAACCTTTCATAGTGCATACATACAAAGGGATCCTTGGTTCCATTTCTTCACATATTGTCTTCAGAATGAAAACTTGCTCAGGAAATAAGGCAACCCTGTTGGGGTACACACAGAAGGCATCATAGCTCTCGCCATTGGCCCTTGTTGGACCTACAAGACTAATATGTTAGTTGGGACCATCATAAATAGACTGACCTACATGGAGAAATCAGTCCAAATCTGGCCTAAAAAGTACAAATCTGACCAAACAAATCTGACCAAACAAGTACAAATCTGAAACAAAAAAACATATGGGCCATACCCTTGATTGTCATGCGCATGTTCTTCTCCATCTGACATTCCTCACAGGATTCATCAGAACTTTCAGAACTTTCAGAAGAAATGTCAACAACCTCAACCCAGTCTGCCATCTAACAATATCACAATAAAAACAGATCTAGAGTTAAAACTAATTCTAACAGCCACGAAAAACAGAAGGTAAAAAGCCTAGATTAGACATGCAAATCCCTAAAATAGAAATAACAGTGCACATAGAAGAGGGCTAGATGAGGCAGAGCAGAAAAAGAGGAAGAGTTTCTATGTTACAGCATTGTACTCACCTGGATGCGCCGGAGAGGATCCAAGTCGCCGGAGATGAACAGGGAGTAGATGAGCCTAGAAGAGAAGAGTAAAGGGCGAAGACAAATGGTGTCTCCCCCTTCTGCTGTCTTAAATACAGAGAGAGAGGTAAAGATGCAAGAATTAATGTCAGTAATACAGAGTGCTACCTACTACCAGCTTACAGGTGGGCCAGGATTGCCTACGTTTCTACCATTGTTGGGAATTGGCAGTAGTTATCAGTGCAACATAAATGGCTCACCAATAATTAAAATGGTGTGTTCTAATTATCTAACATTTTTTAAAACTAAAAATAAAATTGATCTTGTTTCAATACCACAATGCATCAACCTTACACAATGTCACAATGGTTCAGAAAACATACAATGGAACAGAAACATCCAATCCAACTGAAACATGAAAACAAACATAGTTCAGCTTGCCCTAAAATACATTGTAAATTCAGTACAACAAAGATGACTTATTCATCTATTATTTCCTTGATCTTCTTGAACTTATCCTTGTTGACATGGGAAACTTTCAGCAGGTCAGCAATGTAGTATTCAAGCTTCTTCTTTTCAGCTTTTAGAACATCCCTCTGCTTCTCTACCTCCTCCTTCATTTCCTGGAGTCCCTTGTTTTCTGCAATAAGAAGTTTTATCTGACTCTCTGCCTGCTGCTTCTCTTCAAGATTTAAATCCAACTCAATCTTTTTTGTCACATGCTGAGAAATTAGTGCCTTCCCCAAGTCTATCTGCAACTCTTTCACCTTTTCTTCCAGCTGCTTCTTCATCTGATTGAGCTTGTAGTATTCTTCAGCTTGCTCCACTGCTCCCCTGGTTCTGACACTGCATTCTTCATCATACAAATCCCAGATCCTAACAAGACACTTCTTAAGAGCTGGTGGCCACTCTGGATCAAGCCATAGCACAGTTGAACAAGCTCCACCACCCTACCAAAATACATAATTTAATGAGCTACCAATCATAACTGTGACAAATTGCAATACAGGATTAACAACCATTTCTCTGACAGATTACAACAGATGAACATTTATCTGAATTTGCATTTCTCTGACGGATGAACATACATGGAAAACATTATGAGGAAAGTATCAGCATTATATGAAACATACCACTCTAGCACAACCCAGAAATCTCCTACCAGTGTTTTCTCCTTCAAAAGCAACGAATTTCCCCAATTTCTCAAAATGCTCACACTTAGCTTCGGTGAGCATGTCAGTGCCACAGAAATCAGGGTCGTGCAGGCTAGATGGAACCTATATCATCACAACGAGCCAGTTAATTGACCAATTGCATCCTAGCCGAAAAATCCCCAAATCCTAACCCTAGTCTACGCTCGTGGCAGAGAGCTCACCTCGACGCCGCCTTCCGACGAGTCGCCGTCGCCCACGAACAGATTCTCTTCGCTCCCGCTCTCGCCGTCATTCCACGACGGCATGGCGTCGCGGCGGTGGCGGGGAAGTGCACGCCGGAGAAGAGGGACAGAGGAGATTGTGCGCGGCGGCGGAGAAGAGGGACAGAGGAGAGCGTGCGTGTTAGCAGCGAACGGTGTACCCCGTCCAGACACGTTAAATGAGTCAACTCCAGGGGCCTCGACATTAATTGCCCAGCACCTGAAGCGGTTTGGACCCACGCGTCTGACTTAAAAATATCGAGGGGGTTTCCGCAAAGTGTGCGTCGGGGCTGGCAGCCAGCGTGCGTGCCAAGTGTCGCGTTCTGATTGGATATGGACCTCTTTGCTCCTCCAGGACAAGTTGTTGTACTACTTAGTCCACTTTTGCAAGTTCTTGTATGAAAGTGTCCATTTTGTGCAAGTTTATGTACTTCCAGTGCTAATACCTCTTCTGTTATCTATCTCGCTAGAAGCTATGCGGCAGAGCCTTGGGCTGATCAGTACGTAGTAACGAGTAGGTGTTGATTTAGTAGGAACAGAACCTCGTCCAACTGCCTCATCGACCAAGCAGCTACAGGTAGAGGTAAGCAGGTACCTGGATGTAGGGGGTGACGAGGGAGAGCTGCAGCGCCCACCCGAACTGGACGCCCGCCGCGACCATGCAGGCGAGCACCACTTTGTACTTGGGCGCGCCGCCGCCGTTCCTGGTGCTCCCCTCGTCGGCGCCGCTCTCGCCGCTGCCGCCCTCCTCGCCGTCTCAGGGCCGGTGGTGTGGGTCCTTGGGCAAGGCGCGGGCGCGGGGGCTGGAGATTTGGGTGGGATGGTCTGGTCGGAGATGCGGGCTGGGTGTGGGAGGAAGTGGAAAGGGGAAGGAGGAGGGAGATAGTGAGGGAGACGACGGGATTGGGGAGAGAGTGGGGTTGCAATCAAACTCCTAAATTGGCCCCGTACGTGCCAGTGTGGAACACTAACATAATTTTTTGTACCGTGCAAAGTGCAACGCTATTTTGGACCGTGAAATAATTTTGGTTCCGTCCCCACGCTTTTGGTACCGGCCCCACGATAATTTTAGTACCGTCCCCACGTTTTTTGTACCGTCCCCACAAAATCTTGGTTCCGTCCCCACGCTTTTGGTACCGTCCGGTTCCGTCAGTGGGGTTCCGTCTATTTTTCGACCGTTAGATCGGGTTGGATGGACGGTTTATAAAAATGTCAACCACTCTAAAACTTGTAAATTGGTATATATCAAGATCGTACACTAACCCTGTCCATGGAAGTGGTCGAAGAATTGTCATGGGGCCAAGACATGATGGAGTCCCCACCCTCACCGGTGTATCCACTGCGGCCCGACATCAGTTAGCTGAAAAATGTAAGAAAAAGAATCAGGGCAAGAGAGGCTACAGATGACTTGTATAGGAAGATAGTTAGATCAAAACAATATATACATGCAAGCATGCTTGTCTATCTGATTTTGAGGAGATTTCTGACAAAATACTCTATATGCTTCAAAATCTGATCCGTTTGCTTAATAGTTATTTTGTATACTACTACCTCAAACACAATTCTGTGATGAATGGGGCCAAGACATGACAGCATATCGGGGATGGTCGCCGGATCAGCAGCAGCTCGGTGGGGTGCGGCGACCACGGATATGAGCTCGACGAGGCTTGCGCTTCCTTGGAATGGCCACCGGAGAGGCGGGGCCGCCTCGAGCTGATGCGGTACAAATGAATCTGATACAATAATTACTAGAAGTTTGTCGCAAGTAAAATCATGTTCAACTGTACGGCATAAGTTGAATAGTGAAAGGATGTCACTCCTACTGTAAACAATATAAGAGCTCCGCCCAAAACATCTTGCATGGTCTGCTTTGGGATGACTAAATATAAAAAAGAAATTAAAAGAATTAGTGTCCTGGAAATGAGCTACCTATAAAAAATGAAAACTTAAGATGGAAATAAAATCCATAGCTTTTCGAGAAGTTCCTTATTTAGGGGAGCAATCTATTTAAACATGGAGCAAGAAATACTTACAATTATAAAGTAACAGAACACAAAACCATCACTCCAAAGAATACACAAATTGGAAATGACATGATAGAGCAAAAATATCTGAATGTACGGGTCTGTAAGACTGCACCTATGCAATAGAAGTTACAGAACAGAACTGTAAATGCCATTTCAGAGTAATTATGACACGGAAGATTTATTTGGACACAAATCCATAGATTTTCTAAGATATCATCATTTAAGGCATTTATATCGACAAAGTGTACACAAATATCTGAATGCGTGTGTTGGTAAATACTACACCTATGCAACAGAACAGAACCCTAAATGCCCTATATATGTCCCCTTACTTGATTGCCGGTCTAACTAAAAGGCAGCTGAACCTCACCAATAACGGGAATCACACGAACAATCTGACTGACTCAATGTGCTGGACGCAAAGTACATACCAATTACAGAGCCGCGGGCATGTCCACTGCCCATACCAGCACCGACAGTCCGACACCTTCCTCGCACCTTCCCGACGTTGCCATTCCTTCTTCTACATGACCATCTTGGCCTCCAAGAGATTTCGGCTCTCGCTGCAGTTCCTGCTTTGTTTCCGGTGAGGGGTAGAAAAAGGGGGAACAGGCAAGGCGTGGATCTTGGTGCAGCGCTCCCGGTCGACCTCTAGCCCCGAATTCGTCTCAGACTCCGGGAGAGGAGTACGAAGAACGGGTGCTGACGTGGTTCCCTCGCACGCCGCCTGCGGCGAAAGTACCCACCAGCGAGGAGGGGTGAGGGGAGGGGAACGGAGCGGCAACCCAGCCCCTGCGCCGGCAACTCCCTGTACCTAAATGCAGCGGCGACACAAAGCCGGCGTCAACGCGTGCTTTGTCCTCTGATGAGCTCCAGTGAACTAGGGTTTCCATTTCGTCAATTTGGGGATTTCTAATTCTGAGTAGCAGCCAACGATGGAGAACGGGATGTACTCGTTTGACATCTAGGCCAAAATGCAAAAACAAATTGGGCCAGCACCCATCTAACTTAGGCCGACTTCTTTTGGGCTTATGCTTATGCATAAGTCGGCTTATGGATTTCGCTGGGCAGAAGCCATGGTGGGCAGAAGCTGCTAAAAACTGTCTGTAGACTTCTTTTGGGCTTCTCATGTATTGGCTTATTTGCTGAGTTTAGTTGTGAGGTGCGTATAATGAGCTTGGATTTCATTTGTGTAGTTAATAAAGTTATAGCATCTTACGTGCTAATTTGTTGTGGTATGTGTGAGAAGTGAGGAAGAAATAAAATTAAATATAAATATAAAAAGGCATAAAACAAGAAGTTATCAAGCTGCAAAATGCATCGTTTCTCATAGTATAATTTATTACATGCAAAAATAAAGGAAATGGCATACGATATCAAGCTGGTATTCCTTGTGCGATGCTCTCTCGCAGTGCAGCCATGATGCTGTCAGATGAAGAGGGAGCGGGTCCGGCGGTATAAGATGTGCCATCCCCGTGTACATATGGGCACCGGTCAAAACTCTCGAAGTTTTGATCGTATAACTTACTGTCACGAATGAAGTTATGCAAACACATACACGCGGTGATGATCTTCGTTTGCGTCAGAGCCTCGTGAAAATGTGGCATTGCAAGGAGAATGCGCCATTTCATCTTCAGAACGCCAAATGCTCTTTCACTGACATTTCGTAGACATGAATGAAGATGGTTGAATCTCTCCATCATGTTTTGTGGAGATGCATCCTGGAATTCTGGAACATGGTAGCGTTGCTCTTTGAATGGGGCGAGATAACCAATTCTGTTTGGATATCCAGAGTCAACAAGATAGTATTTATCTGCAAGTAGAAAAAATATCACAACATAATTATAGTAGATATTTCCAACAATTTTGTATACATACTACATATGCAAAAAAGATTACCAGTAGGAGGGTGCGGATAGTTATCGAAATGGGGCCGAGCATCAGTCCATACACGTGTATCATGAACTGATCCAGCCCATCCAGCAACAGCAAATGTGAACCTCATGTCAAAATAACATATTGCCATCACATTCTGACTTGTATAACCTTTCCTGTTAGTGTATATCTGTTTGTCTTTCTCAGCAACTATGACAGGAATGTGTGTTCCATCAATTGCTCCGATGGCATCTTTGAAATGAGGCCAAATTCTAGGATGTTGCAGCTTAGCATGAACTTGGGTGAAAGTAGGATCATTAGGTCTGATATAATCACCTGCCATGCGGTCTACACAGTCTAACACATGATGAAACTTTTTGCTGACAGTAGAAACACTACGCTCAAAGCGATCAACGGCTTGACTATTTGATGCAGGTGCCCCCAACATATACAGAAACAGAGCTAGTGATTCTTTACTGCACATCTGAGTAGTAGACTCGAGACCATACTTAGCTACAAGAACATCATGCAACATTTGAAAAACTGACCTCCTCATTCTAAAACACTTGTAGAATTTTTTTGGATTCTGCATTCTCTCCTCAACCCATTGTATCCCCGTAATTAAGCGCAATCTTCTATCCGCATAAGGAACCTTTTCATCTTCAGCAATACAAGCCGCAAGCATCAAGCACATATCGAACTCTTCATCAGAATCATCATTGAACATCTGTAATACGACATAATGGCACAACAAGGTCAAATGAAATAATCAAAGACGAATGACACAATTTCTAATTAAATAATCAGACATGAATGACACAAAAAGTTTCAATCAAACAAGCAAACATTAATGACACAACAAGTTTCAATCAAATAAGCAAACATGAATGACACATCAGGTTCACAACAATACAAGTTCAAAGGAAATAATCGAATGCTCATCATAATACAAGTTCAAAGGAAATAAACATAGTTTCATGACAAGTAGAAACACAAAGCAAGTAACACTACTTCTTCTTGTTATACTGCTCCCATGTCATCTTAAGCCAGTCAATCCTCTGGCTAGGTGTTGCCTCCTCCATCAAACAAGTGAATACATCACGATACTCCTGTATAATGAAAAGCTGGGTCGCATAGACGTACTCCAGACCCCCGGGCTTAGCTCCATCCTCAGAGATTAAGGAAACCATACGCCTAATCTCGTCCCTTGCTGTTTCCTTAACCTTTTCTGGAGATGTCACAGAATTCCTACTCTTCTCTTCCTCCTTCTTCTCTTCCTCACCACCTAATAATTCTCCCTATCTTTCACCTTATTTTCCATGAGATCCATCATACGGTCCAACCTCGAGGCACTGCCACTTCCACTACGCATCTTTGGTGTCATTACCGGACTAGGTGAGTATGGGCATGCTCTCTTATTCCTGACATTAGCACGCAAAGGGGTAACAAGCGGGTCATCTTCAGCTTCGCATCCTGAACCTTCAACATCCTCATCAATGTTGATCCTAGACTCAAAGCTCGAACATGGGAAGATGGAGGCACCCTCGCAGCAATATTGGTCACAACATTCTTGCCAAAAATTATCTTCAAATCCTCTTCATCTTGGAGTGGGGCTATCCTAAATTTGGCTGCCTCAGGACACATCTGCAAATGAGAAAACATCATTAGAACATAGCAAAAGAACAAAAAATGTCAAACATATAAAGAAAACATCATTACCTGTATCTCATGTGCCCACCAATCGTCGCTAGCATCAATGGTGTTAGTGATAGGATCTCTACCTATACCGGATGCATGTTGCATCAATCCTTTCCAAACTGTGTACTCCTTTTTGAGTGTTTCCCACCTGTTTTTCATTTGCTTTCGATCGTAGTTTCACTTTGTGCGCTCGTTGAACTTCTTAACCAAATTTTCGTAACCATTCTTGTTCAAGACATGTGTTGGACGGTTATTGGCATTCACTTCTTCGATGCACACATCAAGAAATACACGGTGAGCAACAACATCCCAATTTGCTTTCGTATGTTTCGGCTTTACCATCTATTCACATAGCATATAAGATCAAAGGAAATCAATACAACTGAAATCAACGTCATTCAAATTAATAAAAAACAGCAACTACCACACCAATATATGGAGTACAAATTTTTAGACCGACATTTAACTATGCGACCATTGTAGAATTACAAGCTAGGCAAAGAAGAGCACACACATCACAAACTCTTCCAAGATATATAATACAAATTGGAACAACTTTTTTTTGGTGTGAGTGAAGTCATGTCCAATAATTTGGGAGACTAGTAGTCAAGGTAATAAAAAATGTGTAGTAATATAATATGTGAAAACATACATTCAGTGCTATATTGCACATGTAAACCATACTTTTTGCTGTAGAAGTCATCACAGTGTTGTATTTTTGACGCCTTAAAAACTTACTTTGTAGGCCGCATTACAGTGTAACCTTGACAGAAATTGATGTTGGTGGTGCTACGGCACAGCTCCCGAAAAATATATTTGATATAGATGAAAGTCTAGGTACCAGCATTGACAGTGGAACAACATTGGCCTATCTACTGTTGTGTGTACTTTTCTTCATGTACAGTTGCATGTACTTTTCTTCTTGTTTGGAGCGTATGTAGCAAACTATAATTTAAGCCATAGATTAACAAAGGAGATCGGGATAGTTACCAGGGGCTCAGAAGTCGACATGGTGGAGGAGAGAACGGACGAGTTGGACGGCGCCTTTGCGCTGCCGAGACTGGACGCGGTCCGGCGGTTGGAGACGACGGCGTACGGTGAGGACTGAGGACACGACGACCACTGTCGCCGATGGACAGCAGGCAGCTGGAGAAGGGGAGTGAGGGAACAGAAACAGTCGGCGGGGGCGGCGGGAATGGCAGCGGCGGGGGCAGCGGCGGCGGAAACCCTACAGGAGTTATGGTTCCATGGTGGGAGAAAGGAGAACGAACATGGTGGGTCAGAGCTTTGGAGGTCGGGTCGTGAACTGGTTCCTGGTTCCTCTTTTTCAGCGAACGGATATCCTGGCGGTGGCACTACTCACATAATTAGACGGAAATATTTACGTACCGCTTCGGGCCTTTGCGGGAAGCCGGCCAGAAACACCTCTGACCCAGTTTCTGGAAACGTGAACAAAGGTTGCTTCTCGGTGAAAAAGAGCCGGCCTGCAGCTGGACACTTCTTTTGGGTTTGTGCTGCCCCAACAACGAAGCCATCCGAGAAGCCCAAAAGAAGTGTGCCTTATTGGGCCATGGCCCATCTGCGGGAGGTCACGAACGGAGGCAATAGTATGATTTCAACTAGTCCACTTTCCAACACCAGTATGAATTCGTTTTGGCCACAAGATGGACCGAAATAAACGTGCTGTTATTGATTTGGGGATACCACAAAACACCCCGACTTTAATTAATATATATACTCGGAGCCGGAGCTAGAGCAAGGGACTCTAGTCCGACTTCATAACCGACTCACTCCAAGCTAGCTCTATATACTGGGAACGGCTAAGTTCGTACGTGTCGGCCGTAGCTAGGGTGGTTACTCGATAGAGTGGAATACAACCTCTAGCATCGTGTACATTGTGCTATACAACATATACACCTCTAGAATTTCAGAATCAACCCCGCACAAATATAAAACATGATGATAGTTTAAGTTATTATTCTAGAAGTTCCTAGAAATTGTCTTACCTAAGCATGCACATCAACCTATGTTAAGATACAATTAGAAAAAAAATACACTTAGAAAAATACACTTGTACACTATAAACCTTTCATTTTGTGTCAGAAATGGCATTAGTCCCGGTTGCATTAAAAACGGGACCAATGCTATGCATTCGTCCCGGTTTTTACGGCCAGGGCAACAGAAATCGCCTAAGAGATATTGGTCCCGGTTTTTTAGCGGGCATTCGTCCCGGTTTTTGGCATGAACCGGGACCAATGCCTCGTCACATGCCACGTGGCACGCACAAGGGCATTGGTCCCAGTTTATGCCACAAACCGGGGCAAATGCCCCCCTTGCCTACATATACTGCCTCCCAGCCCCCTCCTCTTCCCTCTGTTTTTTTATTTTGCTTGGAGCAGTGAGAGAGGTGGGTGCTAGTGTGTGTTCTTTTACTACGCACTCGAGGTATTCGATAAAATACCCGAGCCACACTTAAGTTCACATATAATGGTATCTTCGACCGAGGTTAGCAAACTTGTCCTTTTTCATCTTAATGTGATTCAAAAAAAAGTTATATTTGTCGATGTACTGTGGTCATGTTGCTATTGAAGATGTTATTGTAATGTTTTTTTTTGAAAAACTTAATTATACGATGCAGATGGATGCACGGCAGTGATGGATGTACGGTGACCGACGCACTTCCGAGTATAGGGCAGGACTAGATGAATTTCTCAGTGTAGCTCAGGCTCACAAAGAGAATGACTTTATATGTGGAGCACTCTTCCTTGAGAGTATTTTCACGGCCACCTGCTTCGGAGAGATTTCATGCCCAGCTATAATTGTTGGACCAAGCATGAAGAAATAGGGGTTGTGATGGAAGACAATGAAGAAGAAGAAGAAGAAGAGGATCCTATGCTCCCTAAATACGGTGATACTGCAATGGAAGACAATGCAGACGAATGGGGTGCTCACGAACGGGCATCAGATGAGCTCGATGATGATCTTGGTTGAGTTATTGCTGATGTAAGGGAAGACTGCGAAAGTGAATTGGAGAGGTTGAAGTTGGACGACATGTTATAGGATCAAAAAAAAGTTTTTGTACCCAAATTGCGAAGATGGCAGCACAAAGCTCGGTACCAGACTAGATTTGCTGAAATGGAAGGCACAGAACGGTGTGACTGCCAAGGCATTTGAGAGTTTACTTAAAATAATGAAGCCAAAGCTTCCAAAGGATTACGAATTACCTGACAGTACGTACGAAGCAAAGAAGGCTCTCTTCCCTCTAAGATTAGATGTGCAGAAGATACATGCATGCATTAATGACTGCATCCTCTATCGCGGTGAGAAGTACGAGAATTAGGATAAATGTCCGGTACGCACTGCACTGCGGTATAAGATCAGGCCAGATGACCCTGGCGATATTGACGGCGAGCCACCCCATAGGAGGGTGCCTGCAAAGGTGATGTGGTATGCTCCTATAATACCATGGTTGAAACGACTGTTTAGAAACAAAGAGCATGCCAGGTTGTTACGATGGCACAAAGAAGACTGTAAGAAAGACGGAAAGTTGAAACACCCCGCTGATGGGTCGCAGTGGAGAAAAATTGAGATAGACTTCCCGGACTTTACACGAGAGGAAAGAAACTTATGGTTTGGTCTAAGTACATATGGCTTTAATCCTTTCGAGAAGCAGAGCTCCAGCCATAACACCTGGCCCGTGACTCTATGTATCTACAACCTTCCTCCTTGGTTGTGCATGAAGCGCAAGTTTATTATGATGTCAGTGCTCATCCAGGGTACGAGGCAACCCGGCGACGACATTGATGTGTATCTAAGGACATTAGTGGAAGAACTCTTATAATTGTGGGGAAAACCAGGTGTACGTGTGTGGGATGAGAACGAACAAAAGCCATTTGACCTACGGGAGTTGCTTTTTGTAACCATCAATGATTGGCCTGCTCCTAGTAACATTTTCGGAAATACAAACAAGGGATACAATACATGCACACACTGTTTAGATAAGACTGATAGTGTATATTTGGATAAATATAAGAAGGTTGTATACCTGGGGCATCGTAGATCTCTTCCGATCAAGCATCCCGTAAGAAAGAAAGGAGTGAAGCATTTCAGAGGTGAGGTAGATACCCGGAAGAAGCCTGACCTCAGTAGTGGTAATGATGTATTCAATATGGTCAAGGACCTAAAAGTAATCTTTGGGAAGGCTGATGGCAGCCAACCTGTTCCGAACGGCCATGATAAGAGGGCGCCCATGTGGAAAAATAAATCTATATTTTGGGAGCTACCGAATCCTAGAGGTCCGCTCTTCAATCGACGTGATGCACGTGCACGAAGAATCTCTGCGTCAACCTGCTATGCTTCCTGGGCGTGGATGGGAAGTCAAAAGATACTCTAGAAGCACTGCGGGACAGATAGCTAAATGTTGCCGGATAGAAATAACAGAATAGGAAATTTGCATAAAAGTCCCTACAATTTAGAAAACTTATAACTTTTCAACTACAACTCTAAATTTAACAAACTTGGAGATTTTGAAATCCTATGGATGTGTAGAATATTTTGGCACAGGACAAATTTAAATTTGACCATTTAAATAATGTTCACTTTCAAATATGCTTGTTTGATGAAATTTGACATAATTCAAATTCTGTAAATCCAATTTCAGCAAAAAAAAAATTCTTTGGGTTCCTTAGAATGTGTACTAACAATACCCACCGCCAAAAATCCTATTTTAGGTATTTTGAAGGTGTTTTAGATTTTAGACATCATTTCAATTCTATAAATAATTAGAAAATGTTTTCTACATCAAAGTTGCTCCATTTCGTAACCTTATACCATAGAGAGCAGTAACCCAACCACTTGACCATACTAGAACTATTTACATGAAAATTTGGCTAAATTTTCACACATTTCTTTCATATCATGTTACCCTTGTTTTAGAAAATATTTTGCATATATGGTTTCATGTGATGTGGCTATTTTGGACCAAGGCTTAGTCCTTAGTGAGGTTCAAACACTAGTACCATTGTTTTCCATCTACTTATCCACTCCCCTATTAGAAAACATGTGTTATTCTATGTGTTATTACATGTGTTATTACATGTGTTTATGTAATTTTATGTGTTATTACATGTGTTATTTTATGTCTTTTGCTGTTTATTAGAAAACTTCCAAGCCGTCATTTTACCATTAGGTAAAACTAGTGAAAAGTAAGGGATGGACATAAATATCATTTTTAATGTATGTACTTTCATTTTACCATTTTTAATATTTTTAAATAAAGGGTTTAGGCATTGAAAACATGGTTAGTAGAATGGATGATTAAACTATTTTGTTGTTTTTCTAAAAAACTGCTAAGTCATTTTATGTTAAAACCAGTGAAAAGTAGGGGCTGCAAATAAATAGCAAATAAATTCGAAACTGTTTTTCTATTTTCTTGTAACTGCTAAGTCATTTTACATACTTGCAATTTTTAATTTGCAGAAAGTATGGACCTAAACATCAGAGACAAATCCGCGGAAGACATACTAGCGGATTTTATCCGCGGGCACGGAGACCCCGATGTCGCACAGTGGATGAATAACTCCGGTGAGGGAGATCCAGAGCTCGACCGAACAGACGGCTACGGTGAGGTAGATCCGGAGCTCGCCCGAACAGACGGCTTCGTTGAGGGATTAGCTTATAATATCGTCGAGCGAGATGATGATGAAGAAGCCGACGGCTCCGGTCCAACCTTAGAAATTACACACTCTAGCGAGGTGCATATATATATATATATATATATATATATATATATGTGTGTGTGTGTGTGTGTGTGTGTGTGTGTGTGTGTGTGTGTGTGTGTGTGTGTGTGTGTTAATTAGATGAAGCATCTGTTTTCTATATACATGTATTAACACTCTTTCTTATTTTAGCCATCCGGATCTAGCAAATCCACCGGAAAGAAAACTAAACGAGGCGCAACGAAGAAGTTCAAGGAGCATGAGAGGTACATGATCGAAAAGATCGCTACAGATGGCGCACTAGAGCTCCACAAAGAAGTTGCCCAAAAATATGTGAAGCAATACGGAGTGATTGTTAGGGACCACATCCCAATCACCGTTCGGGAGTGGAATAAGCCACGTGAGGGCCCCACAATCTTATATCTCGGCGACAAAGCCAAAAAAGCTCTTTTCAACAAGATGATGCTTAATTTCACCCTGCCGACGCCGGAGGTGTGTCAAGATGAGGTAGATGAGAATGAGGAGGATCCTGAAGTGATCTTACAGCGGAAGGAAGCAGCCTTAGTGGAATTGGTCAAGTGATTCACTTTAAAGAAGATGGCCGAGCAATTCAGCAACTGGAAGAAAACTTTGCACCTTAACTTTATCAAGAAAGACAAGACTCCGTATTTCACTAGGAGGTATGAGAAGATAAAACCTTTCTGGGAAGAATTTGCTGCGTACAAGAAGTCAGAAGAATCTCTGCCAAGGTCTAAAAGAAATGCGGCAAACGCCGCTAAAAAGATATATCACCATACTATGGGGCAAGCTGGCTAAGGGGTAGCATGCCTAAGTGGGATAAATTTGAGGACGACCTTACTGCTCAGGAGATCGAGCCAGAGACACTCTTCTGGGACGGATGTACAAGGTCTTGGTTTTTCGCGCATGGGGGCACGTTGGACTCAGAAGGAAAGTGCATCTATAACATAAGACATGCAGAAAATCTTCTACCCATCGCAAAACTTAGAGAAGCAATACAGGCTGTTAAAGATAAGAAGTTCACACCGGATAGAGAGTACGACGAGCTCACAAGCGCCCTTGGGAACCCGGAACACTTTGGACGGACACGAGCCACAATAGGCTCTGTTCCTTGGAAAATTGGGTTTTCTGATGAGAAGAATAAATATCTGGATAGAAGCCGTCAGAGGAGAAAGGATTTGCTGAAAGCTGAAGCACACAGTCAGATAGACCGGTGGCAGAAAAGTGACGATGAATTAAAGCTGCAGCTGGAGCGAGGAGAGCGGCAGCAGGAACAAATTGACAGACTGACCCAGCAGCTCAGTTTTGCCTCGCATATGGTAGACGCTGCATTCGATAGTACCGGCGCCGCACCATCAAATCAGAAAAGTAGCGTTGCTTCCACGCAGATCCAGGTTGATGACGATGATGCACCGCCGATGATGCACGGGTGGATGAAATAACAGAGTTGACATCTTGTGAGCTGCATGTGAAAGTCATCAACATAACCATTAAGGCAGCGGTCGGCTTTCCGAGACCAATGGGCCCTGAACCTACTCACCATGGTCGGCCTTTCGACGGGGCTACGCTGTTGTCGGGGTGGATGAGTTTATGAACGGATTCGAGCGGGTGAAGCTTGACTATCCTGAAGGTGAAGACGGGGAGGTGACTGAACTTGGAGACACCAAGAACTTGGCCATTGTATGGCCTAGGGAACACATCGTGCTTCCAAATTGGAAGCCAAAGCATATTTTTCCGCCGCCTCAAGACCACTCCGTCGTCTTCGTACTCTCCGCCTCGCTCGCCGTCTCCACCCACGACCTCTCAGGGTAGCCAAAAGCGGAGGAAAACCACCGCTTCACCGAAGCATCAACTGTCGCCCTTACCAAAGGTACCTCATCAGAATCTACCCAAGTTACCTTACCACTATACTGATGAGCAAACCAAGAAGATCGCACATTCTGAATACGAGGCATTGAAATCAAAGGAGAAGGCGCCGAAAGAGCCAGATTTTCCCCACACCGAAGAAGACAAAGCCCGAGCGTTGAAAATGGTGAAGACCCTTTATCAACCCGAGTTGAGGCTATCTTCGGACTATGACCTCTCTATTCATAAGTCACACAAGAAAGCGGTGCGGTTGAAGAAGAGAAGTAGCTCAAGCGGGAAGTGCTGAAATCGGTTGACCAGCTCGGACAACAGAAGAATCAATCCATCCCCCCGCTCATACTGCATTCGAATATCGAGGTGGGGCCGAGCACGGGTACGGGCGAGGAAGTTGACCCGGAGTTTATTGCATTGTACGGAGAAATGGCCGCTGTTGCGTGTCTGTCTATTTAGGAGTATATCATGACCTTATCAACCTTCGCTGATTCTGAATTAGCCTACAAATACCGGCACGGGCATCCTCTAATCAGACCTGGGGAGGAAAATGATCTACCAACAAAAATGCGTAGAGTGCATAATTGGTACATTCAAGCCTCGAAGGAATCAGAGGACTGGCTACCAATGGGAGTTAGAAACGAGCATCACGGGTACGGAGAGAGGATTATCCTTATTCAATTTGCTGAATTATTTCAGCTATTCCAGCAGCAGGCCCTCGACAAATCTATCGTCAGTGCCTACTGTCTGTAAGTATTTATTTCTGTACTGAATTAAGTCTCTAGCTATCTCACCTGCTTCATTGCATTTATAATAACACTCGCTATATTATAATTGCAGAATGAAGATTATCGAATACAAAGGAGGACAAATATATGACATTGGGTTCATTGACCCATATTGGGTTAATCATAAAACTCTGGAAACAAAACCCAAGGAGACAGAAGATGGTATTGTGATGGCGTTAAGGTTTCATACTCACAAGAGGGAAATACTTTTTCTGTACAACTTCGAGTGAGTGTTACTGTCTTGTAAACATTCTGTTTTCCTTAGTCGATGATAAGTGTATAACTGATGAGTTATGTTTGCGCAGCTTCCACTATATTATGCTCATATTTGAAACTGACAAAGGAATAGTATCGATAATGGACTCGAAAAATAAACCCCTTGAGCTATGGGCCGATATGCAGCAAATGATCCAATGGTAATTTCAATCTTTATGACACTATATCGACAACTTTCCTTCATTTTCTGATAACTCCCTTTTGTTCATTTCCTTTGTCGGACAGCGCTTGGAAACGGTTCACGAGAAAGGAACCTGGACCATTGAAACAGGAGCTTACATTTCAATATATTCCAGTAAGTACTACTAGCTAGATCGGCGCATCTACTTGATTCTAATTTCGATACCATTATAATGCTAGATTATTATTTTTATTGAAACCATATTCTTTTAAATTGCTTGGACCAGGGAGACGGGAACCACTTATGTGGATACTATGTCTGCGAGTTCATTCGTCAGACGACCTACGCCAAGGGCAGGGATTTAGAAAAACTTTGTGTACGTCAACAATCACTTTTATCTTATTAATTACCATCTATTGACAGTTCTGTATATATGTATTGACCGCTCTTCTTTATATTAGATCGAACAGATGCGGGACGGTCTTCTCCCAAGGGATCGCATAAGAGCAATTCAAGAGGAAATTTGCGGATTCTTGGATGCAGAGGTCCTAAAGTCAGGAGGAGAATATTGTTACTCTTTCATAAGTTGACACTCGAATTCATAGATGCATAGTATTTACCTGTATATTCGAGTCATGGTGCATGTGGTGGTGTATTCAAGTACTTATGGGAAAGAGTACCTTGATGCATAGTACTTAATTGTATATTAAAGTCAAGGTGCGTACTTAATTTTATATTTCTCAAGTATATTCTAATGCGATCACCCGCTTCCCGATCAGTGGGGGCATCCTCTTCTTCCTCGGTGCCTACTACGACAGAGGTTGCCCCCACCGCATCACTCGGGGGGCCATCGTACATATTATTGATTGGGACAGCGACGGCAAGGGGGGAAAGAGTACTTTCTTCCCCCTCCCCCGGTGCCCACTAATAAAATGGAATATAACAGACCAAACCCTAAAAGAAAAACAAGAAATAGAAAAAAAATATATAATTTTTTGCCGCGGCAGCGGGGGCATTCATCTCGGTTCCTGTTAAGAACCGGGACGAATGGTCCTGGCCAGGAGCCAGCCCTAAGCATCCATGTGGACAACCCATTCATCTGGGTTCTTAAAACAACCGGGACGAATGGGGTGGGGGGCATTTGTCCCGGGGTCTCCATCCTGGTTGGGCAACCGGGACGAATAGCCCTGTTTCCACTAGTGATTAACCATACTATAAAATTTCATGAAGGCATGCACTTTCATATTTTTCACAGTTAAGACATTTTAGATATTGTTAGGCGACAATGTCACCGAAAGTAAAAAAAAAAGAGGAATCAAAAATATATTACAAAGACATTTAAATTTAGCACAAGTATGATATATTTAATTACATTTTTACAAGGAATAACATAACACCACTATTATTTTGTTAGCAACACTATTCTGATTAAAAATATCGACGAAGTAATATAGAATATATATTTGTTGGAAACTGAGTTAAATTAAAATTCTAAAAATATGTACAAAAGATTAGTATAATGGAGTGGGGCTCATCGCTAGCACACGTGCTTTTTCTTACGGAACACCCGAAAAAAGGGCGACAAACACTATTTCGCGGAACTCCGAGACGCCATGTAGCGTTCTGATAGCTGTAGATGGTTTAATATGCAGAACAAATATAAGTTCAAATAGTTTTGAAACGTATTTCTTCTCTCGTTTATACTTATGTTTCACTTTATGTGATATATGTATGTTCTTTATTTTATTTGTTGGAAACATAGTTTGATTAAAGTATTATAAATAATTGTGAAAGTTAATATCCAACATTCCTGTTAATAGTTCAACTAATGCCATGACTTTATTAATCTTAATATTCCACAACTCCAAACTCCGAACTTCCGCACGTGTTTTGTGAGAGTGCTTTTCGGATGCAGTAAAATTAATTTGTCACTTATGTGTACTCAGTCATAGAAACAATATGTACGTAGTGCGAAAAATGTGTTGACATCATTAATTTTCAAATTACAAGACGCCGAACTTTTGTGGGAGTTTTGTGAGTGTGTGTTAGTTCGATGGAAGTTGAAGAAGTTTGTCATTTATGTGTATTCAGTCATAGAAACAACGTTCTCCCTCCATTCGCAAATGCCCTACATTCTGGTCAAGTCATGCTACTTTGCAAATCTAGTCAAAATGATCTCTTTAATAATAAACAGTTACAACAATATAATACTCTCCTTCAAAATTTCCTCCTTTTAAGTATTTTCCTTCAGTATTGTAATTGCATATACCTTTATTACTTGGCTCACAATGACGGGGGGTGATACTTTCCTACATAGGTCAAGTGCTAATGACACTAGTGGAAAACTCCACATCCTTCCGGTTGTCTTGTACCGGTTTGGTTACGAACCGGTACCAATCGGGGCTCTGGTACCGGTTCGATCGTGTAGGGCGCCAGCCGTGGCTTGTACCGAACCTCTGGTCCCGGTTTGTCGTACCCTAATTTCTAGGGGATACTCATCGGGCCGAACTGGATAGCAGATGCTTGGATTATGGGGCATACCTGCTCCCACATCCTCGCTCTCGAGTAGGCCAGCACTTATGTGCGACAACCAAGCTCCGCTATTCCATCGTCGATGTAAACTATCCACTAGAGATCAAAGGCACTACCGTCGACGTACTTCAACCATACACACATGGTACGTCAACGGCGTTGAACAACTGATATCACAACAGATCTCTACGACACAAAAGATTGAAAAAGGTTGCAAATAGCTCTCATTAGAGCAGAGATAGCAAATACAATCATCCAGAGGACACATGTCCCAACAATACATCATTACATCACAGCGGAAGCAATCAACATGTCTGAGTACAGACAATAACCAAATAGGCCTAAGAGGCCGGAAACGAAAAGACGGAGCCCATCCACGAAGTCTCGGATCCTGCTCGGGTCCGCTATCTACTCGTCAGCAGTCTCGTCATACTCCACGTAGTAGCCACCATGTAGATCCTCGGAAACGTAGGTCTGCGGAAACCACAGCCCCAAAGGGGTCAGTACATAAACGTACTGGCAAGCAAGACTCACAATTCACCAAAGTGTAGCCCGTCAACACCAAGCACAGATGCTTTGGGTTCAACGGAAGAGAGGGGATATAAAAGATGCGGCAACTGGCTGCGCTAACCAACTACAGAGATTCTACCACTTCCGGCTAACAGAAAGGAGATAAGATCAAGGATTGTAACCAACTGAAAGATAACTCCAACCAAACCCATCCTGGATCTTGCCCCTTATCCGAAGAAGCAATCCGAGGATAACTCACACAGTTTTATTAAAGGTGAATCAAGTTATTGTGTGAATAACCTATTACTAGTCAAGTTATTAATCATTGGGTGTAGCATGGTTGATCATTATGTTGAAGTTGTCCTGAGTACTTGCTAGCCAGTACTTTCACCAAGTAATCCATAACCGCGGAAAACACGGCTTCTCGAGAAGATTATCCCTGCAGGGTTGCACCAATTTAGCCGTACACGCATGAATATCCCGCCAGATGGGATGCCTCCCACCAAGCGGGGCACTCAACACAATCCAACCCTTCTTCGCATCAAGCCCAAAGCACCTTGGGCGCACGGCTAATCGAGCCCAGAAGAAAATGGACCCTCATAGCACTCTAAGAACGTGTCCCCCTATATGCCGACTACGAAAGTTCCACCCGGGTACCAAGGGCTCGCAAGATCATGCATGCAGCAAATGGAAAACCCGAACTAAATGAGGCGATTTGGACGAGATGCGAATCGAGTCAAATTGAGGGGGGCGCCCATACTCGCTTCCCACATGCGGTTAGTGCGCTCATCATGGATCAGTAGACAAGACCCTTTTCCTATTAGGGTCGACACTAGCAGGCCTCAAAACCACAAAGGGCCTCCTGCCGGTGCCTTATCATCAAATTATTATTTAACAATAACATTAGCATGTTTGATTGATTAAACATCGAGCCCCCAGAACATAATAGAGTAGTAACAGAAAGTAACGGGTAACAGACTCGAGCAAAACAACCTAAGCATGCTAGTAAGACACTGGCTCAAACAATGGGGTGTAGGAGTGGAGGTGAGGCAATATCAGGGTTAAGGGATTCATGTGATAGGTTCGTAACAGAAACAACTACTACTAAGGCTAGCAGAAAAGAACAACGGAAGGTATCGGTAATCAATGTTGAACAGGAACACAGTGGTTCATGTGAGTGATAACTTGCTTGCAAACCCAGTAGCCTGGTACTGAGCTAACTCCTTAGAAGGGGTGTCGTAAGTATCGTCGGTCTCAACGTCGTCGTTTATCCGAGAAGAAGCAAACAAACAACGCAGAGGCAAACAATCAATATCATGGCATAGTGCACAAACATGGGATGATGCATGACCATTTAATTGATGCATCAAAATAAACTAGTTGACAAGATAACAACATGATTAAATGGACCCACATGCAATTGGATTGCATATGAAAAGCCCATGAATTATGGTTGAATTAATTGTTGTACAACTAAGCAACATGTGAAAGTGGATTAGCATGATGCATGGATGAGGAAAACAACAAAATATCAACAATAGAAACAATTGGAAATAAGGTTTAACAAGTTTGGAAATCATTTATTAAGTTTTGGAAAGTTTGGTTACTTAAACATGTCACACAAACAATTATTGTTTTCATCAAGTTTAAGTGTTCAAAACAAATAACAAAGTTTATATTTGAAGAGAACATCAAATTTTAGTTGGATTACATGTTTCAAATATTGAAATTGGAATTAGGATAATTTAATTATGAATTAAACAATATTAAACAAGTTTTAAATGGATTTGAAACAAGTTGGAATTTAATTGAAGTTTTATTTGTTCGAAACATAAATTCAAACTCACATTTGAAAAGTTCACACTTTGATGGTTTGAAAACATATTTTGCATGTTCAAAATTATTTTATTTTGAGCAAGTTATGAATTTAGCAATTTTAATTGAATTAAACAAGATTTAAATTGTTTAGGCAATTTTAATTATTCAAAACAGGGAACAAAAATTATATTTGAAAAGATGAGTTGAAATGGTATGGAAAACATATTTTATTTGCATTTATTGGATTAACAATGAATTAGTTATGGAATTTAAGAAATTGCATTTGAATTATTCAAATTGAATTTTAAATGCATTTGGGAATTCCAAAACAGTACACAAATGGCATAGTTGGATAGATCTATTAATTTGGAACAGAAAACATATATAACTTTTATTTTTTTGAGTTATAGATTAAAAGTTATTAAAGGTTTAATTTTAGGGTTTAAATCTGCAATTAAAAGGATTTAGGAAAATAAGCAGAAACGTGTTAAACATGTTGTTACCGCACTGGAGCCTACCCCAGACACTGCCAGGGGGGCCCAGAGCACTGTGTGCGTGCGTGGCAAGAGTGTGTATGACGGGTGGGGTCCAGTGGTCAGCGCGGAAGGAAAATTGCGAAAAAGATTGGCCCTTGCGGCCACGGGGATTCGATCCCGGGTCGATCTCTCGCGCGCAAGGGAACGACGCCACTGCGGTGATGCGCTGGTTGTGATACGACAGTAGACTGACGGAAGATATGGTACATCTACGCACGTTAACTGAATTTCGCGGATCTCTGAACCTAACGGACAGAGGCACCGAACTCTGACTGACGAACGCGGAGGCAACGACGATCGCCGGCCGGCGCTGCGGCTGCTGTGCACTGGAGTGTGCGTGCGGACCTAGGGGGTGTGTGCCTAGGGCGTGTGTGGGAAGGCGGACAGAGCGAGAGGGGAAAAAGGACAGGGGCGATCACCTGCTGCAGGTCGTCGTCGTTCAGAAGGTGAGCAGAACCGGAGGGAACTCCGGCGACGGCGCGGCCACTCCGGTTGCTCCCAGCGACCGGCGAGGGGACGGAGAGGTGGAGGATGACGCCGGGTTTCCATTCCCATGGATGGTGGCTCCTCGAGGTGGCTGTGGAGATGGGAAGGTGGCGGTGGTCTGACGGCGGTGAGGGGAGGCGGTGGTGCAGGGTTCAGAAGGTGATCGGCGTCGGGAGAGAGAGAGAAATAGCGGCGGCGCGAGGGGACAGAGGTCCCTAGGGTTCTGGGCTAGGGCTGCGGGGTCTAGGAGGGGGCTATATAGGCAGCAGGGCTCGCTCCTGGCCGTTGCGCTGCAACGGCGTCGACGTGGCGGGGCCCGATGCCCTGCCGTACAGCTTGAAGACGACGAACAGGTACGGGCCGCTAGGTAAGGTGAGTTAGTGGGCTGGGCTTAGGTTAGTTAGCTTCTGCTCGCTTTCTTTTTCTTTTTGTTATTTGCTTTTTCTTTTTTTTTTGTAGAGAAAGGAAAAGGAAGCAATTGCTAGGGTTTTGAACTTTAAAAAATTAGGGAAAATTCATGGGGTTTTGTTAGCTCAACATCTACCCCATGACAACTTGGTTTTTGGAAATTTCAAATTTTTACTTGCTGTTTGGAAAATAACCCCAAAATTGAATGAATTTTAAGGTTAAGCAAGCATTTAAAGAAAACAACCATTTTAATAGGGTGACCCCCTATAATTTAATTTGATTAAAGTTAGTTGATTGGTTTGTTAAAGTTTATAAGTTCAAAAGTGGTTCTGTTTGATGCATTTGATTTGAAATTGAAGGTGATTTAATTAATTGATTGAATTAATGGTTTGATTAAAACCAACAATTTAATGAGTGATCAACATGGAATAAAATGGAACAATTTGGTTGTTTTTATTTGTGATTTTTATTCCAAAAGTTGTAACAGAACAAGTATGAAACCATTGTTTGAATAAGGTTTGAATTTGAGTTGTGAAAACAGTGGAAAACAAATGCAACAATTAAGAAACAAATGCAAACAACATGGAAACAATATGATGACATGATGCAATACTTTAGTAACCATGCAACAAACATTCTAAGGGGATGGTTTTCATACTTGGGCTGTTACAAAACGCCCCCCCTTGAAGGAATCGCGCCCCGAGATTCCTACTGAGAAAAGAAAATGTCCGGAAACTTCTTGGGAAGATCCTCTTGAGTTGTGACACGTGAACACATCGTGCACATTGGATAGACGTCAGGGAATTTGGAAACCACCGGAACATTTTCAAGTAAAGGGAGAGGTTTTTGTATCTAGGGTGTAAAGCTGAGTAGAGTTTGATTCATTTGGAGAATAGACTATCTGTAATAAGGGTGGAACAGAGTTATTGACATTAATGCAACACCAAGAATGACATCAATGTCAAAAATTGCCAAGCATCATGAGAGAAGCAAGGAATATGTGGCCTGCGATAAGAATTTGATTTCTATGACTGAACTTGGAAGTCAGCATTTGAGATCCCGAGGAGTGAACGGTGATCTGATTGCTTAGTGGAACCAGAATTAGGTTGTATGTTGTGGAAAAGATTTTTGACACCAAAGAATGTGATGCTCCGGTATGAAACAACACTTTAGCTGGAATAGAGTTTAGTAGATGAACGGGGAAACTTTGATTAGACGCCGGTAGAAGAATTGAAGTGGAAACAACAACAAGATTTCAACGGACGAAATGTAAATGTTTAGGAGGACAGGATATTGAAGCAACATCGGGAAAACGAGACCAAAAACCTGAGGTACTATGGAGAACCCAAAACACGTGAAATCCTAACTTGAAAGTTTAGATGAGAGGAGAAAAACAACGTTGCACTTCCTTACCAGAAAAGGGAGGGTGGGTGGGGAAAGAAGAAAAAGAACAGAATTCCTACTCTCACGTTTCATTTTTCCTATATAGTTACAAAATAGTTTCTAGACTCAACTGCGACCAGTAAAAAGGGATCCTACAGGCAGACATGCTCTGATACCATTTGTCGTACCCTGATTTCTAGGGGATACTCATCGGGCCGAACTGGATAGCAGATGCTTGGATTATGGGGCATACCTGCTCCCACATCCTCGCTCTCGAGTCGGCCAGCACTTATGTGCGACAACCAAGCTCCGCTATTCCATCGTCGATGTAAACTATCCACTAGAGATCAAAGGCACTACCGTCGACGTACTTCAACCATACACACATGGTACGTCAACGGCGTTGAACAACTGATATCACAACAGATCTCTACGACACAAAAGATTGAAAAAGGTTGCAAATAGTGCTCATTAGAGCAGAGATAGCAAATACAATCATCCAGAAGATACATGTCCCAACAATACATCATTACATCACAGCGGAAGCAATCAACATGTCTGAGTACAGACAATAACCAAATAGGCCTAAGAGGCCGGAAACGAAAAGACGGAGCCCATCCACGAAGTCTCGGATCCTGCCCGGGTCCGCTATCTACTCGTCAGCAGTCTCGTCATACTCCACGTAGTAGCCACATGTAGATCCTCGGAAACGTAGGTCTGCGGAAACCACAGCCCCAAAGGGGTCAGTACATAAACGTACTGGCAAGCAAGACTCACAATTCACCAAAGTGTAGCCCGTCAACACCAAGCACAGATGCTTTGGGTTCAACGGAAGAGAGGGGATATAAAAGATGCGGCAACTGGCTTCGCTAACCAACTACAGAGATTCTACCACTTCCGGCTAACAGAAAGAAGATAAGATCAAGGATTGTAACCAACTGAAAGATAACTCCAACCAAACCCATCCTGGATCTCGCCCCTTATCCGAAGAAGCAATCCGAGGATAACTCACACAGTTTTATTAAAGGTGAATCAAGTTATTGTGTGAATAACCTATTACTAGTCAAGTTATTAATCATTGGGTGTAGCATGGTTGATCATTATGTTGAAGTTGTCCTGAGTACTTGCTAGCCAGTACTTTCACCAAGTAATCCATAACCGCGGAAAACACGGCTTCTCGAGAAGATTATCCCTGCAGGGTTGCACCAATTTAGCCGTACACGCATGAATATCCCGCCAGATGGGATGCCTCCCACCAAGCGGGGCACTCAACACAATCCAACCCTTCTTCGCATCAAGCCCAAAGCACCTTGGGCGCACGGCTAATCGAGCCCAGAAGAAAATGGACCCTCATAGCACTCTAAGAACGTGTCCCCCTATATGCCGACTACGAAAGTTCCACCCTACCAAGGGCTCGCAAGATCATGCATGCAGCAAATGGAAAACCCGAACTAAATGAGGCGATTTGGACGAGATGCGAATCGAGTCAAATTGAGGGGGGCGCCCATACTCGCTTCCCACATGCGGTTAGTGCTCTCATCATGGATCAGTAGACAAGACCCTTTTCCTATTAGGGTCGACACTAGCAGGCCTCAAAACCACAAAGGGCCTCCTGCCGGTGCCTTATCATCAAATTATTATTTAACAATAACATTAGCATGTTTGATTGATTAAACATCGAGCCCCCAGAACATAATAGAGTAGTAACAGAAAGTAACGGGTAACAGACTCGAGCAAAACAACCTAAGCATGCTAGTAAGACACTGGCTCAAACAATGGGGTGTAGGAGTGGAGGTGAGGCAATATCAGGGTTAAGGGATTCATGTGATAGGTTCGTAACAGAAACAACTACTACTAAGGCTAGCTAGAAAAAGAACAACGGAAGGTATCGGTAATCAATGTTGAACAGGAACACAGTGGTTCATGTGAGTGATAACTTGCCTGCAAACCCAGTAGCCTGGTACTGAGCTAACTCCTTAGAAGGGGTGTCGTAAGTATCGTCGGTCTTAACGTCGTCGTTTATCCGAGAAGAAGCAAACAAACAACGCAGAGGCAAACAATCAATATCATGGCATAGTGCACAAACATGGGATGATGCATGACCATTTAATTGATGCATCAAAATAAACTAGTTGACAAGATAACAACATGATTAAATGGATCCACATGCAATTGGATTGCATATGAAAAGCCCATGAATTATGGTTGAATTAATTGTTCTACAACTAAGCAACATGTGAAAGTGGATTAGCATGATGCATGGATGAGGAAAACAACAAAATATCAACAATAGAAACAATTGGAAATAAGGTTTAACAAGTTTGGAAATCATTTATTAAGTTTTGGAAAGTTTGGTTACTTAAACATGTCACACAAACAATTATTGTTTTCATCAAGTTTAAGTGTTCAAAACAAATAACAAAGTTTATATTTGAAGAGAACATCAAATTTTAGTTGGATTACATGTTTCAAATATTGAAATTGGAATTAGGATAATTTAATTATGAATTAAACAATATTAAACAAGTTTTAAATGGATTTGAAACAAGTTGGAATTTAATTGAAGTTTTATTTGTTCGAAACATAAATTCAAACTCACATTTGAAAAGTTCACACTTTGATGGTTTGAAAACATATTTTGCATGTTCAAAATTATTTTATTTTGAGCAAGTTATGAATTTAGCAATTTTAATTGAATTAAACAAGATTTAAATTATTTAGGCAATTTTAATTATTCAAAACAGGGAACAAAAATTATATTTGAAAAGATGAGTTGAAATGGTATGGAAAACATATTTTATTTGCATTTATTGGATTAACAATGAATTAGTTATGGAATTTAAGAAATTGCATTTGAATTATTCAAATTGAATTTTAAATGCATTTGGGAATTCCAAAACAGTACACAAATGGCATAGTTGGATAGATCTATTAATTTGGAACAGAAAACATATATAACTTTTATTTTTTTTGAGTTATAGATTAAAAGTTATTAAAGGTTTAATTTTAGGGTTTAAATCTGCAATTAAAAGGATTTAGGAAAATAAGCAGAAACGTGTTAAACATGTTGTTACCGCACTGGAGCCTACCCCAGACACTGCCAGGGGGGGCCCAGAGCACTGTGTGCGTGCGTGGCAAGAGTGTGTATGACGGGTGGGGTCCAGTGGTCAGCGCGGAAGGAAAATTGCGAAAAAGATTGGCCCTTGCGGCCACGGGGATTCGATCTCGGGTCGATGGCTCGCGCGCAAGGGAACGACGCCACTGCGGTGATGCGCTGGTTGTGATACGACAGTAGACTGACGGAAGATATGGTACATCTACGCACGTTAACTGAATTTCGCGGATCTCTGAACCTGACGGACAGAGGCACCGAACTCTGACTGACGAACGCGGAGGCAACGACGATCGCCGGCCGGCGCTGCGGCTGCTGTGCACTGGAGTGTGCGTGCGGACCTAGGGGGTGTGTGCCTAGGGCGTGTGTGGGAAGGCGGACAGAGCGAGAGGGGAAAAAGGACAGGGGCGATCACCTGCTGCAGGTCGTCGTCGTTCAGAAGGTGAGCAGAACCGGAGGGAACTCCGGCGACGGCGCGGCCACTCCGGTTGCTCCCAGCGACCGGCGAGGGGACGGAGAGGTGGAGGATGACGCCGGGTTTCCATTCCCAAGGACGGTGGCTCCTCGAGGTGGCTGTGGAGATGGGAAGGTGGCGGTGGTCTGACGGCGGTGAGGGGAGGCGGTGGTGCAGGGTTCAGAAGGTGATCGGCGTCGGGAGAGAGAGAGAAATAGCAGCGGCGCGAGGGGACAGAGGTCCCTAGGGTTCTGGGCTAGGGCAGCGGGGTCTAGGAGGGGGCTATATAGGCAGCAGGGCTCGCTCCTGGCCGTTGCGCTGCAACGGCGTCGACGTGGCGGGGCTCGATGCCCTGCCGTACAGCTTGAAGACGACGAACAAGTACGGGCCGCTAGGTAAGGTGAGTTAGTGGGCTGGGCTTAGGTTAGTTAGCTGCTGCTCGCTTTCTTTTTCTTTTTGTTATTTGCTTTTTCTTTTTTTTTTGTAGAGAAAGGAAAAGGAAGCAATTGCTAGGGTTTTGAACTTTAAAAAATTAGGGAAAATTCATGGGGTTTTGTTAGCTCAACATCTACCCCATGACAACTTGGTTTTTGGAAATTTCAAATTTTTACTTGTTGTTTGGAAAATAACCCCAAAATTGAATGAATTTTAAGGTTAAGCAAGCATTTAAAGAAAACAACCATTTTAATAGGGTGACCCCCTATAATTTAATTTGATTAAAGTTAGTTGATTGGTTTGTTAAAGTTTATAAGTTCAAAAGTGGTTCTGTTTGATGCATTTGATTTGAAATTGAAGGTGATTTAATTAATTGATTAAATTAATGGTTTGATTAAAACCAACAATTTAATGAGTGATCAACATGGAATAAAATGGAACAATTTGGTTGTTTTTATTTGTGATTTTTATTCCAAAAGTTGTAACAGAACAAGTATGAAACCATTGTTTGAATAAGGTTTGAATTTGAGTTGTGAAAACAGTGGAAAACAAATGCAACAATTAAGAAACAAATGCAAACAACATGGAAACAATATGATGACATGATGCAATACTTTAGTAAACATGCAACAAACATTCTAAGGGGATGGTTTTCATACTTGGGCTGTTACACGGTTCGTGATACGAACCAGGACCAAAGGATAGCTACAGATATGGGGCCAGCGCGAGCAGGCCTTGGTCCAGGTTCGTATATCGAACCGGGACCAGAGGTTCTCCAGCCCTATAACACCACCCGAGCCCCATTTCTACCATTCTCCAACACATTTCTAATATTTCCCTCCTCTAACACACTCCAACAAATCTTTATTTTTCTCCACCATTTTAACAAGATTGGCGGCACGCATCTATCCAAGGATTAGCAACGTCATCCTTTCTTCCGTCGTTCCTACTCTAGCTCATTTCTACAAAGTTAAACTCATTTCATTTTTTTAGTGCTAGCAAGGTGTTTTATGAAATGTCTAAGTTAGAGATTTTATTCGTTTTATATGAAATTTGAGCTCAAATTAAAATATGATTTTTTGGTTTTAGTATCGCCCGCGTCCTCACCACACTCGATCACCAGCGCCGACCCCTAGCTGGCACCACCTCGGTGAGCCACTTTTTTTTATAAAAAAACTTAGTCTTATGTTATTGATGGATAGTTATTAATTTATAATTTTCTTACCTGTATGACTCTTTTTATATGTATAGTGCCATGATTTTGATATCCGTCCCCGTCGGCCCTCGTCCGATCTATGATTCGAATGTGGTATAATTTTACAACTATTTGTTTCATTTTGTTTGATGACAATTATGCCGACCAAGGTGACATAGATATTTTATCTAGGAGGCAGTTGAACCAGAAATTCCAACCGACCCTCTTGTCGAGATGTTAATTTTTTTTGAGAAAGAAACTAATGATTTGAAAGAAAAATTAAAAAGAAGTAAAGATTTTCGTCTGCAATGCCTAGAAGAGAAGATACAATTGGACTTGAGGCTTGCAGAGGTCGTCGATGATCACCAGATCAAGATGGATGCAATGCGCTTGAAGATTAAAAAGTTTAGAAAATATGCTATTAATCAAGAGGCTTGGTATCATTATGTTGTTGCTCGAGTAGTTACCTTAGTAGTGGTTTTAATAGCATTTTTTGTTGGATTTAAATTTTTTAGGTAGTTGTATGTTAGTTTCAGTGTATGTTTTATGAGAACTATGTATTACATTTGGTCAGTACTCTACTTTGCTTTTTAATGTGATGAACTGGTATATTAATTAATTTGTCACTTACCTATTCATGATGTAGTGTAATTAATGGTTTTTGATATACTTATATAATGCAGATGAACCGTCAATGGATGTACGGTGGCGGCCGCGGTTCCGAATTCATTACTGGCATGAATAATTTTCTCCATGTGGATGAGGCAAGCAAGCGGTCGAATGGTTTCATTTTTTGTCCATGTAGTGTCTATAAAAAATACGATGGATTGGTCTCAAAATCCATTCTCGTCCAACTGATTGAGAACGGTTTCATGTCCGGATATAATTATTGGACAAAGCATGGAGAAAGAGGGGTTATAATAGAAGACAACAAAGAAGAAGAGGATAATGACAACTATCCTATGTTCACTGAACTAGGTGGTACTACAACAATGGGGGAAGACGAAGATGAAGGAGAGACCTTTTTTATGTGCCCATCGATGACGATCTTCGTCGGGCAATTGTTGATGCGAAGATAAACCGCGGAAGTGAAAACAAGAGGTTGAAGTTGGAGATAATGTTAGAGATCACAACAAGTTGTTGTACCCAAATTGCGAAGATGGCCAGAAAAAGCTAGGTACCACACTAGAATTGCTGCAATGGAAGGCAGAGAATGGTACTTCTGACAAGGGATTTGGAAAGTTGTTGAACATAAAAAAGAAGGTCCTTCCAGGGGATAACGTATTGCCCTCTAGTACGTACGAAGCAAACAAGGTTGTCTTCCCTCTAGTATTAGAGGTGCAGAAGATACATGCATGCATCAATGACTGCATCCTCTATCGCGGTGAGAAATACGAGAATTTGAATGCATGCCCAGTATGCGGTGCATTGCTGTCGCACCCTGATTTCTAGGGGATACTCACCATACGAACTGGATAGCAGATGCTTGGATTATGGGGCATAACTGCTCCCACGTCCCAGCTTCCTGGTAGGCCTGCGCTTATGCGCGACAACACAAGCCCTGCTATTCCACCGTCGATGTAAACTATCCACTAGAGATCAAAGGCACTTCCGTCGACGTACTTCAAACCATACACACATGGTACATCAACGGCGTTGAACAACTGATATCACAACAAATCTCTACGACACAAAAGATTGAAATAAGGTTGCAAATAGCTCTCATTAGAGCAGAGATAGCATATACAATCATTCAGAGGACACATGTCCCAACAATACATCAGTACATTACAGCGGAAGCATTCAACATGTCTGAGTACAGACAAGAACCAAATAGGCCTAAGAGGCCGGAAACGAACAGACGGAGCCCATCCACGAAAGTCTCGGATCCTGCCCGGGTCCGCTATCTACTCGTCAGCAGTCTCGTCATACTCCACGTAGTAGCCACCATGTAGATCCTCGGAAACGTCGTCTGCGTAAACCACAGCCCCAAAGGGGTCAGTACATAAACGTACTGGCAAGCAAGACTCACAGTTCACCAAAGTGTAACCCGTCAACACCAAGCACAGATGCTTTGGGTTCAACGGAAGGAAGGGGAATATAAAAGGTGCTGCAACTGGCTGCGCTAACCAACTACAGAGATTCTAACACTTCCGGCTAACAGAAAAGAGATAAGATCGAGGATTGTAACCAACTGAAAGATAACTTCAAACAAACCCATCCTGGATCTCGCCCCTTTATCCAAAGAAGCAATCCGAGGATAACTCACACAGTTGAGTTAATGATGGTTCAGATTATTGTGTCAATAAGCCTATTACTAGTCAAGTTGTTAATCATTGGGTGTAAGGTTGTTAATCATTAGGTTTAAGTTGTCCTGAGTACTTGTTAGCCAGTACTTTCACCAAGTAATCCATAACCGCGGAAAACACGGCTTCTCGAGAAGATTATCCCTGCAGGGTTGCACCAATTTAGCCGTACACGCATGAATAACCCGCCAGATGGGAAATCACCCCACCAAGCGAGGTACTCAACACAACCAACCCTTCTTCGCATCAAGCCCAAAGCACCGCGTGCTGTGCGTGCGCGGCTAATCGAGCCCCCCGAAGAAAAGGAGGACCCTCATAGCACTGGAAGACCACGCCGCCCTAAATGCCGACTACGGAAGTTCCACCCGGGCGCCAAGGGCTCGCAAGATCATGCATGCAGCAAATGGAAAGCCCGAACTAGTACGGCGATTTGGACGAGATGCGAATCGGGTCAAGTTGAGGGGGGCGCCCATACTCGCTTCCCACATGCGGGTAGTGCGCTCATCATGGATCAGTAGACAAGACCCTTTTCCTAATTAGGGGGTCGACACTAGCAGGCCTCAAAACCACCCTGGGCCTCCTGCCGGTGCCTTATCATCAAATTTATTATTAATAGTAACATTAGCATGATTGATTGATTAAACATCGAGCCCCCAGAACATAATAGAACTAGTAACAGAAAGTAACGGGTAACAGAATCGAGCAAAGCAACCTAAGCATGCTAGTAAGACACTGGCTCAACCAAGGGGTGATAGGAGTGGAGGTGAGGCAATATCAAGGTTAAGGGATTCATGTGATGGGTTCGTAACAGAAACAACTACTACTAAGGCTAGCAGAAAAGAACAACGGAAAGTATCGGTAATCAATGTTGAAAGGAACACGATGGTTCATGTGAGTGATAACTTGCCTGCAAAACCCAGTAGCCTGGTACTGAGCTAACTCCTTAGAAGGGGTGTGGTAAGTATCGTCGGTCTCAACGTCGTCGTGTATCCGAGAAGAAGCAAACAAACAAGGCAGAAAGATAAACAATCATTATCATGGCATTGTGCACAATCAAAGATGATGCATGTCAAGTTAATGGTTGCATCAAAATAAACTAGTTGACAAGATAGAAACAGGATTAAATGGACCCATATGCAATTGGATTGCATATGAAAAGCCCATGAATTATGGTTGAATTAATTGTTTTACAACTAATGAACTTGTGTAAGTGAATTAGCATGATGCATGGATGAGGAAAACAGCAAAATAACAACAATAGAATCAAATTGAAATAAGGTTTAACAAGTTTAGAAATTCATTTATTAATTTAGGAAATTTTGGTTACTTAAAGGTGTCACTCAAGCATTTGTTGTTTTCATCAAGTTAAATTGTTCAAAACAGATAACAAAGTTCATATTTGGAAATAACACACAATTTTATGTGGAATACATGTTTCACTTGTTGAGAAAGGATTTCAGATGAATTACTTATGAATTAAACAACTTAAACAAGATTTAAATGAATTTAATTCAAACATGAACTTATTTGCATTTTTATTTGTTCAAAGCATTAAACCAAATTCATATTTGAAAATTTTATACTTTTAGGGTTGGAAAACATATTTTATATGTCCCAAAAGAATTTGTTTTGATCAAGTTATGAAATTACCAATTTTAAATGAATTAAACAAGGTTCAAATTATTTAACCAAGTTTAATTATTCAAAACAGAAAACAAAGTTTATATTTGGAAAGAGGGTTTAATTTTGCATGGAAAACATATTTCATTTGTGGAAATTGGATTTAAAATGAGCAAGTTATTATTTTGGCAATTTTAATTGCAATAAACAAGAAACAGTTGTTTTCAGCAATTTAAATTATTCAAAACAGCAAACAAAATTTATATTTGGAAAGTACATGAAAAGTTGATTGGAAAACATATTTGGTTTGTTGAATTTGGAATTTTTATGAACAAGTTATGAATTTTGCAAGTTTAAGTGAATTTGACAAGTTTTCAAATTTTGCACCAATTTAAAATATTCAAAACAGTAAACAAAATTTATATTTGGATAGAATATTTAATTTGGGACAGAAAACATATTTAGTTTGTTAAAATTGGAGTTGGGATGAATTTCTTATGCAATTTACAAAATTGGGTGCAAATCTGCCATTTTTAGTGAAACAGGGACTTGGAAAAAATTATTACAGGGGCTAGAAAGAAATAGAAGGGACCTAGTTGAGATTTCCTGGAAGTTTTAGGTATCAAAACAATGCAAAAAAATGTTTTTGGTTTACTGTGGGAGGGGGGAATCGAACCCCTCCCCTCCTGCTGCGCCAAGGGGGGGTGGAACCAGTAGGGTAGTGCTGGATTCGTGATAGATACAGGTAACTAGGAAGGTTAAGCTGTCGCCCGCGGGTGTAACGTAATTAAAACGAAAAAAATGGAGCAGCAAAGAGTGGGGGGCTGGGATTTGATCCCACGACCTGGGGCTTGCACGCTGTGTGCTGCTACCAGATGGGCTGCTGCGCTCGTTTGATTGCCTATGGGGAGCTATTGGTTTTGAACCAGCACATCGCTGTAACTAAAAACTGCACACGATCGACCTGCTGCTGCCCTTCTCTGACGAACACAAACAGGCAGCGAATGCCTCCATGGCCGGCAACATCGAGGTGCAAACAGCAAGGGAACGAGAGGGGAGAGTAGGGGAATGGATAGAGGACCTCACCCTCATCGCCGGGGTGGCCGCGGCACGGCCGGAGAGTGGCGGAGATGGCGGCGGCGTGCTCCGGCGGCCGGCGGCCGGAGGCAGCAGGGAAGGGGCGGCGAGCTCCCCTCGATGGCGGCGGTGGTGGGGAGATAGGAGGGAGGAGTGGAGGCGGCTAGGGTTAGGGTTTTCTAGGGGCTAGGAGGTAGTTATAGGAGGGGGATGGGGGGAGCAGCACGTGCTGCAGGTCGCTGTCCACCATTGCGTTCGTCATTGTACGGAGGTGGGGGACGATTGGGAGTGGGCTGAGGGGAGTTGGGCCAGATTTTGGTGGGCTGGGTGGTGAAAAGAAAAGGAGATGGGCTGGGAGAAAAATGGGGTTGGGCTGCTGCTGCTCCTCTCTCTCTCTCCCTCTGTTTTATTCCTTTTGTTCCATTTATTTATTTTTTTGCTGAATCGACAAATGAAGAAAAGGAGGGTTTTGGGTGGGTAAAAACTTAGGAAAAATTAGGGTGAGTTGGTTAGCTCAACACCTACCAATGCCAACCTTGTTTTTTGAAAAAATCAAATTTATTCGCTGTGTTGTAAATTGCTTTGAATTTGAATGAATTTTGGTTAATAATTTGTTATCTAAAACAAGATTGTTAATTATGGTAATCCAATGAGTTTAATTGGAAACAAGGAGTACATTTGTTTTGGTATTTTTTACAATTTGAAAATGGTGCTGTTGGTTGATTTGGAATGTGAGTTTGGAAGCAATTTGGAATTATTTAGTTGGAATAGAAAGCACCATTTTATTAGTTGATCAATGTGGAATGATATGAAAGCAAATTGGTTGTTTTATTTGAAATAACATTTTGGAAATTGTAACATCACAAGGATGAAACAAAAGGTTTGAATTTTTGGTTTGAAATTCAAATAGAAAACAAAGGAAAACAGATGAAAACAGTTGGAAAACAACTGAAAACAGAGGAAAACAAAAGGAAAAACAAGCAAAACAAATGCAATCAACATGATGCCATGATGCAAAACATAAAATAACAGAGAGCAAACATTCTAAAGGCTGTTTTTCAGACTTGGGATGTTACAATTGCGGTATAAGATAAGGCGAGATGACCCTGGTGATGTTGAGGGCGATCCGCGCCCCAGGAAGAGGGTTCCTACCAAGGTGATTTGGTATGCTCCTATAATACCACTGTTGAAACGTTTGTTTTAAAACAAAGAGCATGCCAAGTTTTTGCGATCGCACAAAGAAGACCGTAAGAAAGACGTGATGCTGAGACACTCCACTGACGGGTCGTAGTGGACAAAAAACTACAAAGAGTTCAAGACATTTTCAGATGACGCACGGAACTTAAGATTTGGTCTAAGCATAGATGACTTTAATCCTTTCAGGGAGCAGAGCTCCAGTCATAGCACCTGGCCAGTGACTCTATGTATCTATAACCTTCCTCCTTGGTTGTGCATGAAGCGGAAATTCATTATGATGCCAGCCCGGCAACGATATTGATGTGTACCTGAGGCCATTAGTTGAAGAACTTTTACAGCTGTGGCGTGCATAAGGTGTACCTGTGTGGGATGAGCACGAACAAAAGGAATTTAACCTAAGAGGGTGGTTGTTCGTAACGATCAATGACTGGCCTGCTCTTAGTAACATTTCAGGACAGTCAAACAAGGGATACGATGCATGCACACACTGTTTAGGTGAGACTGACAATATATATTTGGGAAACAAGAATGTTTACCTCGGGCATCGTCGATTTCTTCCAAAACAATATCCTGTAAGAAAGAAAGGAGGCAAGTATTTCAGAGTTGAGGCAGATAACCGGTCGAATCCTACCCGCCCTACTGGGGATGTTATATATGATATGGTCGAGGATTTAAAATTGATCTTTGGAAAGGCTCTTGGTGGACAATCTGTTCCTCTTGACGATGACGGACGCGTACCCATGTGGAAGAAGATGTATATATTTTGGGAGCTACCCTATTGGAAACTCCTAGAGGTTCAGTCTGCGATCTACGTGATGCACATGACAAAAAATCTTTGCGTGAACCTGCTAAACTTCTTGGGCGTGTATGGAAAGACAAAAGATACACCGGATGCACGGCTGGACCAGCAACGTATGCATGAACGAGACAACCTGAATCCAGAATAGTATGAAGGTCCTGCCAGCTACGCTCTTACCAAAGAATAGAAGGAGATCTTTTTTGAAGTCCTGAGCAGCATCAAGGTCCCGTCTGGCTTCTCGTCAAATATAAAGGGAATAATAAACATGACAGATAAAAAGTTTCAAAACCTAAAGTCTCATGACTGCCACGTGATTATGACACAATTACTTCCGGTTGCATTGAGGGGGCTTCTGCCGGAAAATGTTCGAGTACCCATTGTGAAGCTATGTGCATTCCTCAATGCAATTTTTCAGAAGGTGATCAATCCACTAACTCTACCAAACTTACAGAAGGATGTGGTGTAATATCTTGTCAGCTTCGAGTTGGTGTTCCCACCATCCTTCTTCAATATATATTATGACGCTACTCATAGTTCACCTAGTCGAACAGATTTGCATTCTCGGTCCTGTATTTTCTACACAACATGTTCCCCTTTGAGAGATTCATGGGAGTCTTAAATAAATATGTTCATAATTGTGCTAGGCCAGAAGGAAGTATCTCCAAGGGCTATGGAACAGAGGAGGTCACTGAGTTTTGTGTCAACTTTATTCCTTACCTTAAGCCGATCGGTGTTCCTGAATCGCGCTATGAGGGGAGACTGCATGGAAAAGGCACGGTGGGAAAGAAAGCAAAAATATGTATGGACGAACATTCTTTCACTCAAGCACACTACACGGTTCTACATAATTCTAGCTTGGTTGCTCCATATATAGTGGAACACAGGAGTACTTTACGCTCGAAATACCCAGAGCAAGATGAAGATTGGATTGATGAAAAACACATGAAGACTTTCGGAGGTTGGTTGCAAACACGTCTCATTAATGAAACCACTGTTGAAGAACATCTATAGTTGTTGGCCAATCAACCATCTGCGACTATGTTGACTTTTCAAGGGTACGAGATAAATGTGAATACATTTTACACGACCGACCAAGATAAAAAGAGCATCAACCAAAACAGTGGTGAACTCTTTGATTCAAGAAACAGCAATGGACAAAAGGAAACATATTATGGTTACATAGAAGAGATATGGGAACTTGACTATGGACCTTATTTGAAGGTCCCTTTGTTCCGGTGCAAATGATTCAACCTAAAAGGCGGGGGTACAGGTAGACCGGCCGTACGAAATGACTATAGTGGATTTTCATAATCTAGGGTACGACACCGAACCTTTCGTCCTAGCCCGTGATGTGGATCGGGTTTTCTATGTGAAGGACATGTCTACCAAACCGAAAAAAGAAAAGAAAGGCAAGAGGACACATCGTACGATGAGGCAAAGAGCCACATAGTTCTTTCAGGAAAAAGAAACAGCGTGGGGGTGGAGGACAACACAGACATGTCCGAAGATTATAGTAAGTTTACTGAAATTCCACCCTTCAAGGTGAAAACTGACCCGAGCACCGTGTTAAATAATGAAGATTTTCCATGGTTGTGTCGCAATCATAAGAAAGACAAACACATGAAGAAAGTTCAGAAGACTAGATAGGGATGTTTGTTGGTGATGTGTAATAATGTATTAAAGCGTTTAATTACGTAACTGTGTTCTGAAATTTAGTATTTTTTGTGGTCAGCAGGACATATATAATGACACTATGCGAAGGTCTTACATCATTTTGATTTTTTTCGAATTTTCTATGTCGATTTCAAACAAAATTCCAGACGACGGGCATGACCATTCAAACAAACATAGTAAAATTCGAAAATAAGTAAGACCAAAATATTGTACATGTAAAGGGATTACGTTTCGTATACAATTTATCAAATTTCAACACAAATAGAAAACATACGTAAACCTATTAAGAAAGTAGAAAAAGACATAGATTTTTTTAAAAAAACAGGTTTGGTCCCGGCTCTAGCCACCAACCGGGACCAAAGGTCCTCTCCTCTGCGCGCGCGAACAGAGAGACCTTTGGTACCGGTTCTGACCACCAAGCGGGGACTAAAGGTACTTTTGGTCCCGGTTGGTGGCTAGAACCGGGACTAAAGGTCAAATCTACGCGGGACTTAGCCGATTTTGGCCAAAATTTTCTCATCCGACCAGATTCGAAGACGACGCGCCTCCGGGCTCCCTAACGACGCCGAGACGCTGACGTCCTGCCCCGCCGTCCTGTTCGATATCCCCGGTGCGGCGACCTTGCTCCGTCTCCCCAGCCATTCACCCAGGCCTCCCCACCGTCGCACCGCTTCAAATAGGCCACGCCGCTACCTCGCCACCCCACCTCCCCGAGCACCCGCGCAGCCCCCAAAGGTTCGTTCTTTTCTTCCCACTCCCGACCCTCCTCTCTCGCTCGGCCCCCTCGCGCGATGTTAACAACTGGACGACGGCGATGGAATAACGGTGGGCGCCGGCGGTGGAACTGCGGGGACATATATTGATTGGGGTCCTAAAGGACGTTACATATTAAGGGGGCCTAGGGCCATTACATAGTGATACTCCGGCGCCTTCTAGAGATAGGCCGGCGGCAGCTGGCTTTGCGGCTGCTCCTCCGGCGGCTGCTCCTGCATCGAAAGGTGCTGTTCCTGCTCCTCCGGTGACGGCGGCAGCCAAATGCCGCCAGTCCAGCACCAGGATTGGCCAACGGAGCCGCGCGGAAGTAGAGACAGTGGTGGCGGAAGATCCTTCGCGGCCTCCATCTCGTGGTTCCTCTGTTGCCACCACGGCAGTGGAAGCGGTGGTGACGGCAGGGCGGCGGCCACCACGGCCTCCCAACGCTTGATCTCGTCCTCGATGAGGGAGCGCCGGGACAACTCGTAGGCCTCCTACATCTCCGGGTCGTCGGTGTCGTGGTCCTCCTCCTTGAACCACAGCTCCGACTCCTGGCCGGGCGGCGGCGCGGGGTACGTCCTGGGCTGTTGCGGCGGTTCTAGGGCGGGCGCGAAGAAGGAACGGCGGCGGTCGTCGTGCTCCTCCGCGAACCACCTGTCCCAGTGGGGGGAGTTTGGCGCGTAGGCGGGGTCATCGAGAAGGTCCGCGGGTTATGGTGCAGGTCTTGCACTCGTTGGGAAACCCCAAGAGGAAGGTATGATGAGAACAGAAGCAGTTTTCCCTCAGAAAGAAACCAAGCTTTAATCGATCAGTAGGAGGAAGGAGTAAGTTCAGAAGGTTGATGCAGCTCAGATGGCAGGGCGCACTACCGGTTCAGCAGCAACATGAAACCTACACAACACAATCAAATCACTTTGCCCCAACTAAGCAGTGAGGTTATCAATCTCACCGGTTTTGCTGATAACAAAGAGGTTAAACGTATGGTGTGGAGAAAATATAAGAACAGTACGAAAATAATAGCAGTGTGAAAATAGTAGAAGTAGTGTGTGTATTATTAGTATGAGGAAAATGGACCGGGGTCCACAGTTCACTAGTGGTTTCTCTCTGTGAAAGATAAATAACATGTGTGCTGAGCAAATTACAACTGGGCAATTGACAAAAATGAAGACTGTATCATAGTGCATATGCAAGACATAAAGATTATTATGCGATTCATACGGGCATTACAACAAGATACATAGACCGTTATCAAACTGCATCTATGACTAATAATCCACCCTCGGAGTGTCATCCGAGCAAACCTTGGGTATTAAGTTGCAAGCACCAGATAATCGTAGTAAGCAAAGTTTGTAATGTAAACAATAACATCATCCTTAGGCAAAGCATTGTTGTTTTCTCCCTAATGGCAACAACACATCCTCCATCTACCACATTTCTGTCACTCGAACATAGATGCAAAGAAGGCATGAACCCACTATCGAGCATAAATACTCACTCTTGGAGTTACTAGCATCTACTTGGCCAGAGCATCTACTAATAACGGAGAGCATGCAAGATCATAAATAACATATACATGAAGTTAACATGATAGATTGATAATAAGAATACATAGCATTCAGCATTCATCGGATCCTATCAAACACAACATGTAGCATTACATAAAGATGGTCTCGATCATGTGAGGCAGCTCACGAGATCTAAACATGAGGCATAAAGTGGAGGAGACAACCATCTAGCTACTGCTATGGACCCGTAGTCCAGGGATGAACTACACACTCATCACTTCAGAGGAGGGCATGGTGGTGTAGACCCCTCCGGTGATGAATTCCCCCCCCCCCTCTCGGCAGGGTGCTGGGGAAAGCTCGAGAACCCTCCCGATCTCGGGATGACGATGACGGCAGTTTCGGGTGTTTCTCGGGAAAAAGTGGTGGCAGAAAGAGTGATGGCAGAGGGCACCTGGGGGGCCCAGACCACCCCTAGGCGAGGCCAGGGGCGCGCCCTATGGTGTGGCCCCCTTGTGCCCCTCTCTGGGTCTCTTTGGGACTCCGTGGAACCTTCGGGAATTCTAATACTTTCGGGCTTCAAATTTTCCAATTTCGAGAATATTTGTAGAACAACTTTTCTAAAACTAAAAACAGCAGAAAACAGGGAACTGGCTCCATGGCATCTTGTTAATATGTTAGTCCCGGAAATCGATAAAAATGACATAAAGTGTATAGAAAACATGTGGGAAATAACATGAAAACAACATGGAACATCAGAAATTGAGGATACGTTTATGACGTATCAACATCCCCAGGCTTAGTTCCTACTCGTCGTCAAGTAGGTAAACGATAAAAACACATAATTTCTGAAGTGACATGCTACCAACATGAACTTGATCATCAATAATGTAAAAGCATATGTAAGCTGAGATCATAGAACTTTAGCACAAGCATGATAAATAAAACTTTAATAATAAAGCATAGCAATCACCTTGTATCATGAAAAGTAAAATGAATAAAAGATCATGAATAACAATGCATCAAAAGTTATACGTTTATTTCAAGTATAGAGAAAGCATGGCAAAGTGATATTTCGCTAGTCCTTAAGAGTGGGGAAAAGCATAAATGCCAGGACACCTTCAAAGTTTATGAGGAAGACTAGAACAAATAATTTGAGAGCAAGCATCATGAATAAATTAATAATGTTTTTGGGATAAATGCAAATTAAACTCAGAATGGCAACTACGCTCTCTAACTGTGCATAAAGTTAGAACATGGAGACCCAACATAAAAGTAAAAGAAAGGCCCTTCGCAGAGGGAAGCATGGATCACTCATGTGCTAGAGCTTTATTTTAATAAACAGAGGTATAATGTTTGACACTCCTCTCATTCATCTTACACAAACCATGGCTAACCGAATCCTCGGGTGCCTGCCAACAATCACATGCAGTGGAGGAGTGTCTATTTTTAGGGAGGTGTATGCTAATGTGAATGAATGGTAAACAGAAAATACAGCATGTCACAAGCCAACTAGACTTCACAAGATTGGCTCCCATATGAAGGACGCAACTGGTGTAGAAGGTCATCCCTCTTTCTCTTTTGTTTACACAAGTATGCTTTGACTGATAAATTAGGGACAAAAATAGTGAAGAGAATTTGTTAGTATTAATTTGGGTATGGGCACCCCGCTGCCAGCTCTTCTATCAATTGGATAAGAGGATGAAGCCACTAGTACAGGGTGTGAAATCCAATCAACAAGTGAGATAAAGATTCTCTATTTACGTCCTCATGAGCAAAAACAGGAACACAAAACAGGAGTAATTTTGAAAGTTTACAGGTAGCACATCAGGAATTTACTTGGAGTGGAGGTTAATTACCACATGTAGGTAGGTATGGTGAACACATTTGGCATACTTTGGATTTTGGGAGTTGCATTGCACGAGTAGAGCTCATTATCGGTACATGTGGAGGCTAGCAAAAGACTGGGAGCGACAAATCAAGAGAGCAATAATGGCCATAATCAAGCATAGCAACATAAACATCATTAATCAAAGCATAAGTGGTACCACAAGTTCAAATACTAAATGATCATGGAGGCTATTTGTGACTGGTTTATAGTCATTAACATGGTGTGAGCATGCTCCAAGTCAACCAAATAAAACACTCAAAGGAGAACACCACAAATTTATGCTTCAATATGACAAGAACAACTCAGGATTCTTTAAATGGCACATTAAACACTCTCGGCTATTTGAGACAAATCATGCTACTCAATAACCACTAGGATTTAGAATTAAAATAACATTTAGCATGATATGAAAATTCTAGCCACGGTCCATACAAGCTTCTATTTGCATCGTTTATAATTTTTACAAAATGTAGCAGTTTCTTTTCCCAAGAAGCACCATACAAAATATGTTTTAGCAAAAACTCTCTAAATGATACAGCAAGTGATGTCTACGCACGCTTCTATTCTTGTAGACAGTGTTGGGCCTCCAAGTGCAGAGGTTTGTAGAACAGCAGTAAGTTTCCCTTAAGTGGATCACCCAACGTTTATCGAACTCAGGGAGGTAGAGGTCAAAGATATCCCTCTCAAGCAACCCTGCAATTAAGATACAAGAAGTCTCTTGTGTCCCCAACACACCCAATATACTTGTCAGGTATATATGTGCACTAGTTCAGTGAAGAGATAGTGAAATGCGAGTAATATGGATTGTTATAAGTAATAATAGCAATCTGAAATAAATATGGCAGCAAGCAAACATGTAGCAGAACAGGAGGAAAATGGTGTTTCAATGCTTCGAAACAAGGCCTAGGGATCCTACTTTCACCAGTGGACACTCTCAACAATGATCACATAATGGAATAACTAAATATCTTCTCTTCACTATGCTACTCTTAACCCTCTCCGGTTGGATAACGAACATTAATCATTGCATAGGGCTGCAAAACGCATTCCTTAAAGTAAGCATTCCCATGTCTAGTTAACCCCACGCTGTCACTATGAGCGCCCTAGAAGGTACTACACAAACAAAACAATTCATAGAGGAGACACACACGATGTGCACACTGTCACCTTCAAACCGCGAGACAAGGTGACTCCAAAGTTTATATTAATAAAACACTTGAGTAGCACAAGATGAAGAGTAACATCTACTTATTCAACTAGATTACAAAGCTCACGGTCACATATAGATCACACCATGGGAGAGAGAGAGATGAACCACATAGCTACCGGTAGAGCCCTCAGCCTCGGGGGAGAACTACTCCCTCCTCATCATAGGAGACAGCAACGGCGATGGAGATGGTGGTGGAGTCGATGGAGATGGCTTCCGGGGGCACTTCCCCGTCCCGGCAGGGTTCTAGAACAGAGATATGTCCCCCAAAATATGGGTTGACGATGACGGCGGCTGCGGAAGGTTTCGTGGAATTTCGCCGACTCTGTTACAGTTTTCCTTCGGAGGGGAATAAATAGGCGAAAGGGAGACGTCGGTGGGCGACCAGAGGGCCCTCACCACCCCCAGGCGCGGCCTAGGGTGGTCTGCGCCTGGCTATGGTGAGCCCACTATGGTGCCCGTCTTCAACTCATCTTCAGACTTCTGGATGCTTCCGGGGAAAATAGGAACTTCGGGAATTGTGGGGTCCAATTCCGAGAATATTTTCACAACATCTTTTCTGAAATAAAAAAAAGCAGAAAATAGGGAACTCGCACTTGGCATCTTGTTAATAGGTTAGTCCCGGAAAACGTGTAAAATTGCTATACAGAAGGGAGAAAACATGTAACAATTGGCATAATATCAGCATGGAACATCGTAAATTATAGATACGTTGGAGACGTATCAGCAAGCAAGCATGGGAGTACTCACATAACACTACTAAAACTAATAGCTCTAAATAATAGATGCAATGAAAACAAGATCTAAACAAGAATTTTTGCACCTGCTAGAAGAAAAACTAAGAATACGAGCATAACGAGTATTCAAACGAAAAAGCAGAGCGTGTCTCTCTCCCAAACAAGGATGCTAGGTTCCAATGATATTATTGCAGCAAGGAAACAAAATAAAACAAAATAAAACAAAAAATAATAGACGCTCCAAGTAAATTTCATATGATGTGACCGAATAAAAATATAGTTTCACTAGAAGTGACCTGATAAATGGTCAATGAAGAAATGGATGCCTTGGGAATCCCCAAGCTTATATGCTTGAGTCTTCTTAATATTTGCTGGTATGAACCACGGGGGAATCCCCAAGCTTTGACCTTGCACTCTTCTTGATCACATATATCACATCTTCTCTTGACCCTTGAAAACTTCCTTCACACCACGCTAAAAGAGTAATTTGCATTAGAGGGTTAGTGCAACAATCAACAATCCATGGGTTTTGTATGGGAACAAGTGCTATTGATATTTTTAAACATTATCTACAACCACTGATGTTTCGTGAAGCAAAGAAATCCACTTTACATCATAAAAGAGCAAATGCAAGAGAAATTGCAGAATTTGTCAAAACCAGAATATTCTGTAAAGACGAATTTTTTTGGGGGCACTCAAAATACTCAAATAAAAAACTTAAAGAACGAAAAAGTTGCGTAATTAGCTGAGGAATAATCACAAAAAAGTTGCGTACTTAGCAGAAATCTGTTTCCTGCGCAGAAATCCAAAACCAACTCCAACTTTCATCAGAAACTTTACTTGGCACAACTAAAACATGAAAATAAAGATAGAAAAAGAGTTGCTACAAAATTATACAACCCCTTGAATCAAAGAAAACAGATAAAAACAAAGCAAAAAATAAAACCATGGTTTATCTCCCAAGAAGTGCTTTTGTTTAACGCCTTTTAGCTATCCCCACAAAAGTGGATTCACGTGTTTTCAAGTGAAGAAGATGCTCACATAAGAAATATGAGCAAAAGATAGCATGAAGAATAAAGTATAAAACAAATTTAAGTCTAACCCACTTCCTATGCATAGGAATCTTGTGAAGCAATAAATTAAAGAAGCTCAAACTAGATATCATGGGAAGGTACAACAAGAGCAACTTCAAAACTTTCAACGAAAAGAGAGGTGTTTTAGTAACATGAAAATTCCTCCAACCATATTTTCCTCTCTCATAATAATTTCGAGTAGCATCATGAACAAATTCAACAACATAATTATCACATAAAGCATGTTTTTCATGGTCTAAAAGCACACAATTCATATCAAGCTCCAAAGAAGTGGGATAAAAATTTAAAATCAGCTCCTCTTTCCCCCCACTTTTATCAATAGAAAAACAAGATGGTTGGTCACTCTGAAAAGGTATGGGACACATTATAGCAATCCCATTTTCAGTAGAATTATCATTTATAACATCAAGTAACATAGGACCACCATCTAGAGAATTGTCATATAAAGTTACTAAACAAACTTCCTCATTATCATGCATAATAATAGTTGGAATAAATAGAGTATTCTCATAGGATTTAAAAAAGTAGCATGAATTATCATAAATAAAAATAGCAATATCATTCTCATAGGTTTCATTCATAGTAGTATCAAGGTCACAAGTATAGCAAGTATCAATTTCATTAAAAAAGATATTTCAAAAGAATCAATAGGATCATCACAATTATGAGTTAAAGAGTTACTATCATTTGGAGGTAGACATGGGTAGCTCCATTCTTCCTTCTCTTGATCATCACTCTCCTCCTCTTTTTGATCCAATGAGCTTCCATATTCAACAATTTCTTCTTCCATAGACTTCTGCAAGGCATTATGTCTCTTCCTTAGGTTCAGAGCATTTATTAAGATATTCCATTATGTAGTAATTACAATCCTCGTAATTATCAAAGCAATATTCAAGTATAGCATAAATCTCATATTTATAAGGTGCATCATCAATACTTTCAAGCAAATAGGAAATTTTGAATGCACCCTTCCAAGCAATAAATTCTTCAATTTGTGCCACATCATAAAATTCATAATTTCCCTTAACATGAGAAGATACGGTAACATTATCATTATACTCACATTGAAAAGGGAGGTTTTTATACCTCCTACAGCAACGAGATTTATCAAAGCAATAAGTAACATTATAGGTTGAGCACAAGTTTTTAGCATAGTCATCCGTGAACCCACCTTTCTTATAAGATCTAGTTTCAAAGACATTAACCATTGATAGCAAGCATGATAAAGCAAAAAATAACAATTAGAATAAGAATTATTTTTTGTGTTTTGATATAGAGAAACAAACAAGACAAAATAAAATAAACTAAGCAAAACTAAAACAAAGTAAAGAGATTGAAAGTGAGAGAATCCCCTTGCAGAAATTATCTTACTCCCCAACAAAGGCACCAAAAAATAGCTTGATGGTGCAGGTCTTGCACTCGTTGGGAAACCCCAAGAGGAAGGTATGATGAGCACGACAGCAGTTTTTCCCTCAGAAAGAAACCAAGGTTTAATCGACCAGTAGGAGGAAGGATTAAGTTTAGAAGGTTGATGCAGGTGAGATGGCAGGGCGCACTACCGGTTCAGCAGCAACGTGGAACCTACACAACACAATCAAATCACTTTGCCCCAACGAAGCAGTGAGGTTATCAATCTCACCGGTTTTGCTGATAACAAAGAGGTTAAACATATGGTGTGGAAAACAATATGAGAACAGTACGAAAACAGCAGCAGCTGTGTGAAAACAGTAGAAGCAGTGTGTGTATTATCAATATGAGGAAAATGGTCTGGGGTCCACAGTTCACTAGTGGTGTCTCTCCGTGAAAGATAAATAACATGTGTGGTGAACAAATTACAACCGGACAATTGACCAAAATGAAGGCTGCACCGTAGTGCATATGCAAGACATAAAGATTACTATGTGATACATGCGGGCATTACAACAAGATACATAGACCGTCATCCAACTGCATCTATGACTAATAATCCACCCTCGGAGTGTCATCCGAGCAAACCTTGGGTATTAAGTTGCAAGCAACAGATAATCGTAGTAAGCAAAGTGTGTAATGTAAACAATTACATCATCCTTAGACAAAGCATTGTTGTTTTCTCCCTAATGGCAACAACACATCCTCAATCCGTCACGTTTCTGTCACTCGAGCACAGTTGCAAAGGAGGAATGAACCCACTATCGAACATAAATATTCCCTCTTGGAGTTACTAGCATCTACTTGGCCAGAGCATCTACTAATAATGGAGAGCATGCAAGATCATAAATAGCATATGCATGAAGATAACTTGATAGATTGGTAATCAGAAGACATAGCATTCAACATTCAGAGGATCCCAGCAAACACAACATGTAGCATTACATAAAGATGATCTCGATCATGTGAGGAAGCTCACGAGATCTAAACATGAGGCATAGAGTGGAGGAGACAACCATCTCGCTCCTTCTATGGACCCGCAGTCCAGGGATGAACTACTCACGCATCACTTCGTAGGAGGGCATGGTGGTGTAGACCCCTCCGATGATGAATTCCCCTCCCACGGCAAGGTGTCGGGGAGAGCTCGAGAACCGTTCCGATCTCGGGATGACGATGACGGTGGCCTCGGGTGTTTTGTCGTGGGATAATCACGGCAGATGTTACCGGGGGTAACTGATCTAGGGGCAAGTCGACACAGGTATTTGGGAGAGGGTTTAGCTTGAAGGAAGACATGGCGAAAAGCAATCTAAGAGCCGGAACACAACTCGCCGGATCTCGATATGATTATACTGGATACTCGATAATAGGTGTTACAGTTATGACTTGAATCTCTCTCAGGCGAAGCCTAGGGGTTGGTTTATATAGTACTCATACCCCCTTTGGCTTGCCATACAAAGCGCTCCTTGAGTCCTACTCGAACTCTATATACAAACCTAACTTTCCTTACCATAACCCACAATCCGGGTTACGATCCTTACAAGCCCTGGGCCTTTCTGAAGCTTCTTTGTTCTTAGCCGGATTTGGTCCATCCGCCGTTTGGGCCGGATTACACCTGGGAGTTGGCATACCGGGTTACTATCCCCTCATCAGTAGTCCCCAGGATAGCGCGGGCTTCATGGATTCATTCTTGAGGCGCTCGCTATCCCGATAGCTCGATCCTTCCTCGAACGCCTAATGGGCCTTTCCATATTTGAACCCTTGCTCCGAACGCCCACAACGCCAAATCCGCGCGGATAATTACTGTTCCGCAATTTCCGGCTTTCTGGCCGCGGGTGAGCTCACCACCTCCCTTATAAATATCAGCAGAGGGTAACCCTAAACCATTCACCTCGTTTCGTCATTTCTTTCCTCGCTCCCTCACAGTTCCGGCCGCCGGGCTCACGCGCGCTTCCAGAGATAAGGCCACCTCCGGCCGCACCCGACCTCGAGCTCTCCAGCGCCGCCATCGAGCCCCGCCGCCACGCTCTTGTTTCTTTCATCAAGGACTGTGGTGAGACACTCAAGCCGCGCCGCGCACCGGCCTCAGTTCGGACCTCAACTCCCGGTAAGCCCCTCTCAACCATCCAACTGAAACCGGCAATTTCATCAATTTGACCAAGATTGGATCTGAGTCAACCCGCAAATCAATTTTAGGGAACCATCAAATTAGTCCGCTTCGATAGTCCTTAGCTTCTTCAAGCACTTGATACGCAATCACCACTCATTTCCGCGCCCTTATTAACCATTAAACTTCATATAAGATTACTTGCAAGTCCTTCGATTCTAGATCCGTTCCGCCTTGTTTTCTCCGCCTGCCGCATTAACACCCGGATAATCCTTCTTTTCCAGTTAATCCCTCCTCAGTAAGGTGTGGGCAACCATCCATGTTCACCCAACCCACCTCAATACGTAAGTAATTAACAATTTACTCAACTTCATCCGACACCCGGAAAATCTTCAGCACTTAGCTTCGTAGCGCATTACCCGGGTCTTGTTTTAGCCTTCAGCGTCTTAATGTCTCCAGATTCAAATGAGTTGATGTTCCGAATCTTACCCCACACATTTCTTGTCCCTTGCAGGTCAGCTCCATGGCTCCTAAAAGACAGGGAAAACACCCGGCTCCTGCAAAGACCTCCCAAACCGCTTCTGCCGACTGGGGCCGGTCTTCAACAACGAAGGCCAAACTGGATGGGATGGCCGAGCTAGGAATCCTTCCTTCCCAAAAGGAAATACACTGGAGGGCTCCTGGCGATGAGACCCGTCCCACTCCTACCGGGAATGAGGTAATCTGCTTTACCGAGCACGTGATCCGGGGGTTCCGTCCTCCGGGTCACCCCTTCTTCCGAGAAATCCTAAGCCACTACGGCCTCCGGGTGTTCGACATAGGGCCTAACTCTATGCTGAATATCACCCACTTCATAGTCTTGTCCGAGTCTTACCTGTGCATTCAACCAAGCCTAGCTCTTTTTACCGAGTTATTTTACTGTGAACCGTGCCGCGAGAGCGATGACGGAGCAATCCTTACTTGCGGCGGGGTATCTATCCAACGCCGCAAGCACTCGCTGATGCCAGCCCTTAATCTGAACTCCCACGCCAAAAATTGGCAGCTATCCTTCTTCTATTGCCATGATACCTCTCCGGATGGCGAGAGGAAATTGCCGGGTTACTCGGAGACCCCCCTCGAACCCTCCGCGTCTTTCAATGCTTTTGCGCCTGATCCTGATAGGGAAGCGATTCAGCCCCTTCTGGCCAAATTAGCAGCTTTCTCAGCCCATGGCCTTCTCGGGCTCAACTTAGTAAAGACCTGGGTGGAGTTCCGGGTTCAACCAACTCCATTCGTTCAAAACTGCTGCACGAATACTCGGGCTATATCACAGACTCCCTCCGCTACTCCACCAAAAACTTCCCTGCCGGTAACACCATCAAGACCATCAAGGGCTTCTTGGTGGAGAGATTGGACGTCATAAAGAACACCGCCGGGTTACCCCCGTTTACTCGGGAGAATCCCGCCCCAGCGGTGAGTCCTGCCCCCTTTTTCTTATTTCAGTACTTTCGTCCGCTACAGCCTTTAACCATCATTTGTATTTACCTGTTTACAGGCTGACGATCCCTTCTGGAAAGTCGAAAACTCTCCTCCTTCTCAAGACCCCGAAGAAGAGGTCGAGTCTGTGGATGATGATGAGGGTATTCCTCCATAACCTTTATACCTGCCTTTTATCTGTGCTGTTTCCCTTATCTGATACTTACTCGGCTTTCAGGGTCGGGGATGACGAGGAGGAAGAAGAAAATGACCCGGAAGCCACCGAGTCTGACCGGGAGCCTCCAGTTGGAAACAAAAGGAAGGCTAGAGGGGTAGTTGAAAAGGTTCCCTTCTCTTCTGTGTCTCGTGCGCCTTACTCCTTTGCTGCTATGCATGAACTTAACGAGCGATTATCACATTCACCCTTCTTGAAGGATCCTCTTCCGACTAAACGTAGGGTGACCCGGAATTCTCCGGGGGATGATCCCCTTAACCCGGGTATTCCCACTTCACCTACTCATCGAGCCAGTACCCTCCAGCTCAACCTTCCCAATCTCCTCAGCGTCACCCGTCTCCTACTCATCCACTTGCCGGCAATTTCGCGTCCCGCAGCCAGTGCTCTTGCCAACGTCATCCGCTTCCAGTGGCGAACTTCCTCCGGACTACGCCGTAAATACCGGGTAACTACCTTTATTTGCATTTTCTCGTACTTGTTACCTTTCCTTTTTCGGTACCTTCCACCGATCCATGTCCTCCTTCTTGTCTTCAGCGCCACAGTTACGCTGAGCGACCAGGATATTCCTGAACCGGAAGGACAGGAAGAGGAGAAGCCGAGTGATGACATGGACGTTGAGATTGAAGACGAGGCCGAGGACGGAAAAGAAAAGACCCTTTCAAGGACCCAATTCCACCGAAAACTGCATCACCCCAGCCCTCTGAAGAAGTGGACGAAGACATCATCTTGGAGACCAAGCCGGGCTCTCCTAACCCGGACGTTCAAACGACCCGGGTTTCGACCCCCAGACCCGGAACAGCTCCTCCACAAGAGGGCCAATCCTCCGGCCCTTCTCAACTTCGTCCTGAAGACATGACCTTTGCTCAGATGCTAGATGCCCTTCATACCTTGAAGGGTGACGAAGAAAACTTACTAGATGCCTTAATACTCAAGCACGAGGTAATCCCGACTAACACCAATTGATTCCATATATAGTCCCCAAGTTCCGAGTAAATTACTAGGTAGCTTGCTTGGAACTTTGCATAATGTTTCTGGCTGACCCTTCTTCATGCTTCCCTACAGGACTATGTTTCACAGTTGGAGAAGAAACTGGCCAAATCCACCAAGCTTGCTGAAAAAGAAGCGGCCCTTCGTGAAGCTGCTGAGACTGAGGCTCACAGGTGCCAGAAGATGACGAAAAAGTACAAGAAGAGAGCTCGTAAGGCAAAAGGCAAACTGACAACTCTTCTGCTCAATTGATGGTGTTTTATCGTACCGCAACTGGTAAGATTTTTGAATTTCACCTTTTGTGACTCGGATTACTTTGATTTGAACAACTGCACTTGTTTGCCTACTATCTTTGCTTCTTTTGCCTTTTTTAGCAGGGCCACATGACGCTGCCCCCGAAGGAGATGATGCTGCCAAGCTTAAAACCATCAAGAATACTCTTCGCCAACTTTGCAGCGGAGTCAGTTGGATACTTGACGAGTTACGTCTGCCGGGTATCAGGCCAGATAACATGAAGAAGTTACTAGAAAGCTGCTCTACCATCCCCGAATGGATTTGGCATTGGAAACGGTCCTCCTGCCGCTTTGGGGTAACCCGGGGACTCGCGTTAGCTAAGGCCTACGCTCCCAAGCTAGAGCTGTCCAAGCTTATGAGCGGATTCCCAGAGTTCAACTTGGATGGGTCCAAGTTTTTGCCAAAGGACTTCAAGGCTATTCAGAAAGAAGTCCGTCATCCGGCTAGTGTTATCGCTGATGCCTTAGAAATTGATGTGATTCTTCCGGCTTATGATGCTAATGACAAGGTTGTCAAGGCTGACCGCCCCCAGCCGTTCGATATGCTTGTCCGTTGGAGGGAGGAAGCGATCAAGTTAAAGGAAGAAGCCGCCAAGAAGGCCGAGGTCGACTCTGCTCCTGCAACTTCTGCTGCGCAGCCCGAGACTACTACTACTGATCCAAGTGGCACCAAGGGCAAGGCCAAGGTGGATCCTGCAGCTTGAAGTAACGCTTATCATTCCACATGCGTCAATCGGCGAAGCGTCGTTTACAACAGCTTTACTATTCGTTTAAGCAGAGCGCCTGTGCTCTTTTGATACTTTTATGATATTGTAATACTTTGAGTTAAACTCCCGATGCACTTTGCGCCCCTTTGGGCTTTTGATGAATGTATCTTTGCGTTTTCTTATTCTTGATATCCACTTGCTTTATTCTCGATAACTTATACTTCTTTTTTCTTAGCAAAGCCCGTCCTCCGGGTTTTGTCTGAGACCCGGATGCGTGGCTCGTTGTAATTTAATCGGCTGGATGATGTTGTTTCCTCATTAGAGCTCATAAGTCCCCAGCCCGGGTTTCCGCGTCTAGGACACATGATTGTTTCTTTTCAAGGAAACGAATCGCCCATCGCTGGATGCCCAAAACTTCAGGACAGCTTTTATGAGGTTTGAAGTTATGCTTGATAATCGTTGAGTTTCCGGCTGTAAGCCTTATACTACTCTGCATAACCTGTGGTTTAGATGACCCTTTCGACTATCTTGTACTATAAGCCGGCTTTCGCGTGGATACCATGTTGTTACATCAATACGAAAACTGGGTCAAACAAGTCCCTTTTGGGTCTCATGACTGATAGTAATCGTAGGCGAACAGATCATGCCACTTTGTTGCGAGTCACATCGAGCTTAAGTAAGAATAGACGAGAATTTTGGACTTCTCTGTCCGGTTATAAGATTGTAGCCGCACTCGTTATTTCGAGTTGCCGGCCCCTATAACTCATTGGCATCAAGGCCGGGTCTTTTTTGAGTTTGCAGCTGTGCTTGTAGGAGCAACTAGCCCTCAAGACCTAAATATTTTACGCCGTATAAATGACAATTGTCTCTTTTCTCGATAATCCCCTTTTTATTTGATATGAGAAAATTAGGCCAGCAAGCCGCCTCATTAAAAACCCATCCAGTCCCCAAGGGTGCCCTGGATAGGAAAAGAGTGCGTCTGAAACCTGCTGCCTGTTACATCATTTTCTGCTAAGTATAGTATGGACGTAGCTGAGCCACGTTCCATGGTCTATCTCTTTCTTGCATAGGTGCAGTAGTATGAGCAGTGTCGTTGACTGTGGCCGATTCTTCTCTTGCATCTATCAAGTAATATGACCCATTATGTAGACTCCGGCTTATGATGAAAGGTCCTTCCCATGGCGGCGATAGCTTGTGTTTTCCCTCGTTTGTTTGAACCAAGCGCAGGACCAAGTCTCCCTCCTGGAAGACCCGGCTTTTTACCCGCCGGCTATGATATCTTCGCAAATCCTGCTGATATATGGCTGACCTTTCTAAGGCTTGCTCCCTTTGTTCTTCTAACATGTCCACGGCGTCTTGCCGGTTCTTCTCGTTCTCCACTTCGACGTAGGCTGTCACTCTTGGTGAATCATGAATGATGTCGCTTGGTAATACTGCTTCTGCGCCGTAAACCATGAAGAAAGGCGTCATCTGGGTGGACCGGTTAGGTGTAGTATTGATACCCCAGACCACGGAAGGGAGTTCTTCAACCCACGCTCCAGCGGCCCTGATACAAGGGACCCTTAGCCGCGGTTTCAATCCTCGAAGTAGCTCTTGGTTCGCCCTCTCCACTTGCCCGTTGGCTTGCGGATGTGCCACTGATGCCACATCAAGCCTGATTCCATTGTTGCCACAAAATTTTTCCATCTCTCCAAGGGACATGTTGGTTCCGTTGTCAGTGATTATACTGTGGGGATATCCAAACCGGTATATGATTCTTTTCAGGAATTTGACTGCTGTGGCCGCTTCACAATTGGTAACCGGCATAACCTCCACCCACTTGGTAAACTTATCGACAGCCACTAAAAGATGTGTCTTCTTGCATGGTGACATATGGAAAGGGCCAACCATGTCCATACCCCAAACAGCGAATGGCCAGGTTAGTGGTATTGTCCGTAACTCCATAGCCGGCACATGAGTTTGGCGAGCGTACCTTTGACATCCATCGCATCTTGCCACTATCCGCTCCGCGTCTGTTAAGGCCGTGAGCCAGAAGAACCCATGCCGATAGGCCTTAGCCACAAGGGATCTTGTGGACGCATGATGCCCACAATCACCTTCGTGGATCTCCTTAAGGATTTGTCGGCCTTCTTCCGGTGTCACGCAGCGCAGAAAGACTCCTGTCGCGCTTCTCTTGTACAGCTCCCCATTGATAATAGTATATCCTTTTGCCCGCCTCAAGATTTGTCTTGCTAATACTTCCTGCTCTGGCAATTCGCCCCGTGATAGATAGGCCAGATATGGCTCTCTCCACTCGGGAACAGTACGTATTGTAGCCACAAACTCCTCATCCGGGTCTCGATTTGCTAGTTCTTCCTCAGACTCGGATTTAACTGACGGTCGCCATAGCTCATCCAGGAAAACATTAGGTGGAACCGGCTCTCTACGCGAGCCGAGTCTGGCGAGTGCATCCGCTGCCTCATTTTTTTTCTGTCTATGTGCTCTACTTCATACCCGGAGAAACACCCGGCAACCTATCAACCTCTCTGCGATACGCTGCCATAGTGGCGTCCTTCCTATCCCAGGTTCCTGATACCTGCTGCACCACAAGATCCGAATCCCCAAAGCATCGTATCCTTCTGATGTTCATCTCCTTGGCTATCTTCAAGCCGTGCAGTAGGGCCTCATACTCGGCCACGTTATTTGAACAATCGAAGTGAATCTGTAGCACGTAACTTAGTTTGTCCCCCTTTGGCGACGTCAGCACCACTCCAGCTCCTGACCCTTCGTACTGCTTTGATCCATCGAAGTGCATGGTCCATGACTCGGAATTTGGGACTGTAGTAGCCATTCCAGTGTGTGTCCAGTCGTTAACAAAATCGACCAAAGCCTGTGACTTGATTGCTGATCTGGGCTCGTAGCTGATATGATAATCTCCCATCTCTATTGCCCATTTGGCTATTCTTCCCGTTGCATCCGAGTTTCTGATGATATCCGACATTGGTATTGAACTAACCACTGTTATGGGATGTTCTTGGAAATATGGCTTCAACTTCCGGCTGGCCATAAAGACCCCAAACACCAACTTTTGCCAATGTGGATAACGCTGCTTTGCTTCCGATAACACCTCGCTGACATAATAAACCGGCCTTTGGACCGGGTATCCCTTCCCATCCTCCTTGCGTTCTACGACAACTACCGCGCTGACGGCCCGGGGACCGGCGGCCACGTATATAACATAGGTTCTTTAGGACCCGGGGCTGCTAGTACTGGTGCTTCCGACAATTGCTTTTTTAGTGCTTCAAACGCCTCATCTGCCTCCTGATCCCACACGAACTTATCTGACTTCCGCAAAAGCCGATACAAGGGTATTGCCTTTTCTCCAAGCCTGGATATGAACCGGCTCAAGGCTGCTACGCAGCCCGTGAGCTTTTTGAACATGCTTCAAATTTTCCGGTTTCTTCAAACTTTGGATGGCCTTGATTTTGTCCGGGTTTGCCTCGATTCCTCTCTCGGAGACTATAAAGCCGAGTAACTTCCCAGCCGGGACTCCAAATACGCACTTCGTTGGGTTAAGCTTCATCTGGTACCTTCTCAAGTTTTTAAATGTCTCCTTCAAATCATCAATGAACGTTTCTGCCTTCCGGGTCTTAATAACCACGTCATCCACATACGCGTGCACGTTGCGCCCAATTTGGTCCTCGAAGCACTTCTGAATACATCGTTTGGTAAGTTGCGCCCGCATTTTTCAATCCAAACGTCATGGTTTTGTAGCAGAAGGCCCCAAAAGGGGTTATGAATGACGTTTTCTCCAATCCTCCCTTTTGAGTTTAATCTGGTGGTACCCCGAATATGCGTCCAGGAAACACAGCAAGTCGCTTCCGGCTACCGCGTCTATGATTTGGTCTATCCTTGGTAGTGCGAACGGATCCTTTGGGCAATGCTTGTTGAGGCTCGTGAAATCGATACACATCCTCCATTCATTTGTCTTTTTCATCACAAGAACCGGGTTTGCTAACCAGTCGGGGTGAAATACTTCCATGATAAAGCCTGCGGTTAATAGTCGCGCGATTTCCTCACCTATAGCTCTTCTCCTTTCCTCATTCATCTTTCTCATACCTTGCTTCACAGGCCTGGCCTTGGGATCCACGTGCAAACTGTGCTCTGCCAACTCAGTGGGAATACCCGGCATGTCGCTGGGTGTCCAAGCAAACACATCCGCATTTGAACGGATGAATTCCACCAGAGCCTTTTCTTGCGCATCATCTAGATTGGACCCTATAGTGAATTGCTTGGTGGGATCTCCCTCCACAAAATCTACTTTCTTGGTATCTTGAGCTGCCTTGAACTTCACTCTTTCGTCTTCAGCATCTGGCCTTCTCAACGCTGTACCATCATCCGGATCCACCTGCGACCGGTAATACTGAAGCTCTTCCTTCCTGCAGGCTTGTTCGGCCATTACTGAATCTCCCTCATCGCACTCGGCTGCTATATCCCGGTTTCCATGGATAGTGATGGTCTGCTTGGGGCCCGGAATCTTTAATTGCAGATACACGTAGCACGGCCTAGCCATGAACTTAGCATAAGCCGGCCTTCCGAACAGAGCGTGGTAGGGGCTGTGCAGCTTGACTACCTCGAACGTGAGCCACTCCACCCGATAGTTATCTACCGATTCTCCAAAGGCTACTTCCAACGCAATTTTTCCTTCGGGCGTGCCGAATGACCCGGCACGATTCCATGGAACACCGTCGAACTTTTTTGTAGCTGGGACTCCTTGAGGTTCATGCGCAAGAAGGTTTCCCAATATAGGATGTTGATACTACTCCCTCCATCCATCAAGACTTTCTTCAGCTCGTAACCATTGACCTGGGGTGCCACCACTAATGCCAAGGTTCCGGGGTGCTTTATTCCTTCCGGGTGATCCCTTCTGCTCCATGTTACCTCTTGCTCCGCCCATCTCAAGGATCCCGAAGTGGCCGAGGAGGCTGGATCCACTGTTTGCTTCAACGCCCCTTTGTCCCTGCTGGAAGTCCCTGTAACATGCACATGATATTGTCCTTTCAAATTGAGCGTACGTACCATGCCGATGAAGATATTGATTTGGCCGATTGACACCATGGATCCGGATTCGAAGTGATCCGGCTCCAACTCCCACCCGGAATTGTCCACTATCTGCTCTCCTTCGTCATTGGAGTAGATCTCGCCGACGACAAAGTTCTCCATACTCTTCCGAGCTTCTCCCGTGATGTAAACACCTTTGGACGCATGCCCCACGGTGGGCGCCAACTGTCGTGGGATAATCACGGCAGATGTTACCGGGGGTAACTGATCTAGGGGCAAGTCGACACAGGTATTTGGGAGAGGGTTTAGCTTGAAGGAAGACATGGCGAAAAGCAATCTAAGAGCCGGAACACAACTCGCCGGATCTCGATATGATTATACTGGATACTCGATAATAGGTGTTACAGTTATGACTTGAATCTCTCTCAGGCGAAGCCTAGGGGTTGGTTTATATAGTACTCATACCCCCTTTGGCTTGCCATACAAAGCGCTCCTTGAGTCCTACTCGAACTCTATATACAAACCTAACTTTCCTTACCATAACCCACAATCCGGGTTACGATCCTTACAAGCCCTGGGCCTTTCTGAAGCTTCTTTGTTCTTAGCCGGATTTGGTCCATCCGCCGTTTGGGCCGGATTACACCTGGGAGTTGGCATACCGGGTTACTATCCCCTCATCATGTTTCTCGAGAAAAAGTGGTATATTTATCGGGCTGATATATCGGGGGGGAGGGGGTTATATAGGCAAAAGAGCGATGGCATAGGGCACCTCGGGGCCCAGACCACCCCCAGGCGCGGCCAGGGGGCGCGCCGCCCTATGGTGTGGCTCCTCTCCGGGTCTCTTCTGGACTCCGTGGAACCTTCGGCAATTCTAAGACTTGGGAGCTTCGAATTTTCCAATTCCGAGAATATTTCCAGAACAACTTTTCTGAAACTAAAAACAGCAGAAAACAAGGAACTGGCTCCGTGGCATCTTGTTAATAGGTTATTCCCGGAAATCGATAAAAATGACATAAAGTGTATAGCAAACATGTGGGAAATTACATGAAAACAACATGGAACATCAGAAATTAAGGATATGTCGGCGGATGCGCTCGATCTCTTCCGCCCTTGCCCGGCCCCCGGTCGAAATCGAAGGCACCAGGATCCGCTGCGGATTTAGGTGTCAGTCGTCTGGTAGGTGGACGTCGGGCTAGGCGACGGGGGTGGCATTGTTCCAATGCCACCAGCACTCGGCGACATGGACATAGCGGCGCATCCGCTTCTTCTTCGGAGTCGCCTCCGGTGCAATGGAACGGCGCGCCGGTACCGCTGCCCTGACAGCCCGCACACACTATGGCGCGTTGCTGAACGCCCCCGGCGGTGGAGGAGGAGGAGGAAGGGAGTTGGCGCGCGATGGAGTGGTGCGCCGGCCGGAGGAGCTGCCGGACTCCAGTTGGTTCTTCGTGGTCTTGAACCACCGAGACATGGCGTCGGAGAGGGCTGGTTCAGCGAGGGAGACGTGGGCTAGTTCGGCGAGGCTAGGGCTAGGAGAGAGATCCGGTGTGTGGACTGAGGTCGCACGGCCGCGGTCATTTTTTAAGGGACCTAGCCACCACCGGGGGCCATGAAACCAAGGAGGCCAAGCGGCCGTGAAACCGAGGAGGCCACTTGGCCGTGTGAGGAAGACGAGGGGGCGGGGGTTCGCTGGCAGGTAGGCCATGCCACTTTGACCATGGATGTCGCACTAGTACAGATAGGCTCATATGTGGCGCACCAAATATTGATTCTGTGGCGCCCCACGGGGCCACAGGGGTGCGCCACAGAATACACGCCATTAAAATATTTTATGTGGCGCACCCCACACGTGCACCACAGAAATAATTGATTCTATGGCGCCCCCACAACCTGCGCCACAGAAAGGTAAATTCTATGGCGCACCCACAAACTTCGCCACAGAATAAATAGTTGATTCTGTGGCGCACCAAGTGGGGATGCGCCACAGAAAGAGATGCGCCACAGAAAGTGTTATAGATGCGCCACAGAAAGGAATGCAGTATTTCGAAATTTAATTTGTTTCTGGTATATACAGTTTGAATACACAGGAATTATACAGTTTGAATACACAGCAGTGATATTTGACAATATATAACATAATACTGATATTTGACAAAGATATAAGTCACACATTACTTAATTACAATAGTGATACATAGTGCAAAGTATCGAATTTGGTTCAAAGTTATAGTCAAACATTATCGAACAATTGTCACCACATAGTTACGCGATGATGTCAAGTTACAAATGCCTAAACTAAGATGAAACAGACTACAAGCACGACGACGATGGTGAGCAAGAGCGGTAGCACGATGGATGTCTTCATCTTGTTCTTCTGTTTTGACTGGTGGTCCTTCCACTTGGCAACCGCCTCGTGTCTAATCTCGTATCCTTTATAGCAGTTGCCGCTGAACTTGTACACATGTGCTTTACAGTCCTTCCACTCGTCATAGACTCCTGGAACCCGACCCTCGAACACCACGTAGTAGGTCATCTATATAGATAGACACAAGGCATATTAGTAAGTAATGCAAAAACAGCTAAGGCATATATGTTCACAAAAAGTAGAGCAAAGGAAACAAAAATAAACATCAAAGATATACAACATCGATATCACACAAGTTGAAGCTAACTAAGCATAAAGCTAGGCCTAATTTTAGAGCTAATTACGCAATTTTTGTTAAACAAACTAATAGTAGCTAGGCACACCTCGATCAGTATAACCTCTTCCGCGGCGGGCGCAAGGTGAGCGGCGCCGGAAACGGCTTATATAAGTCTTTCGTCATCCACGTCCTACGATCAACCTGCCGCTCTAGGCGTTCCTGGATATCCCTCTGGCATAAACCTATGGGATTGTTTAAGGACCCCCCCCTTTTTGTTGACATCTTCAATGATTATCTCCGACAACTTGACTTTGATGCGAGGAAAATCTTGCATAAGATCTTACTGTGAGATTTTCCCCGCCATTTCGTTGGACCAGTCTCGGAGTTTACCAGGATGATTTAGATTATTTGCATCACGGACAATCCCTTTGAGGTGATGGAGGGCATAGAAGGCCTCCTTCGTGCTCCAAGCCGGCTGCTTGATCCAGGGGAACTCGTTCACATGCTTGAATCCGTATTTTCCAGTAGCCGACCTGATACATTCTTGTTTCTTTTCGAATGTGCCTCCATTTTGGGCGTAGCCATGGATAGCCTCATCGAGAACACCCCTTATTCTGGTGTAGTCTTTCCTCTTCGTCGTATTCGACGAGTCGAAGTGCTGGGCAATTGACCACTTTGGGCAAAGCACGATGAGTGTGCAGTATGTGTCCCTGCTCAACACATGCAATTTAAACAAGGATAAGCAATGGATGAAATCTACAAAAAAAAAACATTAGCTACGATAGTCGCGAGAATTACTCGGGAAAGACAGGCAAAAGAATGTCCCTCTTCTCACTGTTTCTCAACATGAAGCTCTTGAGGTACTTCACTGCCTTGGTCCGTGTACTTGATCCTTCCTCCAGCTGGCTATCACGCATGTAGTAGGGATCCGCTACCACAACGTACGGGGGTAACTCTCGCTGGATCTGCAGCTGAGCATTGAGCGCGTATAGGCGGACCAAGTTATAGTCCAGCCGTCTTGAGTGAAACAGATTGAAGATATCATCGTATGCTATGAAGAACAGTCCCGCGGTGTCTTCATGGACGAAGTCCGGGCCCTCTGGCACCTTGACCACGAACACCGGGTAATTTTGACACTCGTCTTTAAGAAGGAGGCCCTCTAACATCACGATAATGTTCTGCAAAGTGAGCACTGGTCCAGTTGCCCCGTGTATCTCGTCCGGACCCAGTATTGGTTGGCCAGCTTCATGCAAGCGGGTCAAGCCATCCTTACGGGGTCGTACCATGACGTCGGCCAAGATCTTACTAGGCTGGCCCTTTTTAGCAGGTCTCTTCCTAATCTTCTTGCTGGCGGTGGCCTGATCTGCTGTGGGAGCTGGGGTACTGGTGGGGGTGCTGTTGGGGGTGCTCGGGGCGACCCTACGACTGTCTTATGCAGTGTGTCAGGGCTGAATACTGTACCCTGCTGGAAGGTCAGGCGCTGCGTGATTTCAGTACGCCTAGGTTGATCGTCGTGACTGTGGAAGGCTTCATCGTCACGATCCATAGCACGCATGTACCTATCTTGGCTGCAGCCCGTGTTGAGGTAGGCATCGATGTCGACATTTTCACCGTAATGATAGTCATCGACACCGGCTCCAGCAAGCGCCATGTCCACGTCCTTGGGTGGTGACGGCGGCTGTGATGCCGGCGATTGAGGCACAACTGCCATTGATGATCTTTTGGCTCGTCGTTGCGGCATTTTTTCCAACAACACTTGGTGCCTTGTGGTGGTGGCAACGACCGCAGGTTCCTTCGGATCACCGTTCTTGCTCAAGTCTTCCTCGTTGGCGTCTCCATCCATTCCGATGATGCTCCTCTTGCCCCTCCTCACGACAACACGGCTAGGCCTTGACGGGTCGGTGATGAAGAAGCATTGGTCAACTTGGCTAGCGAGTACCCATGGCCCATTTTTCGCGGATGCGTTCTTCGAACATTGGCCCATCTCACACGGAACATTGGCAGCACCGTCTCTCCGCAGTAGTTGAGCTCCCATATCTCCTCGATCTTTCCGAAGTATCTTTCCTTGACATTAGTCTCGTCATCGCCATATGATAGCATAGTTACTCCTGAGTTTTGATTTTCGCTACTCATGTCCTTGTCCTCGGTGGAGAATCTGTAACCGGTGATGTCGTACCCCTGATAGGTCCTTACGTTCTGCCCGGGGCCCTATGATAAGGTGTATATGAGTTTTTCATCTTCAGTAGAATGCATTTTTATCCGTGCTTCAATCAGTTGACTTTGCTTGAACCAACGCGTGAAGCCGGAGTTGTGCTCTTTGGTTACGTCTCCCATCTTCCTCGGCCCGCCCATTTTGATATAATTCTGGTTGATTAAGCTTTTGTGCTCTTCCACGAAAGGCTCGATCAATTTTAAGTGTTGTAGAGTGACCCGGTGAGCCCTTTCAAAGTTGTCGCGTCGTTTTTGAATGCCGACATGGACGTCGCAGCAGCCCTCGCGGTGACCGACTCCAGTGAGCCTGCCGAGGTGCGTCCTGGTGGACAAACCGACATCCTGATCGTCTTCGGTTCTTAGGTAATTGTCACAGAAAGAGATGCACTCGTTGGTTAGAAATCCTTTGCCCATGCTTGCGTCTGGACGGGCCCTATTGCGAACGTATACTTTTAGGACACCATTCTGCCTTTCCATCGGCATCATGTAGTGCAGGAACGTCGGGCCGAGATGCCTGATGTCATCAACGACATGGAGAAGGAGATGGACACATATATCACAGAATGCTGGCGGGAAGTAAATCTCGAGCTCGCATAGTATCACCACGATCTCATCCTGTAGCATCTTGAGCTGCCTCACGCTGATCGACTTCCGGGTGATAAAGTCAAAAAAGTTGCAAAGGCCAAACAACGTATCACGGACGTGCTCGTCCATTATCCCTCGGATCGCAATGGGAAGTATCTGCGTCATGAGCACGTGACAATCGCGAGACTTCATCCCGATAAACCTCTTCTTCGCTAAGTCCAGATATCTGCTTATACTCCCTGAGTATCCGTGAGGATCTTTGACTTCTAGGAGGCACCTGAAAAACTGCTCAAGCTCCGGTGGACTCAATGTGAAGCAGGCAGCGGGAAGCACCACGGCGTTCTTCTTAGCCTTTTTGCGGGGACGTCGAGTCCCTTCCGTCTTATCCTCATCATCATCATCATCATCATCATCACTATCGGCTGGGACCTGTAGATTTTTCCTAATGCCAAAATGTTTCAGATCGTATCTTGCTTTCACCCCATCCTTGGACTTTTCCGAATTGCAAATAGTGCCAAGCAGACTCTCCGTAACGTTCTTCGTAATGTGCATCACATCGAGGCTATGAGGCGTGTGGAGGACCGGCCAGTACTCCAAGTCGTGGAAAACAGACCTCGCTTTCCATACACCGAGCAGCGGCTCTGGTTTGGGTCGCTTCTTTCCCGGCGAAGGGCACTCATCCCAATTTTTCAGAAGCTCGTCGATTTCTGCGCCGCTCCTCGTGCGCGGGGCTCCATCGGGCTTGTCTTTACCATTGAACAACTCACCGCGTTTTCTCCATGGGTGATCCAGGCGAAGCCACCTTCGAGCCCCTGGGTACACGGTTTTCGAAGACCCGGAATCCCTTGGTAGCTGGAGATGCGGGGTCCCGTCCATGCACTTCACGCAGCCGCAGAATCCGTGGCCGACCTAGGCAGATAAATACGCGTAACCAGCATAGTCTGTGACCGTCATGAGCAACGCGGCTCTCATATGGAAATAATCTCTAGTGTAGGCATCCCACGTACGGGGTGGCGTCTTCCACAACGTGTCTAACTCGTCTTTCAGCAGCCCGAGATACAAATGCATGTCGACACCGTGTTGTTTCAGCCCCTGGATGAGAATACTCAAGTGTATGTACTTTTGCTTGGTGCACAGCCACGGGGGTAGGTTGTAAGGCCATACAAACATGGGCCAGCTGCTATGTGTGCTACTCTGGTTGCCGAACGGATTGAGTCCATCGGTGCTCATACCCAGTCTGACGTTCCTCGTGTCGCCCCCGAAACTCGGGAAAGCTATGTCCAATGCTTCCCACTGGGCAGCGTCTGCAAGATGTGTCATGATATAGCCCTTCTCCGGATCTTCTTCCGGCTTCTCCCTTTCCGCATGCCATTGCATGAGCTTTGCTTCCTTACGGTCCACGTAGTACCGCTGAAGACGGGGAGTGATAGGAAAGTACCATACCACTTTTCGAGGAATTTTCTTGTTGTTGGTTCCACGCCCCACGATAAATTACACGACTTTCTTAGCCTCGTTGATACTGCTTGGCAATGTGTTCCCCTCGGGAATGCGATCGTGCCAAAATTTCATGTTCTTGTTGAAGCTCGAGTCGGTCCATTTGTTTTGCGTCTTCATCTTCAGAGCAGCTAGCGTTACATGCAAGCGCGTATCCTCGGGGCGGCACCCAGGAAACAACGGAGTGACCCCGTCTATCTCCATTTGCGCCATCTTGGCTTTCTCCCTAGCTGCAGCTATGTCGTTGCTCGTCTCCTTAAGCAGCAGATCCTGAACATGAGAGTCCCGCAAGGCCGAAATTAGCGGGGTCTCCGTGTTCACGCCTTCATCGTCATGTCGATCTTCTCCGCTGACATATCCTTCTTCGTGATGATCTTCTCCGCCGTCATTTCCTTGGTCACCTCCACTACAAGAAATGTGTTGATACATGAAGTTCTCGTAATGACGGTGAACGAAATTGTCATAGAGTTGTGACGATTTCAAACAAGATCGTCGTAAGTTGTTTGAGGGGATAAAAACCCTGTAAAATAACGACGATTTGAGTTAAAAACGTCGTACCCGTATAAGATGAAAACGTCATAACCGGTGTATGTGATCCGAAGCTTTATTTTTTAGCAGATCACGACGAATATAAATCGTCATGACGCTGCATCGTAGATACATTTATATGACTGGATGACCACATCATCAATTTTTGCCTACATGTCATGTTCAGTTCCCATTTCCTTGCTATTGTGTCAATCCATAGCTTCACTTGCTAGCAATGACATGTGGGGCCAGCCCCACAAACTACAGCACATGACATGAATCCGAGGTGTCCAGCCACATCTGACGTGAGTGGCCCGTGGCGGAAATATTCATGCACCTGAGATGCGTGCGTGTGTGGCCTCGAGCTCCTACGATGTGCGCTCTACCAAAATATTCGCCAAAATAAATTGTGCGGGACAAGGAATCGAACCCTGCACCTCGTGCTCACGTACGCGCCGCACAACCACCAGGCCAACGCACGAACGATGACCATATGCAGCATTCGTCCTACTTAAGCAAAATCAAAGCGAACTTGGGCCTTGGTGGGAGGAATTTTTTTCTCGGGTCGGGTGGGGGGAATGCTTCCCTCTTTCGCATGGGCCGAAATTTGGCCTGTGTAGATAGTGCTTGAGCAGGTTCTCACAGCTAGTTGGGTTGGGCTAGATATTAATTGTTTTTTTATTCCTGTTTACATTTTCTATAATTTGAATTTCACCTTCAAATTGACCGAAATCAATTTTGTAAAATTTATAAAATTATTTACAGTTATATTGGTGTATCTCTGAAGAAACAGGTACTTGTGTATCTAAAAATTATTTTTACAAAAAATCATGAGCAAACTATGAGGCACCTGTAGTTCAAATTTGGCCCGGTTTCAGCTGAATCAGCACAAATTTGTCTCTTTCAAAATAGGTGTATTTAAACCTATTGAGAGGTAGTAATTTTGTTTTATGAACATAAAATGTGGTATAATAACTTTATAATTTTACTTTATCCAGTTTTGCAACATATTTTTGGTAGATGCTTCACAAAAAAACCCATTTTTAGCACTCTGAAAATGGAAAATGATATTTTTCTTCAATGAAAAATTAAACTTTCTTCGGCAACCTTGTTCTTTTTTCCAATATGCATGTTTGTGTAGAATATGGGCACATTTCAACAAACTATGCCATATATGTGGCCATAACACCCGTCATTTGGCCTGAAACCCAAGAATCTTCGGAGGAGATAGCTCATTTTTTTGAACACCTTTTCAACACGATTGTCGTATTCCAAGTTTATTAATTTTGGTGCATACTAGGACATATATAATGACACCACGCGAAGGCCTTGCATCATTTCAAATTTTTTGAAATTTCAGGAATTTTCGAAGCCGGTTTAAGGAAAAAGTCAAGACGGCGGACATGACCGTTCGTAGCTAGGGGATGAATATTGATAAAATATTGGTATATCTATATTGAAATAGGTACTTGTGTATCTAAAAATGATTTTTACAAAAAATCATGAGCAAACTATGAGGCACCTGTAGTTCAAATTTCGCCCGGTTTCAACTGAATCGGCAGAAATTTGTCTTTTTCAAAAGAGGTATATTTAAAACTATTGAGAGGTAGTAAATTTGTTATTTGCAGATAAAATATGACATAATATATTTAGAATTTTACTTTGTACAATTTTTCAACATATTTTTAGTAGGTGCTTCACAAAAAAAACCTTTTTTGACACTCCGAAAATGGAAAATGATGTTTTTATTCAATGAAAAATAAAAGTTTCTTCGTGAACATTGTTAGTTGTTCCATTATGTACGCTTGTGCAGAATATGGGCACATTTCAGCAAACTATCCCATTGATGTGGCCATAACATCCGTCATTTGGCCCGAAACTCAAGAATCTTCGGAGGAGATAGCTCATTTCTATGAACACCTTTTCAACCCAGTTGTCGTATTCCAAGTTTATTATTTTTGGTGGATACTAGGACATATATAATGACACCACGAGAAGGCCTTGCATCATTTCGAGTTTTTTTTGAATTTTCAGGAATTTTGGAAGCCGGTTTAAGGAAAAAGTCAAGACGGCGGGCATGACCGTTCGTAGCTAGGGGAGGAATATTGATAAAATATTGGTATATCTATATTGAAATAGGTACTTGTGTATCTAAAAATGATTTTTACAAAAAATCATGAGCAAACTATGAGGCACATGTAGTTCAAATTTCGCCCGGTTTCATCTAAATCGGCAGAAATTTGTGTTTTTCAAAAGAGGTATATTTAAAACTATTGAGGGGTAGTAAATTTGTTATTTGCAGATAAAATATGACATAATATATTTATAATTTTACTTTGTACAAATTTTCAACAATTTTTGGTAGGTGCTTCACAAAAAAAAACCTTTTTTGACACTCCGAAAATGGAAAATGATGTTTTTATTCAATGAAAAATAAAAGTAGGGAAGTGGAGCTCGAGTGACTCGGACTCTGCTGTTCTGGCTCGCGCGCGCTGCTGCTGTGCTGGCGAGGGTACTATTTAATATTTTGCTCACTTCTTTTATTTATTCAGTTCCAACGAGATCCACTGTCTGGGGACTACATACATAAATATTCAGGTTATCAAGGAAACACTGCCTTGATCAATACACTGTTTGGTATCTGAACTGAGCACCTATTTACTGCATGACTCTTAGGGTTCGAATCACATGCTAGATATGAAACTCGGTTCTAGTAATGTATTATGGCATCTGCCCGTGTCAGTGTATTGTTCATTATATGAAATTGCTTCTCTGGATGTAAAAACAACCATGGGCTTGTTTCAGTTTTGCTTATGTGTGGTATACTCCTATATCCAATTAGTTCTACATATGTGAGCTCCTTATTATGCTTCTGGATTGATGAAAAATGTATTATGTTGTTACACGTGTGCATACGTAAGTTAATTGTTAATCCAGGGCGCTTCTCTGTCTTAAATTGCCAGCAAATCCACGGCACAGTTCATGAGTGTGGATGTGCATGCTTGTGTCAGTGGCAAGAGCATCGGCTAGGGTATTAGGAAGCTCGAAGCTGGATTGCAAGTTGTGTCCAGCACCCCGGGCAGGGTCTGCGATATGATCAAGAGAAGATCCTTATTCTGGTTAGTGTGCTCTTCATATGTGCTCTATTTTCTTTGTCTGCTCAAGTTCTGCTGGTATAACATGCTTTGCTTTCATGATAGGATGAAGCCGATGACATGTTGAGCAGAGGTTTTAAGTACCAGATAAATGATGTCTACAGATACCCCCCAACAGAACTTCAGGTCAGCCTTTGAAACTAAACCTTCCCCGTACTGCTATATTGTGTAGCCTTTTGGTCTATCCTGTCAGCATGCTATTACATAATTCAAGTTGCCACCTGACTTTATTTGTAGCTCTTCACCTTTCTGACCGGACATTTTTGTTGTGCTTTACACCAATACCCTATTGTGCACCTTTTCTTCTATAATTATCTTGCCGGTAGCTATTCATGCATAGTCTGTTTGTCATCTATCATCTATGCTGCGCACTCAAGTATGTCCCTGTCGTCCATATCTTGGTACCCTCCGTGTATGCAACTAGCAAACTAGCTACTTGTGGCAGATCATGCCATCCTTTGGTTTATTTGCGTTTTATATATTCTTAGTAACCTGTCATACTACTCCCAGTTGTGACCGAGGGAAATTGTTTTACCAGTGATTGCATTCTGTTAGCAAGTTTCAACTGCTTGGTTGCTTTTTATCTAGCTTTGGGCCTGTGATCCCACCTGGTGATGTTTAACCAACAAATACTTTGTACATATAGTAGCTATTAGAAAATATTACTATGGGCATATAGTAGCTACTAGCAAATATTTTGTACATATAGAGCATCTGATACTCATTGTCCTCAACTTTACTACTCTATACATATGGTAGCTACTAGCAAACTTAGCTTTCCATCTTTGTGATTGTTTATCAATAATGCTTAACAACCATCTGTCTTTTGGATTCAGGAGCTTGAGGAGAAGGGCACATGAAACTTGCCCATTTTGGTGATTTTGCCAAATCTATTTCTGTAGGAAATTGGAACTTGGCCATTTTGGTGAACTAGTGCATGTTCAATGTACTGTTCAAATGTTGAATTCTGTATTATCAATGTAATGTCGATTATTCAAACGCTGCTATTTGAATGTAATTTGCAGGTTATTCATATTCCTGAATATTTGCTTGAAATAAATATATATGTATGGGTCGTATTCAATTTCCTATGTGCTATCGATGAAAAAATGGATTGAAAACTATGTGAGCTCGGTCCAGAAGTTAATGGACCAACAAAGGCCACTTCTTGGCCCAAACAATGTCCTAATTTAAATTGTAAATAAAAACTAAAAAGGACCGAATACAGTACTGGACCAAAAGTTAGATGGGCTCCTAAAAGGCCACAGCCCAAATTACATGATTAAAAACATTCCAGAAAAAGAAAAAATTATAAAATGGATCACAAAAAGGATTGGATCGATCAATGAAATGCCCAAAAAAGGCTCAGGCCCAAGTAAGAAAATGACCAGCAAAGGCCGAAGTTATCGGGCTAGGCCCACGTAGACCAACGAAATGGACTGGGCCAAATTTAATCCACAACGATTTCATTTCATCACTATTCTGCCACGTAGGATTGGCCACATCGGCGCTGAGCTGTCCTGGCCGGATTGCTCACGACGATTTTGGATCGTCATAGAGTAATGACGTTCTTGTATCGTCGTGGATGTCCATGACGATTCCTACAAAATCGTCGTGGTGAACCATTACGATTTTTTTTCGTCATAAGATCGTCATGGATGAAATTTGGTGACGATTTAGTGACAAAAATTGAGCGTCATGTATCAGCATATTTCTTGTATTGCTTGCTCGCCCTCTTCTTCATGCACACCTTTTGTTGCCGATGGTGCCACGTGGTTGTGGTCGTCAAAGAAACCGCGTCTGAGAAGGTGCTCCTTCAATTGTCCGGAATCAGGGTCAATCCAGCGCACGAGTTTGCATGATCGGCATGGACATCTTATCTGCCGCCTGTTGCACCGAATCATGTCCGTCTTCGCGTCTTTCTTGTATCTACACACACACATAGAGAGCAGAAAATTAGAACCACAATATGCATAGTCGCCGGAAAAATTCGGCATGACCTCTCCTATAAGTAGGACATATGGGGTGCAAAAGTTTGCCGAAATGGAAGTAAATCAACATTTCGGCAAACATCCATGCACCATGGCCGCCCGTGCGCGACAATCGGTCCACCTGCACATGCATGACAAGCACCCATACACATCGATCGATGGCCACACGAGACATGCACCTCCAACTATACTCACCTAGTAGATTTGATACTGAGACGTGAAAAGAGCGAGGAGAGGGAGGGACCAGAGTATAGATGGAGGTTAGGGCTTCCCCTCAACAACAAGAAACTTCACCAACAATTATACATAAAAAATAGGTTCACCTACCAAAAAAGGAGAATTAAATGTGTAAAATTGGAGTGGAGAGAAGGGGGTCGAGTGAGAAACATCCACTTGGAATGAAATGAGTGAGGGGAGAGAGAGGGGCTACCATCTTTATGTGCACAGTGCACCTTTTCTGTGGCGCACTGCTGGGCTGCGCCACAAAAATGCCATATTCTGTGTGGCGCACCAGGGAGTCTGCGCCATAAAAATATGTGTTCTGACAGCCAGTCCAATGATTGGGTGGGCCCCACAGAATTTCTGTGGCGCACCGTTCTGCCATGCGCCACAGAATTAGAAATTTCTGTGGCGCACCACTGGCCATGCGCCACAAATTGTTTTTCTATGGCGCACGCCTTCTAGGTGCGCCACAGATGTTGTTCCATAGAAAGGCACTTCTCTACTAGTGTAGCTCGCTGCAAGGTGGCCACGGGGCATTGACCGGGGCGGTTGCTCGCTGCAAGGCGGCCACACGGTTGCTTGCTGCGGGTGGGCCAACTTTGACCATGTTCGTGGCCAGTTGGAAGGACACGGTCATGTAGTGTGCACGACTTGGGAGGTGGGGCGGAGGGTCACTAGCAGGTGGGCCTGCATTGACCACCTGATCGTGGCCGGTGGGTTGACCACCCAATGCTGGCCCTAATTTGGGCTGGCAGGTAGGACCCAATGCTGGCCCTAATTTGGGCTGTATTTTTTTGAAAACATCTGAAGAATGATATTTTCTTTAACATGTTGAAAATAGAGGAAAACTATGTGGAAATTTATTTATTATTTAAATTGGTAAGTAAAAATTTTGTAGGGACATGAGCCATATGGACGACCTCCTCTTCATCCGAGACGAGGAGAAAGAAGACGTGCTGCAACAAATGATATATGAGAAAGCCTGTGGACTAGCACCAGAAGGAGATGACGATGCCCATGGACGAGCACCACAAGGAGATGATGATGCCCGTGGACTAGCACCAGAAGGAGACGACGATGCCCGTGGAACAGCACCCAAAGGAGATGACGATGATTTTAACTCACAATTTGAGAACAACTCCGGTGAGGGACGTGTGTCCAACAAAAGAAGAGCCGACGAAGTGTCCTTAAAAAATCCAGCGAGGTGTATTTAATTATATATTAAGGTTGCGTTGATCAGTAGATGCATTGCTTTATTTGTGGTTTCTTATTCACTTATTAACGAATCGTTTTTTTCTTTTAGCCTTCTGCATCATCGAGCAAATCTGCTAAAAGGCCAGGTCCTCGAGGCCCGACGGGAAGGATGTCGGGTGAGGTTAGGTTGCCCATCACCAGAGTTAAGGATGATGGCGAACCACTAGAAACCAAAGGGAACATCCGTAAATTTACAAGTCAAGCTGGAGTTATTGTGAGGGACATGGCACCGATCAGCATTGCAGAATGGCATAAGCCGAAGGCCCACGGGGGTGAAGCTAGTTATGTCAACAGAACTACAAATTTTTTGCTTTGGGACACTCTCATGACATGCTTCAACCTACTGGAAGACCTCACGGATGACAAGAAGGAGAAAGTGAAGGAATGGAATCTTAAAAAGATGGCCATAGCATTCCAGTCTTGGAAGAGAAAATTATGGATATTATATTCAGCTAAAGATCCAGACTTCACTAGAAGACTATAGAAGATAAAAGATCATTGGTCCGCATTTAATACGTATAAGACATCATCCACCTCCGTGTCCCGATCAAAAACGAATAAGGACAATGCTAAGAAGAAGATATATTACCATAGGTTGGGTTCAGGTGGCTAAAAGACTGCCATTCCTAAGTGGGAAGCATTTTAAGATGAACTGATGGATGCAGGGATCATGCCACAGATATGGGACTGGCCCGACCGTTTCAAGTTCTGGTTCTTCGCGCATGGGGCAGGGTTGACCCAAAGACAGGGCAGATCTATGCAGATGGAAAATGGAAGTATAAAATTGAGACAATCACTGCGGATCTAGTAGATGCAATAGAAAAGGTTAGAAAAGGATTGTACATTCCCGATAGAGAGAAAGACGAGTTGTCACTCGCCCTCGGGAATCCTGAACACATTGAACGAGTACGAGGCTTCAGAGGCGATGTCAACATGAAGGAAGCGTGGCCGGAGTGCGCTGGCACTTATAGAAGCCGTTCGAGAAAGATGAAGCGGGAGGTAGACCGGTTATCGGCATTGGAACAATAGGTGCAGCAGGTGAAGCAACAACTAGACTCAATTAGTCAGAACAAGACACCTGAGCAGCAAATAGATCCTCAAGCCGATGCCGCCCCATCTCAGCGAAGAACCAGCGCGGGTTCCATGCAGCTTTCATGATGTGCAGGTAGCTACCCTGTGGATTATATCACGGAGAAGACAGATTGCGAGCTACATGTGACAATGAAGAACATATTCTCTAAGGTGGCGGTCGGCTATGTTTACCCAACTGAAGAGGGAGCAACGTACCATCATAAGTCTATTCCAGCTAGCTATGCTCGTGTCGGGGTGGATGACATTGCGACGGAATTTGAAACAATGGAGATGGATCATCCTGGAAGTGACGATGAGAAGACATTGCTCGCTGTCAAGCGCGGTTTCTCCCTATGGAAGAAGAAAGGCATCGTCTTACCAGACCCCTTGTGAAGGCCACAACTTGTCCTTGTAGCAGTCCACCTCAGCAGCAAAGGTCGTCGACTCGTCCTTGTAGCAGTCCACCTCAGGAGCAAAGGCCATCGACTCCTCCTCATAAAAGTCCACCAAGGCAGCAAAGTCCACACCTACCTGAGAGGGACCCCAGTGCGAGTCCACCATCTCGATATCCGCCGCGTGAGGAAGCGCCCGTTAAGCAGACCGGTTCGCCGGTTAGGAAGAAACTTAGAAAGGAGACAACACCACTGCCTATTCAGAAGTTATGTTGCGAAAAAACCGACGAGAAAACCGGTGACATCGTTGACCGTGCCATTGAGAAAAAGAGAAACAAGTTCCCTAGCTCGGAGAGCAACCTGGTCAATCGGTCCCCGCGCTCAAGGTGTTTGATGACAGGGCCGTTCAAAGTTCTCGACAACACATAGGTTCGACAACCGATTCCCCCATCACTGAAGTAGCATATAAATATGTTCTCGGGGAGAATTTGGTCAAGAATGTGAGCTCCCTACCAACAAAAATGCGTACTTTGCATTGCTGGTACAAGAATACCACAAAGACAGGGATCCAGAGCTTTATGGTGGGAGCTAAGGAAGAGCACTACTTCCAAGTATACACTGTGAACGTTGACTTCGCCGAACTTTTCCAGTTATACAATCAAAGTGCCCTCGAGAAATCTATCCTCGGTTGCTATTGTCTGTAAGTGATTTATTTATGTAATTTGAAAAGTCTTTAGCTCTGATCGTTCATTATTTGCAATTATCCTCAATTTAATCTTTTCATGTGCTATATTATGCAGATTGATGAAGATCGAATGCAAAAGAATTGGAATCATGGACATTAGGTTCATTGACCCGGATAAAATTTATCAAGTCACCATAGAAGATCCGATTCATAACAAGGATACACCGGCCACTTTCCTAAGGTTTTTGAAGCGACAACATGAAAAAAAAGAAATACTTTGGACTTACTACTTCAAGTGAGTGTTCCTGTCTTCTAACACATTCTATTTTGCTCACCAGATGTTAAATTTTAACTGATGAGTTATATCGATGACACTGCATATTTAAACATGCGCAGTGACCACTTTATTATTATTGTCATTAACAATCACGCTGGAGAAGTTGAAGTCTTTGACCCAGCACCCATGGAGCCTACAACATTCAAGCCCTTGTTTTGAGATGTTCAAACCGTAATTTCAATTTTTATCGCCTCTTTCGTTCATTCCCTAATTAATATCAACTAATTGATAACTCTTTTGTTCATTTTCATTGTCGAGCAGCGTCTGCCAACAGTTCATCAATGAAGATCCGACCGGTGGATGGAAATCGAATCTGAATTGGCATTCGAAAGTAAGTAGTACTACCTAGGTCCACACACCTTTATCATACTTGATTATTGTTTGATTGCATTGTATTATGTACAGAAATGCGCGCAACAACCAAAGGGGACTGATTTTATGTGAATACTACGTTTGCGAGTACGTTAGCATGAGAATGGACGGAAGAATAAATAATGAAAGAATAAAGAAGTACGTAACAATATTCATAACTTTATTTTATTACCATCAGTTCCGCTGAGTTTCGGTCATATTTATTTTATTATGAAAGAAATAAAATAGGTACTAATATATTCATTTGTATCTCATTCTTTCACAGTTGGCAACAAAACGGCGCGCACTCCGAAACCAGCACCGCTTCAAAGCAATTGTCGAGGAATTGACGGGATTTTTCCTTCGGGGGGTCATACCTGATTCTGGAGAGTACCACAATGTCTAAACTATATCAATACTAGGACTTAATGTAATAGTGATCCAGATGTAATGAATAACATTTACATGTGTTATATATGCATGAAGTTGATATGCATCAACTTGATCTTCATATAGATTTTTATGTATGCTCAAACTCTTTTCTGGCGCATCAACGCGATCCTCGTACGATGAAACAGTCTCATACGCCTAAAACCCTCCTAAACCCTAGAAAAACAATCCAAAAGGGGGGAAAATACCTCATGTTCTCGGTTCGTAACACGGACCGGGACCAAAGGGCTCCAACCCCGCGGCCTCCTCCGCGGCCAAGTGCAGTCCCTATTATACCGGTTCGTAAGGCATCGGTACCAAAGGGGGGACATTAGTCCCGAATAATTGGTACAGGTTGTCTAACCGGTACCAATTGCCCTCTGAAACAGGTAGCAGTGTCCCGTTTTCCACTAGTGTGATGGCTGCACTAGTAGGAAATAGTCTAGTAGTGACAAAAGAAGCAGCCTGCCGCGCGGTAAGTTGGTCCTCGTGTTACAACTAAAAACTTTTTTTTTCTGTTGTGACATAATGAATTATTATAAATTTTGGTAGGGATGAATAGGGCCCAGGGATCGCATCCTCGGTCAACGATCGATGTATAGAGGTTCAACTGGACGAGAGAGACTAGTGAGTTAGACGATTCATCTTAAAATAAATTGTTTTCAAGTACTACTCAGTGAGTTAGACTCTCCCACATTATATTTTAGTCCTTTCTCGAGGTAGCTCGACGGTCCAGAGAACTTTGGACTTGTAGGTTTCGGGAAGTAACAGTAACTACAAAATTAACCATGATCTCGAGACTTGCATCAGTGAATTCGTAGTAGGAACGAGAATGCGGCGCATTATTTCGGAATACTAAAAAGACTAAATAGACTCTTCAGCTGGAAATACGAAATGTAAATTTCAATATTACTCTGATGAAAAGTACGGGTATCTGAGTGGCAGAAAGCAAATAAACACACATTTAGTTCATTACAAGCCATAAAATTATCTAAATATCGAAACGATACTCTTAGATTATTGAAATTAGAAGCCATTCATCACAACATGGTCACATGACTTAATTATGTGTGACATAAATTCATTATATGGATGAAATTATGTGTGTAAAAAGTTACATAATTGTTTTCACCCTTTAAATTCCATCATTGATGAATTTTTGAAGATTCCTAATAGTTCATCACATCCCTTTTGTACTTTCTTTTAATTTGAGAAGCACCATACCATATGGATTTAATGCATATAACACGAAAAATGGCTGCTTTTTTCTATATAGTATATTTCTTACTATGTCAGGGAACAGTTAAATGACATAACTAGTGGCGCGATGAAAATTCTGACTCAAGATGGATTTCTTTATGAACTTGATCTCAGAAACTAAGAGGAAAGAACAAAGATAACAGGTGGAGGCTAGAACGATCTTATCGAGCACTACAGATTATACTATTACGACCAGATAGTGGTGAATTTGTATGGCGACCATGAATTACTCAAGGCTACTATATTTGGCTCCAATAATAAAGAGAATATGATGATCAATGAGCCAGGTTATATATAGCATATCTGCAAAGTTAATTATTTATTGCCATGTGTATGGTAATATATACTAACTTTAAATGTACAATATAGAGGACCAAGTCAATGTGTTTTGATATCCACTTACCATATAAGGTAATTAACAAACTGAACAATAAATAGCTGATCTTGATTTGATATTTGTTGTAATTTGCTAGTTTTATTCATAGAACCCCGTACATATACTACACTGCTATTAATTGAAAATATGGTGGTTTCATGCTGACTTTCTAGGACGTGACAATATCCTTAATTCTTTGGTAAAACCTCCACCATTTGAACTCCCCGCTGCACAAATTGGTACAATTGTTACTTTTCTAGGAAGTGCTATGAACGAATCGGCTCTCTTATTGTCCATAAGCTCACGGAAAAAAACATTGGGTGTACTACCCTAGTAGTAATAGACTAAAACAAATTCAACTGTGATTTCACATTAACCCTACTTGCAACAGAACACGGAACAACCATGCATAATAGCTATGCAGACATCAGCTACTCACGTGGTGATGTGTACGTTAGTACCGAATGCGGTGAGGGGCGAGAGGATGACATGGTGCATGGTGGACCGATTATATAACTACAATCCCAGAAGTATCCATACCTGCAATAGTGGAAGATGAGGACATGCCGGCACATGGCGATTTGGATGATGGCCATCTTCTCAGGCGGGTCTTCATATCTTCTCTCCTACCTTGTGAACTCGATGTCGAATCCCACAATCATGTACTTCATTCCCTTGAGCCATTGTTCATCCTTCTCGAGTGTCTGATTCACAGTCAGCACCTCGTTGATGTACACCACCTTCAGATACATGGTACCATAGGAAGTGATGTGACGTTTTTCTATCGTCATTTCCCGTCATCACTCATGGGTCCATAAGGATCCAAGGATGATAAGTTCCCCGTAGTGGATGAGAAAAATGAGGAAGCGGATATGGTTGGAAAAGGAGCGAGTAAGTGTATTTGGGAGGCGATTGGATTTTTTCTAAGGAGGAAGGAGGAAGAAGAGGTGACGATGCAGTTTCAACCCGCACGCACAAGCAGCAAAACTCTGTCAGAGCACATTGCAATGTGTGGCCCATTTTTTACACAGAACCACGCTACCTAGTACGCATGCATCTCTCCACGCGTCGTCGCAACTGCACACGTCGCAGGGAACTACACGGACACTGTTTCACGTTCAAACACTAAAAAATATAAAGAGTAAATTCGGACCCTCTGGAATATGACCTACCATTTTTAATTTAATTTTCATAAGCATCACGTACGTGAGTACGATTCATGAAAATGCTTTTGATACGCATAAGAAATGTTTGACCTAAGCACCTTTGCTTGTTTTGTCGGATTTTAGAAAACTTTTGAGATTGAATGTGATGCTAGTGGAGTAGGCATTGGTGGAGTTTTTATGCAAAATGGATGTCCTATTACTTACCATGGCGATAAATTTTATGGTGCTAGACTCGATTACCCAATTTATGACAAGGATCTATTTGCTTTGGTTAGAGTCTTGAAAGTATGGCAACACTATCTTTGGCCTAAAGAATTTGCTATTTATTCCGATCATGAATCATTGAAACATTTGAAAGGTCAAGCTAATTTGAAAAAAAGACATGCTAAATGGGTAGAATTCATAGAATCTTTTCCTGGTGTCATTAAGTACAAGAAAGGTAAAGATAATGTTTTAGCGGATGCTTTGTCTCGTAAAGAATGTCTTCTTACCTGCATTAAAATCAATGTGATTGGTTTGGATGAAATAAAAAACTTATACTCTTCCGATGTTTTCTTTGGACCCATTTTCGAAAAATGCTTGCCCCATCGAGGTTTTGAGAAAAAAGGATTCTTGTTTAAAAATGTTTTCTTTGGACCCATTTTCGAAAAAAAGAATTCTTGTTTAAAGCTAACAAATTGTGTATTCCGGAGTCCTTTCTTCGTTTGTTGTTAATGAATGAATCACATGAAGTAGGTCTCATGGGACACTTTGTTAAGGGACAAGACCTACGCCATGCTCTCCAACAACTACTATTGGCCTAAGATGAGGCACCGAGTTGAAAGAATCGTCAAGCGATGTCCTACATGTCTCGGGGCTAAGTCTACTTCCAATCCTCATGGTCTTTACTTACCATTGCCTACACCACACACTACTAGGAAAATGGGCATCAGTGGCGCACCATTTTCGGAATCAGTGGCGCACCATGGTGCGCCACTACTATTGCGCCACTGATTCTCCAGGGAATCAGTGGCGCACCAATGTGATGCGCCACTGATTGCTCACTGGTGCACCACTGATTCTCTGGGGAATCAGTGGCGCATGACATTGGTGCGCCACTTATTCTCTAGAGTATGCATGCACTTTAGGGAATCAGTGGCTCACCAGACTGATGCGCCACTGATTCTTTTTTGATGCGCCACTGATTCCTTTGGGGATGCGCCACTGATTCTTACATACGTTTACGCAGTTTGGTTTGTACATGTATTTATATGGGTATGTATACATGTATTTATACAGGTTATACAATTCAGATAGCAGATTGCAAAGTAGTATAAATAGACAAAGATGATCATTGTCACAATCTAGTTCATCATCTCAATCATAGCTAAAACCCGAAATAGTGACAAGTTTGGAAATATTACAAGTTCATCAACACATAGTCTAGCTAGCTAGTAGCAAGTCATCCATCACAAGTTCATCGATCTCATCACATTACACATTAAGTAGGTGAAAGTCACCTATACTACCAACAGAAGAAATAGATCAGGACCACGGTCACGGCGGCAAGCAAAACAGCAAAGGTCTTTATCCGGTTCCTGTTCCTATGATCACGTTCCTCTAGCTTGTGCTTCATCCACCGAGCAACTCATTTTGATCTACATTTCGGCAAAAGAGGGGCAACTCATTTTGAAGTCCATGCAAACAAAATGCCACCATAGGGCACCTCAAAAATCAAATAAAACATCTAACACAGCCTGGTAATGACAAAACAGCACAATATGACTACATTTGGGGCAGATCAGTAGCAGACATCATTTGGGGCAGATCAGTAGCAAAACAGCACAGTGACTACACTGCGACAAGTAATTCCCTGGATATACGATCCACGGGACAGGAAACAAAATAGAACGGCACATCAGCAGTTAGCCTACCAATGGGACAGGAAACAATATCGGACAAGGACTTCCACTTCTCACCATCGGCCTTTCCAACCTGCAGGCGATTCACCGCCACAACCAAAATAAGTCAGAAATCACAGCACAAATCCACAAGCAGCAGTTATTGACAAAAATATAACAGTAAAAATCCAAACTTTTTCCCTTTCTAACAGTACAAAAATATAAGTAACCACAAGCAGCAGTTATTGAAAGAAGAACTACAGTAGGATCTTTGTGCCTGAGGGCCAGCTGCCGCAGTGTGAGGCGAATGAGTGTGAATTTCTTTTGACGGGAAACTTGTTTTGTTAGTTAATAATTAACCTAGCATACCTTGTTAGTACAGCTACTATTGATACCTTGTTGTTGTTATTCAATCTGCTGCTGGCGTGTGAACATTTTGATTTTTTGTGACCTGGTAGGTGAGGAGGGAGAAGATCAGCGAGAGGATGAAGCTGCTGCAGTCCCTGGTGCCAGGCTCATGTGCACTCTTTTCTATTTTGGGAAGAAAGAACAAACGAATTTGAAAAAATGCAATCCACTATCATCTACGGCAACAGACACCAACCAATGTTGTCCATGCATGCCAAAACGCAATCCCATCCTGGGGCGGTCACAAAACATGCCACCCTCTACGACATGCTTCCTTCCCAAAATAAAACCTCAACCATAGCATCATCACAGACTTAAAACAAACAAATAGGGTGCTAACAAGCTGCGGGCCATGTATGCCAAACCCGCCCTGCTTCCCCAGCTCGCACTCTGTAAACTCGACTCAACTCAACCAGCGGTGTTGCGCCCTTGGTCCACCTCCTTGCTGCCGACTGCACTACACGCCGACAAAATTATCAGAAGGAGGACACAAAATTATCACCAACTATCCCATGCTTCAACTACTCCAAACAAAACATGGTGAACCAAGCTTGTGGATGCTCTAGTACTCCCATCACAAAACTGCATATATTACACTAAAAATGCTCAAAGCTTAATGCATTGTAATCTAAAAGCATGGACAAGGACAATAGGCCAAGAAGAAGCAAGTCTTCCATATCAGTGTAAAGGAAAAAAAAGCTTCTCAAGTGGTTGGAAACAGTGCTAGATACTAGCAAGATATATCAGATCTGTCCAAAATGTGAAAATAGTCTACCAAGCACTAGATCGTATACATCGGCTTTATTTATTGAGATGTAGAGTGTGATTACAGACATAATAATATTTAATGAGCCTTACATGATGAGCTTGTTGAATATATTAGCAATTTAGCACATGATTTAATTCGAAATAGCAGTAGATGAATTGCGACAGTAGCAAATACAGTAATTATGCAAACGTCTAGATCTAGCACAGTAGACAGATTGATACAATCTATTGCAAGTACTAGACATACGAATTGCAGTAACATCTCATACAGATGAAAGAGAGATACGTACGATGGAGCGGTAGCGGCACCGCCGTTGTTGTTGTCCCCAGTGTCGGCCATGTCGTTGATGAAGAGGTTGCCGAGGTCGGGGAAGAAGTCGTCGTCGGGGAAGTCGTCGCCGTCAGCAGTCGCGCGAGTGCGCTCCCCAAAAACCTGATCGCCCCCTCTCAGGATCACAAGAGGCGGGTTCCGGAGGCCTGCTGTCCCTTCTCGCGGTGCACGCCGGAAGGAGGGATGGAGAAGACTTGATTGGCGGCGCAGTGCTTTGGAACGGTGGTGCGAAACCATAAAGACGAAGTGGCGGCTAGGGTTTACCGTATGCGCGTTTATATGCGGCTGGGAGAGACGTGGGCGTAACCCCACGAGTCGGTCCCGATCCAGAAAAGAAACGGAAACGGTTGGAATTAACGCGTCCGTTAATTACCAAATTAACGACTCATTAAGTTTTCCCAATCGACAAAATAAACGCTCTCGGCTCGGCTCATTCCCGCAACCCGCGGCGCGTCGTGACGTGTCGTGACGAGGCGAGGCGTGGCGAGGCGGGCGGCGGAGGAGGAGGAGCGCGCGTGTGGCACACCTCTCCTCTTGCCTTACCTACTCATACATGAGCTAGAATGGCTCACCTTATAAGGTGCTCCCACTCTCCCAAACTAGCAATGTGGGACTAAACTTTAGTCCCACTCACTCCACTTATTATTCATGAATGGGCCATGACAATTTCAGGATTTTAGTGGGCTTAGTGGGCTAGACATGAGCCCATATACATAAGCCCATACAAAATTCCAACAATCCCCCACAAAGTGTCATTACATTTCATAAAACTCTGTTCCAAAACATTGTTTATATACCGGTGTTAGTGGAGACTGTTAAGTTGAACTTCCACTTAGAACATCATGCTACACTAGTTCACAACTTGAATAGTGGACTATGCCTTGAACTACAAGTTTGCTGTGATACCAGTTTTACACAACGTCTGAACCGATACTAGGCTGCCGCAAGGCTTCCCCGCGGTTGGAGCGTATGCGTCATACTCCGAAGGCCTTTCATGAGTTTATTAGAGAGCACCCGATTCTCATAGACTGCGACGTTTAACAGTCAGACTCATATAGGTGAGTTCCTCAGGAGATGTTCTGTAGGACACATCTCTGCTTATATAAATAAGCCACTTGGAACACATTAAGACAAATGTCAACCTACCGTACAGATCAGGAGTATTGCATCTTTATGGAGTGGAATAAAATATAAGGATACTCTCCTCTCAGCCGACCAACAGCTTGTCTCCCACTTCTAATTCACGGGATCTCCGATCACATAGAGTGGGTTACCACTGTGGGCAACTCATAACGTGGGTCTCAAACCCACTCCCTCGATGCATTCTCTATCACATTCCGTGATAAACCCTTTGTGAAGGGATCTGCCAAGTTCATAGACGTTTGGATATAATCCAACGTAATAACTCCGGAGTTCTTCAATTTCCTGACAGATTTTAATCTCCTCTTCACATGTCTTGATGACTTTGCATCCTTAGAACTGTTCACTTTGACGATCACAGTTTGATTATCACAGTTCATTAGGATTGCGGGTATTGGTTTTTCAACCATAGGCAAGTCCATCAAGAGCTCACGAAGCCACTCTGCCTCAACAGTGGCTGTGTCTAATGCTGCGAGTTCTGCTTCCATAGTTGACCTCGTTAAGATGGTCTGCTTGCAAGACTTCCAGGAAACAGCGCCACCACCAAGTGTAAAAACATAAACCACTAGTGGCCTTAAGCTCATCAGCATCAGATATCCAATTAGAATCACTATATCCTTCCAGAACCCTCGGGTTTCCGGTATAGTGAATTCCATAGCTCGCAGTGCCTTTTAAATAGCGCATAACTCTCTCAAGCGCACGCCAATGATCATCTCCCGGATTGGAAACAAACCGGCTCAATTGCTCACAGCAAAAGAGATGTCAGGCCTCGTGGCACTCGCCAAATACATAAGCGAGCCTATATCTCTGAGAATATCTCAGTTGATCTCTAGTAATCCGTTGATTCTTTCGAAGCAACAAACTAGCATCATATGGAGTTGAAGAAGGCTTGCAGTCACTATACCCAAAGCGACTCAAGACCTTCCACATAGTGAGATTGAAGCAGTGTGATCCCACCATTAACATCTCTCAACAGCTTGATGTTCAAGATAACATCAGCTCCTAGATCCTTCATCTCAAAACAGCGAGATAAGAAATCCTTAACTTCCTTGATTAAATCAAGATTGGTCCCAAAGATCAATATGTCATCAACGTATAGACATAGAATAACTCCTCGCCCCCACCATGGCGATAGTACACACACTTATCAGCTTCGTTTACAACAAAGCCTTCAGCAGTCAAAGTCCTTTCAAACTTCTCGTGCCATTGCTGGTGCTTGCTTGAGGCCGTATAATGACTTCAACAACTTACACACCTTGCCTTCCTGACCGGGTACTACGAAACCATCTGGCTGATCCATGTAAATTTCCTCGTCCAACTCTCCATTAAGGAAAGCCGTCTTAACGTCCATTTGATGAACGAGAAGACCGTGTGAGGCAGCCAGAGATAGTAGCACACGAATAGTGGTCAGTCTAGCCACAGGTGAGTAAGTATCAAAGAAGTCTTCACCTTCTTTCTGGGTATAACCCTTGGCCACAAGCCTTGCCTTGTACTTTTCAATTGTACCATCAGGCCTAAGCTTTTTCTTGAACACCCACTTACATCCTACAGGTTTACACCCATAAGGACGATCAGTGATCCCAAGTTCCGTTAGCCAAGATGGAATCCATCTCGCAACGGACAGCCTCCTTCCAGTAGTCAGCATCAAGAGATGCATAAGCTTCTGAATAGTCCTGGGTGTGTCATCCACGAGATACACAATGAAATCATTACCAAACTTGCAGTCCTCTGTCTCTTGCTCCTTACAGGAACTTCATTGTCATCCTCCTCGGGATTCTCAACGTGTTCTATCGGAATGGTGGATTCAGGAATCTCAGCTAATTCCTGACTAGATGAAACAGGTTTCTCCTGATTGATGAGCTAGACATATCCTTCATAGGAAATATGTTCTCAAAGAAAGTCGCATCATTCGACTCCATAATCGTACCAACATGCATGTCGGATACCTCAGATTTTACTACCAAGAATCTATAACCAATGCTATTAAAAGCATAGCCCAGAAGAACACAATCTACGGTTTTTGGTCCAAGCTTGCGCTTCTTGGGAATTGGTATATTGACTTTCGCCAAACAACCCCAAGTACGTAGGTAGGAGAGTTTTAACCTTTTCCTTTCCCATTCCTCAAATGGAGTAATGGTTTTATTCTTTGTGGGAACTCGGTTTAGGACATGACATGCAGTCATTAGCGCCTCCCCCCACCATGCCTTGGAGAGACCCGAAGTGTCTAACATGGCGTTAACCAAATCAGACAACGGTTCTTTCTTTCAGCCACTCCATTTGACTGAGGTGAGTAGGGAGGCGTCCTCTCATGAATAATACCGTGTTCAGCACAAAAAGAATTAAACTCGTTGGAAAAATACTCTCCACCACGATCAGACCTAAGCCGTTTAATTTTACGATCAAGTTGGTTCTCTGCTTCGGCCTTATAGTTCTTGAAATAAGTTAAAGCTTCATCTTTAGATTTCAGAAGATACACATAACAATATCTAGTGGAGTCATCAATAAGTGTCATGAAATATTTCTTTCCACCTTTGGTCAATACGCCATTCATCTCACAAAGATCAGAATGTATAAGTTCTAGTGGTGCCAAGTCTCTCGCCTCCGCGGTCTTGTGAGACTTGCGAGGTTGTTTAGCTTGAACACACACTTGACATTTGGAACCTTTAATAGTACTGAATTTCGGAATTAAACTCATATTTGCTAACCGCGTCATGCAACCAAAATTAATATGACAAAGTCGCGAATGCCAAACATCACAATCATTATCGTGGCAAACATTATTAATAACTTTGGCAAATATCTGACAAGGATAAGCGGAACAAGCCTCCGCACTCATAGCCTTTACCAATAAATTGTCCATACTTGGAAATTACAACTTTATTAGACTCGAAAACCAACTTAAAACCATCTCGACATAAACGTGAGCCGCTGACGAGATTTTTATTGATGGAGGGCACATGATGAACGTTCTTCAGTCGCACGATCTTCCCCGAAGTAAACTTCAGATCGACCGTACCAACACCACGAACAGTAGCATGTGACCCGTTCCCCATCAGCACGGGGAAGTCCCTGTGACCTGATAAGAAGAGAACATAGAAGCATCAGCACAAACATGTACATTGGCACCTGTGTCAATTAACCATTCAGGTGAATGACAAACTGAAAGAATAGTGGGAACTATACCGTACAGAGTCCTTCATCTCAGTGTCAGCCATGACAACATTGGCGGTCTTGCCGCTGTTCTCCTGCTGCTGCAGCTCATAACGCTTAGGGCACTTTGGAGCCCAATGGGTCAGTTCACCGCAAACGTGACATGATCCCTTTCTCTTCTTGAAGTTGGTAGAGTGCGACGGCTTAAACTTGCCATCGGGCTTGCCTTTACCCTCGGATTTCTTCTTGATATATTTAGGCTTGTTGGGCGGGTAATGTTTCTTCTGTACCACATGAGCAGAAGAACCTACCTCAGCAACCCGAGCACGTGTATCCTTTGCTCTCGCCTTCTCTTCCACATCAAGAGATCCGATGAGGTCCATTACGGAAAACTCCTGTCTCTTGTGTTTTAGAGAAGTAGCAAAGGTGCTCCATGAAGATGGAAGCTTGGCAATAATGCCTCCGGCCACAAACTTGTCCGGTAACATACACTTAAAGTGCTCAAGTTCTTTAGCGAGTGACTGTATCTCGTGAGCCTGTTGAACAACAGAGCGCTCATCAGTCATCCTGTAGTCATAGAATTGCTCCATGACATACAGCTCGCTGCCAGCATCCGAGGCCCCAAATTTGGCCTCGAGTGCAGCCCACATATCCTTGCCGTTATCAAACGACATATACGGATCCACGATGGAATCATCGATAATACCGAGGAGGGCACTTTTAAACATAGTGTCCATATCCTCAAAGGCCTCCAGCTGTGCTGGATTGAGATCGCCCTCAGGCTTGCCCTTGGTGCCGCATAGCAGCGCAAGGTTTGAAACCATAGCACTGCTCTCGTGCGCCACCTCTTAAAGTCCACGCCCTTGAAAGGGACTGGCCTTGTCGCCGCAATGACAGACGGCGCAGGTGCAAGAAATTGCCTATAATCAGGTTTTTGGATTGTTGAATATATTAGCAATTTAGCACATGATTTAATTCGAAATAGCAGTAGATGAATTGCGACAGTAGCAAATACAGTAATTATGCAAACGTCTAGATCTAGCACAGTAGACAGATTGATACAATCTATTGCAAGTACTAGACATACGAATTGCAGTAACATCTCATACAGATGAAAGAGAGATACGTACGATGGAGCGGTAGCGGCACCGCCGTTGTTGTTGTCCCCAGTGTCGGCCATGTCGTTGATGAAGAGGTTGCCGAGGTCGGGGAAGAAGTCGTCGTCGGGGAAGTCGTCGCCGCAGCAGTCGCGCGAGTGCGCTCCCCAAAAACCTGATCGCCCCTCTCCCGTACAGGATCACAAGAGGCGGGGTTCCGGAGGCCTGCTGTCCCTTCTCGCGGTGCACGCCGGAAGGAGGGATGGAGAAGACTTGATTGGCGGCGCAGTGCTTTGGAACGGTGGTGCGAAACCATAAGACGAAGTGGCGGCTAGGGTTTACCGTATGCGCGTATTTATATGCGGGCTGGGAGAGACGTGGGCGTAACCCCACGTCTGAGTCGGTCCACGATCCAGAAAAGAAACGGAAACGGTTTTGGAATTAACGCGTCCGTTAATTACCAAATTAACGACTCATTAAGTTTTCCCAATCGACAAAATAAACGCTCTCGGCTCGGCTCATTCCCGCAACCCGCGGCGCGTCGTGACGAGGCGAGGCGTGGCGAGGCGGGCGGCGGAGGAGGAGGAGCGCGCGTGTGGCACACCTCTCCTCTTGCCTTACCTACTCATACATGAGCTAGAATGGCTCACCTTATAAGGTGCTCCCACTCTCTCCAAACTAGCAATGTGGGACTAAACTTTAGTCCCACTCACTCCACTTATTATTCATGAATGGGCCATGACAATTTCAGGATTTTAGTGGGCTTAGTGGGCTAGACATGTGAGCCCATATACATAGCCCATACAAAATTCCAACAGAGCTACTAAAAATATGCTCCAATATAACGTCAGTCAGTTGAGAACCACAACAACTCATATTAAGCACCAATATTCAGAGAAGTAGGCAAGGAAGTCTCGCCTAGCTACCAATATTCAAATTAAGCACCAATATTCAGATAAGAAGGCAAGGAAATCTCGAAGCAATGCTACCATAGTGCCAACTGCCAAGGAGCCCTCCCCTTCTTCCTCTATGCTGCGGTATTGCTCTTGTGCGGAACGAACTCTCAATCAACTATGTAGAAGTAGTATGGTGGTATGAAGGACTTCCATGCCAAGTACTCAAATTTCCCCTGTGGCATAGTGCCCCAGTTTCCTAATAGAAGATCCATTGATGTTATCTTCGGGACCTCGCCGTGAGAAGGAAGCCTTTGGTTGCCACGAAGTCGCAAAAAGAACTTTATATCCTTAGGTGTCGGCGCACGGACGACCTTTGGGCGAAGCCCACCTGTAACGTTTTAGCTTTGCCAAATGCGGCACGCAAAACTCAGTTGCGATTAGCATGCTCTTACGGAATGAAAAGTCAGTAGCTATCGTCAGTCACTCTGTCACCGGTAACTCCTAATGTTAGGCGAGCACAACGGATGTTGCAGTTTAATGTCTTTCTCATGGGCGCATGGCTGAGACCTGAGAGGTACACACACGGAACGCACTACTAAGTTCTATAGTGGCGATAGAATAAAAATGTCGCAGGGCTCCGCTTTGCGGCTTGATATAAAATATAACCGGTAGGGGCAGTTTTCTGATGCTACTCAAATAATTGCATATCAGTCTCCAGGAGAGAACAATGACGATGCAATCATCCACTCCTCTAGCTCGAGCTCCAGGAGTGACACCGATGTTGAAAGGGAATATTCAGATCCCAACAATGTGACGGTTGATTCCCCCAGGAGCTCTGCAGTGCAACAAACTTTTCTAGACAATTCTGACCGTTCAACACACGCAAATTCCAATCCAGTTTCTGAAGATGATGGTCTGATAGAGCCTGGTGCAGCAACAGCAAAGAGTGCACATGATACTAACGCTGAACCCTCAGTTGGACTTGGACTTGGACGGACAGAGCATCCATATCGGACAGGGCAAGTGCTGGACCACCAAGGTAAGCAACTGTCCATGGCTAGTGCTCACAAGAACGACCTGAGCTCGGGGAATCGCTGCTGATGGATGCTGTGATACGTGTGCACACTGGTAGAAAAAAGGCCTTCCATACGCCCCCTTTAGTCCCCAAATTATGTGCACCGTGACTAAAGGGGTTTTAGTCCCGGTTCGGGAGGCGACCCGCGACTGAAGGTCATGCGTCACGGTTTGGGAAGCGCGCGGAGGGCTTTAATTCCGGTTGGACTGGCCACCCGCGACTAATGATACAGTCTGCTGGCCTCCCTGTCTTTTAGTCCCGGTTGGCCTGGAAGAATACACGTGTTGCATTTTCGATTTGTTTGTTGCATTGGAAGAATACACGTGTTGCAACAATATCTAACACGTGTTCCATTTTTGTTGTTGCAGTAGTTCAAAGCAATCTCCAGAACTTGTTTATTTTCTTGTCAACAAGGGGTACGACTTCTGTAGCGTTGACATCACTAAAGACCGGCAGAAGTTGATGCGCACGTTGGGTATTGAGATACCTGAAGATCACTATATTGATCTTCAGGACCTTATCCATTTTGATGAGTTGTACGGGCACAAGACCGGGATGCCTCAGATGGAAACTGCCTTCATCCACTCTGACTACAAAACCATGAAGACTCGTTTCCCCTCGAGGAATCACTTTTATTGGGGGAAGAACCCACTTGACCGGATCAATCTCGAGTATGCAGCAATAGATGCATACGTTGCCTTCGAGTTGTTCCGCATCTACTCTTCGGAGCTCGAGTAGATGTTGTTTGTGTGTACCGCATCTATGTACCGCTATGTTGCGTTCGATATATGTAATGGATATATTATGTAATGGATATATGTCTTTCTATTAATTCCTATATTATTTCTATATTAATTCCTAGCTATATTATTTCTATATTATGTAATGGATATATATATATATGTACCGCTATGTTATGTAATGGCTCAAATAAAATCATGGGTTAAACATAGCACAAAATTTACTAAAGCAATCACAATTCCAAAATAATAAAACTAGAAAGTAACAAATGCTAGTTCCATTTTTATTTGGGTTTCCAATCATGCACACACTTTCTAAGGTAGATGTTCTGCAAGCAAACCACCTAATATCAAGTCCTAACACTCTATACAAGCTAGGAAACAAGATAAGATCAAACACACATTTCAAAACAAACAAAAACACATCAAGAAAACAAAACAAAAAACTACCGTTCCCTACAAAAAAGGATGGTATTTTCATTTGGTTGCTGACCTTGATGTGAGGCTAAGTGTTATGGATAGATATTTTCAATGTCTATCCAGAACATTTTAGTTTGTCCATTTTGATTATGTATTTTAAAAGTTAGGCTCAAATCATTCTCATAGATAGTCATGGCCAAAACAGTTCTTGTGTCCAAAATAATAGTCGAAACTTGGATCTGCAAATTTTATATGGTTTAGATTTCATATGGTTTGGTTCATGAATTTTATCAGATTTTATTTTGCATTTAGGAAAGGGGAAAATGAATTAGTTTTATTTTTCTAAACTTTTTGATATATTATTTGTATTTTAAAATGAATTAATTTTATTTTTCTGAATATTTTGATATATTATTTGTATTTTTAAGATTTTAAAATGAATTAGTTTTATTTTTCTGAATATTTTTTAGAAATAATACAAATTAAAAAGTTAATGTTTATTTATTTATTCAAAATTTTAATTACATCATTACTTTTGTTTATTAAAAGATTTATTTGAAATTCAGACAATAAAGAAATGTGGCATCGACCAACATGTTAATAGGATTAATATGATACTAGTATCACATACATGCGTGCGAAACACTTGGATGCGGGACGGGATGGAATTCGGAAGTTAAGCGTGCTAGTGGTAGAGTAGTGGGAGGATGGGTGACCGAGCGAGAAGTTTAACCACGAGTAAGTAATTTGACTAGAGATAATTGTAGTTAGACACTAAGCAAATAATTAAAATTCTGAAAAAAAAAAGGGAGTGAAAAATTGGAGTGAAAAAAAGGGAGTGAAAAATTGGAGTGAAAAATAATTAGAAACCCAAATGAATTAAACTAATAACGAAATAGCATGTAGTCCCGGTTCGTGTTGCCAACAGGGACTAAAGGTCCTCCGCCCCCGGCGCACGCCACCCGCCCACGTGGACGGGCCTTTAGCCGCGGTTCGTAAAAGGGGCGACTAAAGGGGGGGGCCTTTAGTCGCGCCTATTTAGTCCCGGTTGCGCGGCCGGGATTAATGACCTTTGCGAACCGGGACTATAGGCCTATTTTCTACCAGTGGCAGGTAAAGTGCGAGGAGGATCTGACGGCGGCGATAGAGACGGCTTTGGTTGAGAAGAAGGACTCTTCCCGTGTTCCCATCAACGTACACAGCGGCAACAGCAGCACGCCATTCGTCAAGCTCCTCCTACGTATCACACACACAAGGCAAGGTGGGCGGGGAGAAGGCTAGGCGGACCACGGGGGGCTCGCTGAGGTCACTCAGGTCAGGGTCGTCGTCGGCGTCAATCTTGCGCGCAAGCAAGCGCGGGCCAGATCGGCGGCGAGGGGAATCGGGGAGGGGATTTTCTCTAGGGGGAGGGAGGGGTGGAGGGAGGGAGAGACTCACCAGGTACTTGGCGGCCGGGGAGGTGGAGCTCGTCCGGTGGCGGCGGCGGCCGGCGGTGGCTCTATCTCCGACGAGAGGGCGATGGAGTTCTTGGTCGTGAGATCGAATGAGAGAAAGGGAATGGGGAAAGAGAAGGAGATGCTGCGATCGAGTAGATCCCTCCTAAGAGGAATCCGTGGCGTATCGCTAGGGAATCTGTGGCGCATCAGGCGCGTGCGCCACGCATTCCTAAAAAGAATGCTAAATAGGCTCAACACCACTTATGGACATGAATGGGTGGCTACCGCAGTGGTCGATGGTCTCTTCTGCTGCTCCACCCGCCCAGGTTCGAATCCCCCCAAAAACCAACTTTTCTATTAAATTTATTTTGTGTTGGAAAGAAATCACTACAATGTGTTAATTAATTAAGTTCAAAAAAGTATGTTAATTAATTGAGAAGAAGATGTTAATTAATTTAGAACAATATTTTTTATTAATATTATTTTACTTAGCAAACAAATCAATATTATCCACGCACACATTCCATCATGCTTAGCAAAATAAATGTGTGAATTTATTTTCCGTAGCAAAATAAATATGGCAATTACATCATCCTTAATCAGTTCATCGAGTACATCGTGATTCTCATAGCTCTAACTAGCGTTTCTTTACAATTTTCTTGCCCTTCTTTGTCGATGTTGAATAATTTAGCCCTAGAACCCCTTTATTTCTTCTAGCGAATGGCGGGCCTTTTCGTTGCGTTGTTCTGCTTCTTCTTGTGGTGTATGTTGCATCGTTGTCGTCGTCGTCATCTTCCATCTTTGGGTCACCGTACTGGTCGAAGTCTTGCTCGTTGGCAACTCCATCCATTCTGATGATACTCCTTTTACCTCTCCTCACGACAACACGTCTAGGCTTTGTCGGATCGGTAATGAAGAAGCATTGGTCCACTTGGCTAGCGAATACCCATGGCTCATTTTTCGCGGTATAAGCATGGTGGTGAAATACGGGCTTTCTCTTTCGATGTTCTTGGCCCATCTGATACGGAACATCGGCACCTTCACTCCACAGTAGTCGAGCTCCCATATCTCCTCGATCCTTGCGTAGTATCGTTCATTGACGTCACATGTTAAGGATTCCATCGTAACCCCTGAGTTTTGGTATTCGCAATTTTTGTCCTTTTCCTCCGTATAGAATGTGTAACCGTTGATATCGTAGGCCTGATAGGTCATCAGATTCTGCGCAGGGCCCTATGAAAATGCAAATATGAGTTTTCCTTCTTCAGAATCGGTTTGTGGGGGATTAGCCAGAAGCTTTTCCTTAAACCAACGTGTGAAACTAGAGTTGTGCTCTTTGATTATTTCTGCCTCCCACCGATGTTGGCCCCGATCACTGTACATCTTCGCAATTTCGTCTTTGTGCTCTTCCAACCAAGGATCGACAAGAGTTAGGTGTTGTAGCGCGACTAGTTTTGCTCTTTCAAAGTTGGGGTGTCGACCCTGGTAGTGGACATGCAATTCACGTTGACCCTCACGGTGACCCCATCCATCGAGTCTGCCACTGTGTCTATTGACGGGCAGACGAGGGTTCTCCTCGATGTCAAGAAAATTCATGCAGAAAGAGATGCACTCTTCGGTCAGAAAGCCCTTGGCTATGCTTCCATCTGGATGCGCCCTATTGCGAACGTATTCTTTGATGCCACCATTCATCCTTTCGAACGACATCATGCAATGGAGGAACGATGGCCCGAGTTGGATGATATCCTCGACGACATGGACAAGCAGATGCACCATAATGTCAAAGAATGCGGGCGGGAAATACATCTCAAGATACATATTGATGTCGCTACCTGGTTGTTTCGGCCCTTGTATTATCATACTCATCTGTATGTATTTCCTCTTCATGCATAGCCAGGGGGGTAGGTTGTATATCCATTCAAACACGGGCCAGGTGCTATGGGTGCTGCTCTGGTTGCCATACGGATTTAGTCCATCAGTGCTCATGCCTAGCCTGATGTTCCTTGGATCGTCCCCAAATTCTGGGTACTCGTTGTCCAGCGCCTTCCACTGGCTAGCATCTGATGGATGTGTCAGCATCTTATCCTTTTTCTTGTCTTCTTTTGGCTTCTTTCTTTCCGCGTGCCAGCGCATGAGCTTCGCTTGCTTAGGGTCTACGAAAGTACCATACCAGTTTTCGTGGAGCCTTCTTACCTGGCTTGTACCGAGTAACATTGCACACCGGACATGGCGTTTTCTTCGTGTTCTCGCCCGATAGATTATGCAATCATTCAGACACAGATGGTATTTCACGTGCGGTAAATCGAGAGGGCACACGACTTTCTTGGCCTCCTCGATACTAGTTGGACACTTGTTCCCCTTGGGAAGACGGTTGTGCCAGAATACCATGTTTTCCTTGTAGCTTGCATCAGTCCAGTGGTTTTTTGTCTTCATCTGCAGAGTCTTGAGTGTCCATATCCTCAAAGGTCTTGAGTGTCTTCATCAGTCCTTGTAGCTTGCATCAGCCCACATATCCTTGCCGTTATCAAACGACATATACGGATCCACGATGGAATCATCGATAATACCGAGGAGGGCACTTTTAAACATAGTGTCCATATCCTCAAAGGCCTCCAGCTGTGCTGGATTGAGATCGCCCTCAGGCTTGCCCTTGGTGGCCGCATAGCAGCGCAAGGTTTGAAACCATAGCACTGCTCTCGTGCGCCACCTCTTAAAGTCCACGCCCTTGAAAGGGACTGGCCTTGTCGCCGCAATGACAGACGGCGCAGGTGCAAGAAATTGCCTATAATCAGGTTTTTGGATTGTTGAATATATTAGCAATTTAGCACATGATTTAATTCGAAATAGCAGTAGATGAATTGCGACAGTAGCAAATACAGTAATTATGCAAACGTCTAGATCTAGCACAGTAGACAGATTGATACAATCTATTGCAAGTACTAGACATACGAATTGCAGTAACATCTCATACAGATGAAAGAGAGATACGTACGATGGAGCGGTAGCGGCACCGCCGTTGTTGTTGTCCCCAGTGTCGGCCATGTCGTTGATGAAGAGGTTGCCGAGGTCGGGGAAGAAGTCGTACAATCATGCATGCACGTGTATGTGCACCATCCCATGCATTGATCACCACAAGCACATACATTTATATAGCATTCAATGTCTAATTTATCGCGCGAGATGCGTGCGGTGGTGTTATGTGTTGATGGGAGAGTTTTCCCCTTACAAAATCTATCAACCTAAAGAGACTAGACTAGCTAAAATGAGTGAAAATATGGAGTAAATGAGGTGGGTGGGGGGAGGAAAACGACCAGATCTACTTCTTGGAGGAGAGGAAAGAGTGGGGGGAAATGAGTGGTGGTGGGTGGCTTCTCCACTTAAATGAGTGATGTCGGGGTATCAGTGGCGCACCACCAACCATGCGCCACTGATTCTATGGAGCATCAGTGGTGCACCATCTAGTGGTGCGCCACTGATTCTATGAAGAATACATGGGTGGCAAGAATCAGTGGCGCACCACTAGACGGTGCGCCACTGATGCTCCTTAGAATCAGTGGCGCATGGTTGGTGGGGCGCCACTGATGCTTCCGGGCATACGTGGCACATAGGAACAGTGACGCACCACTAGGAGGTGCGCCCCTGATGCTATGGAGCATCAGTGGCGCACCTCCTAGTGGTGCGCCACTCATTCTTTTAGGTACACATGGGTGCTGGGTATCAGTGGCGCACCGTTGATCGTGCTCCACTGATGCTTGGACCATCAGTGGCGCACGGCTACATGGTGCGCCACTGATGCATGTACATGTATGCTCCGAGCCACATCAGTGGCGCACGGCTACATGGTGCGCCACTGATGCTATGTCATCTATGCCCATTTTCCTAGTAGTGACATGTCCCTTTGAGTGACATTAGCATGGACTTCGTGTTAGGACTACCACGCACTAAAACAAACATGGACTCCATCTTTTTCATTGTTGATCGATTCTCTAATACGGCCCATTTCATTCCTTGCAATAGAACGGACGATGCTTCACATGTCGCCAATTTGCTTTTCAGGGAAATTGTGCGTCTACATGGTGTGCCCAAATCAATTGTGTCAGATCGAGATGTCAAGTTCACGTCCTACTTTTCGAATACTTTGATGGCCAATCTCAGCGTCAAACTACTTTTCTCCACCACCTACCACCCACAAACGGATGGCCAAACCAAAGTGGTGAATCGAACGCTCTATTCGCTCCTACGGGCATTGATCAAGCCCAACCTCAAGAATTTGGAGAAATGCATTCCCCATGCCAAGTTAGCCTACAATCGATCACTTCACCAAGATACTAAGAGAAGCCCCATCGATATCTTCTATGGCTTCAACCCTAACACCGCTCTCGACATCCTACCATTGCCTCCACGCGAGCAAGTCAACATGGGCATCGACAAGCGCACTGACTACATCAAGAAGATTCATGAATCCACAAGATCTACACTTGAGAAGCAATCCGAGCAACGGGCATCCATGATGAACAAAAACAAGAAACCCATGGAGTTCCAAGAAGGCGACCTCGTTTGGCTACACTTGCGCAAAGACTGTTTTCCACAAGAGCGCAACTAGAAGCTCAAGCCAAGAGGTGACAGACCTTTCAAGACACTCAAGCGCATCAACAACAACGCCTACAAACTCGACTTACCGCAATACAATTACCTTATCCACAAGTCATTCAACGTCAAGGATCTCTCTCCCTTCCATGGATATCTAAGTGATGAGGAAGACCACGAGTCGAGGTCGACTCTTTTTCGTGGGGGGGTGGTGGATGATGCAGCACACCCCATTCCACCCAACCAACACTCAATGGACCTATGACAAGATCACGAGCAAATGTGATGCATGATAAGATGAATTCAATCCTCTCTCTCTATGCACTTGATGACTTGGTGAATGGTGCGCTACCTCATGGAACCACCATATGCATGCTTAGGTTTGATCCCACAATGGAGCCCCAAGAGCATGCCTAGGATGCTCAAGAATGTGCTCAAGAAACTAGCAAGGAAAAGGAAGAAGGTGGCATCGAGAAGGAAGAAGAAGAGGAAGAAGGAGGCGGGAGACAGGAAACCCGGCCTGACAGCCCGGCCAGGCCGGACCCCAACAGAGCAGGTCGGCCTCCACCCCGGCCTCCCTGTGCGCCAGGCCGGGTGTCCACCCTAACGGCCCAGCCTCCACCCCGGCCCCAGGTCGGCTCCCCTGCGACACCAGGCCGGGCTCCCTGCGCCCACCCTGGCTGGCCTACCAGGCCGGTTGCCCTGCTGCTGCGCAAAAGAGGGGGAAATCCCCCCCCCCCCTTCACCCCCATCTACCCCCTTGGCTATATAAGGAGACACCATGGACCAGATCTAGGGTAGATATGAATTTAGACATTTGAGCTTTGCTCTTGTGAGGCTACTCCTATGATTTGTATCTAGGACCGTGTCAAGGCTAATCCTATGATGTGTATCTAGGATCGTATCAAGACTACATTGAGTTACCTATCCTTTCGTCTTGGGATTCAGTTAGAGGCTTTCCAATCTTGCTCAACTAACCCTTGAGTTTCTACTGGCGTGATGCACCGGCCACGGGTGCTGAAACGGTTTTCGATAAGATGAGTTCGGTTGGATTGATCATTTCGTAGGTGGTCGTTGCGGCTTAGTTGACGGTGTTAAGGAGTATTAGTATAGGTCTAGGAGTCCGTATTAGTCTAGATGTTATTTCCTTATTTCCCAAGTCATGTGTAATATATATATGCCCATTGGGCTATCAATATAGACAAGTTGCCTATTCATAACATGGTATCAGAGCTAGGTTGTTTTTTCGGACGCCGCAACCCGTTCTTCTGATCCAATCTCGATCGATTCTTTCGGTATTATATACATTCGAGGTGTCCTCTGTCACAAACAGATTAGATCTCCAGATCAATCTCAATCTCTGGGCTGCTGTGCCTATCACGATACTTCTCGTTTGTCTATTCTATGTCAGATCGGGCACGGGCATGGCTGCTGCTTGTCCCTCGTCAACGACCGCAGCCACGCAACGCATCCGCGTCCCAAGTCGTCATCAACCGAAGCCACGAGATGCCTCCACCTTGCTTCTCTAGGCCGCCGACCACGGCACTCAGGCCGCCACCGCAGTCGGTCCGCCTCTAGTCGCCAGCCCGGCCGCCTCCCGTCTGCACCCCGGCTGCCTCCCGTTGCTCCAGCCCGTACGCCCGGCCGCCTCCTCCTCGTCAGGTCCCGTTGAAATTTAGGATGACAGGGTCGAGGGCTTGTGGCGCATGTGGTCTGCTCAGCTTTCTCCGCGTCAGATTGAAGGCGGCCCGCTGCTCCATCCAGGGCGGAGTCAACGCCCCACCTGTGTGCGCGCGTCAGCGCGTGGAGCCTTGGACTGGTGATGCGTGCTTGTGCTGCTTGCTGCCTCTTTGATTTTTTTTCTTCTTATTTTTTTTTGTCTGCTAAGTCTGATCGTGAGTAAAAAAAAGACTCACCACCGTCTCTTTCTCTCGTCCTCTGGCTGTTTTCGATGGTGTCCGTTTCGAGCGTGTCTCGCACCAGTGCCTTCTCGGGTGCTCCTCTATCTTATTTCTGCTGCGTCCACCAGGTTCGGTGTTTCTTTTTTGTGTTACTTATGTTACGAGAGTCCACCATATATACTTTTACTTGTCAGCCTTTTTTATCGGTCCTGGTCTTTTTATAGGATTTTTGTGGCCTCCTTATCTCGGTCCTGGTCCTTTATGTAGGATTTTTGTGGCCTCTTTTCCTCGGTCCTGGTCCTTTGTTAAAGATTTTTGTGGCCTCCTTTTCTTGGTCCTGGTCCTTTCTATAGGATTTTTGCGGCCTCATTTTCTCGGTCCTACTCCTTTCTATGGGATTTTTGTGGCCTCATTTTGCATTGTCATTGATCTACGCATGTTCTTCGCCGTTGGACTTCTTATGTCGTGGGCTTTTGAGCTATGATCGTTTGTGACATGCTCTTCTCTTGATCGGATATCGGTCTCTGTCGGTCTCATTCTTCGATCGACTCTATTCGCTCTTCATTCTGGCTTGACTCTAGTTTTGAAGACTCTTCATGCTACAAGACACTTTCAAGACGTGGATTTTGGATTATCATTTTGTTTTCTAGTGTGCACTTCTTCAAATGTAATGCTATTGCATTTGAGGGGGTGTTAAGGAGTATTAGTATAGGTCTAGGAGTCCGTATTAGTCTAGATGTTATTTCCTTATTTCCCAAGTCATGTGTAATATATATATGTCCATTGGGCTATCAATATAGACAAGTTGCCAATTCATAACAGACGGGAGATCGAGTCTTTCAGTTCTCGCTAGTTATCTTCCCTTCTCGTTTCCCTTTGCGTTCTTCGTCGCGTTCTTGAGTTCTTGGTCAATTCGTGAAGATCAGGATTGCAAGGGTCAAGTCAAACATATTGACCCAACGGAGACAGCAAACCTGATGGCAAAGTCACGCAACGAGTTCTTGCGCAGATTAGGGGCAAAACTAAGCACCATTCGCAAATGAGGGCAAAACTGAGTAAATGGACACAGCTCCGGGCAACCACATAATTAACCTCCCGCCTTGCCCATGTGTTTTGGCGTTGCGCTCATTCCATAGTACCCACCAGCTGCATAGAACAATAGTGGACTCCTCTTCTTTGATGGCCGAACCAGCCAACAGATAAGGGTGGAACCACTGGAATTTCAGGTCAACCACGCTTCGTAATTCTATTATAACGTCAAAAGAAGAACAAAATCATATGCACGTGAGAGAAAAGCACTGTCTTAATAGGACCATCATGCAAAAAGCCTTGGGTAATTAAGCAGCTAGACATTATTTGATGATTGAAACACCCAAATTCCTCATCGACCGTTCTTCAGCACGTGAAGTGTTACCAGCATTACAACCAAAATCAAACTTCGACATGGTCACCTGAACACGGCCATACTAACATGAGGATCAGATCTTGTCAATGCGAATGTCGAGAATCACCTCCTTGGACGACCCCAGATACGTAGGCGGCACCGCCATGTAAGACGGCAGCTCCTCCACCACCACCTCGCCGGCCCTACTGCTGCTCGTCACCGTCTCCAACTCCAGATGGATGCTGCCCGCCGCGCTGCTCGGCGGCGGCGGACCATTGGCCGAAAGCTTGACCGTGTACTGGGATCGTGACGACGTGTCCGCTGCCCTGATGCACACCGCCGACACGATGGTGGCTGCGCCGAGCACGCCCACGGTGAGGAGGAACGCGCTGTCATCGTCTACACCGTGTAGCAGGTATCGCGGCTCCGACACCCGGAGCCGGCTCACTTCGCCGTAGTGGACCTTGTGCACTGGCACAAAGTGCAGCGCAATGAGGTGGCCAAGGAGCTTCTGCGGTGGCCCGAGGAAGGAGCAAGCGGGCTCCGTGCAATAGCAGGGCGCGTGCGGGCATGCGTTCTCGTGGTCGTCGAGCTGGTGGTAGGGAACGGAGGTCTTGCAGCCGACATGGGAACACTCCGTCATGACCAACGAGACCATATTGTCAATGGCAGGGCACGAGCTGAAGTCACCACCGTGCTCGCACGTCTGGCACCGATTCAAGGGGAACTCAGCAAGGCATTTCCCGCAAGCTAAATGACCTCCATTGCACTGTCGAAACAAATTAAGCAAGGCATCTCTGTATAAATAGCTGACATCGGGCTTCGGGAGTTCAGATGATTCGAACATGTTGGAGAAACCAAACCTGGAAAACAGGAGGCTTGATAGGGCGACAGCAGAGGGAGCAGTTGAGCAAGCTCATGTCCAGAGCTGCAACTCCTCCGGCTCTCTTAGCTTGGCTAGAGCTTGGCCGATCAACCCTCGCCTTCTTGGCGCTCCGATGATTGCCGGCATTCTCTATTGGCGATGTTGAACCACTGACCATACCATTGGGGGCGTCTGGAGCAGCATCCATCATGTCTCTAATCTACAAAGTTACAATGGAATTATCAGTATAAGAATATGTTTCTAAATAAATTAACCTAACCCTCGCGCCGCCGCCCTTGGCGGCTCGGGGGGCCGCGCCGCCGCCGCCCAACCTCTCCCCCCACCGTCGTCGCCTGAGGTTCCGCCGGGCCTTCCCTGGGCGGCGCCCGTGATGGCGGCGGCGAGGTGATGCTTCCGATCCGGACCAAAGCGCTGTGCGCACGGCGCTGGAGGTGGGCCTCGGCCATCGCCGCCGGGTGGCCATCGGAGTCGGCATCGGGGCGCAGTAGAGTCGACGATCTGCCACCGCCGACGGACGTCCTGCGTCCGGCGACGACTGACGGGCAAGCGCGGCTGGAGCGCGGCGCGAACGAGTCTCCTGGGCGGCGCCCAGGTGTGGGCGGCTTTCGAGCGCGTCTCCGACGAGCTAAAGGCCAGCGCGCCTCCTACGGCGGTGCATCCAGGCCGCCTGGCGGCGGTCAACGTTGTGGTGGCGGGGATCGGATGCCGACGACGTCCCTTCGTGGGTCGTCTTCGACGTCTTCCCTCGCGCCGTTGCTCGTGGTGGGCGGATCATAATGGTGGTCGATCAGTCGCCTTCGACGTGGAAGGAGCGTGATGGTTTCCGGGTGAAAACTTCGTCTCCGATCTTGCTCGGAGCCGGATGGCGACATCTCGAGTGTCGTCCCTTGAAGGCATCATCGAGGAAGCCCCGCGGCTCTTCCCGTCAACTCCGGGGGAAACCCTTGATCTTCGATCAGATGATGGCGGCGCTTCTACGTCGTTACCTCCTTGGGGGCATCATTCTTGGAGGAGTGCGCCGGTCGAAGGGACCAGAGGATGAGTATGGTGGTGGATGCAGGTTCTTCGTTGGTCTACGCGGCAACGGCAACGTCGACAAGCTACCTTGCTTCGGCCCGCTCCGGGGGAAACCCTAAATCTGGGATTCCCAGTTTGGATGATGGTGACGCCACTGGTGCCACGTTCCCTCTTGAGGGCATCATTTTGGAGTGTTGGCTGGAGGGTCCTAGAGAGGTGGCGGTGTTTCTTCTACCGCATTCACGACGGCGGTTCTCGACAGCTTGGTGCTGTGGGGTCTCGGTGTTGTATGCGGAATGGTGGACGCGCGCAGGGAGGTGGTGTTGTCTGGTGCCATGGTGGTATCGACGGCTGGTCTGATATGGTGGATACCTCGATCGCTGTCTTGGAGATGGGTGAGCGGAAGACGGCGGCAGCTACTTTCCGAGCGTGTATATCGGTATGCGCTGCGGTGTGCTGGACCGATTTGGCCCCTTGTCTGCTATCGGGTGGCATGGTGAAGCCTTCGGTTTTTGGATGATGCGCGTTGGTGGGTTCTCAGAGTAGCGGCTCTGGGATTGTCCATCCCCTTCATCAGTTTTGGTAGTGAGTTGGTTTGGTGGTTTCAGGGCTAGTTGTTTGTGGTATCTGCTTGTAAGACATGGTGTTTTTTGCTCTATCATTTAATAAAAAACCGGCTGTGTGCATCATTTTGATGCAGAGGCTGGGGGCAGACCTCCATTTCTAAAAAAAAAAAAAAAAAATTATAGAACGTGGCCATGAGTGTGAAGCGTTAACAAACTTGTGCAGAACATGGTTCAGAAGTCTTAGAAGACTGCACTTGCTCGCCGCCTCTTGGGAAAATTATGTGTCCTGCCGCTGCAATTGAGGAATGTTACACGAATACATGGTAGAGTTTTATCTGACATAAACAAAAAAAAAAACCAATATAGCAACGTATAAAATAAAGATCTTTTTCTTCTTCCACTGACATGTTTTTATATCCATTACTTGAGCTTCTGAATGCAGGGAGTTGTACAAGAATTACCAAAATAAAGCATATACGAAGTCACAATAATACTGAGTTTATAGCATGATATGTGCATACCGATCAGGACGTGTTGTGTTAATTAAAGGATGTTAATGCTTGTGCATAATCTGTTATAACCTGGCTATACACAATGTTATAAGGAAGTGTATGGGTCATACCTGCTGATTCAGTTGATATGGGTAACTGTACATATTTAACATTGGGCAAGCTTGTTGTATTGGAACTTCTCATGGCAGTGTCAATCTCTGCTGGAACACGATGCTTATTTTCATTCTGGTCGGTGTCAGTGGTAGCAAAATTATCGGACAGATCTTGCGTATTTGATTTAGAATCAATACATTTTCCTTGAATCATATTACCAAGCACAGCAGCATAGATTGACTCTTCTGGACGACGTACCTATTTAATTTAATCACAACGTACATCCTGTTACAACATTACATTCAACTGAAGAAAAAAATTAAATCTTGTGATATACGCCGCTCAAACATTCATTCAAAGTATTAAGCTTGGCCACCATTAGTGTGACAAGAAAAATATTAGATCGACAAGACGGAAAATTCGCGTTTTTCAATTGATTAATGTGTCTTCCGAGCTGGACTGTTAATGCACATAGAGCGCGGAATTATTTCAAAACAAGGCATATGTCCTTATGAAACAACAAATAGGACTCATGTTCATATTAGCGAATAGGGATCTATGGATTGCGGTCATGTTTTCAAAGCAGAATTATTTTATCAATTGCGTATAGAATTTGGTGCACGGATTCATTACCATCAAGCTAGTGTATGGATGTGAAACAACCCAATTGAAATGTTCTGCGGTGATAACACCAAGGCGTGGAAAACCAACTGGTACTTCAAATGCAGCATGTTTCACAAAATCGATGAATATGACCTGCATTGCAATGACAAGAATGGAAAACAATTTAGAAACAGACAAGCTAATAAATCAGCACATTCCAACAATTTGTTAGACCAAATAAAAATCTATTTCATGAAAGTGTGTGGTCAGATTGATTCTTACACTGAGTATGTGTACGCAGCCCTTTATATAAACAAAAGATACATTGGACTCTTTGAATTCCTTGATTGCTTTGAAGAGGTAGGTAGCAACGAAATCACACCAATCCATCTCTTTGAGTTTATCAACCTGTTTAGCAGCTCCCAGCAACTTCCTATTGACCATGAAGGACGTCTGTGGTGCTAGATAAATCGCGAGTATCACCATCATGAATCCTATACAGAAGGGTTCCTTCTCAGTTATCTTGCAGATTTCATCCACCACCTCCTTCGCAATCTTGCCATTGCCATTACATGTATACTGATGGTGGAGAGCGTCGTCACCATCTAGACCCTCTACGACTTGGATAGGGCCTGAAGGGATCCCAAGGACACTCTTCACAAGTGGCCTTACCGGAATCGATATGCCACCTTCAAACTCAAGAGCCTCAGTGTCACAATTAAACTTATCAATTAACCATAGGGTAAGATCCTTATTATTTCCAACATCTGCATTTGCCATGGACAAGAAGCTTCCAAACCCAATTTCTTCGACATAAGCTTTCTGCTTATCATTGCCACTGATAAGCTTCATGACTGACAGAAGATGCTCAGATGAACATCGGTACTTGATGCTTCCGTTCTAGAAGGGTGGATAAAAATGGGTTGAGTACTTGAGTTAAATATAACGTTGAACAGAATAGATTATCCTGATGACGGTGGGGATTCTAGGACGGTACCTTCCTGGACTTGGCAGGTCTATGTGGTAGACGCCGCTTCGGAGACATGGCCGTCGAAGGGTTAATCTGCAAAGGACACTGCAGCAGAAGTCAAGTCATGGCAGACAGACAGACAGACAGTGTCTTTTCTTTTTTTTTTTGAGTTGAAGGGCTTTTGGGGCTCCCGATCTCATTGAAAATGAACCCAAAGTTATGTTTACAAACACCAGGGACAGCACATCAACATTCAGAACTATCTGCTACAAGTATTCTACCTGGAACTAAAACAGGACAGTTCGAACAGAGAACAGCACCTCTGTGAGCAACAGAATATCTACAACCTCCGGGCAAAAACAATACAGCAGAAACAGTGGACTCCCAACTCGGCAACTATATGAAACCCGAACTCTGCAGGAATCTACTTTACTCGGCAACTATATGACATCGAAAACGAAGAAGTAAACTAGATCGCGAAATGCCCCTTGCTTACCAATGCAGGAAGGCGGCCGATTGATGAGAGAATGGAAAGATAGGGATTGAAATCTAGACGACGAGCGAATCAGGGGAAATCGACCAAAAACTGTGGCGGATAGGGTACCTGGACGGAGCTGGGCAGCTAGCGCGAGTATGGGAGGAGTAGAGGAAGGTAGCTAGCACCGCAATTGTGACCGATATGAAAGAGAGGGAGACGAAGAGCAAAAGGTTCCTTACTCGGGAAGCTAAGCAGTCAAATAAGCTACTAGCAGAGTGAATGAAGGGCTTGGTCGCGCGTTCACACGCCAATTAAAACGTGCACACAGCTCCAACCTCCAAGGGACGCGTGCATTTACGCATGCACGTGAAGAAAAAAGTTTGCGTGCTCATTTAAATGTACAAACTGCCCGGTAGAAAAATAATCGAGCATAACAATTAACAAGTGTACTTTAAAAAAAAATTGTTTCGTGTATAGAAAATTTTCGCTAAACAAAAACATTGTTTCGTGTATATCACAATATATGATATAAGAAACAAAAACACCCTACAATATGTGAGGTTAAACCTGTAATTAGTATACGTGCGGCGGCAATGAAAGTAGAATGGGACCGGTGGCGGAGTAAGAGCAACTCTATGACACTCCAAACGCCCGCCCAATTGTCCATTGGGTTCGGACAAAAAAAAATGAACACATCGCATTCTCAAAGCAGACCGTCCATCGAATATTTATGTCCGGCTCCTCTAGCACACTTGTCAAACTTGGGCCTGTCTGGGGTGCCGGATATTTGTCCGATCAGCCCACCCGACAAAAGGACCCGCTCGTCATAGACCTAAGCCGCGTCCAAGGCGTTTAAAGGCGTCGCGGAGAAGGTCGTTCCGCCCCCGTTAACGACAACGACGGGACGTGACTGGCCACCCGGCGACGGGAGAGCGGTTCGCTTATGCCCACGCCAAGCATTTATGTGGGTTGCAGCCTTCCCGGCTCCCCAAGCGGCGCTAGGCCCAGCGCCGTCGGGACATGTTGCCGCCATGTACTCCGACGGTACGCGTGCGCCGACGTGTCCTCTCCTTCCCACTCTCCCGCCGCTTCCTGCCCAGCTATGAAAGTCACTCTCTCGCCGTAGAAAAAATCACGCCATCGCCACAGCCACTTGTAAGCGCGCAACAATGCCGAGGATGACGCAGGAATACCTGCGCAGGATCCGCATGGAGGCCGCGGCCAACCATGAGCGCCGTCTCCGACGCGTATCTAGGGTTCCGCCAGCAGAGGAGGACTACGGCTACGAGTTGTCGCCGCAGCAGCGGGTGAGACAAGGGAATGTCAGAGTCACCCAAGGGTCCAGGGGCTCAGGCGCCTACAGCTGGGACAACCTCTTCGAGCACGTCCTCCCGCCATTCAAGCGGTCGAAAGATGTCGAGGACGAGGTTTACACCGCCTTCGACGCCGGCGCTCCGGGTGCGGCGTACCGGCTCTAGGTGGCGGCGAATGAATACGAGCTTGCCTAGGCTCTGCAGAAGACTGTGGAATCGGATATACTCGGCATCAGGCATAACTTCGAGAACCCAAGGTGTTTCTTTTTTTGGCAATAGTTTTGTGGGGCTTGCTTGGAGAGTGCCGCTATGGGCGACACGCATCAAATTTGCGGACATGGGTCCGGCGCCCTCCCCCCCCCCCCCCCCCCTCCCCCACCTCCCCAAAGAGGACACTATTAGGGGTACCGGACACAAATAAAATGGGTGCCAATGGAGATGCTCTAGGAGAGGTGACGAGGGCGAGGAAATGGAGAATGGTGGAGTCGACGAGGATTCAGTTCGATTTTGTGTGATTTGAAGTGGGTCTAGCCTGCTGGATATGGCGTCGTGGCGTGTTCGAGTAGCCTCATTTCCTCCACAGGTATAGATTTGATATATGAGAGGTGCTAGACAACCCGTACATTTGGGCTAGATGCGGGGTACGATGGGGTTATTATTTTCTATTCAAGCCGTGTCTGAGCTGTCCGCTAAGTTGGAAGTGGAGGTTCGGCTGAAGATTCTCGACTGCCTTGGTTGACCCATAATCTCTACTACTCCTTCTATATGTTTTCTAGACAAAACGTATCTAGACATATTTTAGTATATAGATCCATGTGTATCTAATATGTCTAGGTACTTTTGTCTAGTAAACGATAAAACATCTTACATTTCGATATGAGGGAGTACTAATTAAAATCTGTCGTAGGTCAAGGTGAGCGTTGTACTCGTGTTTGGTCGTACTTCCGCACACCCTTCGTCATGTCGCCACTTTTGCATTTAGCCCCTCAAAAACTAGAAATCAACCTGAGGTCTTCATTTCCTTATCCTCACGATCCCTTTTCTCCACTTCCCTATAAACGATGATGATGATAGAGACGGAGAGGCCACCGGTGGGAAGCCCGACGCAACCACCCATGTTTTGGTCGCCTAGGGGTTTAGTCGCGCCATGATGTGGTGAATGACACACTCTTAGCAAACCCCAAGAGAAAGGTATGATGTAGTACAAGAGCAAATTCCCCATAATTAAGGAACCAAGATTATCAATGCAGTAGGAGTTCGAAGTCTCTCAGAAGGTTGCTTGTTGTCCTACGCTTCAACAAGCGTGGACCTTGATACGTCTCAAACGCATCCATAATTTCTGATGTTCCATGTTATTTTCACGCCTTATGCTACATGTTTCTTATACACTTTATGTCATTTTTACGTATTTTATAGGACTAACCTATTGACAAGATGCCATAGAGTCGGTTCCAATTTTATGTTGTTTTTTGTTTCAGAAAAATTGTTCTCGGCATTGGACGAAACAAAATTCTAAAGTCTTAGAAAGTCGTCACGTACATGGAGTCCGGAGGAGACCCAGAGGGGGGCCTCAAGGGCCCCACACCCTAGGGCAGCGCGTCCCCTCTGGCCAGCGTCAAGACAAACGAGCTTCGAGCGGATGATCTCACTCGTGATCTCGAACGAGTGCTCCACATCCTGAGTAGGTAGCACAGAGATGATCGCCATGTGCTCCGGCGCGGCGAGCTCGACTCCTCCCATATCAATGTAGAAGAATCCCGTATCAATGCCTTGCCCGAGGAGCTGCAGGGTCCCCTGGCAACCGCACCCCCGCATCCCCGACCCCTCCTGGGTCGGTAACGCGGGAGTAGTCATAGTCGAGGACCTGCCTGGGGCTGCGCCCCAATCGCCTCCACTAGAACTTTCTTCTTCCTTTTCTTGTTTTTATTTTTATTTTTTGGGTGTGCCATCTTCCACATCACGCGCAAAACCAGCCACATGCACCGCCACCTCCGTCTCACGGCCATGGTCCCGCCTCCGAGGGGATCTGTCCCTCGGCTCCCTCCACGAAGAAGCAGACGCCCGAGGGCGCACCAGCGCGCGGGGGCGCGGACGCTTCAGCAGCTCACCCCGCAGCTGGGTCTCCGTGCGTTGACCAGCAGGGGAGACCCCCCTCTCCCAGCGAGCAGACGGACTGGCCTGCGCTCTCCTCCCTCCCGACGCGGAGACAGCAGAGGCGAGGCACCACGAGCCCCCGACCCTAGCCACTCGGGGACCGCCGGCGAACCGGAGAGCGCGCCAGCGGTACGCAGCAGGGGCGGCGGTTAGGACGCGGGTCGGTGATGGTTGCCGCGGCGGGGGAGAACGCGTCGTCCGGCGCTGCGGAGAGACAGTTTCTTTGTGGCGCTTCATCGGCGCCCAGATAACATCGACGAACGATCTCGTCAAAGGGGGCGGCGGCGGGCAGATGAGGACCTGCCGAGCTCGAGCGCCGTGTCTCCTGATCCGTTCGGGAGAGGCAGCGAACCCTAGCGACATGTCAATCGAGCCCGTACGAATCCAGATCCACGGGGCAATGAGCCTAGGCGCCTCTAGGCCCGACTGCGGACCACGGCCCACCCGCGCATCCTGGCTCCTCCAAGCCAAGATGGGCCTATGAGATGGGCCATTGGCAGTGGGCCTAGGGTTTTCCACCCGACCCGTTACCGAGGGTGCCGCCACACTGGACGGGAGCTCCATCGAGCCGAAACGCGGGGAAGGGGTGGCGTCAAGGAGGCAAGGGCACCGTGGACACAGGTTCCACAGCCGCCGCAGCCCCCCAGCTAACTCCACCAGGCCCTAGAACTACCACGCGAGCCAGCAGCACCGCCGCCCTCCTTTCCCGCTTGAGCTCAGCCCCACACCCACCGCTTGACAAAAGGGGCCACATGCGAAAGTGCAATGTCAAAAAGGACCACCTCCAAAAAAAATTGTCAAAAAAGACCACATATCCATGGCGGCAGGCCTTTGCAGGCGACACGTGTCACCTGCCGCCAGGAACGGAGGCGGCAAGGACCTGGGGCACAGAGGCGGCATGCTCCACGCGTATGGATAATGCAATCTGTTGACTAATCACATGCAGCAGCTAAGTAGAAATCCATTGACTAATCGCATGCAACAGCAGAGTAGAGATCCACTTTTTTTAGCTAGACTAATCGCATGCAGCAACTAAGTAGAGATCGCAGCATGCCGCCTCTGAACATGGCGGCAGGCCTCTATGACACAAAAAATTCCGTTCGGTTCACGTGGCCCCTTCAGCCCACGCGGCAGGCCAGGCCTGCCGCCACGGAGGGATGATCATTTTTGACAATTTTTTATGAAGTGGTCTTTTTTGACATTACACTTTCGTATGTGGTCCTTTTTGTCAAAAATTCGTGATGTGGTGCTCCGTGTATGTCCTTTCTGCTACTTCTTTCTGCTGTTTCGCAATTCATAAACTTTTTCTTCATTGTCGTGACTTAGTGAGTTTTTTTTTTCTTCGTTTTATCTCTGTCCAACCATTTTGCATTAAGGAAACTGCGATCCAAGTGAGCTTTGTTCTTGCACAAACATTTGAGCTCATCAGTTCGGACCATCATATATAAAAAGTCTTGCAAAAGCTAGCACGTCTAAATAGGACCATCATGCAAAAAGTCTTGGATAATTAAGTAGCTACACATCACACTCGGTGATATTGAAACACCCAAATTCCTGATCGATCCTTCTTCAGCATGTCAAGTGCTACTAGTTACTACGTTTGCCCGTACACGGTACACCCTGCATCCAAAACCAAACTTCGACCTGAACATCGCCATATTAAGATCATGATCAGATCTTGTCAATGCGAATGTCGAGGGTCACCTCATTGGACGACCCGAGAAACGTAGACGGCACCACCATGTAAGAGGGCAGCTCCTCCACCACGACCTCCCCGGCCCTGGTGCTGCTCGTCACCGCCTCCATCTCCATCTGGATGCTGCCCGCCGCGCTGCTTGGCAGTGGCGGACCCTTCGCCGAAAGCTTGACCGTGTACCGGGGCCGTGACGACGCGTCCGCTCTGATGCACACCGCCGACACCACCGTGGCCACGCCCAGCGCGCCCACAGTGAGGAGGAACGCGCTGTCGTCCTCTACACCGTGTAGCAGGTATCGCGGCTCCGACACCCGGAGCTGGCTCACTTCGCCATAGTGGACCCTGTGCACTGGCACAAAGTGCAGGGCAGTGAGGTGGCGAAGGAGCACCTGCGGTGGGCCGACAAAGGAGCAAGCGGGCTCCGTGCAATAGCAGGGCGTGTGCGGGCATGCGTTCTCGTGGTCGTCGAGCTGGTGGTAGGGAACGGAGGTCTTGCAGCCGACATGGGAACACTCTGTCATGACCAACGAGACCATATTGTCAATGGCAGGGCACGAGCTGAAGTCGCCACCGTGCTCGCACGTCTGGCACCGCTTCAAGGGGAACTCGGCAAGGCATTTCCCGCAAGCTAAATGACCGCCATTGCACTGTGGAAACAAATTAAGCAAGGCATCTCTGTATAAATAGCTGACATCGGGCTTGAGGAGTTCAGATGATTCGAACATGTTGGAGAAACCAAACCTGGAAAACAGGAGGCTTGGTAGGGAGACAGCAGAGGGAGCAATTGTGCAAGCTGATGTCCAGAGCTGTAACTCCTCCGGCGCTCTTAGCTTGGCTACGGCTTGGCCGATCAACCCTCGCCTTCTTGGCGCTCCGATGATTGCTGGCATTCTCTATTGGCGATGTTGAACCACTGTCCATGCCATTGGGGGCGTCTGGAGCAGCATCCATCATGTCTCTAATCTACAAAGTTAGAGTGGAATTATCAATATAAAATATGTTTCTAAATAAATAAAAATTATAGAACATGGCTATGAGTGTGAAGCGTCCACAAACTTGTGCAGAACATGGTGCAGAAGGCTTAGAAGACTGCACTTGCTTGCCACCTCTTGGAAAAATTATGTGCCCTGTCAAGGAAGAACAAGGCGCTGCAATTGCGGAATGTTACACGAATGCACGGTAGATTTTTATCTGACATAGACAAAAAAAAAAACCAATATAGCAACGTACAAAGTAAAGATATTTTCTTCTTCCATTGGCATGTTTTTATATCCATTACTTGAGCTTCTGAATGCAGGGAGTTGTACAAGGATTAACAAAATAAAGCATATACAAAGTCACAATAATACTGAGTTTATAGCATGTTATGTGCATACCGATCGGGACGCGTTGTGCTAATTAAAGGATGATAATGCTATAAATAATGTTATAAGAAAGTGTATGGGTCATACCTGCTGATCCAGTTGATGTGGGTAACTGTACATATTGAACATTGGGCAAGCTTGTTGTATTGGAACTTGTCATCGCAGTGTCAAGCTCTGCTGAAACACTATGCTGATTTTCATTCTGGTCGGTGTCAGTGGTAGCAAAATTATCGGACAGATCTTGTGTGTTTGTTTCAGAACCAACACATTTTCCATGAGTCATGTTACCAAGCACAGCAGCATAGATCGACTCTTCTGGACGACATACCTATTTAATTTAATCACAACTAGCAACATTATATTCAACTTAAGGAAAACTTAAATCTTGTGAAATACGCCGCTCAAATATTCAATCGAAGTATTAAGCTTGGCCACCATTAGTGTGACAAGAAAAATACTAGATCGACAAGACGGAAAAGTCGCATTTTTCAATTGATTAATGTGTCTTCCGAGCTGGACTGTTAATGCACGTAGAGCGCCGAATTATTTCAAAACAAGGCATATGTTCATATGAAACAACAAATAGGACTCATGTGAGCGAATTGGGATCTATGGATTGCAGTCATGTTTCCAGAGTAGGATTATTTTATAAACTGTGTAAAGAATTTGGTGTACGGATTTATTTACCATCAAGCTAGTGTAGGGATGTGAAACAACCCAATTGAAATGTTTTGCAGTGATAACACCAAGGCGTGGAAAACCGGCTGGTACTTCAAATGCAGCATGTTTCACAAAATCGATGAATATGACCTGCATTGCAATGACAAGAATGGAAAACAATTTAGAAACAAACATGCTAGCTAATAAATTAATACATTCCAGCAATTTGTTAGACCAAATAAAAATATATTTCCGTAAATGTGTATCAGATTGATTCTTACACTGAGTATGTGTACGCAGCCCTTTATATAAACAAAAGATACATTGGACTCTTTGAATTCCTTGATCCCTTTGAAGAGGTAGGTAGCAATGAAATCACACCAATCCATCTCTTTGAGTTTACCAACCTGTTTAACAGCTCCCAGTAACTTCCTATTGACCATTGAGGATGTGTTTGGTGCTAGATAGATTGCGAGTATCACCATCATGAATCCTATACAGAAGGGTTCCTTGTCAGTCATCTTGAACATTTCATCCATCACCTCATTGACAGTCTTGGCGTTGCTATTACATGTATACTGATGGTGGAGAGCGTCATCAACATGTAGACCCTCTACAACTTGGATAGGGCCTGAAGGGATCCCAAGGACACTCTTCACAAGTGGCCTTACCGGAATGGAGATGCCACCTTCAAACTCAAGAGCCTCAGTGTCGCAATTAAACTTCTCAATCAACCATAGGGTAAGATCCTTATTACTTCCAACATCTGCATCTGCCATGGTCAAGAAGCTCCGAAACCCAATTTCTTCGACATAGGCTTTCAGCTTATCATTGCCATTGATAAGATTCATGACTGACAGAAGATGATCAGATGAACATTTGTACCGTATGTTTGCATTCTACAAGGTATATGAGGTGGATAAAAAATGGGTTGATTTATATGTATATAACGTGAACAGAATAAATTATCCTGATGATGATGGGGATTCCAGCATGTATGGTACCTTCCTGGGCTTGGCAGGTCTATGTGGTAGATGAGCACGCCGCTTCGGAGACATGGCCCTCGAAGCGTTGATCTGGAAAGCCGGACACAGCAACAGAATTGGGTGTTTAAATATTGAATTCATGTCACTGTAGACAAAGACCCAAAACATGATTTGAGGGGGAAAAACAGTGGTTCTTCATATATAGTACTCCTTGCTAACAATCAATCGAGTACAATGATGATGGTGAGAGGCCAAATCAGTTCATTCTAGCGAGCATGACTACACAATCTCGATTATTAATTTTGAGCTGGATGCAAGTCACATTGCACAGGTTGGGCTATTTCCGTTGCTCATGTTTTTTCATCAGATGAATACTTTGTTTTGGTCTTCATCCACTCCAAAGAAGGCTAATACATCTCACTGTCATTGCCGCTAGTTGTCAAATACTCGATCATACTCCCTCCGTCTCAAATTAATTGTCACAAAGTTTGACAAAAGTGGAGGTATCTAACACTAAATTATGTCTAGATAGCAGATGACATCGGAAACAAAGAAGTAAACTAGATCGCGAAATGCTCCTTGCTTACCAGTGCAGGAAGGCGGCCGATTGACGAGAGAGTGGAAATATATGTATAGCTTCCCGAGTAAGGAACCATTTGCTCTTCATCCTCTTTCATATCGCTCAGAATTGCAGTGCTAGCCCTACTTAATTTGATGCCCAGACCTCGTGGTAGCTGCCCAGCTCCGTCCCATAAGTGTATCCTGTCCGCCACACCACAGCGCTCGCCCTACTTAATTTGATGGAAAAATCGTGGATCGATTTGGTATCGAAAATTTGTTTCCTTTCTTAATCGATTTCCCCTGGTCTGCTCGTCATCTCGATTTCAAACCATATATTTCCATTCTCTCGTCAATCGGCCGCCTTCCTGCACTGGTAAGCAAGGAGCATTTCGCGATCTAGTTTACTTCTTTGTTTCCGATGTCATCTGCTATCTTTTTTTTTTGATATATAGTAAGCCACATTCTTGGTATTTTCAACACAAAATATTCAGAGCAATTTTGAGTGTAAACTGCTCCCACATAACAAGAATTTAAAGCTAGTATTGTATTAAGGAACTTGCAAATTATTGATACATGGTCTGTAGAATGTACACACCCATGGGCAAAAAGGTGAATATGTGTAAGGAAAAAAGTTCAGACAAATAGAGAAGGTAGCTTTTTAATTCACAAGACACGGCCATGGTCATACAATTGTACTATGGGGCAAGGCTAGCTTACGGTTAACCTGAGCCACGGTTAGTATTCCGACAAAGGTGTTTCCATTTAAGGTAATTAAAGTTTAGTCGATAGCTGGTTTCACGCACTCAGATGCATGTTATCCGGCGAGAGAAACAAAGGAACTGCCCGTGCATGTGCATGTGCATGTGGGTGGGGCCCGCAAGTGAAAACAGCCATTAAGGAAATGAAACCGACATGAGACTAGAGAGTTGCCCATGCAGTTTCGACCGTGCCCACGGTCACCCGTAAAAAAGCAAAGCTGTGTACTATGATACATTAAACTGGGCCTGCTTGATTTGTTTGTTCAGCAAAGGAATCGCCACAAATTAGCTAACCTCCTAGAGCTTGATCCCTTAGCATCGCAGCAAAATGACTGGCTGCCTAAAAATTAGAGCTATGCCCAATACCAAACCAGGTTCCAAATTCCTATATTTTGTAATGGAGGCCTAATCATAAACAGGTTCGTCTAATTAAGCCGCAGCTACTAAACAAACCAATTTAACCAGGACTGTAATGGAGGCCTAATCCTGACAAACAAAGAAAAAAATTGACCTTTGGATGCCGGTGTGGACGAGGTCCTGAGCAACAGCGGCGAGGTCCAAGCCGTGGTTCTGGCCGGCGGAGGTGTCCGGTGAGCAGCGGCTGCCAGAATCGGCAGCCCAGGCGGAGACCACCGAGCACCGCTTCCCTTCCACGGAGGCGACGTCCCCCTAATTGCAGGGCGTGGCGAACGAGGGCCTTCCGTGGCTCGCGTCGCCGCCGCCGACGTGTGCTGGTGGCGGGCAAACACTCGACGGCGTGCAGCCCGAACCGAACCCCCTCGGCCACGCGCGCGACGAGGGAAGGCTAGCTCGACGGAGCGCCGCGCATCGAGCAACCCACGCGCGCGCGCGCCGGCGAGCAAGCCTGCCGCGACGCCATGGCTGCTGGGCAGCGGCGCCTCCTTCACCGGGAGCAGAAGCACAGGGAGGCCGGCGCTCCCAAGCTGGTGCAGGGGATAGAGAGGGCCGCGGCGTTCGAGGACATCAACGCCGTGGGGAGGAGAGGCCAGCGGTGGGTAGACGAGTCGGCGGCCAAGGGGAGGAACGGCGGCGGGTGGAGGCGATTTGGGAGAGACTGGGAGAGGATCGTGGTAGGGTTGGTTTACCGTACCTAAGACGGGCTAGGTGGGCTGCAGGCGGGAGGGCGGACGGGCTTCGACCCAATAAGACTGCTAGCCTGGTGAATTCTCAAACCCCTGTTTTTCTAAGTATGGGGCTGTTCTTCGGCAGGGGAACCATTGTTCAGCGGCTGCTATCTGCAGACATGCTAACGGAATTTTCTTGGGATCGTCGCTCATTGTTGTTGAAGGTGTGTCGGATTCAGAAGTTTTCGAAGCACTTGCTTGCAGGGAAGGGCTGTCTCTGGTCCGTGAAGTTCAAGGGAGGATGAAGAATTTTGTTTTCTGTCAGATTAGCCATGAGTTCAGAGAAACAAACACCGAAGCCCACAATTTAGCAAAGTTTGGTCTTTCTCTGGGAGTAGGTCGGCATGTTTGGTTGGGATACCCCATGATTCATCTATTGTACCTATAAATATTATGGCTATTTAATACAGAGCGAGCTTTATATAAAAAAAGAAAAGGAGACATCTAGTGTAAGGCGCCCCTCCGTGTCTCCCGCAGCGGCGGTTGCGTGATCCGCGCGTGCATCGGACGGTTAAGGCAGCGGCAACGGAATGCGCTAGTTATCCGCCATGTTTCGTAACCAACCACGCGAGTCGCTTTAGAAAAAACGGCTGTGCTGCCCACGTTCGTCTTGGAACCGACCGCCGCGCGTCGTGAGCCCAAGTTGTCAAGCCTCACAAGGGTCGAAAAGGGGGGTTAGATGTTTTGAATTTCAGGGAGCGTGCCAAGGTCACCCTCGCTTCTCCTCTCCGGCGGCGAGGAGGCGATTTGGCCCCGCTCACAACGCTCTGCTCTTCCGTCGCTGTTGTACATCCTTGTCGTCGCTCGCTCCACCGTGGTGAGTGGGTGCTCGTCGTCCCCTCTCTCCTCCGTCCTCTGTGAGTATGATTGGTAACTGCATCTGTGCTCCGTTTCTAGGTCGGGAGGTCCCTATCGCCGTTGTACATCCTCGCTGTCGCTCGCTCCACTGTGGTGAGTGGGAGCTCGTCGTCTCCCTTCCCCATCTCTCCTCCGTCCTCTGTCGGTTTGGTTGGTAACCGCATATGTGCTCTGTTTCTAGGTCGGGAGGTCCCTGTCACCGGTGAAGATCCTCGTCTCGCTCGCTCCACCGTGGTGAGTGGGAGCTCGTCATCTCCCTTCCTCTCTCTCCTCCGTCCTCTGTGAGTTGTATGGTAACCCCATTTGAGCTATTGTTTCCAGGTCGAGTGGTCCGCGTCGCCGGTGATCCCGCGCCTCCAGATCCGTGGTGAGCTCGTTCATATCGTAGCCCCTTTTCCCTCCCCTCCCCTTTCTACGGCGGTTTGTGTTGTTTTGTAACAGCTTTTCTCGTTCCATGTGTTCTAGGTCGACGCACTCGGCACTCCCCACCGCCACTGACGTTGAGTCGTCGCCTGTCCCTCCCCTTTGTCGAACTTGTTACTATTCATCGCCGATGTGATAGCTCGTTCCCCCTATACCTCATGCTCCCGTTCGAATGCTGTTTTTTGTCTCTGTTTTTGTGTGTTTCCCCGTAGATTAGGCATCAATGGCATGTGTAGGTATGCATTGTTATGTTGTTGATTTTCGATCCATCATTCTATAGTATGGTGAGCATGTAGAGTTGCTATGCAATCAAATCAGCATGTTTCTGTTCTGTATCAGTGTGTATACTTTTCTCATTTCCCCTTGTTTGTTTGTGGCTGTAAACGATATCCATTGTTTGTTGGGCATGTCTATGTTGTTGTAACTTGTAGCGAAGCAGCTGGTTTTTTTGTATCTTATATAGATGTTGTCCGAATTTTCTTATTGGGCTAGCATATAGGTTGATTTTGTAAATTCCACTCAGTAGTTGTTATATTTCACTTCTATATTTTCTGTTGATTATTAAAAAAAATGCAACGTATATGCTTTTTTTTTGTTTATTGTAATGAATGTAGTTGCTGAGATGGTTCGGAGGAAGCGTGCCCCGGATAAGGATTGTGTAAAAAACAAGGCTCGAAAGAAGGAGAGCAAGGTGAGTCTCATCCACTTTGTTTTGTCATTTTGGCAAGTTAGTTTGGCTAGTAGTGATTAACTTGGTATCCACAGGCCGTTAGCCCTTTTTTGTACTAGAAGTATCTTAGAAATCTTTTCGTGGTAGCTATTAGTGATTAAATTGGTATCCACAAGCTGCTAGCCCTATTGTACTAAAGGTAGTCCTTAACTATGGCAGCTATCATACAATATCCTCCTCGAGTAGGTAAAACGATAAAAACGAAATAATTTCTGAGGTGACATGCTACCAACATAATCTTGATCATCATATTTGTAAAAGAATTTGTAAGATGAGATCATAGTACTCTAAACATAGGCATGATAGATATAATTCTCACAATGAAACTTGGCAACCATTTTGTAACATGAAAAGTAACACAAATAAAATATCATGAACAATAATGCACTTGAAAGTTATATGTTTGTTTCGATCATAAAGAGAACATAGCAAAGTGGTATTTCGCTTGTCCTAAAAAGTGAGAGCAAAACATAAATGACAGGATACCTTCAAAGTTCAAGTGGTGACTAGAAACAAATAATTGGAGAACAAGAAATAACATATCGTGAATCAATTAACAATAATCTTTGGGACTGATGCACATCTATTATATATTAAAAGTATATGACGGGCTACCAGAAAAAAGAGAAATAGCCTAGAAAATCCCACAATAATCAGAAACATCTAGCCATTAATTAAGCTATCTAGATAGATGACAACCGATGGATACTAAAAATAATGTAATGCCACGAATGTTGTAGTAAATTACCCACCAGTGCCCTACATAATTTTTTTGGTACCCCTTCAATAGGCCACGGACTCTTCCATCAAAGCAAAAGCTAAGCTACAACAGTACGGGCTTAAGCACGCCGCCGCCACCATATTCATCCCGGTGCCCTCGATCGGCCGGCCGATGTAGTCCATATGCAAGCACATCAGCGGTAAAAATTTCAATCTGTATCGCCTCAAGCGCGCACAAACCATCAGTGCAGACGCAGCCTGCAAGACCGATCGAAGATTTGCATAGCTCAGGGCCAGCTCGGATGGAAGACCTCCATCTTTGAGAGAGCCCATAGCTAGGTAGGCACCTTTTTCATGGCTACGTGTATGCCGCTAATTACGCTCTATTAGTAAATCAATTGACTCAATCGTGTACATCGCTTCACATCTATTTGTTTCTTAGCAGATGTGAGCTTACTGATCGCAAAAAAAAAAAGTGAGCTTACTGCTAAACTTAGTGCACTGTGGGGGACGCCGTGTGGAACAGACAACATCGTTCGTCATCGGATTGGTTAGAATTAATATATTTATTCACAGCTTAGGCATGTTCTTACTACTAATATCTTTAAGGATATGTTATTTTTTTTCCTGAGATGCTTACGTATAGTATTGACATCAATTAGCTCATCAGCAATTTGCAAGGTTCTGATGCAGAATCAGATAAACGCATCGTGTATAAAGTATTTTATCTGTAAGAATAAAAAAAATACTGTTTAGCGGATAGGTAGAAGCTAGAGGAGGAAATCTTCCAAATTTAGTTTGACTATAGATGAACACATGGCTGATTAATTCACCATATTTTCTCCATGCATAAGTCGTGCACTAAAAAGTAACATGAGCATGGGGATTCCACCCCGCCTTTGTCTTTAATGTAGATGTGTATTAAGAACATGTAAATTAAGAAGCGTGTACAGTTCGTACAGGTTAATCAGAAGAAGAAAAAACATGCCGAAGTTTCAAAAATAATAAAGTTTGTTGGAAATTTATTCGAACACTACGTTGATATTTCTAATAGACTGGACACCGGAGTTGAATCGAATTGACCATCTTTGCTATGATGTAAATAAATCTTACCACTTTTCTTAAAGAAAAAATAGTCCTTAAAGAAAGTACTTTCTTCTCTCACCCTTGTAACTTGAAACTATTCTCATTAGAGCTAACACGGCTAGAAATAGGAACACGTGTTTACAATGCATGACAAACGTGTTTATGATGCACAACAGTGCTCCCATTTATGTGAAAGCACATCTCACGTGAAATTCTTAGATGATTAATAATTAATGAAAATCCTTCGTGTCAGTTCCTACTACTACATCCGATTCGATATAAATGATGCAGGTTTTGGGAAGATTTAGGCAAAACTTTGCCTAAAGCTCCGACAATTAAATCAGATCGGAGGGAGTATTAGAATTGCAGTTGATCTTCTATGTGGAAACTCAATATTGTAATTCAACAATATATCCTATCAGGATATAAATCTAAAATAGTACCACACATCAACACCTAAAGTTCAGATAGTACCTTTGAAATACTCTCCTGATGTTTGGTGGTCTAGAATGATCATATGTGTACGGGGCCATGTCAATTCGAATTATCCATTTTTTTCTCATTTCACACGAGTAGCTCAATAGTATTAGATTCACTTACCGGAAGGATTTGTCTCTTTGTTGATCTACCCAGTTCCAGATGATCATGTATCGTTTTAGAACCAATATTGCCGATAACCCTTGACTTGTGAAAGGTTATATTTTGCTGGAAAATAATATATCACACACATAAAGTCTTCCTTCCTCCGATTTTAATCCGAAACATTTAATCGCTACAAAACTTTCTCCCATGTGGGATTTCTGTCTAGGATTATCCAAAGATATTTCTAATAGACTGGACACCGGAGTTGAATCGAATTGACCATCTTTGCTATGATGTAAATAAATCTTACCACTTTTCTTAAAGAAAAAATAGTCCTTAAAGAAAGTACTTTCTTCTCTCACCCTTGTAACTTGAAACTATTCTCATTAGAGCTAACACGGCTAGAAATAGGAACACGTGTTTACAATGCATGACAAACGTGTTTATGATGCACGACAGTGCTCCCATTTATGTGAAAGCACATCTCACGTGAAATTCTTAGATGATTAATAATTAATGAAAATCCTTCGTGTCAGTTCCTACTACTACATCCGATTCGATATAAATGATGCAGGTTTTGGGAAGATTTAGGCAAAACTTTGCCTAAAGCTCCGACAATTAAATCAGATCGGAGGGAGTATTAGAATTGCAGTTGATCTTCTATGTGGAAACTCAATATTGTAATTCAACAATATATCCTATCAGGATATAAATCTAAAATAGTACCACACATCAACACCTAAAGTTCAGATAGTACCTTTGAAATACTCTCCTGATGTTTGGTGGTCTAGAATGATCATATGTGTACGGGGCCATGTCAATTCGAATTATCCATTTTTTTCTCATTTCACACCAGTAGCTCAATAGTATTAGATTCACTTACCGGAAGGATTTGTCTCTTTGTTGATCTACCCAGTTCCAGATGATCATGTATCGTTTTAGAACCAATATTGCCGATAACCCTTGACTTGTGAAAGGTTATATTTTGCTGGAAAATAATATATCACACACATAAAGTCTTCCTTCCTCCGATTTTAAACCGAAACATTTAATCGCTACAAAACTTTCTCCCATGTGGGATTTCTGTCTAGGATTATCCAAATGCATGAGAGTTATAAATTATTTCAGTACAAGGTCTTCACAGAGAAATCAATAGATGTACAGCATATAGAAGTTTCTTACGGTTTATGCACTTAGCAAACTTGAGCCCAAATTATGATGTAAATTATAGTACATTTTGCTGATTTTAACGTATTAGTGATACAATGATACCAAGCTCCCAATCGACACAATTTTATGCTTTATATGATCGAGAAATATCAGCTCTTGAAGTTTCAATGATGCTAGGGATAATGACACTATATTAAATAAACAAATGCACAAACTGAACTTTGCTGGCTTCTCTTTGCATTCATCTAACTGCACTTTGCACATTTTTTCCTTTATTGTCAAGCACATTGAACATTATTTACTATATTTTTGTTTCCAATTGCTTTTTATAAGCTGGTCGACAGAATTTAATGGATGTTGTAACCGTTTGGCCTTCTAAGGTATAATTACGATGTTGCAGTTCTTTTTTCGTGAATTTATTTCTAGGAACAACATACTTCAGTCGCCACACTCTTATGTAACATAGTTTTAATGCAGAACTTTTCTCTCTCATTTGGTTTTTTTAGCTACCATGTCATTAATCTATATTATAAATGCTTATTAGTAATGTGCTACTACTTTTAGTTCTAATGCATTAAAACTACACAGTTCATTTGACACCACGTACTGCATGGATCAAGGAGGACATATTCTTAAATAAATTGGGTACCTGGACACTTGGTCATGAATTTATTCAGTCACCTTGAATGTACGGTCCATATAGCCTAAATAACTGAGAATGTTGATATATTTTTGTATGCATGTCCATTATTTGGTTGCTTCAAACCATCAATATCAGTAAATTCCGTTTTTCTTACTCCTAACAACTATGGCGAAACTAATGTATAAAGACGTGAATTAGTGGTTCATCGAAAAAAAAGGTTATTTCTTCCATCCCGTGTTACTGGAACCCTCTGTTTGTTGAAAAATCTTGAGGCTATCGTGTTCTTACACAAATTAACCCACTCTGTATTTTGATAATTACTCCCTTTTATGAATTATTTCTATTAGTCATTCCCTCAACTGAATATAACTAGAGCAATTCTCAGCAAGGGACTGGTTGTACTTCATTCGTTCTCCAATCTTTGTTTGTTAATATATTGTGTTTTCTTGGTCTTTGAATGGAGATATGAAGCCTATCTTTGCAGGTTTGGTTAGTTGCATGGCCAATGGAGATATGAAGTCTATGTTTGCACGTTTCGTTAGTTGCATGGCCGCCTAGAACAAATGCATGTGAAAGGAATTCATAGAATATGCTATATGGAAGACCAAGTGAAATGGATGAAAGAAATGTGTTAAATAAGTGAAAATGTTCATAATATTTGGCTTCCCAATTTTCACAACATGAATATCATTTCTCAATACAATTTGGTTTTTTTTCCTTTCGAACACGAATAAAAGGTGACCATTTTCTCCATTATCATTAATGTTCCTACAATAGTTCATTAAAAATAATTACGAGTTACAAGAAACCAAAGATAAAATCATGATTACATAATAATAACGTCACCAAAATAGATATTGAGGACAATGGCGAGAAGGCCTAGGTATTTCAACTTTTAGTTCTACGACACTTTCACCATTATAACTAAACATGACAAGTTGTATATGATACAATATTTGTATTTATATATTACAGAAAAGATGTTGCCCGCGCATGTCGCGGGCCACTGTTCTAGTTATACTCATAATGACAACTATGCTCTCTTAATTGTGCATAAAGTTAGAAGATGAAGACTCAACATAAAAGTATAAGAAAGGTCCTTCGCAGAGAGAAGCAGGGATTAACTTATGTGCTAGAGCATTTTATTTTATTAAAATGGACGTATTGAAAACATTATTTAGAGAGGTGTATGTTTATGTCAACGAATGTCAAACATACAATGCAGTACGTCACAAGCCAACTAGACTTTACAAGAGCGGCTCCCATTGAAGGATGTTCTTTCTACCGGGACGGTAGATCATGCCTCTTCTCTTTTGTTTACACAATTATGGTTTGACTGATAAATCAGGGGAAAAAGAGTGAAGAGAATTTATAGTAACCAACTTTGGGGCTGGGCACCCCATTGTCAGGTCTTCTATCAATTTGGATAAGGAATGTGCCACTACTCTAGGTGTGTAATGTCCAATCAACAAGTAAGATAAAGATAGTCTACCTGCGTCCTCATGAGCTAAAACAGGGGCACAAAACAGGTATAATTTTAAAGGTTTTAAAGGTAGCACATGAGAAATTTAATTTGGAGTGGAGGTTAAATACCACATATAGGTAGGTATGGTGGACACATTTGGAAAACTTTGGTTTCTGGGAGTTGGATGCATGATTAGAGATCCTACTCAGTACAGGTGGAGGTCACAAATTAAGAGAGCAATAATGTCCATAATCATGCATAACGACCAAAAATTTATTAGTCAAAGTATATATGGTATTACAAGTCAAAAACTAAATGATCATAGAGGCTAAAGTGACTGGTTTGTATTCATAAGATGGTGTAAGCATGCACCAAGTCAACCAAATAAAGCATTCGAAGGAGAATACTACAATATTATGTTTCGATGTGATAAAAACAACTCATGATTCTTTCAATGGCACATTAAGCACTCTAGGATATTTGAGTCAAGTCATGCTAAATCAATAACTACTAAGCAGAGAATTAAAATAATATCCAACATGATATGATCAAGTCTATCCAAAGTCTAAACAAGCTTCTTTTTGCACCGTTATAAGCACGGAAAATTTTATTGCTTTCCAACACCATCATTTTATTTAAACAAAAACTCTCCATATGATTTATCAATGAAACATGATAGTAACACTATTCTACCAGAACTAATAGTTCTGAATAAGAGATGCATGAAAAACAGGAACTAAAATTGAGTTGCAGCAGCTAAAAGAAAAACGAAGAATACGAGCATGATAAATGAAGAATACGAGTATTCATATGAAAAAGCGTAGCGTGTCTGTCTCCCACACAAGAATACTGAGTTCAGACTAAGTTTATTGTCAAGTAAAATAAAAGAAAATAAATAAAACAAACAGATGCTCCAAGTAAAGTTCATATGATGTGACCGAATAAATTTATAGTTTCACTATAAGTGACCTGATAAGTTGTCGATGAAGAAGGGGATGCCTTGGGCATCCCCACGCTTAGACGCTTGAGTATTCTTGGAATTTTCTGGGATGAACCACGGGAGCATCCCCAAGCTTTGGATTTTCACTCTTCTTGATCATATTATATCACCCTCTTCTCTTGACCCTTGAAAACTTCCTTCACATCAAACTCGAAGTAATTCTCATTAGAGGGTTAGTGCATTGTCAAAAATTCACATGTTCTGTATAGACACAAGCATTGTTAACACTTTTCAAACATTAGCTATAGCCACTGATGTTATATGGAGAAAATAAATCCACTCAACATAGTAAAAGAGAGAATGCAAAATAAAAAGGCAGAATCTGTCAAAACCAGAACAGTCTGTAAAAAAGAATTGTTTCTAGGCACTTAGGTTGCTCAAATCGAAAAAAATTAAAACTAGAAAATGTTTTGTAAATAGCTGAGGATCATGCACACAAAAATTCATGTCGCTTTGATGTTTCTGTTGATTTATACGAATTAAACAGTGGACAGCAAAATTTTATTCCTGCGGAGAAATCCGAATCTAGTACTAACTTTTCACTAGAGACTTTACTTGGCACAACAAATACGAGAAAGTAAAGATACAAAGGAGTTGCTACAGAAGTAAAAAATACCTTGACCCGAAGAAAATAGTGCAAAAAATAAATAAATAACATGGGTTATCTCCCAAGAAGTGCTTTTATTTAACGCTTTTTAGCAAGGCCCAGAAAACAAGAATCAAGTATTTTCAAGTGAAGAAGCATCCAATTTGAGACCAGAAACCTCCTCAACAATGCATTGTATTTTATCTATATAAGTTTCAGATGTCCCTTTCTCAACACTTTTAGGTTTACTACCTTCATCAAATGGGTCTTCAGGAACAATCCAATCAAAATTCTTCTCCAAGGCTTCATGCATTGCTACAAGTTTAATGGGTATTGGTATTTTGATTTCCTCCGCGTTTTTAGGTTCAGTTTTTTCTATTTTTTCAAGAGCACTAATAACATATACACATGATCCTAGCATCTTAAAATGATCAAAGACTTTACTAGCTTCTATAGCAACATCTCCAAATTCTTTAAGCAAAGTTTCCAGAATAAAATCTCTATTTTCAGTGTCCTCAACATCATTTAGGTTAAGAAACATTTGCTGCATTATGGGGTTAAGGTGAAAAAACCTAGCCTCTAACATGTGAACTACATTTGCTGCATCAGTTTCATAATTTGCAGTAAGTTCTACTATGGATCTATCCTCAAAATCGTTGTTCTTGCCAACATGATTAAAGAATTTTTCAATGTTACCCTTTCCAATTATAGAAACACTACCTATTGATAAGTCTTTCAAGGTGAACATAGGGAGCAACATGATGAACAATAAAAAACAGGGTAACAAAAATAACAACTATAATAAAAACTAATTTTAAGTGTTTTTTATATAATAAAGCAAACAAGCCAAAAAAAACAAAGAAAACAAAAAAAACAAATTAAAGAGATTGGAGGTGAGGGACTCCCCTTGCGAAAATCCTCTTCCTCCTCGGCAACGTCACCAGAAAAATCTTGATTGTTGCGTGTGGACACACGTTCGCTAGGAGACCCCAAGAGGAAGGGTATGAAGAGTGCATCGGCAATTTTTTTCCCCAAAAAGAAACCAAGGTTGAATCGACCAGTAGGAGAAAGAAATCACTCCTGAAGGTTGTTGACGTTGATGTTGGCAGGACGCACTACCAGGTCAGCAGCAACGTGGAATCTGCACACAATATAACCAAGATACTTTGCCCCAACAAAAGAGTGAGGTTGTTAATCTTACCGGTTTTGCTAACACAAAGGATTAGATGTATATACTTGTTTGTAGTAAATGAAATGAGAACGACGATGGCAGTGAATGAAAGGAAAATAGTGTTTGAAGGGGTTGTATTATCAGTGCAAAAGAATGGACCGGGGTCCAAAGTTCACTAGTGGTGTCTCTCCATAAAAGATAGATAACATGTTGGGTAAACAAATTACAGCCGGGCAATTGACAGATATAAATGTTGCACCATAGTACATGTGCAAGAGATGATGATTACTATGTGATTCATCCGGGCATTACAACATAATTTATAGACCGTAATTCAACTGCATCTATGAGTAATAATCCACCCTCGAAACATGATCCAATTAGACTTCGGGTATTTAGTTGCAAACAAAAAAATTATTGCCTTAAGTAAAGTGTGTAATGTAAACAACGAAAACATTGTTGTTTTCTCCCTAATGGCAACAACACATCCCCCATCTGTCACGTCTGTCACTCGAGCATAGATGAAAAGGAGGCATGAACCCACTATCGAGCATAAATACTCCCTTTTGGAGTTACAAGCATCAACTTGGCCAGAGCATCTACTAGTAACAGAGAGCATGCAAGATCATAAATAACATATAAAAGACAGATCTGTAATCAACTTGACATAGCATTGAATATTCATCGGATCCCAGCAAACATAACATGTAGCATTACAATAAGATGATCTTGATCATGTTAGGCAGCTCACAAGATCTAAACATGGTGGCATAAACAGGAGAAGACACCCATCTAGCTAATGCTATGGACCCGTAGTTCAAGGATGAACTACTCACGCATCACTACGGAGGAAGGCATGGTGATGTAGAGCCCTCCGGTGATGATTTCCCCTCCCGACAGGGTGCTGGGGAGACCTTCAGAACCCTCCCGAACTAGGGTTGACGATGACGGCGGTTGCGGAACTTTTCGTAAATGGAGGCTCGGATATTTAGGTTTAGCCCGATTAGGAGCTTATATAGGAGAAAGGGCGATGTCGGTGGGCGCCTAAGGGGCCCACACCACCTGGTGGCGCGGCCAAGGGGGCGCCACCCTATGGTGTGGTGGCTCCAGGGCCCCCCTCCGGGTCTCCTCCGGACTCCGTGTACATGACAAAATTATAAGACCCTAGGATTTTGTTTCCTCCAATTCCGAGAATATTTCCAGAACAACTTTTATTAAACCAAAAACGGCAGAAAACAGGAACTGCCTCTGTGGCATCTTGTTAATAGGTTTGTCCCTGGAAATCCATAAAAATGATGTAAAGTGTATAGAAAACATGTAGCAACTAGCATGAAAACAACATAAAACATCATAAATTATAGATACGTTTGAGACGTAGCAGCTGCAGATCCACTACAGAGACAAAAAGAGGCGATAAAGGGAGAGAGAGAGCTATTTCTGCTTCGTGACTACATAGGGGGAAAGCATGGCGGTAGGCCACAACTGAACCTGTTTCGCCACAACTACGAGATATGGTTGACCGAGGAGGGAGCTGCCTAGGAGAAGAAGGAGAAAGAAGAGGACACTGGACGAAGGCCGAGGACCCAGAGAAAAAGGAAGACTGACCAATCAGGATCGTCAGGATTTCCTTCTGGGCAAAGGCACTCATGCCCCCGCCGAGTCAAACTCCTCGTCCTCCACCTTAACAGCATCAGATTCATCTTCGTCACCGTCACCGTCACTGCTCCCTCTCTCGATACAGCACTCCTCGCACTCGCAGCAATGCCCGAAGATCTTCATGAAAAGCATGTTCGCTCCATAAAGCGGAAGTGGCAGACCTGGAACTCCTCCAGCTTCTGGGCATGGGCGAAGGTCTTCTACCCACGCGTCAGACACACATGGCCATCAGAGTAGAACTCCATGAACTACCACCAGGGTCCGTTAATGCAACCCACAACTTGGAGCCAGAATCCCCGGGGCGGGTTGTGGTCAATCGACCTGGCTATAGAGTCTAGAAGCTTCAACCGGCTCCGGAAGAGGCCGCAGAGGTACACTAGGAACTCGTGCACTAGCACAAGGGTGTCCTCTGCCCATCGGGGAAGAGGGTTCCCCATCACGCCTCGACCATGAGATGCATGCGTGCCTCGACTGCGCTGGCCCTGGGCGCTCGTTCCCGCTCGAGCTGTAGATCCCTCTGGCGCATCGACAGCCACCAGGTCCCTCCGTGCACTACGTATCGGGGCCGCGTTGGGATCCGGAGGTGAGCCACGACCTCGACCACCACGAGCCATGCGAGGTCCTCTCTCTCTCTCTCTCTCTCTCTCTCTCTCTCTGCAGGTAAGGAATGGAGAAGGGGAAAGCAGGCAAAGATAGTGCTTGGGAGGAGCGGAAGGCCTCCTATCTATGCCCGGGCTAGGGGATACCCCCACGTCCATTCCGTCTTCTCGCTGGCGCGGACATCGAAGCAAAGAGGCGCATCCCAAGGAAAGACGCGAACAGATACCAAGGAAATAACTATTCTGTGGCGCCACGCCAGGGCAATCATTGTGAAGAAACGTTTCCTCCACGCGTGGGAGATCGTGGGATTTTCTCACGAACCGTCGCGCCACGCGTCACAGCTGGCCTCGCAGCAAGTGGCCTGAGCCGTTTTGCCTCCTCCGGATGCACGCACACCACGGGCCGGGGGTTACTGTCAGACCTACGGATGCCAGGGTATCTTGGGACGTCTACTGCGGGCACATGTCATCTTGGCGCAGCAGCAGTCCGCGTCGAATCATACCAACAGAGGGCCGCCCGAGCGCCCTTCCGCCACGGAGGCATCCTGGCAAGGGAACTTCCTTGTGGAGATCGCCGCCAACTTATGGAGGGAAGATCTTCCTTGCCCCTTCCTCTCCAGAGGAGTCCACATTCGCTGGGGAACCGCCCATGTGAGGATGACATCTACGTCCCTGAGCAATTAAAAAGGCTCCGCAGGGCGACAGAGTCGCTTTGGCCGCAGTTTCCGTTCTCTTGTATAAAGCAGCGGAGCGGCTGCTCGCACCAAACCCCTTAGCAAAGAATTCCTATTTGGTGCAAGGAGAACAGTCCTCCACTACAAGACGTAGGGAACGTCACCGGAGCCCCCACATCCATGCCATGGACGGTGGCGCTGTCCTCGGCGACCAGTGCCAGCTGGTGGCGCAGATTCCTGCTGTCTACTATTTGGCACCTTGTGGTGGACCTTTCCTACCCTATGAGCGGGAAGGAGGCCCAAACGCGGGTATAAGAGGCGCCCCTCGTCCCTCTAAGAAGGGGAGGAAAACTCATTCGAATCCCTAGTAGTCTAGAGCACAAGCTCGCATCTTGTAATGTAATCACCATAGTGCAATCCACAGACAAGCAGGAGTAGGGTTTTACACCACGACGATGGTCTGAACCTTGTTAAACTTCCCGTGTCACCATTGGTCGTCATCCCAAGCTTTCCACTCGAGGCCTCTTGATGTGCGCTGCGAATGTGGTTAGCCCCCAGTGTTTGAACCTCAAGAGGAGACCCTGTCTTTGACTGGTCCACCTCTCCGACAGCATGGGTGACTGCCACTGCCAGAAGCCGGCGGTTTTCCTTGTTCAATACCTCATATAGATTGTTGACCTCCTCCTCGAGTGTGGTGAGGAATTGCGTGAAGTAGTGGACGCACCAGCGCCATCGTACTCACACAGGAGGTCCAGCGTCCCGACATGCACACGGTCAACACTGGCGTGGTCGTTGTGGACTGCCTGGTGGAACAACCCTCAAATTGGCGCCTCAGCTCACGAGCTTGCTAGGAGGAGGTCCGGCGGTCTTCGTCTCCCTCGACGAGCGGGGCGAAGAGGTCCGCCGGGTAGCCCGCAGCATCCTTAGCCGCGAGCTCCTTCACCCACTTCTCGCCATCACGCTCCCGATGGATCCGATGCAGATCCTTCTCGAGATCGTTGATCGTCTTCTCCAGCTCCTTCCTCCGCTGGACGAACTTGGCCTCCAGATCCTTGTTCTTTGGCCCAAACTCCCTCAAGAGCTCCTTGCGGATGGCTGTGCGGTCAGCATCGACCTGCTTCTGGATCCCCGCTTCCCGCTCGGCCTTCATCATGGCGAGTCGAGCGTTGCACGCATCGATTGTCATGGTGGTGTAATGGCAGATGCCATAGGATGGCTAAAGATGTGGGAACGATGGACGATGGAGGCGTCCGGGGAGGGATCACGCAGCGAGTAGCCGCGTGTAGGGTGAGGCTGATACTGCAAACAACAAGATCTACCCAGGTTCAGGGCCCTCGTGAGGAGGTAAAACCCCTACTCCTGCCTTTCTCTCTGTATATTTGTGTCTCACTGAGTAGCCACAGTACAAGTTTGGCCTTCAGCCGAGTAGCCACTCCTCTCTCTCTCTGTAAGAACCTAGGTCAAGAATGTGAACCGATTCTGGATCGGGGTCGTGTCTCGTGTCCCTCGCGCAGGAGGGGGCAGGGCACCTTATATACTGGTGCCCAGCCGGATACAGCCAACAGGGAAAAATACAAACATATGTCGACATTATGTGCACACTGTCCTCTTCCAGCTTCCCGCTGACACCTTTGGCTTCCTGATTTGTCTTGTGTGGAAAGTCGTTGTGCAAAACCAAGAAGCTGATCTGTTATCACTGCCACCATCACAGGGTAGGTCCCTCCTAACCTGCGACGGTCTGCTGACACCCTGGCACGGATAGGCACGCGCTCTGCAGATGAACAGTGCCTCAGTACGGACCCAGGATTCGCGGGATCCTGTGTCAGAACGGCACCTTTGACTTCTGGCCCGAGTAGGAGACCGCCACTTCTACTCGGACCACTTCCTCTACCCGGAGGATAATAACTCCCTTGATTCTTTCTCCTGGCTATCAGGGCGTACGGCCGGATAGCAGTCTACCGGGTAGCGAGTACCGGGTAGCCAGCTACTCTCCCAAACGCATGTTCTACTCTTGCCCTTAGCACTCGCCTTTACCCTACTCGGAGGTAACCCCCCGACAGCAGTCCCCGAAGCTGGTAGAGTCCTGCGAACTTGTTCATTGGGTTCTGCCAGCTTAAAAACCAATCTTGCCTTTGAACCTTAGGATGCCGAGTACGACCTCCGAGTAGCCTTCGGTATTGGCCCAAGTCTCTTTTCTATCCGAATAGAACCATTTCTCTTTGCTGTTGCCGAGTAAAATGACTTTGCGAAATCTTGGACAGAATCTCGGCGTGTCAGACCAAAGCCGTATTTCCGCATCGCAACTGGACACGTGTCATGTTCTCGCACCCCCGATGCCTCGGTGCCTGGGGTCTGACAGGCCACGCGCCCATTTTCCGCGACCTGGGCCCACTAGCCCGTTAGGTCCCATCAAGTGCAGTTATTACCCACGATCTCGACGTGGGATCGATTGCGGCCATTACGCGCGCCAACTGCGCTGTGTGCGTTTCCAACCGGCCCACACCCCACGTCGCACGATTTCCGGCCATGACTGATCCCACTAACTCCGGCCGTAACGGCAACCCGAGGGGAGGTATAAATACCCCCTCGGTAACTCCATCTTCCCCTTCCTGCCTTCATTCTCTCCTTGCCTCTTCGCCTCTCCGCCGCCACCGAGCACTCCGCCGCCGCGCATCTCACTGCGCCGCTGCTCCTTGCGACGCCGGAAGGCTAGCGATTTCCACCAGATTTCCGCAAACTTTCCACCGAATTTCTCTTCCCAATGGCCCGCGACAACGATACCCGCGCCGGATGGGCTGGATCCGAAGTCACGGCAGAAGATTGCCAGTGGCTGGTGAGCACCCGTCGTGTTCCTCCCGGCGTCCGCTGCCGGCACCCCGACGGCGAACTCGTCCCCACCCCAGAGTAGGGCGAGTTCGTCGTGTTCCTCGCTCACTTCGCGCGAGGATTCGGGCTGCCCGTCTCGGATTTCTTCCGCTCCTTCCTCAACCACTTCGGCCTCCAGCCGCACCACCCGCCGCCGAATGCCATGGTGATGCTCGCATACCACGCCGTGGTGTGCGATGCGTTCTTGGGTGTGCGCCCCACGGTGCACACCTGGGCGCGCTACTTCTTCTTCAGGAAGCAGAGCTTGCCCAAGCCGGGTAGCACGGAGGGCGCCCGCCGCATGACCAAGACCGGCAGCGCCATGATGGTGCAACGCGGTGGGACCAGTCATCCGCGCGTCAAGGGCCTTGACTCCGTGCGCAAGTGGCAGAGATCCTTCTTCTATGTGAAGAACATCTCTGTCAAGGAAGGAGTGCCTCCCGTGGATCAGATCAACCTCCCCAGGTGGACGAACACGGCGCCCACCCAACAGAACTGGGGATACAAGCCATCGCTAGAGGGCGACATCAAGCAGGTCAACACGCGCCTCGCCCAACTGAGGGAGTTGGGGCTCAAGAGCGACGACCCCATCGCCTGCTGGATTTCCAGGCGAGTGCTCCCGCTGGAGCGCCGTACGCACCTCATGTGCTACATGGGAGGGAACAGAGACTGCACCAGGACGACCACGTTCGAGTTGAGCAACGCGGATGTGGCCGTCTGGGCGCGCTCTATCATGAGCACCAGCCTCACCGACAACTGGCAATACGGCTTTGTGCCTTATAGCCGCACGAAACCCATCGGACAGGTCAGTACTTCTATACTTTATCTTTGCAGCATGATACCGAGTAGAACACTTAGTAATATCTCTTAGGCTTCATGTGTTTTGTGTTTGCACGCTATGCCGAGTAGAACACTCGGTAGTATCTCTTAGGCTTCATGTGCTTTGTGTTTGCACGCTATGCCGAGTAGAACACTCGGTAGTATCTCTTAGGCTTCATGTGCTTTGTGTTTGCACGCCATGCCGAGTAGAACACTCGGTAGTATCTCTTAGGCTTCATGTGCTTTGTGTTTGCACGCCATGCCGAGTAGAACACTCGGTAGTATCTCTTAGGCTTCATGTGCTTTGTGTTTGCATGCTAGGCCGAGTAGAACACTCGGTAGTATCTCTTAGGCTTCATGTGCTTTGTGTTTGCACGCCAGGCCGAGTAGAACACTTAGCAGTATCTCTTAGGCTTCATGTGCTTTGTGTTTGCACGCCCTGCCGAGTAGAACACTTACTCAAATATGCTTCGTGTTCGCATCTCGTTCCGGGTAGGATTCCTCGTATTGCTCAACTGATTCGTACTGCTCGTCTGCATTTCCAGCACATTGCTCGCCAGCGCACCGAAAGTGAGGAGGCCTTTGAGGCCAACTGGAGCGAGGACCGAAAGGAGGACGACGAGGTCTCCTACGACACTCAGGACACCCTCTGTATCCCTCACGCCGAACAGCAGGGTAAGCGCTCCGTCGATGCGTCCATTCGGGATTGGTCCGAGGACGATGAAGAAGGTGATTGAGTTCGCCTCTCTAGTCGCGGGTAGCGCAACCTAACATTCCTTTCCGCTTCTCAATTTCTTCTTCTCCTCTACTTTGCAGACGACGCTGATGTTGACGAGGAAGACGAGGACGTCCTCGATGTCGATCTGGTCGCAGTGGCTGCTCCCACCACTCGGAAGAGAACGGGCAGCGGTGCCCAGGAGCCCACTGCCAAGAAAGCCAAGAAGGGCGAGAAGAAGACCAAGAAGGTTTCTGGCAGACGGCCACCCCCTTCCCGCAGTGGGTAAGTGGTTTTCTTCTGAGCTGTATTTTGCTGCTGCTTCTCGGTGTTCTTCTTGCCCTCCCCTTTTCTGAACTTCTTTTTCTCTCCAGCGATGCCTTGGATGTTGATGCTGCTGCCGCTCCCTCTAAGTCCAAGAAGAAATCCGCCATTGACATCGATGCGCTCATCGATCTCTCTGACGAGGACGAGACCGCTGCGCGGGATGAGACGCGTGCGCCCTCGCCCGTAAAGAAAGAGGACGAAGGCACCAACGTCGACGACACTGGCGCTGGTGCTGAAGATATGGACATGGAGCGGCAGGCCCACGCAGAACAGGACGCGTAGGATGCCGCTCAGGACGATACCCCACCTTCTCCCCCAGCTGCCGCCGCTGGGGAGAACACCGAACAAGATGTCGAGAATCAGGACCACGCCGCCCTTGAGCGGCAGGAAGAGAATCAAGAGCAGCCGGAAGCTGAGGCTGCCGTCCAAGACGACCCCGCGGTGCAGCCGCGGGTAGAAGAACAAGAAGATGCACAACCAGATCCCGCTGTCGAGCAGCGGGTCGAGGCGACTATGGTGGAGCAGGACCCGCCGAGCCAAGCGCAGCCAGACGCTGCGCCGGGTAGCCAGCCCCTTGTGCCGCCTACCCAGCAGGCTGCTCCACCCACTGCACCAAGCTCTCCGCCAGCGAAGAAGACCAAGACCACAACCAGCCCTGCAGCCAAGCAGAACACCAAGAAAACTGCTTCCGATGCTGCCGGCAAGAAGGATGCTGCCGAGAAGAAAACCATCCAATCTGATGCCCCCGTGCGCAAGAATCCATCGCGCGTCGCTCCCGCTGCACAAGATTTGGCCAGGATGCCGCCGCCAAAACTACCCGTGAAGCCTGCCGCGAAAGCTGGGCAGCTCACCCTTGGCGCTTCTGACAGCTCTGCTAGCGCGGGCGCGGGATCAAGCGCTCAGGATCCGCCTAGCTACCTGCCCTACATGTTGCAGACGGCCCAGCAGTATGGCATGAAGCTGACTGCGGCCGAGAAGAAGTCCGCGCTTACAAAGGGCAAGCAGGCCACGGCGGTGGATGCCAAGTTGCCGAAAAAGAAGAAGCAGGCCCTCTCGATCTACTCGCGCGAGGTCCAAGAGACTGAGGTGCAGTCCAAGGGGCTTGAACAGATAATCGACCGGGCAGGCTTCATCGACGCGGTGTGGGAGAGCGACATTCTTGGCAACAAGACCTGGAATGGCTTTACGTTGGGCCCGCTGGACCATTGGCGCACCGACTGGAACAAGGCGGACATGGGCTACAACCCAATGACCATCTCATCCACCACTAGCACGCTGGCCGCGAAGCTGTTCGTCCACCGCAAGGCTGCAGAAGACCTCGAACAAACCTACGCTGTAAGTACCGTTTGTGTGTTCCGAGTTGCAATTTTTTCTTCTCTTCTATTCTGTTTCTTCTCCTTATCCATCACCCAGTCCCCGAGATTCGGGCCGAGTAGACGGATAGTCAACCTAGTTTCCGTCTTCTCGGGCCAAATCTTAAAACATTTTCTGACTTCTTTTCTTTCTTCTTCTCAGAATAGCCTCTTGAAGAGGACAATCCTTTACCGGCGGCTACTCTGGAACCACAGCATCGCCAAAAGGCGCCTTGAGGCCCTGGAAGCAGAACGCAAGAGTGATGCTGTGACGGAGAAGGAGGCCCTGGATCGTACTCTTCAACTTTGTGAGCTCGAGAGTAAGCCTCTAGCTAATCGGTTTATGCGTTTTGTGTTTACGCCCGTTTTTGCTTTCTGCTCTAACTCCTTGTACTCTGCAGGCAAACTTAAGGCGCTGGCAGATGAGCACAAACACTGCCATGTCTTTGTTGCCAATGCTGAGACAACCATCAAGAAGTTGGAAGGTGAGTTGCCGTCTGCTCTTCTTGGTTTCCTTCTTCTTCGCTACTCTGCTGACCGTGCTCTTCTCTCCACAGAAGACCACAAGAAGTTCCGTGAAGAGCACCTCGACTGCTTGACACCTGCAGAGGTGAAGCAGCAACTGGAGAGCCAAGAAGTTGAGCTCAAGAACAAGCACGTCACCGAGATGGAACCACTACAAGTCCAGTTGAGGGCTGCCCTTCAAGATGCCATTGACATAGCCGCCGAGAAGGACAAGATGGAGGCGAGTTACAAGGCTAAGCAGCGGGCCCTCGAGTTGGAGAGCGAAACGCTGAAGAAGAGCAACTCGGATCTCATGCTCCAGCTAGCCGAGTTCCGGAAGGTGGAGGAAAGGCACGTTGCTGACGAGGAGGCATGGAAAAGGAAGCTGCAATCGCTACTCTGCGACCTGAACAGTAAGTTCTCGCTTCTCTACCCCTTCCTGTTTCCTTTTGCTTCTCTGTTGCTTGACTTGCATCTCTTTTTCGCCTCTGCTTCTAATTTTTTCTGATAGTATTTTCAGAAATTTTCCCCGACCTCTGCTCGTCTTGCAAACCTGCCTTGTCCAAGGCCCAAGATATTCGCGCTGAGAAGGGACTGCCTATGGACACCAAGGCTTCAGTTGAGGACAGCTTCACAAACATGCAGGGACAGATCCAGCGTCTCAGGGGGTTGGGCACGGACTTGACGTCCACCGCTTTCAAGCTCCATGCCTTGTTCTGGCCCCAAGATCCTTTGCCCCAGACCATCCGCGCACTCGCCGAGAAGCTGAACGGCGTCAAGGCCGAATTGAAGGAGTGGCGTGCATCTGGAGCTCGGGCAGGCGCCGATATGCTTCTACTCTTCATCTGCAGCTGGTATGAGAATCTCAATCTCAATACCATCCTCGAGATGCGCCGGGACTCCAAGTGGGAGAGGGATCCCGCGTGCGTGATTCGCCGCTAGGCAGTCGCGTACGAGATCGCCTCCTACGCGGATACCGCGCGCTTCATTGAGGGCCTCACCGAGCCTGACACAGAGGCGGAGGGTGATGACGAGGATGAAGACGACGACGAGGAGACCAAGTCGGAAGACTTGGGCTGCTTTGACGTCGAGGAAGCCGAGAAGGAGAAAGGCAAAGCCGTCGCGGGTAGTGACGAAGAAGCTGAGAGCCATGACGGCACCCAGGATGCAACTCCCGAGATGGGCTCATCTTTCGGCGCGGCACTTGGTGACGCGGCGCTACTCCGCGCCCAGTCCGACCCCATCTCGGTGGCCACCGCCACCTCCGATCAAGTTGCTGCCAACCCAGAAGCGGACGCCACCACCGCCAACTTGGATAATACCGCTACGTCAAGCTAGTTTTATCCTGCAACACTTATGCCTTGAAACTTTTATCAGATCCCCGGGATGCCGGGCGCATATGTATCAAACAATTATTCCTTTCCGTTTGCTACTCAGTTTTTATTCCACTTTGATATTTTATATTCAGTAACTTGAGCAGCTTTGGCTCGATGCCGGGTTGCGTTATCATGCAAGTCTTCGAGTTGCATTTCTCATTCACTCTTCCTTTTTATCTCAGCTCTTATCTGCAACTTGTTGCTTTTTTGGTATTCGAGTCACGAGAGTTCAAAGTTGGAGTTTCAAATACTTAGCCACTTAGAAACAGTCATAGTAACGCTTCCCGCCACATAGCCGAAAAAAGGATAACAGAAAAGCAGTAACGAACGCTCTACTCGGTTGCCACATGCTTCTTTTCCTTTGCAATTTTTCATGTGTTCATTGACTCTTTGGCTTGTTCTCTGGCTTGCCATGAAGCCGGGTTTCGGACAGCAGCAGAGTCGTAGAGTGTCCCGTGAGTATAAACACACTACTTTGTGTGCTTTTGAAATTCTAAACATAGCAACCGAGTAGACAAAGATACAGAAGAATAGAAACACTAAGAACAATTTGGACGAGGGCAGTCCCCAAGTTAAATTTCAGATTGCAGAGTAGGAGTTTAACTCGGTTAAGGGAGTACATACACACTTTTGCTCATGAATGAAAGCGACGAAGTAGAGCTACATTCCAGGGGCGCTTAGATTCCTCTCCAGCTTTATCTGCCCTGTTCTCCTGTGATGGACGCACGTCCACGAGATAATATGCATCATTGTGTAGAGCCTTGCTCACAATGAATGGCCCTTCCCACGGAGGGGATAGCTTGTGCATCCCGGCGGTGCGCTGCACAAGCCTAAGCACCATGTCTCCTTCTCGGAAAACCCTTGGGTTCACTTTCCGGCTGTGATAACGCCTCAAGTTTTGCTGGTATATAGCTGAACGTGACAGAGTAAGCTCTCTTTCTTCTTCTAGAAGGTCAACGTCGTCTTCTCGAGCTTCTCTCGCCTCCGCGTCAGTGTAGAGGGCTACTCGGGGGGAGTCATACTCTAGGTCGATTGGCAACACGGCCTCAGCCTCGTAAACCAAGAAGAATGGTGTGTAGCCGGTTGACCGGTTAGGGGTAGTCCTTAGACTCCACAACACCGCTGGCAACTCGTCTAGCCAACACCTAGGTGCTTTCAGTAGTGGCTCAATTAGCCTTGGCTTTATACCTGCCAGCACCATGCCATTTTCTCTTTCCACCTGCCCATTGGAGGCGGGATGCGCAACTGATGCGACATCTAGCCGGATGTGCTTATCTCTGCAAAATCTTACCATGGCACCCTCAGCAAAATTTGTGCCGTTATCCGTGATGATGCTGTGCGGGTAGCCGTATCTCAGGATCACATCCTTCAGGAACTTCACCGCAGTGGCTCCATCACATTTCCGAATGGGCTTCACTTCAATCCACTTGGTGAATTTGTCAACCATGACCAAGATGTGAGTGATGTTGCCTCTAGCCGGCTTGAAGGGACCAACCATATCCAAGCACCAAACAGCAAATGGCCAAGTAATGGGAATGGTTTTCAACTCGGAAGCAGGCATGTGGATCTTACTTGCGAACATTTGGCAGCCGTTGCACTTTCTCACGATATCTTCAGCTTGCTGCAGAGCGGTGAGCCAGTAGAAGCCATGCCGGAAAGCCTTCTTGACCAGAGCCCGAGAAGAGGCGTGATGCCCGCATTCTCCTTGATGTATTTCCAACAGAATTTCTTGTCCTTCTTCTGGTTCCACGCAGCGTTGCAGCATGCCGGTGGGACTTCTTTTATGCAGCACTTCTCGGAAGATGGTGTATCCCTTGGATCTTCTCTGAATCTGCCTTGCAGTTACCTCATCATCTGGCAGGGTGCCGTCCTTTAGAAAGGATAATATGGGCATAGCCCAACTCGGTGTTTCCCTTGTGGGAATTACTGGTTCGTCCACTTCCATCGGAATAGCCACCACTGCTTCTCTTTCTGCGTTGGGGTTGACTCTCTGCAGCCCCGGTCGATTTGCAAGGACCTCTTCAATGATTGCGACAGTCCCCGGGTTGAGAGGGGCAGTCCCCGAGTAGGGAGGGGCAGTCCCCGGGTTGCAGGCGCTAGTCCCTGGGATGGAGACTGCAGTCCCCGGGTTATATGTTGCATTCTCCCAGTCAATCTCCATTGGAACTGTTTCTTCACTAGGCAGAGAAGGAACGAAAATGGACTCCGAGTTGGGGGATGGCTTGATAGATGGTTGTCGCACCCTGATTTCTAGGGGATACTCACCGTACAAACTGGATAGCAGATGCTTGGATTATGGGGCATAACTGCTCCCACGTCCCAACTTCCTGGTAGGCCTGCGCTTATGCGCGACAACACAAGCCCTGCTATTCCATCGTCGATGTAAACTATCCACTAGAGATCAAAGGCACTTCCGTCGACGTACTTCAAACATACACACATTGTACGTCAACGGCGTTTGAACAAGTGATATCACAACAGATCTCTACGACACAAAAGATTGAAATAAGTTGCAAATAGCTCTCATTAGAGCAGAGATAGCAAATACAATCATTCAGAGGGCACATGCCCCAACATATCATCTTTACATCACAGCGGAAGCATTCAACATGTCTGAGTACAGACAAGAACCAAATAGGCCTAAGAGGCCGGAAACGAACAAACGGAGCCCATCCACGAAGTCTCGGATCCTGCCCGGGTCCGCTATCTACTCGTCAGCAGTCTCGTCAAACTCCACGTAGTAGCCACCATGTAGATCCTCGGAAACGTCGTTTGCGTAAACCACAGCCCCAAAGGGGTCAGTACATAAACGTACTGGCAAGCAAGACTCACAGTTCACCAAAGTGTAACCCGTCAACAACAAGCACAGATGCTTTGGGTTCAACGGAAGGAAAGGGATATAAAAGATGCTGTAACTGGCTGCGCTAACCAACTACAGAGATTCTACCACTTCCGGCTAACAGAAAGGAGATAAGATCGAGGATTGTAACCAACTGAAAGATAACTTCAAACAAACCCATCCTGGATCTCGCCCCTTATCCAAAGAAGCAATCCGAGGATAACTCACACAGTTGTATTAAAGGTGAATCAAGTTATAGTGTTGATAACCCTATTACTCAAATTGTTAATCATTGGGTGTGAGATTGTGAATCATTAGGTTTAAGTTGTCCTGAGTACTTGTTAGCCAGTACTTTCACCAAGTAATCCATAACCGCGGAAAACACGGCTTCTCGAGAAGATTATCCCTGCAGGGTTGCACCAATTTGGCCGTACACGCAAGAATAGCCCGCCAGACGGGAATCAAACCCACCAAGCGAGGTACTCTACACAACTCGACTCTTCTTCGCATCAAGCCCAAAGAACCTTGGGCGCACGGCTAATCAAGCCCAGAAGAAAATGGACCATCATAGCACTCTAAACCGTGTCCCCCTATATGCCGACTACGAAAGTTCCACCCGGGTACCAAGGGCTCGCAAGATCATGCATGCAGCAAATGGAAAACCCGAACTAAATGAGGCGATTTGGACGATGCGAATCGAATCAAATTGAGGGGGGCGCCCATACTCGCTTCCCACATGCGGTTAGTGCGCTCATCATGGATCAGTAGACAAGACCCTTTTCCTATTAGGGTCGACACTAGCAGGCCTCAAAACCACGAAGGGCCTCCTGCCGGTGCCTTATCATCAAATTATTATTTAACAGTAACGGTAGCATGATTGATTGATTGATTAAACATCGAGCCCCCAGAACATAATGAAATAGTAACTGAAAGTAACGGGTAACAGACTCGAGCAAAGCAACCTAAGCATGCTAGTAAGACACGGGCTCAAACAATGGGTTGTAGGAAGGGAGATGAGGCAATATCAGGGTTAAGGGATTCATGTGATAGGTTCGTAACAGAAACAACTACTACTAAGGCTAGCAGAAATAGACAACGGAAGTATCGGTAACCAAGGTTGAAAGGAACACAATGGTTCATGTGAGTGATAACTTTCCTGCAAAACCCAGTAGCCTGGTACTGAGCTAAATCCGTAGAAGGGGGGTCGTAAGTATCGTCGGTCTCAACGTCGTCGTATATCCAGGAAGAAGCAAACAAACATTGCAGAAAGATAAACAATCAATATAATGGCATAGGTGCACAAACATGGGATGATGCATGTCATGTTAATAGATGCATCAAAATAAATACTTGACAAGATAATACAATTTAATTGGACCCATATGCAATTGGATTGCATATGGAAAAGATCCTTTGAAATAAGTGGAAACAAATGATTTACAATTAATTATTATGTGAAAGTTAGCATGATGCATGCAAAAGGAAAACAGCAAAATAACAACATTAGAATCAAGTTAAGATAGGGTAGCAATTTAGAATTTTATTATTAACTTAGGGAATTTTGGGTGCCTTAAAGGTGACACACAAGTATTTTTTGTTTTCAACCATTTAAATTGTTCAAAACAAATAATAAAGTTGATATTTGAAAAGGTTATCAAATTTTAGTTGGAATACATGTTTCACATTTGAAATTGGACTTAGGATTATTTAATTATGAATTAAACAAGTTAAACAAGAATTAAATGAATTTAATTCAAACATGAACTTATTTGAATTTTTATTTGTTCAAAACATTAAACCAAATTCATATTTCAAAAGTTTATACTTTTAGGGCTTGAAAACATATTTTATATGTCCCAAAAGAATTTGTTTTGATCAAGTGATAAATTTAACAATATTAAATGATTTAAACAAGGTTTAAATCATTTAACCAATTTTAATTATTCAAAACATGAAACAAATTTTGTATTTGGAAAGAGGGTTTAATTTTGCATGGAAAACATATTTCATTTGTGGAAATTGGATTTAAAATGAGCAAGTTATTATTTTGGCAATTTTAAATGCAATAAACAAGAAACAGTTGTTTTCAGCAATTTAAATTATTCAAAACAGCAAACAAAATTTATATTTGGAAAGTACATGAAAAGTTGATTGGAAAACATATTTAGTTTGTGGAATTTGGAATTTTTATGCTCAAGTTATGAATTTTGCAAAATTAAGTGAATTTAACAAAATTCAAATGTTTCACCAATTTAAAATATTCAAAACAGTAAACAAATTTTATATTGGATAGAACATTTAATTTGGTATTGAAAACATATTAAAAATGTTGGATTTGGAGTTAAAATGATTTTATTATGCAATTTCCAAAATTGGGTGCAAATCTGCCATTTTTACTGCACTAGGGACTTAGAAATTTTTTTTTGCAAGGCTAGAAATAATTGCCAGGGCCTAGGTGTGATTTCCTATAAGTTCTATGACCAAAACATTGCAAAACAAAAAAGGTTGTTAAATGTGCAGGGGGTGGGATTCGACCCCTGCACCTCCTGCTTGCGCGCCTGGGAACTGAACCAGTGGGCTACTGCTTTGTGTGTGTAATAGGAGGGGCAGGGTGGGGTTATGTGCTGTGGTTACGGGATATCTGAATTTGGCTCACGTAACTGAACTGAACATGGGGTTGGTCGACATGGAACTGGCAGCGACGGCTGCTGCGGGAAGGCGCCATGGGGGGTGCGGCTCGCTGCGGGTGGTGCTGTGAGGGTGCGGATCAAGGGGGGAGAGGGGGAGGCAGGGGACCGGAGGGGGACGGCCTCACCTTGGGCAGCGATCGGGGCAGGAGAGGCGTACGTGGCCGGTCGCAGCAGGGAGGCGGGCGGTGGAGAAACCTTCACGGCGGCGCCGCCTCGGGCAGCCCTGGCCCCCGAGCTTCTGCGAGGACGTGGAGGGCGGCGTGAGGGTTCGGTTCCTGGTCTCTGTGGCCCTTCTCGTCGCTCACGGCCGTGGCTCCATGTCCTCCTAGCTCCGGCCATGGAGGTGGATGTGGTGAAAGAAACAGAGAAGAAAGGGAGTGGAGAGAGGGGTGGCGGCGGAGGGGGAAGAGGAGAGGGGAAGGGGAGTCTAGGGTTAGGGTTCGGAGGGAGATAGGGATGGTTTTAAGGAGGGGAAAGCTTGAGGGGGAGGGGACCATGGCCACGTTCTGTACCATCTCGTGAGGAAGACGACAAGGAGGGGCCTCCTGGTGGGCTGGGTGCAAAGGGGTAGTAGGTGGGCTGGCTGGTTATGGGAGCTCCCTCTCCTGTGTTCCTTTTCCTTTTATTTGCTTTCTCCTTTTTTTTGTAGCAAGTTAGAAAAAGAAGAAAAACATGAGGTTTTGGGTAGTAAAAATTCTAGGAAAATTTTAGGTTAGTTAATTAGGTTAAAAGAAAACAATTTCCAAGAGTTGTTTGCAGAAAGGTGACATTTTAAAATAGTGTTTGCATTTGAAACCCAATTTGAAAGAATTTTTCAATATTAAATAAACCTTATCTAAAACAACATTTTTAATAGGGTTACCCCTAAGATTAATTTGATTGAAATTAGTTGATTGAATTGATAATGTTTATAAATTGGTTATAACTCAACTTGGGTGCTGTTTGAATGAATTTGATTTGAAATTGGAATATTTTGTTAATTTAATATAGAAAACAACCACTTAATAGGGTGAACCCTATTATTAGTTGGATTAGAAACATTGGAATGGTTTGGTATTTGATAATTTCCAAATGAGGTGTTGTGATGATTTTGCTTTGAATTTGAAAACCAATTTGGAATTAATTAATTGAAATAAAAGCACCATTTTATTAGTTGATCAACATGGAATAAAATGGAACAATTTGGTTGTTTTCACTTGTTATTTTTATTCCAAAAGTTGTAACAGAACAAGTATGAAAACAAAGCAGTTGAAATTGTTTGATTTTCCTTATGAAAACAAAGAATAACAGATGCAAAACAAAAGGAACAAATGCAACAATATGATGACATGATGCAATACTTAAATAACAAGAAATCAAACATCCTAAATGGTAGGTTTTCATACTTGGGATGTTACAAAACGCCCCCCCTTGAAGGAATCGCGCCCCGAGATTCCTGCTGAGAAGAGAAAAGGTCCGGAAACTTCTTGGGAAGATCTTCTTGAGTTGTGACACGTGAAACACATCGTGCACATTGGATAGTCGTCAGGGAATTTGGAAACCACCGGAACATTTTCAAGTAAAGGAAGAGGTTTTGTATGGAGGGTGTATAGCTGGATAGAATTGATTATTTGGTGAATAGACTATCTGGAATGTGGTGATTCAGGAAAGCATCCTCGAAACAACCCCAGGTGATAGGAATGCCAGCTTTCATAGACTGGAATCAACAACAACAACAACAACAACCTTTCTGGCCAGATAGACTTGATATTTGGGAAGTTTTGATTAGACGGTAGAAGAATTGATGTGGAAACAACAACAAGATTTCAACGGACGAAAAGGATGTTGAGAAGGACAGGATATCAACATCGGGGAAAACGAGAACAAAACTCCTGAGGTACTACGGAAAAACCCATCCGGGTTTCTAAAGGATCAATATCTACTGCTTAAGGAATAGAGGATCTGCTTCCGGGGCCTATTTGCCACCGTTCTCAATCGTGAGTAGGCAACATGATAAATCATGTCACAACCACCTCCATTCCTATGGTCTAGTAGATAACCATCCTAGAGAAACCAGAATTCGTGAAATCCTAACTTGAAAGTTTAGATGAGAAGGGAAAACAACGTTGCACTTCCTTACCAGAAAAAGGGAGGGAGGGTGGGGAAAGAAGAAAAAGAACAGAATTCCTACTCTCACGTTTCATTTTTCCTTTATAGCTACAAAATAGTTTTCTAGACTCAACTGCGACCAGTAAAAAGGGATCCTACAGGCAGACAGGCTCTGATACCATTTGTCGCACCCTGATTTCTAGGGGATACTCACCGTACAAACTGGATAGCAGATGCTTGGATTATGGGCATAACTGCTCCCACGTCCCAGCTTCCTGGTGGCCTGCGCTTATGCGCGACAACACAAGCCCTGCTATTCCATCGTCGATGTAAACTATCCAGAGATCAAAGGCACTTCCGTCGACGTACTTCAACATACACACATTGTACGTCAACGGCGTTTGAACAAGTGATATCACAACAGATCTCTACGACACAAAAGATTGAAATAAGTTGCAAATAGCTCTCATTAGAGCAGAGATAGCAAATACAATCATTCAGAGGGCACATGCCCCAACATATCATCTTTACATCACAGCGGAAGCATTCAACATGTCTGAGTACAGACAAGAACCAAATAGGCCTAAGAGGCCGGAAACGAACAAACGGAGCCCATCCACGAAGTCTCGGATCCTGCCCGGGTCCGCTATCTACTCGTCAGCAGTCTCGTCAAACTCCACGTAGTAGCCACCATGTAGATCCTCGGAAACGTCGTCTGCGTAAACCACAGCCCCAAAGGGGTCAGTACATAAACGTACTGGCAAGCAAGACTCACAGTTCACCAAAGTGTAACCCGTCAACAACAAGCACAGATGCTTTGGGTTCAACGGAAGGAAAGGGATATAAAAGATGCTGTAACTGGCTGCGCTAACCAACTACAGAGATTCTACCACTTCCGGCTAACAGAAAGGAGATAAGATCGAGGATTGTAACCAACTGAAAGATAACTTCAAACAAACCCATCCTGGATCTCGCCCCTTATCCAAAGAAGCAATCCGAGGATAACTCACACAGTTGTATTAAAGGTGAATCAAGTTATAGTGTTGATAACCCTATTACTAGTCAAATTGTTAATCATTGGGTGTGAGATTGTGAATCATTAGGTTTAAGTTGTCCTGAGTACTTGTTAGCCAGTACTTTCACCAAGTAATCCATAACCGCGGAAAACACGGCTTCTCGAGAAGATTATCCCTGCAGGGTTGCACCAATTTGGCCGTACACGCAAGAATAGCCCGCCAGACGGGAATCAAACCCACCAAGCGAGGTACTCTACACAACTCGACTCTTCTTCGCATCAAGCCCAAAGAACCTTGGGCGCACGGCTAATCAAGCCCAAATGGACCATCATAGCACTCTAAGACCGTGTCCCCCTATATGCCGACCACGAAAGTTCCACCCGGGTACCAAGGGCTCGCAAGATCATGCATGCAGCAAATGGAAAACCCGAACTAAATGAGGCGATTTGGACGAGATGCGAATCGAATCAAATTGAGGGGGCGCCCATACTCGCTTCCCACATGCGGTTAGTGCGCTCATCATGGATCAGTAGACAAGACCCTTTTCCTATTAGGGTCGACACTAGCAGGCCTCAAAACCACGAAGGGCCTCCTGCCGGTGCCTTATCATCAAATTATTATTTAACAGTAACGGTAGCATGATTGATTGATTGATTAAACATCGAGCCCCCAGAACTAATGAAATAGTAACTGAAAGTAACGGGTAACAAACTCGAGCAAAGCAACCTAAGCATGCTAGTAAGACACGGGCTCAAACAATGGGTTGTAGGAAGGGAGATGAGGCAATATCAGGGTTAAGGGATTCATGTGATAGGTTCGTAACAGAAACAACTACTACTAAGGCTAGCAGAAATAGACAACGGAAGTATCGGTAACCAAGGTTGAAAGGAACACAATGGTTCATGTGAGTGATAACTTGCCTGCAAAACCCAGTAGCCTGGTACTGAGCTAAATCCGTAGAAGGGGGGTCGTAAGTATCGTCGGTCTCAACGTCGTCGTATATCCAGGAAGAAGCAAACAAACATTGCAGAAAGATAAACAATCAATATAATGGCATAGGTGCACAAACATGGGATGATGCATGTCATGTTAATAGATGCATCAAAATAAATACTTGACAAGATAATACAATTTAATTGGACCCATATGCAATTGGATTGCATATGGAAAAGATCCTTTGAATAAGTGGAAACAAATGATTTACAATTAATTATTATGTGAAAGTTGTTAGCATGATGCATGCAAAAGGAAAACAGCAAAATAACAACATTAGAATCAAGTTAAGATAGGGTGTAGCAATTTAGAATTTTATTATTAACTTAGGGAATTTTGGGTGCCTTAAAGGTGACACACAAGTATTTGTTGTTTTCAACCATTTAAATTGTTCAAAACAAATAATAAAGTTGATATTTGAAAAGGTTATCAAATTTTAGTTGGAATACATGTTTCACATTTTGAAATTGGACTTAGGATTATTTAATTATGAATTAAACAAGTTAAACAAGAATTAAATGAATTTAATTCAAACATGAACTTATTTGAATTTTTATTTGTTCAAAACATTAAACCAAATTCATATTTCAAAAGTTTATACTTTTAGGGCTTGAAAACATATTTGATATGTCCCAAAAGAATTTGTTTTGATCAAGTGATAAATTTAACAATATTAAATGATTTAAACAAGGTTTAAATCATTTAACCAATTTTAATTATTCAAAACATGAAACAAATTTTATATTTGGAAAGAGGGTTTAATTTTGCATGGAAAACATATTTCATTTGTGGAAATTGGATTTAAAATGAGCAAGTTATTATTTTGGCAATTTTAAATGCAATAAACAAGAAACAGTTGTTTTCAGCAATTTAAATTATTCAAAACAGCAAACAAAATTTATATTTGGAAAGTACATGAAAAGTTGATTGGAAAACATATTTAGTTTGTGGAATTTGGAATTTTTATGCTCAAGTTATGAATTTTGCAAAATTAAGTTAATTTAACAAGAATTCAAATGTTTCACCAATTTAAAATATTCAAAACAGTAAACAAATTTTATATTTGGATAGAACATTTAATTTGGTATTGAAAACATATTAAAAATGTTGGATTTGGAGTTAAAATGATTTTATTATGCAATTTCCAAAATTGGGTGCAAATCTGCCATTTTTACTGCACTAGGGACTTAGAAAAATATTTTTGCAAGGCTAGAAATAATTGCCAGGGCCTAGGTGTGATTTCCTATAAGTTCTATGACCAAAACATTGCAAAACAAAAAAGGTTGTTAAATGTGCAGGGGGTGGGATTCGACCCCTGCACCTCCTGCTTGCGCGCCTGGGAACTGAACCAGTGGGCTACTGCTTTGTGTGTAATAGGAGGGGCAGGGTGGGGTTATGTGCTGTGGTTACGGGATATCTGAATTTGGCTCACGTAACTGAACTGAACATGGGGTTGGTCGACATGGAACTGGCAGCGACGGCTGCTGCGGGAAGGCGCCGTGGGGGGGGGGGTGCGGCTCGCTGCGGGTGGTGCTGTGAGGGTGCGGATCAAGGGGGGAGAGAGGGAGGCAGGGGACCGGAGGGGGACGGCCTCCTTGGGCAGCGATCGGGGCAGGAGAGGCGTACGTGGCCGGTCGCAGCAGGGAGGCGGGCGGTGGAGAAACCTTCACGGCGGCACCGCCTCGGGCAGCCCTGGCCCCCGAGCTTCTGCGAGGACGTGGAGGGCGGCGTGAGGGTTCGGTTCCCGGTCTCTGTGGCCCTTCTCGTCGCTCACGGCCGTGGCTCCATGTCCTCCTAGCTCCGGCCATGGAGGTGGATGTGGTGAAAGAAACAGAGAAGAAAGGGAGTGGAGAGAGGGGTGGCGGCGGAGGGGGAAGAGGAGAGGGGAAGGAGAGTCTAGGGTTAGGGTTCGGAGGGAGATAGGGATGGTTTTAAGGAGGGGAAAGCTTGAGGGGGAGGGGACCATGGCCACGTTCTGTACCATCTCGTGGAAGACGACAAGGAGGGGCCTCCTGGTGGGCTGGGTGCAAAGGGGTAGTAGGTGGGCTGGCTGGTTATGGGCTGCTCCCTCTCCTGTGTTCCTTTTCCTTTTATTTGCTTTCTCCTTTTTTTTTGTAGCAAGTTAGAAAAAGAAGAAAAACATGAGGTTTTGGGTAGTAAAAATTCTAGGAAAATTTTAGGTTAGTTAATTAGGTTAAAAGAAAACAATTTCCAAGAGTTGTTTGCAGAAAGGTGACATTTTAAAATAGTGTTTGCATTTGAAACCCAATTTGAAAGAATTTTTCAATATTAAATAAACCTTATCTAAAACAACATTTTAATAGGGTTACCGCTAAGATTAATTTGATTGAAATTAGTTGATTGAATTGATAATGTTTATAAATTGGTTATAACTCAACTTGGGTGCTGTTTGAATGAATTTGATTTGAAATTGGAATATTTTGTTAATTTAATATAGAAAACAACCACTTAATAGGGTGAACCCTATTATTAGTTGGATTAGAAACATTGGAATGGTTTGGTATTTGATAATTTCCAAATGAGGTGTTGCTGATGATTTTGCTTTGAATTTGAAAACCAATTTGGAATTAATTAATTGAAATAAAAGCACCATTTTATTAGTTGATCAACATGGAATAAAATGGAACAATTTGGTTGTTTTCACTTGTTATTTTTATTCCAAAAGTTGTAACAGAACAAGTATGAAAACAAAGCAGTTGAAATTGTTTGATTTTCCTTATGAAAACAAAGAATAACAGATGCAAAACAAAAGGAACAAATGCAACAATATGATGACATGATGCAATACTTAAATAACAAGAAATCAAACATCCTAAATGGTAGGTTTTCATACTTGGGATGTTACAATGGTTTTCTCAAATGCTCCAAGGCAATCCCAGCCGGGATGTATTGCCGGGAAGACCCCAACTTGGACAGCTCATCAGCTGCTTCGTTTTCTGCTCGGTGGACGTGTTGGAACTCGCAGCCTTCAAAGAACCCCGTCATGGTCTAGACCAGGAAGCGATATGATGCCATGTTGGCATCCAACGCATCCCAAGTACCAGAAACTTGTTGCACAACTAGATCCGAGTCGCCATAGCATATGATGCGCTGCACTCCAACTTCCTTTGCTACCTTCAAGCCGTGTACCACAGCCTCGTACTCTGCAACATTGTTGGAGGCCTTGAAGTGGATCTGCAACACGTACTTGAGTTGATCCCGCTTGGGTGACGTAAGCACTACGCCAGCGTCAAGGCCTTCCTTCATCTTGGAGCCATCGAAGTGCATCTTCCAGTAGTTAGATACTGGAGCAGGAGGCTCATACTGCACCTCAGCCCAATCCACAAGAAATTCCGCCAGAATCTGAGACTTGATGGCTTCTCTTCTCGCATACGCAGGAGCGTACGCGGCTAGCTCGATCGCCCACTTTGCTACTCTGCCACTTGCTTCCTTGTTTCCCATGATATCCGAGATGGGAGCAGAGCTCACCATAGTGATAGGATGTTCTTGGAAATAGTGTTTCAGCTTCTTGGCGCCCAGGTACACGCCGTACGTCATCTTCTGGTAGTGCGGATAGTTCTGCTTGGACCTGGATAGCACCTCGCTGAGATAGTATACTGGCCTCTGCACACTTTTGTCTTCTTCCTCTCGCTCCACCACAATCACCACGCTGACTACCCGGTTGGTAGCAGCAATGTACAACACCATTGGCTCTTTGGGTAGAGGACTAGCCAAGATGGGAGCGCTACCCAGCATCGCTTTCAGCTCATTGAACGCCACATCAGCTTGCGGTGTCCAGACGAACTTGTCGCTTTTCTTCATCAACTGATACAAAGGCAGAGCCTTATCGCCCATTCTGCCCAAGAAACGGCTCAGAGATGCCAAGCAACCAGTGAATTTCTGCACATCCTTCAGGGATCTCGGCAAAGACATGCTCTCAATAGCTTTTATCTTTGAAGGATTGGCCTCAATGCCCCGACTGGACACCAAGAAGCCGAGTAGCTTGCCAGCCGGGACGCCAAAGGTGCATTTACTCGGGTTCAGCTTCATCTTATACTTGCGCAAGTTGGCAAAAGTCTCCTCAAGGTCACTAAGCAGAGTATGTGTTTTATTCGTTTTGATGACAATGTCATCTACGTACACCTGCACATTTTTGCCGAGTTGATCGTGCAAGCATTTTTGCATGCATCTCTGATAAGTGGCACCCGCATTCCGCAACCCAAAACACATGACGCAACAGAAATAAGCCCCGTACGGGGTAATGAAAACAGTCTTTATTTGGTCAGCAGGGTTAAGAGCTATCTGATGAAAACCAGAGTAGGCATCTATGAAAGACAAAAGCTCACAACCAGCAGTGGAATCGATCACCTGATCGATGCAAGGTAGCGGAAAGGGATCCTTGGGGCAGGCCTTGTTCAAGTCGGTGTAGTCGACGCACATGCGCCATGCGGTGGCGGCCTTGGGATCCTCCTTCTTCTTCTCGACCATGACCGGGTTGGCTAGCCAATCCGGATGCAGCACCTCCATGATGAAATTGCTAACTAACAGCTTGGTGATCTGATCACCAATAGCTTTCCTTCTCTCATCTCCGAAGCGGCGCATAGCCTGCTTCACTGGTTTGGCGTCAGGATGCACATGTAACGAGTGCTCAACCAACTCCCTCGGGACACCTGGTAGATCCTCATCGGACCAGGCGAACACGTCCCGATTCTCACGGAGGAAGTGGATGAGCTCGCTTTCCTATTTCTCCCCCAACCCAGAGCCAATGATGGCAACACGGTCGGGGAACTCAGGGTCAACCTGGATCTTCTTCGTCTCCTGGGATGCCTGGAACGCCGTCCCGTGCTGGGAACTCGGCATCCCGGGCGCCCCACCTTGTGCGGACTGCGCCATAGCCACCACCTCGTACATGTTCTTCTTCTCGGTAGCAATTACCATGGACTCCGCCAACTGAGAACCAGCAGAGGCACACTCCATGGATTTCTTGTAATCACCCGAGATGGTAATCACACCATTGGGCCCAGGGATCTTCATCTTCAGATATGCAGCATGAGTAGAGGCCATGAACTTGCTCAGAGCAGGCCTGCCGAGTAGGGCGTGGTAGGGGCTCTGGTGATCAACCACCTCGAACTGCAGCCTCTCTGTGCGGCAGTTTTCCCTGGTGCCGAATAGCACGTATATCCACACTCTGCCCATTGGATAACAAGAAACTCCCGGCACAATGCCGTGGAAAGTGGTCTTGCTGGGTAGCAGCATGTTCTCGGCCATACCGAGCTTCTCGAGCGTGTCTCGGTACACGATGTTGATGCTGCTGCCATTGTCGATCAGTAACTTGCTGAACCTCACGTTCTTCTGCGGACCCAAGAAGGTAGGAACCAACACCAAGGCGTAGCTACCCGGATTGGGCATCACCTTGGGATGATCCGCTCTGGACCACGTGATCTCCTGGTTGCACCAGTGCAGATAATGAGGGACAGCAGGGATCACAACATTAACTTCCATAGCGCGCCTGTGCTGAGACTGTTTGTCAACGGGCTCAGAGGTGAAGATCATATAGCTCTCGTGATGCTCTTGGTACTGGTTGCGGCCTCCATCATCATTGTTACCACTGTTGTTGCCCTGATTGCTGTTGTTGCCTCTGTTGTTGTTGCGAGTGTAGTAGTTGCGGTTGCGGTTGTTGTTGTTGTTGGTGCGGTAGCCATCATTGTTGAAGTGGCGGTTGGCTCCCAAGGCCACATGGTTCACGTTCTCTCTTTTCGGGACCGCGGGAGGCCGAGCAGCGGGTGCGCGAGCAGGCTGCACATTGGCATTCGCAGCTGGCAGAGGAGGAGGCGGAGGCAGACCCTCATTCCTGATCTCTTCCCACCAACTGCACTCCCGAGTAGTGTGGCTGGCAGGTCTTGCGGGATGCCGAGTATGAAAGCTGCATGGGCCATCCTTCATGTCCTTGAAGACAAAGTTCTGACTAGGACCCGAGTTGCCGCTACCCTGCTGGGGAGCGCTGTATGGCTTCTTGTTGCCCTGGCCCTGATTCTGGTTCTGCCCGTACTGGGCCCCAGCAGGTTTTTGCCTCTGGCTACTCCCAGCTCCGGTAGCTACAGCGTTCACCTCCTCAGGATCGTACCGAGTATCAATCCGGTCACCTCTGTGCTTGTTGCGGAACTCGTTGCGCTTGTTGCTGTTGAAGTTTCTTCTCGGCTCTGCGGAGTCCATCAAGGGCTGAGTTGGGTCACCGAGTGCGTACTGATCCACAATCTTGATGGTCTCCGCAAGAGTGTTTGGCATCTGTCTCTGCAGCCTCTGCCACAGCATGCTGCCGTGTCTGCAACCCTGCGCAAACCAAGTGATAGCCTGCGCCTCGTTCACACCTTCGCAGGTGTTCCTCAATGTGCTCCACCGAGTAAGATACTCGCGGTCCGTCTTGTCTTCTCGCTGCTTGCAAGCGGACAACTGATGTGGCCTATTCGGCCTCTTGTATGTGCTGGTGAAGTTGCTGATGAAGGCCTCCGAGAAGTCCAGCCAGCAATTGATGCTGTTCTTGGGCAGATTGTTGAGCCAAGTACGAGCAGTGCCTTCAAGCATTTGCTGCACATACCGCACAGCCCATCTCCGGTTGCCGTTAGCGATGTGCACGGCTGTGACATAGTCATTGAGCCAGTCTTCCGTCTTGGTGCTGCCGTTGTAGCACTTGGTACCTCTGGCAAGCTGGAAGTTCTTCACAGAAGGCTCATTCATGATGCGCGGGCCAAAGCACTCTGGGCCAGGCGGCCCCGTGTTCTCGAGTCTTGCGGATAGACTGATCCTGTCCAGCTTGTACCTGACATCCGTGGGTTCTAGCACACGCTCACCCATGCGATCCGTGACGTCATAGCCGGCTAGCGCCATAGCCGAGTTGCCATCATCATACCTATCCACCTCCATGGCCGCCGGCTGCTCCACCGGGTTGGCGACTGGCGCCATCGCACGTGGCTGCTGCCTCTGCCGAGTAGGCTGGGCACCCTGATGCCGAGAAGGGCCGGGGCGAGCTCCATCTCGCTTTTGGCTGTAAGCTTTATGGGCTTGATAGCCTGCTCCTGCAGTGTTGTGTTTTTGGCCGGACTGTCGCGGCACAGCGAGCTGTTTCGCGGCGACAGTCGGGTCGTACACCTACATCTGCCTGTCTTTGCCAGAGTGCCCACTCCGGCTCTTCTCACGGCTGGGATGCGGTGATGAGGCCTGATCAGTAGTTCTGACCACGTGAGAGTGCACCACCTGAGAAGCTCCAGCACCCGGATTGGCTCTCCAGAACTCCTCGTTCTTCCTAGCAGCCTCTAGCACTAGCTCATTGAGCCTCTCTTGCTTCCTAGCGCACACGTCGCCAGCGAGGTTCGGCAACTCAACAGCTACAGCCTCAGCAGCTCTAAGGGTTTTGGCGGGGGTGCTGTATCTGGGCCTGGTGGAGGTGTTTGCGGTGGCAGATTGGCTAGGAGCCTCTACGACTGTTGCCATCTCGGCGCCCAAGTTGCGACGCGTAGCGCCTACTTTGCTAGGCTTCCTAACAACAGGAGTAAAGCCGTGGGCCTTGTTGTACTCGTTCTGATCTAGGCTAAGCTCTAGCCTAATCTTATCTAGCTCCGCCTGCTCAGCGAGTAGCTCCTGGCGCTGCCGGTCGAGCTGCGCCCTCATAGATAAGAGCTCGAGCTCAGTGGGAGGTGGCATACCCATTCGCGCAGCAGATGCCGGTATTGTCGGAGTAGTGGAGAGGGGAAGGTTGCAGTCCTTCTCGTATGGCTTGTGGGTCTTCCCACCAGCACTCGAGCCAGCGAGATCCTCGACGACGGGCACAGCAGCGGCCGCGCCCTTCCCGGCGTCAGCAACCAGGCCGGCCACCATCACCGCCATGCTGTCCGCAAGACGGCCCACCGGCCTTCCGCGGGCAGCAATCACAGCTCGAGGATCATCCGCGACCAGCACCTCCTCCGGGAACTCGCGAACGATGGCGATGGAGACGTAGACGAGGTGCGAGACGAAGGAGAGCACCGTGCCGCCCTCCGGTATGGCCCTGCCGCCGAAATCGCCGGCGTTGTCGGTGACGAAGTCGAAAGAGCCGAATCTGTGGAAAAGGCCACAGACCACGCGCTCCCCCGCAGCAGAGACGGATCCCGTCCGAACGTAAACTCCAGCCAGCGCCGCTGATCGCCCCACGGTGGGCGCCAATTGTCGTGGTGGTGTCACGGCAGATGCCATAGGATGGCTAAAGATGTGGGAACGATGGACGCTGGAGGCGTCCGGGGAGGGATCACGCAGCGAGTAGCCGCGTGTAGGGTGAGGCTGATACTGCAAACAACAATATCTACCCAGGTTCAGGGCCCTCGTGAGGAGGTAAACCCCTACTCCTGCCTTTCTCTCTCTATATTTGTGTCTCACCGAGTAGCCACAGTACAAGTTTGGCCTTCAGCCGAGTAGCCACTCCTCTCTCTCTCTGTAAGAACCTAGGTCAAGAATGTGAACCGATTCTGGATCGGGGTCGTGTCTCGTGTCCCTCGCGCAGGAGGGGGCAGGGCACCTTATATACTGGTGCCCAGCCGGATACAGCCAACAGGGAAAAATACAAACAGATGTCGACATTGTGTGCACACTGTCCTCTTCGAGCTTCCCGCTGACACCTTTGGCTTCCTGGTTTGTCTTGTGTGGAAAGTCGTTGTGCAAAACCAAGAAGTTGATCTGTTATCACTGCCACCATCACAGGGTAGGTCCCTCCTAACCTGCGACGGTCTGCTGACACCCTGGCACGGATAGGCACGCGCTCTACAGATGAACAGTGCCTCAGTACGGACCCAGGATTCGCGGGATCCTGTGTCAGAATGACACCTTTGACTTCTGGCCCGAGTAGGAGACTGCCACTTCTACTCGGACCACTTCCTCTACCCGGAGGATAATAACTCCCTTGATTCTTTCTCCTGGCTATCAGGGCGTACGGCCGGATAGCAGTCTACCGGGTAGCGAGTACCGGGTAGCCAGCTACTCTGCCAAACGCATGTTCTACTCTTGCCCTTAGCACTCGCCTTTACCCTACTCGGGGGTAACCCCCCGACATCGATCTTCCGCTGGTTGCGGTCCTCCATGTCCCGCACCCCAGCGACCTTGTCTCGAGGCGCCCCCGCTCGAGGATAAGCTCGATCTCTGTGTGAGCAATCACCTCCTCCCACTTCGCAAGATCCATCTCAATCGCTTGAATACTCGCCCCCCTGAAAGAAAGTCTCTCCTCCAGCGCATGGATCTTCTCGTCAAGAAGCTCAAAATGCGCCTCGCGAAGAGCAAAACTCTCCTATTGCTCCTAGCAGCGGCAGGTTCATTCTTCCACCTCTAGATCATGTTGTCTCTTCTCGAGACGGAGCTCGTCACAGCCATCTTGAATGCTCGCCATACTCCTCTTGGCCTCCTCTAGCACCACAGAGGCGTCTTTACACTACTGCTCAGCTGCCTCAGGCATCGGTTGCCTCGCCTCTGCCGCGGCCCTCTCGTGGGCGCTATCGGACGTGACCACCTCTCGAAGCCGGCCGCCCAGGAGCTCAAGGAGCTCGTATTCCTTGGCCAGGGAAGCCTCCTGTGAGTTGGACAGGGATCGCACAACATCACTAACTTGCTTCACCAGGTTATCAGCAAAGCCGAGCTGTGGGTTGTGGCAACTGCGGACAAACTGGGAGAGTGGCCCTTGCAAGACAGCAGTGCAAGGGCTTCGTCGTACACCGGTCCAGCCACCGCCGCCAAGGCGACCTCTACCACGCGCGTCTCCGGCACGTCTTCAACACCTCCTCTTGCCGTGGGAGATGGGAGAACTCTGGTGAGCTCTTCCCCCGAGGCATGCTGCCCCCAGCTTCGCCCACGGGGCTCCTTCATCCACTCCCAATCCCGAGGAGGGGGGAACAATCCCTGATGAGGGCAACGGGTGCGCACCGGCCCGGTCACGATCGTGCACAGGGTTAGTGTCGTGGGATAATCACGGCAGACGTTACCGGGGTAACTTATCTTGGGGAAAGACGACACTGGTGTTTGGGAGAGGGTTTAGCTCAGAGGAAAACATGATGATACGCGATCTGGTAGCCGGCAAGCAAGTCGCCGAGTCTCCGATCTCGAAATATTAATCTCAACTCTCGTGTTACACTGGATTCTCGATACCTAGCGATATTGCTTGAACTCTTGGATCTCCCTAAACTAGACCTAGGGGCCGGCTTATAAAGCACCCGGACCCCCTGGCTTGCCCTCCAAGGCGCACCCTGAATCCTACCCAGACACCGCATACAAAACCCTAACTTTCCTTACCGTAACCCACAATCCGGGTTACCAGGCCTACAAACTTGGGCCTTCTAGAAGTTCCTTTATCCTTAGCCGGGTCTTGCGCAGCGTCCTTTAGGCCGAGTTACTCCTTGACGTTGGCCTACCGGGTTATCATCCCTCCATCAGTAGTCCCCATAATAGCCTGGGCTTCACGGGATCCTCCTTGAAGCGCTTGCTATTCCCGGTAAAAATATCAGGCGTACAAGTCCATAGAGGCCGGGTTAAGGTGCCTTGATAAACAGCTAGGCCTAACTCCAAGGTGGCCATATAGCAACCCGGCTTTCTCTAGGTCCTTCTTTTCTCCCGGTCAATGCCCTGATAAGAATGTCAAAGATCCGGCTTTTTTTACTTGATAATTGATCCCGATATTGCGGAGATCTCCTTCTTATCTCTGTCCGGATATCTCGTCCAGAACTTAAAGCATATCTCACAAAATCCGGGCAGATAGCCGTTATTTCGAAATTTCCGGTCCCCGCCCGTTGGACTAGGTTTATCCGCCCGCACCCTTATAAATAGGTACTTAGGGGTTAACCTAACCCCAACGGCTCATTGACCCCTTTTCCTCCTTCTCTTCACTTCCGCGCTCAAGCTCGCAGAGCACCGCCACGGAGACCTCGCGCGCGTCACCGGAGCCAATCCGCCGCCGGCTACGCTCCGCCACGGCTCGCCCCACGCCGCCGCCAAGATCCGCCACCGCGCCCTTATCCTGCCCGCCGGGAATCGCTAAGGGGCACCAGGATTGTGCTATTTGCCTCCGCCGGGCTTCACTTCAATCTCCTCCAGTAAATTTCTCGCATCCATTAGATTGACCTCGTAATTTCTCGATTTACTCCAGATTGGATCTAGGTCAATCCGCGAGTCATTTTTTCTTGCCGCGCCGAATTAGACCCCAAAATCCCACGCTAGTTCATCCAATAACATGACAGATGGGCACATATCACTCCCCTACCATCATTAACCATTAATTTCTCCGTAGAATCGTCCGCAAGTTTTCCAATCTAGATCCATTTCGTCCCAATTTTCCGCGCATGTCATTGACACCCGGAAAATCATTTTCTTCCGGTTCTTTTGCTTGCAGTAGATACATGAACAATCATCCGTCCTCCTCAAACAATTTTCAATACGTAAGTACCCAGTAGTCTCTATAATGATACCTGATACCCGGATAATTTGTAGTCTTTGCTCCGTAGAATGATACCCGGATAATTCTTAGCTTCCATGTTTTCTCGTTATCGCTTGCAAATACTCGGATAGCTCATGGTTTCCGGGTCTTACTCCTTGTACCTTTTTATCTTGTGCTTTGCAGGCTAATCCCATGGCTCCCAAGAAGCAGGGGAAACAACCAGCCAAGGCTAAGACCACCAACTCCATATCCGCCAACTAGGCGCGATCCACCGTTACGAAGGCCAAGTTAGAAGAGCTGGCCGAGTTAGGGATTCTGCCTTCTCAAAAAGATATCCATTGGAGTGTGCCGGGTGATGAGACCCGGCCCACGCCTGCCAACGACGAGGTAATCTGCTTCGTCGAACACGTGACCCGGGGGTTCCGTCCTCCGGGTCACCCCTTCTTTCGAGATGTTCTGAGCCACTATGGCCTCCGGGTATTTGACATAGGGCCTAACTCTATGTTGAATATTACCCATTTCATTGTTTTATCCGAGTCATACTTGTGCACTCCGCCAAGTTTGGCTCTCTTTATTGAACTTTTCCAGTGCAAGCTGTGCCGCGAAAGCGGTGACGGAGCACTTCTTGCTTGCGGTGGGGTCTCCATCCAGCGTCGCAAAAATTCTCCCATGCCACCTCTCACACTCAATTCCCACGTCAAACACTGGCAACTCTCATACTTTTACTGCCGAGACACCTCCCCACCCGGCGAAAAGAAGCTGTCGGGTTACTCGGAGGGCCTCCTCGATATCTCCGAGACCTTCAACGCTTTTGCCCCTGACTCGGACAGGGAGGCAATCCAACCTTTGCTGGCTAAAATTGCTATTCTTTCGGCCCAAGGTCTCATTGGGCTTAACCTGGTGAAAACTTGGGTTGATTTCCGGATCCAACCCAATTCCATCCGCACAAAGTTAATGTGCGAGTACTCGGGGCACACCACGGACGCGCTCCGATACTCCACAAACAGCTTTGCAGCTGGTGACACCAACAAGACTATCAAGGGCTTCTTGACAGAGAAGTTGGAGGTAATCCGTAATATAGCCGGGTTAGAACCCTTCACGCGCGAGAACCCGGCCCCTGAGGTAAAGATCCGGCTTCCATATTTTTACCTTCACACTTTCCACTTGATACAGCTGTTAACCCTCATTCTTATACCTTCATCTCAGGCCGATGATGTTTTTTGGAAGATTGAAACTCCCCCTAACTCTGAAAGCCAAGAGGAGAAAGAAGACGCCGTTAACTCGGATGAAGGTACATTCCGAGTTTCACTTAGTGTCGCACCCGGACTTCTAGAGGATACTCACCGTACGAACTGAACAGTATTTTGATTGGATTACGGGGCTTACCGGCACCCGCATCTCTTACGAGTAGGCCAACACTTATGTGTGACAACCAATCTTTACTATTCACCGTCGATGTAAACTATCCCGTAGAAATCAGGACACTACCATTGACGTACTTCATACCATACACACATGGTACGTCAACGGCTTTGAACAAGATGATAACACAACATATCTCTAAGACACAAAAGATTGAAATAAGTTGCAAATGGCTCTCACTAGAGCAGAGATAGCAAATACAATCATCCAGAGGACACATGTCCCAACATAACATCATTACAACTCAGCGGAAGCATTCAAAGGGTCTGAGTACAGACAAAATCAAATAGGCTTAAGAAGCCGGGAAAGGAAAGAAAGACGGAGCCCATCCACGTAGTCTCGGATCCTGCCCGGGTCCGCTATCTACTCGTAGCAGCCTCGTCAAACTCCACGTAGTAGCCGTCACCTGGATCCTCGTCAGCGTAGTCTGCGGAAACCACAGCCCCAAAGGGGTCAGTACATCCAAGTACTGGCAAGCAAGACTCACAGTTCACCAAAGTGTAGCCCGTCAACACCAAGCACATATGCCTTGGGTTCAACGGAAGAAAGGGGAGGTAAAATAGCTGCAACTGGCTGCGCTAACAAACTACAGAACACTACAACTTCGGCTAACAGAAAGGAGATAAGATAGCGTATAATAACCAACTGAAAGATAAACATCAAACAAACCCATCCTGGATCTCGCCCCTTATCGAAGAAGCAATCCGAGGATAACTACACAGTTGAATTAATGAATAATGGATCAAATTGTTGTGTCAATAAGTCTATTACTATTCAAGTTATCAATATTTAGGTGTAAGTTGTTCTGAGTACTTGTTAGCCAGTACTTTCACCAAGTCAACCATAACCGCGGAAAACACGGCTTCTCGAGAAGATTTATCCCTGCAGGGTTGCACCAATTTGGCCGTACACGTAAGAATAACCCGCCAGATGGGATGCCTCCCACCAAGCGGGGTACTCAACACAACTCAACTCTTCTTCGCATCAAGCCAAAGCACCTTGGGCGCAGCTAATCGAGCCCCGAAGAAAGGGGACCCTCATAGCACTCTAAGAACGTGTCCTCCTATATGCCGACTACAAAAGTTTCCACCTGCGCTGGGCTCGCAAAAACATGCATGCGGCAATGGAAAACACGAACTAAATGAGGCGATTTGGACGAGATGCGAATCGAATCAAATTGAGGGGGGGCGCCCATACTCGCTTCCCACATGCGGGTAGTGCGCTCATCATGGATCAGTAGACAAGACCCTTTTCCTATTTAGGGTCGACACTAGAAGGCCTCAAAACCACACAGGGCCTCTGCCGGTGCCTTATCAGCATATTATTTAACAGGTTGATTGAGTAACATCGAGACCCCAGAACATAATAGAAGTATTGTAACAGAAAGTAAGGGTAACAGACTCGAGCAAAACAACCTAAGCATGCTAGTAAGACACTGGCTCAAACAATGGGGTGGTGGAGTGGAGGTGAGGCAATATCAGGGTTAAGGGATTCATGTGATAGGTTCGTAACAGAAACAACTACACATAGGGCTAGCAAAATAGACAACGGAAAGTATCGGTAACCAATGTTGAAAGGAACACAGTGGTTCATGTGAGTGATAACTTGCCCGCAAACTCAGCAGCCTGGTACTGAGCTAGATCCTCAGAAGGGGTGCTGTAAAGATCGTCTGTCTCAACGTCGTCGTCTATTCGAGAAGAAGCAAACAAACAAGACAGAAATATAAACAATCAATATCATGGCATAGTGCACAATCATGGGATGATTCATGTCAAGTTAAATGGATGCATCAAAATAAACTAGTGGACTTGGTAACACAATTTAAATGAGCCCATATGCATTTTTGAGTTGCATAGGAAAAGCCCATGGATTTTGGTTGAAACAGTTGTTTTCCAATTAACCAACAAGTGAAAGTGGATTAGTATGATGCATGGATGAGGAAAACAACAAAATAACAACAATAGAATCAATTGGAAACAAGGTTTACCAATTTAGAAATTTATTTATTAAATTAGGGAATTTTTGGTTCCTTAAAGGGATTACACAAATAGTAGTTGTTTTCACCAATTTAGATTGCGCAAAATAAATAACAAAAATCATATTTGAAAAGAATACAAAATTTTAGTTGGATTACATGTTTCAAATATTGAAAAAGGAGTGAGTATGAATTTATTATGACTTAAACAAAATTAAACAAGTTTTAAATGAATTTAAAACAAGCACGAATTTTATTTGAATTTTTATTTGTTCAAAACTTAAATTCAAATTCACATTTGAAAAGTTTATACTTTTCTAGTTTGAGAACATATTTTACATGTTCAAAAATAATTTAAATTGAGCAAGTTATGAATTTAGCAAATTTAAATGATTTAAACAAGGTTTAAATTATTTAAGCAATTTTAATTATTCAAACCATGAAACAAAATTTATATTTGAAAAGGTTATTTGAAATAGCATGGAAAACATATTTTATTTTCATTATTTGGATTAAGTATGAATTAGTTATGGATTTTATCAAATTGCAATTGAATTATTTGAATTCAAATTTGAATTGCATTTTGAAAATTCAAAACAGGAAAAAAATGCTACCATTAGATAGAGAATTTAATTTAGAGCAGTGCACATATTTATTTATATTCATTGGGGTTATAAAATAAAAGTTATTCACTTTTTAAGTTTAGGGACCAAACTGCAAAACAAAAAGGGCTTGTTTTGAAAACAGAAAATTTAGAAAAACATTTTATACGCACAGGGGGTCTACACTGGCCACTGCCAGTGGGCCACAGGGCCACTGGTGCTTGCGTGGCCATGGTGTGGCTGACAGGGGGCCCTCCCTGTCAGCACTGCGGTGCAAAAAGTGGGATTTTATCCCGCGAGCCAGGGACTCGAACCCTGGATCTCGCCCGTGCGCGCACTGCCGTGTGACCAGTGCGGTGGTGAAACGTTTCTTGTCAGTAGTACACGCGCACACAGGATAAGGTTCAGATTCGTGAACCTGAACTTTTAACTGAAACTGACGCGGGTGTTTTCTGAACCTTGGACACGGACGCGTCGCCGGCGGCGAGCTACGGTCGATGTGCTCGTGCTGCTGGGCTGGGGTGATGCTGTGGACGTGCACGGATGCTTGCGGACAAGATGGCAGAGAGAGAGAGGGGTGCACGGTGGCCTCACCGGCGGCTGGAGTCGTGGCAGCGGCTCGGGGACGAGCTCGACGGCGACAGCTGCGGACAGCGGCGATGATCCAGTCGATGGCGAGCTCAGCGGCGGTGTCCAAACGGAAGAGGAGAAAGTGGTGGTTTGGTTTCTGTGTCTAGGTAGGTAGGTGGCGCGTCGGAGTGGCGGCGGCTATCGGAAATTCAGACAAGAACTCCGGTGAGGGGTTGCAGAGAGAGGGGATCGCGGCGAGGGAGATGAAATTGGCGGCGCTCTGGTGGGTAGGTGGGTAGGGCGGCGCCAGGGGGTCTAGGGTTGGCTTTATATAGGCCACTAGGGCGCTGGATGGCCGTCGGCGTCGTCCGCTGCCGCCGTGGCACGCTCGGATGAGCTGCCGTACGCGAGCACGACGATGGAAATAAAAACGAACCAGTATCGGGCCGTGCGGCTGGGCTGCGCGGGAGGTAAGGGAGTGGGCTGGGCTGCCCACTGGCTCTCTCCCCCGTTTCTTTTCTTTTTATATTTTTGTGATTCTGTTTTTTTTTTGCAGCAAATGAAAGAGGAAGAAAAAGATGCTTTTGGGGTTTGCAAAAATTCAGAAAAAAATTTGGGTGGGCTACTTAGTGTGTTAGCAAACATTTGGCCATTTTTATTTTTGAAGATTTCAAAATTTCAGTGCTGTTTGTAAATTGGTTTAGTTTTGAAGTATTTGATAATTATTTGATTAATCTTGAAACCCACAATTTTAATAGGGTGAACAAATAACTTTAATTGGAAACAAAAGAGTATATTTGTTTTGGTAATTTTTATAATTTCAACTTGGGGTGCTGTTTGGTGATTTGATTTGAATTTGAAAGCAATTTGGAATTATTTAATTGAAATAGAACCACCATTTTAATAGTTGATCATTATGGAATAATTGGAAACAAATGGTTGTGTTTAGGTTGAACTTTTATTTGAAAAAGATTGTAACAGAGCAAGTATGAAGTGAAGCAGTTGAAATATGTTTGAATTTGAAATGTGAAAACAGAGAAAAACAGATGCAAAACAAATAGTAAACAAATGCAACAACTTAATGAATATGATGACATGATGCAATACTTTAATTAAACAGGAAATCAAACATTCTAGGGGTATTTTCATACTTGGGATGTTACAAAACGCCCCCCCTTGAAGGAATCGCGCCCCGAGATTCCTTACGGAGAAGAGAAAAGGTCCGGATACTTCTTGCGAAGATCCCCTTCGGTCTCCCACGTTGCCTCTTTATCGGAATGATGAGACCACTACACTTTCAAGAACTTGGTGCTCTTGTTGCGAGTCTTACGCTCGGTCTCATCGAGAATACGAACAGGGTGCTCCTCATAAGATAGATCATCTTGCAGTTCAATGGAATCATGATCAACTGCACGATCTGGATCTTTGAAACACTTCTTGAGCTGTGACACGTGGAACACATCGTGCACCTTGGATAGTTTTTCTGGAAGTTCAAGACGATAGGCATTTTCTGCCCGCCTTGAGAGGATGTTGAAAGTACCAATGTATCTTGGTGCAAGCTTTCCTTTCACACCAAAACGATGAGTGCCTCTGAGGGGAGTTACACGGAGGTATGCCTTGTCACCAGGTGCATAGATCATATCCCTGTGCTTGCTGTCATAATAGCTCTTCTGACGAGACTGAGCAATCTTGAGATTGTCACGAATGATACGAACTTTCTCCTCGGCTTCCTTAACAATGTCAGGGCCTAAGAGTGAACGTTCACCAGCTCCAGACCAATTGATTGGACTCCTGCATCTGCGGCCATAGAGTGCCTCAAATGGTGCCATGCCTAGGCTTGCCTGGAAGCTGTTGTTGTAGGAGAATTCAGCATATGGAAGGCAATCCTCCCATTTCATGCCAAAGGAGAGACCACATGCTCTGAGCATATCCTCGAGAATCTGATTGACTCTTTCGACTTGCCCCTGAGACTGCGGGTGATAAGCTGTGCTGAACAGAAGTTTGGTGCCCAATGCTTCTTGAAAACTCTTCCAGAAATGTGAAGTGAAGATACTTCCACGGTCTGAGCTTATTTCCAAAGGAACACCATTAAGAGGAACAATCCTTGCTGTGTAGAGCTCAGCTAACTGGCTAGCTGAGATAGTTTCCTTGACAGCAAAGAAGTGAGCTACTTTAGTGAGACGATCAATAACAACGAAGATTGCATCGTTGCCCTTCTTGGACTTTGGGAACCCAGTAACGAAGTCCATTTCAATCATGTCCCACTTCCACTCAGGAATTTTCAGAGGTTGGAGAAGACCGACTGTTTTCTGATGGACTGCCTTAACACGTTGACAAACGTCGCATTCAGAAACGTATTGAGCAATTTCACGTTTCATGCCAGGCCACCAATACAGAGTCTTGAGATCCTGGTACATCTTTGTACTTCCAGGGTGGATCGAGAGAGGAGTTTCATGAGCCTCCTTGAGAATGACATCTTTGAGGCTTTGAATCTGAGGAACTGCAATGCGTCCTTCGAAGAACACAGTTCCCTTGTCATCAATTGAGAAGGACTTGAATTTATCGTTGCCTTCTTTGATGTGCTCTACAATCTTCTTGATTTCAGCATCACGAAGTTGTTCAGAACGAATCTTGTCCTCGAGAGTTGGACTAGCTGTCAAGCTTGCAAGATATCCTTGAGGAACAAGACCAAGGTTCAGCTTCTGGAATTCTTCATGAAGTGGAGGTTGGCTTTCCATGATCATGAGATTATTGCAATAGGACTTGCGACTGAGAGCATCGGCCATAACATTAGCCTTGCCTGGAGTGTATGAAATGGTGAGATCAAAGTCTTTAATCTTCTCAATCCATCTCCTTTTCCTGAGGTTTAGATCTGGTTGAGTGAAGATGTATTTCAGACTCTTATGATCGGAAAATATTTCAGTGCGGTTACCCAACAAGTATTGTCTCCATTTCTTGAGGGCAAACACAACTGCTGCAAGTTCAAGATCATGTGTGGGATAGTTTTGCTCATGTGCATTCAACTGGCGTGAAGCATAAGCCACAACTTGACGTTCTTGCATAAGAACTGCACCTAGGCCTTGGAGAGAAGCATCACATAATATCTGGAAAGGTTTGGTAGTATCTGGGCCAACCAGAACTGGGGTAGAAGTGAGTTTAGTCTTCAGGAGATTGAAACTCTCATCACATTGTGGAGTCCAAACGAACTTCTTGTCCTTCTTTGTGAGATCAGTGAGAGGTTTGGCAATCTTGGAGAAGTTTTGGACGAAACGACGGCAATAGCTAGCCAAGCCAAGAAAACTTCGTACTTGCTTCACCGTCTTAGGAGGTTTCCAATCAACAATTGCCTTAACCTTTTCCAGGTCAATGGCTATGCCTTTGGCAGAGATGATATGACCAAGATAAGCAACTTCTGAAATCCAGAACTCACATTTGGAGAATTTGGCATATAGACGATGCTCGCGAAGTTTCATGAGAGTGAGACGAAGATGTTCGCCATGCTCTTCCTCGGATTTTGAGTAGACAAGAATATCATCGAGATATACCACAACGAACTTGTCGAGGTATTCATGGAAGACAGAATTCATGAGTCTTGAGAATGTCGCCGGTGCATTGGTGAGACCAAAGGACATGACGGTGTATTCATACAGACCGTACCGAGTGGTGAAAGCTGTCTTTGGAATATCTTCCTTTCTGATCTTTATCTGATGGTAACCCATCCTCAAGTCCAACTTTGAGAATATTGAGGCTCCAGCAAGTTGATCAAAAAGATCATCGATACGAGGAATTGGATACTTGTTTTTGATGGTTTTCTCGTTGAGAGGACGATAGTCAACCACGAGTCTCTTTGTTTGATCCTTCTTGGCAACGAACAGAGTTGGGCAACCCCAAGCGGAGGAACTAGGCTGAATGTAACCTTTCTCCATGTACATATCGATTTGCTCCTTTAACAATTTCAGTTCAGGAGGAGCTATCTTGTATGGATGCTTAGATATTGGAGCAGTACCTGGCTCAAGCTCGATCACGAACTCAACTGCTCTGTCCGGAGGCATCCCTGACAACTCTTCTGGAAAGACGTCAGGGAATTAACAAACCACCGGAACATTCTCAATTGCAGGAAGAGGTTTAGCATCGAGGTTGAACAGCTGAACAGAACTTGATTCATATGGAAAATAGACTATCTGGCCAGAAGGGTGAGAGAGGGTTATTGACTTTTGAGCACAGTCAATTTTAGCTTTATTGGCCTTCAACCAATCCATGCCCGGAATGACATCAATGTCAGAATTTCCCAGCAACATGAGTGAAGCAAGGAATATGCGACCTCCAATTAGGATATGATTGTCCATACTTATCTTGGAAGTCAACATTTGCGGTCCCGGAGAGTGAACAGTGATTTGATTGCTTAGTGGAACCAGAACTAGGTTGTATGCTTTTGCAAAGATCTTTGACACAAAAGAATGCGATGCTCCGGTATCAAACAACACTTTAGCTGGAAAAGAGTTTACGGGTAATATACCGAGAACGACGTCAGCAGCTTCCTCAGCTTTGTCGACCTTGATATGATTCACCCTCGCGGTCCTCCCGACAGGCCTGTTGTTGGAGTTGAAGGCTTTAGCCGGAGGAGCACGAACCATTGCCTGGTTGGTGTTGGGGCGAGGAGGTGGAGGTAGCTGCCTCTGAGTGCACTTATCAGCGTAGTGTCCAGTCTCCTTGCATTTGTAGCAAGTGACGACACGAGGAGGACCCGGCCTTGGCTGCCCCATTGGAACCCTCTGACCATGCATCTGAGATGGGTTGGGTGGGCGGGGAGCAAAGCCTGGAGAAGCTTGGGCATATGGGGCCCGAGTGACAGCAGCATTTGGCACCCAGATGCAGCGCTTCTGCGGAGGGGTGGTCATGTTGGAGGAGGAACCACCCTCACGCGAGTGCTTGCGAGAATCCTCGAACGCCTTGCGCCCATTTTCCTCATTGAGCGCGGTGTTCACGAGCTCTTCGAAGTCTTTGCACTTGATGTTGGTGTGTACTTCAGTTCCGGGTTAAAACCTCGGCGGAACCTTGCCATCTTCTTGGCCTCAGGGACACTTCGTCACCAGCGTATCGAGGCGATTGAACTCAGTCTGATAGCTGATAACGTCCAGCTTGCCCTGTAAGAGAGCAGAATTCTTCGCTTTTCCATAAGACCATCTGGAATGTGGTGCTTCAGGAAGGCTTCCTTGAAACAGCCCCAGGTGATAGGATAGCCAGCTCTCATGGTCTGGTAGTTCTCCCACCAAGAAGCTGCTTGACCCTTCAGCAGGTAGGTGGCATACTTGACCTTGTCTTCCTCAGCCACATGTGCAATCTCCAGAGTCCTGGCTATGTCACGGATCCAGTCATCAGCATCCAGGGGCTCGCGTGTTGCCACGAAAGCTTTTGGGCCCAGACTGAGGAACTCCTTGATGCTGACCCGTGGAGTGTTCTGGTTGTTGTGCTGATTAGCCTGGAACTGGGCCATCTGCGCCACGACCTGAGTCATCTGAGTCAACAGCTCCGTGATCGGAGGTGGTTCAGGCGGGTTGTTCCTTGTTGGCGGCATCCTGAATGGAAATGCATTTTAGCACAACAACAGAAAAGGATAGACTTGGTAACCGAAAGATAGATTATTCCGAAGCATGAATAGATAACCAACAGGTACATCATCACATGTTCAAAGACATCAGAATATCCAACACACCATAAATGGTTCGAATGCCAAAGGATAACTAAACATAGCTAGGAACGGATACATCGGTACTCCCATGCTCATCACGCAGGACGGCGGTGAGTAGTACGACGAGAGATACGGTGAGGAGGAATCCCACGAAAATAAGTAGATCGACGATCCACATATATCGGGACTGCTCTGAGAGCGACTCTCGGTGTGGTGAAGTAGAAAGCGTCGTCTCCCTGTGCTCCAAAGCGGGGAATCCCAGTGTAACCAGGACCAAGGTCGAGGAGTGGACCTCTGATCGGCTCGTAACCTCCAGCATCTGGCAGACTACGTCCAACTGTCTGATGGAAACGTGCAAAGCGCTCGTCTCCAACAAAGTCGGTGGTGTACGTCGCCAGACGAGTCAACGAAAAGTAGAGCTGCTCTCTGACTGAAACCAATTCCTGAGAAAGTGTGGTGGCAACTGCGTCACTGTGCCTCACAAACTGAGCGGTGGTGTGCAGCCTGGAACTATCACGCTCATAAAGATCCAAGTTATCGTAGAGAGTGAAGTGAGCTCCCGCTGAAGTGATGTAACCACGGGGGATGTGGCGATAGATAGAATCGTCAAACCCCCAGTAGTCAGCACGAAGGACGGTGAGACTCACGTAAGCTGCCTGCTGCACGGCCATATCCACTGTGGAACCTACTGCCTCGTAGCGGTGGACGACGCTCATGCCATCATCTGACAGAATGTAGACGATAGCCCGGTAGTAGGTCTGGTCAAACTCTCGCTGCTGCTCGTAGACCTGGTACTCTGGTGCCCAATGGAACCCCGGATACGTGACCATGTCCCTCAGCATCTCCGGATAACCGGCGGTGCTCTCGCAACGAGTCATCCGAACCACCCGCGGGTAGAACCTGAGATCCATTTGCAGATGATTTGGGAGGTTTTGATTAGACGCCGGTAGAAGAATTGAAGTGGAAAACAACAACAAGGTTTCAACGGACGAAAGGTTCTTTAGAAGAACAGGATATCGAAGCAACATCGGGAAACACGAGACCAAAAATCCTGAGGTACTACGGAGAACCCAAAACACGTGAAATCCTAACTTGAAAGTTTGGGTGAGAAGAGAAAACAACGTTGCACTTCCTTACCAGAAAAGGGTGGGTGGGTGGGGAAAGAAGAAAAATGGCAGAATTCCTACTCTCACGTTTCATTTTCCTATAGCTACAAAATAGTTTCTAGACTCAAACTGCGACCAGTAAAAAGGGATCCTACAGGCAGACAGGCTCTGATACCATTTGTCGCACCCGGCCTTCTAGAGGATACTCACCGTACGAACTGAACAGTATTTTGATTGGATTACGGGGCTTACCGGCACCCGCATCTCTTACGAGTAGGCCAACACTTATGTGTGACAACCAATCTTTACTATTCACCGTCGATGTAAACTATCCCGTAGAAATCAGGACACTACCATTGACGTACTTCATACCATACACACATGGTACGTCAACGGCTTTGAACAAGATGATAACACAACATATCTCTAAGACACAAAAGATTGAAATAAGTTGCAAATGGCTCTCACTAGAGCAGAGATAGCAAATACAATCATCCAGAGGACACATGTCCCAACATAACATCATTACAACTCAGCGGAAGCATTCAAAGGGTCTGAGTACAGACAAAATCAAATAGGCTTAAGAAGCCGGGAAAGGAAAGAAAGACGGAGCCCATCCACGTAGTCTCGGATCTTGCCCGGGTCCGCTATCTACTCGTAGCAGCCTCGTCAAACTCCACGTAGTAGCCGTCACCTGGATCCTCGTAAGCGTAGTCTGCGGAAACCACAGCCCCAAAGGGGTCAGTACATCCAAGTACTGGCAAGCAAGACTCACAGTTCACCAAAGTGTAGCCCGTCAACACCAAGCACAGATGCCTTGGGTTCAACGGAAGAAAGGGGAGGTAAAATATGCTGCAACTGGCTGCGCTAACCAACTACAGAACACTACAACTTCCGGCTAACAGAAAGGAGATAAGATAGCGTATAATAACCAACTGAAAGATAACATCAAACAAACCCATCCTGGATCTCGCCCCTTATCCGAAGAAGCAATCCGAGGATAACTCACACAGTTGAATTAATGAATAATGGATCAAATTGTTGTGTCAATAAGTCTATTACTATTCAAGTTATCAATATTTAGGTGTAAGTTGTTCTGAGTACTTGTTAGCCAGTACTTTCACCAAGTCAACCATAACCGCGGAAAACACGGCTTCTCGAGAAGATTTATCCCTGCAGGGTTGCACCAATTTGGCCGTCCACGTAAGAATAACCCGCCAGATGGGATGCCTCCCACCAAGCGGGGTACTCAACACAACTCAACTCTTCTTCGCATCAAGCCCAAAGCACCTTGGGCGCACGGCTAATCGAGCCCCGAATAAAGGGGACCCTCATAGCACTCTAAGAACGTGTCCCCCTATAAGCCGACTACAAAAGTTCCACCCTGCGCTGGGCTCGCAAAAACATGCATGCGGCAAATGGAAAACACGAACTAAATGAGGCGATTTGGACGAGATGTGAATCGAATCAAATTGAGGGGGGCGCCCATACTCGCTTCCCACATGCGGGTAGTGCGCTCATCATGGATCAGTAGACAAGACCCTTTTCCTATTAGGGTCGACACTAGCAGGCCTCAAAACCACACAGGGCCTCCTGCCGGTGCCTTATCAGCATATTATTATTAACAGGTTGATTGAGTAACATCGAGCCCCCAGAACATAATAGAAGTATTGTAACAGAAAGTAACGGGTAACAGACTCGAGCAAAACAACCTAAGCATGCTAGTAAGACACTGGCTCAAACAATGGGGTGGTAGGAGTGGAGGTGAGGCAATATCAGGGTTAAGGGATTCATGTGATAGGTTCGTAACAGAAACAACTACACATAGGGCTAGCAAAATAGACAACGGAAAGTATCGGTAACCAATGTTGAAAGGAACAGAGTGGTTCATGTGAGTGATAACTTGCCTGCAAACTCAGCAGCCTGGTACTGAGCTAGATCCTCAGAAGGGGTGCTGTAAAGATCGTCTGTCTCAACGTCGTCGTCTATTCGAGAAGAAGCAAACAAACAAGACAGAAATATAAAAAATCAATATCATGGCATAGTGCACAATCATGGGATGATGCATGTCAAGTTAAATGGATGCATCAAAATAAACTAGTGGACTTGGTAACACAATTTAAATGAGCCCATATGCATTTTTGAGTTGCATAGGAAAAGCCCATGGATTTTGGTTGAAACAGTTGTTTTCCAATTAACCAATAGGTGAAAGTGGATTAGTATGATGCATGGATGAGGAAAACAACAAAATAACAACAATAGAATCAATTGGAAACAAGGTTTACCAATTTAGAAATTTATTTATTAAATTAGGGAATTTTTGGTTCCTTAAAGGGATTACACAAATAGTAGTTGTTTTCACCAATTTAGATTGCGCAAAATAAATAACAAAAATCATATTTGAAAAGAATACAAAATTTTAGTTGGATTACATGTTTCAAATATTGAAAAAAGAGTGAGGATGAATTTATTATGACTTAAACAAAATTAAACAAGTTTTAAATGAATTTAAAACAAGCATGAATTTTATTTGAATTTTTATTTGTTCAAAACTTAAATTCAAATTCACATTTGAAAAGTTTATACTTTTCTAGTTTGAGAACATATTTTACATGTTCAAAAATAATTTAAGTTGAGCAAGTTATGAATTTAGCAAATTTAAATGATTTAAACAAGGTTTAAATTATTTAAGCAATTTTAATTATTCAAACCATGAAACAAAATTTATATTTGAAAAGGTTATTTGAAATAGCATGGAAAACATATTTTATTTTCATTATTTGGATTAAGTATGAATTAGTTATGGATTTTATCAAATTGCAATTGAATTATTTGAATTCAAATTTGAATTGCATTTTGAAAATTCAAAACAGGAAACAAATGATACCATTAGATAGAGAATTTAATTTAGAGCAGTGCACATATTTTATTTTTATTAATTGGGGTTATAAAATAAAAGTTATTCACTTTTTAAGTTTAGGGACCAAACTGCAAATCAAAAAGGGCTTGTTTTGAAAACAGAAAATTTAGAAAAACATTTTATACGCACAGGGGGTCTACCCTGGCCACTGCCAGTGGGCCACAGGGCCACTGGTGCTTGCGTGGCCATGGTGTGGCTGACAGGGGTCCTCCCTGTCAGCGATGCGGTGCAAAAAGTGGGATTTTATCCCGCGAGCCAGGGACTCGAACCCTGGATCTCGCCCGTGCGCGCACTGCCGTGTGACCAGTGCGGTGGTGAAACGTTTCTTGTCAGTAGTACACGCGCACACAGGATAAGGTTCAGATTCGTGAACCTGAACTTTTAACTGAAACTGACGCGGGTGTTTTCTGAACCTTGGACACGGACGCGTCGCCGGCGGCGAGCTACGGTCGATGTGCTCGTGCTGCTGTGCTGGGGTGATGCTGTGGACGTGCCCGGATGCTTGCGGACAAGATGGCAGATAGAGAGAGGGGTGCACGGTGGCCTCACCGGCGGCTAGAGTCGTGGCAGCGGCTCGGGGACGAGCTCGACGGCGACAGCTGCGGACGGCGGCGATGATCCAGTCGATGGCGAGCTCAGCGGCGGTGTCCAAACGGAAGAGGAGAAAGTGGTGGTTTGGTTTCTGTGTCTAGGTAGGTACGTGGCGCGTCGGAGTGGCGGCGGCCATCGGAAATTCAGACAATAACTCCGGTGAGGGGTTGCAGAGAGAGGGGATCGCGGCGAGGGAGATGAAATTGGCGGCGCTCTGGTGGGTAGGTGGGTAGGGCGGCGCCAGGGGGTCTAGGGTTGGCTTTATATAGGCCACTAGGGCGCTGGATGGCCGTCGGCGTCGTCCGCTGCCGCCGTGGCACGCTCGGATGAGCTGCCGTACGCGAGCACGACGATGGAAATAAAAACGAACCGGTATCGGGCCGTGCGGCTGGGCTGCGCGGGAGGTAAGGGAGTGGGCTGGGCTGCCCACTGGCTCTCTCCCCCGTTTCTTTTCTTTTTATATTTTTGTGATTCTGTTTTTTTTTTGCAGCAAATGAAAGAGGAAGAAAAAGATGCTTTTGGGGTTTGCAAAAATTCAGAAAAAAAATTGGGTGGGCTACTTAGTGTGTTAGCAAACATTTGGCCATTTTTATTTTTGAAGATTTCAAAATTTCAGTGCTGTTTGTAAATTGGTTTAGTTTTGAAGTATTTGATAATTATTTGATTAATCTTGAAACCCACAATTTTAATAGGGTGAACAAATAACTTTAATTGGAAACAAAAGAGTATATTTGTTTTGGTAATTTTTATAATTTCAACTTGGGGTGCTGTTTGGTGATTTGATTTGAATTTGAAAGCAATTTGGAATTATTTAATTGAAATAGAACCACCATTTTAATAGTTGATCATTATGGAATAATTGGAAACAAATGGTTGTGTTTAGGTTGAACTTTTATTTGAAAAAGATTGTAACAGAGCAAGTATGAAGTGAAGCAGTTGAAATATGTTTGAATTTGAAATGTGAAAACAGAGAAAAACAGATGCAAAACAAATAGTAAACAAATGCAACAACTTAATGAATATGATGACATGATGCAATACTTTAATTAAACAGGAAATCAAACATTCTAGGGGTATTTTCATACTTGGGATGTTACACTTAGTTTCTTTGAGCTCGTTGTTGCTCTTTCTTCATTTTCCGACTGTAAACGTTGATAACTTTCAGAACAAGAGGACAAGGACGAAGAAGAAGAAACTGAAGGCAAGGTAGAATCCGCAAGCGACGAAGATGAAGTTGAGCCGACGATCAAGGTCGGAACAAAGAGAAAACCCCGAGGGGTCGTCTTCAAGGTTCCATACCGTTTCCTCGCCTCTAAACCATATTCATTTGATAACATGCGCGAGCTAAACCTGGAGTTATCCCGCTGGCCGTACCTGAAGGAACCGCCCATGACCAAGCGCAGAATGACTCGGAATTTTCCGGGTGATGGCGCTCTTAATCCGGGTATTTCGTCGTCTCCGGCTCGACGCGCTGGTATTCACCTAATCCTTTCTTTGAATTCAAAGTCTTTCCGAACCATCCCCTTACGGGATAATTCCGTGTCTTGCTTGATGTTTTTCAGTTTCGTCCGGGTCCAGCAGCGAGTTCCCCTCGGACTACATGGTGAATCCCGGGTAAAGTTCCTTTCCTGATGCTTTATCACCTTTCCGTCACTTTTTCCCAGTTGTACGCTAACTGCTTACTTATACTGTCCATAGAGCCGCGGTCACTATCAGCGACCAAGAAAATATGGAAACTGATGACCCGGGTAAGGAGAAACCGATTGATGATATGACTACCGCAGCTGGCGGAGAAGAACAAGTGCCACCAATAAACCCGGCCGATCAAGAAGCCGAGTATCCAATAGCCTCGCACGCACACGAGGAGGAAGAAGCTGCAACCTTGGGCACAGGAGGAGGAGCACCAGACTCCGATACTCGGACGACCCGGATACCTTCTCCCACCAAGAAGAGAGCTCCTTCTCCGAGTCTCCAAGATCCCGGGTCTTCCAACTTGGGCAACAATACTTTCGATCAGATGATGAGCGCTCTCCTTGCTATGAAGGCCTCGGAGAACGATGTGCTAGAGCGTATGGCAGCGGAGCACCAGGTAATGTTACCTGGTATCTCTTCATATCCATCTAGTCCCCAAGTTCCGAGTATAACTTGTTGAAGTTGTGCTCGGTACTCTGTGCGATACTTGCTTGCCATGATACCCGACTAATTCTCATACTTTGGTCTCTTACAGGCACAGGCCACCCGGTCTGACGAAATTTTGCTCAAAACCGAACAACTTTTGCTTGCCGAGGTAAAGCGGAGAGAGGCCCTTGAGGCTGAAGTGGAAACCTTGAAGAAAGATGTTTCCAAATACAAGAAAAGGTGCACCACTGCTCAAACCGCACTGAAAAAGTTATCGGACCAAGTTACCGATACTTATCGTATCTTGCTTAGTAAGTTTCTTGCTGCTGACTGCTTTCATGCCTCTGCTTTGATACTTGATTCATGATACTCGGAATTACTGATGTGGCCTTTCTTGTTTCAACTGCAGGTGCTAACCTTGCGGCCCCAGAAGAAGATGATGTTAAAAAAGCTAAAACTTTAAAGACTGTGCTCTGGACCTTCTTCGCCGGCACCAAGTGGATATTGGACGCCGTGCAATGGCCAACTGAGGCATATCCGGGTGAAGAAAATCTTATCCAAGCATGCTCCACCGTGCCTGCGTGGATCGAGCTCTGGAAACGCTCGGCATGCCGGGTTGGTATGACCCGGGCCTTTATGCTAGCTAAGGCTTACTTTCCTAAGCTTGAGCCGGCAAAGGTGATATCCGGGTTTCCAGAATTCAAAGCGGATGGCTCCAGGTTTGGGCCCAAGGATTTCAAGGCCGTACAATTCGCAGTGCGTCACTCGGCAACCACTTTGGCCGATAGTATGGACCTGCGCACGTTTATGAGTGCGTACGATGCTGAAAACAAGATCGTGCAGGAAGAAGCACCCCTGCCCTTCGTTATTTTGGAGAAATGGAATGCTGATTCAGCCAGGAAAAGGGAAGAAACCGCGAAGAGGGAAGCCGAGTTAGGATCAGGGCCAACCACCTCTACGCCGGCTGTCCGCCCGCCTGTCCGTCCTGATGCGAAAAATCCGAGTGACGATGCTGGGAAAGCTGAAGAGCAAGCCCAGGACCAAGACCCGGAGGGCAAGGGCAAAGATCTGGACCCGGCTCAGGAAGCCGAGTAAACAGATGCCGTTATGATACCTTGGTCTTTCGATGCTTTTGTTGGAAACGGATATTCTTTTGACGGTGCGCCTGTGCACCTTTGATACTACTAACGAGATTTGTAATGCACTTTATTTCCTTGATATACCTCGTGCCTCTCCTGGCCTTTGGATGGATTTGATACTTGTCTGTTTTTGAACTTATTCTTAATATCCGACTTTCTTTATGGTTCCCTTTTGTGAGACTCGGTTTCCGAGTATCGTGGGTTTTGACAAGTGGACTTTTCTCTAAGTCCCCAAGTCCCCAAGACTCGGATGTTAGGGTTTTTCGAGCTTAGTAACGAAGCAACGTGTTTCTGTTTCGAAATCCCAAGTCCCCAAGACTCGAAATCCGAGTCTGGGATGTGTGGTCTTTCCAGGAGAACAAATTGTTTTCTACTAAGCCCAAAACCTAGAGCCGTTCACATGGGTATGAAGTTATGCTTAATAAACGTTGAGTTTCCGGCTATTAGCCCTGTACTCTGCATAACTTGTGGTTTAGATGACCCTTTTGACTATCTTGTACTATAAGCCGGCTTTCGCGTGGATATCATGTTGTTACATCTGTACGAAAACAGGGTCAGGCAAGTCCCTATTGGGCTTCATGGCTGATTGTAATCGTAAGCGAGCTAATCATGCCACTTTAGTGCGAGTCACATCGAGCTTAAGTAAGAAAAGTCAAGAAAATTTGGCTCCTTTGTCCGGTTATAAGATTGCAGCCGTACTCGTTTGCGAGTAATCGGCCCTTATAACTCATAGGCATCAAGGCCGGGTCTTTGAGTTTGTAACTGTGCTATTCAAGCAATCAGCCCCCAAGACCTAGATATATGCAACATACTTAAGGAAACTGATGTACTGATAACGATAAATAATACTTACCTGTAACCGAAGTAAAGATCATAACAAAATAAGACTTGATAACGCATGTGAAGAAGATATATTGCTTAACCATCTCTTTATTGATACGAGAAAGTTTGGGCAGGCCGCCTCATTAAAAACCTTCCAGTCCCCTTAGGTACCCTGGATAGGAAAGAGTGCGTCTGAAACCTGCTGCCCGTTACATTGTTTAGTTCTTCTTGGGAGCCTGTCCGGAACTGACGTAATCGATACACATTCTCCACTTGTTGGTCTTTTTTATTATGAGTACCGGATTTGCTAGCCAATCCGGGTGAGGCATTTTCATGACGTGGCTGACTGTAAACGGTCGTGTGATTTCTTCTCCTATGGCAGATTGTTTGGAGGGATCATGCTCGATGAGAGCCCATCTTGGTGTCTTGTGCTGCCTTGAACTTTGCCCTTTCATCTTCAGTACTCAGTCTTTCAATGCTGTTCTGTCATCCGGGTCTGCTTGAGACCGGTAATGCTTGAGTTCCTCTTTTCTGCAAGCTTGCTCAGCCATTGTGCGTCTCCTTCATCGCACTCAGCCGCTATATCCCGGTTCCATGTATGGTGATGGTCTGCTTAGGACCCGGGATTTTTAGCTGTAGATACACATAACACGGCCTAGCCATGAATTTAGCATAAGCCGGCCTTCCGAACAGCGCGTGATAAGGACTGCGCAACTTGACCACCTCGAAAGTGAGCCACTCAACTCGATAATTATCCTTTGATTCTCCGAAAGCTACCTCCAATGCGATTTTTCCCTCGGGGCACGCTGAGTGACCCGGCACTATCCCATGAAAAATTGTTGAACTTTTCTGTAGCTGAGACTCCTTGAGACCCATGCGTAGAAAGGTCTTCCAATACAGGATATTGATGCTACTTCCACCATCCATCAGGACCTTTTTCAGCTCATACCCATTGACCTGCGGTGCAACTACCAATGCTAAGACTCCCGGGTGTTCTATTCTTTCCGGGTGATCTCTTCTGCTCCATGTTACATCCTGCTCTGACCACCTTAGGTATCTCGGAACAGCCGAGGAAACCGAGTTTATCGCTTGCTTCAGTATCTTTTTGTCCTTGTTAGAATTTCCTGTAGTATGCACGTGATATTGACCCAACTGCTTGGGGTTAGCCTGGAAACCTCCGGCTCCCCCTTGGTTGTTACCCTGATTTCCTGCTGCCGGGTTACCGGCTGGGGGTGGGCCGTTGCCCGGGTTTCCACCTGGACCCGGTCCTCCTCCCCGACCTGCACCTCGCATGGCTCTGTTCACTTCCTCGTTCTTCCATCTCTGTAGGTCGGCGCACTGCTCCAAGGAGTGGTTAGCCGGCCTACCGTTCCTGCTGTGTTTCGGGCACGCCATTCTGAAGATGTCCCAATTGTTACTCGGCCTTGGCGGCCCTTGATAGTTTCCTCCATTGTGATTTCCAGTATTGAAATTTCCTTCTGCCCTGGGTCTCGAAGACCCGGCTTCTGTGCTGGCGACAAACTCGGAGCCTCCCTCAAACGGGCGCTTGTTCTGGCTGTTTCCGTTATTACCCGGCGATGATCCATTGCCGGCTCTTCCATTATTACTTGTGTTCGCTTTTGCTTTTTTGTCATCAACTTCCTCTTCTGTAGTGTCCGTTGCGGCGTGTTTGTTGCATGCATCCATCAGTTCTCCCATCGTAACCTCTGAAGCATTCCGACTAGATTTCATGCGGGTTAACTTTTGCACTAAAGGTGTGTACTTGCACGTTTTTGCCATAGCTTGTAACGCATCCTTGGGCTGAATATCTGTGGATGAATAAAGTATTTCCATAACCCGGCGCACCCAGCTGCGCGCCGACTCTCCCTTCTTCTGGACGCATCGTTTTAGGTCATCAATAGTGAATAACTTTCTGCTCGTCCCATGAAAGTGCTTGATAAACGCAGTTTTCAACTCCTCCCACGACTTGATAGATCCTTCCGGTAGATTGGTGAACCATAACTTTGCTGCTCCTTCTGACATCATCAAGTACATGAACTTGGCTTGAAGATTCTCGGACGCATTGCGAATTGACATAGCCATCTCATAACTGCTCAACCATGTTTCTGGATCCATAGTCGGCTCATAGTTCACTACTTTACCCGGTTCTTTGAATTTTTCCGGGTAAGGTTCAGCCCTGATGCTATCCGAGAGACACTTAGGTCCTGCGAGATTGGTCGGAACTGGCCTTACTCGGGAAACGTGTGATCCTGCGGGGGGGACGACTGGACGCAGTGCTGCTGGTGGTCCATGTACCGCAGACCCGGCCACGGCTCTTCTGGCTCTGGAGCTATCCACGATAGCTTGTGCTGCTGATGCTGCTGGTGCTGCCTGAACAGGCGGAGGAGGCGACATGTGCTGCTGCTCTTCCCTCCGCCGTGCTGAACTTGTCTGGATATTGCCGGTATTGCCTCGTTGCTGACTGACATATGGTGTCCCATGCATTCCACTTCTGTGATCCGGGTAATTAGCTTGCTGCGCCACCGCAGTGTGCAACATATCTATCGCCCGCCGGGTCTCCTCTGCGTGGGGTGACTCTCTCACGGGGATTTGATTCAACGCGAGTGTTGCTGCGTACACGTTGTCCATGGGATTGTTGTAATGACCTGCCGGTGTGCGAAATCGTGACGGTGGTGGTGGTGGTAATGTATTGCCGGTTGTAACTCCAGTCTGTGGTAAAGGTAACCCGGCTTGCACGTTTGCCGGCTGTGTTCCCACAGTTGCCGGTTGAGGTGCAGTTCCTTGGTTCGCCGCTGGAATCGGCTGATCTTGAGGTGTGATAAACAGTGTAGCCGGATTTATAACTCCACCCAACGCTGGTAATCTGGTTTGGTGCCTTTGATGTATTCTAGTCGTTTCCTCTCGGAGCCGGGTTTCCAGTGCATCCAGCTCGCATTGGCGTGTGGCCATCCCTTGCCTTTCTGCTTCTACTTGTCTTCTCTGTTGCTCCAATACACGACGGGCTATATCCAGGTCCCTAACACGTTCCGCCGCGTTTTCTGGAGTGATAACGGTGGCAAGAACGGTGGGATCTAGAATCAGATTGTTGTCGAACAGGGCCGGGTGTCGTGGATTGGAAGGACCTGCTCCTGGTGTCCGGTTTGCTAGGAATCCAAACGTGTTCGCGTGTAACTCGTTTTCCGCCGCTTGACTGGTAACCGATGCCGACTCTCCGTCAACCCGGGCCAAAACCGGGTTCCCGTTAGCCGGACCTTGCTGCTGGGCCAATGCTTGTGCTGCTCCGACCGCGGCCGCGGTCACGTTCTCCTGGTTGAGATTGGTTGCGGGAGCCGTGTAAACCGCAACCCGGCGCACAATGCTTGGCGCGAATTCATACTGTTCCTCTTCGCTGCTATTTTCCTCATACCGATTCTCTAGCAGATGCAGGATAGACTCGGTATCATCTTCTTTCTCGACCCAGCCACGCGGGGTCCATGCCGGCTGCTCCGGCTGTTCCCTCTTCGTGGTGGGTTCTTCTGTTGGATCTGTCGTCCCAACTGATTCTTCTCCATCTGATTGAATGTAGGTGGCCTCCCCTGACACAGAATCAAATCCAAAGTCGTCAGGGATCGAACCGGAAGTACGTACCGTACCGATGAAGACGTTGATCCGGCCGATTGTCACGATAGATCCGGATTCGAGGTGATCCGACTCTGGCCCCCAGCCGGAATCGTCCACCATCTTCTCTCCTTCGCGGTCGGTGTAGATATCGCCGATGACAAGATTCTCCATGTTCTTCCGAGCTTCTTCCGTGATGTAAACACCTTTGGACGCAGGCCCCACAGTGGGCGCCAACTGTCGTGGGATAATCACGGCAGACGTTACCGGAGGTAACTTATCTTGGGGCAAGACGACACTGGTGTTTGGGAGAGGGTTTAGCTCAGAGGAAAACATGATGATACGCGATCTGGTATCCGGCAAGCAAGTCGCCGAGTCTCCGATCTCGATATATTAATCTCAACTCTCGTGTTACACTGGATTCTCGATACCTAGCGATATTGCTCGAACTCTTGGATCTCCCTAAACTAGACCTAGGGGCCGGCTTATAAAGCACCCGGACCCCCTGGCTTGCCCTCCAAGGCGCACAATGAATCCTACCCGGACACCGCATACAAAACCCTAACTTTCCTTACCGTAACCCACAATCCGGGTTACCAGGCCTACAAACTTGGGCCTTCTAGAAGTTCCTTTATCCTTAGTCGGGTCTTGCGCAGCGTCCTTTAGGCCGAGTTACTCCTTGACGTTGGCCTACCGGGTTATCATCCCTCCATCAGTTAGAGACACCTCTTGGCCGGCGCACGTTTGGTCAAGATTGGCCGTCACAGCACATGTGTTCGGCACCACAACAGACACCATCACGGGGCCAAGACCTTGCTCCTGCTGCCCTTGAAGACCGCTATCTTCTTGGAAGCTGTAGAGCGGGAAGAATTTGTCAGTCCACCACGAAGAAGGGTAAGAAAGAAGCAATTACCCGAGCTCGCACCTCCCGGTTAAGCGCCACACACTGGGCTGACGCCCACCGAAAGGGGACACCTCAGTGTCGGCTCCGTCGGGGCCCGACAGGATGTCATCACGCGTCAACCTCTTCAACGAGCGGGTTTCGCCTGATGCCTCGCCAGGGTCTTCATCCCCATCCGACCTCGACCGCCACGAGGGGACAACGCAGAAACCGTCTCCGGTTTGGTCGTCATCATCATCTCGAGAAACCACCATCGACCGGCGCCCCCTCAACGACGAGGCCACCGACCCTGAGTGCTGCTCAAGGGTGCAGCCTCCGACGCTCTCCTTGGTGAAGGCCAGCGGATTTTCCTTGCGTGACTTAGTGCCCTGGGCGAGGGGGCCCGTCGATCGAAGCCTGGCATCATATCCATGATCATCTCTCTCTCCACCGCGGGAAGGTCGTAAAGGGGGGTCAAGCGGGGAAGGAACCTCGATGACATCTCCTCGGCCTGAAGCATGCACAATGCGCCCTCGAAGGTGCGAAGCTGGAGGTTCCGTGTTTCAAGACTCATCGCGTCCCCAAGGCCGGCGTACATACACATGCTCCTCTCGTGGTGCTATAGAGGGGCGATGCGCTGCTCAACGAATTCTCTCACGAGCATGGAGAAGGTGAGGCCCTCATCATACAGTGTGTTCACATGCTCTATTAGGGGCCCCATGCCGACACCGCCGAGCTCCTCCTGACCCCATCCCGAGTGTCTCATGGGTGACGAAGAGTGAAAGTCGAGGAGGTCACTGACCTCGCCAATGTCAACATAAAATGATCGCGCGCGGAAGCCTAGAGCCTCATTTAAGAGATCCATCTTGGGGAACACTATACTCAATTCGGACCTGGCGTGGAAGGATAGGTCACCCACGCCGGGCTCATCGGTGTCCATGCACAGCTCAAAGAAGTAGACAAAGAGGGCAACCGAGGGCCTCATGCCAAGGAATGCCTCGCAGTAGAAGGTGAATGCAAAGAGGACGAGGATGGAGTTGGGATGGAGGTGAAGCCGTTGGACTTGATAGTGAGCAAGAACAGATAGGAAGAATGAGGAGAAAGGAGGGATCAACCCCTCCAGGATCGCCTGATGGAAGAGCGGGACAATGGAGAGAGAGTTCGAAGCTACGCCATACCCACATAAAGAACGGTCGCACCGTGTTCGTTAGAAGGGGGCTGCTAGGCGCTTGGCCCTCCATCATGCCGGGGAGGATGCACGAGGTTTCAGTCTCGAGAATCATGGTGGCAAGGTCCTGGAACAAGACAAATGCAATAAGACGCAAATGACGGAGGGTGTTGTGCCTCTGCTGGTGTGGAAGATGTAGAGAGAAGGAGAACTAGAGGCGACGGGGGAGTTAAGGCCTCTGGCTCGGTCTCCTAGGCTCTTCGCAACAGTCTGGCACCGGCGTAGGGTGCCGTTGTCCCCCACGTTCACAGCTCGTGGGGTGTCGCACAAACCGTCGCGCCACGCATCCGTGGATGTACGATAGCAGTTGGCCCGCTACGTCTCGTATCCATCGGCCACGCGTCCATCGCGGGCCCGAAGACTACTATCGGGCTCACGGATACCAGGGTGTCCTAGCCCGTCTGCTGCGGCCACTACAAGAAAACCGGTCTCTTGCAACGAAATCTGTAGCTACGGGTTTTTTTTCGTTGCGATATAATCACAAATTACGACGAACTCTCAGGTTGTGGTGATAGGGCACTCATATTTCCACGACTCTTTTTGGTGGCGATAAATTATAGTTTTATTGCGGTAGAGGCCTCCTATTGCCACGATTTGTACTGTTGTTGGAATACAAGCGCGTTTTTGCGACAGAGTATTTTCGTTGCGCGAGGCACTCCTTTTGTTGCCTTAGAGACATGGTATTCCAACGAAATAAGCATTCGTGGTGATATTCAGTCATATATTGCAACATCTGTATTTGTGTTGCGGTAGTTACAAATATTGTTGCAAAAGAATAGCTAACTATTGCAACCAAATTTTTCGTGTGGCAATACCATATATTTTTCGCCTCAAATTTATCCTGCGGCAATACCTATTGTTTACTGCGACAATTTGGGTCGTATGGTAATAGGTTAAACGTAAAGCAACAATCACCGTACTGTTGCGAAAATGAACAAGTTATTTTGCAACGACCATTCATAGACTAGCTTAACGGGCCTCATGGGCTGTGCCCTTGATCACTGTTGCAATTTTCTTAGTACTACAATTCATTTTTTGGTCCAGTATCTCAGTTTGGTGAGCACATTTTTTTTAATATTGTTTGCAACTGAATTTCTGCAGCACTTAGCATTTTACTAATGTTGCAACTAGTGACAGTACTTAATAATCAATCAAGAACTCATCTAAGACGCAATTTCACTAGTACATTTATCATGAAAATTCAAAATTTCTAAACACTGAAACTTTGGAATATTTAAACAAAAAATATGTTATTACACGATCTTTCATCCATGCATGTTCATGGCAAAATATTTAAGCCAAACAATGCAGAGACAGCCTACACAAAGAATCCATGGTCATCATCCAATTCATCTTGTACCAAAGGAGCAACATGACCATCATTTATGTAAGCCTCATCATCATCAGTATCAGCATCATATTCGACTTGGTCTTTGTCAAACTCAGCAGGTCTTAAATTATTTATGACTGAAACATCAACGCTGGTTCCTTCATCATCATTTCTGCACCAACTAGTCATCTCGTCAGGTACAGTAAATTCTGGAACTGTAATTCCTGCATTGACGACATCCTGTACATCTGCATCACCACGTTCATCTCCTTTTGCAAGATCATCAACTACTAGGAAAAAGCTTACCCGTGACGCACCAATTCGCTTATCCGTGACGCACCAGGGCGCGTCACAGCTATCACGCCGCGCCTATTGGTTTAGCCGTGACGCACCGAGCTGGTGCGTCGCGCCTATTGATACCCGTGACGCACGGTCACGGTGCGCCGCGGATATCGCGAGGCACGTCACGCCTAACTAAGGAGGTGCGCCACGGCTAGGAATATTGGTACGTCACGGGTAAGAAATGCCTCCACGGCTAAGTTACTGGGTGCGCCACGGGTATGAACTTTTGCGCGTCACGGCTATCCTCCCAGGTGCGTCACGGGTATCTTTTTGGTGCGTCACGAGTATACTGTGCTGTATTTTTTTGAAATAACAGTATCGTATTTATACAGGTATATACACAGCTCAAATACAGAAAAATATCAGTAAACAAAATGTATCAAAACAGTTCTCTAACGAACAAATGATATATCATAGTTGATCATACTGTTTAGAATTCCGAATAGCTACATCAAACAGTTGATTATGAATACAACAAAGTGTTTATCAGAGTCAAATAGACCTCCATCATACGGTTAATCATCGGGACCGATTACATCGATCGATGATGCTTCATCATCGGGACAAGTGACCTATCTAGTCGCCGATAACCTAATCATCTAACTAGGAACCATAGCATGACGAGCGACGCGACGACGACAAGAGCGGCTGCGATGGTCTTCATCCACGTGTTGTTCTTCTTCTTCTTATTTTGTTCCTCCTCGAGATGGATGAACCACCTAGCTTCCGCCGCCACTCTTGTGTTGTAGGATTTGTAGGCATTCCCTTTGAACTTGTTCACCTGCTCGAAGCAGTCTTCCCAGGGATCGTAGACTCCTGGAACCCTGCCTCTAAACACCACGTAGCACCTCGGCATCTGTAATGACAAGAAAGAAAAAACAAAAACAATAGTTTTAAACATGTCTGCAATAAGTAGTAAGTGGAGAAATATAAAAGGCCATCTGAGTGTGAACCAACTCTTTTAATCATCGGCATTTATACAAAAGATTGAACGAACATAGGACCGGAATAATATAAAAGCAATATAATCAAGCATTGACATAATTGAGCATCAGTTACGAATGGACGATTCATAACCGTAACGATGTGTGCCTCATATTTAGGGTGGACACATACAAGCGGCCGTAGGTGGTGCCGCTACGCCAAGTGGGATGCACAAGATCCTAACTTTGTGAAAATCACAAGGCGCAACGGACCACCTAGGCCATCTGAGTGTGAACCAACTCTTTTAATCATCGGCATTTACTTATTCAAAAGATCGAACGAACATAGGACCGGAATAATATAAAAGCAAGATAATCAAGCATTGACATAATTGAGCATCAGTTACAAAATGGACGATTCATAACCGTAACGATGTGTGCCTCATATTTAGGGTGGACACATACAAGCGGCCGTAGGCGGTGCCGCTGCGCCAAGTGGGATGCACCAGATCCTAACTTTGTGAAAAACACAAGGCGCAACGGACCACCTAGGCCATCTGAGTGTGAACCAACTCTTTTAATCATCGGCATTTACTTATTCAAAAGATCGAACGACCATCACAAGTAAGACCGCAATAATGAAAAGAAAGATAATTAAGCATTGACATAATTGAGCATCTGTTACACGATGGACGATTCATAACCCTAACGATTGAGTTCGACTAATTTCGGAAAATGTAGCAAGCCTTACAATAGTTCTCACTCCTTCTGACTCATCCTCCCAGGGATTACAACGGGACAGCCCTCCGGAGTGATGAAGGGCCTGTCGTCACATGCAGTTGCTAGGTAGGTATCTATGTCGTAGTTCGGCATGTTGAACCGGCAGTAAAATGTCCCACTCTTGTTCACCACTTCATGAACGATTTGCGTGGCAAAGCACTTCTGGATATCATATATCTCTTCTCTAACCTTGTCATCGCCGACCATCGACAAGCGGGAGGCCCATTGTTGGACTTGACTAGGCAGGGTAAGGAACTGTTGATCCCGTACATACGCCCGCATATGATGGAGGACATAGTAGGTGTCTCGGTTACTGCCCGCCGGCTGCTTGACGCAGGCGAAAGTCGTCGTGTGGGTGAACACCCGAGCGCCCTGAACGACCTTCTCCCTAGTGATTTTGCCCCCCCCCCCTTGCGTGGTAGCCGGTGAGAGCATTATCCAAAACTTTCTTCACGTTGGAGTAGTCTTTCTTCACCGCACTCCCTGAGTCGATATACGTGGCATGCGAATGACTAATACAAATGCAGATGAGTGTGCATTGTGTATATCTGCGCGGAACAATCCAAACAAAGTGTTGGAAAGGAGCGATGAAAATCTAAAGAAAATCACTTTCGATTCGGCGAAGAATATTGACTTACCCGGAAAAGTAAGGCACGAGGATGTAATCCTTGGTCTGGTTCGCCAGCATGAAGTCCCGGAGATATGTCGACGCGACTACCTGGTTCCCAACGCCGCACAACACGTCGTGGCGCATGTAGAAGGGGTCCGCTATCGCGATGCCCGGTGTATTATCCCTGCTGACTTGCACTGCCAGACCGAGCGAGTATAGGCGGATCATGGAGTAGTGCAGCGGATTGCTATGGAACATATCGAAGATGTCCGAAAACCGCAGTACTATCCTATCCACGCCGGTTGACTCGACGAAGCCCAAGCCCTTTGGCACCATGGCAATGAAAACCGGGTATGATGGATCCTTGGATTCAAGAAGGCGGGACTCAAGATAAAGAATGCTGTCATGCAAACTCCGCATATCCCCACTTGCGGCCTTGAGCTTGCTCTGGCTAAGCATAGGATGACCAATCACATGCATCTTCGCATGCCTAGATGTAGGTGGGCCGTCCTGAGCACGGAGCGGCATCTTAGCAGGCTGGCTCACGGACTTTGCGGCCTTGGATCTAGGTCCTCTTTTCCGCGGCTTCGGCGCTTTCGGAATGATCTCCTTCTCAATCTCCTCATTAGCCGCCTTACGGATTGTGCCAGGGCTGAAAATAACTCCTCCCTTCGCACTTTTCTGAGTCTCGGTGCAGGGGGCGACATCTGGAGGCGTGTCTTCCTGAGAACCGAATAGACGCTTGCAACTGGATTTATCCGCGGGAGGAGCCTCACCACGAGCCTCCGTGCTATGGTAGGGTTCTTCTGGGGGAGGAGCAATGTAATCTCCGCCATCAAAGTCATCAGCGATGAAATCCATGGCATCAAGATCAACGTCATCCTCCGGTTGTTGTGCCATCTCCATGTCAGGGGTAGGCGACGGCGCGGCGACGGTCTTGCCATGGCTCCGCTCCGGCGCTTCTAGAGGGGTTGTCTTCGAGGTGGTGCCTCGCGCCGGTAGTTCTAGAGGTGATGTCTGCGGGGTGGCGCCCCTCTTCCCCAGGCGAATCTGGCTCTTCGGCCATTCCATGTTCCAAGGTAGGCACTGGAGCAGCGTCAGGGTATCGGGGTCATCTTCTTCTTGGTAGGGTTGAATGGGAGGCAACAAGTCGTCGTAGCCCGCCAGCACCCGAAGCAATCGAACTCTATATACGTCTTCGCGCATCGGCCTGTTGTGGAACCTGCGGGTTGACGGTTGAACGATCATACCCACAACAACATCCTTCAACACGCCGGCCACTGTGTGTAGGAGAGTGTATGGAACGTCGTCGTTCTGCGGAAAACATGCAGGGCGTCAGAGATGCCAGTCTAAGGCAAAGGAATATCGACGCTCGAACGCTTAACTATTTACCTGGCTGGCGAGGGCGTCGAGCTCCTCTAGTGGCGAGGGGCCAACGACGTCGGGCGTGCTACTGTTGACTGGCGAGGGAGAACCGGCGGCGGGCGTGCAACCGATGGCCAGGCGGCGGTTGTTCGTTGGTGCACGCTCTTCATTCGGCGGAGGACCGCCCACTATGGGCGTGCAACGGATGGTCAGTCGGGTAGAGGCGGGCGGAGTCACTATCGGCGCCGTGGTGTAGGCGGGCGGAGTAACCAGTGGGTCTACCATCGTGGCGTTGGCCGGCGAGACTCTGGACAAGTCTCTTGAGTTGCTGCCCTGCACGCTAGGCACCGGGCACGGCCCCACTCGACCTCCTTCATTCCATCGAGTAACCACATCGTAGATGGTAGGCAAAACGCTGCCCATTTGTTCTGCCAAAGCTGTTTTGACAATATTAGGAATATCGGCAACTTTGGCCTTGAGGTCTGCAATCTCCCGATCGCGGGCTTCGTCACGTTGGATATCTTCGATGCTCCTCTTTCTATTCCTTCTCGCCTCCTTGGGCTCCTTGAAGTACTCTCTGAGCTTCGTCGTCGTGCCCAGGCCACAAACTCGGCCACCTGACGTCCTTTTGTGCTTTTCCTTCCCCTGCGTCACGTTCACCGCCCTGTTTAAACTGTCGTCCCACGGGCCGTGCAGCCTCGGCATGGATGACGAGGTTCCACCACTTTCGATTTCTAAGTTCTGCACAATTAGCGTGAACCGTTTAGAATTCCAACAGTACACTATAATGCAATCGACTAGATCGTCGAGAGCAAACTAACTAGGGTGGTGTATTTACTTACCAAGTTGTCATACAACGTCTTCACCTTCTCATCATCGGTAGTATACTCATTAGCTACCGGGTCATATGTAAACCGGGCCCTGATGAAGTTTTTTGTCCGCGGCGAGTACTTTGCGAGAGGGTCAGGGATGCCCTGTTCTGCACGTTCGGCGTCCTCCTTCTCCCAATTGGGAATCGCCGCTCTGTAACCGCCGCATCCCAGTTTGTGGGTACCAATGTTCAACTTCCGCCTCTGCCCCCAATCAGCGTTAGCCTTGGCGACTTCGCTCTGGCAAAGTACCTTGAAGTCCCGGAGTTCAGCTTCGGTAATTCTCGGCTCACTCGCTAAAACATCCTGCAAGCTATTTTTGGGGTCCAAGACCTTAACCTTCACCCGGTGTTTCCAGTTGGCCAAGGCGGTGTTCATCTTACCAATGGCGCAATGGTTGACCTTATTCCCCTCCAGATTGTCGTTATTGTACTTAAACGGCTCGTCTGTCGGATGTGGGTACAAGTATCGTCCGTGCAGCTTTCTAAAGAGAAGAACCTGATAATGGGCATTCTCTTTTTTCCTTAGTCGGTTAAGATCCTGACAGTGTCCCGGACAATGCAACCATCTGGTTGCCGAATCCTCTGACCACCGCCTCGGGCGCGATTGGATACCCAAAGCTATCAATTTCCGTGATCTCTTCACGGTAGGTGCGGAGAGTGTTACATTTCCGTTTTCTCCTTGCCGTCCTCTTCTTGGCTTTGCTACCACCATCTGTCTGACCGCCGGCATCAGTGGTGTCATTTTCGCCGGCGGCGCCACTAGTGGTATCACCGGCGCCACTAGTGGTGGCGTCATCCTCCTCGCCACCGCTAGTGTCTGCGTCAGCCCCGGCATCCGCCGTCGGGTCGTATTGCTCATCTTCTTCGTCGGTGATTTGCCAGAACGGCTTAGAACCGCCGGCCTCATCGTCGTGTGCCATGTTCTGAAGGGGGAAATTATTGGTTAATCTAAAGGAAACAAAAAATCGACATACTACTCGATCACGGGAAAACGGCTTAGTCCTAAATTCACGGGAAAATTTCGGCATGACCTTTGCTAATTTTCTAACACTAGAGTGCCCGATTCTCGCCGAAACGGAAATTAATCAACATTTCGGCGAAAATGGGCAACTCATTTGAATTCCCTGCAAAGTTTTAAACGGCTCGATGGCCGGACAGATTACCAAATGTGGTACCAACACCAAAAGTGGTACCAGCACCAGCACCAGCACCAACACCAACACAACACAACACAACACCAGCACCAACACAACACAACACCAGCACCAACACAAGAAAACCAGCAGCAGAACATCTTCAAAAATCAGCCACAACTCCCTGTGATAGGCAGCAACAGCAGCTAGGAGCAGCAACAGCTAGTGCAACAGCAGCTAGAGAGTTGCCGTCCCTCACTGCTTTCCCTCCAGCAAGCAGTAAATACTCTAGCAAGCACCAGGCAATTAAATCAAGCAAGATTCATAGTTTAAAAAATACTCCAAGTTTCTGAAACAAGTGTGCAATTCATATTTTAAAAAATACTCCAAATTTGCATTCAGAATCTATAGTACTCTATGATGGTCGATACAGTGATGGAGTACTCTGTGATGGTCAAGATATTGTACTGATACTCATAATCCTTGCAAGATCGAATGTAAAGGAACCAACTCATTAACTGCCAGATTTCAATCACACAAGAAGACTGCATTCTTTACTCATCTAATTTATTAACCAACATTTTGTTCATCTGTTGACTGGAGCAATGGAAAAAGAAACTGAAAAAGTACAAGATGGAAAACCCGCCTTCGCAATTTACAACCAGCTGAAATAATACAGCGCCGAAAGTCCGATGATTAACATGGTAAATGCTCTCGGTGAGGAAATATCCAGAAACGGTCGACGAAGATTATGCAACATTCATTCCTAAAGTGTATTTCCAAGTACAAGCAGTGGCTTGAAAAAATTTGAGTCAACACATTTACCAAGAAATATATGTTTGGCAGAGGTAAAGAGAGAGGCATTTTGATTTGACTGTGTGGACCTGCACAACTTCCCCGTTCTCACTCTCTACCCGTGAAACTACTGAATGTCTAAACAGCTACCAACAACTGTTGATTGATTCTGCCATTCAGAACAAAACGATGTAAGACCATGAACAGCAGCCACATCGCAATCCCACATCGGTTCAAATTTCAAGTACAAAGCTGGAAAAATAAGGGGTTCAAATTGCCTGAGCAATTGGCAAAGCTCAGACACCCAGAGGCAGATACTAGTCCAAATTATGCATAATAGCACTAGTTAACCCTAGTTCGACTGCAAATTGATCCTTCCATCAGAGTTTGATCAAGATTGGGAGAGAGAGAGGAGAGGAGACATACCTCTTGTCAGGGATGCAGAGGCGACAGGCTGCAGCGCTCGTCGGGGATGCAGAGGTCCTGGCGCGGTGCTCCTCCTCCTAGGCCGCGGTCGATGCAGACGTGGACGACGCGACGCTCTCCTCTCTCGCTCCTCCCTCCTCCCTCGCTCCTCCTCCTCCCTTGCTCCTCCTCCTTCCTCGCTCCTCCTCCTAGCTAGGTCACGCGGGATTGGGCCGAGCGCGACGATATGGTGGCGGCGGCGGCGTGTGCGTGAGGCTAGGGCTGGTGGCGTGGGGCTAGGGCTGGTGTGCTGCGGCGTTTACGGTGGCGTGAGGCTAGGGGTGGCGTCTACGGTGGCGTCTACGGTGGCGGCGAACGGGGAGAAGATTGAAGAAGGGCTCGCGCGCTTCAGATCGAGATGTGGAAGACGAAGAAGAGGGGAACGGTCTCCTAATATTAACAAGAATAGCCGTGACGCACCGCGGCGACGTGCGCCGCGCATTAGGCAGCCGTGACGCACCTAAGGGATGCGAGCCACGCATAGCTTACGCGTGACGCACCTCAGAGATGTGCGCCACGCATAGCTTATCCGTGACGCACCGCCAGGAGGTGCGCCGCGCCTATCCGTAGTATCTACATAAAAGAACTGCGCGTGGGTAGGTATCAGCAACTGATACTTACCCCAGTGGCTAGTGCCCTTCCTGCCTAGCCTCCCACCAGGGTTCGACTCCTGTCCACCCCCAAATTTTTTATTTTTTATTTATTACAAAATGATTCAAAATAAATCAATGTATAAATAAATATATACATAGCAAATTATAGTAGATCAACATAGATGTAAATATAATGAAATTTGCAAAATCGATATAAATGCAAAAAATCTCAAATAAAGTGTTGATTAATTTAGAAGTCATAAAATCTCAAATATTCTTATTACATCATCTTAATTTTGTCGAATTCATGCACACACACGGCAACATAATGATTCTTGTAGCTCTAGCTAGCGTTTTACAATTTTCTTTCCCTTCTTTGTCGCGGTTGAGTAATTCAGTCCCGGAACACCGTGACTTCTTCGGTGGAATGGGCGACCTGTAGGTAGCGTTGTCCTGCTTCTTCTTGTTGTGTATTTCGTTCCATCGCCATTGTCATCTTCCATTTTCGGGTCGCCGTACTGGTCAAAGTCTTGCTCGTTGGCTACTCCATCCATTCTGATGATGTTTCTTTTGCCTCTCCGCACGACAACACGGCTAGGCCTTGTCGGGTCAGTAATGAAGAAGCATTGGTCCACTTTGTTAGCCAAGACCCATGGCTCATTTTTTGCGGTGACATTCGTGCCGGATTTGGCTTCAGGTATCACCATGGTGGTGAAATATTGTCCTTCTTTTCTGCCGCTCTTTGCCCATGTGACACGGAACATTGGCACCTTCTCTCCGCAGTAGTCGAGTTCCCATATCTCGTCGATCCTACCATAGTATCTTTCCTTGACGTCACCTGTTAATGATTCCATCGTTACCCCCGAGTTCTGGTATTCGCAGTTCCGGTCCTTATTTGCCGTGTAGAATGTGTAACCATTGATATCATATGCCTGATATGTCATGAGGTTATGTGCGGGGCCTTGTGACAATGTGAGTATGAGTTTTTCTTTTTCAGAATAAGGCGTCTCCGGGTGATCGGTCATAATCTTCTCCCTGAACCACTGTGTGAAATGGATGTTGTGCTCTGATTATTTCTGCTTCGGTCCTATGTTGTCCCGGTCACTGTAATACTTCGCGATTAGCAATTTGTGCTTTTCCAACCAAGGATCGACCACTGTTAGATGTTGTAGCGCGACTAGGTTTGCTCTGTCAAAGTCGTTGCGTCGGCCTGAAAGTCGACATTCATTTCGCGCTGGCCCTCGCTGTCCCCATCCACCGAGCCTGTCAAAGTGCCTGTTTACGGGCAGACCAGGGTTCTCATTTGTCTAGAAATTCGTGCAGAAAGAGATGCACTCCTCTGTCAGAAAGCCCTTGGCAATGCTTGCGTCTGGACGGGCCCTGTTGCGGACGTATCCTTTGATGGAACCATTCATCCTTTCGAACGCCATCATGGAGTGTAAAAACGGCGGCCCGAGCTGGATGATATCATCCACGACATGGACAAGGAGATGCACCATAATGTCGAAGAATGCTGGCGGGAAGTATATCTCAAGCTCACATAGTATCACCACGATCTCTTCCTGTAGCCTTGCGAGTTTCTTCACGCCAATCGACTTTCGAGAGATGACGTCAAAAAAGTTGCAGAGTCCAAACAGCGTTTCGCGGACGTGCTCGTCCATTATCCCTCGAATTGCAACTGGAAGTATCTGCGTCATCATCACGTGACAGTCGTGAGACTTCATCCCGCTGAACTTCTGCTTTGGTACGTCTAGGTATCTGCTTATCTTCCCCGCATAACCGTAAGGAAATTTGACTCCAAGGAGGCACTTGAAGAATTGGTCGATCTCCTTCTCGCATAGCGTGAAGCACGAAGGGGGACAGTAATATTCCGTCTTCTTGTCCTTTTTGCCCTTGCGGCGACCTTCCGTCCCATCTAACACATCGTCATCATCATCGTCATCATAATCCGGTTTTCCTCCGTGGAGCTCTCCCCTGATATTCAAATCTCAAGTCGTTCCTTGCTTTCGGCCCATCTTTGGTCCTCTCCGGCATGTTGAGTAGGGTGCCAAGCAGACTCTCGCACACGTTTTTCGTGATATGCATTAGGTCAAGGCAGTGGGGTGTGCGGAGAATCTTCCAGTACCTCAGGTCCCATAGAACAGACCTTGTTTTCCATACACCCTCCAACGGCGCCGGCGCCTTTCGCTTCTTTCCCGGCGCAGGGCACTCTTTCCAGTTCTTCAACAGCTCGTCGATTTCCTCGCCGCTCCTTTGACGTGGGGCTCTTCGCATCTCAACTTCATTGTTGAACAGATCTTTGCGTTTTCTCCACGGGTCATCCTTGCGAAGCCACCTTCGATGCCCCAAGAACACGGTTTTCGAAGACCCTGGGTTTCTCTCTAGCTGGAGATACGTAGTGTCATCCATGCACCTAACGCATGCACAAAATCCGTGCGCCACCTGCCCCGCGACATATCCGTAACCGAGGTAGTCATGCACCGTCGTGATGAGCGCGGCTCTCATTGGGAAAAACGTTTCTCCATAGGCGTCCCACATATTGGCTGGCTCGTCCCATAACGTGGCTAGCTCCTCTTCCAACAACTGGACATACAGATTGATGTCGTTACCTGGTTGTTTCGGCCCTTGAATAAGCATACTCATCTGTATGTACTTCCTCTTCAAGCACAACCAGGGGGTAGGTTGTATATACATACAACACGGGCCAGGTGCTATGGGTGCTGCTCTGGTTGCCAAAGGATTTAATCCATCTGTACTCATGCACAACCTGATGTTCCTTGGATCGTCGCCGAATTCGGGGTATTCGATGTCTAGCGCCTTCCACTGGCTAGCATCTGAGGGGTGTGTCAGCATCGTGTCATCCTTCTCCAGATCGATTCCATCATGCTCTTCTGGCTTCTTCCTTTCCGCGTGCCATCGCATGAGCTTCGCCTGTGTGGGGTCTGCGAAATACCGCTGCAGACGGGAAGTTATCGGAAAGTACCACACCACTTTTCGAGGAGAGGCCTTCTTCCTGTCTTGTATCGAGTTGCGTCGCACACCGGGCATGGTTCTCTCCGCGTCCGCGCCCCGATAGATGATGCAGTCATTAATGCAAGCATGGTATTTCACGTGAGGTAAATCCAGAGGGCACACGACTTTTTTCGCCTCCTCGATGCTTGTTGGACACTTGTTCCCTGTGGGAAGACGGCCGTGCCAGAATGCCATGTTCTCATCGTAGCTCGCATCGGTCCATCGGTGTTTTGTGTTCATCTCGAGGGTCCTTAACGTTACGTTCAGACGGGTATCCTCGCTCACGCATCCTTCATACAATGGAGTAATGGCGTCTATCTCCAGTTGCGACAGCTTCGATTTCTCTCTAGCAGCAGCTCTGGTGTTGCTAGTCTCCTTGAGAAGCAGAGCTTGGACATGAGGGTCCCGCACCCAGTCCGACGATGATGTCACGACATCTTCATCATGATGTCCTTCGTCTTGATTATCATGTCCGACATCTTCATCACGATGTCCTTCGTCTTGATTATGATCATGTCCTTCATCTTGATCATGATGTCCTTCATCATGTCCGGGCGACTCTTCATCTTCATCACTTGTCGGGTAAAGAGTGTAGCCATCCATGAAACCACGACGGATAAGGTGCGACTCCAAGTCACCAGAATCGTATCTGATCAAGTGTTTCAGTTTGCATCTTCGACAAGGACATCTTATCTCCGTCATGCTATTTCGAAACATTTCGTCCGTCGCATGTTTCATAAATCTAGCCACGGTGCCTGTGCTTATATGCATGGTTGCCTACATAGTAAAAAAAGATCAAATGAAAAATTAATTATAATCAAATTACGTAATATATGGATGATGCATGCATGGTCGTCGACGGAAAAATTCGGCATGACCTATGCTAAAAATAGGACATTCTCGGAGTGCATGGTCGCCGAAATGGAAATGAATCAATATTTTGGCAACACATGTCAACTCATTTTTAAGACATCCACAAATTTCATCAAAAATACGCAACCCAATTTCGCATATGTATATATGCAACCATATGAATCTTTTGTGACGAAGCACGGCGCCGATACCGAGCGAGATCGATCTATGAGAGATCTAGCGAGATCAACACACATACATACAACACATATACATATCTGTCGTGGGATAATCACGGCAGACGTTACCGGGGGTAACTGATCTTGGGGCAAGACGACACAGGCGTTTGGGAGAGGGTTTAGCTCAGAGGAAAACATGGTGCAATTCGATCTGGTAGCCGGCAATCAAAGTCGCCGAGTCTCCGATCTTGATATAACAACTCAACTCTGGGATTACACTAGATGCTCGATATCAAGCGATATTGCTAGGGTTCTTAGATCTCTCTCTAAACTAGACCTGGGGGTCGGTTTATAAAGCACCCGTACCCCCTGGCTTATCCTCCAAGGCGCATCCTGGATCCTACCCGGACACGGCGCACAAACCCTAACTTTCCTTTACAGTAACCCACAATCCGGGTTACTGGGCCTACAAGCTTGGGCCTTCCACAAGTTTCCTTATCCTTAGCCGGATCCTGCGCACCGTCCTTTGGGCCGGGTTACTCCTTAGAGTTTGGCCTACCGGGTTATCATCCCCCCATCAGTAGTCCCAGAAGCCTGGGCTTCATGGATCCTCCTTGAAGCGCTCGCTATTCCCTGCAAAGACATCAGACACACATGCATATGGAGGCCGGGTTAAGATGCTTTGATATTCAGCTAGGCCTTACTCCATGGTGGCCATGTAGTAACCCGGATTTTTCCTCCAAACACTTTGGTCTAATTTTCCAGGTCCAAACCCTAATAAAAATGCCAAGATCCCATACTCGATAGTCGATCCTGACATCACGGGGCAGATCTCCTTCTTTCTTTTATCCAAACGCCTTGCTCAATATTTGGCGCATATCTCGCAGAATCCACGGGGATAACCATCACCCCACGATTTCCGGCTTCTAGCCGCTGAGATAGACTCACCCTTACCTTATAAATAGCACTTAGAGGGTAACCTTAAACCCATCACTACGCCTCAGCTTCCCCTTTCCTTCCTTGCTCCTTACAACCTCGCAGCACCACCGCAAGAAGCTCGTGCTCGTCATCGAAGCAAGATCGCCGCCGGCCGCGCCCGCCCTCGAGCCATCTCGCGCCGCCGTCAAGTGTCACCGTCGCGCCTTTATTCTTCTCATTCGAGCCACGCCGCTCGCCGTTGTCACGCTAGACTCCAATCTCTCCAGTAAGCCTCTCGCAGCCGTTTAATTTAGCCCCGCAATTTTTCAATTCATCCAAGATCGGATCTAGGTCAAGCCGTGAATCATTTTTCCGATTGCATCAAATTAGATCGATTCGATGCCTGCCAACTCCTTTAACCACCTGCTAGATAGTTACAACTCATCCTCCTACCATTACTAATCACCAAATCTCCTGTAAAATCGCTCGCAAACTTTCCCATCTAGATCCATTCCTCCTTGATTTTCCGCTCATTGCATTAACACCCGGAAAACCCTCCTTTTCCAGCTATTTTGCTTGCAGTAGACACATGGTCAACCATCCATCTTCCCCAAATGCTTTTCCATACGTAAGTGACCAATAATTTCCACAATTGTACTTAACACCCGGATACCTTGTAATCTCCACCTCATAGCGTGATACCCGGATAATTTTTAGCTTCATACTTTCTTGATACCTTATACTCGGATAATCCAACACTCCCGGGTCTTATTTATGCCTCTTTTTCTTGTGCTTTGCAGGTTGATCCCATGGCTCCCAAACGACAAGGAAAACAGCCGACTCAGGCGAGGACTACCCAAACCATATCTGCCAACTGGGGGCGTTCCACAGCTACGAAGGCCAAGTTGGACGAGCTAGCTGAAGTAGGAATTCTCCCTTCTCAGAAGGACATTCACTGGAGGGCGCCGGGCAACGAGACCCGGCCCACACCCGCTGATAACGAGGTGATCTGCTTCGTAGAACACGTGACCCGGGGATTCCGTCCTCGGGTCACCTTCTTCCGGGGAGGTCTTAAGCCATTATGGCCTCCGGGTATTTGACATAGGGCCTAACTCTATGTTGAATATTACCCACTTCTTCGTTCTATCCGAGTCGTACTTGTGCATACCGCCAAGTCTGACTCTCTTCATCGAACTATTCCAGTGTAAGCCGTGCCGCGAAAGTGGTGATGGAGCACTTCTTACTTGCGGCGGGGTATCCATCCAACGCCGCAAGAATTCACCGATGCCAACTCTCAATTTAAACTCCCACGTCAAACATTGGCAGCTGTCTTTCTTTTACTGCCACGATACCTCCCCAGACGGCGAAAAGAAACTGCCGGGTTACTCGGAAAACCTCCTCGAACCTTCCGAGTCTTTCAATGCCTTTGCGCCAGAATCAGACAGGGAGGCGATCCTTCCCTCATTAGCCAAGATAGCCATCCTTTCAGCCCAAGGCCTCCTCGGGCTAAAGTAAAAACATGGGTTGATTTTCGGATCCAACCCAACTCCATCCGCACCAAATTGATGTGCGAGTATTCGGGGCACACCACAGATGCACTCCGCTACTCCACCAAGAGCTTTGCGACCGGCGATACTAACAAGACCATCAAGGGCTTCTTAACAGAGAAGCTGGAGGTGATAAAGGGCATCACCGGGTTACCCCCGTTTACTCGGGAAAACCCGGCTCCAGCGGTAACACCCGATATTCATAACTTATTTCCACATTTTGACTTGATACAGCTTCTAACCCTTAGTCTCATTCCTTTGTCTTAGGCTGATGACCCTTTCTGGAGAGTTGAACCTTCCCCCCTTCCAGAGACCCGAAGAAGAGGACGAGCCGACTGACGACAGTGAAGGTATTTGCACAGAATTTGTATATCTTTACTTGTATTATTTTCCTCCCGTTTACCTTTTTTCCAACGAACACACACCCGGTTCGCAGGGCTGGAGGACGAAGGTGAGACCAACGAGGATGACCCGGAGGCAACCGAGTCTGACCAAGAGGCAACATTTGGAGCCAAGAGGAAGGCCAGGGGGGCAGTGTCCAAGGTTCCTTTTTCCTCATTATCCTCTGAACCTTACTCCTTTGACGCCATGCGACGACTTAACCATCAATTATCAAATTCGTCGTGCTTGAAGGATTCTTTCCCAGCCAAACGCAGAGTAAACTCGGAGCTCCGGGTGAAGATCCCCTTAACCCGGGCATCTCTACCCCCTCGGTCCCTCGTGCCAGCGCTCATCCGTCTCGTCCTTCCGATTCTCCTCAACGCCACCCTTCTCCTAGCCATCCACGTGCCGGGCAATTCCGGGTTCCGTTAGTGGTCCCTGTGACGACCTCATCTACTTCCAGCGGCGAGCTCCCGCCGGACTACACCGTGAATGCTGGGTAAGTTTTTGTTACATGATTTCCTTTTACGTCTGACAAATTTCCACTCAAGCCACCGTCATCACTAATAACTGCCTTTTCTCATCTTTCTTTCAGCACTCAAGTCACCGTCAGTGACCCGGAAAAAGTAGAAACAGATAACCGTCGGGTGGAGAAGCCGACTGATAACGCAGACGCCGCGACTGGCGGTGATACGGCGAAACCAGGAACAAGGCCCTCCGAACAATCCGCTTCCCCGAGCCGCCGGATCTCCTTCCTCATCGGAACCAGTAGACGTGGAGATCGAGGTAGATACAAGGATGGGTTCTCCCAACCCGGGTACAAACTGTCCGGGTCTCAACTCCAAGGGCGGGGAGAGCCCCCCACCAGGCGACCAAGCTGCCGGCTCTTCCGGTACTCGATCCGAGGAACTGACATTTGCCCAGATGCTGGAAACCCTGCGCACTTTAAGGGCTAATGAAGAAAACATCTTGGGGGCTTTAATAGCCAAACATGAGGTAAATCCGATTAATGTTGCTTGTGCCTTTGTCCAGTCCCCAAGTTCCGAGTGAATTGATTCATAATTTGCTTGGGACTTTATTATACAAGCGACTGATAACTTGCTCCTCTACCCGACTGATCCTTGTTTGCATGCATGCAGTCTTTCGTGACTCAATCTGAGGAGAAACTGGCAGACGCCACCAAGCTCATCGAAAAGGAGATAGCTTTGCGTGAAGCAGCCGAAGCTGAGGCCAGGAGGAATAGGCTGATAATGAGGAAATATAGGAAAAGGGCTCACAAAGCAGAAGATGATCTAACAAGCCTTTCTGTCCAAATATCAGACACATATCGCGCTTTACTTGGTACGTTTCCTCCTCCGGGTTTATCCTTTTGATAGATAGCAAGAGTTTTCCCGACTTACGTTTCCATTTTTTCAGGCCCGGACGAAACCATGCCGGAAGAGGATGACATTGCCAAGCTGAAAACCATGAAGAGCGTTATCCGGCAGCTATGTGCCGGAACCAAATGGATCCTGGAGGAGTTACGGTGGCCGGGTAGAGGACATGTTGATCTGAAGAGGATGCTGGATGCCTTCTCCACTATTCCTGAGTGGATTTGGCACTGGAAACACTCATCTTGCCGGGTTGGAATGACCCGGGGGCTTGCACTCGCCAAGGCTTATTTCCCCAAGCTCGAACTAGCGAAGCTCATGGGCGGCTTCCCAGAGTTCAAGCTTGATGGGTCCAAGTTCTCGGTGAAGGATTTTCAGGCCGTCCAGAAGGAGGTCCGTTACCCGGCCAGCGTGATCGCTGACGAACTGGACGTTAATATCCTTGTTCCAGCATATGATGCTGCTGGTGAAGCAATTAAGTCGGATCTTCCCGAGCCGTATGATATGCTGGCTCGGTGGAAGGAGGAAGCTGCTGCGTTGAGGGCGGAGGCTGCCAAGAAGCAAGCTGAAGCCGGTTCTGCCCCCGCTACCTCAACACCAGTCGTTCCCCCTCCTGCACGGGCTGGTACCGCTGATCCGGGTGCTGCTGCTACCACCAATGATGGCAAGGGCAAGGCCAAGATGAACGCCGAGTGACATCTGATCTCCAATGCCTCTTCTTATGCACTGGTTGGCCAACATGCTACTTAAACAGTTATATTTTGGGTGGTGCGCCTGTGCACCTTTGATATCTTTTCACCGGGATTTTGTAATGCACGCTAAGGTCTTGATATACTCTATGCCTCTGCCGGCCTTTTTAAATTTATCCATTATTGAGCTCATCTGTTCTCGATACCCGGCTTTCTTTATTGTTCCTTTTGTGAAAACTCGATTTCCGGGTCTCATGGGTATTGACAAGCGGATTTGCTTCTAAGTCCCCAAGTCCCCAAGACTCGGATATTTGGGTTTTTGGAATTCTAAAAGTAAGCAATTTTTTCTCTTTTCAAGATTTCAAGTCACCCGAACCCGGATCTCCCAGTCTAGGACACTTGATCTTGAAAGGGGAACGAACTCCCAACTGCTAAATTCGCAAAGATCCCTGAGTTGTTTCGCATAGGATTTGAAGTTATGCTTAATAATCGTTGAGCTTCCAGCTGTTTAGCCTTGTACTCTGCATAACTTGTGGTTTAGATGACCCTTTTGGCTATCTTGTACTATAAGCCGGCTTTCGCGTGGATACCATGTTGTTACATCTATACGAAAACGTAGCCAGTCAAGCCCCGTTGGGTTCATGACTGACTGTAATCGTAAGCGAACAAATCATGCCACTTTAGTGCGAGTCATATCGAGCTTAAGTAAGAATAGCCAAGAAATTTGGACTTCTTTGTCCGGTTATAAGATTGTAGCCGTACTCGTTTGCAAGTAATCGGCCCTTATAACTCATAGGCATCATGGCCGGGTCTTTTGAGTTTGTAACTGTGCTATTCAAGCAACCAGCCCCCAAGACCTAGATATACGCATCATGCTGAGAGTACATAACCTGATAATAACCTTCTCTTTTCTTGATAACCACCTCTTTACTTGATATGAAAAATCTAGGTCAGCAAGCCGCCTCATTAAAAACCCGTCCAGTCCCCAAGGGTACCCTGGATAGGAAAAGAGTACGTCTTAGAACCTGCTGCCTATTACATCGTTCAATTCCATATGCCAATACAATTTTTGCTAAGTATAATATGGACGTAGCTGAGCCACGTTCCACGGTCTGTCTCTTTCTTGCATAGATGAAGTGGTGTGAGCAGTGTCATTAACTGTGGTCGACTCTTCCCTTGCATCTATCAAGTAATATGACCCATTATGCAGATTCCGGCTTATGATAAACGGCCCTTCCCAGGGTGGTGATAACTTGTGCTTTCCTTCGTTCGACTGTACCAGGCGCAGAACCAGGTCTCCTTCCTGGAAGACCCGGGTTTTCACGTGCCGGCTATGATACCTTCATAAATCCTGCTGATATATGGCTGATCTTTCCAGGGCTTGTTCCCTTTGCTCTTCTAACATATCCACGGCGTCTTGCCGAGTCTTTTCATTCTCGACTTCAACGTATGCTGATACTCGTGGTGAATCATGAATAATATCACTAGGTAGTACTGCCTCCGCGCCATAGACCATGAAGAAGGGTGTCATCTGAGTAGATCTATTAGGCGTAGTATTGATGCCCCAAACCACAGAAGGGAGTTCTTCGACCCATGCGCCAGCTGCCCTGATACAGGGGACTCGTAATCGTGGTTTTAACCCGCGAAGCAATTCTTGATTTGCCCTCTCCACTTTCCCGTTGGCCTGCGGATGAGCCACTGACGCGACGTCAAGTCGGATTCCATTGCTGCCACAGAACTTCTCCATCTCACCAAGGGACATGTTGGTTCCATTGTCGGTAATTATGCCGTGGGGATACCCGAACCGGTAGATAATCCTCTTCAGGAACTTGACTGCTGTGGCTGATTCGCAATTAGTAACTGGCATAACCTCAACCCACTTGGTAAACTTATCAATAGCCACCAAAAGATGTGTCTTCTTGCATGGTGACATATGAAAGGGGCCAACCATGTCCATACCCCATACAGCGAACGGCCAAGTTAACGGGATAGTCCGTAACTCCATAGCCGGCACATGGGTTTGGCGAGCGTACCTTTGACATCCGTCACACCTTGCTACCAATCGCTCCGCATCTGCTAGAGCCGTGAGCCAGAAAAATCCGTGTCGATAAGCTTTAGCCACGAGAGATCTTGTGGATGCGTGATGTCCACAGTCGCCTTCATGTATTTCCTTGAGAATCTGTCGGCCTTCTTCTGGCGCTACGCAGCGCAAAAAGACCCCTGCTGCGCTTCTCTTATATAGTTCCCCGTTGATGATAGAATATCCCTTTGCTCGCCTCAAAATTTGCCTTGCTGATACCTCCTGCTGTGGTAACTCGCCTCGCGACAGGTAGGCCAAAAACGGTTCTGTCCATTTGGGAACGGTGCGTACAGTAGCCACAAGTCCTGAATCCGGGTCTTGATTTGCCAATTCCTCCTCTGACTCGGTTTTAACTGATGGTCGCCATAATTCATCCGGGAAAACGTTAGGTGGAACCGGCTCTCTGCGCGATCCGAGTCTAGCGAGCGCGTCGGCTGCCTCGTTCTTTCTTCTGTCTATATGTTCCACCTCATACCCGGAAAAACATCCTGCAACCCTGTCAACTTCCCTGCGGTATGCTGCCATAGTTGCGTCCTTTCTATCCCAAGTTCCTGATACCTGCTGTACCACAAGGTCCGAATCTCCGAAACACCGTATCCTCTTGACGTTCATCTCCTTAGCTGCCCTTAGGCCGTGCAATAGGGCCTCATACTCGGCCACGTTGTTGGAACAGTCGAAGTGAATTTGTAGTACGTAACTTAATTTATCTCCTTTGGGTGACGTTAGCACCACCCCAGCTCCTGATCCCTCGTATTGCTTAGATCCATCGAAGTGCATGATCCATGATTCGGAATTTGGAACCGTCGTAGTCATGGCTGTATGTGTCCAGTCGTTAACGAAATCAATTAAAGCTTGGGACTTGATTGCTGACCTGGGTTCGTAGTTGATGTGATAATCCCCCATCTCTATTGCCCACTTGGCTATTCTTCCCGTCGCGTCCGAGTTTCTGATGATATCCGACATTGGTATTGAACTAACCACTGTTATGGGATGTTCTTGGAAATACGGCTTCAACTTCCGGCTGGCCATAAAGACCCCGAACACCAACTTTTGCCAATGTGGATAGCGCTGCTTTGCTTCTGATAATACCTCGCTGACATAATAAACCGGCCTCTGAACGGGTAACCTTTCCATCCTCTTTGCGCTCCACAACAACTACTGCGCTGACGGCTCGGGGGCCAGCTGCCACGTATAGCAACATAGGCTCTTTAGGACCCGGCGCCGCTAGTACTGGTGCTTCAGATAACTGCTTCTTTAGTGCCTCAAACGCCTCATCCGCCTCTTGATCCCACACGAATTTATCTGATTTCCGCAAGAGCCGGTACAAGGGTATTGCCTTTTCTCCGAGTCTGGATATGAATCGGCTCAAGGCTGCTACGCAACCCGTGAGCTTTTGAACATGCTTCAAATTTTCCGGTTTTTTCAGACTCTGGATGGCCTTGATTTTATCCAGGTTTGCCTCGATTCCTCTCTCGGAAACTATAAAGCCGAGTAATTTCCCAGCTGGAACTCCGAACACGCACTTTGTCGGGGTTAAGCTTCATCTGGTACCTCCTCAAGTTTTTGAACGTCTCCTTTAGATCATCGATAAATGTCTCCGCCTTCCTGGTCTTGATGACCACATCATCCACATAGGCATGGACGTTGCGTCCGATTTGGTCCTCGAAGCACTTTTGAATACACCGTTGGTAAGTTGCACCGGCGTTCTTCAATCCAAACGTCATAGTTTTATAACAGAAGGCCCCAAAAGGGGTTATGAATAATGTTTTCTCCCAATCCTCCCTCTTGAGCTTAATCTGATGATACCCGGAATATGCGTCCAGGAAGCATAATAGATCGCTTCCAGCTACTGCATCTATAATCTGATCTATCCTTGGTAGCGCGAACGGATCCTTTGGGCAATGTTTGTTGAGACTCGTAAAATCAATGCACATCCTCCACTCATTGGTCTTTTTCATCACTAGAACCGGGTTTGCCAACCAATCCGGTGAAATACTTCCATGATAAAGCGGCTGCCAATAGCCGAGCGATCTCTTCGCCTATAGCCTTCCTTCTTTCCTCATTCATTTTCCTCAAACCCTGCTTCACGGGCCTGGACTTGGGATCCACATGCAAACTGTGCTCGGCCAGCTCTGTAGGGATACCCGGCATGTCGCTAGGTGTCCAGGCGAACACATCTGCATTTGAACGAATAAACTCCACAAGCGCTTTCTCCTGCCCTTTTCCCAAGTTAGACCCTATGGTAAACTGCTTAGTGGAATCGCCTTCGACAAAATCTATCTTCTTGGTGTCTTGTGCTGCCTTGAATTTTGCTCTCTCATCCTCGGTATTCGGCTTTTTCAAGGCTGTTCTATCGTCCGGATTTACTTGAGACCGGTAATATTCGAGTTCTTCCTTTCTGCATGCTTGCTCAGCCATAACCGAATCTCCTTCGTCACACTTGGCCGCTATATCCCGGTTCCCATGTATGGTGATGGTCCGTTTAGGACCCGGGATCTTTAGCTGCAAATGCACGTAGCACGGCCTAGCCATGAATTTGGCATAAGCCGGTCTTCCAAACAGCGCGTGATAAGGACTGCACAATTTGACCACCTCGAACGTGAGCCACTCAACTCGATAATTATCCGTTGATTCTCCAAAAGCAACCTCCAAGGTGATCTTTCCCTCGGGGCTCGCCGAATGACCTGGCACGATCCCATGAAAGATTGTCGAACTTTTCTGTAACTGGGACTCTTTGAGACTCATCCGCAAGAAGGTTTCCCAATAAAGGATGTTGATGCTACTTCCACCGTCCATCAGGACCCTCTTCAGTTCGTAACCATTAACCTGTGGAGCAACCACCAATGCCAAGACTCCTGGACGCTCTATTTTTTTCGGATGATCTCTTCTACTCCACGTTACCTCTTGTTCCGCCCATCTAAGGTATCCCGGCGCGGCCGACGAAACCGAGTTTGCCGCTTGCTTCAATGTCTCTTTGTTCCTGCTAGAAGTTCCTGTAGTATGCACATGATATTGTCCTTTTAAATTAGGCATTCGTACCATACCGACGAAGATGTTGATCCGGCCGATCGTCACGACGGATCCGGATTCGAGGTGATCCGACTCTGGCCCCCAGCCGGAATCTTCCACCATCTTTTCTCCTTTGCGGTCGATGTAGATTTCGCCGACGACAAGATTTTCCATGTTCTTCCGAGCTTCTCCCGTGATGTAAACACCTTTGGACGCAGGCCCCACGGTGGGCGCCAACTGTCGTGGGATAATCACGGCAGACGTTACCTGGGGTAACTGATCTTGGGGCAAGACGACACAGGCGTTTGGGAGAGGGTTTAGCTTAGAGGAAAACATGGTGCAATTCGATCTGGTAGCCGGCAATCAAAGTCGCCGAGTCTCCGATCTTGATATAACAACTCAACTCTGGGATTACTCTAGATGCTCGATATCAAGCGATATTGCTAGGGTTCTTAGATCTCTCTCTAAACGAGACCTAGGGGTCGGTTTATAAAGCACCCGTACCCCCTGGCTTATCCTCCAAGGCGCATCCTGGATCCTACCCGGACACGGCGCACAAACCCTAACTTTCCTTTACAGTAACCCACAATCCGGGTTACTGGGCCTACAAGCTTGGGCCTTCCACAAGTTTCCTTATCCTTAGCCGGATCCTGCGCACCGTCCTTTGGGCCGGGTTACTCCTTAGAGTTTGGCCTACCGGGTTATCATCCCCCCATCAATATCCCTCCAACAACTCACCAACTATAGATCTTGCCGACACGAGACCGAGAGCGTACGTTTGTATGTGGCTATAGGAAGTGAAAAGATGGAAGGGAAAGTGGTAATAAAGTGAGAGATGGGGGTGCAGAGAAATGTTTACTAGATTCCCCTCACATATATATCAAATAAAATAGGTTAAATAAGTTTTAAATGGTGGGAAAATGGGGGAAATGGGGTGGTGAGGAGGTGGGGGGCGACCAGATCTAAAATGGGGTGGAGATATGGGGGGGTGGGAGGTGGGGGTGGTCCCAACCACTTAAATTCGTCCCAGGTATACCCGTGACGCACCTAGGCCGCGGTGCTTCACGGCTATGTTGGATACCCGCGGCGCACTTTCCAGTGGGCGCGTCATAGATGCTACCGTGGAAATGATAGCCGTGACGCACCACCGGAAGGTGCGCCGCGCGTATGCAACATAGCCGTGACGCACCACTGCGGAGGTGCGTCGCGGGTATGCCTCGGAGGCTGGCCACCCCGGCCCCACACATAGGCGCGACGCGCCTTATATTTGGTGCGCCGTGGGTATGCCTTTAGCCGCGATGCACCAAACGGTGGTGCGCCACGGGTAATAGGCGTGACGTGCCATTTCTTTAGTGCGTCACGGGTATCATCACTCCTATAGCCATTTTTCTAGTAGTGAAGGTCTGCACCATTTAAAACCGAAGGAGCAAAAAAATTGCGTGGATTCATTTTTATAGCACTTGCCCAATTAGGGCTCTTCACATCTCTCACATAGAAAACCTGTGCAGCTTGGATGCCTAGAATGTAAGGGTCTTCCGTGAATCAGTGTACACTAGTGTCAAGGTCAATAATTCCATATTTGGCCCTCTTATACCCCTTACTATGATTTCTATTGGCAGGAGGCACGTCGAACCAGTCGCACTGCAATAGAACAACCTCCTTATCAGGAGGAAAGTCAAGAAATATGATTTTCTTTATCACCCCATAATAATCAGTACTGTCGGTGCTTTCTTGCGCATTGACTACGACGCCACTATTTTGGTTACTCAAGTCAAGCTCTATTTCGGTATTACGAAAGTAATATCCATTCAGTACTGTACGGTTGAACACACGAGCAATTTGATTAGGCCCTTTAGCTAGTGTATACAACAGACTGTTGACCTTCCCATCTTTATGGAGTTGTGTGATCTATTTCATGGAATAGAATATGTGTGAGTGTACTATACACCATTGTTTTTTTATTACGAGAAACATTTATGAAAGTGCTAAAGTAACTTACCCGTCTTTCGAACCAGCCAACAAAATCTTCCTTGTGTTTCTTTTTAGGATTAGGACAATTGTTCTTTTTGAGCTCGTCAATATGTTCCCTTAAAAAAGAAATGATATATGGTTAGTTCATAACCAAAGTATTAATGCATATCATGATATGAAACAAATACATAAGTATCCTTACTGAATCCATGGCTCGGTTTCCTCGCAGTTTGTTATTATGTAGTGCCTCATTTGATTAAGAGCTTCCAAAGACAGTGATTCACGGGCAAAACCTTTCTTGTAGTAATCAACTGCACTCATTATGCTAATCCCTGTTGGTGCTTGATCTGTAGCTCCATCTGCATGGCGTTTGGACCGACTTATTTTTGTAGGCGAGCCTTTAACGAATCGACTGCAGAACGTCATGCACTCTTCAAGTATGTACCCCTCTGCAATTGAACCTTCTAGATGAGCCTTGTTACGTACATATCCCTTCAACGTACGCAGGTATCTCTCAACCGGATACATCCATCTATACTGTACAGGCCCTGCGAACCATGCTTCTCGAGCTAGATGAATTGGGAGATGCATCATAATATCAAAGAAAGCTGGTGGATAGATCATCTCTAGCTGACATATAATTTCTGCAATTTGTTTGTCCAAATTCAACAAATCGTCATCCCTTAACTCCTTGGAGCATAAATCGGAAAAGTATTTACTGAGCTGAAGCAATGGGGTACGGACATTCTCTGGCAGAAGCTTGCGCAACGCAATAGGAAGAAGTTTCTGTAATATAACATGGCAGTCATGAGTTTTGAGTCCACTAAACTTGCACTACTCGAGGACCACACATCGCTTAATGTGTGAAGCATAGCCATCAGGCATCCATATGCTCTGCAGAAACCTGAGGAGCATTATCTTCTCTTCCTTTTTTAAAGCATACACGCCTTTCTTCATTTTGTACTTATCCTTACCGGCGGGCTTTGCGTGCTGATCCTCCCTAATTTTCAAGAACTCCAAATCAAGGCGAGCCTTCGTACCATCCTTTGTTTTCCCATCCATCTCAAGCAAAGTACCCAAATGCTGTCACAAATGTTCTTCTCAATATGCATAACATCCAAATTGTGCCTCACGAGCAAGTGCTGCCAATACGGGAGCTGGAAGAAAACACTTTTCTTCCGCCAATTGTGCCAGGGATTAGTTTCCGGTCGCTTTCTCTTATTTGACCGCCCAAATGGTTCATGCTGAATGCTATCAAGCTCATTTAGAACTTCAATGGCTGTAAGTGGCACCGGGGTGTCTCTATGTTCTGGCATGTTGTTGAGCATAACCTTGTTTCTACGCCATTTGTGGTGTTTCCGTAGAAAACGTCGGTGTCCCATGTAGCAATGCTTTCTACCAAACTAGAGCCATAAAAATGTATGTATGCTTGTGGCATTAAGGGCATTCTAGCTTGCCTTTTGTGCTCCAACCACTCAGCATTGCGTCAGCCGGGTAGTCATTGATGGTCCACAACATGCATGCATACAACGTGAAATTTTCTTTAGTTGTAGCATCATATGCTTCAACACCATCCTCCCATAGAACTAACAGTTCATCAATCAAAGGCAGCAAGTACACATCAATGTTATTTCCTGCTGACTTTGGTCCTGGAATAATCATTGACGTTATCCAGTTCTCTTGTTTCATACACATCCATGGTGGCAACTTATATGGGATCAGAATGACAGGCCATGTAGTGTGTGATATACTCATGAGCCCAAAGGGGTTGAATCCATCTGAAGCAAGGCCAAGCCGAACACTGCGAGCATCTTTTGCGAATTCTTTCTGACTATATCTATCATCAAGGCTTTTCCAGACCTTCGAATCTGAAGGATGCCTCGTTATGCCATCATCTTTACGATTCTCCTTATGCCATTTCATATCAGTTGACATATCTGTCGTGGGATAATCACGGCAGATGTTACCTGGGGTAACTGATCTTGGGGCAAGTCGACACAGGTATTTGGGAGAGGGTTTAGCTCGAAGGAAAACATGGCGAAAAGCAATCTAAGAACCGGAAAGCAACTCGCCGGCTCTCGATATTATTATACTGGATACTCGATAACAGGTGTTACAACTATGACTTGAATCTCTGGCAAACTAAACCTAGGGGCCGGTTTATAAAGCACCCGTACACCCCTAGCTTGCCCTTCAAGGCACATCTTGAGTCCTACTCGAACTCCACATACAAAGCCTAACTTTCCTTATCGCAACCCACAAGCCGGGTTACGAACGCTACACGCCCTGGGCTTTCCAGAAGTTTCTTTGCCTTTAGCCGGATCTGGCCCAGCCGCCGTTTGGGCCGGGTCACACCAGGGAGTCGACATACCGGGTTACTATCCCCTCATCAGTAGTCCCCAGAATAGCTTGGGCTTCCAAGATTTACTCTTCGAAGCGCTGGCTATTCCCTACAGAAACATTAGAGGCAAACATATGAGGATCAAGACGCAGCGCGTCGACGAACGACCGTGACAGGTACCAAGGAAGCCAGGTAAAGACCCGGCTCTCCGTTAATCTCCCAGACTTAAATCTTAATAGGAAACTCCCTGACCTCACATCCTTCTTGATAATTACCGCTGATACGAGGAAGGCAATTTCCCCTTCCTTTTTCTATGGATCATATTGGTCTGCGCACAAAATGTGCCTTTCAAATTTCGAAATGGCCAATTACCCCGTACTCCCCGGGTCCCGACCGTTAGGCTAAGCCCTTCCATCCGGATGGTTATAAATAGAGCCCAAGGAACAAACCCCCTAACTCTTAACGGCTCATTTCCCCCATTCCTCTTCTCCTCAAACCCGAGCTCGCGAAGTGCCACCACGGAAGCCCCACGCACCTCGCCGGAGCCCGTCCGCCGTCGCCTGCGCTCCGCCGCCGCGCGACTCACTCCAACCCCCAAATCCGCCGCCGAGCGCCCGGTCCGCCGACCAACAACCTCAAAGGGCCATCAATCTTGCGCCATCTGCCTCCGCAAAGCTCTTCTTCAACCCCCTTTGGTAAGCTCCTCATATCCCCCAGCTCATCCTCGTAATTTCTCATCCTTCCCTTGGATCAGATCTGAATCGAGTGGTCCGCGATTTCCCGGGCCGCGCCGGATTAACTCACCGATATTTACCATAATCATTCCCATAGATAGGATTCATAGCTTGTATTGCTCTCCTAACTCCAGTAATCATTAACTTGGCCACAAATTTGGAAATAAGACTCCCAATCTAGGTTCGGGCCATCTAAAGTTTCCGCCTTTGTTCTCCCTCCTCAGAGAATCTCACTTCTCCGAATCATTCGTAGATGGTAGGCATACAAACACCCTCCCAACTTCTCCAAACACTTGCTTTTACGGAAAACTCTATAAGGATTGAAATGGCATACGATACCCGGACAAACCATACTTGACCCCGCAAGGCAATACCCGGATTATGTTTAAATTGCCGGTAACCGCTTATCTGCTAACTTCCGAATTTTTGTCTCTTACGTCCTTTCCTTCAATGTTTTACCAGGTCAATCCCATGGCACCCAAGAGGCAGGGGAAACAGCCGGCTAAGGCTAAATCCACAAACTCCATATCGGCCAATTGGGGGAAGTCCTCCGTCACCAAGGCCAAACTGGAGGAGTTGGTCGAGCTCGGAACCCTACCTCCACAGGAGTCTATCCACTGGCGAGTGCCAGGCATTGAAACCCGGCCTTCTCCAGCGACGGATGAGGTAATATGCTTCGTTCAACATGTGACCCGGGGCTTTAGGCCTCCGGGTCACCCCTTCTTCCGTGACGTCCTAGACCATTACAACCTCCGTATCTTCGATATAGGTCCAAACTCCATTTTGAACATCTCCCATTTTATCGTTCTTTCCGAATCTTACTTGTGCACTCCGCCAAGTCTAGCCCTCTTCGTCGAACTTTTTCAGTGCAAGCCGTGTCGCGAAAGCGGCGACGGCGCACTTCTCACTTGCGGCGGGGTTTCTATCCAGCGCCGCAAGAACTCCCTGATGCCTCCTATTTCTCTCAATTCCCACGTAAAGCACTGGCAGCTTTCGTACTTCTACTGCCAGGATACCTCTCCACCCGTGTGAAAAGAAGTTGCCGGGTTACTCGGAGGGTCAACTTGACATCTCCGAGAAATTCAACGCCTTCGCGCCTGATTCGGACAGGGAGGCGATCTTGCCTTTGTTAGCTAGGATCTCCATCTTGTCCGCCCGAGGCCTCATCGGGCTAAACCTGGTGAAGACCTGGGTTAGCTTCCGCATTCAGCCAAACTCCATTCGTGAGAAGCTGATGTGCGAATACTCGGGTCAAACCACGGACCCAATCCGATTCTCTACCCGCACCCTTGCTCCGGGTGACATTAACAAAACAATTAAGGGTTTCCTGACAGAGAAGCTCGAGGTAATCCGGGGCATAGCCGGATTAGAACCTTTTACCCTCGAGAATCCAACCCCCGCAGTAAGTTTTCTGCCTTTTGATTTTGACTTCTAACAACTTACTTTTATTCGCTTCTCTTGACTCGATATTAATCACTATCCTGGCATCTTTTCCTCAGGCCGATGATGACTTTTGGACGGTCGACACCCCTCCTAATTCCGAAGACGGGGAGGAGGAAGACGATGTCATTGACTCGAATGAAGGTACGTACTTGATTCCCTTGCACACGTTATATCCTGCTTTTTCTTCTTCTTTATGCTGTAACTCGGATATATTTCAGAGCGAGAGGACCAAAGCGAAGAAGAAGAAAGACAGCAGGGGCGGGTCCACCAGCGAGGAGGAAGAGCCGGAGCCGGCCACCAAAGCCGGAACAAAGAGGAAATCCCAGAGGATAGCCCTCCAGGTTTTTACTTCATCTCCTTACACTTTGGTTTTTTTGTTCCCATAACATCACTCCGGGCTAACCCCATCTCCACCCCTTTTGATCATAACTGAAGGAGCCACCCGCGACTAGGCGCCGAGTAACCCGGAATCATCCGGGCAACGAGACCCCTAACCCGGTCGCTTCGCCGCCCCCGGTTCAACACCCTGGTATTTGTTGTAAACAAAATTTCTTTCCGGTCATTCCTTTGTAACGTAATCCCAGACCTTTCTTGCCATTTTTCAGTCTCTTCCGGGTCTAGTGACGGCTTCCCCTCGGACTTCCCGGTGAACACCGGTAAGCGCCTTTTCCTGATATTATACCGAACTTTCATCCCTTTTTTCTTTTAACCAGAGATTAATTGTGCCTTTGCACCTTCTTCAGAGCCACGGTTATTAGTAGCGACCAGGAGGACACCGAGGCTAAGGTCCGGGTCGAGAACGAGCCGGCTGACGATGCCTTCACCACGGCTGGCAACGAGCAAGTGTCGCCACCGGAGCCAGCTAGGCATGACGCCGAGTATCCAACCGCTTCACACGCAGACGAGAAGGAGAAGGGAGCAGCTTCAAGCGCGGGAGGGGGACCAGACTCCGACATTCGGATGACCCGGGTGCCACCTCCTGTTACAAGAAATGCTCCTTTTCCTGCTTTCCAGGTATCCGAGCCATCTAACTCGGATAACGCTGACTTTAACCAGCTGATGAGCGCTCTTCTTGCCATGAAAGCTTCAGAAGGGACTGTCTTAGAACGTATGGCTGCAGCACATCAGGTAACTTTTACTTGATGCTCCTTATTATACATCCAGTCCCCAAGTCCCGAGTATAATTTTTTTTAATTATCCTCGGTACTTCGCATAATACTTTTCGGTAATCATTTCCTCAGATGAAACTATCGTGACACCCGGCTTATAGCTTCACCCGGCTTTTGCAGGCAGAGATTACTCAGTCAGATGAAGCGTTACTTAAGGCTGAGCAGCTCTTGCTGGCTGAAGTTAAGCGTAAGGAGGCCCTTGAGGCGGAGATAAAGACTTTGAAAAAAGACGTCTCCACATACAAGAAGAAGTACAATGCTGCCCAGTCCTCGCTGAATAACCTGTCGACTCAGCTTACGGACACTTACCGTATCTTGCTAAGTAAGTTTGCTATTTGCAATTAATTTGCGTATCTCTATCTTGCCGCTGTAATAACCAATATTACTGATATGCTTTTGCATGTTTAGGTGCTAACCTTGCTGCTCCGGAGGAGAATGCCATCACTCAAGTTAAAACTCTGAAGACTGTGCTCCGGACGTTTTTTGCCGGCACGAAACTTTTGCTGGATGCTATCAAGTGGCCTTCTGAGGTATACCCGGGCGAGGAGAATCTTATACAGGCCTTTTCCACAGCACCTGGATGGATTGAAATACTGAAGCGCTCGTCCTGCCGAATTGGGATGACCCGGGCTTTAACGCTGGCGAAGGCTTATTTTCCAAAGCTTGACCCGGCGAAGATAGTATCCGGGTTCCCAGAGTTTAAAGCTGACGGATCCAAATTCAAGCCCCAGGATTTCAAAGCTATACAATCTGCGGTGCGTCCTTCAGCCACAGCTTTGGCCGACAAGATGGATCTAAACACGATTATGAGCTCGTATGATTCTGAGGGGCAAGGTTATCCTGGTGGAGGCACCCCCCCTATTGATATGTTGGACAAATGGTCGACTGATCTGGCTAGGAGGAAGGAAGAGGCTGGAAAGAGGGAAGCAGAGCTGGGCGTAAAGCCGTCTACCTCTACCCCAGCCGTGCCCCCGCCTGTTCGTCCAGATGTGAAGAGCCCGGGTAAAACTTCTGGCAAGGCCAAGAAGCAAGTCCAAGACTTAGACCCGGAGGACCACTCTCAAGACGCCGAGTAGGACGCTGCCTAGTGCTTTTGCGTTTCTCGAGACTGATATGACTTTTGCGGTGCGCCTGTGCACCATTGATGCTGACACTATGACTTTGCGTTTGTGGACTTAGATAACTCTTTGCCTCCCCTGGCTTTTGATAATCTCGATCCTTGTGTTACTTATAAGCTTATTCTCGATACTTCGAACTCTTGTTTTCAATTTCCTTTTGAGACTCGGCTAGCCGAGTATCGTAGGTTTTGATAGATGAACTTTTCTTTAAGTCCCCAATACTCGGAAATTAAGGTTTACAGGCTTTGGTAGTTAAACAGTTTGTTTCTGTTTCGAAGTCCCCAGTCCCCATGACCCAAAGTACGAGCTATGGGGGCGTGGCCTTTCTCAGATGACATACTGCTGTTTACCAAGCTGAATACCAATAGCTGTTTACATAAATACTGAAGTCATGCTTAATACTTGTTGAGTTTCCGGCTTTTTTAGCCTTATACTCTGCATGGACTTGTGGTTTAGATGACCCTTTGATTATCTTGTACTGTAAGCCGGCTTTCGCGTGGATACCATGTCGTTGCATCTATACGAAAAACAAGATCAAGCAAGCCACATTGGGCTGCATAGTTTGATTGTAATCGTACGTGAACAGATCATGCCACTTTAGTGCGAGTCACATCGAGCTTAAGTAAGAATAACCAAGAATTTGGCTCCTTTGTCCGGTTATAAGATTGCAGCTGTACCCGTTTTTTCGAGTAATCAGCCCCCATAACTCATAGGCATCATGGCCGGGTCTCCGGGTTTTGTGATTACTTATTGAAGCCGATCACCCCCCGGAGACCTATATTCACACAATGTATTTCGATGATACTGATGTATTGATAGTAACAATGTTACTTACTTGTAACTGAAGCAAAGACCATGATAAGACTCGAAACCATCTTCTTTTATTGATAAAAATTTTTTTTTTGAATCAGCAGGCCGCCTCATTAAAAACCTTCCAGTCCCCGTAGGTACCCTGGTAAGGAAAAGAGTGCGTATGAAACCCGCCGTCGATTACACTGCTTTAGTTACTCCCGGGAGTCGGCCTCGCGTTGGTACGGCCGATGCACATTCTCCACTTGCTATGCCCTTTCGTAATGAGTACCGGATTTGCTAGCCAATCCGGGTATATCGCCCTTGAAACGTGACCAGCCGCGGATGGTGGTGCATCTTCTTCTTCCCTACTGAGAGTTTTGAAAATCGTTCCTGATGAAGCCTACCATCTTAGGGTTTTGTTCTGCCCTAACTTTTGCTTTGTCCCCCTCAGGAGTTGGCTTTTTTGACGTTGCCCTCTCTTCTAGGTCTACCTGAGAACGGTAATGTTTGAGCTCTTCCTTCCTACAGGCTTGCTCGGCCATTGCCGCGTCTCCCTCATCACACTCAGCTGCTATATCTCGGTTTCCGTGTATTGTAATGGTCTTGGGGACCCGGGATTTTCAGTTGTAGGTACACATAACACGGTCTCGCCATGAACTTGGCATAAGCCGGCCTCCCAAACAATGCATGATAAGGGCTGCGCAACTTTACTACCTCGAAGGTAAGCCACTCGACTCGGTAGTTGTCCTTTGACTCTCCAAAAGCTACTTCCAGTGCCACCTTTCCTTCAGGGCATGCTGAGTGACCCGGCACTATCCCGTGAAAAACTGTTGTACTCTTTGCAGCTGCGATTCCTTTAAGCCCATACGCAGAAAAGTTTCCCAGTACAGGATATTGATACTACTTCCTCCATCCATCAAGACTTTTTTCAGCTCGTAGCCGTTGACCTGCGGCGCCACTACCAAAGCTAAGACTCCCGGGTGATCGACTCTATCCGGGTGATCCTTCCTGCTCCATGTTACCTCTTGTTCTGACCATCTCAAATACCTTGGGACAGCGGAAGAGACCGAATTAACTGCTTGTTTCAGTATCTTCTTATCCTTGTTAGAGCCTCCTGTAGTGTGCACATGATATTGACCCAGCTGTTTGGGGTTAGCTTGAAAACCTCCTGCTCCACCTTGATTGTTACCTTGATTTCCAGCTGGCGGATTGCCGGCTGGGGGCGGTCCGTTACCCAAGTTTCCACCTAGACCCGGACCTCCTCCTCGGCCCGCACCTCGCATAGCTCTGTTCACTTCCTCGTTTCTTCCACCTTTGTAAGTCGGCACATTGCTCCAATGAATGATTGGCCGGCTTGCCATTCCTGCTATGCTTCGGGCATGCCATCCTAAATATGTCCCAACTGTTGCTTGGTCTCGGAGGTCCTTGGTAGTGTCCCCCATTGTGATTTCCAGTATTAAATTCCCTTCGGATCTAGGTCTTGAAGACCCGGCCTCCGTGTTGGCTACAAACTCGGAATTCCCTTCAAACGGGCGCTTGTTTTGGCTACTTCCATTATTGTTTGGCCGATCCATTGCCGGTTTTCCCGCTGCTACTTGCGTTTGCTTTTGCTTTCTTGTCATCAACTTCCTCCTCTGTGGTATCCGTTGCAGCGTGTTTGTTGCACGCATCCATTAACTCCCCCATTGTAACCTCCGCTGCATTCCTACTAGATTTCATGCGAGTTAGCTTTTGCACTAAAGGAACATACTTACATGTTTTTGCCATAGCTTGTAGCGCGTCCTTAGGCTGGATATCCGTAGACGAGTGGAGTATCTCCATAACCCGGCGTACCCAGCTGCGTGCTGACTCTCCTTTCTTCTGAACGCATCTTTCTAATCATCAATAGTAAATAACTTTCTGCATGTCCCATGAAAGTGCTTGATGAATGCGGTCTTTAGCTCCTCCCATGATTTGATCGATTTTTCCGGTAGGTTGGTGAACCATAACTTTGCTGCTCCCTCTGACATCATTAAGTACATGAATTTGGCTTGGAGATTCGGACGCGTTGCGAATTGACATTGCCATCTCATAGCTGCTCAGCCACGTTTCTGGATCCATTGTTGGCTCATAATTTACTACTTTCCCCGGTTCTTTGAACTTCTCCGGGTAAGGTTCTGCTCTGATATCGTCCGAGAGGCACTTCGGTCCCGCAAGGGTGGTTGGGGCTGGTCTTGCCCGGAAACGCGTGACCCGGCTGGGGGTACCGCGGGGTGCGGCACCACCGGTAACTCGTGCGCTGCAGACCCGGCCCCGGCTCTTCTGGCTCTGGAACTGTCCACCACCGCCTGCGCTGCTGATACTACTGGTGCTGTCTGGATACGCGGTGGAGGCGGCATTTGCTGCTGCTCTTCCCTTCGTTGTGCCGCATTTGTTTGAACATGGCCCTGTTGCTGACTGGCGTACGGCGTCCCATGCATCCCGCTCCTATGATCCGGATAATTGGCTTGCTGTGCTACCGCGGTGTGTAGTAGATCGATTGCTCGTCGGGTTCCTTCCGCATGAGGCGAGTCTCCCACAGGGATCTGGTTTAATGCGAGCGTTGCCGCGTACACGTTGTCCATGGGATTGTTGTAATGACCTGCTGGTGTGCAGAATCGTGATGGTGGTGGCGGCATGGTATTGCCGGCTGTCACCCCTGTCTGTGGCAAAGGTAATCCGGCTGGCGCGTTTACCGGATGTGCTCCCGTTGAAGGTCGCGGTATGGTCCCTTGGTTCGTCGGTGGAATCGGCTGATCTTGAGGCGTGAACACCAGGGCAGTCGGGTTAATCACCCCGCCTGTTGCTGGCAGCATAGTTCGGTGTCTTTGGTGCATCCTGGTCGTTTCCTCCCGGAGCCGGGTCTCTCGGTCATCCAATTCGCGCTGCCGCGCGACCATCCCCTGCCTTTCTGCTTCCACTTGCCTTCTTTGCTGCTCCAATGCCCGACGAGCCACGTCCAGGTCTCTTACACGCTCTGCCGCGTTTTCTGGGGTAATAACTGTGGCCAAGACTGTGGGGTCCAAAATCAAATTATTATCAAACAGAGCCGGGTGACGCGGGTTTGAGGGGCCCGCCCCCGGTGTCCGGTTTGCTTGGAACCCGAACATATTTGCGTGTCGCTCCTCGTCTGCTGGGCGACTGGTGACAGACGCCGACTCTCCATCGACCTGGGCCAAGACCGGGTCAACTGCTCCTTGCTGCTGGGCTGCTGCCTGAACCGCCCCGGCTGGTGCCGCGGCCGCGTTTTTTCTTGATTGAGATTGGTCGCGGGAGCCGCATAAACTGCAACCCGGCGCATGATGCCCGGTGTAGATTCGTATTGTTCTTCCTCGCTGTTTTCCTTTTCGTATCGATCCTCCAATAGATCCCGTATGGACTCGGTATCATCCTCCCTCTATCTGACCCGTTGTTCCAATCGACTCTTCTTTTTCCGATCGGGCATACGTGTCTTCCCCTGACACAGAATCAGATCCAATATTATCACAATTCGAACTGGAAGTACATACCATACCGATGAAGACGTTGATGCTGCCGATCGTCACGATGGATCCGGTTTCGAGATGATCCGACTCTGGCCCCCAGCCAGAATCGTCTACCATCTTCTCTCCTTTGCTGTTGACGTAGATTTCTCCGACGATGAGGTTCTTCATGCTCTTCCGAGCTTCTCCCGTGATGTAAACACCTTTGGACGCAGGCCCCACGGTGGGCGCCAACTGTCGTGGGATAATCACGGCAGATGTTACCTGGGGTAACTGATCTTGGGGCAAGTCGACACAGGTATTTGGGAGAGGGTTTAGCTCGAAGGAAAACATGGCGAAAAGCAATCTAAGAACCGGAAAGCAACTCGCCGGCTCTCGATATTATTATACTGGATACTCGATAACAGGTGTTACAACTATGACTTGAATCTCTGGCAAACTAAACCTAGGGGCCGGTTTATAAAGCACCCGTACACCCCTAGCTTGCCCTTCAAGGCACATCTTGAGTCCTACTCGAACTCCACATACAAAGCCTAACTTTCCTTATCGCAACCCACAAGCCGGGTTACGAACGCTACACGCCCTGGGCTTTCCAGAAGTTTCTTTGCCTTTAGCCGGATCTGGCCCAGCCGCCGTTTGGGCCGGGTCACACCAGGGAGTCGACATACCGGGTTACTATCCCCTCATCAATATCTTCTGTCATGTATAGCCTTTGCAGTCTTTGAATGAGTGAGAAATACCATAGAACTTTCCGTGGCACTTGCTTCTTTGATTTACAGATCGATGAATCAGCTTTGTCTACGGTTGGACTTGATTTCCATCGAGACGTATGATAGACAGGGAATTCTTGGGCATCAGCATACTCATTACGGAATAGCACACAATCATTATAGCACGCGTGTATCTTCTTGTAATCCAGTCCAAACTCTCGAATGACCTTCCTTACTTGTGCAAGATTAGTAGGAATGCAGTGACCCTTTGGCAGCACCTCCGTGAACATCCGCAACATTAAGTCACATGCTCTGTTGGTCATCCCAGACACGCACTTGATTTGGTAAAGCTTCACAATGAAAGATATCTTTGTGACCTCCTCACAACCTGGGTACAACGATGTTTTTCCCTCTTCCAATAGTTTGTAGAATGCCTTTGCAGATGCATTTGGCTCCTGTTTCATTCCATCACCGATCGTGTCTCCTGCATTACTTCCCACTTTTGTGGCCCTTATGAGAGTTTCGAGCATGTCACATATCCCTTCACCACCATCTGCAGCGTCTTCATCATCAGAATCTTCAGCCATGTTGTCCCCCTCGGGTTCACCATGGAATACCCAATTTTTGTAGGACGGATCCATCCCATTCTTAAGCAAGTGCATATGGATCTCCTTTTTAGTTTTATGAGCATTATTCAGACATTTCGTACACGGGAAAAAGTTTTTTGCGTCTGGTTGAGCACCATCAAAACTAAATTCCAAGAAACTCTCGATGCCACTTTGCCACTCCACAGAATCTATATCCTTCTCGATCCAGCTCTTGTCTTGTGACATTTTGCGTTATCTCCGTTTAGCCGGTCTTGTAAAAAAAAAGGAGCAGCATTAGTTCACACGTAAGTATTTTGAAACAACACATACATCAGAGAGACATGCATACTGGTCTTTGAAGTCAGTAAGAATTGCAGGGGATTACATTAGACATTACTTCACAACACAGCGTTCGATTGAAACTAACACTTACACCTGAAACTGACATGGCTATGAAAATATAAAACCTAGTTCGTACCTGAATTCCTGACATTTCTATGAATATTAAACTAACACTTACAACTGAAACTGATAAAACAGACACGCATATGTGAACACAAGCAGCTAGTCTATCTGACAGCAATTGCAATCGCCATTAACTTCATCGAACCGGCAGGATGGAAACCAAGGATTTCATCAATATTGGTACAAACCTTGTAATTGCGTCTGACGAGCGGCGGAAGCAGCGCTTGAGTACAAGTCGGCGGGGCTGCGTTGGTGGCAGTTCAATAGTTTACGCTAATCGAGTTCGGATGGCGGCGAGGTAATAATGGCGGATTGGTCGGCCGCGCAGGGCCGATACGGCGGCGAAGTCGCCTGAGGGAGGATAGGGCGGCGTTGTCGTGTGGGGGCAGGGCAGTTTGGAGGAGACCGGCGGACATACGTAGCCCTTTCGCTCGCCCAATGGCCCAACCGGAGTATGGGCCTATTAATTGTACAATTTGTCTTCACAGCCCATGTAACAGCCCAAGTATGAAAACCTACCATTTAGAATGTTTGATTTCCTGTTTAATTAAAGTATGGCATCATGTCATCATATTGTTGCATTTGTTTCTTTTGTTTTGCATCTGTTATTCTTTATTTTCACAATGAAACTCAAACAATTTCAAATGCTTTGTTTTCATACTTGCTCTGTTACAACTTTTGGGATAAAGATCACAAATAAAAACAACCCAATTGTTCTCATTTTATTCCATGCTTAATCAACAAATAGAATGGTGGTTTCATTTCAAGTAAACAATGCTAAATTGTTTTCAAAATTCAATCAGAAACATTCAAACAGCACCCAAATGCAACTTATAAAATCAGCATTATAACCAAACCAATTGTTCCATTTTAATCATTAGGGTTCCCCCTAATAAACATGTTGATTTTAATAAAAACCAAATAAGAAGCATTTCTTTCAAATATTGACTTGAATTACAAAACAGTAATTAAAAGTTAATCTTTTGAAAAACCAAACTTGGCATTTGTTTTCTTTTAACCTAACTAGCTAACACTAATTTTTCTAAAATTTCTATTAACCTAAAAAGCCTTCTTTTTCTTCCATTTTGGTTTCAGCAAAAAATAAATAAATAAATGAAACAGAAATAATAAAAAGAAAAGAGAGCGCGCAGCAGCTAGCTAACCTAAGCCCAGCCCACCTAAGCTACTAACCGCGCGCGCAGCAGCCCGCAGCGGCCCGATACCGTTTCACCTAAGCCGCCCCGTCGTCCCCCTGTACGGCAGGGGATCCGGCCGTGCCACGGCGGCACCACCGCGAGCAGACGGTGATCGCGCGCCCAGCAGCCCTATAAATCCCCCTAGACCCCGCAGCCCTAGCCTAGAACCCTAGGAACCTCTGTCCCCTCGCGCCGCCGCTGTTCCCTCTCTCTCCCGGCGAATCTAGCCCTCTGAACCTCACCGCTACACCTCACCGTCGCCACCTCTCTGAATAACTCCGGCGATCGTCGCCTTCGTTGCCTCGAGGCGTGAGCTAGCACGGGGAACGGAATCACCACTGATCCAGCTACGCCCTCGACCTCTCATCACCCCCGGAGACCTGCCGGATGCGCGCCGCCATCGCTGTCTCTGCCGCCGGCGACTACCATATCCACGTCGAGCCTCTGCTCGTCTCCACTCGGCCGGTGAGCGCCACCTTGCCCTCCAGATCCCATGTCTCCCTCGCAACCGTGCACGACATCCACAGCAGCACTGCACCCGAGCGAGCCACGGCCGTGATGCTTCACTGTAGCTCGCCGCCGGCCAGCGCGCGCTGTCGCACGTTTCAGTTAGCACCTGCACCAAACGATTTCAGTTAGCGATTCAGTTAAACGAGCAACACCTTTTACTGTCCGCGCTCCTGTATCTGGTAACGAAACGCAACCAGCCTAGCTGGTTCAGTCCCTGCGCACAGCGAGTGAGGTCGCGGCTTCGAGCCTTGGCTCTCCCTGGGATAAAAATCCCATTTTTTTCGGCTTAGTACTGACAGGGAGGGCCCCCTGTCAGTCACTCATGCGCCACGGCAGCACAGTGAGCCCACGGGCCCCCCTGGCAGTGTCTGTGTACGTTTCCAGTGCGTATAAAAAGGATTAAAACCAGTTCTGTTTTCAATCCAGGTCCAATAAAATCACAGATTGGCCCCTAGATTCAAATTGCTTATAACTTTAGTTTTATAACTCCAATAAATAAAAATAAAATATGCACACGGGTCCAAATTTAATTCTCTATCTAATGGTACCAATTGTTTCCTGTTTTGAAATTTCCAAATGCAATTTAAATTTGAATTCAAATAATTCAATTGTAATTTGCAACAATTCATAAATAATTCATACTATTTCCAAATAAGGCAAATAAAATATGTTCTCCATACCATTTTGAATAACCTTTTCAAATATAAATTTTGTTTCATGGTTTGAATAATTTAAATTGCCTAAATAATTTAATACTTGTTTAGTTCATTTAAATTTGATAAAATCATAACTTGCTCAAAATAAAATAATTTTGAACATGCAAAATATGTTTTCAAACCATCAAAGTGTGAACTTTTCAAATGTGAATTTGAATTCATGTTTTGAACAAATAAAACTTCAATTAAATTCAAACTTGTTTTAAATTCATTTAAAACTTGTTTAATATTGTTTAATTCATAATTAAATTATCCTAACTCCTATTTCAATAATTGAAACTGTAATCCAACTAAAATTTGATGTTCTTTCAAATATAAATTTTGGTAATTGTTTTGAACACTTTAACTTGGTGAAAACAACAATTACTTGTGTGGCAAGTTTAAGTAACCAAACTTTCCAAACTTAACCAATGTTTTCCGAACTTGTTTTATTCCTTTTCCATTTGCATCTAACTTGGTTACTTTATTGATTTCATCATGCATGCATCATGATAAAACCACTTACACATGTGAACTAATTGTAGATCATTTGTTTCCACTTAATTCATGGACTCTTGCCATATGCAATCCAATTGCATATGGGTCCATTTAAATTGTGCTATCATGTTATCTAGTTCATTTTGATGCAACCATTAACTTGACATGCATCATCCCATGATTGTGCACTATGCCATGATATTGATTGTCTACCTTTTCTGCATTGTTTGTTTGCTTCTTCTCGGATAAACGACGACGTTGAGACCGACGATCCTTACGACACCCCTTCTAAGGAGTTAGCTCAGTACCCGGCTACTGGGTTTTGCAGGCAAGTTATCACTCACATGAACCACTGTGTTCCTTTCAACATTGGTTACCGATACTTTCCGTTGTTCTTTTCTGCTAGCCTTAGTAGTAGTTGTTTCTGTTACGAACCCATCACATGATACCCTGAACCCTGATATTGCCTCACCTCCATACCTATAACCATTGCTTGTTGCCCGTGTCTTACTAGCATGCTTAGGTTGTTTTGCTCGAGTCTGTTACCCGTTACTTTCTGTTACCATTTCGTTATGTTCTGGGGGCTCGATGTTTAATCAATCAATCATGCTAATGTTATTGTTAAATAATAAATTTGATGATAAGGCACCGGCAGGAGGCCCTGTGTGGTTTTGAGGCCTGCTAGTGTCGACCCTAATAGGAAAAGGGTCTTGTCTACTGATCCATGATGAGCGCACTAACCGCATGTGGGAAGCGAGTATGGGCGCCCCCCTCAATTTGATTCGATTCGCATCTCGTCCAAATCGCCTCATTTAGTTCGTGTTTTCCATTTGCCGCATGCATGTTTTTGCGAGCCCAGGCCAGGGTGGAACTTTTGTAGTCGGCATATAGGGGGACACGGTCTTAGAGTGCTATGAGGGTCCCTTTTCTTCGGGGCTTGATTAGCCATGCGCCCAAGGTTCTTTGGGCTTGATGCGAAGAAGAGTCGAGTTGTGTTGTGCCCCGCTTGGTGGAAGGGCCTTTCCATCTGGCGGGTTATTCATGCGTGTACGGCCAAATTGGTGCAACCCTGCAGGGATAATCTTCTCGAGAAGCCGTGTTTTCCGCGGTTATGGATTACTTGGTGAAAGTACTGGCTAACAAGTACTCAGGACAACTTAAACCTAATGATTAACAACCTTTCACCCACTGATTAACAACTTGACTAGTAATAGGCTTATTGACACAATAATCTGAACCATCATTAATTCAACTGTGTGAGTTATCCTCGGATTGCTTCTTCGGATAAGGGGCGAGATCCAGGATGGGTTTGCTTGAAGTTATCTTTCAGTTGGTTACAATCCTCGATCTTATCTCCTTTCTGTTAGCCGGAAGTGATAGAAATCTCTGTAGTTGGTTAGTGCAGCCAGTTGCAGCATCTTTTATATTCCCCTTCCTTCCGTTGAACCCAAAGCATCTGTGCTTGGTGTTGACGGGTTACACTTTGGTGAACTGTGAGTCTTGCTTGCCAGTACGTTTATGTACTGACCCCTTTGGGGCTGTGGTTTCCGCAGACGACGTTTTCCGAGGATCTACATGGTGGCTACTACGTGGAGTATGACGAGACTGCTGACGAGTAGATAGCGGACCCGGGCAGGATCCGAGACTTCGTGGATGGGCTCCGTCTTTTTGTTTCCGGCCTCTTAGGCCTATTTGGTTCGTGTCTGTACCCAGACATGTTGAATGCTTCCGCTGTGATGTAATGATGATATGTTGGGACATGTGTCCTCTGGATGATTGTATTTGCTATCTCTGCTCTAGTGAGAGCCATTTGCAACTTATTTCGATCTTTTGTGTCGTAGAGATCTGTTGTGATATCACTTGTTCAAACGCCGTTGACGTACCATGTGTGTATGGTTGAAGTACGTCAATGGAAGTGTCCTGATTTCTACGGGATAGTTACATCGACGGTGAACAGTAGCGATTGGTTGTCACACATAAGTGTTGGCCTACTCGTAAGAGGACGCGGGTGCCGGTAAGCCCCGTAATCCAATCAGAATACTGTTCAGTTCGTACGGTGAGTATCCTCTAGAAGTCCGGTGCGACAAATGGTATCAGAGCCTGTCTGCCTGTAGGATCCCTTTTTACTGGTCGCAGTTGAGTCTAGAAACTATTTTGTAGCTATATAGGAAAAATGAAACGTGAGAGTAGGAATTCTGTTCTTTTTCTTCTTTTCCCCACCCTCTCTCCCTTTTCTGGTAAGGAAGTGCAACGTTGATTTCTCCCTTCTCATCTAAACTTTCAAGTTAGGATTTCACGTGTTTGGGTTTTCCATAGTACCTCAGGAGTTTTTTTGGTCTCGTTTTCCCGATGTTGCTTCAATATCCTGTTCTTTTAAAGAACCCTTCGTCCGTTGAGATCTTGTTGTTGTTTTCCACTTCAAATCTTCTACCGGCGTCTAATCAAAACTTCCTCGTAAACTCTTGTCCAGCTAAAGTGTTGTTTCATAACGGAGCATCACATTCTTTTGTATCAAAGATCTTTTCCACAACATACAACCCAATTCTGGTCCCACTAAGCAATCAAATCAATATTCACTCCTCGGGGTCTCAAATGTTGACTTCCAAGTTCAGTCACAGAAATCAAATTCTAATTAAAGGCCACATATTCCTTGCTTCTCTCATACTACTTGAAAATTCTGACATTGATGTCATTCTTGGTGTTGGATTGATGTCAATAACTCTGTTCCACCATTCTAGCCAGATAATCTACTCTCCAAATAAAGCAAGTTCTTTTAGCTACACCCTCGATGCAAAAACCTCTCCCTTTACTTGAAAATGTTCCGGTGGTTTCCAAATTCCCTCACGTCTATCCAATGTGCACGATGTGTTTCACGTGTCACAACTCAAGTGGATCTTCGCAAGAAGTATCCGGACCTTTTCTTTTCTCAGTAGGAATCTCGGGGCGCGATTCCTTCAAGGGGGGCGTTTTGTAACAGCCCAAGTATGAAAACCTACCATTTAGAACGTTTGATTTCCTGTTTAATTAAAGTATGGCATCATGTCATCATATTGTTGCATTTGTTTCTTTTGTTTTGCATCTGTTATTCTTTGTTTTCACAATGAAACTCAAACAATTTCAAATGCTTTGTTTTCATACTTGCTCTGTTACAACTTTTGGGATAAAGATCACAAATAAAAACAACCCAATTGTTCTCATTTTATTCCATGCTTAATCAACAAATAGAATGGTGGTTTCATTTCAAGTAAACAATGCTAAATTGTTTTCAAAATTCAATCAGAAACATTCAAACAGCACCCAAATGCAACTTATAAAATCAGCATTATAACCAAACCAATTGTTCCATTTTAATCATTAGGGTTCCCCCTAATAAACATGTTGATTTTAATAAAAACCAAATAAGAAGCATTTCTTTCAAATATTGACTTGAATTACAAAACAGTAATTAAAAATTAATCTTTTGAAAAACCAAACTTGGCATTTGTTTTCTTTTAACCTAACTAGCTAACACTAATTTTTCTAAAATTTCTATTAACCTAAAAAGCCTTCTTTTTCTTCCATTTTGGTTTCAGCAAAAAAAAAAAATAAATGAAACAGAAATAATAAAAAGAAAAGAGAGCGCGCAGCAGCTAGCTAACCTAAGCCCAGCCCACCTAAGCTACTAACCGCGCGCGCAGCAGCCCGCAGCGGCCCGATACCGTTTCACCTAAGCCGCCCCGTCGTCCCCCTGTACGGCAGGGGATCCGGCCGTGCCACGGCGGCACTACCGCGAGCAGACGGTGATCGCGCGCCCAGCAGCCCTATAAATCCCCCCTAGACCCCGCAGCCCTAGCCTAGAACCCTAGGAACCTCTGTCCCCTCGCGCCGCCGCTGTTCCCTCTCTCTCCCGGCGAATCTAGCCCTCTGAACCTCACCGCTACACCTCACCGTCGCCACCTCTCTGAATAACTCCGGCGATCGTCGCCTTCGTTGCCTCGAGGCGTGAGCTAGCGCGGGGAACGGAATCACCACTGCTCCAGCTACGCCCTCGACCTCTCATCACCCCCGGAGACCTGCCGGATGCGCGCCGCCATCGCTGTCTCTGCCGCCGGCGACTACCACATCCACGTCGAGCCTCTGCTCGTCTCCACTCGGCCGGTGAGCGCCACCTTGCCCTCCAGATCCCATGTCTCCCTCGCAACCGTGCATGACATCCACAGCAGCACTGCACCCTAGCGAGCCACGGCCGCGATGCTTCACTGTAGCTCGCCGCCGGCCAGCGCGCGCTGTCGCACGTTTCAGTTAGCACCTGCACCAAACGATTTCAGTTAGCGATTCAGTTAAACGAGCAACACCTTTTACTGTCCGCGCTCCTGTATCAGGTAACGAAACGCAACCATCCCAGCTGGTTCAGTCCCTGCGCACAGCGAGTGAGCTCGCGGGTTCGAGCCTTGGCTCTCCCTGGGATAAAAATCCCATTTTTTTCGGCTGAGTACTGACAGGGAGGGCCCCCTGTCAGTCACTCATGCGCCACGGCAGCACAGTGAGCCCACGGCCCCCCCTGGCAGTGTCTTTGTACGTTTCCAGTGCGTATAAAAAGGATTAAAACCAGTTCTGTTTTCAATCCAGGTCCAATAAAATCACAGATTGGCCCCTAGATTCAAATTGCTTATAACTTTAGTTTTATAACTCCAATAAATAAAAATAAAATATGCACACTGGTCCAAATTTAATTCTCTATCTAATGGTACCAATTGTTTCCTGTTTTGAAATTTCCAAATGCAATTTAAATTTGAATTCAAATAATTCAATTGTAATTTGCAACAATTCATAAATAATTCATACTATTTCCAAATAAGGCAAATAAAATATGTTCTCCATACCATTTTGAATAACCTTTTCAAATATAAATTTTGTTTCATGGTTTGAATAATTTAAATTGCCTAAATAATTTAATACTTGTTTAGTTCATTTAAATTTGATAAAATCATAACTTGCTCAAAATAAAATAATTTTGAACATGCAAAATATGTTTTCAAACCATCAAAGTGTGAACTTTTCAAATGTGAATTTGAACTCATGTTTTGAACAAATAAAACTTTAATTAAATTCAAACTTGTTTAAATTCATTTAAAACTTGTTTAATATTGTTTAATTCATAATTAAATTATCCTAACTCCTATTCAATAATTGAAACATGTAATCCAACTAAAATTTGATGTTCTTTTCAAATAAATGTTGGTAATTGTTTTGAACACTTTAACTTGGTGAAAACAACAATTACTTGTGTGGCAAGTTTAAGTAACCAAACTTTCCAAACTTAACCAATGTTTTCCAAACTTGTTTTATTCCTTTTCCATTTGCATCTAACTTGGTTACTTTATTGTTTTCATCATGCATGCATCATGATAAACCACTTACACATGTGAACTAATTGTAGATCATTTGTTTCCACTTAATTCATGGACTCTTGCCATATGCAATCCAATTGCATATGGGTCCATTTAAATTGTGTTATCATGTTATCTAGTTCATTTTGATGCAACCATTAACTTGACATGCATCATCCCATGATTGTGCACTATGCCATGATATTGATTGTCTACCTTTTCTGCATTGTTTGTTTGCTTCTTCTCGGATAAACGACGACGTTGAGACCGACGATCCTTACGACACCCCTTCTAAGGAGTTAGCTCAGTACCCGGCTACTGGGTTTTGCAGGCAAGTTATCACTCACATGAACCACTGTGTTCCTTTCAACATTGGTTACCGATACTTTCCGTTGTTCTTTTCTGCTAGCCTTAGTAGTAGTTGTTTCTGTTACGAACCCATCACATGATACCCTGAACCCTGATATTGCCTCACCTCCATACCTATAACCATTGCTTGTTGCCCGTGTCTTACTAGCATGCTTAGGTTGTTTTGCTCGAGTCTGTTACCTGTTACTTTCTGTTACCATTTCGTTATGTTCTGGGGGATCGATGTTTAATCAATCAATCATGCTAATGTTATTGTTAAATAATAAATTTGATGATAAGGCACCGGCAGGAGGCCCTGTGTGGTTTTGAGGCCTGCTAGTGTTGACCCTAATAGGAAAAGGGTCTTGTCTACTGATCCATGATGAGCGCACTAACCGCATGTGGGAAGCGAGTATGGGCGCCCCCCTCAATTTGATTCGATTCGCATCTCGTCCAAATCGCCTCATTTAGTTCGTGTTTTCCATTTGCCGCATGCATGTTTTTGCGAGCCCAGGCCAGGGTGGAACTTTTGTAGTCGGCATATAGGGGGACACGGTCTTAGAGTGCTATGAGGGTCCCTTTTCTTCGGGGCTTGATTAGCCGTGCGCCCAAGGTTCTTTGGGCTTGATGCGAAGAAGAGTCGAGTTGTGTTGAGTGCCCCGCTTGGTGGAAGGGCCTTTCCATCTGGCGGGTTATTCATGCGTGTACGGCCAAATTGGTGCAACCCTGCAGGGATAATCTTCTCGAGAAGCCGTGTTTTCCGCGGTTATGGATTACTTGGTGAAAGTACTGGCTAACAAGTACTCATGACAACTTAAACCTAATGATTAACAACCTTTCACCCACTGATTAACAACTTGACTAGTAATAGGCTTATTGACACAATAATCTGAACCATCATTAATTCAACTGTGTGAGTTATCCTCGGATTGCTTCTTCGGATAAGGGGCGAGATCCAGGATGAGTTTGCTTGAAGTTATCTTTCAGTTGGTTACAATTCTCGATCTTATCTCCTTTCTGTTAGCCGGAAGTGGTAGAAATCTCTGTAGTTGGTTAGTGCAGCCAGTTGCAGCATCTTTTATATTCCCCTTCCTTCCGTTGAACCCAAAGCATATGTGCTTGGTGTTTACGGGTTACACTTTGGTGAACTGTGAGTCTTGCTTGCCAGTACGTTTATGTACTGACCCCTTTGGGGCTGTGGTTTCCGCAGACGACGTTTTCCGAGGATCTACATGGTGGCTACTACGTGGAGTATGACGAGACTGCTGACGAGTAGATAGCGGACCCGGGCAGGATCCGAGACTTCGTGGATGGGCTCCGTCTTTTCGTTTCCGGCCTCTTAGGCCTATTTGGTTCGTGTCTGTACCCAGACATGTTGAATGCTTCCGCTGTGATGTAATGATGATATGTTGGGACATGTGTCCTCTGGATGATTGTATTTGCTATCTCTGCTCTAGTGAGAGCCATTTGCAACTTATTTCGATCTTTGTGTCGTAGAGATCTGTTGTGATATCACTTGTTCAAACGCCGTTGACGTACCATGTGTGTATGGTTGAAGTACGTCAATGGAAGTGTCCTGATTTCTACGGGATAGTTTACATCGACGGTGAACAGTAGCGATTGGTTGTCACACATAAGTGTTGGCCTACTCGTAAGAGGACGCGGGTGCCGGTAAGCCCCGTAATCCAATCAGAATACTGTTCAGTTCGTACGGTGAGTATCCTCTAGAAGTCCGGGTGCGACAAATGGTATCAGAGCCTGTCTGCCTGTAGGATCCCTTTTTACTGGTCGCAGTTGAGTCTAGAAACTATTTTGTAGCTATATAGGAAAAATGAAACGTGAGAGTAGGAATTCTGTTCTTTTTCTTTTTTTCCCCACCCTCTCTCCCTTTTCTGGTAAGGAAGTGCAACGTTGATTTCTCCCTTCTCATCTAAACTTTCAAGTTAGGATTTCACGTGTTTTGGGTTTTCCATAGTACCTCAGGAGTTTTTGGTCTCGTTTTCCCGATGTTGCTTCAATATCCTGTTCTTTTAAAGAACCCTTCGTCCGTTGAGATCTTGTTGTTGTTTTCCACTTCAAATCTTCTACCGGCGTCTAATCAAAACTTCCTCGTAAACTCTTGTCCAGCTAAAGTGTTGTTTCATACCGGAGCATCACATTCTTTTGTATCAAAGATCTTTTCCACAACATACAACCCAATTATGGTCCCACTAAGCAATCAAATCAATATTCACTCCTCGGGGTCTCAAATGTTGACTTCCAAGTTCAGTCACAGAAATCAAATTCTAATTAAAGGCCACATATTCCTTGCTTCTCTCATACTACTTGAAAATTCTGACATCGATGTCATTCTTGGTGTTGGATTGATGTCAATAACTCTGTTCCACCATTCTAGCCACATAATCTACTCTCCAAATAAAGCAAGTTCTTTTAGCTACACCCTCGATGCAAAAACCTCTCCCTTTACTTGAAAATGTTCCGGTGGTTTCCAAATTCCCTCACGTCTATCCAATGTGCACGATGTGTTTCACGTGTCACAACTCAAGTGGATCTTCGCAAGAAGTATCCGGACCTTTTCTTTTCTCAGTAGGAATCTCGGGGCGCGATTCCTTCAAGGGGGGCGTTTTGTAACAGCCAAGTATGAAAACCTACCATTTAGAATGTTTGATTTCCTGTTTAATTAAAGTATGGCATCATGTCATCATATTGTTGCATTTGTTTCTTTTGTTTTGCATCTGTTATTCTTTGTTTTCACAATGAAACTCAAACAATTTCAAATGCTTTGTTTTCATACTTGCTCTGTTACAACTTTTGGGATAAAGATCACAAATAAAAACAACCCAATTGTTCTCATTTTATTCCATCTTAATCAACAAATAAAATGGTGGTTTCATTTCAAGTAAACAATGCTAAATTGTTTTCAAAATTCAATCAGAAACATTCAAACAGCACCCAAATGCAACTTATAAAATCAGCATTATAACCAAACCAATTGTTCCATTTAATCATTAGGGTTCCCCCTAATAAACATGTGATTTTAATAAAAACCAAATAAGAAGCATTTCTTTCAAATATTGACTTGAATTACAAAACAGTAATTAAAAATTAATCTTTTGAAAAACCAAACTTGGCATTTGTTTTCTTTTAACCTAACTAGCTAACACTAATTTTTCTAAAATTTCTATTAATCTAAAAAGCCTTCTTTTTCTTCCATTTTGGTTTCAGCAAAAAAAAAAAATGAAACAGAAATAATAAAAAGAAAAGAGAGCGCGCAGCAGCTAGCTAACCTAAGCCCAGCCCACCTAAGCTACTAACCGCGCGCGCAGCAGCCCGCAGTGGCCCGATACCGTTTCACCTAAGCCGCCCCGTCGTCCCCCTGTACGGCAGGGGATCCGGCCGTGCCACGGCGGCACCACCGCGAGCAGACGGTGATCGCGCGCCCAGCAGCCCTATAAATCCCCCCTAGACCCCGCAGCCCTAGCCTAGAACTCTAGGAACCTCTGTCCCCTCGCGCCGCCGCTGTTCCCTCTCTCTCCCGGCGAATCTAGCCCTCTGAACCTCACCGCTACACCTCACCGTCGCCACCTCTCTGAATAACTCCGGCGATCGTCGCCTTCGTTGCCTCGAGGCGTGAGCTAGCGCGGGGAACGGAATCACCACTGCTCCAGCTACGCCCTCGACCTCTCATCACCCCCGGAGACCTGCCGGATGCGCGCCGCCATCGCTGTCTCTGCCGCCGGCGACTACCACATCCACGTCGAGCCTCTGCTCGTCTCCACTCGGCCGGTGAGCGCCACCTTGCCCTCCAGATCCCATGTCTCCCTCGCAACCGTGCACGACATCCACAGCAGCACTGCACCCCAGCGAGCCACGGCCGCGATGCTTCACTGTAGCTCGCCGCCGGCCAGCGCGCGCTGTCGCACGTTTCAGTTAGCACCTGCACCAAACGATTTGAGTTAGCGATTCAGTTAAACGAGCAACACCTTTTACTGTCCGCGCTCCTGTATCTGGTAACGAAACGCAACCAGCCCAGCTGGTTCAGTCCCTGCGCACAGCGAGTGAGCTCGCGGGTTCGAGCCTTGGCTCTCCCTGGGATAAAAATCCCATTTTTTTCGGCTGAGTACTGACAGGGAGGGCCCCCTGTCAGTCACTCATGCTCCACGGCAGCACAGTGAGCCCACGGGCCCCCCTGGCAGTGTCTGTGTACGTTTCCAGTGCGTATAAAAAGGATTAAACCAGTTCTGTTTTCAATCCAGGTCCAATAAAATCACAGATTGGCCCCTAGATTCAAATTGCTTATAACTTTAGTTTTATAACTCCAATAAATAAAAATAAAATATGCACACTGGTCCAAATTTAATTCTCTATCTAATGGTACCAATTGTTTCCTGTTTTGAAATTTCCAAATGCAATTTAAATTTGAATTCAAATAATTCAATTGTAATTTGCAACAATTCATAAATAATTCATACTATTTCCAAATAAGGCAAATAAAATATGTTCTCCATACCATTTTGAATAACCTTTTCAAATATAAATTTTGTTTCATGGTTTGAATAATTTAAATTGCCTAAATAATTTAATACTTGTTTAGTTCATTTAAATTTGATAAAATCATAACTTGCTCAAAATAAAATAATTTTGAACATGCAAAATATGTTTTCAAACCATCAAAGTGTGAACTTTTCAAATGTGAATTTGAATTCATGTTTTGAACAAATAAAACTTCAATTAAATTCAAACTTGTTTTAAATTCATTTAAAACTTGTTTAATATTGTTTAATTCATAATTAAATTATCCTAACTCCTATTTCAATAATTGAAACATGTAATCCAACTAAAATTTGATGTTCTTTTCAAATATAAATTTTGGTAATTGTTTTGAACACTTTAACTTGGTGAAAACAACAATTACTTGTGTGGCAAGTTTAAGTAACCAAACTTTCCAAACTTAACCAATGTTTTCCAAACTTGTTTTATTCCTTTTCCATTTGCATCTAACTTGGTTACTTTATTGTTTTCATCATGCATGCATCATGATAAACCACTTACACATGTGAACTAATTGTAGATCATTTGTTTCCACTTAATTCATGGACTCTTGCCATATGCAATCCAATTGCATATGGGTCCATTTAAATTGTGCTATCATGTTATCTAGTTCATTTTGATGCAACCATTAACTTGACATGCATCATCCCATGATTGTGCACTATGCCATGATATTGATTGTCTACCTTTTCTGCATTGTTTGTTTGCTTCTTCTCGGATAAACGACGACGTTGAGACCGACGATCCTTACGACACCCCTTCTAAGGAGTTAGCTCAGTACCCGGCTACTGGGTTTTGCAGGCAAGTTATCACTCACATGAACCACTGTGTTCCTTTCAACATTGGTTACCGATACTTTCCGTTGTTCTTTTCTGCTAGCCTTAGTAGTAGTTGTTTCTGTTACGAACCCATCACATGATACCCCGAACCCTGATATTGCCTCACCTCCATACCTATAACCATTGCTTGTTGCCCGTGTCTTACTAGCATGCTTAGGTTGTTTTGCTCGAGTCTGTTACCCGTTACTTTCTGTTACCATTTCGTTATGTTCTGGGGGCTCGATGTTTAATCAATCAATCATGCTAATGTTATTGTTAAATAATAAATTTGATGATAAGGCACCGGCAGGAGGCCCTGTGTGGGTTTTGAGGCCTGCTAGTGTCGACCCTATAGGAAAAGGGTCTTGTCTACTGATCCATGATGAGCGCACTAACCGCATGTGGGAAGCGAGTATGGGCGCCCCCCTCAATTTGATTCGATTCGCATCTCGTCCAAATCGCCTCATTTAGTTCGTGTTTTCCATTTGCCGCATGCATGTTTTTGCGAGCCCAGGCCAGGGTGGAACTTTTGTAGTCGGCATATAGGGGGACACGGTCTTAGAGTGCTATGAGGGTCCCTTTTCTTCGGGGCTTGATTAGCCGTGCGCCCAAGGTTCTTTGGGCTTGATGCGGAGAAGAGTCGAGTTGTGTTGAGTGCCCCGCTTGGTGGAAGGGCCTTTCCATCTGGCGGGTTATTCATGCGTGTACGGCCAAATTGGTGCAACCCTGCAGGGATAATCTTCTCGAGAAGCCGTGTTTTTCCGTTATGGATTACTTGGTGAAAGTACTGGCTAACAAGTACTCAGGACAACTTAAACCTAATGATTAACAACCTTTCACCCACTGATTAACAACTTGACTAGTAATAGGCTTATTGACACAATAATCTGAACCATCATTAATTCAACTGTGTGAGTTATCCTCGGATTGCTTCTTCGGATAAGGGGCGAGATCCAGGATGGGTTTGCTTGAAGTTATCTTTCAGTTGGTTACAATCCTCGATCTTATCTCCTTTCTGTTAGCCGGAAGTGGTAGAAATCTTTGTAGTTGGTTAGTGCAGCCAGTTGCAGCTTTTTTTATATTCCCCTTCCTTCCGTTGAACCCAAAGCATCTGTGCTTGGTGTTGACGGGTTACACTTTGGTGAACTGTGAGTCTTGCTTGCCACTACGTTTATGTACTGACCCCTTTGGGGCTGTGGTTTCCGCAGACGACGTTTTCCGAGGATCTACATGGTGGCTACTACGTGGAGTATGACGAGACTGCTGACGAGTAGATAGCGGACCCGGGCAGGATCCGAGACTTCGTGGATGGGCTCCGTCTTTTCGTTTCCGGCCTCTTAGGCCTATTTGGTTCGTGTCTGTACCCAGACATGTTGAATGCTTCCGCTGTGATGTAATGATGATATGTTGGGACATGTGTCCTCTGGATGATTGTATTTGCTATCTCTGCTCTAGTGAGAGCCATTTGCAACTTATTTCGATCTTTTGTGTCGTAGAGATCTATTGTGATATCACTTGTTCAAACGCCGTTGACGTACCATGTGTGTATGGTTGAAGTACGTCAATGGAAGTGTCCTGATTTCTACGGGATAGTTTACATCGACGGTGAACAGTAGCGATTGGTTGTCACACATAATTGTTGGCCTACTCGTAAGAGGACGCGGGTGCCGGTAAGCCCCGTAATCCAATCAGAATACTGTTCAGTTCGTACGGTGAGTATCCTCTAGAAGTCCGGGTGCGACAGCCCGTTTGGCTTGTGAACAATATGTTTTTCCCTTGGCAATAACGTTCAAGTATTATAAATGCTATATTAAGTTTTACTAGTTTCATTTTATGATTAAATTTATTCATTTCTAAATGCATTGTTGTGTTAATATTCAACACTAGTCGGAAAAGCCCTGTTAGTGGTGTGGTTTTTCTTCAGTTCTGGCGTGAAACTCGTACGCCCCTGCTATCTAGGTGTCCACTGGCGTGTTTCTGGACTCGACACAGGTTACTACATGATCATTAGCGTTGATGTCATAGTCCACATCACTATCCTATAGAAATCGGTAAATAAAAAGGGTATGTAATATTGACTAGAAGCACACAAATGGTATTCAATTATGAGATAACATAACAACCATTAAAAAAATCGCATAAACATTCAAAGATTCAACCAGATAGTACTCATCATTAACATATAATCTAAAAGTTCGCATAAAGCTAGAACTCTCAGCTACAACCACGATACCTACTCATCATCTGACTGAATAATGACAACATGCATGTGTATCCTCAGTAGGGAGCTATGGGAACATCATCTTCGGTGACTTCAGCATCGTCAGGTCGATCGTAGAGGAAGTAGGTGGACACATCACCTTCATCGAGATAGAATGTCAATCTCCCTGTTGGATCCATCTCGTAGCGTTCCACAAGCTGGCCCCATTGCTGACCACTGAAGTATGTTTTTCCATCCTCATGTGTGACTACAACTTTGTGCTGGTAGTCTGGCACTCTCAAGCTCACCAAGTTCACCCCGAGAGTTCTAGGGTGGTCCCAAATTGCAACTTGAATATGCTCCAAAAAGTCACGCCTGAATCTGCAAGGTATGATCTGGAAAAAAAAAGAAGTACACATTTTTAGTACAAATGTTTTGTCAGTTTTCAAAAAGTAGATTGGCCGAAAGTATATACCAATCTATTTTCAAACCCCTCTGGTAGAAAAATGGTAAATTTCTTGTTCATGCACTGCTTGTAGCCACACTGTTCACATACATCCATTGCCTGCGGTGGTGCGTTCCATACACTAAATTCAGATACACATCTAACCATTTACCATTCAAAAACCAACTTAAATCTAACAATGTACATCTAATTTTGGTGGCTGAATAAACTTAAATCTAACAATGAAAATCTAATTTCTAAGTCGATCTACATCTAAAATCACAATAATGATCTAACATATAACTCAATCTATATCTAAACCTAACAATGAAAGGTACAGCGGCCGGGGAAACTTACCTGCGGCGCCACGGCTGGACGGCGCGAGGACGACGGTGGCGGTTGCGGCGGCGTTTGTCACGGCGTCGTTCCGTCGGGTGTCGGTGTAGGCGGCCCCGTGGTCGCGGTGGTCCGTCGGTGTCGTGGACAGGGCTAGGCCGCGGTCGGGGATCTGGGGGCGGAGAGGGCTAGCCGTGGCGGCGGTGGGGGATCCGGCGGTGGAGAGGGAGAGGACTCGAGTTCGTGTGTGTAGCAGTTGGTGTGCGTGTAGCAATCGATTAAATTAGAGTATAAATGGTTTTCCTCAAAATTTCATTATGTGAACGGTGCCTCCACATTTGATCTTTCATAAATTGGTCCTTAATGATGAAGCCAATGATAAACCGTGCCCACCACATTTGATTCCCTCATCCTGGTTAAATGTTGTTGCACCGTGGTGTCGCATGCTGGTGGTCGGTTCGTCCGGTGGTTGCGAGGCACCTAGGCGACGGATCGTCAGGGATGGTGGTGAGGGTGTGTTTGGGAGAAATCCTTGTCGGAGTACCGATATTAGAGCGGTGTCGCCATCGGGTGGCATCCTTCCTTCATGAAGGGCATCGCGTCTACCCTGCATCCGCCCCTCCCCCCCCCCCCCCGATGTGCCGGGGGAAACCCTAGAAGCGCGACAATCCATGTTGAAGGTGTTGATTGGTATTTGACGTCCCGGTGCTAGCAGCGTGGTTGTAGTTTCTAGGTGGGCGCAGTAGTCGTTTCGTCGATCCACTTCCGTCTCTTTTCTTTTCTTATTTTGCGTTTATTGGTTGTCGCCTCAGCCGGCGTTGTAACAAAACTGTTGTACTGGGTGGTTGCTATATTAATATAGCGGTGATTCAGACTATTTCGCTAGAGCATGGGGAGAATATCCTGTGATACTAGCCCTCTTGCATGCTACCATGGTACCGTTTCGAATAAATGAAGTTTTGGTGATTCAAAAAAAATCTAGGAAAAATCACGAGTGTTCACATGAAAAGTTACTACAATGTGTAATAACTTTATGTCCAGATACGAAAGTAATATTGACTAACCAAAAAGACAAATCCAAATGTGAATATATAGTGCATTTTTTGCTGATTTGTACTTTTTGTTTCTCAATGTGTAGGTCGAATTTGGACCTGATTTTTTTTAACATTATGTAGAAAAATTCTTTGGGAACATTAATATTTTTTCCGGAATTTTATGAAACATCTATAGTTGATTTTTTTAAATGGTAGCATGGGAGAACAAGGGGCTAGTATGACTGGATATTTTTTCCATTGAGCATGTGTGGTTTGCACCCTTGTTTACATTTATATGAGTCATAAAATTCAATAAAGTAAAGCAAAAATGGTAAAGCTCAGCATAAAAAACAAAATGACATCATGAAAGTAGTAAAACTAAAAGAACATAGCATTTAAATTGTGTGAGAATTCGGCAATCTAATATAGAGTCTTAACACGGTTTTTATATTGTATCAACGGGCCTGCATGCATATAGTTGCACACAGAAACCATCAATATCACTACATTCCTATTACAGACCAATTTCAGCGACATGGGTAGCAAACAAGTAGAGCCCTTCAGAGCATTGGTATAGCAAGAATAACATCTTGTCACCCTGTTTGAGATGACTTTCCTTCGCCATGAACTCTTTCCACCCGCTGACGCACAAGCGACCATCAAGATCAGAAATTGAATATGTCGATGACACCTCAGTTCTCGGGTAGCAAACAATAGTGATGGTACCATTTCTTGCCATATGTGCAGGAATCAGACGGCTTGGGATTTTCTGTTGCATGCAAAGACTTAAAGTCAAGAGAAAATCTATCGGAAAATAATCATGTTAAAAGAAAGGAAAATAGAACAAGTGTACACGTATTACTTTGCACATAAAAGAAGATGTGTTCTTAAAGATTTACCACGTGTTTATTGAAGTTCTCGCTGTTTGTCCAATTCAGAGTATGCAGCACTCCGACAACCAGTTCTGCTTCCTCATACTCTCCAGCTCTATGGAATAGAACAGTGTAATCCAAGTTTTCAACAACGTCGATCACCGTCTCCATCATCCTCCAGTTAATCATGGTCCCATCAGTGCTAGAGAGTGAGTCAACAATGTGACGCCTCTCAGGGGACATCTGGTAGTATGCTGTAAAAATGTAATACGCCTGAAATTAGTGGAGTACACATGCCGCAACCAAGTAATATATTAATGTTTATGTGCACAACATAATTTTTTTGTATTAAGTAAAAACTTACATGGATGGATGATTGGGTCATTTCCAGTTATGACCTCAGTTTGGCCTCGACGTGTGTCGGTCTTGAATACTAGCTCCATACCAACCTTAAGTTTGTAAACCCTGCTAAATTCTTTCCAATAATTTCCATTCAGAAAGGTTATCCCGTCAATGCTGCTAAACTCAACAATGAACGAGAAACCTTCCTTGGTTTGCAGTGTCGCTTGAAAACTGGTGTTCTCCAATGGGAAAACAGCATGCATTTTTTAGGAAATATGTTCTGATGTAGCAGGGGATCACCTAAATAAGAGCATGTATTTTATTAAATTATGAGCTAGTAGTAAATTGGACTTACTATAAGTAAATATATCCTACAAGAGTAGCTATTTGTACTTTTTCCTATAATTGGACATTGAAGCAAAAGTCCTGTACTACAAATAACTGAACATGCACTCATAGTTTCAAAATGGTACCCTTCAAGTATTGAAATTGCATGTAGGTAGTTCATAAAAAAAACACGTCCATAACTAATAGAGATCACAGTCCCAAAATTTTTGCTAGCTAGATCAGCTACGTATATTACATTAATGATTAACACATGACACAATGAGTACTAGGACCGGTAGATATGCTACGTATATTACATGTGAATAATCACGAAAAATTCAAATCCAATTTGTACATGAGTAGATTAGAATCCTTACCGTCTTCTCCTCAAATCCCTCTACAAGGGTTATGACGAAATAATCAGTCGTCATGGCATCACTGCCACACATCCCTAGTTTGTCAAAACAAACTGGACACTGCGAGAAAAAACGAATAAAAACCATCAAATCTGCTGTGATAATCACGATCAAGATGAAAGATGATGCGTATGATCTAGTTGGCACGTCTTTGGTTGGCTTCATGATCGAAGTGGATGGTGCGCCGGCCGGTAGACTACTTCTAGGTCAAACTTGTACGGAAGGGCTGGCGGCGGCGAACACGTGGCGAGGGAGGCGTGTGAACGAGGCGGTTTTCTGCGGGAGAATGATAACACGCACGCTGTCTTAGGTCAGGCCGTAGACTAGCTGGTATTGATGGGACAAATCGTGGGCCGCGCTGGCCATTATGTAGGTTTAGTAAATTAAAAATAGGCTTTTTAGTTTAGGCCCACAAACAAGTGACTACTTTGTACAACCTTGTGTCTATGTACACACACGGCACAGGTGTTTCTCAATTTTTTTCTATCGATTTCACATGGAAACCACTTCGACTCTGCTCCTTCCACAATTAATATTAATACTCCCCTGTACTTCCATTCGTATTCTCCACTACATCTTCTTCCAACCGCTGCACTCCACTCTGCTCTACTTCCATCCGCTCCCCTCTCTTCTTCTTCCAAGAATGTATGAACAGAAGTATTTCTGCCGCACGATTAAGGTCCCCATCCATGGCGAGGAAAGCATCGACGTCACGTACACCAACGACCCTGTCGAGGTGCAGCGTGTCGTAGACATGTACCAGCAGTGGATTGATAGCGGAGAAGAAAGGTTCATGGGCCTCGATTTCGAGTACACATCCCACAAGTTGGAGATCGAGAAAAAGGTCGTCGTTCTTCAGCTTGCATTCCGCCGCCACGTCCTGGTGTACCATCACTCCAGGTAAAAGTCATTTTTCCTCTTGTTTTCTGCAACTAGTACTCATCTAGATGTTCTGGTGATTGCTATTTGGTTATTCCTGGTTCTTGTGATTGGTGTTCCTACTACTTTTTTCCTCTTTTTTTCGGCAACTAGTACTCATCTAGATTTTCTGCAACTAGTACTCATCCAGACGTGCATGCGTACCAGTTTTCTCACGCCATTTTTTCGGATCGGAGGGAGTAGTACTTTTCTAAACTCTTGTTACTTGTGTACTTCAGTGGTGACCGGTGGCAATCTGCGATGCCGGCTGATCTTTTTTCGTTTTGGCGGCGTCAAATTAGCAAGTGTTCACACAAACAATGACAAGAAAATATTTGCGAGAACCTGGAACTTTTCTATTCCAAAAGAAAATTATGAGGATATCCAAGATACATACTTTCATGTGTTCAAACAAAAGAAAGTTGGAATGGCTACCATGGCAGTAAAACTTATTGATCCCGTCTACAAAGACATGAAGAAGAAGGATTATCGGTGGCACAACTACTGGGACAACCAAAAGCTAGACATGGAACACATCACCTATGCTACAATTGATGGGTTCCTCTCCCTAGAGTTGTACCGTAAGCTCAAACCCATGAGTGACGCCAAGAAGGCCGAAGAGGGAGGCAGATCAAGGAGGGCGAGGGAGAACCACACTTGGCACTAGATCACTTGCTGCGGCGTAGTATATATGCTACTTCTGGTCTTTGTAATTAGAGTATATGTGAAAGTGTCGATGAAAATTATTCGAGTAGTATGTAGTATGTAGCTCTTGCAGTAAGCTTTGAGCTATGGATTAATCTTGGTACTTTTGTTCATATTGTAAGTGCTATATCTAATTAGTAATGCAAATTATGCTACGTGAAGTCTGGTTTGAACTCAATGACAACTCTCCCTCGCTGGTGGTGTCCGAGTCGGTCCCTCCTCGAGGCAGAACTAGTCCTGCCGACCTTCTCCTTTGGGTGGTGCGTCGACTAGGGATGTCAAGATGGAGTTTGTTATTCCTAAGAGGCACAAGCATCGGTGGCGACTCGGCTCTGATCTTTGTTTAGGAAAGGCCTTCTCTTGTGTTTGGTTTTTGTGTCTGTGGGGCAGTTCTCGGACTAGCCGGTGTGGAGTGGTGTAAGTGATAGTGTTGCTCGCAACGAACTGTCAAGTTCATGTACTCAAACCACTATCTCCTATAAAAATCAGGTGCCCAATTGCGTACTCACGAAAAAAGAAACAACTCTTTAACAATATTAATAAGTTCTGCTAAACAATAACATAAAAAGGACATAATGTTTCACATAGTGCATCATGCAGGAGTATGGGAAGCAACACATAGTTTAAACAAAAGAAACATTGTCTTCACAGGCACAACTTAGAAGATCTTGACAACTGGGCCAGCTTCCATGGGATCAGGTCTGAGTGGAATGAGGGAATTCACCTTACGGAAGGTGACTTGTTCTCCCTGCCACTCATACCTCTTCCCGTGACACCTTAGCACGTCCTGTCTACGCATCTTGATGTAAAGATACATGGAGTCTCCCTCTTCGTGAGACTGGACAATGCGCCAGTTGGTACTACCCAACTTGCTAAGGAGTACACGTGAAACCATGAAAGACGATGGTCGCAGGTTCGGCGTTACCACAGCTTGAAGAACCTTGTCGGTGTGCACCCCCTTTTGCTCCTTAAGCTGAAGTATCACCAGATTGGAGACATGGACTGTGCAAGCTGATTTTTCATCAACATTTGGTGATCTTGGAGGTTCTTCTTCAACATCTCGGTCATCTTCTCCAGAGTCTTCTCCAGAGGCTCCATCCAGAGAACCATGACCATCTGGCATAGCCAGTCCCCCATCAGATGACTCTTCTTCAACTCTCGGCTCCTAAAATGCAATAAGCCAATATGTTAACTGAAAACTGAAGTTGCTCATTCGTTTTTAACTTTGATATCATTTATTGCCGAAGAATTCAAATGGATATGAAATGTACAACCTATACTAAACCCAGTATAGCATAACCAAATCTGATAATTAGAATCCATGTAGGCATGCACGTTTAATTAACCTAAAAGCTACTGTGTACAATTATTACAAAATGAGATATGAAATTGCAGTTGAAATAATGTTAAGATTATTGCAACCCAAAAAAGGTTGTAACACCATAAATAGGAGAATCTAAGATGATAACACACTATACAATTATTTCAACATTAGATATGAAGTTGCAGTTGCAATTATTACATGATGAGATATAAAATGGCATTTGAACTAATGTAAATAACACTTGAGAAATAAAAGAATAAAATTAGAAAGCAAAATCGATCTACTCCCTCTTTCTTTGAATACAAGGCCACTATCAAAAATACAATTTCTATGTATGCAAGACCGCTATCTCTTCCAAAGAGAAATTTATTTCGATTCTACCACATAGAATAGTGCTCATTGATGTCAATGTGCCATGCAACCATAGAGTAATATGCCCCAGTATTTCATAACAAAAACAGATAATTAAAATCTTGCGGATCAAATTACCCAAGCTATATTCATTGAATTTTATTAAAACAAAGTACAGAGTGTACAATTATTACAAAATGAGATATGAAATTGCAGTTGAAATAATGTGAAGATTATTGCAACCCAAAAAAGGTTGTAACACCACAAATAGGAGAATCTAGGATGATAACACACTATACAATTATTTCAACATTAGATATGAAGTTGTAGTTTTAATTATTACATGATGAGATATAAAATGACATTTGAACTAATGTAAATAACAGTTGAGAAATAAAAGAATAAAATTAGAAAGCAAAATCGATCTACTCCATCTTTCTTTGAGTACAAGGCCACTATCAAAAATACAATTTCTATGTATGCAAGACCGCTATCTCTTCCAAAGAGAAATTTATTTCGATTCTACCACATAGAATGGTGCTCATTGATGTCAATGTGCCATGCAACCATAGAGTAATATGCCCCAGTATTTCATAACAAAAACAGATAATTAAAATCTTGCGGATCAAATTACCCAAGCTATATTCATTGAATTTTATTAAAACAAAGTAGAGAGTGTAAAATTATTACAAAATGAGATATGAAATTGGGATACAATTATTACAACCTGACATATTAAGTTGCAGTTAAAATTATTACATCTAGAGCTATAAGATGGCATTTGAAAAAATGTAAAGAACACTTCAGGAATAAAAGAATAAATTTAGAGAGCAAAATCAATCTACTACCACTGTCTGTGAATACAAGGGCATTATCAAAAATACATGGCAAGTTCACTAAAACTAGATCTACTACCTCCGTCGGCGCGGCAGTCGGCGCGGCGGTCGGAGCGGTGGTCGGCTTAGCGGAGACGGCCCCCCACATGGCGTATTCAGCTGCTTCGTCGTAGCTGTCGTCAATCTCCTTGTACGCCGCCTCGAGGTCAGATGGCACGGCGGCGTGGGATGAGCCATCTTCTCCGTCCCCGCTCTTCGTCTTCTTCCGATCTATCTCCGAACAGACATCACAGACCGCCTCCTCCACCGGCGTGTCCTCGCCCGGAAGCAGCAGCCACAGTACCAGAGCTGGCCGCGGCTGGGACGACAGCAGAAGATGGCTCGTCGACGACGGACGCCACCTTCTTACTTTCCTCGGTGTTGAAGCATTCCCATGATCTCTTCATGGTGGATGGGAAGGGCAGGGGAACCGTCGAGGGTTTTGCTGTGGAAGTGGAGGGGAGGATGCGTTTTTGGGGGAAAAGTTGATGCAGAGACGGAGGAAGGAAGGAAGTGGATATGCGTCAAACCGTCTATTTATGGAGTTTCCCTTTTGCTCTCCCTCTGACGCAATGTGCACGCGTGAATCTAGGGTTTCTTTTTGTACAGTTGTTTTTCCATATTTTTTGCACAAAAATGGCTGAAATTGAACACCAAATGAAGTGAGGTTGAAGGAAACTGTATTCTGGACCGAAACTGCCCGAAAACGGCTACGACATAAACTCGACTTTTGCAACGAAAGAACAAGTGCAACGGAACACTCGCCGTTGCCACATTGGTCACTCGCCACGTTTGGGTATTTGTTGCACTAGAGGTGTACCAACGAAATACGTACGTTGCGTTAGGTGCGAGACGCGACGGAAAAGTGCATGGCAATTGTCCTATGAAATGGTTGCAACTGGTTTCTTTTGTAGCCACGAATCTAACTGCGCGAAGACAAGCTTCTACCATGGAGGTTTTCGCAACGCCTCCCAACGAAACCGATTTCGATGCAACACAAACCTATTGCGACGATAGGCCACTTTTTACACCGACTATTTTCGTTGCAATAGACCGCTTTCCTTGTAGTGGGCCCAGCCCGGCGGACATCCACGGAATCATTGAACGTACCTACGTTGGGAAGTCACACGGCAAGGCTTGGCCCTCGCTAGAGTCCGACTAGCAGGAGGTTAATCTCTCTGGAGGGGCCTCATCGACTAGTCCTTAGGAGGATCTCTACCTCGCCAGCCGCTCCTCCTCAAGGAGTCTCTCCTTCCAGGAGGAGGCCATACATGTGCGGCTGGCGCATGCAACTCTATGTGCTAATGGAGGAGGGACAGAGCAGCTCGGTAACTTTGGCGACAGTTGCCATTCCCATGTATAAAGCGTGGTGGACGGCTGCGCGCACCCAGACACCGGCTCAGGACTTCTTAGTGCAAGGAGACCAGGACGACGCTACAAGACGGAGGACCTGTCACCAGACGCTCCCACTGCCCTGCCATGGACGGTGGCGTTGTCCTTGGTGGCCAATACCAAGCAGGCGGGACAGCTCTCGGCTGGTCTCCACTTTGGCATCTTGTTGGAGCCTTTTCCCGCCAAATGAGCTGAAAGGAGGTCCAAACGTCAGTACAATAGAAGCCCTTTGGCCCTCGTAGACGGAGAGGTCAATTCACTCAGATCCCTCCAAGTCTGACGCGAGCAAGAGCTCACATCTTGTACGGTAAGTACAATAGTGCAATCCATTAGACAAGAAGGAGTAGGGTTTAACAGCGCAAGATGGTCTGAACCTGGGTAAACTCCCCATGTCACCATTATCGCCGGTCCCAAGCTTTACTCGTGAAGCCTTCTCGAGAGGTGTAGGAAGGGCGGTTAGTCCCTAGTGTTTGAACCTCTAAAGAGTCCATGTCCGGTGACTGACCACTCTCCAACATAATATATCTGGATGTGAAATCTCTCTTCTTTGCTCTAAGTCTCTAAGTGTTGTTTCGATGACCATTACAATTTTTTCCAATACTCAATAAATTTTTCTACTACACCTAACATGAGATCACTACTTTTCACAAGAAAAGCATGCGAGAATAATTTCCATGGATAGAACATATAGTGCAACTAAGTAAGGAGAAGACTTCATATCAATATTTAATCATAGGCAAACTCACACAAACGAATACAAAGCTTCACTTATAAAGGAGTGATAGCCCAACTTGCAAACAACCATACTATATGATAACTTCCCTAACCATGATAATACACACGACTATAAAAGTAAATGTAAAGAAAAAGATATTGGGGAAACTCCCCCAAGCTTGGAACAAGCCAAGGGAGTTCCTGTTACCCATAGTGATTAAGCTTGGTCCTTTGACGATGCTTCTTCAACTTATTCTTCATCATCAAATTTACAAGGTAATGGCTTCCCACCAACGAAAGATGGAGTGGTTTCCACAGTCCTAAAATTCGCACCAAAGCTCATACGCTTGAATGTCAACTCATACTAACAGTTTTGCTGTTGCAGATCATAGATCCGTGCTTGTAGATGTGATGTCTCTTTCTGTAGCAGATTGACTTTCCCCCAAAGAAGTCCCATATATTTGCGGTGATCATCGATGAGATCTGAAATTATGCGATGATTCACTTCCACTACATCTTCCACCATCTTATTGTACTTGAATACTTCGTGCTCCAGTTCTTCAAACCTTGTCTTCTCATCTCCTTGCTTCTTTGTTTCCTCTCGAAATTTCTTGTGGAGGACACCATACTTCAACTAGAGAGTTTGGGGATGCATCTTCACTTTAGCTATGTAGGGGTGGATGACGTTGACGAAGAACTTATGCTTGGGAGATCTTGGAGGAGTCATCGCAACAAGGGTTTGATGGATTTCTTCCTGGAAGAAACAACTCAGAAACAAAACTCGTCGAAAACACACGATACAATCTCAGGATGATCTGGGGGATTATATAGCAAAAAGTTACAAAACGAAAGGATGGTAAAAAGTTGAAGCGAATTCGGTGTCGGTCACCAGCACCCCAATGGGACCACCAGGAGAGGCCAAGAAGGAGCTCGTGCCTGGGCCTACCTGGTGGCCTTCGGCCCCGGCCCCGACTCTTTTATGTGCCTAATTTTTCTTATTTTCCAAAAACAACGAATATAATTTTTTTGGGTGTTTTGCTAAGGTTTTCTTACCAAAACTGATACATATTCCAATTCCGACTCTGGTTTGCTCGGGTATTTGGCTCTAATATGATCTTCCGGAGTATGGATCACCAGATAAATAATGCTTGAGTCTTTGGCCATTCACAACTTGTGGATTGGTGCCTTGGAAATTATTAATCTTGATAGCACCGGACTGGTAAACTTCTTCTACCAAAAATGGTCCCTCCCATTAATTAAGAGAGTAATTTTCCTACAAACAACCTGAGACGACACCTATACAATAATACTTTATCACCTTTTTTAAATTTCCTCTAAGAGATTCATTTTTCATGCCATGTTTTTTTTACGTTTTCTTTAACTAACTTGCATTTTCATAAGCTTCCCTTCCAACTTCATCTAAAGAACTCATATCTAACAATCTTTTCTCACCATCTAATTTAAAATCACAATTAAGTTCTCTAACAACCCAATAAGCTTTGTGTTCTAACTCAAGGGGTAAGTGAAAAGATTTTCCATAAACCATTTTATAAGGAGACATGGCCATGGGATTTTCATAAGCAGTTCTGTAAGCCCACAAAGCATCACTAAGTTTCCTAGACCAATTTTTCCTAGATTTGTTAACAGACTTTTGCAAAATTATTTTGATCTCCATATTTGTTAGTTCTACTTGGCCACTTGACGTGGGGATGACTCCTGGATCTATCGGGTAAGCCTATCCGGCCCAAGGCCCAAGACCAAGGCCCAAGGTGAGGCGTTACCGCGCTGTCCTAGAAGGCCCAGCTGAGGCCCACCCGCAAGACTTGCGGGTTAAGAAGGAAAACTCCAACCGACCTAGAGCTAGGGTTTGTAACCCCCTGGTACGGTTTGAGACCCAGCTATCTATAAAGCGCTGGGGGAACCACGGGGGGGATCCAATCTACTTTTCACTACCATAACCGTAAGCTCGAGATCGATGTCTCGACTTAGGCACCCACCATTGTAGTCGATCTACTAGTAATACAGATCCTCAAGAGCAGGAGTAAGGGTTTTACCTCTACGAGGGCCCCGAACCTGGGCAAAATCGTGTCACCAACGCCTATTCATTCTCTTAATAGAAACCCTACCGGGTCATCTGAGGGACTTGTCGAGATGACTAATCGACAATTGGCACCGTCTGTGGGAACGTCAGGCGCTGGATCCACGGCATTTTCGGCCTTATCATCGCCAAGCTTTAGCTGGATCCCTCGATCATCGACTCCAACGGAGCCGATCTGCTTCGGGTCGCTCATCTACGCGCCCCACTCGCCGGAATCGTGTTCGGCGTTCAGCGGACTCGAGAGAAGCGTCAGCCTGACGTTCGGTAGCCTCCACTTCCACGCCAACAAGGGGGGATCCTGCGCTCGCCCGAGCAGATCAGACTCGGCGACGGCCTCTAAGTCCGTCTCAAGCCCGACCGCCCTCGAGTCGCCATCTGGCAACGCCGGTCGCGACCTAGCGCCCAACGGTAGCTCCATCCGCCGCAGCACACGCGATTTCCACATGATCGCGACTGAGGAGCCCTCCAAATTTTGCAAGAACCGCCAATCTACGCCTAGGACACACGCGCCATATCTGGCTCACGTCTGCATGGAAGATTCAGGCGAAGTACCCGAGGAAACGGAGGGGAGCAAAGAAGCGCGTGAACACGTCAAGGCTTCGCGAGCCTCATGGCTCAAAGCGAAAACGACAATAAATTTGGGCCATCCAATACCATCGACGTCCACTCAAGAGGACCTGATGGCGTACCACTACCACCTGCTGCAGACTGGCCGACGGCTGCAAGAAGCCCGCAAGGATCTGGAGTAGCGGAAACAAGCGGCAGAAGCCTCGAGCGCGCGCCGCGCGGCGCTTTCTAGGACTCAATCGACGGGAAACCAACCCCCGAAGAAGAAATACGTCTCGAAAACTGCTCGCCTGGACCACGAGTCCCTCAGCGGAATTAGAAAATCCCTCGAGACCTCCCTCATGAACGTCGATGAGGAGGTCAACGTACACCCGATAACCCCCGCCACAGCGGTCCTAACAGCCGCCACTTACTTACAGGCAAACCAGCCACCCGAAACGAACCCCGCGTGAACGAGCATCGACAAGTCCAAAGGGGCTAGGCATGGCCGCTACCAGAATCGCGCCCAGAACCCCAGGCCCGCGATGATACGTCGAAAGCGTATCTCCGTTTCTGAATACTTTTCTTTTTTTTCCCTCTAAACTTGTGTGTTTTGGATACAACTAACACGGACTAAAGCTGTTTTCAGCAGAATTACCTTGGTGTCTTGTTTTTGTGCAGAAAAATCAACTTTCGGTAAAATGCCAAGAAAAAGACCCATTGGTGTTTCACCCCGGAAGACCCCGGGAGCCAGAAGGTGCCCAGGAGAGGAGCCACAGGGTTGCCACACCCCCTAGCGCGGGTCCCCCTGGCCACGCCAGCATAGGGTGTGGCCCCCCAGAACCCCTCGGACTCCCCTTTCGAATACAAGTAGCCTGCAACCCTAAAGCCCGAGGGGGTTTTTCATATTCCACAGAAACACAACAGAGCGCCGCCGCCATCCCGAACCTCGATTCGGGGATGAGAAGTTCCTGTTCTCGCACCCTGCCGGGACGGGGAGTTGGAGGAGATCATCGCCACCGTCATCACCAGACCTCTCCATCGACCATCCATGTTTCCCCCATCCATGTGTGAGTAATTCCCCCGCTGTAGGCTAAAGAGGATTGTCGTGGGATAATCATGGCAGACGTTACCGGGGGTAACTTATGTTGGGACAATTCGACTCTGGTGTTTGGGAGAGGGTTTAGCTTAGGGGAAATCATGCTATCAATCGATCAGGTAGCTCTGGCAATCAAGTCGCCGAGTCTCCCATCTAGGGTTACAAATATCAACTCTCGTATTACACGGATATTCAAATATCTGGTAAAGCTCTTTTTCTCTAACCCTAGGAGCCGGCTTATATCTTACCCGGCTCACTGGCTTCCTATACAAGGCACACTCGGAGTCCTACCAGGAAACCGCACACAACCCTAAGTTTCCTAATAGTAACCCCAAAAGCCGGGTTACAAGGCCTACGTCCTTCTTGGGCCTTCTAGAAACTCCTCTTCCTTGAGCCGGGTCTTGCGCGATTCCCTTTGGGCCGGGTTTCACCTTGGCGTTAGCCTACCGGGTTATCATCCCTCCATCAGTAGTCCCCAGAATAGCTTGGGCTTCGTAGGATTAACCATGAAGTGCACGCTATTCCCTGCAAAACAATAAACATTCAAGTTCATAATATACCGGGTTAGTGTGCTTTGATAATAGCTAGGCCTTGCTCTGTAAGCGGTCCATATAATAACCCGGTTTTTCCGAGTCAAACATCATTTTCCCGGGTCAACACTCCGAGGAGAACGTGACAAGACCCGGATTCGCACTGTTGCCAATCAATCCGAATATCACACTCGCAATCCACTTTAATCTCTTTCCGGATATCCCGTAACGGTCACTTTGATTCTTATCCCAAAATATCCAGGCCGAATAACCCTTTTCTGAAAATTTGGCACTGTCCGCCTAGACCTAGGGCATTCCCCCCCCCCCCCCGCACCTATAAATAGGCACTCAAGGGGTAACCCTAGATCCATTAGCCATTCTACTCCTTATCCCTTCGTCTCCACTCCATCTTGGCGCCCGCGAGCTCGAGCTCGAGCCCGCACTTGGCAGAGCCACGCCGCCGGCCATGGGAATACCACCGGAACCGCGCCGCCTGTACCCGCGACGCCGCCGTCGATCTCCGCTGCCGCGCCCTCGAGCAATCCTCCGGAGATCCCAAGGAGCTGCTGCCGTCCAGCCATCCGCCGCCGCCGCGCTCCCATATCGATTCAACCGGTAAGTTCTTCAATCCTTTAGATCTAGATTTTGATTTCGCGTAGATAGATTGGATCTAACCTCACCCCCAAATTCTCCACCATTTCTCACTAGCTAGTTATGCCCTAATCTTTCTTTTTCCATGACTAGCACTTAGTTAGATCCATGCGTACACCTCTCAGCATATTTCCTCGTTTGCAATCTCGTATTTTTCCTCTATGTGCTCTTGAATAGATCCAACCGCCAAACTTGCAAGTATTTTAGACATTTTGCCCTTGTCGGATAGATGTACTTTCCGGGTCTCTCGTTATTCATACTCTGCATTTGCCTCTTTTTTAGATCTACACATATGGCACCTAAGGCCAGCGCTAAGCTGAAGGGAAAACACCCGGACGGCAAGCAAAAGCCTAGTCAATCGATCTCCACCAACTAGGCGAGATCGACTGTGAAAAAGGCTAAGCTTGACGAGCTTACGGAGTCGGGTGTTCTGCCCACCCGGGAGGAGATCCACTGGAGGATACCCAGTGAGGAGACTCGTCCTTCTCCGGGTCTTGACGAGGTGGTGGTCTTTGTCGAACACGTGATCCGGGGTTTCCGCCCCCCGGGTCACCTTTTCTTCCGTGAACTCCTGGACCACTACAAG